>OX403585.1:20594840-22063872 GCA_948107665.1 Lomographa bimaculata | reverse complement strand
GAAAACGAAATTAGTGAAGCATTAGGTCGTTTGTTCAGTAAACAGGCTTCTGTTCCCAGGGGGAACGATAGTACGGAGTAATGTGTCTTCGATAAAGCTATTACAACATTTACATATGAAAGCGAGAGTGTAATGTGTGACGTAGCGCTTTTGCTTTTAGACAGATGCGATATATGCGGATCGATTTGCTATTTTGTTGTGTAAATATGATGAGATAGTAGGTATACTGCTTAGGCGTGTATTGTTAGACGTGTTGTAATAGATATATGGCAGAAACTGGTTGAGAAGAGCCGAAGACCAGTAGCGTTCATTAGAAGAGGGCTGTGATCAGCAGTGGACAAATATAGGCTGAAGATGATTATGATGATAAATAAAACCACTTTGGTGTATTTATTCTCGTTACAGCACGATTTCTAAATTTAAAAATTAAATTTATTTGTTAGGACTCATTAAGATATACTGTACTCAAGATGGCTTTTTTAACAGAAGGAAAGTATTTTTAATGAGGTGTAAACGAGTAAATTGTGACTATACCCACAGCTATCTATTCTGAAACAAACATAAAATACAATGTGAATATTTGAAAGCATCTACATTATTTGAAAACAATTGACTTTCATGTCATTATTTAATCTTTATCAATCACTAGCCGTGACCCTCGGCTTCGCCCGCTATTATCAAGTGAAAGAGTAGCCTATGTGTTAATCCTAGGTATAAGCTATGTACATTCTAAATTTTATTGAAATCAAAACGTGAAGGGGAAACAAACATAGGTACTTACACACTTACACACAAACTTTCGGATTTATAATATTAGTAGGATAACTTCTATAATTTGGCATGATAATATTTATTTACATAAAATAAAAGCTTTAATAATTGTCGTGGTTATTAGAAAAGTTTAAAAATAGTCATGGTTATTAGACTGCCCGTTGGCTTAGTTAGGTAAGCGTTCGCCTTCTAAGCCTTCTATCGGGTTCGATTCCCGGCAGGAACACAAGTTTTCTCCCCAAAGAAAATTTGTGTTCCTGGTTTTGGTTGTGATTGTGTGTGTAATATGAATGTTTCCGGTAGCCACGACACAAGTCATTGAACTTAGAGTGGAGCTGTGAGTGTGAAAGAAAAAAAAGTTCAATTGAGGACTATAATTATAAACAATTTTTAAAAATATCCCTTCTTTCGCTTTCACATTCATATCTCCACACTTCTATACTGTTCGTGGGTTCTATAACTTGTTTCGTGGGTCCCGGAAACATTTACATCACACAAACAATCACATCCAGAACCAAAAACACAAATTTCCCCTGGGGAGAAAATTCGTGTTTCCCCCGAGAATTGAACCGCTGCTTAGAAGGCGCACCCAACTGAGCTAACATGCAGTTCAGATTATCTCCTCGACTGAATTAATACATTAACAATGAATGCCCAAAATTGTATGTAAGTAAAATTATAGTCACAATACTAACTATAACAGTTAATAATTATTTGCTCTCAGCACAGGCCCTAGAGACAGTGACGTCACGTGAGGGAGAAAGGGGACTGGAAACAATTCGGCGGAATGTGTCATTGTTCACGAGCTCGACATCGATCCTCGAATGAGAAAGTCGTGTTCATTTCGTAAGCCTCTTGGGCGCGTCAGTTCGATCCGCTACGTATGTGCTTTTGATTTTAATAGAACAGAGTAGGGAGATACGCGGATACGCATAAGGGCTCTGGCGAGATCTTTTAATTTCATTTTGAATACAAGATCTCCAGTTTCTATAGCAGAGTAATCCTTCTAAATATTATTAGAAATAATAGGCCGAAGATGAAGCATGCTTACCTAGAAGATACCTATTCACTCTAGACTTGAAGACTCCCAGATTATACTGTTCGGGGAACAAGGATGCGGGCAGTGAGTTCCACACGTAACGCCAACTCCAAATTAACAGTGTATATTGCTTGACTCTATGACATAATGATTACCTAATATTTTAAAGCTAATTGAGTCCAGATTGCAGAGACTCGGTCACAGACGTATGGTCGTAAGTCTATCGGTATTCTATTGTTTGCATTTTTGAGAGTGTGTGCAGGAATTACATGAGTTACTTCCACCATGCCCCTTTTACCAACAACATAGTGGTCAAATGCTTGCCTATTTAGCATAAAAAAGCAGCAAACTGCAAACATTACACTCGTATATCTTTTGTTTTTTAATGTCTTAATAAAAAAACTTATGTTGACACTTCTTAATATTGAGGCATTACGCTCATGTATAAACCATATGTATTATGTATTTCTCGCCTGGCAAGCTTTATTTTATTGTATTGGATTCTTAGAGCCAATTGCCATTGTAATCGTTACTTAAAACCATCTTAGCTAAAAAAAAAGTATATATTATTAACTATCCTATATATTAATAACTAACCAGTGACACTTAAGCCAGCAGTCAACAACCAGATATAACTTCTTTGGATAGTAAAAATTACAGTTTGGAATAATTTTGTGTTGATCGCTCATGGTAAGATATACAAACATTTTTTTAAACTAAATACTATTATTTGAAAGGTTTTTACTAACATGACTGCATAAAACCAAACGTGATCTCGATCCGTACAATTCATTAATTTTCAAACTTTTATGCAGAACATTTAATTTAATGCAAACAGCACGTCGTGGCGGTAAATAGGGTAGTTACACACCTGTGAGTCAACACGCTCGTCAGAGCCCGTCAAATACGGGCCGACGATAAACACCATTATTGACAGTTCCCTCGCGATCTGATTACGGTCTGCGTCATGTAAATTGGCCTTACTTTACGAGGGAATTTGTTTATTATAACTTGGGGTTACCAAGTGATTATATAATTTTGTTACAATATCAGTTTAATATAATTTTATATCCCAAAGGTACATGCAGTCCAACGCGAAATTTCGCTACAGCCAACTTGAGATGTAAGTTGATCCCGCAATACTCTACTAGCAAGCTGTACTTGTAACTGCACAGCAACAACTTGCAACAGCTGTGTAAGAAATTCATAATATATATTTTTTAAAACAAATAAACGCATTCACACTCACACCCCCACACTAAGTTCATAAACTTGTATCGTGGGTGCCGGAAACATTCACATCACACACACACACACTACACCCAGAACCAGAAGCACAAATATTCCTTGGGAAGGAATTTGTGCTCCTGCCGGGAATCGAACCCAGGACCCACGGCGCAGAGGGCGGACACCTGTCCACTGCGCCAACTGGGTCGTCAAAATCAATATCTTATATGTTTCAATTCGTTTATTATGTTGTTAAACTGTTCGTTGGCTTGGAAACGACCACTACACTGATATACTTCTAAAATCAAAATCTCTGTTTTGCTATAGTTGCTTTTAATACAAATTCAACATTATTAAAACAAAACAGACAACTGTAAAACGCAATTATAATTATTCGAAATTGTACACTTAAGAGCTTTAACTACTCGTAAATAACAATTAAATGCGTAAAATTGATTTTGAGTTTCCATTTTCTGCCTTTACTGTTCGCTGTTAGTACTTTATTGCTCTCCTGCCTTTTGGGAGTTTTACCGACCGATCATGAACGTTCATTTTAACCGACTTCACAAAAAAGGAGAACGTTCTCAATTCAACTGTATTTTTTTTTCTCAATACTTCTATCTGGGCCGATTTTGAAAGCTTGTACTTCCCATGTGGTCCCATTTAAATTTGATCAAGTTCTGACTAGTCGTTTTTGAGTTATCGTCAATAATGCGTATTTAATTCATTTAATCTGATGATGACCCAGGCCAAATGAAATGCACTTTTAATTATTATTAGGTAGATTAAAAACCTTATATGTAGATATATTGTAATTTTATTATCGCAGGCGGCACATATGACTTTTTAACCGTATTAACGCGGGCGAAGCAGCGGAACACTGCTGGTGTTTATATAATACTATCTGACCTGACGTTGTCCTGTTTAAGAACCTTCTAAAAATGAATTCGGTAATGTCATTCTTATGATGTGACCAAGGTGAATAGGGATTCTAATATTTATAGATAAATGTTTGTATCAATAACGGGATATTTACCATGTATTATATACCCGTTTTCGTACTCATTTACTGCGTTGAACACACGAAAACGAGTACGAAAGCGGGTTCACCGTTTCGTGTGCTCGTAAATTTAAATTTTCGTCCACCCGCACTACTCCAGTTACTCCGTAATCATGGTGCTTGCAACAGTGCCGAAATATCAGAAACTCAAAACAAACGAAATACATGGTAAATATCCCGTTATTGATACAAACATTTACAGTGAAAGTGACCATGGTAGCTTAAAAACTAATATTTAGATAATCAATTATTAAACTTAATTAAGCTGGGCCTGGTACGTATGAAAAGACAAATGGCCTAACACCCAAACCCATTTAGCCAGTATCGTCCAGGTATAAACCTCGACACAATCTCGATCCGTCACGAATGCGGTCGTTTACAAAGTCCTATTGTGACCACCGGATTACAATGAACTTGGTCGTAAAACGCGGTCAGCCGCGCACTGCAGTATGTACTCATTCTACATAACATACAATGTCTGTGGCGATTGCTTGCACAAAGACTTTTAAGGCTGGATAAATGTAGTTCGATTTGCACGTGTTTGTATCGTCATATTTGCCATATTAAACAGTTTGCTGTCCGTGTTTTGCATCCGAGAAAACTTATAAATAGTTTTAACAGTCATGTCTTCTATGAGAAAATCGGGTAAATGCGGCTTCAATAAAAATATACGATTACATTATTTTAATTTATATCTCTCTTACTCTGAGAGTTGCAGCCTCAAGGGTATGAAACTACGCCGAGCTTGGCTCTTGAAGATATATGTTTCACACTACTAGATGTTATGCGACCTATTTTTTCAATTGAAGGATAACGTTTGATTGTATTTCGGTACAAGATAACTATCCAAGCACCCTATGGTGCGTTAAGACTTGAGATTTGATCCCGATGCTACCTTCAACGATAGCAGAAACCTCTCTCAGGGAATTATTTAAAGAAACGAGCATACTTACCATGTCTTCGCTTTACATCTTTCATTAGTGCCTCTTTGGGGCCATGTGAATAAACGCTTTTTATTTTGATTTTGTCGTAGGATCTCTCTACTAACGTCTGCGAAGCAAAACAAAGCTTATAAAATGCTGTTGTATAGAATTGTTATAAATTATTCGGCGCTTTAAATAAGGTAATGTGCTAAGCCCGTTAAATAAGTGTGTAACCCTAATTAAGATTACAAGATATTGGCGTCAAGAGCCGCGATGTATAGATAAATAATGTTTATATATATTTAACGTCATCACAGTTTATTGCTTCGAAATGAGGAGATGATTACTTGTGGCTCGGCTGCGGGATGACTTGGTGAAAATGAGAAGAGCGGAATTTTTTAATCGTTAAATTGTAAATAAGCCTTTACAATTAATTGAAATTACACTGAACGAATAAACTAATAGTTGATAGTCGCAAAGAGAAAGCTTTGTTTTTTTTATACATGCCTAAGGGATCCAGTCTGCAATTGACTGTTGTCGCCTACTTAATACATAGGCACAATGGAGTTTTTATTAAGTGACATATTAATTTATACGTAATGGCCTCGTTTTTTTTATGTTTAATTTGCAAGCAATTGACCACTATCTCACCTAGTGGAAAGTGATGATGCGGCCAAAGGTGTGACATGCTTGCCTAGAAGATACCTATTCCAATGAGTTACACTCATTTGCTGTACGGATGATGAACGTAGAAGCAAAACGCTTCGAGCGAACTGGAGCTATGTCAACCATAAATTGATGACGTTTAATAGTTTGTCTTGTCGTTAGATGGTAAAAAGGGCATGGCGGGATTAAGTCATGTAATTACTGGGCACACAATCCAAAATGTAAGCGATAGAATACCGATAAGCTTGCCATCTTACGTCGGTGACCGAGACTTTGCAACCTCGATTAGCTTACTGTCGCCAATGAGTCTTTTGGCTCGCCGGTCAATAGATTAGCTATTAGTAGAAGCTCTACGCTACGTAAACTACGGCTTAGTAGTGTGTGTGTCCCTGACTGACCGCATATGACTGAGTAACTACTAAACGATCTGTAACTGTGACCACCAAACATTTCTGAGGCACGCCTAATTGATTTCGGTGTAGTAGTAAATAGGTACGTTTCACAACTTGCGTTGTATTGAAATGACAGCTGTGCCACAAAGGATATAATTGCTTCGGTGAAACCCAATCAAATGGCACTCCTTACCTGAGTTGGAATTGCCTGATAAGTTCTATATGGGAGTCTTCAACTCGCGATTGAATAGGTAGGTATTTTCTAGGCAAGCGTGATCCATCGTCGTCCATATCGTCGCCTACCATCAGATTAAATATTGATCAAACGTTTGCCTATAATAAATAAAAATAAACAACAAACAAACGTATTTATTCGAAGCCCCACACTAATTTAAAAGACTTGTATCGTGAGTGCCGGAAACATCCACATCACACACATATTACTCCCAGAACCAGAAGCAAAAATATCCCTAGGGAAGGAATTTGGGCTCTTGCCGGAAATCGAACCCAGGTCCACGGCGTAGACGGCGGAGACCCGTTCACTCCGCCAACTGGGTCGTCAAAAAAAGACGCGAAGATACGTCATCCCGTCGAAAGCTTCAGGGAAAACGTCACTATTGAACGCTTTACGAATATTACAGTGGGGGTAGGGGGGACAATTCATTACAAGAAAATTTATCGGATCCGTAATGAAAGCGGCTGCGAAGTATTTCTTTATTTAGCTATCGTTTATCAACGTCAAATAAATGCGATCCGGAGTGGGCGAAAATTAGGCGGCCGTTCGGTAATTTTCACATTTTTTACCTGCCACCTCGAGGCATAAAGATAACGCAGTAAGAATAAATTTTCTTTTCCTTTATCTTATACTAGCAGTGCCCGCGACTTCGTCCGCGTGATTATTGGACTTTTAGTAAGGATCCCTAATTTTTTTGAAAATATAATATAGTCTATAGCCTTCCTCGATAAATATCCTATCCAACACTGAAATAATTTTTAAATCGGACCAGCGGTTCCTGAGATTAGCGCGTTCAAACAAACAAACAAACTCTTCAGCTTTATAATATAAGTATAGACAGGAGGTGACGGTAAGTGGTTTTCTTTGGGATGGCAATTCGTGTTCTCTTCATAGTATGACTAGCTAGGATCCTCAAAATTGAAATAAATAAAAAGAACGCGCCGCCCAGTTTCTTGCTCGGTTACTCTCAAGATGGCTGTAATTTTGCAAATCTGGCAGTTTACTTTCATGAATATGTTATGTATTGGCGCCCTTCATTTTATCTTCACAGCGCCGCTACTACTATACAGTGCAGAGGTAGCAGCTAGCCACGCAAATACTGAAAAATACCTTAGGTACTACCATAGATTACTTTATTATAACCTGCACTGAAAGCTCAGGCCTGTGGATGGAACAGTGACCATAGCCAATAGCTCAAAGCCCAATATCTTTATCTACGAGATCTTTAATTCTCCACGACCCATCTCAAATTGACGCAGTAGAGGATAATTCTCGAGATGGCTGTAATTTTGCGAATCTGGAAGTAGAGTCCTTACCTGTACTTTAATGAGTGCCTCTTTGGGGCCCATGTGAATAAACGATTTTGAAATTGATTTTTTTAGTGTTAGCATCGTTGCTGTCTACACTGCGGGTCTCGGATTCTCAACAAGCAGGAGGAAAGAAAAGACGAAAAAAATATGTTTCTGGGTTTGATGTGAATATTTCCGGCACCTAGAATACAAGTCTTCAAGTTTAGTGTGGAGCTGTGAGTGTGAATGCATTTATTTGTTTGTTTGTTTGTAAGTGTGAAAGCGTGTTCGTTATTTTACACGTAAATTAATATAATTAAAGTTTTATCAACTTATTTTATTTTACGGCAGGTTCCAGGAAAGAAATAAAAGAGATATAGTGGCACCCCGTATCCTAATTATTGATAACTTTCTCGCTGCAACCATCGTGGTGATGTATCGACACTGTGACGTTTATTGCACCAGAGATTATATTCCAAGATGGCGGCGATATTTCAGGGCGACGGGACACGCGCGATAATGTCGAATAACACAAAATAGGCGGAACATAAAAATAAATCTTACCGATAGCATCGGTCGAACTATTTTCCGCTGCTGATGCGGGTTCGTTATAGTTTATGGTGGATTTTACTATACTAATGAACATGTTCTAGTTTTGGTTACTTAAAATAATGTTCAAGATTGATAAAAGAGTGATAACACCTTATCATAACTACGAGTGATACACCGCGCTACAAGTGTCACCATCAAAGAGCATATTAGTGATAATACCTTATCATCACTACGCGTGATACACCGCGCTACGAGTGTCACCATCAAAGAGCATATTAGTGACACTCATAGCGCAGTCTGCCTATCGTTACTGAATTAAAAGGTTAAGCAATGTTCATACAGACCAGTGCAGTGTTTGGATGAGTGAACGTTTAGTGGGATTTTCATATGAGTGTCACTGTGCTTTGGCGGGTTAAACTATTGGTCGTAAGACAAAAAAATACTTGGGTGGATGTGCGGCGTCACTAGGCTGGATAAAATCCGCAACGAGTACGTGCGAGGAAGCCTTAGTGTACGCGATATTGCCGATAAGATGCAAGAGAGTAGGCTAAGATGGTTTGGGCATGTTAAGAGAAAGCCGCCTGATTACATTGGGAACACAGCTCTGCAGCTTTTTGTCCCCGGTCGAAGATCCAGAGGCAGACCAAAAACAACATGGAAAGAAGTAGCGCAGAAGAACATGAGAGCATGTGAGTTATCCGAAACTGACGTCCAGGACAGAGAAAAAATAGTAAATAGTAGGAAGGCTGACCCCACCACCATGTGGGATATTTAGTCAGAAAGAGAGAGAGAGAGATAAGTCGTAAGACAACAGTCGGATGCCTTCAAGCGGCCTGAAAAATCTTGACACTACGACTGTTCACTAGTCTATACGACAAGCAAGCAAGCAACATCTTATCGTTATCTTTCTTCCCGTTTCTCATAAAGTGGGTGGGCTCAACTTGGTAGTCTTTTCAACGGAAGAAAAAGAGTTTAGAATAGATTCATCACTTAATTGTGAATGTTGTGGGATTTTATAACCGGACGCCTGCTCGACGTCAATCCTCCTTGAAAATGCTAATTTTTAGGGTTAGGTACCCAAAAGTAAAACGGGACCCTATTCCTAAGACTCCGCTGTCCGCCCGTCTGTCTGTCCGTCTGTCACCAGGCTGTATCTCATGAACTGTGATAGTAAGACAGTTGAAATTTTGACAGATGATGTATTTCTGTTGCCGCTATAACAACAAATACTGAAAAACAGAATGAAATAAATATTTAAGGGGGCTCCCATACAATAAACGTGATTGTTTTGCCATATTTATAGATAATGTTACGTAACACTTCGTGCGCGAGTCCGACTCGCACTTGGCTGGTTTTTAGTTACACCCGAGGCTCGTTTTTCAAGTAGTGAAACCACGGCTAAAGTTTTGTTGATGATGTTCTGACAAATATTTTTGAGAGTCAGTAAATTTAAACCTGCGTGTTTGCCATCTTCGTCTTCATCATTACTTACAATCAGATTCAGATCACTTGCTTCCATTGCGGCGCGGGTGCCCGGGCCGCCAACCTGTTCAAACCAAATAGTTCCTGTATGGCGCCTTAAACAAGTAATGACTTAGTTGATATTCTGTCCAGTCAACGTTCGTCACTGTATAACGCTCCTAACGCCGTCATTAACAAGCATTCCCAACGGTGTTTATTCAGTCGCCACAAATGCACTGGGTTCAGTAGCTGACCATATGCGTCGTGTGTTCTGACTGAGATTGTATAATAGTCCACTATGTACTAGCTGTGCCTCGCTGCATCACCCGCGCAAATCATGCTAAAATTAACCTTTGTTATTTTTATGCAAGTTAGGGAAATATTGTGTTTCTGGTTCTGGATGATTGTGTGTGTGATGTGAATGTTTCTGGCACCCACGACATTTTCATTTTCATATCCAATGCACGAGCTTGTGAGGTACAAGTCCAGTCACGAAGAGAGGAAATGATTGGACGGTTAAATGTGAGCTTGTGTGCAGGTGGCCGATTGGGGCGAAGCCATCTTGGTTCGGTTGAATGCATCAAAAACACAGGCTTGTCTTTTCTCCGCTTAACGGACCTTTTCACTTGTCTCCGACGTTCCAAAATATGCCACTACCGATAAAAAATAAGCTCGAGGTTCTTGGATTTACCTTGTCATCGTCGAACCTTTACTTCGGCACATACATCGAAGCCCGAGCTCAGCTGGCCGCAAAAAACTGGGTATCTTTGCAAAGGCCAGTACTTTCACCGGGGCAACTTCTTAATTTATATCAAGCCTAAGTCCGATCGTGTGTGTAGTACTGCGGCCACCTGTGGGATGGAACTGCTAAGTACCAGCTTGAAGCTCTTGAGTCCATCGACCGGCGAGTAAAGACTCATTGGCAATGATAAGCTAGTCGTGTCCAAATTGTGGAGTCTCGGTCACCGACGTAAGGTCGCAATTCTATCGGTATTCAATCGTCTACATATTGGACAGTATGCGCAGGAATTACATGAGCTAATTTCACCATGCCCCTTTTACCATTTAACAACAAGATAAACTGTTAAACGACATCCATGTATGGTTGACATTCCTCCAGTTTGCTCAAAACGTTTCGCTTCTACGTTCATCAACCATACGTCGAAGGAGTGGAACTCATTACCTGCGTCTATGTTCCCCGGGGTATAATTTGGGAGCCTTCAAGTGAAGAGTGAATATGTATCTTTTAGACAAACATGTCACATCTTCGGCCGCATGATGATGCGGCCTGGTGAAAAGTGATGACTTTTCATCAGGTGAGATGGTGGTCAAATGTTTGTCTATAAAGCATAAAAAAAGATCAGAAATAGGAAGGAAACAAATTTATTTTGTTTGAATCGAGACCTAAATCCTTAACTTACAACTACGCTATAGTGCAACGCCAACCAATTTAATTACACTACATGAGATCGATGGTTTACTCTCGCCGGGGCTTTCAAAATTCACTGGTAGGTAAGTTGCGGCATACAAACAGAGTGATGTCGAAATCAACTATTTGTTTACTTGTTTTGTTTTGTAAATAAGTGATTACTGCGTCAACGAAAGGAATAAATTTATAAGTGAAATAAGAAGCGATGATAATATTTATGCGAAGAGATCGTGAAAGATCGACTTCCGATGAGGTGACTACAGCTTTCAATCGCATTACGGGTTAGGGCTTCCGTAATGAAATTCGAAGTGAAGGTGTTTTTCTAGTGATTTTTACTCTTCACTTTGGCTTTATAGTTTAACGCTTTCGGGTCGTTAAGTCTAGCCACGCTCCAAACAATGTTGCGTCCACTATGAGAGCCAGTCCTACCATCCTCGAATACGTCACCTAGTATTTAATAGGTACGATTTGTAAAAATGTTTAAAATTACAACATAAAACATAATCCTTTTCACACTCCACACTAAGGTCGATGACTTGTGTAGTGCCGGTAACATTAACATCACACACACAATCACAATCAGAACCAGATACACAAATTTTCCTTAGGGAGAAAACTTGTGTTTTTATTTCTGTTCTATCTATATTCTAAGAGCTGTAATACAGACTGTTTACATTTCCATCGCAGCTCATCGTCTATTAGTCAGAGACCTCAAAGGCTCCCGTTAAACTTTATGGAGCGTAATGGATCGTAATTGAACCGAACTGTCACTCCAAAACGTTTGTATTTAAATCTGTTTGTTATACGAATTTCACTTGATTTTGGTTTGGGTGAGCCGCAAATAGAGTCGATGTTATGGAATAGTTGAGAGTATATTTCAGTCGTCAAAGGGGACCTCTATTTATATTGGTGATTATTATTAAGGCTAAAGAGTTATTATAACTGATTAAAGTAAAGCATATTATTATTTAAAATGAAAAATATATTTATTGGTAAAGTAGCTCTTTATAAACAGACGTTTCTACACTCGCAGCCAACGCTAAGTACAAAGACGTGTCGTAGGTCCCGAAAACAAAATTATACACGATCACACCCAGAACCAAAAACACAGTAAAGTTGCGGATCTGGTATAAGAGGTATATGATGCCCATGTGAATAAACAATTTTGAATTCCGCTTGAAACATGATCAAAACCATTGAAGTTTTTACACGGACAGTTTGGTATATTTGACACTGCAGAGAGATGTGCAAGCGACTCGGGAACCCTTGAAAAATATTTGACGAACGTATTGGTGCTGGTATGTTCCTATGGTATATTGGGTGCAGAATAACGAAATGGAGGTGAGTCGAGGTGGGACGCGACGGCGAGCGCTCCGCACTCATCCTGAAGAAGGCTTCCGAATGAAGCCGAAACAATTGTCGATTTAGACATCGACAACGCCTAAGTCATGCTAATTCCCGTTTTAATTTTAATTTATTAGTTCAAAATGTGCGTCAGTTTTTATGAAATTATTAACGAAACGGAATACAAAATGTATCATATTAATATTATGAATCGGAAAGTTTGTGTGTTATGTTTTTACTCTCTTCACGCTTTAACGGTTGAACGGATTTAGATGAAATTGGAATGTACATAGCTTATAGCTAGGATTAACACATAGGCTACTTTAACTGACTGACAGAGTTTTTAACTGGTTCAACGTGACCGTAGACGCATAGCTAGTGAATGTATAAATTCTACGGGCTGATTGCATATATTTTTATAGCTTAATTAAACTGTATATCTCCATTTATACAGCAAGACCTAACTTACCTATAAGATCACTACAAGCCCACTACCGGTGGGTAACATTCCCATCATGCTGACGGCATTGCATTTCTGAATTGCAGTGCTAATATCTAGTGCCAAATAAATACCAACATTTTGATCTCGCGTTGCCTCAACCAGACGCTCCAGTAGCTTTTTTAATAGAATGAGCTCCCGGTCTCTAATTATAAAAATCTTTATATAAGTTAAGGTCCATAGAAATATTGTACTTAATTTAAATAACTTTAGCTTAAAAACGAAATAAAAAAGAAGCAAAATGTAAACTGATTTTGAAATTAAGATCAACTCCCGAAGGCTCCGAGGCTATTCATTAAATTAGATGTAATAAATTTGGATTATTCCTGTCTGACCCTCTGCTCTGTCCCCCTAGGGGAGCAAACAGGAATCTAATTCAAAGTAAAATACTAGGTAAAATAATACCACTTACTATCCTAAAATCATATTTATATTTCTCGATATTTTTAGCAATTTTCTTGCAGTGTTTAAACTCCAAATAATGATAAAAATAAATGTAAGTAATGTAATTTGAGAGGTGGTAGAGCATTTTGTGAGTTGCTCGCCTGGCTTGCTACCAAAGTAGCTTACCACCATCAAGTTGAAAGTCTGCCGCCAAGCCAAATACGGTGTTCCGGCAGTTATCCTTGAGAGCCTGCATATTCCAGGTCTAGTGTGTTTACCAGCTTCGATCACATCGTCACTTACCATCAGGTGAGATAGTGGTCAAATAATAGCCTGTCACAAAAAAAAAAAAAAATGTAAGCACGCACTTTTGACCATAAGTAACATCAAGTTAAATAAAATCATGCTATTATACTATCAAAAAATCTCTCATGGCAAAGAGGTATCTAAGTTTCAAACTGGATGGAAGCAGTCTTATCCCTCTTCGGTAGAATACTAATCCCGTGCGACGTCGGAACCGGGAAATCCGAGTTCGGACTTTGTTTACTGAATCTACACTCTTTTTCCTTTGTAAGGATATGAACTACTTGAGAAAACACTCTCAAAGTTCTTTTTTTCCAACTTGATATAAGCAAGAGGTTCCTATAATTTGATCATATATTAGGGTAACGTACTCAAAGGTTCAAATATACCTCTAATAACTAAGCCTAAACCATCTGTCAGTTTGCCTGTTAACCGAACAAATTATAAATTGAATAACCGAGTTAATAATCTCCCAACTTAATAAAATCACAATATTTTTTGGTTGTAATTTCTCAAAACAAGGCCCATGTCAATCATTATCAGAACAAAAATAATGTTTTAGCTTAAAAAAACACAACTCGAATAAAGTCCTCATTACAAAACAAACTGAAAATACGAAACATAAATTAAAATTTTCCACGCGACCGACTCAAAAAAATAGTGTCATAAGAGGTTACCTAACTAATAATTTTGTTAGGGTAAAAAGGCCTTTATCTCGTTGGTGTTAAGTGGTGTTTCATTTGTGCTCATTAGGGGCTGGGTCGCCACAAACAGCGCGAAGTTTCAGGCATGTTTCAGGTTACTGTTTTTGTTTCGCGCCCAATGTTTTGTCCCAAAGATAAACGTTGCAAGTTAAGCGATTACGCGGACTAAGCCGTTTTTGTGTTGAATGCACAAAGTTTCTGACGAGGTGATACAAAAAGCATTTTTTGGCTTGAATTGATTGATATTGTATTTGTTCTTGAAGGTCGTTGTTTGAAGGGTAAACTTTTGCTGTTAGTTGAAAGTCTGTTCAAAGATTGATTGTATAATATTGTTGATTGTTAGTATCATTTAATATTGTTCAACGTCATGAACGTTTTACAAATAAACATATTATTAAACCTTGTAATATGTATTAATATGTAAATAAAGTACTATGCTTCAGCCGTATCATCACAATTATACGTTCAATATTACCTTACCTAGCCATCGCTTTCCATCAGGGCCAAATGTTTGTTTACCACGCAAAAAAAGTGCAAAACGAACGGCTCATCATTTTAGCGACTTGCTTAATACGTATTGAACAGAAACTGCGTTAGATGAGTTTATTTTCCGATTTCGAACGGCCCGTTGGATTAGTTGGGTGCGCGTTCGCCTTCTAAGCAGCAAGAATCGAGTTCGATTCCCTGGTAGAAACACAAGTTTTTTTCCCCAAGGAAAATTGTGTTTTTGATTTTGGGTATGGTGAATTGCGTGCATGATGGGAATGTTTTCGGCACCCACAACACAAGTCATCGAACTTAGTGAGGAGTTGTTAGTATTAAAGCGTTTATCATTGCTATTATTTCCTTTGCGGTTGACCATTGTGAAAGAAATGAATTAAATAAGCACCAAGTGTCAGTGTATCGTGTGTCAAATAGCAGAATCTTAGTTCTATTTAGTTCAATCAACATCTTCCTACCTCTTTTACAGTAGTCGTCAAAGTTCAAATAGATATTGAATATACTCGTATAGTAATTAAATAATAAAAACGGTAGCATCTGCGTCCGTTCTCGAAAGCGATTGTCTCAAAAGAAAACTTCCGCGTTTGAAACACAACCCTGAAACATTCTCGGCAAGTAACTAGTAAACTTGTTTTGCAGGTATCGCAAAGGATGTGTTAAAACAGCCAAGTTTCAGGCTGCGGCAACGAGCCGTGTTATTTACTCTCGCTGGAAACCTTCCGGGCGAGGACCAAACCGGTCTAGCGAAGAACCGGATATATTCGGAAAATAGAAATATGAACCGGTACAGAAAATTCATCGTTTTATGCTACCAGCAATGTTTACGAAGCTTATTGCTTCCACAAATATTACAATTAAATGTATTCTGTTTTTCTGGGTGTGGTATTAAATGTTTGTTCTTATATTTGTTCTATCTGGGTGTCTTCAAGTCTAAAGAGAAGAGGTATATTCTACGCAAGTATGTTACATCTCCGGCAGCATCTTCACTTTCCCCCAGGTGAGATAAGGGTCAAATGCTTGCCTACCAGGCATAAAAAAATTTAATGTGGGATACATCAAGTCCCAAATAAATAACTTATTGACAATATTTAAACGTCATGCTTATACATAAAAATAGATGAATGATTTAAAATGACAATGACATAGACAGAGGTGGTAAACTCGTTTAAAGCTAACCTATCAGATATAAAAAGTCAGTCCTTCCATCTGACCATTTGTCAGAGGCATGTAGCGTCTAAACCACTTATGTATAATATCTGTCATATCCTGTATTTAAACAATATATACAGTAAAAATTAATATTTTTTTATTAAAAAACAAAAGTTTTAAAATGAAATAGCGAGGTTTTAAGTCGGTGCAAACGACTATTATATATAGGACGATATCTTCAACCTAGGTGGTTAAGCCGATATTACTTCACTTTTAGTTTAGCTAGGGAAATTGTCTTTGTGTAGTGGAAACTCGTAAAAAACACTTGTGTGGCGTAAGAACTGCAGCGAGTTTTATGCGCACCGGTAAAAAATAGTTTGCGGTCTAGGGAAATGAATTTACTTTTATGTTAGTAGCGACGAAAACTCGCAGAGAAGTTAAAATAACTCACTACTTAGATGTGCTAGGAAAAATGATTTCACGAACTTGAGTGCTAAAAGGAATATAAAACTGTTGGCAGAGTTCTTTTCTCGACTTGGCAGTCTCTATGGTGTAGTTAAAAGAGAAAACACTATATAGCTTACACTTTACCAACATTTAAAGTCGCTGTGAATATGAGCAGTTACTTAAATATCACTAACAAAAACATGTTTCGTTTTGTACTGAATTTATAGTAGCCATTAATGTCTACCTGCACCTTCTGAATTTACTCAAATAGTTAAAAAGATCTCTATTTGGCAAGCTAGTTTATGCGGCATCGCTACGTCTACGCATTTCATATTTATAAGTATTCTTTGTATAGCAAAGCGGTTTTATGTGTACGAATATTACTCTCAACGCATAGCCGCGTCATAGCCTTTTAAAATGTTATATTAATTATAATATGTATACTGTTGGTATTTCTTAAATGAATAAATAAAAAAAAATATAAAGATATCGCCCACATTAATTTAGTTTTAATTTGGTCCACAGATAGGAGAAATACGTGTACTTACTATACTACGGAGGAGAGAAATACGAGTACTTACTATACTATACTGTGAAGCTTCACGGAGCGTGCTCGAGTTTTAGTAGTTTCTGTATGGAAGTCAGGGCTTTAGTTGCAAGCCTACCCCTCTTTTAATACTGGTACACTTATAGATCCATCTGCTTTCCGTCTCGCTAAATGCTTACGTTTGGGTGCAAGGTGCTATGTTGCCCATAGCTGTCAGTGTGGTACTGCTGTTGACCAGCTCGGTCACCACGGCCTCTCTAGCCAGAAAAGTGTTAGCCGAATTTCCCGCCACGCCAGCCTTAATGATATCATCCGCCGAGCTTTTATCAGCGCCAATGTTCCAGCCAATCTCGAACCGAATGGTCTGATGCGTGACGATGGTAAAAGACCAGACGGGATGACTTTTATTCATGGAAGATGGGGCGGCCTTTAGTGTGGGATGTAACTTATGTCGACACTTTAGCTCCGTCCCAATTTCCTGAAACGAAGCAATCGGCGAAGATATGGAAACCTCGGAACTGATTACATATTTGAGCCGTTTGAGGTGTTGAGACACTGGGCCCGTGGGGACCGGGGAGCCCATTTTATTTTCAAAAAAATATTAGAGCGCCTGGTTGAGGCGACGCGTGATCAAATGCTGGTACTTATTTGGCTCAACGTATTAGCATTGCAATTCAGAGAGGCAATGCTTCGATGACTTATATATATGCTCGATACGTATATATTTTTTTTATTTCAGTAAACTTAATCTAAGTTACATTTCATGGGTTTGGGCGCCTCTTTTAAGTATGGAGATACCTGTGTTAGAGGGTCTCGCTCTTCCGTAGTATACATTGATTGATTAAGTCAAAACATTAGTTCTATATTAGAAAAATTACAAACTTAAGAATTTAGAATTTTTTGGATATATACCTACTCGTATATATGTATATATACTCGAACGTACCTAAAAGCTCGGTGACTTGTAGATGGCTTGGATCTTTGCTGTATAGATGTATATAATTTTAGTTTCGTTTTAGGAAATAAGTAGGCAATTGGTCCGTAGATAGCCTTATATTGGTTGTGATACTTTTTGATATCCGATCACAAAAATAAAAAAATAATAAGTACTCACATTAAATATCTACCCATAGCCCTGGTTAAGCATATTGCAAAACTATTAAAGCAAACAACAAAAATAACCTACTTTATCACGTAGGATATACAGATCTATAAATAACCCCGGATAGCTCCCAAATCCCCTAAAACATATTGAATAATCTGGATAAACTATTCCATCCCGTATCCGAGGGTGTTCATACCCCAGGGTAAGTAAGGGCGCACTTCATAAATCAACGTCACGTAATAAACGTCGCGATAAATGTGTATTTGTCGCGTCAAACGGCAGCCAGAGTTGCTTCAAAAATACATATGGACTACGAAAAATTATTACGATCTTACGCAAAAATAAACTCTTCTATCTAACACGTAAAGTCTTTTTTCGAAACAGTCGTAAAGATAGTTAGTGGGTGACGAAATAGGGCTGATCCAGTGATTGATATACCTAGTGGAATGTGGGTCTAATGTGAGATGTCTCGGACTGCGATGAATTTGTCTTATGATGGGATCTTGAGATACTTCACCATAATGACCTTGTTCATTATACCTAGCATAACGTAGACTAACTTTTATCTTTTTGGGTAATTAATGTGAGGGATTTATCGATATAACAAAGTTTCAGCCTACAATCATAAATATTAATTGGACTCATGTTATAAAGAGAGATCGTAGTATTTTTGTATGTTTTTTATTGATATTTAATCCTAATGAATATCTTGCCAGCAATATGACAAAATAATATAATAATATATCGTACCAATGATTTTTTGTAGTAGGTAAGTAGTTTCGTTAAATCTGTATTTTAATTAATCATGAATGTTAGTATAAATTAAAAAAGTATTAAAAAAGTAAGTAAATTTAAATTCTAAGAAAATTATTTTTCTACTAATTTAGCTGTATCTAAGTGATGGTAGATAAGGGTGGCAAGTCAACTATTCCAATAATTAATTTGAATATTTATTGACTGAGGTGGCCATAGGAAATACCCTACGACCAATACGAATAGGCATTTTATTGACAAAAATTATCTAGGGCTACGGTTGTCCATTTACTGCATGCTGATACCCTGCCTGTTCTGGCGATATAAAAACTGAAGAATATACACACAAAACAAAGTTTTGTGTAATTTAAATTTTTTATTTTTAATTTAGTCATAATTTCGTGGGCTAACATAAAGTAAATTAAAAAAAAATAGTGAAGAAAACTGTCAAAATTAATCGATTTACTTTATTTTTATTTACTTTATTTTTATTTACTTTATTATTATTTATAACTAAGCTATCGTTTGAACACAATATCACCTCATAATAAGCAATGATGCGGTTGAAGATGAAGCACGCTTGCTCAGTCACTTAATTCATGTTCAACCCCATATCATACGTTTCGGGAAATACCGTAAACGTCCAGGCTTTCCATTCTTTTCCAGTTCTTATAATTAATGTGGAATCGAAACGCTAAGAGTAATAATGTGCTGTATATATTACATATGTACAGTGCTTCATATATAAAATCATACTGTTAATTAGGAAACGAACGTAGGTGTAAGACTTAGAACATGCGGATACGCTGATAAACCTCCTCTTGTCTCAAACAATGTAACTTGGAAACGACCAATAAGTTCTTCAACATCACACTTCATATTAAAGGAACCGGTCACCGATGCACTATCACACTGTGAAACATTACCTGGGAACAAAGACATCCAAATTTTAACTCTATTTTCTTGTACATACGGCAGAAATAGAAGGCAAGATAAATTTGCAGCACTGTAATGTGGGCGTAATTGTGTGTCAACCGCACAAATCCACTAGTGATGTGCAATAAACAGACAGATAAACCCGCACTAGTTCCGAGGATAAGATAGAGATTGATGGAGGATAAATTGTTCCTTAGTTTGGAAATCTAGATCTCTGTCGATCTATCATAAGACGGATAGTCTTCGTCTGGGAGTCTTGGAGATGATTCATCTTTATGTTCAGTTATTAGATTTCAAAGCAATTGACACATTTGAAACAACCTTATTGGAGAAATTATCGGATTCTTATCGAAGAAATTTTCGGTATGTATTTGGTGATTATTAAGCACATAATATTTTTTGCATTGTTATATCTAAGACACTTCTTCCGATAGAGTACAAAAATATATCTGTATAAATTATTATATATTTAAATAATAAGTAATTATCACAATATAATATACCTAGCTGTGCTCCGCGGTTTTACTCGTGTAAAAAAAGTAGCGTATGTGTCAGTCTTGGATATAAGCTATGCACATTCTAAATATCATGCAAATTCTTTCAGCCGTAACGGTCTTAAAGAACGTAAACATATTTACATACAAACTTAAGTATTTATATAATATTATAGTCTAATTTACCAGAATAGATCAGATTTAAAAAAAAAACCAATGAAGTAACCTAAATTTATTTTAACATTTTAACAATAATCAGAAAAGTAAACAAAACAAAACAAATCAACTTAACACAAATTTACTTACAAATTACTCACAATTACGTACTAATTATTAAAAACTACTAACAAAATCACCATAAGAATGACTCACGTGTCTACCAGTTCTACCCACTATGACTGAATTATTGATGATTCCACTTCGAACGCCAACGAGCAAATGGCCGATCCCACGTTCTTTGCTTCCTTTTATAGGCGAGCTTGTGACTAATTGTCATCGCGAAAGTTTACACCTAATACGGCCTCTTCTGACAAGGTGTCGTCCTCGACCCAGGGACGCGGAGTGGTGCCTCTGGGACTAGCGATGGCTGCCGTTGAAGGTCCAGCCTCAGGATCTGCGTCTAGAGAGGGCATGGAGGGCAGAGCAGCCAGTCTCTGTGCGGGAGATGATGACAGATTATAAGCCTCATCGGGTTCATCATCTGTGAAGAAAACACTTGTTCAAGAAAATATTCAGTGTCACAATAGCGGCTACCTAGTTAACATTCTCCTCTCACTACGGCACTTTCACTGAAATCATTCATCACAGAACGTACATCATTTCAGAACTTCTTCGGACATTCTTCATCTCAGAGACGTCTCAAATAATAAAAATAGGGCCCTTTTACTCTTATGAAGACTTCAGCACGGCGTGGTGACGGTCGTCTGGCTCGGCACTCGCCGTGGAGGTCAACCAGCACGCTGCTACACCGCCATGGTGCCGCCCACAGGCGCCGTCCGACCGAGTGCATAGCACTGCTGACTACGGACCAGTCCACCACAGGACTCAGGTCGCCACGCTTTGTGCCTTCCCACAGACGAACGCATCGTCTACTCGCGTATACCGCAGTAATAGCGAGATCCGCGACACGTATCCGCAGATATGTTCGCTACGTTGATCGAACTTCATCTCAGTCCACACGCTACATTTATACAGCTGTTAAAGTAAACCCCAAATTGCTATTATAGGTAGGTGTGTCTATGTGTGCGAGTGTGCCTAAGATGGGTAGTGAGAGTTTATTTTGATTTTTATCACTATCCGAATATAAGGATAACAACCGACAAAAGTATGCAACGTTTGTAGGACCAAGGTAAAGACGATCGAACACTCACTGTCGAAGAACGCCGCACACGTCTCCGGACACCACTCGCCACGCCACGGCACCATGTACTGCGCCGCAGCCTGCGTCGTCTTGCCATAGCTGCCACTCAGCAGCGTAAGCTCGTAACGACCGCTCGGCTTTATGCCGACCACCTTGTAGGGGCCGCGCATTCCAGGGTCCAATTTCCCTGTCGACTGAGAAAATTTGATTACGAAGACCATATCACCGAGCGCGAACTCACGAGGTGGTCGTCGGTGTCTGTTCGCATACTCGTCCTGGCGAGCCTGATTTTGTTTGAGAAGCTCTCTAGTTCTGCTCCTGGTAATTTCGCGTAAAGCCTCTCGATTCGGCCTTGAGTTGTCTGCAGCAACGTCACGGATCAGCGCACGAATCACTGGGGTGGTGGCTTCTATACCAATCAATAAACTTAGGGGAGAGGTACGCGTAGACTTTTGTTTGGTTATATTCAATACCAGTTGGAGCTTCCACAACACTTCAGACCAAGAGGAGCCCTTGTGGTTGACTTCGACGCGGATCATATTGAGGACGGTTCTTACATATCTCTCTACCTGGCCATTAGCCTGGTGCATTTCGGGAGTAATATGGTGAAGATCACACCCCATTTCATTAACCCACCCGACAAATTCTCTTGATTCGAACATCCTCCCCTTATCAGTGACCATTAATCTTGGAACCCCAAATAAAGAAATAGCCTGAGTAACCACTCGTTTTAATTCTGTTACGTCTTGCCTACCGATCGGATACAAAAGACAATATTTGGTGAACGCGTCTACCATTAAAAGCACAAATTTAAAGTCCCCAGATAATGGCAGAGGGCCCAAAGCGTCTACATGCACAGTGTCAAAAGGAACATCTGGTTTCTCCCAAGAAGTTAGTACAGCAGATCATCTCGCGCTACATACCTACTTGCAACTAAATTGCCTTCTTGAAGCCTTTCTAATAGTTTTTGGGTCTCTTCGTCCGCTGCTTGAGCTATCAGAGCCCAGTTACGAGGCTTGGAAATTTGATTAACGATTGCTGGCGCAGGTGGATTGCGACTCAAGTAGTCTGCGTGTGACATCATTATCCCCTTTCGATACTCAATTGAAAAGTTGAAATCTTGGAGATAAATCCACCAGCGCGCGACACGAGGGATGAGATCCTTTTTTCGCTCAGTAGATTTTAGGGCGTTACAGTCAGTGATGACAACAAATTTCATTCCCACGAGATAATGACGGAAATGTTGTAACGCTTTGACAACCGCGAGAGTTTCTAACTCGTAGGAATGATACCTGCTCTCGGCTTCCTGAGTCACTTTACTAAAGTAGCTAACGACGCGCTT
The DNA here is from genome assembly GCA_948107665.1 of Lomographa bimaculata. Lineage (NCBI taxonomy): Eukaryota > Metazoa > Arthropoda > Insecta > Lepidoptera > Geometridae > Lomographa > Lomographa bimaculata. The sequence goes on along the minus strand of OX403585.1, from coordinate 22,040,960 downwards.
CGTTCCGTCTGGATGAGTCTGAAAAAGTACGGCCCCATAGCCAACACTGCTGGCATCTGTGTGGACCTCAGTAGGCAGGCCATGTTCAAAAATTGCTAAAATTGGTTCACTCGTTAGATGTTTTATAAGATCTTGACGTACCTTTTCGTGTTCACTTCCCCAATTGAAAGTGACGTTCTTTCTAGTTAAATGCGCAATGCACGCAGTTTTGCTTGCGTAGTCCTTTATGTAACGCCGAAAATATCCGGCAAGACCGAGAAGTTGCCTTACCTGCTGACATTTTGCGGTGGTGAGGTGTTTGCTAGAGCTTCCACCTTTCTAGTGCTCGGCTTAACCTGACCTTGACTTACCACTCGTCCCAGATATTCGACCTCAGTGGAAAGAAATGTACATTTTCGCAGGTTAATGGAAAACCCTGCTTGAGTTAACGTGTATAGCACACGACGTAGTAACTCAATACCCTCAGAAACAGAGTTACTTAAGAGTAGAACGTCGTCAACATATACAAGAACGTTACCTTCCTCGATGAGAGTTCGCAATGTATCATTTATGATACGCTGGTACGTAATCGGCGAATTAGCCAGACCATATGGCATTTTCACGAACTCTAGATGTTCTTCGGGAGTTACGAACCCTGTGAGGTGTATACACTCTTCTTTAATGCGGATCTGGTGGAAACCGGTTGCCATATCTAAACTCGTGAAGAATGTAGAGTTCCCTAAGCGGTCATTCTGATCATCGATCAAAGGGAGAGGATACCGATCCTTTACGGTGATTTTGTTCAAAGCCCGAAAGTCAACGCAAAGCCTGTCCGTTCCATCGCGCTTCTTAACCAGAATGATCGGGCTTGCGTACTCCGACTGTGATCGTCTGATGACGCCCTTATCTAAGAGGTCTGTTATTATGTCACGAACCTTCAGTTTTTCCTGATAGGAAAGTTTGTATGGCCTGTAAACTACTGGAGTGGAACTGGTGAGTTTAATTTCCATCTCACCTGTTTTAACGGTGGTTGCAGCAGTACCAGTGATCAGGAAGTCTGAAAATTCACTTGTCACAGTCATTAAACTCTCACGTTCTTTACCCTGGAGCGGCGTATTAACCTCAATGGCGTCGTTTGGTTTGACCACGCTTCCAACGGCTGCTACCTTAGAATGTGTGAGGTATTGCTTGTCCTTGGTGCGCACATACGTCACTCCTTCGCGGTTGAGAATGTCGGTCCCAACAATAATCGGCGTGTTCATGCAGGACGACGGCACCACCACTAGATCAGCCTCGATAGAAATGAAATCAAACTCAAGAGTTACTGTAACGTAAGAAGTGGAGACTATCTCCTTATCACTTATACCTTTAAGCAGCTTAGCCTTAGCTTGGGCTGACACGGAAGGTATTTCAGCAAATCAGACGAGACGAGAGAAATATTTAGCGCACCGCTGTCGATAAGCACATCCATAGGTATACCCTCTACTACTGCAGTGATAATGTCACTACCACTTCTCGAGTACCTAGACATGTCGGCACATAAATTTACCTTCGATTGATTTCGCGACTCGGATCGTGCTTTTCCAAAACACTGGTCTTCGGTGTGGCCGCGTTTTTTACAAAACGTGCAAGTAACGTCAGTAGATGCTTTGGATGAAGCAGCAGTTTCAAAGAACGCACGGGTTGGTTTGGGTTTCTTAGAACAATTACCTTTGAGGTGGCCATTCTGCCCACACGTGAAACAAGATCTATCATCACTGTTGCTAGGCTTAAACTGATGATGACGCTTTTGAAAAGTAGCTTGAGGACGCCTATCGTTATTTGACTTACCCGGTTTGGTGTAAATGGACAAAAATGAAATAAGCTTGTCAGATGTTAATTCTGCATTTACGGCGGCGGCGCGTACTTGGGGGTTATCGATACCGCGTATCACGATAAGGGTCCTCAGCTCCTCACTCAGTCCCCTCACTACTCTAAGACGAAGTAAGGTACGCCGTGCGTACTCGGCGTACGTTGAGTACTTATCCGATGTGTTCTTCATCGCCTCGAACAAGATGTTCGCAAAATCTAGTTTACTAGGACAAAGTGGAGTAAATTCTCGTTTAAAGTTGGACCACGTGCGATCATTCGTTACCCACTCGCTTAACCAAACCTTAGCGTCTCCTTTCAGACAAGAAGCCACTCGTGACAAACATTCATAGTCGTTCCAATTATTTACCTCCCTAGCGCGTTCCACCTCCTCACACCACGTTTCAATGTTGTGAAGCGTTGGGTCAAAGTTAGAAACAAAGTAACTGTGGGACCTATTTGAACGGATCGTACTTATGGCCTCGATGAGAGCTTGAGCGAAGGTAGATGCCTCGGTTCGTTGAGTTGACTCAACAGATTGACCACAAACCCCTTGAATTGGTGGATTACATGGCGTGGACCCAGTGAGTGGTGGAGGTGTATCTGGCTCCACGGATGGACGTAGCCCACCATCGTTGGGAACCAAATTTCTAATACCGTAGTCCGTCGCAGATGGCCCGAAAACCGGAGATGGGTCGAGATGATATTGTTGGGGATTACGTGAACCAGATGAATGACCAAAATCACCTATTTTCTTATGACTCCGGGTATCGTGCGATCTACGAGGACGAGAGCGTCGACACCGAGTGCGTTCGACACTTGGAAGAACGTGACCGAGAGTGATCACGCGATCTCGCCTTGTCCCTATTATTGCGTCGTGGCGTTCGACTCCTAAAATCACGCGAAAGAGATCGCAACCTACTGCGACGCGTGCTATCCCGTGAACTTTTGCGCGACAAACTCCGCGAACGGCGGCGCGCCCTGACACGCGAGCCATTTCTTGAGCGATATCTAGAACGACCACGTGACGTGGACCGCGGCATTTCACAACAAAAAGTTAAATGTACTAATGTGGGTAGATTTGTTTTGCTTTAGAGTACTCGTGGGCTATTTTAGAGGCTTTTTATCCCACTTCTGATCTAATTTATCAGAATAGATCAGATTTAAAAAAAAAACCAATGAAGTAACCTAAATTTATTTTAACATTTTAACAATAATCAGAAAAGTAAACAAAACAAAACAAATCAACTTAACACAAATTTACTTACAAATTACTCACAATTACGTACTAATTATTAAAAACTACTTACAAAATCACCACAAGAATGACTCACGTGTCTACCAGTTCTACCCACTATGACTGAATTATTGATGATTCCACTTCGAACGCCAACGAGCAAATGGCCGATCACACGTTCTTTGCTTCCTTCCTTGTGACTAATTGTCATCGCGAAAGTTTACACCTAATAATAGTGTAATTTCAGTGTGAAAAACTTTCTCTTTTGTGACTTTTTATTCTGATTCTTCATCAAAATCACAAATGCAATCCAATCCGCGGACACGCAGCTAGATATGCACAATAAAGATATTCTATAGCACCTTTCTGAAAACTTATTTCAATATCTTTCTCTCATATTTCCCCATACAAACAATAAACTTCGGACTCAGCTCCAAAAGAACTCTCGAATCTTACGAATAAAACTTTTTTATTATACAACTTTTCTGAAACGTCTATTTCGAATAAGGCATTTAAAAGGGCCAACGTTTGTAATAAGGCCAGCATTCGTTATAAGGCCATATTTTATTGAGTTAATAAAACATTAATAAAGCGAGGGTGCAAAAAGCGTGATAACTTGAAGAACGTCGGACTGTCATGGACAGAAGAGGCCTGATATTATAGGGCTGTCTTAATAGGCCGTCAGCATTTATTTGATATCCATTCAAATGTAGTTGGGCTGTTAGTGAATAAAGAACGTTTGATAAAGTGGATGGTTGGAATTATAATCGGTTTTATTTTGTACCTAGCCGGCTAAGCTGACGTCAAATAGCGAGACCCGGTGACACAAAAAGAGTATTTTCGACTATAATATAGAGTTGAAGTAAAGTAGGCGACCAGTCACAAAAACTAATGGCTTTTTCACAACAAGGCTTTACGAGTTAGCGATTAGACATTTCTTTATTCTTAAGATTTTTTTAAAGATGTCCCGACACCACTTAGTAGGAAATGGGCCGGGACATGACAATTTTATCATTATTTATAATGACTCAAGGATACACATCTGATGTTTTATATCTACTTTAATCCCATAATCCCATTTACTAGTGTTAACACTTTTCGTTTGTTATATTCAATATTTCGAAATAATATTTTCACCGTATGTTAAAACAATCAACACACGGTGAAAATATTGCCTCCCTTGATGCTGATGAATATATTTTTTGTTCTGGAATTGTTCAAGGCATATTGTCGTGTTAGTCCCAAGGACATCATAGTACATAATATGTATATTTATTTTGTCGATTAATAAATATATCCGGAGAATATTGGGGTTATACTAGGTCTCTAAATTTAAAAACTCTTGCCCTTTACTTTTTTGTAAATAAAGATTGCTAAAGATACGGATATAACTACAACAATAATTTAGATGTCTTTCCAAGTAATTTTTATAGGCTGGATGGGAAAACATTTAACCACTATCTCACTTGATGGAAAGTGAAGATACGGCCGAAGATGTACTTGCTTACCGAGAAGATACCTTATTCACTCTAGACGGTATATCTTTTTTATATATATATAAAAGATATATTTATACATTTTTTGGTAATGCAGCAAGCATTTTGGGAACTTTGCCGATCATTAAAGATCGTTTAAACCATCTTTAATCTTTTTTTCATAACTTAAATTGTAGAACTTTATATTGTAAAACTAGGTCTTGTAATAAATAAATAACACCCTAAGTTAAATTTAATTAATAATTTGTACTACATTATTTTATCGAATATTTTGAGACCACCCCTGCGAATAATGCCAACCCTACAATATCAGTGGGGTATAATTTCCGCGCGAGCGATTTACTGACGAGTGACGTCTTTACGACAACTGCAGCAATTTTTCTGCCCTTATATAAAGCTAACACGATAAAACATTTTTATTACAATCCTATCTTTTAAATCGAAAATGTATTATGTTTCCGAACAATAATATAATCCTATGCGGTTGATCAGCTTTTACATCGATATTACTTTACAGTATACCTCAAATATACTAAAATGATTAATGATGGTTAGTGTTGGAGCAAGTACTATAATAATATATATTAAAAGAACCAATTTGCAAGTCGTTTAAAAAAAAAAACATAATAAAAAAAAACGGGGCGCGACGTAAATACACACGATAGAAGTAAAACATTTGAATTCATCATCACAGTGTTTATCCTCACCACATTTTGTTATACAAAAAAGTTGCGGATCAGTATTTAGAAGAAAATCCATAAAAAATATATTAATCAGCACAGACATAGTAAACAAATATCAGTGAACGTCACTTTTTAAATATCAACGAAAAAAAATCATTTTTTTTTATTGGAACATTAAATTATATTCGTATAGTTTACAATTTAAATCTACTATCGCTACCATCTGATGATGGTTGGAAGAATAAGAAGAAGAATACGAGTATATTTTGTATGGATTCTTCTTATTCATCATATACGTTTGGCTCATTATTTAGAACAAATCTTGACCAAAAAGTTGCATAATATGTTGCTGCATCAGTACTTTGAACAGCTCATCCAGTTTGCATGCAGAATGGGCATTCCAGCAAGGCTGACATCGTTTGAACATTAATTGTTTTTACTCATATTAATAATGTGAAATAATGTGTCACCAGTTTTAAGTTTTCATTTATAATAAGGCACAATACACCAATACAATCTAGCAATCAATTACTTTTTGTTTTAAATTTAGTTTGGATAAAAGTAATAAAAATGTTCACAAATTTCACCACAAAGCGTGCAATTTTATGCTAAATGAGCAAATAAAGTAAAGTGGCTTAGTGTTGCGTAGCGGATAGTATATCTAGTACTTGTAGCTTGCTACGAGGTCTCGTAGTAAAGCACCTTAATTGCCGCGTAGCCCGTAGCTCAGCTACAAAATTGTAGGTATTAACATTTTGTTTATTCGTAGTAGCCACGTAGCAGCACCTTATTTTGTTACTCCAACGAAGCATGTAATGGCTTCCTTGTACCTTCGCCTCAGAAATTTGCATCAGTAAAACGTAAGGTCTTGTATTCACTATGCCAACAATAATATGTGAGGATTTGTATTATGTGGTTAGAGTTGGTACGTCGCATATTTAATTACATAACAAAGATACATATGTGATTATCATTATATCGTACAATCGCAGCCCCGTACTGAAAAGTGATTTTAGTTTGAAAACTTGTGACCAGGTGCCGAATATATTCCAATTACACACAATTTTAACCAGAAACAGAAATATAAATTCCTTGAAAAAAGGAAAAAAACAGAAGCGGAGAGATTGAATTTGAATTAACAATAAAAGGATTGTATTCACAGTATTATGCATTCAAATACCATCATCATCTATCTATCCTATATAAATATATATAACTCAAAGGTGACTGACTGACTGACATAGTGATCTATCAACGCACAGCCCAAACTACTAGACGGATCAGGCTGAAATTTGGCATGCAGGTAGATGTTATGACGTAGGCATGCGCTAAGAAAGGATTTTGATTAATTCAACCCCCAAGGGGATAAAATAGGGGATGAAAGTTTGTATGAAACTTTGTCAATTTAAAATTAATACTTCTTAACGCGAGCGAAGCCGCAGGCAAAAGCTAGTAATACATATAATTCAATATCCATCATTCAATAAAATAAAATTGTATAAAAAATATAAATATGTACATTTTTAAACACAGAGTGTATTAAAGAATAACTACAATTTTAAGTTAAAATTATAACTACATTAAGAATGCAGTATCATATATATAAAGTACGCATCAACATGACTTTATGTTCTGATCTTAACTAATACTGCTTTAACGGATAATTTTTTCACTCGTTTTTAATATAATAACGTCAAGCTTAGTGGGAGCTGGGAGGCTTCTCAAGGAGGTTGAAACACCGTCAGGTGCTTGATGACTATGTTACCGCGACTGTACAGTGGTAGCAGGCTAATATAGCAGGAACTGAACAATCCTGCTACTAGCCCCAGGAAGTAAAGTTTCACGCTTCCGCGTTCTTATTTTTTGTTCTTTTGCTGCTGAAGTAACTTTATAATAAACTCAATTATTATCTTTTTCATGTTTATGGTTGCCTAGTAACTTATCATCTATTTTTAAAAACCATGCGAACTATTTACAACATACAAGATAACATATTATTACGTTCATTATTATTATTACCGACAACTTAAAAATTGTCTACAAATCATATTATATTATATAATATACATATATTCATTCTAGTTGATTATTATTTGTTATTTAAATAAGTCTATGACCGCTAGTCCAGATCTGGTGATCATACCTTACTCTAATATGAACCTATTTAAACTTCATTCAAACAATCATAATGGCCACAGCAATACTTAATTTTATATAAAACATCTATGCTCATATTTAAGTATACATCCTGTATTAAGGTATTATATATATATTATAATCTATAGTATATATGTATGAAGTGTTTTATTATTTTTTTAAGTTTCGTTTGTATCTCTGTCCTGACGCGCGTGATGTCATGCATGGGTTCCGCCTGAAAATCAGTTACTGGGTAGGTAGGAGGGTCCTGCCCACCTACTTACCTAGGTATATTCTGGCTGAGTCGGGACCTCATTCGTGACATCACGCGGCGTTATATTGTTTATTTCTTGTATTTTGTTTTGTGCTTTGTCTTGTTTTTCTTATGTAAATAATGTAACGTCACGTGCTGTCCCGAATAAATGTATTTTCTTTCTTTCTATATACAATTTACTCTGGTAAGAAACCCATTAAAAGTAACCTCTTCCAATGTAAATCTAATATGAGGCATTTGGTCGCGTTAATTGTCAAAAGCACTCCTGTTAATGTCTGTTGCTTGACCTAACTACGATATCATAGTGTGAACGTAGCATAATAATAGGGTAAAGTTCAGGTAGTCGTTATTTACCTGCAGGTTCGGCCATGCAAGTCCAAGGCACGTACTTATTCATAACAATGCATATCACCAGCATTCTAACTTTGCAACGCCCGAGGCACACTTCACAAAGGTGCAATACCTTAGCATCTCAACCACAACCTACCTTTACTAACTTACAGTCAAGCTTACTAGCCAATATCGTTCTTATATTTTCGTTGTTAGGGTTTGAATTTGAATGTAATTTAAGAGGACATAATATTTTATAGTTGGCGTAAAGCGTGGTTTTCAAGCTCGCCTCTTGTCGGCGATGTTTACACGTCAGGCTCTTTAGTAGCCCTAGAATGACCTCAATAACTAACGGATTTGTATCTTATAGTTTAAATAATGGATGTATGTGGTCAAAGAAGATTTACTGTACGCCTAACTTTAGCTTTACTTAGTCTCGTATGTAGCCTAGTTTTGTGAGATCAAAGTTAAACAGAGAAGTAGAACGGATTTAAAAGTATCTAGTACCGTGACTTGCTTGTAGAACTGCTTTTGTAGTTAACTGAGGTAGAATTCTCGCCATAAATAGGACGTAAGTTAAATTGTTTTGTTATATATAAACGCTTTCACACTCACAGCCCCACACTAAGTTCAATGACTTGTGTCGTGGATGCCGGAAACATTCACATCACACACACAATAACAACCAGAACCAGAAACACAAATTTTCCTTGGGGAGAAAACTTGTGTTCCCGCCGGGAATCGAACCCGATACCCCTGCTTAGAAGGCGAACGCTCACCCAACTTAGCCAACGGGCAGTTCCAATATAGTTTCATGATATAGTTTCATGACAGATTTTAAAACATTTTTTTTATAACAGATAGTTAAGCATTTGGCCGCTATCTCACGAAAAGTGAGGATGCGGCCGTAGATGAAATGCTTACCTAGAAGATACTTATTCACTCTAGACTTGAAGAATCCCAGCGTCGCTTCAACTAGGCGCTCTGATAAATTTCGAAAATATATTGTTTAATATTAATTTAAACCTTTTATAAACCTTTTTACGAGTAACACATTTAAAGAATTTGGCTATAATGGAAACGCTTGATAAATATAAGAACTTCAAAGACGACATCAAAAAAAATCATAATTTCATGTCATGCCCTTCATCCCCGTAATTCTTCACAATTCAAATAAAAACTCAAACATTATAGTAAAAGTAAAAAAAACCATTAAATATTTTATCAAAGACAACACTCCAAGCATCAATTTGCGTGTTCATCGAGTACCTTCCAATGAAAGGTTTTGCCTTCCATTGTTCAAGTTCTCCATTAGTCAAGTATCGTGTGTACTTATGAGCAAAAAATATATGGATAGAAGTGACTTTCATATAATTTAATTTTAATTTTAAAAAATATATCAAAGTTACTTTTAAACAAGGACTCGAGTTTGTAGCTATGGCTCTCGGTTTATAACAACTTTTTAATAAAAAATAGTATACCTGACCAACATTTAGAAGAGACAGATGCGATGACAGTTACGCGTTAATAAGTAAGATTCAAATTAACTGAAACCACAAGGGCTTACTAGTAGCCATAAAAGTGTACTACTTTAGACCTTCTGACTGCAAGCAGGTCTTACTGAGTTTTTTTTAATCAAATGTAGCTTTGATCCGTCAAAACATATGAGCAATTATTAATAGCTATAAAAAATATTTATTTACCTATTTTGAATCAGCTCAATGGTACGAAATAATTTGATACTTCACAATAGCATATTGATATAATTATATAATATGCAAAATTTTCAAATATATATGCAAAACGTAAAACAGGTTCAAATTTTTCAGGTTTGTTTACATTCGTGTTAATTCAGATAAAGTAGATTTGTTAGTTACATAAAAAGGCATGTAAAAATGCCTTCGTATCCAACAATGACAAATATTTATATTGTATTTATTTTCTGAATACGATAAAATTTTAGGTTTTTATCAAACTACAGTACTTAATAATATAAATATTTCAGCAACCTCAATAAAATTATTTTGTTGATTTCTACGCATAGTAAAATATTCACTGTTACTAACTCATTTCATTTACTAACGTATAGACAAAGGTAAAGATATTTAATAAATAAAATATGCGAAATTATATAACTTTAAATTGTGTATCACCAACTGATAAAAATTTGTCCTCTTCAGTTTGCAACTCTATGAAATTCTATACAATCGTCTACATCGTTATAAATACAGTCGGCTAACAACCACTCCAGCTCACTCTGACTTGTCTGATCTAGTAATCTTGAGTATATAGCACAGGCTCACTCCCACTACCGCCTGAGAAGTGCCTTAACAACTATTCTTTTGATAGGCGACGTTTCACTGTAAATCCACTTCAGCCAAGCAATTTTCTATTCACGAGAATCTAAAGAATCTTGGCTTTATGGAGGTACACGGATCGGCTTTATGAGAAAAATATTTTTTTAGGCCACGGCTGAGTTTTACGACACGACTCTATATCGATGATGGTTTTGAGGCTGGATAAAGAAACCTCTAAAAGTAAAAGTATTCAATTTTTGTGTTGATTTTCGTAAAATTTTGTAGCGGATTAGTTTATATACTAACAATATAATTATAATTACTAATTAGATTACCGTATTTTACAAACATAGACTTAATTATTACAATCGTTACTGAATACCTGTAAACAATGCAAATAAAATACAGAATTCTTTATATTAACATTATCATTAACAAAGATTTGAATACCTACCTCTTGCTATTTAGAAGATATCGATCCGATTCCCAGTGGGAACACAAGCTTTCACCCTAAGAGATTTTTTTGTTTTTTTTTTGGTTGTGTGTGTGATGTGGATGTCTCCCTCATCTACAACACTAACCTCCAAACTTAATGTAGGATTGTGAGGGTAAAAGCGTTTATTTATGATTATGGATATCACACAATATAGTCATTACTTAGGTAATCGTCTAAAACTGTATTTTTTAATAAAATATTGACAAGAAACATCGTCAAAAAGCATCATCACTTTCCATCAGGTGAGATTGTGGTCAATGCTTGCCTATCGGACATAAAAAAAATTAAACTACTGATCATCATATTTACCCCGTCTTTATCACACTTCATCGACACAACATGTATATTTTAAAACAACGTGTGTATTAATTTTTAAGTACAGATACCGCTGAGTAAAATAAGTTCGACTGTTCCAACTCCACTCATGGATTTTCACTGTGATATACTCGTACTGCTGACACTTGAACGTGCGGACGCTCAAGTCGCTTTAGCGCGAGTTATATGAATGCGGATTTACTTAGAATTATGTCAGACGCAATTCTACACTACAACTTTCCGATGAGCTTCTAGTAGATCTTATCGACCCTCTGGATAACAGGTTTATGTAATACACATGACCATCGACTCCGAAATGTGATAGGTTAGTGAGATACTTTCCAGCTTTGAAGTTAAATATTTATGTAGCACAAGATGAGAGCTACCTACCTCACGTTACTGTTTACTGCCCTTGACCACATCATTACTTACCATTAAGTCAATGTGGTCAAGGGCATTAAACATGCTGTACAATGAGTGGCTATCCAGAATAGCTAGAATATCTAATCAAATTGATGTATAATACTTTGCTGCGATATTATGCACGGAAAGTTTAAGTACCTGATCCTATTCATCAACACACCTATACTTACATACCTATAAGCTCGTAACTCCGCTTGTTCCATCGCTTCATGACTCTGCCTATCTTGCCACTTAAGGTGGCTTAGCGCCGTCGGGAGGACTTACGGTAGATTTACGTAGCTATCGGGAGTACCAAGTAAATGGACGTAGATAGTGTATTGTACGAAGTGCTACTGCAAATGCTTAAGATACGTTATTGGAGTTTAAAGTCAAAGTGAACAATTTATTCAGCGTCTAATAACAAAAGTCAACATTTCTACTCCACAATTCTCATCTAATGAGTAAACTTAATTTAAAATCAAAGACAATCCATTTTTTTTATACTGCCTAAGCAAGTGTTGGACCTCTATCTAACTTGATGAAAAGTGATGATACGGTTGAAGATGTAGCATTGCCCTATCGATACTCACTAACTCTAGACTTTAAGATTCCGAGATTATAGCTTCCAGGGAACAAACATGCTGGCAATGAGTTCCACTCCTTTTTACGGATTATGAAGGTAGAAACAAAATGCTTCGAGCAAACTGAATATAAAATAATCGTTACGCATGACTTTGAAAAAGGGTGCTTGAATCAAACCACCTAACCAACTTTTTACACTCAGTATCAGAGTCGCAGTATCAGCACTTTACTTGCTGGCTTCCAGCCAAAGCGCTGTATTTAGTGCCGCGTAAGGTAAGCTATCTAGACGTCTCGCATTCCGCTATGATTCGACGCATTGACTCGGCTTATAAGTAATTAACGGACACAGCGGTGCCAATCTTAGGACACTAACTTTTCTTCGCGGCATTGCCCGCGTTTAACAAGCACCCAGACTATCAAGTAAGCAAATTTTATCGACATCCGTCTAAGATTTACACAAGAAATAGCTGCTTTGAAGATAATTTTATATTAAAAAAAAAATGATTGCACAAGCATACAATCAAACTTACATACAGACCAACGAATGAAAAGACTCATTTACAGAGTCTCGGTCAACGATAAGCACGCTATATCTTCGATTGCATAATTACATTCCATCAGGTGAGAAAGTAATAAAAATGTCTGCATAACTTCTGTATATATAAAAGGCAATCTAGGATAAAATACAAAATTCAAGTGCCCCGCGCTTTGCGTTATTTTATTAATATTTAGGATAATTAATTAAAACTCACTATCACCATCTCTTTGTCCTTCATTTTTCCAATGACTATTATTACCCGAGCGAGCACGAAGCGCGAATGAAGCGTATCCGATTTAGCTTGGGCAACATTGCTTTCGTATGTCCGGATGTCCGGTTGTTCTCTTCTACAGGTCGCATTTCTCAACCGATTCTCATAAAATTTTGTGAGCAGCTTCGATAAATTGTATAGAAGTTTTTTTCGATTCAGTAATTGGATTTTTTTTAATGGCGAGATATGGCGGTGAATAACGTAAATAAAACATATTTCAGCCATTTTGAAAAACCGCGAGGTATTCAGCTCAGTTCCTAACATACTTCCTGACAAAAAATAATATTATTTGAAAAACATTCAGAACAACTATTTAACTTTAACTATTGACGACCCAGTTGGGGCAGTGGACAGGTGTTGCCCTCTGCGCCGTGGGTCCTGGGTTCGATTCCCGGCAGGAGAACAAATTTCTTCCCAAGGGATATTTGTGCTTCTGGTTCTGGGTGTAATGTGTGTGTGTGATGTGAATGTTTCCGGCACCCACGATACAAGTCTTTGAACTTAGTGTGGGGCTGTGAGTGTGAATGCTTTTGATTGTTTGTTTTTGAACTTTCTAAGATAAAGCGCTTTCTACATGAAGTTAGTCAATAAACTAATTGCAACAGAAATTGGAGTGGACTTCGTCGGCAACTTGAAAATTACTTTGAAGCTTTAAGTTTCATTTGGTCAAAGGCAAACAGAGAGTGCACTTCCTCTCGGTCGATGCTTAATTTTAACTGGTTACTATTTATTATTCTTCATTTTAGTATAAGTGCGTGATATAAATAAACAAATAATGCATTAATATTTGTTGCAAAAATAAATACAATAAAGGCCCTACTATAAAACGATCGACTATATTAATGACATGGATGCATGTAGGCAAACTGCACAAGCGATTTCTAGCGACTACATAATATAGATATACCTAGGTTAATATAATTATGTATGAGTGTTAAGGAATGATAAATAAATAATAATGAAAAAAAATGCACCGAGAGTAGGCTGAGATGGTATGGGCATGTTAAAAGAAGGTCGCCTGATTACATTGGGAACTTTGCTCTACAATTTTTTGACCCCGGTCGAAGATCCAGAGGCAGACCAAAGATAAGATGGAAAGAAGTAGTATAAAAGGACATGAGGAAATGTGAGCTATCCGAAACTTCGTCCAGAACAGAGCGAAGTGCAAAGTAAATAGTAGTAAGGCCGACCCCAACCACTTTGTGTAATATTTAGTCAAGAAGAGAGAGAGGGTCAATATGTAGTAGTGAGGTCTCACTTCAGGTGAACTACTAGTAATAAAGAATTTAAAACAGTTTTAAATGATATAAAAAGCAGATACAAGCAGGTATTTATACTTTAAAAGTTACACAACACTTGCGTCAGCGGCACAAAGCCGTAAGCTATAAACTCTGGATTTGCCTTCACGAGCCGCCGCGGCCAGTAAACTACGATAATGTCACTTTGCATAATAACATATTTCACCTACTTAATACCTACTGAATAACTTACATGCCGGGAATGGAATGAGATTGAAAAATACGACGCGACGAATCTATTTTTGTTTATATTGTATTGTAGCGTTTTCGGGCACGTGTTACTAAAGTTTTTTGGTCGAATAAATTAAATGTTTTATATTCAGAAACATTAAAAGTGAAATAAATGTACTACTAATTATTCAGTATAATTATGTCTAGTATTCAGTATATAGTATTTTCAGTATTCAGTATTTATTAAATTTTTTACAACATGCATTGTGTTTGAAATAATATAAATTAACAATATATCCACATTATAATACATTATAAATTAAGTCATATAATTAATTAATTATAACATTATTAGAATATGAAGATACAATATTAGGTATAGGTTAATAATTATTTTAATTCCAAACTTATTATAAATGTCAATCTCAATAATATCAAAAAGGTCAGAACGAATTAAATTTAATCATTATTTATGAGGTATTCATCATTATTTACGAGGTATTCATCAATGCTATAAAAATTGTTCTCATAAAGAAATGCTTTAACTTTGCCAACGAAATAGCCAGTCTCATATAGACAAATTTTAATATCCCTTGGCAACTTGTTAAATATCTCGACCGCTTGATACATGACACCATGCTTAACAATATTGAGTCTGGGCTGCGTTTTATGTCTAAAATGTAATCTTCGAGAGCTTTCCCTTACTTTCTTTTCATCGTTGGACTCAAACAGATATACATGTTTAGCTAGATAATTTAGCGTTACTGAAATATATAGACTTGTGACCGTCATAATTTCAAGGTCTTTAAAGTGTTCCCAAAATGAATCTCTTTGAGATATTCGAACAATAGTTCGAATACTTCTTTTCTGCAGTATGAAGGCTCTGGTATACTTATACTAATAACTGTTACCCCACTGTTGAATTCTATATCTTAATTTTGATTCAATTGGAGCGTAATAAATTGATTGTAATTGAATGATATTCACTACGTCTCTTAATGATTTAAGCACATAACAAGATGAGCTTATTGAGCTTTCGATTGCATTTAATAGTAGTTTAAGTAGTTTTGAGATAGCCAGACTCTTTTTGATTGATGATAATTTTTACCCAACTACACCGAAACAAAAAAGAAGTGTTAGATATTGGTCTTTTTAGACCACATTTCGAAATGTATTTATTTTTTACGCAGATATGTTATAAAATAAATTATATGCACGTAATAACTGTGACTTCCACTAAAATAACCTCTCAACATTGCTTTTCAATCTGTTAATGGCTTGACACTAGTGTAAGTGCCTACAACACGTCAGGTCAAGTCCCGGCCATATACTAGACCAATTTATTACGCCAGTCAGGTACCAAGGTCAGGACTACGGGTTTTCTTCACAAATCTAGGGCTAAGTGGTGCGGAAATAATGTAAAAGCATTTCGACATAGTTCTTTATTGTGTTGATGTTTCTGTATACCTAAAGAGACTTATCACCTATGCAATATTAGGTACTTTAAGACCTGACTGTTTATCATCATAAACTTATGGATTGATTTCAATACTGTCTATTTCAATCTAAGATCTATTAATATAAGGTTGTTTTTAAATAATGTTTGACGAAAATCCGCGCTGTGGTTTTGCATAAAAAAGTTAGCTAGTTGCGACCTGCAGTTTTAACCTGCGTTGATGATGATGAAAAGCGATAATGGTGAGAAATATTCTTTTTTATAAATGATTTCATTGTTATTTCAGGACACTGTCTACCTTAATTTGGGCTTGGGTTTATCCGAGCCTTTCCAATTGTCAACCTTGTAGCCGAGTGCGGGGCGCAAGTTTTGAAGAAGCATCGGAAAATACACCAGTTTGATGAACCAGCTTACCTTGAGACCACTGACCTCGCCTCATTCCAAAATTTCGTCTTAAGACCCTAAACAAATTTTGTATCGGAATATATAGCAACGATAGCTAAAACTTTCATATTTGGTCATTATTTACTTTAGGATATACATTAAAATTATCTAAAGGGAAACCAGAAACCTGTTTGGTGAAAATTGATTCGCTAGAGCTATTCTCCGAAATTGGGTCTTTTAGAACACTGACATTATTCATTTTCAGACTCTGAAAAGTAAAAAAGAAATTTCATAGTACACCTACCCTTTAGATAATTGAAGTACCTAAATAAATGGAAACCTTTTTGTTTAAAATGGTATACTTCTCATGCAATACGAGATTTCATCGTTTATTTCTTACCCGAGATAAAGCGACATGGCCCTGATCTGTTAAGTAAATGCAAGCAAGCTATGAAACGCGACTATTTGTGCATCTAAGCTATTTTCAATTAATAGGATACTAACAGTTTATGATTACATCTAGACATAACTTTTATTATCTGAATATAGTAAATTACACCAATTTAAATAAAACAGTAACTTCAGTAACCCAAAAAATTTGTGAATTTTTTGGGTTACTGAAGTATTTTCCAACATTAATAACGGTAGAGATAATATGCTATAAGGGTTGTGCTATGCGGGCAGATATGAGATAAATAAGATACCTGATCCTGATCCATCCTCACATTACATTTTAAGCCCTTATCACACATTTATTTTAAAAATAATAAAATATAAGTAGTTCAAACTTACTGTTTAGAAAACCGAGCTGTTCACATTATTTAATTAGTCAACTCTGATGAACATTACTAGTTCCTGATATACAGTTTAAGACTCGATCGGAAGCCTATGCATTCATGATAATAATATTCTATCCTTTTATGTTAATAAATCTATTTACACTTGTGATATGATGCAGGCTGTAAGCCAAATATTAAACTCACAATACACGATTCCAACAAAACCCTTACTTTATTCATCACTAACCTCATTTTCACATCACAAGCTTTTGTCTATAAACTACATTTTCCCACAAATTTCCTCACGCTCCAACCACTTCCAACTATGCTCCTGAACACGTACCTACTTGGTCTCGTGTAATGCGATTAAAAAACCTATTTAGCAGCATATTGCGCGCTCGTTCGCCCGCCTCATGAAAGGCGTCATATCGAACGCGCGATGAACATCGTTTTAATTTCCTTATTATTGCGGATAAAATTGCCGTCTAGTAATATTTTTTCACAAATATTTTGAACTTTAGTGTCTAGGTATAAAGTTCAGTATTGTGTTATCATTTTTCTTCAGGCAGTTACAATTATTGAGTAAACAGCGTGCTTCAGTCGGCTTTGTGTGGGGGATCAAAGTGTCGCCGTTAGAAACTTTTTCAACGTTGCGAGTTAAGTAGCTAATATTGTTAGATAATTATAACTGCAGTTCGTGAGTTAAGTTGAGAGTGTTATTGAATTTCATGAAACAAAAGTATTTTCATATTTATTATTTAACTAAACGACCCGGTGAAGTTCGTCCCAGGTCATCTATTGTAAGTAATCCTTGTGTGTGTGTGGAAATCCGCATACAAAATTACCAATTTCAATTTCTTTCGTTTCTATAGCGAGTTTTTTTATTAAACAGCTCTGGTATTAAGGCGAACAAATATTTTTTTGCCCGTGTGAGATTTCGTTGGAAAGAACCTTGCAGGTAGAGTACCTACGTATTCGTACGTACGTATTTAATATTTATGTAGTTTTTGGGTCTTTGGGTTGGGTTGTCTGGAAGAGATCACTCTGAGCGATAAGACTGCCCTTTGTACACATAGTTTAAATTCTTTATTTTATGTTTATATTGTAATTTGGTGTTCAATAAAGTGTAATCTCTCTATCTATCTAGGAAACCGTATATTTAAATAATATATGTTGCTAAATAACAATTTGGTAGGTTAATGCCACCATAGTCACTGTTTTCAGCTACATAGAATTTTTTAAGCTTTCGCGAACTTCAATCATGTTAATATGAGAAAAACGGATCTTTTCGCGCTTTTATATTCAAAATAGAATTATTTTGACTCACCTCGATGTTATGGCAGGGTTGCACCGGCCGTGATCACGAGAGACTTTCAGCTTTATATTTAAAGCTGAAACTTACGTATAATATCCATCATATTCTCTTTAACAGCTAATACAAATATCAGACAAATCTTTTTAATATGAAGTTATGACCAATCTATATAATATATAAAAGAAAGTCGTGTTAGTTACACTATTTATAACTCAAGAACGGCTGAACCGATTTGGCTGAAAATTGGTGGGGAGGTAGCTTATAACCAGGAGACGGACATAGGATACTTCTCGGAACTTTTAGGAACGTCACATTTTTTTTTATAGGTGTATAAAAATCGTTTTCTCATACGTCACTCGGATTTGGTAAAGTACTAGGCAAACATAAACATGAAGGTTGTAATAAAATAGTCACGTGGCATTGTAACCCATGTCGGGTATGGCTTCCTAAACATGCACATTCATTGCCTGTTAGGCGGTAGGTCGCCGGGCAGCTAGTTAAATATAAAAGCTTTCTCAACTAAGCAAAATGTACGTAGTTTGGGTTATGCCACTGCGCTCCACTAAATAGTGGACAACGCTCTACGAGCATTTTCGGGGCGTACGACTTGTATTTTAGTATTTAATTTACTTTACTTCACCGACGTAAGGTCGCTATTCTATCGGTATTCTATTTAGCTAGTCGAGTTTAAATTGCGAAGTCTCAGTCACCGACGTAAGGTCGCTAGTCTATCGGTATTCTATTTAGCTAGTCGAGTTTAAATTGCGGAGTCTCAGTCACCGACGTAAGGTCGCTATTCTATCGGTATTCTATTTAGCTAGTCGAGTTTAAATTGCGAAGTCTCAGTCACCGACGTAAGGTCGCTAGTCTATCGGTATTCTATTTAGCTAGTCGAGTTTAAATTGCGGAGTCTCAGTCACCGACGTAAGGTCGCTATTCTATCGGTATTCTATTTAGCTAGTCGAGTCTAAATTGCTGAGTCTCAGTCACCGACGTAAGGTCGCTAGTCTATCGGTATTCTATTTAGCTAGTCGAGTTTAAATTGCGGAGTCTCAGTCACCGACGTAAGGTCGCTATTCTATCGGTATTCTATTTAGCTAGTCGAGTTTAAATTGCGAAGTCTCAGTCACCGACGTAAGGTCGCTAGTCTATCGGTATTCTATTTAGCTAGTCGAGTTTAAATTGCGGAGTCTCAGTCACCGACGTAAGGTCGCTATTCTATCGGTATTCTATTTAGCTAGTCGAGTTTAAATTGCGAAGTCTCAGTCACCGACGTAAGGTCGCTAGTCTATCGGTATTCTATTTAGCTAGTCGAGTTTAAATTGCGGAGTCTCAGTCACCGACGTAAGGTCGCTATTCTATCGGTATTCTATTTAGCTAGTCGAGTTTAAATTGCGAAGTCTCAGTCACCGACGTAAGGTCGCTAGTCTATCGGTATTCTATTTAGCTAGTCGAGTTTAAATTGCGGAGTCTCAGTCACCGACGTAAGGTCGCTATTCTATCGGTATTCTATTTAGCTAGTCGAGTTTAAATTGCGAAGTCTCAGTCACCGACGTAAGGTCGCTATTCTATCGGTATTCTATTTAGCTAGTCGAGTTTAAATTGCTGAGTCTCAGTCACCGACGTAAGGTCGCTAGTCTATCGGTATTCTATTTAGCTAGTCGAGTTTAAATTGCGGAGTCTCAGTCACCGACGTAAGGTCGCTATTCTATCGGTATTCTATTTAGCTAGTCGAGTTTAAATTGCGAAGTCTCAGTCACCGACGTAAGGTCGCTATTCTATCGGTATTCTATTTAGCTAGTCGAGTTTAAATTGCTGAGTCTCAGTCACCGACGTAAGGTCGCTAGTCTATCGGTATTCTATTTAGCTAGTCGAGTTTTAATTGCGGAGTCTCAGTCACCGACGTAAGGTCGCTATTCTATCGGTATTCTATTTAGCTAGTCGAGTTTAAATTGCGAAGTCTCAGTCACCGACGTAAGGTCGCTAGTCTATCGGTATTCTATCGTCTACATTTTGGAGAGTGTGCGCAGGAATTACATGAGTTAATTCCACCATGCCCGTTTTACCATCTAACAACAAGACAAACTGTCAAACGTCATCCATTTATGGTTGACATACCTCCAGTTCGCTCGAAGCGTTTCGCTTTTACGTTCATCATTCGTACGGCGAAGGAGTGGAACTCATTACCTGTGTCTTTGTTTCCCGAAGGATTTAATTTGGGAGTCTTCAAGTCAAGAGTGAACAGGTATCTTCTAGATAAACATGTCACATCTTCGGCCGCATCATCACTTTCCATCAGGTGAGATAGTGGTCAAATGTTTGTCTTTAATTCATAAAAAAAAAAAACTTGTACCTGGCTCGTTTTCGTTGTTCAACCACTGATATTAATTTATTTTGCAGTTTGGGTATGAAAATCAAACTTTTAATTACTTGTTCGATAACTGGTGTGCTCGACGCTTATAGAAATTTACCGTTTTTCATTAAGTTGGAATTGCGCTCAATATAATAAATCACAGGTAAATGCATTTTAGTTATTTCCCATTTATTTTGACTTGCCCAGTTTTGATATTATCTTATTTATTATTACATTCAGAACCTGACACACAATTATATATCTTGGTTAGTAAACTTGTGTCCCCACAGTGAAACGAACCCAGTACCCGCTGCATGGAAGGCAAACATAAAACTAGTAGGTAACTATACAATGGCGTAATCATAATTAATCATTTAAACGCAAGCAAAGCTTAAATATCCGACTTCACCGCTTATATTTTGGTTTATGTTGATTTTCTCTAAAAGCGCTAAATCAATTTTGATAAAATGTATAAATATGACCACCTCTGAAATATGATGTACCAAACAAAAAAAGAATCAACAAAAACCATTCATAATTGGCGGAATTATCACTTAACAGATATAAAAAAACTCTACAGCCCAATTGAAACCTCATCGTTTTTGGAAGTCGGTTAAAAATCCAACTTCCTCGCTTTATTTTCGGAACCCTTGATCAGATTAAATTTATATATTTTTTTATTTGTAACTAACTCAGCGTTTGACCACAATCTCAACTGATGGAAAGCGACGATGTGGTCGAAGATGAAGCACACTTGCATTAAATACGCATTATTAAGGATTACTCAAAAACTACTGGCCAGATCTTAATCAAATTTAAATGGGACCACATTTACATGGAACAACCTTTCAAATAAAAAAATATCAATAAAATCAGTTCACCTAGAAAAAAGTACCTACCGAAGTAACACAAAAACAATACAGTGGAAATGACAACCTTCTCTTTTTTTTGAAGTCCGTTGAAAATAACCATGTTAGCATAATAATATTGTCCCCAGCTGTGTCGGTATCTGTCACGCGGCACGCTGGTCCAGCTCACAGTCCAGTGGAGCGTGTCACGCCTCATCGCCGATTAGTCCTGATTACCTGCCGAGTGGAGTAGTTTTATTTTATCACTTTGTAATATACAATACGTAATAGAAAGGTGTAGCAATACTCGAGTCACACATCTAGCTACATGTTTGTAGTCTAACAGGAACTTCGGAATTTGCGGCAGCAGCATGAATATTGAGTTATGATAAATTAAAGTTTCTAAAAAAATATGTCATTTGCAACCCTATTTCATCAGCTACCGTTCTACACTACATAGCCTTTGGACCTACATCTGACAGTGGTGGCCATAACAAAGGTCAAGGTCACGCGCCACAGATACTTATACTTAACAATTTTTTTTATTTTTTTTTTGAGATGAATTCTTAGGGTTGGCAAAAAATATTTTTTAATTTTTGTACGGAACAAATATCTCCGATTGCCGCACATGTACCTGTAGGGTTGTCAAAAGTATTTGAAAAATATAATTTTTGTACGGAAAAAAATTATGTCCGATTTCGACTTTCGTTCTCTGGCAGACGATTCCTGGCACGATACACATACACACCACCAAGTATTACTACACCTTTTTATTACAGGTTGTATACTACAGAATTGATTATAATCAAGTACGCTCGGCAGGTAATTCAAACAGATCGGCGAGGTGTGACACGCTTTATATCTTCTACTTAACAAAATCACGGACTATAAGCCCGTGAATTATTGGGATAAAACATATCAATAGAAATATGCCCAAATTATTAATGAATTAATATGAGTTGGCTTAGTTAGGTGGGCGTCCGTCTTCTAAGCATAGGTATGGTGTTTGAATCCCGGTGGGAACACAAGTTTTCTCCACAAAGGAAATTTGTGTTTGACACATTAGACAGATAATCTCACCGGCACCCACGACACAAGTCATTGTCTGAAAATAGTAAGTAAACTAGTATATTGACAAAAAATAGGGATTAAGCTAGAGGAAAGGAAAATTATCATTAACCATACGAGATCGTAATGAGCCCTTTCACCAGCAGAAATCCCTGTGATTATTACTATAAATGGAGTACTAGAATAATCTAGTTGGATGGAAGTTAATCGATAAAGATTACGTTTGAAAGCCATAAACGTACGTAGAGGTCGTCATTTTTAATACTCCGAAATATTCACACATAAACGTGTTTTATAGATAAATGTATCAATTTTATCTATCTATTGTATGTATGTATTGTGTAATTATTGAAAAGGGAATATGATGATAACCTTTTGAGTTAGTGTATAACACAAGCAAAAAATATAAGTTAGGTAATTGTAGTGTATAATGGTAACTTAGAGATTTTGCTGTATACTTTAGTAAAGTTTTAGGAAATATATGTAGGTAATTGGATCGTAAAAAAAGTATGCTGAAATAAAAAATAATACTGCGGTCAGCAAGGCCACAAATAGTATAGTTTCTATGACTGTTAGAGAATGCTTTTAGCATTAACTCCTCCTTTTGTATACTGTTATTGTACAATCAATTATTAAATAATAACAATAAAAATAGCCATCCACGCCAACGTTGCTCCTTTTGTCGCCAATGCAGGCGGCCCTAATGGGGAGCCCGTTCAGTGGGTGGCAGATCATCACCTGCATACATATTTTTAAATACCTCATTTAAAAATATATAGGCAAATGGCGAAGTCTCATGCCATAATCCAGTTTTTTGTATAAACCATCATTAAACAATGCAATACTCTGAGTTTTTACTCGCATAAGTCATCCAATATCATCCATCCATCCCCAGTCCCCATCCATAGTCCATTATCATAGTTAATAATATATAATTATTTTAAAGCCGTGTGCGAGCATAAAACGGCGTCAACTTCTAACATAAGATATGTCCGTCGTATATTTGGACACGCCTGATATGTTATATATCAAAGGGCCACTTAGCCATGGTTACGGTTCCACTGAAACCTTACAAAGGTCCGGGCATAGAACCGTGAGGTGTAATAAATACTAGTATAAAAATAGTAAGTTTCTATGATAAAATTTCTGTCAAAAAATATCTCCCCAGCAGAAACTCAGCACATTCATTTTTTACTATACCCCACAGACTGTAATTTGCTAAGCCCGTCAGCTTACGTTCTCTTACAATGTAGCTAGCCGGCTTTACACTGATTATTGACTTATGTTCTACAGTACAATTTTATATTTTTTAATACAATCAAAAATGCTCTTATCCCTGAAATATAATTCTAGATGTAGCAGCATTTTTAGATATCTTGAAACAAATTTTGAGATATTGTTCCATAGTATTCAGTTTCAAAGTTGCATTATGCATCTTTGCACGACTGTTTTTTTTTTTCAATTATTGTTCCTTTTCCATTACCTGATTCCAGGGGAGTTTCATTAGTCCTCACGTGCGGGTATTGGAAGATGAATACGTCACTGATAATTGGAATGGAATTGGATTTTTTATATTCTGTTTGTTTGTTTCTACAGCCTCGCGTTTAGTTAGGCAATAATTGTATAGCGGTGACTATAGCATTGCTAGTGATTATCAAAATAAAATACGTTCTGCCTAAACAGTTATCCAAAAGAGATTTTGCAAAAATAGTCTGCCAGCTTTTATGTTGATTGAGTTTTCAAGATTTTTTGATAGATTTAATTCCAATCTTTTGAGACATGTAGTGGAGTGGAGTTATGTCCACCACCAATAAATTTCAAATAAAAACGTGTCATATCTTTTATTGCCTTTTCTATCATTACGAACACAAACGAACAACAAGACGAATTGACAAACGTCATCTATTTTGGTTGATCTACCTCATATCCTCCATATATCATCCGTACAGCAAAGGAGTCGAACTTACTGCCTGCGTCTTTGTTTCCCGAACAGTATAATTGTAGTACTTAAAACCTATCTAGCAATTACATTGCATAAACACATAATATTATACATATATATCACATGTCACCAAGACGAGACGAGAACAACGTAGGTTCTCATTACTGAAGGACTTTCGCGGATTACGGCGCTGCATTGTTCGTTGCACAAAGACGTCGCGCTACAGACCAAGACGGCCGCAGTACAGCAAGTGGACAGTAAGACATGTTGTGCTTCATATACAGCTGGATAAAATATGCAGTTTAAAAAATGTATTCAGGTTATCATGTAGTCATCATGTAGCTTGCGAGGATAGGCTACTAGACGAATTTTAATGACAAGTTTGAATTCTAACTATGTTTTGAACTAAGTATATAATATTAAACTAGTTTTCTTGTGACAACAAGCCTTATTGATTTTTAAATGCTACATAATAACTAAATCAAATTAAATCAAAATCGTTTATTCACATGGGCCCCAAAGACGGACTCATGAAACTCTACTGCCAGATTTGCAAAATTACAGCCATCTGGCAAGAAACTCAGGGGCGTATTTGTTTTTCATTATTTTTTTAAATCATTCTTATACACTAAAACATAATTATTTTATATTAACCTAGGTGTATCTATATTATGTAGTCGCTAGAAAGTGCCTGTGCAGTTGCCTCCATGTATCCTTGTCATTAATGTCGTCAATCGTTTTATAATAAGCTTTCTTTGTTAATGTCCGTTTTATTACTGATTTGAACTGTCCCAGTGGTAAGTCAGTTACAATTTTAGGAATGTTATTAAGTATTATTAATTTATTAAATATTTTTATATAAATACAATATATTTTGTAACGTATACAAATACAAAATATTTATTGTTTGTAAATAAAATACAATATATTTTATAGTAGCAACTATACGCAACAACTTCGTGAATAAATTAAAAAAAGAATAGCAGCGTAATAACTGAGTTAATAGTTGACATGGTTGACATATATTTAGAAGACACCATAATTCGAATTCAGTAATATTATTAACCTACTTACACAAAATCTAATAGTTATTTCACAAATTCTTTGCTGACGACGACTGGCAGAGGTAAAGAAAAAAACAAAGTGAAATACATTGAAATCGGCAATTGTATGATCTAAACTAATACAGACAATGTTTAAATAGACCAATATTTTAAAAGCATAATTATTCTAAATCTATTATTTTGTTGCACTCTATACATTTCTCTATATAAGTTTATGTTGATGATATTAATATGAATAGAAATAAGAATATTCATATATCATTACGTCCATACTGTTATAATATACTAGAAGAG
This sequence comes from Lomographa bimaculata, assembly GCA_948107665.1. Taxonomy (NCBI): domain Eukaryota; kingdom Metazoa; phylum Arthropoda; class Insecta; order Lepidoptera; family Geometridae; genus Lomographa; species Lomographa bimaculata. The sequence goes on along the minus strand of OX403585.1, from coordinate 22,015,104 downwards.
TATCTCGGCGCAATTACATTTCTTGCATCACTGCTTTTAAATCAGACGCTTGGGCTCGTTAGGTTTTGTATACGTATAGTCTGAACAGAAGAAGGTGGTGAGACACAGTGATTTAGATGAAAATGTGGCAAAGTAAAGCAAACACTTAATGCTGATAAAAGTTTGAAGAAGATTGTTAACTAAAAATCAAAGATAGTAAATATATATTTTTTTTTTTTTTTTTTTTTATGTTGAATAGGCAAGCATTTGACCACTATCTCACCTGATGGAAAGTGATGATGCGGCCGAAGGTGTGACATGCTTGCCTAGAAGATACCTATTCACTCGAGACTTGAAGACTCCCAGATTATACCGTTCGGGGAACAAAGACGCAGGCAATGAGTTCCACTCCTTCGCTGTACGGATGATGAATGTAGAAGCAAAACGCTTTGAGCGAACTGGAGGTATGTCGACCATAAATGGATGACGTTTAATAGTTTGTCTTGTTGTTAGATGGTAAAAAGGGCATGGGGGAATTAAGTCATGTAATTCCTGTGCACACTCTCCAAAATGTAAGCGATAGAATACCGATAAGCTTGCCACCTTACGTCGGTGACCGAGACTTTGCAACCTGGACTCGATTAGCTTACTGTCGCCAATGAGTCTTTTGGCTCGCCGGTCAATAGATTCAAGAGCTTCTAACTGGTACTTGGCGGATCCATCCCAGAGGTGACCGCAGTACTCCATACACGATCGGACTTGAGCTTGATAAAGATATCTTCAGCACGAGCCAAAAAAAGCGAGAGCGCTGTTTGATTAGAAGGTGTTTTAATAGATCTTACGCTCAACGCATTTTAATTCATTTATTAATGGTACATGGTGGTAACTTATGTGAGTGAATTATACAAAAAAAAAAAAAATATATATCTTAGACTTGCCGTACGTCACCCTACCACAGGTCGGAGCTGAAAACCAGCGCTGAGGCTCTGTCTTCAGCATTATGCTGAGCTTGCAGACCTTTTCCGGCAAACTGGAATAACAATAACGTTCTTCGCATTCGGTTTATCATTGGTAGTTAAGTTAAGTTAAGTTTGTCGGAATAAATGATTATTCTATTCTATTCTATATTTTCTATTATATAATCAATATAAATAATATTACAAAAATATATCAAGTAAACAGAAAATAAATTACATTTTAATAAAAAATATAGTTACAATATAGATGCTCGCGGATATATGTCGTGAACATTGCGATCAGTCACCTGCTAGATGCTTGGCATGTTACATGCCCTAAACCTCCTGAAACAAGTAAACAAAAACCATCAACATCGCCGCGAGTCCAAGCCGATTACAAAGCAAATACTGACATTCATACGCATTAAATATCAGCCTTTGCATCGTCAACAAAATAATATTTTATACATATAAATATAACAAGCGCATAGTTTTCATATGTTATAATAATACTATACATTTTAATAATATTATAGAGATTGCAGTATTAATATCGGTTTCATTATTTAAAGTATGTATTTACCAGCCAATCGTTTGAACTTAGGTCTTCTTTTCTTAGACAAAGTCTACCACGCAGAAAATTATAACGCAAAAATAAACAACCTCGAAGATAATCTTTATATACAGACTTGTACCTGACCAAATAAAATTGTGTAAAAATTTGGTAACAAACCTTTATTTTTTATTTGTTTTTTCACCTCATTGTTTTTCAGCATTCCTACAGAAAAATCTTTACAGATGAATGCGCAATTAATTTCCAAAAAAATATAAAAAAATCTTCCCAGGAAGTATAAAAACGGTAGGGTTTACGAGCATACCCTGAGGTGGCCATAAAGCGTTAATTGCATCTTTTGTGAAGCTCCGGCGTCGGAGCCTCGTAAAAATTTGTGGCAGCCTTTTGTACCGGATACCTATCGTTATTATCAAGGGCTTCAGTACACAGTATGAAAGATTACGTTAATAGAAATAAAAATTCTACGTCTAAACTTTGTCAAACAAATAAAGTAATATAAATTTATTGAGAAATGTCATTCGATTATGTAATTTGGTTGAAATTGTCGACTTAGGTTTTGAGCATATCGACCCTTTGAGTCTCAAATGTAGTAAAAGTCAAAATATGATTTTAGGGAAATAGCAAAAAACAAAAATGGCGAAAATACTTTTTTCCATAACTTCTTTCCTTTTAAAGTTATTTTGATACAATTTCGACACGCTATTTAGAATATAGAGTTCTGTAAATTGTTATTTATATACCTACATGAAACAGTTAACCATAATAATATGCGATGTTCTTCGTCGGGACGAGTTCACGCCGCGAGATCTCGACGAAGAACATTTGACCACAATCTCGACTGTTGGCAAGTGATGATGCGGCCGAAGATGTAGCATGCTTGTCTAGAAGGTACCTATTCACTATTGACTTGAAGACTCCCAGATTATACCGTTCGGGGAACAAGTGTAGAAGCGTTTTTTTAATAAAACACTTTATAGAATACTTATTAAACCACCTGAATGCGTCTGATTGTATGTATATCCCAATCTATATGTTACACTCACATCGTGGATTGGTTTATATTTGAATTTGGCGACTCATTTGTCAAGCGCTGCCTCTTCATCGTGGGTCCTGGATTCGAAACGTAATCGATCGGGAGTACAGTTTTTCTATATAGATAACAAGCCGTGCGATGCGGTTTCACTGACGTTGATCAAGTTAAAAAGTGTTAATCCTAGGTATCAGCTATGTACATTTCAAATTTCATCCAAATCCGTTCAGCCGTTACAGAATGAAGAAGGAACAAAACATACTCACACACTTACACAAAAAATTTTGGATTTATTATATTGGTATGATTGCTTTCGAAGCGTCAACATCAGGAAAAAAAAACATGAGGCAGTGCTAAAACGCACAACCTCAGTCACCGTTCCACTGTTTGTATTCCATAACCGCCATAACTGTTTCATGCCCGGAATAAAAGTGGAATCGCCGTTAGAGCGAATGGATTGGACATTCTGCACAATGACCGACTATTGGCGAATCTGCGACAATGACTGTTGAGAATCTTCGAGAATGGCTGGAGGTTACGCTTACCTCGTTTATTTCGGACAATGTCTATTTATTTCTCTTTGAGGGGATGATTGTGATTGATTATTGCTCAGGATTTCTGCTCTTTGCCTATTAAGGACGGCCCAAATTGTTATCCAAAAATACGTTAAAGCTATATTGATAATATATATTATTGATATTTATATTTGGCACTATATATAAAAAAATTCAAGATTATTTATTCTGAGTGATTAGGATCATTCTTTTATATTGTTCTGTGTTTAAACATCTTAATCTAGATATTTTAAAAGAATAAAATATCGATCATCTTACCACTGAGAAAGTTTAAATCGGTAATAAAACGGAAAGCTTACTATAAAATAATTGACTACATTAATGACAAAGAGTTGGCTGTAGTTTATCAAATTTGACAATTTCAGTCAATACTTACATGAGTGCCTCTTTAGGACCCATGTATAACATTTGTAGAATTTATTCGAATCGTTTTGCGTTTTCGACTTTTAAATTTTTAAGACGTGTCATAATTTTCTTGTTATTGTCTTAATTCATGAGGGCTTTCACTATATTAATTATAAAATACTTGGCAACTTTTTTTCATTTAAATCCATGTTTTAGAAGATTTAGTTCGAGTTTTTAGGACAACCCGCCCGCTTTACGTCAATCTTCAATCGAAAATCTATTGACATAATACTTATATTCTGTCAATAGATTTTCGTTCTGGGGTGTTAACCCCGGCCAAGATTTTGTGACAAGTATAAAACAATAAAAAGTATCTTTACTTTTAACTTTGAATTGAGTGCAGGTCTGTGAATGCTTTGAAAAAGTATTAACAGAAAATGTATGTTTATTACAAAATCGGCAATAACCAGTCTCAAGTTATCAAGTATAAAATGTGTAAACCAAAATTTCTCAGAAACTCAACGACAAAGTTATTTCAACAATACAGTAATCCCCAATATCAATATCAGATATCAACCCTTCCACAAAAAGCCTCCTCCAAAGTTCATCGCGCCAGCAGAGCCAACAATAGCTCGGAGACGCCTGACATTGAATTATTTAGAGAGATACCTCACAAAGCCCGAAAGGGGTCCAAATAATACATACAAAAGGTCCAACGAGATCCGACGAGCTACAAAGAGCCACGAAGACGATTGTGCCGGCTGATTAGGTTTGCGGGATGTCGCCCAAACAAAACACTATTGTGTCAAGAGTGCAAACGGACAGATAAGGTTCTCGACTCATTTCTAGAATGGTGCCAAGGAATGAACTTAAATTTCGCTTTAAGCCCAGCTATTTGCTTCGATAAGAAAGTATTCACACTGAGATTTAGAATTTTTTAAAATGTTTTAAATTGTCTTAGTGTATACTTTTATTCCAGAGCGGCAAACCTTTGACCACCAACTTACCTGATTATAAGCGACGATGTGGGCGACGATGGAGCAAGGTAGCCGTATAAGATAGATAATAAGATATAGCCTCTTACTGCTAGCGGTTTCATGTGCAAAAGTCAGTGTAGCAAGTAACACTTGTTAAGGAATATAAACTCATAGTGACAATATGGAATTGGGACCCCGCCACTCCTGTGATCCTCTTCTATAAGGTTGGAAAGACAATGGCTGTTTTTACTCATGCCCACGCGCTGTATGATAGATAGATAGATAATTTCTTTATCTGCACACCAAAAAATAATACTTACAAAGAAATCTTAAATATAACATAGGAGCACTAAGGGCGGTCTAGTGGTCGGTGGCGGTGGCGGTGGCTAAGGTCAAGTACACATGGAGATTTTTTGATCCGGTTGTTTTTAGGTGAAATTAGGCAAAGACGTTATGTAAGTAGTTGTTATAATCTGCTTGTAGTTTAATAAAAGCTTAAGTGTATCTTTGTTGTTTGTTAAGTTTAGTTTTTTAAGCTTTTTACATAATTTAAGTAATGTCTCAATATAGATATATCCAAAAATAAAATAGAGTTTTGATGATAATATAATGTTAAAAAAGGAATATTGTTTCCTTTTTAATAAAGTAGCCGTAATGTATCAAAGTCTTTGAGTGAAACATATACATAAACCATGCCTTCATTAAAAAATTAGTCGACTTTGGCTGTAATAAAAAGACGTTTCTTCATGTTTCAAGGTCGTACCTCTTTCATCTTTTTTAAAATGTTTAATACTACAGCTATCTACAGGCCAATTTCCTATATTTTCTTAAACTAATCTAGACTAAACTATCTTAAACTATCTTCTAAAACCATTAGAATCTTCTGGTTTAAGATGTTTTATTTTCTCAAAAAAAAACTTTATCCTGACATACTGATTGACTGATTTAGAAACAACGCACAGCCTAAACCGCTGGTTGTAGTGACTTGAAAGGAGGGTACATTTGTCTTAGTACATAGAATTGTACTAAGAATGGATTTTTGGAAATGCCAGAGGGTTAAATAGGGTGAAAACGTTTTTATGAAAGTTCTTTGTTCTTTAACTTATAGCGATGAAAAATTGGTATTAGAGTAGTAATATTTTTTTATGCTATCGGTGCATTAAGGTTGTGGGATGGGAGATGAAAGTTCACATGAAAAGATTTTTATTTATTAAGTTAAAGTAATGAAAATTGTATCTGAGTAGTACCTTAAATGAAAAGTAATTTGATTGTCTTTTTAAAAGTCATTACAGTAAATTAGAAATAACTACTGTAACTCGTAGTTAACTATATTATTATCACACTTATATTAGAAATTTGGAAGTTTGTGTGTGAATGTGTAAGTATATTTTTTATCCCTAACAGGGGTTAGTTGGTCACTATTTTACCTGCTGGTAAGCGATGATGTGGTCAAGGGAACTGAAAACTTTTGGCAATAGATTTTTCTACTTGATAAGTGTTATTCTTGATGCTTGGCAGACGTCTCAGCAGTAATATTTATATGTAAGTACCATATCCAATGTCGTCTTCAAGTGTAGATAAAGGACCTGCATAAACCGTTTTAACAATCTTTTATCACGGGTATTGCCAAGGGACTTTCCAAAGGTAAGACCGATGTCAATTTATTATAATGGCTGTCGTGTACATACTTACTATCCTTTTTGACATTTAAGATGTGTGCATGAAGGTGATCATTCAATTTAGAATATATCTGTTATTAAGGTACCTAAATATTTTTTATAATTTGGTTTCTTGAATAATGAACTGCCCGTTGGCTAAATTGGTTGAGCGTTCGCCTTCTAAGCAGGGGTATATATATTCGATTATTGTTCTTGTTGTGATTATGAGTGTGTTGTGAATGTTTCCGGCACCCATGACACAAGTCATCGAACTTAGTGTGGGGCTGTAAATGTGAACCCGTCCTACATTCTCATAAATAAAATTACTGTCTTTCTGTCTGTCGCACTTTCACGCCAAAACTACTGAACCGATTTAAATGAAATTTGGTACACAGATAGTCTAGAGCTTGGGAAAAAACAAAGGCTTCTTTATATACCGTAATTCCTGCGGGTCCGGAACTTATGCATGTAAAACCGCGGAGCGCAGCTAGTATATAATTGATCGATTGATATTGATCAATCTATTAACGCGTTCTTCGATTGATATTGATCAATCGAAGAACGCGTGAATATAACTTTAAAAAATTTTGTTCAGGTTACATTACTAGATTTTGGAGAAAGCCTTTGACCTATTTAGTGAAAAAGTTTTCATTTTAGACGTTTATAAAATTCAGTCACAACAGTGACTTCATTTGCTGAATGACTCTGCCCGCTCTGTCGTAGTTAGTTACGAGTCTGCCTTCTACGTTGCGAGATTCAACGCCCGCTGGGTACATACATTCTTTCGTTAAGATTTTTGTGTTTCTGGAATGGATCATAATTGCGTGCTTGATCTATGTGTTTCCAGCACTCAACTTAAGTGTGAGTCTCAGCCTCAGTCAGAGTGAAATTGGTTGATATCAATTTCTCAAAACTGACCTATGACTTGTTTACAGTGATAAGATTAATTCCGTCTGTTTTTAATTTTGGCTTCACAATTTTGTGCATTGAGCCTGTATCGAGTAGTAAGTATAATTAGTATTTCATAATTAATATAGTCCTGCTCACAGGTCAAGGTCAAGTAGAAGAGTCATGGTCCAGTCATAGCCAAGTCATGCCCCAGTAACGTATAAGATACTTAACTAGAATTCTATTAAAGTTTTAGACCAAAAGTGAGAATCATGATTTTCTACTTTGTATGATTTGCATAAGTGGCACATTTACGAACTATTCATAGTTAATATTCCACTAATATTACACACTAGCCGTGCCCCGCGGCTTCGCCCGCTATTATCAAGTTAAAAAGTAGCCTATGTGTTAATCCTAGGTATAATCTATGTACATTCCAAATCCGTTCAGCCTTTAAAGCGTGAAGAGGGAACAACATACTTATACACAAACTTTCGGATTTATAATATAAGTAAAATAAACACTAAGAATCACAGGTTTTGGAAAATAATAGAATTTTAATCAGCCACATTTACTGTGTCCATCTGATTTTCTCTAGCGACTGTTGAGTATTTGCGTCGCCTGAATTCCACACCAAAAATACTACATATCTGAACACAGCCTTATCTCTTTAAACCAACGTATTTACAGTTAAATAAAAGTTGGGCGATGAATAAAAAAGTTTTGTTAATCTGAATATTTAGGCGAAACGACCGCAGGGTAACGAAACAGTAACATCTAGCTCTCTCCTGCGGTCAGATAGGTCCTAACCTCTGTCACCTTTTGCTTTTTGTACTCGGTTACGTTTAATGGTTGGCCATTAGATTTGTAAATAGTTTTTATTTGTCCATACAGTTAAGTGCTTGTTTTACGGTGAAGGTAATGGCTCGAACTAGAGACATAATTTGTTATTGTCAGTTTTACTAACTAGAAAGTTTATATTTATTGTGTAGGGATTTTTGTACCGTTGAAAAGGTTTAGTAGCTTTTTATGTTCCATGTTTTGTACAAGTGCTCGTAACACTTTTGTTTTAAATGTCACTATTAGCACATATACAGCAGTACAAGCCAAATACGGTGTTCCGGCAGTTATCCTTGAGAGCCTGCGTATTCCAGGTCTAGTGTGTTTACCAGCTTCGATCACATCGTCACTTACCATCAGGTGAGATAGTGGTCAAAAACTAGGCTGTCACAAATAAAAAAAAAAAAAAAAAAAAAAGTACCAGTAGCATAAACGGTAAACCTTTAGCAGCTTAAGTAGCAAACAAATTTGATATTAAAATACTTATACATTTCTACTTTAAATAAAATCCCAAAAAAAATATTAATCTATTTTTATGTGCCCCCTTGTATTATCCGAGTTCCATTCACCATGATGTCAAGAAAAGAAGTAAAATCTACCATAAAGTCAATTCTTAAAACGTTTAGGCAACCTAGAACTAACTTTTTTATCTTGACAGACCCAGCTATTTATTTTCCAAGATAATGTACACGTGCTTCCCTATCTCACTTATCTTCCAATACACGTAACCTTATTTGAAATCCACACCGCCCTTATTGAATTTGTCTGCCATCCGAGAGACCTACCAGGGCCATCTATAGAGGTCCTCCTAAAGTAACACTTTATTTATTTTTCCCGAATGAAGGTCCGTGTTGACCGCCCCATTACGGGCGAACGGGGCTAATGGGAAAAGGTCTAGGAAATGATATTGCAGGTGAAATGGGACGACGAGGCTCGAGATGAAAGTAGATAGGAACTATAATTGTCGTGACAATGGGGGTTATGCGATGATAGGAGGAAAAAGATTTTCTACGTGCAAGAGACCTTTGTATTTAGGGTGAATTACCTTATCTAATGAGTTTGTAGAGCTAGTTAGGGAAAATTTTTATAAATTCGTTCTAACCGCACCTACAGCTTCATCCGCGTTGATCAAGAATTAAAGTATCACTTAATTAAGTATATTGGCCCGTTGAAAGCAATACACGTTCTTTCTAGATTGTTTGTAAGAACAAAAAATATTTCTATTACCAATTCCAGAGTCAAAATTTCAAATTTTATCTAATTTGTGAGAAATTGTAAATTTTGATTATTAAATTTAGGAAATGATTACAGCAATACCATTACTAAAATAATTTCCTAGTTAATATCAGTTTCAGAAAATGACACCAAGATAACGTTTTAGGAGACAGAAAGGAAATATATATTTTTATGTGAAACCATGCGTAATATGAACGGGGATCAAAGCCGCAGATTCGGTGACATAAAGAGGACGACCATAAAAAGATACGATACATTCCTTGATACTTGTTGGGAAAGATTTTAAGGAAGGGGAACGTTCTTCGCAAAGAGACACTTGGTCGTTAGATTTTCTGGTAGCGTGATTGACTACAAATAAAATGCCAAGCGGTATTTTCTTGTTAAAAATAATTTTATGCTAAGAAAAAGTCCCGATCTGGGAGGGGCGATTTCCTGCGCGAGGGACGAACAATCTACTTTATTTAAGTCTAGTTATTATTCTTAGAGAATCTTACAGTTAGTTACAAAGTATAAAGTAATTCATTTATATCGAAAGGCATTAAAAAATATCCACTTGTAGTATTATCATAAGGGCTTTAATAAATGCCTTTAATTTAAAACCAAATAAAACTACAACTGTTTTTTTAATGGCGATTTAGAAAGAGCCTAAATGTTAGTTATCATTTATTTATTTTTTATTTATTGTTGGAAGATTACAAAACTGGGTACTATGACTAAATCTTACATAAAAAACTTAATTATAATAAAGTGCATCATGTATCCTTCTAGATGTGAACCTAGCTTACATAATAATGTATTTTATTAGTGTTATATATATATTCGCTTAGTTATAATAAAACTTGAGACTAAAAAAACAAAATTTAAATTTAAAAAGTTATACAAACAACGATAATAATAAAAAAGTTCAACAGATACAAATGGAATACAGATGGAGTGTAACAATAGAAAGAAATAGACTAGAGAAAAAATAACAAATAAATGGGTTGAGTGACTGCTTATCTGTTGACAAAATAATTTTTTTTAAGAATTAATTTAATTGAGGTTAGTGAACCATAATTAAATATATCAAAGGGTTGCCTGATTGTGTTGTAGGCATCACACATACGGTAAACATCATATAGCTAATGTTTAGCTATTTTTATTTTTTGTCACTTTATGGAGCTAGTAAACCCCCATTATGATTTATTTAAAAAAAACTTGACCTATAAAAGTGGTATATTGGATATTCGTTTAAGATTCTCTGAGCAAACGAACACACATACATAGTGCGAAAATTATAACCCTCCTTTTTCCCGCCGTAGTCGAGTAACAAAAAAGTGCAGGATTTGTAAGTAGATAAGCTAATTCAGGTATGCATGTTTTTTCGTAAAGCAACAGAGGACATTAAACTTTTTGCAATGCGCATAGTAGTCAGTTACTTGTCAGATTTAAGGTCTTGTTAGATTCAATTAATTCATGCGGTGAGCAGAACATAAAACTTTGTTCATTCGTTCACCTACAAACTGAAAACAAAACAATTAAAGCCGTAGAAATCACAAGCACTCTCATCTGGAATCGGCTTCAAGAGGGACAAAACGGCGCAACCCCTCTGTTTTGACAAACGGATGAAAAACGAGAGGCTGTTTCGAAACCTTTTCAGATAAATAACCTTGGCGAGCGCACTCCGGGAACCCGGGCTCGCTCCTCATTCCCCTTTCGCCAGTCCCTTACCAGTTTTTATGAATATTATTGTGGACAGTATGAAGAGTATATTAATTTTATTAAATAAATCTTGTTACTGCAAGCAGTATTTTTATTTTGTTTAATAAATAATAATAGTCACTCGCATCATTTTAATCGTTAAGTAACTATTACAAGAATCATATTATTATATGTGTCACGTTTGTATGCAAAAACTACATTTTGTTTATTTTTTCTATACATTTACACACTCATATAGTATATGGTGAAGCGTCTTTGCCTTTTATAATATAAATAATAAATGTAAATTATACAGCTGTGAATAAATACTTCACTTTATATACCTAATATTCATATTGGCAAGAATCTTTGGATATCTGAATGCATTTACAGTGTGTTGGGCTCTCTGCTGACCACTGTTAGAGATCGTTCAAGGACGACCCTAGAGATGGCGCTAGTTGTATCGAGTGACATTTTTTGCACTCGCGACTAACTTCACAGACTTAAAAAAGAAGAACTTCAGTAGTGTGTGTCACCTGATCCGTGTGGTCAACAAACGCTCCGCTATTGAATTTTGTGACGTAGAAAACGAATTAAATAATTATCATCTAATTAACCAGGACTTAAAATAAAAACTTCATCGTGTCTATTGTGATCGACCGCGTGAACTGTGATCAGGATTAGTGTTCCGTGCCTCGTACCCTCTTGGATTTCCTCGGATTCAAACTCGCCGGCCGGCGCGACGTGGAGTTGTGTGTGTGCGCTTAGGCATACATACAGTTTGCTGTAGTTCCTTTCTTGGGGAGCTCCGGAGGCGGTTTCGAAGCAGTCTAAGGTACGTGAGCTTAAATAAACACTGTAAATTGATTCGTGTATCCCTACTGATTTTTGCCAATGTTTTAATCCAAAATAATTTACCGCTATCATTAAAAATATTAATACGTAAATGGTGGGCTATTTACACGCCAGCGATTTTACTCGCGCCACCATAATTTTGGTCCTTTTCGAGCCGGATAGTCCAGTTTTAATTACCTTTTGCTTTGAGTTATTAACCATAAACATTTCATACATAAGTTCGCCCGCCCGTTGCTAAGTGCAATTCACTCCGCTTATAACTACCTATAGTATAAACCGCCCGCTAACTTACCTACTTGTTCCCGCCCGCATTTGTTGTTTGTAAACAAACATTTAGTAGTTTATTCGTGCATAAATTATTAGCATAACGATAACCGAACATGTCGAAACCAAGTTCAGATACGATGTTGATCATTTTAGGAGGAAAGAAAGAGTTGTTATTTAAACGTATGAATCATTTGTTTAATATGTCTAAAAACATCACTTCTTTCGAGAGTTCAAGGTCGAATGAAAACTTTATGTCTGAAACAGAAACTATGGATGACCTTCATAATAATTTTGAATCTATTGTAGATCAAATTAATGAGATTACCTTAATGTCAAACCCTTCCGCGAGTCCCGATTTTGGTTGTTTGGAGTCGTTTGACGAATTGTTTACAAGAGTGAAACGTGTTAGAAATAAGATGAATAACCACGCCAATGTATCACCGCTGCGTAGTGATAGTGCTTCTGTGTTTAAATTGAAGCCGCTTCATATTAAGGAATTCGATGGTAAAATACAGAATTGGCCAGCGTTTTATGAATCTTTTAAAGCAAATATTCACGATAATACGCGTCTAAGTAATTCGCAACGCATTCAATACTTGGTAAGTAAATTGAGTCATTCCGCAAATTCCGTTATTTCGGGTATTGTACCCACGGGTGAGACATACAGCATAATTTGGGATAGCTTAGTCAAGAAATACCAGGATAAGCGACTTTTAGGAACACATTATCTCAACAATGTGTTAGATTTAAAAGGGTGTACTCACACTGCCGCTAGTCTCGATTCATTTATCGATCATTTTTCGGCATCGATTTCTGCTCTCAAACAGCTGCATGTTTCGGATTTGACGGATTTTATTCTCGTGCACTGCGCACTTAGAAAATTAGACACTCAAACCGCACAATGTTTTGAACTTTCTGTTAGAGATGTTGAAATACCTACAACAAAACAGCTGATCAGTTTCGTTCAAGATCAGGCTAAGATCTTAGGACGTTCGAACCCGATCATGTACATGAACTCAAACCCGCGTAATTCAAATAACACATATAAACCGCCCGCTTCTACGTCACGGAACACACGCTCAAACACATATAAATCCTTTGTTGCGAGCGAGGTACCAATGGTTGCTACCGGAACCTCTGCTTCGCACTCATACCCGCCCGCCATATCTCATTGCGCATTTTGTAATGAAACCGCTCACACACATTTATATACTTGTGCTAAATTCAAAAATACACACGATCCTAAATCTCGTTATGATTTTATTAAATCCAAAAGTGGATGTGTAAACTGTCTCAGTATGACGCATAATTTATCGACCTGTAATTCGTCATCTGTCTGCGAGTTATGTAGAAAACGACACCATACGCTTTTACATTTTGTGAAACAAAATAATAATACGCATGTACAAACGCATTCACACTCACAACCCCACACTAAGTTCGAAGACTTGTATCGTGGGGGCCGGAAACATTCACATCACACACACAATGTACACACTGCTTATGCGAATTTTCCCGTGCTGTCGCCGACAACGCCGCCGCCGCCGGTGCCGCCGCCGGTGCCGCCGCCGCCGACTGATTGCGCGCCTTCACCCGCTTTAAATCTACCGCTTACGTCACATAATGCCGCTGTGCTTCTATCCGCCGAAACAAAACCGAAGTCGACTGTTTTATTATCAACCGCTCAGGTGTACGCGCGTTCTAAAGGTAGTACAGGTCCGAAAAGATCAGATGTTTAATTGATAATGATAGCATGAACAATTTAGTAACGACTGAATGTTGCCGCGCTTTAAACTTGCCGATAATACCTTTGAGTAATTCTTTTGTCAAAGGTGTTGGCTCAACTTCGCGTCCAATTGTTGGATACGTGTATTTGGATATTGAATCCCGCATATACCCGCAACAGAAATACACCATACACGCTCTTGTCGTGGAGTGTATTACAGATCAATTGCCGTCGCAATTTATTGAATGGAATCGTAACATAGATTACCACGACCTCCCGCTCGCAGATTTGAATTGGAATATTCCAGGAAACATTCAGGCAATTATAGGTGCCCAACTCTTTCCGTACATTTATTTGGGGAAACGGGTTGACTTTGGTCTGCGACTTCCACCTGCACTTCTAACCACTTTTGGTTACGTTCTGATGGGAGATTATCCACGTAATGACACCATACCTACCGCTTCTTTCACCGCGCTCGCGCTGAACGATCTAGTACAGAAGTTTTGGGAACTCGAAGAAGTACCTACGATGCGTTTGTTGTCACCCGAAGAGACGGAGTGCGAAAATATTTTCACGCCATCAGTGACGCGTGATGATGTCGGTCGCTACACGGTATCGCTGCCATTCAGCAAGGATCCATCTGAACTCGGCAATTCACATGCTGTTGCTCTTCGCCGATTTATGGCACTAGAAAGAAAATTTCGCCAGTCACCCGATTTGAGGGAAAATTACAACCAGGTCATTCGAGAATATATCGATAATGGTTATCTTAGCTCTGTCGATGAAACCGAAATTTCTGGTGGAGGCTACTACATACCTCACCATGCGGTCGTGCGACCTGATAAGCCGATGCCGCGCATAGTGTTAGATGCAAGTTCGAAAACTCACACAGGTTTGTCTTTAAATGACGTGTTGCATATAGGACCTAATTTGCAAGCTGATCTGTTTTTATTGCTTTTGCAATTCCGCTTGTTTCCTGTCGCGATGAACGCTGACATAAAACAAATGTACTTACGCATAGGTGGACCCGTGGACCAGCGTAAATACTTACGCATCTTGTTTCGTTTCAACGAGAACGAACAAGTGCGTACTTTCGCCTTCAAACGCTTACCGTTTGGACTCAAGTCAAGCCCTTATATAGCTATGCGCACTGTGCGACAGCTGGCTTCCGACATGAGTCCACACTATCCTGACGCTGCAAAAATTGCAGAATCCAGTCTCTATATGGATGATCTGGTATATTCTGCACATAATGAACAAACCGCTATGCAGCTGTCACAAGACCTAATAAACATGTTCAGATCGGGTGATTTTGATCTGGTGAAATGGTCTAGCAACTCACCAGCTCTCTTAAGTAGTCTTCCTGATTCGCACCGCAAATCCCTCGATTTTGACGAAGGCAATATTTCCGCGAAGATCTTAGGTCTTTCCTGGGAATCTTCTGAAGATAACTTTTTCTTCACTTCCGCTGTAATAACCGATAAATGCACTAAGAGGAATATACTCTCCGTAGTTGCACGATTATTCGATGTTCTGGGTTTGGTCGCTCCAGTCATTCTCTATGCCAAATTGCTCATTAAAGAGTTGTGGTTGAGTAACAGTGGCTGGGACGATCCCGCTCCAGAAAATATTGTTGTCCGCTTTTCCGCCCTTGTGCAAGAATTTCCCTTGCTTGATACCTTACGGATTCCGCGCCATGTAGGTGTAAATATTGACTGTATTGTGAATCTCGTTAGCTTTTGTGATGCTAGTTTAAATGGCATGGGTTGTGTGATCTTTTTACACTGTACCTACCCAGCTGGCATCATAGTTCGCTTACTTTGCGCAAAGTCAAAGGTCTCACCGACTAAAGTCACGACTCTTGCACGTCTTGAGTTATGTGCTGCTGTGCTTATGTCTAAGTTAGTGAAGGTTGTCTATGACTCTTACGCTGCACGCGTTCCTATTGCAGGAGTGTATGCATTCTCCGATTCAACTATTGCATTATCGTGGATACATTCTTCCCCACATCGTTGGTCGATTTTCGTGAGTAACCGCGTCGCTCAGTGTCAAGAGAACTTAGCCGCGAAACACTTCTACCACGTAGCTGGTGTAGAAAATCCTAGTGATTGTCTGTCTCGAGGTATGCTGCCGTCGCAGCTAGTCTCGCATGACCTCTGGTGGAATGGCCCTTCCTGGATGCATTCCGCTCCTGAAGAATGGCCAATCAAGCCATTTTTGCCGACTGACTGCAGTAACCTTCCTGAGCACAAGACAAATGTGTTAACAGTGACTTCTCAATCGGAACAACCGCTTTTATGTGAGTTGGCGCAACGCATTTCGTCTTGGGACAAATTGCTGCGTGTCATCTCATACATCCTGAGATTCGCACGACCGAAAAATAGCATCTTGCCACGGTCTGTTCAGGCATTGACAGCCGCGGAACGTGCTATGGTCCGCGCCGTGCAATCAGTTCATTTTGCAGATGACATAAAGTGCATTAAAAATAAAAAAATGCCATCCATGAAGCTGCAACGCTTGGCTGTCTTCTTAGATGAAGAGGATATTTTGCGGGTTGGCGGAAGACTTTCTAAGTCAAATCTTCCATTTGATGCCAAGTACCCAGTCCTACTTCCTAAACGCGATCATATCGTTGATCTTATCATACGACATTACCATGTCGTGAACTGTCATACTGGCCCTGGACTTCTCATGTCGATTTTACGACGGCGTTTCTGGATATTAGATGCCAGAACTGTCGTCAGGTCTCAATGTCGTAAATGTAATACGTGTTTTAAGGTGAATCCGTCGCATCCCACTCCCATGATGGCAGATCTTCCTGCGTATCGTGTTTCAGAAGCGAAAGCCTTTGCTCACACAGGAGTAGATTATGCGGGTCCTATACGCATAACGCTTACCCGCCGTAGAGGTCAACACGCGCAGAAGGCGTATGTCTGTCTGTTTGTATGCCTGGTTACCCACGCTGTGCATGTTGAGTTGGTAACTTCATTAAATTCTTCGGCTTTTGTAGACGCCTTTAAACGCTTTATTTCCCGCCGCGGACCAGTATCCTGTCTTTACTCTGATAATTCCACCACTTTCGTTGGTGCTAAAGCTCAATTGGATGAGCTATATACCTTTTTATTGAACTCTAGTTTCAATTCGTCACTCTCAGAGGAGTTGATGACCCGACGCATTGACTGGAAAATGATTCCTCCTAGAGCTCCTCATTTTGGAGCAATGTGGGAATCGAACATTAAGAGTTTGAAAACTCATATGTACAGGGTGATAGGTAGTCAGCTTCTAACATATGAGGAATTACAAACCGTATTGACGCAAATAGAGTGTATTCTTAATTCGCGCCCTCTGAATGTCGTATCTTCTGATCCACATCCAGAGGTGATAACTCCCGCCCATTTTTTAATGTCGTCTCCCCTGCAATACTTACCCACTGCCGATCTTTCTGATCAGCGCATCAGTCTTGTACAACGCAAAGAACTTTTGGACAGCATGGTCCAATCCTTTTGGAAAAAATGGCGCTTAGAGTATTTGCATACGTTGCAAGTAAGGCAAAAGTGGGCTACTCCGGATAAACCGGTTGAAATCGGGACTGTAGTACTCGTTGGGCAGGATAATTTAGCTCCTCTAAACTGGCCTTTAGGGGTTATTACCGAAGTTTATAAAGGCACCGACGGTATTGTTCGTGTTGCCACGGTCAAGACCAGTTCAGGTAGTTTTAAACGCCCTATCGTCAAACTATATCCCATTCCGACACAATAAATGTATATTCGTAAAATATTTATTGTTGTTTATTATTTATATATCTACGCGCGCTTATATAAGTATTCCGCATTATTAGGATTAAGCTACAATTACTTAAATAATTAACATTCACGCCTGATCAGACATAAAGTTCATTGATCTTTTAGATTATTTCATAATATAAACGAGTAGAATCTAATAACTCTTACTGTTTCTTTTGAAAGATCTTGCGCTCTTCCAAGGCGGGGTGCATGGTGAAGCGTCTTTGCCTTTTATAATATAAATAATAAATGTAAATTATACAGCTGTGAATAAATACTTCACTTTATATACCTAATATTCATATTGGCAAGAATCTTTGGATATCTGAATGCATTTACAGTGTGTTGGGCTCTCTGCTGACCACTGTTAGAGATCGTTCAAGGACGACCCTAGAGATGGCGCTAGTTGTATCGAGTGACATTTTTTGCACTCGCGACTAACTTCACAGACTTAAAAAAGAAGAACTTCAGTAGTGTGTGTCACCTGATCCGTGTGGTCAACAAACGCTCCGCTATTGAATTTTGTGACGTAGAAAACGAATTAAATAATTATCATCTAATTAACCAGGACTTAAAATAAAAACTTCATCGTGTCTATTGTGATCGACCGCGTGAACTGTGATCAGGATTAGTGTTCCGTGCCTCGTACCCTCTTGGATTTCCTCGGATTCAAACTCGCCGGCCGGCGCGACGTGGAGTTGTGTGTGTGCGCTTAGGCATACATACAGTTTGCTGTAGTTCCTTTCTTGGGGAGCTCCGGAGGCGGTTTCGAAGCAGTCTAAGGTACGTGAGCTTAAATAAACACTGTAAATTGATTCGTGTATCCCTACTGATTTTTGCCAATGTTTTAATCCAAAATAATTTACCGCTATCATTAAAAATATTAATACGTAAATGGTGGGCTATTTACACGCCAGCGATTTTACTCGCGCCACCAGTATATTATTAGTGTACAGTATACAGTATATTATTAACGTAATAAAACGAGACTTTCGTTTTCACCAACGATTAAAAGTCGTACCAAATTCCCAGTCCGTTATATAAAATCATACAAAGTAATGCTGCTCTGCACTGTGCTCGTCACCATAAAATATTATAGTAATATAATAATATATACATATTATTCACTTTAAATATTGTAACTTGACTAGAAACACAATAACTTTCAATCCGAAATACAGTCAACGTCCGAAACACACTACTCAAGGCGGACTCAGCAAGAGAGTTACAAAACCAATCGAAACATTATGGCTATTTATAAAAAAATATTTAAAAAATATGCGGTTACAGTTGGTTTAATTACGATACATTTATGTAGAAAATCTACTGTATAAAAGCTATAAAATGGTGTACTCTTTTTTCCCATACTGCCATATTATCTGTGTATGTTTCCCTCACTCCGGCATTTCGTCCTCCCCTGTCTAGACGGCCACTTGTCTCATCCCTCTACTAAGATTTATAAAAAAACTTGCGTTGACAACTTTCATAATAGAGTGCCTTATGTAAAATGAATCATTTTTCGAAACAAATGGCTTGAAAAATAAGTATAAATTATATATTTTTTTTTAATGATCTTTATTTTATTTGTCTATTTCAATTTAATATGGACGCTACTTCAAAAAAATAATCGTACAATTTTGTGATTGAAAAAGTAATGTAATTTAACGTCAGATTCCATTAGGAAAGTATTCAATCACTTCCTTCTAATATTTCATTACATTAAAAGAATTCGATGTATAAAAAGGACTTCATCAATAACGTTCCATTTTATTTCTTACACATTGCGGAACTCCAAAGTATATTTTGTTTCCTAAGTCCATACACAGTAAGCTAACTTTACAGAACGTTATACAAGTGAAAAATTAAATATTATCATTAAAAAACGGCGATGTCGTCTGGAAAACCTTGTTACACTTAGCTTCAAACCACCTTGATAAAACCAGATAAATATAAGAACTCCGTCCATTAGTTATTTGTATGAAACAAACGAACAAAAAACGCATTCCCACTCAGCTTTACACTAGTCACAGTTCAAAGACTTTGATACACATTACAATCCGGAAACATTACATCACACACACATCACATCCAGAACCAGTAGCACAAAATATGTCCCATAAGAAGGAAATATTTAGTCCTGCTGGGAATCGACAGGACTTTCAGCGTAAAAATGCTAAAATACAAAGCGAAAGATGATTACCAGAATCGTTCAATTAAGTTGAAACTATACATTCCGCTTAATTTCCATTGACCAATGTTATTTTAGTACCAAGCTTATAATATGATAACGGAATCGAAAGGTATATTGGAACACATTGGAACTCCATAAGTAGATATAAGATGTTTGAAGTCACAGTTTGATAAGCTAACAATGCGTACCTAACCCCTAAAACTGATACATCTCTGAAAGAACATTTATTTTTCAAAATAAGTAATTGTTTTCGTGTTTTAATTATTCACTCATTTAAATTTAGTTTTATAATTAAATACTCATTTAAAAAAAATCTTTTGACCCCTTTCGCTTGTCTAGTTTCAATTTAGTTTAAGAAAATACAGGCAGCAATTGGCCTTCAGGCTACATGAACAGAAATTAGCAGTTTAGTTTTTGGGAGTAGAATAATTGATTTACTGCTTGTAAGAGTTATGTTATCTAGGTAGGTATTATAACAAGCTTACATAAAAATGTTAAGAGCCTTGGAATGTAATCGATCAAATTGATTACGACATCGGAGGCATATTATACATTTATTGATGCTTTCCGTCACCAAATATTCGTTTACGGCCTTATTTTACGATAGGCGTAAAATAAACAGGCAATGCGATAGCCTCGAATATTACTGGGTCAAAGATGCAAACGTCCTGAATTAAATCAAGATTTTTTGCATGAATAAAAATAAATGACTTCAAGGGTGTATATAGGGGACGACCAAGGGTGGCATCGGTGGTGTAAAAGTAAAGACACGTAAATCTGGAACGCGTGGGAGATATTTATAAGTAGGTAGATATATTTATTTTCTAAGGGAAAATTTGCAACATTTTTGGGAAGAGGCATCGTAAATGTGAAAAGTAAGCATCACAGAAATGTCAATCCATAACCGCACCTTTTGTCAAACACTAGCTGACCCGGCGAACTTTGTTCCCCCATATTTAGCGAAAATTTCCTGCCTGTAGAACCATTGCGCCTACGAAGAGGTTCTGATTGCTACGCAAATTTCTTAATGTTCTCTAAAGCTCGTTTATGTGTCATCATACATTCATCTGAAATTATTAATTTACAATTTTGTAGCACTTTCGCCATTGCTTACAAACATTTCGGTGATTCATTTTTATTTATATAAATAGATTTCAATATCTCGTGGGTGGCAAAGTTTTTGTGAAAATGAGCAGCAGAGAAAAGCAGATATCAAAAAAAAAATAAAGTACTTGAAAACCCACACGCAGTCATCAACCTTTACATGTTTTAGATATCGACATCGCCCACTCCTTTAACAGTAGGTATGAGATGGCAAACAATGTTATAAAATACTTTTTGTCAACGTAAATAATTTTAAACTAGACGCTCGGTGACCTGAAGACCACGCGATTCTGTCTTTCCATAATTAACCCCCGTATCTCTGCCACTTTTCAAATACTGAATCGGAGAAAAGAAATCCATTTTTTAATTATCTACTTACACGATTTCCCGAAAATCTGTTGAGATATACTGTGACCTGTAGAGGAGAACAGTCGGACATCCGCCGGACATACGAAAGCATTTGCCCAAGCTGAAATAGAGATAGGAGAGCTTTGCTCGCGATTCGTGCTGACCCGATCAATTATTTTTCTTTCCAAGGGACATTTATTACTATTTCTGATTCTAGTTGCAATTGTGGGTTTAATGTAAATGCTTCCAACACCCACACAACAAACAAGCCTTTGAATGTAGTGTTGGGCAGTGAGTATCATTGCGTTTGCGTTTGTTTAATATTGTTATCAGCAGACTGAAATCTTCATTAAATATAATTATTGTAATCACATTATTGATATAGATGTGATAACAGTAAAATGTTTGGACACGTATTAAAATTATTTTCCAATGTTTAATTTTATTCAAAGTGATCAGTACTAGTAATTATAATGCATATCAATGGCTGTGCATGTGATAATTTAGTAAAGTATTTGTAATAACCATATGAAAGTAGTTGCAATATTTATAATACACTAGCAAACCCGGCGAACTCCGTTTCGCCACTATAAACCTCACGGAGCCCGAGACCTTTCCAACAAATGCAAAACCGTGGAAATCGGTTCGTGCGTTCTGGAGTTATAGCGTCAGGAAGGAAAACCCGACTTATTTTTATATAGTAGAAGATTATTACTATTAATAGCCCTAGTAGAGAGTTATTTCTTCCTACAAGCTTCATATTTCTACAAGTAAGAAGAGGCATTTAAAATTTTGTAAAAATCTACTCTCAATAATTTATCTAGAAAACGGCTTTACTGATTCTCATTAAAACACATCTAAGAACACTTTCAATCAAATTTCAAATAATATAAACCGATACCGGAATCGGTTATATCGATTTGGAGATAAATAGGAATATTAGTTTGGCACATAATCAACCTCTCGCCCAAAATACACCTTTGCCGTTCCGTCGTAAATAAGAATGTACCAACCTACTCGTTTTTTTATATATTATTATCCGGCCGAGTTTGTTGGAGCTCTTTCCTCTATGGAGTATGACACCTTTTTAAAATAGAATTGTTTAAACTTTCACGATTTGCAATCATTTCTTTTCCGCTTTTATCGTCACAATTACACATTATTTTGCAAAGGCTAAATAATCTGTGTTATTTTGACTAGCCTTGAGGTTTATTATTGAATTACAAATTACATTACAACCACTGAAATTTGCTGTTTTGCACTATGTACATTATAAAATGTACGGATGGAATGATCTGTTCACAGTACATTTGACTCACAGCCCCATACTAAGTACGATAACTTGTGCCGGAAACATTCACATCACAAACACAGACATATCCAGAATCAGAAACACACACATTTCCTTGTGGAGGAAACTGTGTTCCCACCGGAAATCGAACCCTTGCTTGGTAGACGAAGGCGAACTCAATTAAGCTTACAGGCAGTTCATTTTGACAAATGTATAAGGAAGCGAGTGTTAGGTTCTCGTTATGTAATTTTAAGCAGCTTTTCCCTTGGTAATCAGTGTTACAGTATGTTTGTTTTTATTTTTGTTTGCGCCCTACCTATACCTATATTCCCTTCACCAGATGCCGAAACTGTTATATTTATTATAGACGATGCAGCTGAAGATAGAAAATGCTTGCCTAGAAGGTATCTATTCACTCTAGACTTCAAGACACCCAGATTGTACCGTTCGGAATATAAAGACGGCAATGAGGTAAAACTCATTATCACTCCTTCGCTGTACAGATGATAAATGTCGAAGAGAAACGCTTCAAGCGAATCGGCCGCTTACGAATCGGGAGCCGGGCTTACTACGATAGTGCCATTACGTCTTCAAACGAAGATCTTAGGTAGATCTTCATGCTGCAATATCTTAGTACGCTATCAACATTCTTTCAAGCACTTGTTTTTACAAGATGTGCGTATCTATTGGAGTCTTCATCAAGGCTTGTTGTTTCCGTTTTAGCTCATAAAATATCCTCTCACGCCCGATAATCGGATCTGTGTAGGTACGCAGGAATAGTCTAAGAGATCCGATTATAGGAAACGAAATAAAAATACTCCTTTGATCTTCTGACTAAAGCTTTTGAGAAATGTTTTAGGAATTCAATTAGATATTTAAAATGGATTTTTTTTGTTAAATTTACGGACGAATAACATAAATTAAACAGCTGACAAGCTAGAATGATGCTGCTGTTATGGTGCTGTCGTTAGCATTAAATATTTAAAAAGAGCAACCGTATATTAATAACTGATACGTTTAAACATTTAATAGTAAACAATTGGAGGAATAAAGATATAATATGCTTGAGATTTAAATAAAGGTTATGTTTTATTTTTAGGAAGTTTTATATATATTAGTTTTACATACTATAGAGATGCACGTATTAATATTTCATTACTTAAGAATCTCAACTTAAGAATTTTAATAAATAATATTGGATTGGTGTATAGATTTATAGTGTTAATGATTAGTCAATGTTCCTTCATGACAGTCATGATTGGAAGGTGACGCCAAGGGAAAAACGTCAAACTGTTCGAATCTGCTCGCTTTTCGAATATTAATTTTGGTATTAAATGAAATATTTTTATGAATGATCTTATTTTCGGCAAGGTAAAACATAAATAGTAGTTCGCGCCGAACTGAGATCTCGCACCTACATTTTTCCCATTTGAAAAAAGCTTTTGAGGTTAATTGCTTATAACTTTTATTCTATTTAATAATTTTATAATTTCTGTATTTGTTATTCAAGTATATATAACGGATATTATACGTAAGTTTCAGCGTGCGTAAGTTTCAATTACTTTGGTGGCCTAATCGTTATTTTCAACATAGATTTTTTTAAACCGATTTCGTATTAAACATGTCCAGCCCTTTTCAATGATACTCCACAAGGGTAGATACATATAAAAAACATTTTGCTCCCCACTTACATGTATGACAGCCCCTTTCATGTTTTCATTTATTAATTTTAAATATCATTTCTAGCTTAAGGCCGTGGTATTACATATTCTATGAGAATTTGAAGTCATTCACTTATATGGCTTAGACGCTTGATGCCTCTGACAGGCGGACTGACGGACGGACGTACGGACGGACAAAGTGGTGAACGACCCGAGTGAACTCAGTGATCTCGCTTCGCTCGATCAACCAGCAAAATATGCTTATTCCCTATTGAGTGAGAGTACATTACGTTCTAAGATCTCTACCAATCTATACCTGTTTGCGTCTAGTCATACTCGTTGAATCCTGCAATCGAGTCACGCCACGCGCCGATAATCGGTTCCTTCCGATGCAAGACTTGTCGGCTTCATCCGATTAGACGGGACCGATTAAGGTAAGTGTTATGAAACTAAAGAGTCGAGACCTGAGTCGACTTCACTAATTTATTTCCCTAATCCACAACAAGAATTTTAGTTCAGTTTCAGTACTATTATTTATTTAAAAGCATTCTCTTCCAGTCATCCAGAGGTGGAAACATGAGGCGTGCTTCAATCAGGGATAAAGAAAATACATGTGAATGAAATTTACATTGAATTGTAATGTACCTACATAAATATAAATTACTTAAGATTAAACATACTATCTAAAAAATATAATATTAATATTATAAATATATATATATATATATATATATATATATATATATATATATATATATACTAATAACTGTGCTCAGAGAAGATTGTCAACATCATAAGGCTTTGGTAATCATTTTAAGATAATGATCTTTAACGTGCTTTTTGATACAAGCTGTATATGTATAACTTTTAGCTGTCTCCTGCGGCCTCGCTCGCGTAGATTAAAACAAATAGTAGTTTATGTGTTAATTATGGGTGTAAGATATACACATTCCACAGTACAGTTAGATTCTGAAGGAAAATAAAAATATATTTACACACTTACACTTTTAATCACAAACTTTCGCATTTATAATATAAGTGTGGTAAACAAAACAAGCAATCAAACGTATTTTTGACGACCCAGTTGGCGCAGTGGACAGGTGTCTGCCCTCTGCGCCGTGGGTCCTGGGTTCGATTCCCGGCAGGAGCACAAATTCCTTCCCAAGGGATATTTGTGCTTCTGGTTCTGGGTGTAATGTGTGTGATATGAATGTTTCCGGCACCCACGATACAAGTCTTTGAACTTAGTGTGGGGCTGTGAGTGTGAATGTGTTTGTGTTTGTGTTTGTTTGTATTCAAACTCACAGACTAAGTTCAAAGACCTGGCTGCCGGAAATATTTAGATCACACACATGCAATGCACAAATGTCGTTTAGGAAGGAAGATTGTGCTTATACCGGAAATCGTACACAGTTCGCCAACTGGGTCGTCAAAAATCGTTTCTCTCTATTAGATAGAATTGGACTTAACTCCCAAAACCCAAAGCGGTATTATAGAGAGCCTTTCTTGTTCAAGTTTGTATGTGCTACAAACAAAACAATCTTACATAATATTATTATCATTATTCCAAAAGCAAATTTGAGTCATTCTATAAATAAAAATTACTTGTCGAAATTAAACATTTACAGAATCCTACTAATAGTATAAATACAAAAGTATGTGAATGTTTGTAACCTATCTCCGTAACAAATTAACTGATTTTCATTGAATTGGGAATGTAGATACTTTAGATTACGTCGAAATAACACATAGGCTACTTTTTAACCTAATTAAAGCAGGCCAAGCCTCGGGGCATGGCTAGTATTGAATAAAATAATATCTGAGCCCAATTCTGCCTGTCAAACGAGAGCTCTATTATGTTGAAATAAATTACTTTTCATTGTTAGCTAGTAATTAAATTGAGTCTGGGTCCTATTCTGCTAAACTATTACCCAACGTCAATGTAACTTCATGACCATGACGACTTGATAATAGACATGTCATAACACGAATTAGTTACATAACAGTATCTAACAATTCCATATTATCCTTATAGCAGTCTTTTAAAAAAGTTATTAGTTTGCAAATAAAATATGAGTATTATAATAATAATAATAATTTCATTGACACTTAAAAATTATAATACAAGTACATTACAATTACTTATAATGTCTGGTGAGCCCTGAATCCCACACTAGGATTTGTCCTGTGTCGTGGGATTCAGTCTCTTTCAATATTGTTCATGCAAATTTTACAGTTAAATACATTAATAATTGATTACATTAAAATTAAATATAGAAGTAGCTAAACAACCCTTTTTACAAAATAAGTTAACATATAAATTATGATAACAATACTTGAAGCTGTGAAATTATTAATTCTGTTATTATATAAAATGTTCCTTATAGAAATAGATTGAGTAAAAAATAGACTATGGCATTATACATCATTATAATATCGACCAATATGAATAAGTAAACATTAGGATTAATTAATTAATTTATAAATAATTTAAATATCGTGAATTCTTTATTAGAGCGCTTCTTACATGTATTTTAATTGCCTACGACGAACAGAAGAAGAGCTACAGCTGCTGCAGTCGCTATGTTGAATATAAACAGGTAGGCGTGTATTTTTTATTTTTATTTACTTTTATTATTATTTTTTTTATTTTTTATTTATGTGTTATAGGCAATGTTGTATTGTATTGTATCAGTGAAGGAAATTAGACAAAGAATGTGATTAACTTTGCGAGTTAATACATTATACTATGCAGCTAGCAAGAAGGGCCCGCATCCCGCCCACCCGACAAATCCCGGACACGAGCCGATACACTCATAGTACGTGTGGTCCACAAATACACACATAAACACACATACTATGAGTAAATGAAAGCGAATGTATACGTATGCATACATTCGCTCCAACTCAGCCCTCTGTCCAATAGAATTGTGTCAGATTGACAGGTGCAGGCCCCTAGTGTTATCTGTTAACTTTAATTAGCTTCTCAGTATCCTCGTAACCTAGGGACATAAGCCAAGTGGAGACCCTTCGCCTACAGATGTACCGTGAAACATGCAGTATGTTGAGTAGTTTATCTAAGTGCTGGTAAATGTGTGCACCATTGTATGAGAAGACACGCTTAGCAAATAAGGTTTTAGTATGAGGAATTATCCATGTGTTTCTACGAGCTGATCTATTAGAGATGGACACTGTACTAAGAGAACTTTTGTGAAATCGTAGAGAGGATGCCAAGATGTAAAGCTGTCGGACTCTAAGGTATTTAGTGTCTTCATAGAGAGAATTGGTTGAGTATCTATACGGTTTACGGTAAGCTACTCTTAGGAGAGCGCGTTGTGCTCTTTCGATCTTGAGGAACAGCGTTTTCGGTGCAGATCCCCAGCACACAATACAATAGCTCAAAATCGACTGGCACAGAGCCAGGTAAATTAAGCGCAAAGTCTCAGGATCGGCTACATGACCAAGTTTTTTAAATATGTGCGTCATCTTGCGTAGACGAGTACAGAGAGTTATGATTTGAGTCTCCCAGTTCAGTCGATGGTCAATCATGATTCCAAGGTATCTGATACTATCTACAATTTCAAGGGCTGGACAGACACATGTTAGAGGTTGGTGTGTGTGGTTACATGTATGTAGCCTAAGATTGATGCTGATTGGTTTGGAATGTTGTGAGATACGAAAAGCCATATATTTAGTTTTGGTCGAGTTGAGGGTGAGAAGGTTTGATTGTAACCATTTGGCCACCCTTGATAGTCCCTTCTCGGCAATATCAACGACCTCTTTCCAGTTTTTGCCGTAAAAGATCAGCGCAGTATCATCCGCGAAAGTAAAAATGCTTGTTTGCTCTATGCTAAGTTGGCAAGGGTCGTTGATGTAGACCAGGAAAAGTGTGGGCCCTAATACTGATCCCTGTGGAACGCCAAAGGATACACTAGCATAATTACTATACTCACCTTCAATGCATACTCTCTGTTTCCTGTCACTCAAGTAAGATTTGAACCATTCCAGTGTAGTACCACGTATACCCATTAGCTCCAGCTTACGGAAAAGTATTGGCCAGGACACCGTATCGAATGCCTTGGCCAGGTCTAAGAATACACCAATGCATTTCTGTCCTGAATCAAGTTTCTGGGCAACACAGTCCACTAGAGACACTACTGCATCTTCAGTTGACCTGTTTGCCCTGAATCCGAATTGGTTTTGGGACAGTAAATTGTGTTTATCCAGGAAACTCAGCAAACGCCTATTGACGACTTTCTCCAAGATTTTTGAAATAGAAGGAAGAAGAGAAATAGGCCGATAATTAGACACTGAAGATGAATTGCCAGATTTGTAGATTGGACAGACGTCTGCCATCTTGAAGCAGTTTGGAACTATGCCAGACAGCATACTCAAATTGCAGAGGTAAGCAATCGCAGGGGCAAGGATATGTTTGCACTGTTTCAGTGTATTGTTGCTTATTCCGTCGCAACCCGAAGCTGATGAAGTCTTAAGATCTGATAATAATTTCATGATTTCAGGGGTATCAGTTGGGGCTAGATAAAATGAATTGCTAGGGGTTTGGTTTACTCTTAAAGAGAGTGCCAACTCAGATTCGGATTTATTAGTTTTTTGCAGGATAGTGTTTGCTAAATCGTTACCTATGGAAGAAAAAAAGTTGTTTACTAAATCAAGAGCATCCACTTTGTCAGGTTGCAATTTAAGTAATTCGCAAGAATTCGTTTTTGCTGGTTTCATATCACATATATATTTGATAGTTCCCCATAATTTTCTGCTATTATTTTTGTTTTGTTCAATGAGTTTGGATTCACATTTATTTTTACAGCTCTGAAGAAGGGTATGACAGCGATTTCGATATGTTTTATACTGGTCTTGCAGAATCTGATTAAGTGGTGCTTTTTTGGCTATTAGATGCTTAGCATCTCTACGTATAAGTACGAGTATTTTGAATGTCTCATCAATTTGATTTTTCTTATTTTGAATAGTCTTCGAAAAAATTGGCCTCTTGTGGAATGTTTCGAAACAGAAAACATAAATTGTTGTGAAGACAATGAGAATATAGTTTATAGATAGATAGTGTAATGACTTAGTACATAAACGTGGTGGGACATCGTAAGGTTAACCTTATCAGCTCCTCAAGATTGTGCTATATGTCGACCACTCTGTCAAGAGCGTATCTAATATCTTTAAACGAGCAATTCTTATATATATATATATGTGTGTGTGTGTGTGTGTGTAATCAGGATCTCGGAAACGGTTTCAACGATAAGAATGAAAGTTACAGATTAGGGGTTTTACGGCCCAAGAGAAATATCAACGTTCCAGGTCCGAGAAATGCTCGGTTCCCAAACTGCATTTGAAAAACCGGGTTTAAGAAACTATCAGCGCCATCTATTACGCCATGACCGATGTAAAAAACTGTTTCTACTCGACACTAGATGTATCTTTCTGAGGCTACAAACTCAAACACATTCTACCAAAAACAAAAAACTGAGCAAATCTCGGTCATCCGGATATTACGACTGATAAGAAGAACAGCAACCTATAGCCACTTTCAAAACCATAATTCTACGACATTTTTAGATGTCATAGCAGATTTAAGACATTCTAGCTTCGATTAAAAAAAGTCTCAGCTCTCTGCTCTAGTTACATTAAGCCTAATGGATTTCGGCAATTTGAGAAAACTTACAGGTTTGTTACCTTAATTGAATCTATAAATTAAACGTTGCCATTTGCGAATCATGACTTAACTATTTAATTTTAATAAAATATTAAAGTCGTACAAAATCAATTTCAGCTCTATTACAACTAATTAAAATAATAAGTACCTTAAGATTTTAAGCTATTGCATAGCTTCTATCGCGGGCCTTGAGCGTGGAGACCTAATCCAGAAATTTCGTAACGAAAAAACCTAACGCCTCCCACGACTTCACAAAAAGTTTTCGGTTACGTTGAGTTGCGAACTCCGTACAGATGCATTCGATTCAGTATCCAATACCAATCGGCTACTGAGTCTTCTAACTATAGCATCGAAATAAGCGTATAGGTTTTGACGTTTACGTTTTTAAAGTAAACGTCAAGATCTATATGCTTATTTCGAAGCTATAGTTAGAAGACTCGGTAGCCGATTGGTACTGGATACTGAATCGTATGCATCGGTACGGAGTTCGCATCTCAACGTGACCGAAAACTTTTTGTGAAGAAAAATGAAACTGAAAAATAAAAAATGCTATGCAATAGCTTTACCGCGGCAGTCCCCGAGTGCCACACGTCTTTTTTTTTTTTATTTGAATGTAATCAATAACAAATGAACCAAAATAAGTTAGATTTTTTGTAATAAACCAGTGTGATTTTCGTGGATTGGCCAGCATTCATCTGGATCAAAATCTGGGCCAATTCCCTCCTAAAACCCCTATGAGAAAATGTTGTATGATTTATTCTTCTCTAAAGAATGACTTGCAGTCACAGCACAGTCTAAGAGGAAGTATAAGTAAAATAACTTTTTTTATTCTATGGAACTTGCAAAGTACCTGCAGGACAAAAGTACTAGGCACAAATTGTTTATTTTATCTTTGCATGAAGCTTACTCATGTGAGCTGAGCTTACCTTTTAAGAATTAAGTTCGTTTGTATTATATTTATTAAGCTTAGATATAACTAACAATATTATCGTCTATTTTATCTAAAGTTGGTCTCGCTTGCATAGTGTTGAGAGCCTGCGTATTCCAGGTCTAGTGTATTTGCCAGCTTCGATCACATCGTCACTTGCCATCGGGTGAGATAGTGGTCAAACACTAGCCTGTCACAAAAAAAAAAAAAGTGTTTCGTGTCACGTAAGTATTAATTAATATCTTTGGTGCTTTCGGCTAGCTATCCCACTTAGTTGCAAAAAAGTTTGTTATAAAAAGTTTTTCTTGTTTGTTCTGATACTAAGTTGGTTTTGATAAAGCTTACTTGATGAATAAAATAAATAAATCATCACTTTTGCACTCACAGCCCTACTCTAAATTTGATGACTGGAAGACACCAGTGCCTGAAATATTCAGACAATCACACCCAGAACTAGAAACACAAATTTCCCATGAAACACAAGTTTGACTTATTATACGAAATCTACAGCCCTTATAAATAACAACATATTCTTAGTTAACTAATCTTACAGCCTATAAAGACAAGGAAACACAAGCGTGTTTCCACATGGAATCGAATCCGGTACCACCCACGGCGCACCCAACTAAGCCAGCACATGCAGCGGTCAGTTCACTAAACCACCATGGGAATAATAAATATCTTTAATGTTTCTAGCAAAATAGATATTTAAAACTCACCACATCCACTCACTAGCCAAGGAGAATTCATTTTGTAAAATAGAGTCATAACCACAACACCACTGTGATAAGACCTCTAGTATACTCAAGGCAGATAAAGCTTCGGGATGCATGAGGGTCCTTTGTGCTGCACACGTGGAGCTTATCATCCCTGGTTTCATTCTCTTCGTTACTTTGTGCTCGTTTTATAGTTTGTACGTATTTTGTTGAGCCAGCGGCGTGATGCATGAAAACGACGGATTAAAAGTGGTTGCGCTTTCTTTTTGCACATTTAATAAAAAGCTTCACTTGGTAGCATGGAAGTAGTGTACTACGAATAATTACATACTAGTTTCATGCATGTATGTAACTAACAAACGAAGTGATTAACCGACTAAGTACGTAAAGAAATCTAAAAAGGCGATTTTTAAATAACTTGTAATTATTATCGTGTCGATTTCATTTTGCATAGGTATATACTTATGTAATTCGAATGACAATACAATTATTTCGCACCATCAAGCTGATCTAACAATGGAATGAAAAGGTAGTTACTCTGCATACTGGAAATCTTTAACGGCATTCAGATATAACTAGTCATTCGCACCGAACTGAGACCTCGCACCTACATTTTTCATAAATACTCAAGTTAATTAGTTCATACGAAGTCCTAGTTATGAGTCAAAGTCAAATAAAACTGGGTTCGCCTACATAAAAATAACATTGTTGTTATTGTATGTGTTAATATTAATAAATTGCAAGAAATAAATAATTATTATTATCCAAGTATTTATTTTATCTCACGGGTCTGTGCCCGGACCTTTGTAAGGCATTGGCGGAGCCGTAGCCAACGCTAAGAGGCTTTTTGGTATAGTTACATTTTAATAATAACATATCAAGCGTGTCCAAACATACGACGGACATCTCTTATTATTATAATCTTTATTTATAATTTTATCTTAAGCTAATGTTTTTTTTACAATATTTTATTCAAACTCCTACCAAACGATAATCCTGAATTTTGTGGATGAGCCTGATGCCACCTAAGCCAATCCGCCGCTGTTCCAAACTACTATTTGTCGGATTCAAAGATAGCAACAGTAACACGAAGGTTACAATGTCTTCTTTGTTCTCGAAGCCTGGATTATTTGGTTTATATACAGTCTTCGTAGGTTGTGTTATAAACTTAAGATTAGAATTGGAATCTGTTAGCAGAGATTGTATGTTTGTTATCAAAGCAAATACCTTAGGATCACTGTGATTTGATTTACTTGGTTTTATTAATAAAAATAGAATAACGAAATAAAATAAATGTAACTATTTTCACACTTATGAAATGTATTCACGAAAAGTTGTAGTAATTAGAGAAAGAGAGAGATAGAGAGAGATGGATGATTTTCAAATATTTGACATTTGACGTTGTGTACGTTGTAGACGCGTGAATTGCCAGACAGTTGCGTGAAATGTTGCAGTAAATCTATTTAATGTCAGCTCATCTGGCCGTTCAAGGAACAAATAAAGTTATTCGTCTGGTAGTTGTATTATAAATCTGTCTGACTTTTTTTTATATAAAAGAACTAAATACTGTTTTTCTATTTATCAGAGGATTGAAAAATCAGCCCTTCATATAATGTAGACTCAAGTTTATAATTCATTTTAATCATGTACGTTTACTATAACAATGTTTTAAATTTGGTATTAACTTTGGAATGTTTTGATACGCCCATTCTAATTAGCGTCTACAAAGTTTTTGAAAGGGTTAAGCTGTATAAGATAGGCATTCAATTTATTTGTATTATGATATTGAAGTCTGCAAATTTTATGGTGAAATATATATTATAATTTATAATAATTATGCGGCTTCATAAGCAATTATCAGAATTAAATATAGGGATTTATAGTTAGAGCGGCGTGGTAGAAGATGAAGGTAGTGACAAAGATTGAGAAAGGGATGCTTAGTTGGTTTGGACATGTAGAGAGGATGGACGAAAATACATTGAAGAAGCAGATTTTTAAGGCGAGTGTGAATGGGCAAGTTGGTAAGGGTCGATCTAAACGAACGTATCACGACCAGGTCGAAAACGTTTAAAAAAAGGGCAGGTCCAAAGTACCCGCAACCAACGAGCATGTATGAAATGACTTATGAATGTAGGAGAAGCGAAAGATGCGTGTCAGGATCGTAGCAGATGGAGAGATGTGGTCTCTGCCTACCCCAATGAAAAAGAATCGTGACTTTGTGTATATATGTATGTATTTATAGTTATACAAAGATAGCCATGTTGCAAAATACATTAAAGATACTCTTTATAGACGCACAAGTTTGGATTTTATTTATTTTAATAAAATTTTAGATTATTATTGATATTATTAAAATAGATTTTTTGTTTTATGATCAAATAGCTAAGTATAGATAACATATTTTTTAAACATAATTACTTATAACTTAAGACATTGAATATATATAATAAAGAAAAGCCTTTGTAGTTAACATCATTCTTATAATCCTGTTTGTAATAGAATAACTGTTATATTTTATGCTCAAAATAACTACTAACATTTACAGTAAAAAAAGGGTCAGATACATTACGTGGTGGGCAAATCATAAAAATATTTATATATTATAATATAATTGACATGCGTTTAATCACTATTTTATTTGATGGAATGCAACAATGGATGGCTGTAATTTTGCGAATCTGGCAGTAGAATCATAAACTTTCATGAGTGCCTCTTTGGGCCCATATGAAAAAACAATTTTATTTTAATTTTGAATTTGGCCTAAGATGTTTGTATCATGCTTGCCTAGAAGATACCTATTCACTCTTGACTTGAAGACTACCAGTTTTTTTTATTGAAGTGTATAAAAACATTTTCATAAATAGATATTTGGAAAATGTTTGCAATGCCCACTCTGAAAGTATGACTTTTAATAACTAGTCGTTCGCCCCCAGCCGACATCTTGCGCCTATATTATGCCTATTAAAAAAACTTTTGAGATTATTGCTTTTAATTTTTTTTCTTTATGGTGATTGTTTGATATCTGTTTTGTAATATAACAGATATTATACGTAAGTTTAAGCCTTGTGTGACATGTGTAAGACATGTAGACGTTTTTAAGATGGACCCCGATACAAAATAGTTTTAAAAACAGTTTCATTATTTTGTAATAACAAAAAGTAAATAACGAATAAGTAATAAATTTTCACAAATAATTTTACCCAAGCATGTTGAATGTATAATGTACATTATAAGCACCCGCAATGATTACACTCACGTTTCTCGGAATCCTCAATCAATCAAAATAAGTGAAAACTCAAAGGAATAAAAACAGCCAAGTGTGAGTTGAACTCGCACAAGAAAGTACCGCACTACTATACGACGATGGTACGAACTCGACTTTTTGAGTTTTGTCTTTCTAAAACTTTCATTTCTATGGAAATGTGTATGCCTATTGGCAGAACATAGAAGGAAGGCTATAATGATCAACTAAACCATTAATTATTTAGCACAAAAAAAATATAATGTTGTGTAAATCCAAAAATAAAATAAAAAAAACATAGCTATTTAACGTGAACACGTAACCAGTATAATGGCACTTACCTTCAGCAAGCTGTTAACAAAATTTTTGAGTGCTATTTGTTTCACTTCCCTTTTTTTCCTTAAATTTGTATATAATTGTTTCATATTACAGTATTTAACCACGCGTAGATCGAGTACTGTTCAATAGACAGCGATCTTTATATGTTAGAATGGAAAGAAATACATACGAACGTAGTCTTCGACGACGATTCTCATTTGCACCTTGTTGTGCGGAACCGTAAAAACTTCGAATCTTGGAATAGAAGCCTACCTCGCAAAGTCTTCTCATGCTCAGCCATAAAACATGAATTTAATATCTATAAAAATTCTCTTTTCATCGTTTCTGAGACCCGTAAACGTTTTATACTTCATTTGCTAAATGTATCGTTGTAAATGGAAAGAAATATGTAAACGCTCTTTTGGTATTTTTCGGAATATTTAAACAACTCCAGCGCTCATATTTTTTGTAATGTATTTTTTATTGCGGAGCGAACATCACATATCGAATACTATAATAATCTTTGTCCTGACATACAGACAGACTGACTGAAAGACAACGCACAGCCTAAGCCGCTGGTCGAAGGGACTTGTAATTTAGAGGGTACATTTGTCTTAGTACGTAGAGGTGTACTAAGAAAGTACTAAGAAAAGATTTATGAAAATTCTACCCCGAAGAGGGTTCTTTAAACAATTGTTGAATATTTGTATGAAAGATCTTTGTTTTTGAACTTATTGCAATTAAAATTGGTACTTGAGTAGTTCATTGAATATAAGTAATTCATTATTTTTTGCCAGGGGTTCATTAAGGCGGACCAATGGGGATGAAAGTTCATGTCAAAAACTTTTTTTTGCGAAGTTACGCCGATGGAAATTAGTTAAAATGTCCAATGTACATAGCTTGTACTCAGGATTAACTCATGGTCAAAAATGTACGTGGGCGAAGCCAGAAAATTAACGTGGGACACGGTTAGTCCTACTAATATCCTACTAATATTATAAATCCGAAAGTTTGTGTGTAAGTGTGTAAGTATGTTTGTTCCCTCTTCACGCTTTAACGGCTGAACCGATTTGGATGAAATTTAAAGTAGACATAGCTTATACCCTGGATTAACACATAGGCTACTTTTTATCCCGAAAATCAGTGCGGTTCCCGTGGGATAGGATAAATTTGTTAATTGTTTGAAATGAGATTTCTCTGCAACTGCTGATCAGATTTCGATGAAATGTAGTAGGTAGACAGTTTAGGTCCTGGACTTAGACACAGGCTACTTTTAATTCCAAAAAATTATGATGTTCCTGTGGAATAGGGTAAATGTATGAATTGTTTAAAATGAGGTTTCTCTGTAACTGCTGGTCGTATTCTATTAAAATTTGACAAGTTGATAGCTTTCACCCTGGAATAGGACAAAGGCTACTTTTTATCCTGAAAACCGTGCAGTGCCTGTGGGTTAAGAAAAGTTTATAAGTTGTATGGAATGAGCTTTCTCTGTAAATAAAGCTTGAATATCAATAATATTGAGTAATTATATAGACTCTAGAATATGACGAAATTTTTTTTTTCATTCCTTATGTAAGTTCCTGTGGGGTAGGATAAGTTTGAAATGAGGTTTCTCTGTAGTTGTTGGTAAAATTTAGATAACACTTGGTAGGTAGCTATGATTCTGAAACCGGACATATTTAAGTTGTTGTCCCGAATGTCTGTCCAGTTTCCAAGAGATAAGATGAGTTTGTTGATTAAAATAAAATTAGATAAAATCTCTTTATTATAAATGAAAAAGTTTATATTATAAAGCGAAAGTTTGTGTGTAAGTATGTTTGTTTTCTCTTCAATTTTCAACGGCTTAACCGATTTGGATGAAATTTTACTTAAGCTACTTTTTGTTACGGTAAATACATTGGGTTTTTTAAGAAATTACTAACAATTAAATGCAGAGAAACAAATGCTTACAAGGCACATAAAATGTGTGTTGTATTAAAGTCGCATTAAAAACTTTGTAAATTTGTATATTTTTGTGTAAAAAAGTTTATCAATGTGAAAGTATGATTATTTTCTCTTCTTACCGCAACAACAACAGATTTGGAAAAAAATTCAATGTATCTACTGTTTTTATAGGGTCCAGTAGGTTAACATTACCTATCTCAGTTTCAGAAACCGAAAAAAATACCCGAATCAAGGTCACGCGCAAGGGACAGTGTTTATCAACTTAGCATACATGCTGTCCCGCACTAAAAGTATAATTTCTTTCAAAAATATCTAACAGTTAATGTACTATCCGTTACACTATTAAAGTGAGCTGATTAATAAACATGTGTATATAATATCGTCTACGTTTTGAACCGACTTACATAAGAATGATGATGTAAAGTTATCATTTTTTTGTTTAACAGTTTACTTATCTTTGTACTTTAAACTGCCCGCTGGCGTAGTTCGCCTTCAATGCTTCGGGTTCCCGGTGGGAATACAATTTCTCCCCAAGAAAATTTGTGTTTCTGGTTCTGAGTGGAACCCACGACACAAATCATTGAACTTAGTGTGTGTCGGTGAGAGTGGAAGCGTTTAAGTGTTGTTTTTCTACCCGAGCGACGCCAAGCGGGTCATCTTTGAGCTTTGAACTACCTACTGGAGTAATTGGGTGCGTGTTCGCCTTCAAAGCAGCGGGGTCGGTTCCCGGTGGGAACAGAAGTTTTTTCGCTACGGAAAGTTTGTGTTTCTGGTACTGGGTGTGATGTGAATGTTGTGTGTGTGATGTTAGTGTTAGCGGCCCACGACAAAAAACATTGAAGTTAGTATGGGGCTGTGAGTTAGAAAGCGTTAATGTGTATGTTTTATATGTTTTTTACCCGGGCGAAGCCGGGCGGGTCAGCTAGTATTACATATGTGAAAGATTGTAAAATGATCCAATCCGTGCCTCTTATACCTTTGTGTTGATTACGATAAATTATATTTCGTACTAGCCGTGCCCCGCGGCTTTGCCCGCTATTATCAAGTTAAAAAGTAGCCTATGTGTTAATCCTAGGTATGTACATTCCAAATTTCATCCAAATCCGTTCAGCCATTAAAGCGTGAAGAGGGACATACACCTACACACAATTAGTAGGATAGGATTCTAGGATTAAGCTCGGCTATTAAATGTAAATTAAAAATAGGTACCATTTTAGTAACATAATATTTTTTCTTACGAATTTTTATTTCTTATTTTACTTTGACGGTCACGTTGTAATGAAATCCATGTCATGGTGGGGGAGCTTTTTCTCAGGGGTAGTAGGTGGTGAGGCTCGCCTGAATGGCTATACGCCTTGAATTAAAGTTTACCATCCCTTTAGACAAGTATTTTTTGTTTTTTTTTAATGCTGAATGCCATACTTGTTGCCAAGTTTTTTGAAAAATATCAAGATAAATAGTGGTCAAGCTAAGATACAATAGCCTGGGGACGCTATTCTAGTTCGGATCTGACAGTTTCAAAATTCCCAAATAAAGAGCCTTGTATACGTTAGAGACAGCAACGAGTGATTGCGACCAATTTCGATTTGTGCGCTTCATGGAAGCGCAGAAAGCTAAACACGCAGAATGTCAGAAATAGCAAAATGAAAAAGATACTGAAAAGTATGAAATGCAAAATTTCAAGCGATCAATAGTAGGTTTTTTATGCTGGATAAGCAAGCATTTGAACACTATCTCACTTGATGTGAAAAGAAACTGATTGGCTTACTTAATTGATGAAGTACTGTCTACATGAATTTGAACTGCCTGTTAGCTTGTTGAGGGCTCGTTTCCCTTCTAAGCAGGGGTATCGGGTATGATTCCCGGCGGGAACACAAGTTTTCTACCCAAGGAAAATTTGTGTTTCTGGTTCTGGTTGTGATTGTGTGTGATGCATGTTTTCGGCACCACGACACAAGTTATAGAACTTAATGTGGGGGATCTGAGTGTTAAAGCGTTTATGTTTTATTTAACGAGTACCAATCGCAATTAAATAATTAAACAAATGATTAAATAATTATACAACCACAGCCCAACACTAAGTTCTAAGACTTTTGTCGTCGTGGGTGCCGAAAACATTCACATTACACACATAATTACACCCAGATCTTGAAACGCAATGGTGAGAAAAATTTTACCCAATAGAAGGCGAACGCGCAGTCAAACTATGACAGCGGGTAGTGCTAAAATAAAATTATATAGGCATCAAATGGTCTCATGCAAAACGCGCACATTGATCATTCACCCCTACACGGAAAGTCATAAAAATCACGCAATATGTCAAAAAACGAATACGAAACCCACAGGGTCTCTTCCAACGGAAATTGTGCGGCAAATCTTGTGAATGGCGTATTATGCGCCGCGTCTTGAGATACTGTCACGTACTCCGATGTCGCATGTTATTACTGAATCTGGTTACGAAGTTACGGAGCTTTATTTTCAATGTGTGAGTTTCATAAGCATTGAGGTTTTAATTATTTTATAGCATTTGACTACTAATTCACCTGATGGACATTTAAGTGACACTGTCGTCGAAGATGAAGCATGCTTGCCTAGAAGATACCTGTTCATTCGAGATTTAAAGACCCCTAGATTGTACTTATCGGGAAATACAGACTCGGTCAAAGATAGAGATACATTCCTTAACAGTACGTATAATAAATGTGGAAAGAAAACGCTTCGTACGAACCCTTGGAATATCTACCATAAACAGATGTCGTATGGCTGATTGTCGGGTTGTCCCATGGTAAAAAGAGGTAGGGGAATCTGATCATGAAATTCCGTGCCACACTCTCCGACATGTATCTTATAAAAGACCGATAGACATGCGACCTTGCAACGATGTTCTTGTCTTTGAAGTTTCGCATCAGTCAGTTCTTTACAGTTTATTAGTAGGTATCTTAGCTCTACGTTCAATAGTATCAAGTAATCTTAGACAAACAAAAAATGCAATGATACATTATCACACTAATAACAATATACATGCAAAGGTTGGTGAGTATGTGTGTTAGTGTCGGAGTTTTTTTATTTTATTTGCGATGGGCAACAATTTGACCGCTATATACCCTGATGAAAAATGAAGATATGGTCGAGTATGATGCACATTTGCCTAGGCCTAGAAGATTTCCCTAGTCAATCGTGAGAAGTTGAAGACTTCCAGAAAATTATACATAAAATTGGTTAACAATATTAATATGAATATAAATGTATACATAAAAAATGTGGGCGTTCAAAAAATCTATAAGCCCTTTATCTTTATCTGTTTCATTGAGTTTTTATTAAAGTCTCGGCAAAGGCAACAGTCACGGTCAAAATTAAGTAAAAGAGTCAAGGTACAGTCATAATCAAGTTATGGCCCCGTTAATTCCTAGAATTTCTATTAATTACTAGAGTTTCAAAGCAAAAACGGAAATTACTTCTTTCAATTTTACAAAATTTACCTACTCATGTTTTTTATGCCCGATAGGAAAGCATTTGACCACAATTTCACCCAACGGAAAGTGATGATGTAGCCAAAGATGATGTAGCATGCTTGCCTAGAAGGTACCTTTTCACTTTTGACTTAAAGACTCCCCGATTATACCGTTCAAGGAACAAAGAAGAGGTCAATGAGTTCCACTCCTTTGCAGTACGGATGATAAACGTACAAGCAAAACGCTTCGACGCTTCTTCGCATCGAACTGGAGGTATGCAACCATATTACGTTTGTCTTGTTGTTAGATGGTTAAAAGGGCATGGGGGAACTAGCTCGTGTAATTCCTGCGCACACTCTCCAAAATGTAAACGGTAGAATACCGATAGGTTTGCAACCTTACGCCTTAGACCGAGACTCTGCAACTTGGACTCTACTAGCTTATCATCGCCAATGAGTCTTTTTGCTCACCGGTCGATGCACTCAAGATACATCATGTACGCTCACTAACTATTAACGGTTAATAATTCACCACAACACAAACACTCAAATCACAAGTTTTTGGAAAATATAGAACAACACCTTTTTTTACTTTTACGGCAAAACTTTTATTGCAGTATATTGGCTTCTTAAATACAATGTTTCAGCAACGAAGAGCCCGACCTTAAATTAAAATGTATGAATGTAACATTCTGCTAAATTGACATTACGCGTCATTGTGACGTCAACGAGCTGATTAGACTACACTCATTGAAATAAATTGTCTTGTAGTATGAGAATAATAGCTTCTTCTACATTATGATTGAAACAATGTGTAAGTTTCCACGCTACATGAGAACATGGAAACTTACACTAGCAATAAATACCTAACTACGAACATAACATTGTTCCTGAAAATAATATTAGCTGTTTGTTTAACTTTGTAATTCTATCACAAGGAAATTTATTTTCTGAGATTGATCACCTTTCACAAATGTATTTACCATGACTACGATGATGCTATAATCTTTTTATCCTAACTATATTTTTTATTAACTGAACTAAATTAAATATTTTATCGGACCAATTACAAAACCCACAAAAAGGGAAGCATATTAATTGAATTTTTAGCCGGTTAAATGAGTGGCATACCTAAAAAAATATTAAAGGTTTATGGCTATTTAGGGTGATATAAAGCGCCCGAGGACAATAATATCATGACCCGTGGAAATGTAAACGACAAAACAAGTTGCTTTCAACTATTTTCGTCCAATCAAATCAAAATGTTTATTTCGGATGACCATGGATCCAAATTTTTGTTAGTTTACATTTTAAAAAGTTAGGCCCTTATCGTGATGTTTTACAGCCGAATCATAAACACCGTTCCAAATTTACTCATGTAATATTACTAACTACACGTGAATTCAATACAAATACCATAAGTAACATCCATCATAAGCAAATATAGAGATCATTTTATCTCATAATGGAAGCGCTCAGTGCAAACTTTACGCTCCGTGTATAAACACATTTATCTTGGTTGCAGATCTAAGTCATTAAAATATTAATATAATATACAAGTCTATTTAAAATAACATAAATGTTAGTAAGAAAGTATAGACGTAATGCTAGTTAGTTATATTTTTTTAAATATTATTGTGAAGTGAAAGAAGTGACGTATAAATAATAGTAGAATATTCTTAACTTATATTTGGATACATGGTAATAAACTATATATATAAAAGGGAGTTTAAGTAACAGTAAATTAAAATTGCATACAATGACTTTAGAGAAAAATAGTGAATTACAGAAAGGACATACATACAGGCAATGGGCAACAGCTATTGTTGGTAAGCTAACAATTTGTGTCATAAGTTAATTAGGCGACTACGGTGACGCAAACACGAGGGTTTTGATTTTAGCACCGTATGTATGTATATATGTTCACTCCAAACTTATAAATTGGTTGAATCGATGATAGTATAGGGTATTCTAATTCCAAGAGAGCACAGGCTAAGCTTTTTTTATAAACAAACAAAATAGCGTCCGTGGTTAACTACTCCTTGAAGTAGTGACAAAAAAAAACGAATACCATCATCATGGATAACAAATTTAAGAGCTCCAAAATATCATTTCAAATATACAATGAAGAACGCATTTCTATTTTAAACTAAAAGATGGCGTTTAGTAGTAAAGTTTAAGTTTTTGAACTGTTGGTCGTTTTGATTATGATAACTAAACACAGATGTAAAAAACAAAAACAAACGAAAAGTTACTTCACTGAAAATTAAAAAAAAAGTTTGTTTGATGCGAAATACACTTTTGTACAATGCACGTAGCACGTGGCTCGTTAAATTTCGGTGGTAAGAAGGTTGCCTCATTTTCTCTACCTTTTTTAGATAGACTAGCTTTTTACCACTATTTCACCTAAAGGTCAAGGATGGTAAACATATTAGACCTTGTATTACTGGCTCTCAAGGATAGATGCTAGAACATCGTTTTTATTTATTATTTTAAATATTAAATTATTATATGTGAGGTTGGTGAACACTGTTTTTCGGTAAAAAGCAGTTTCTATTTATATGAAACTGAGACAAGAACCCTAAAAGTATCTAGAGCTAGAGGAATAATGCAATGACTTTGTACAGAATATTGAGTAAATATATGAATTCTAGAGTAGCTTCATACCCATGATGTTTTCGACGTGATCTAAGATGAAACTCGATCCCCGGCGGAAACACAAGTTTTCTCCTGAAAGAATATTATGTATCTGGTTTTGGGTGTTGTGTGTATGATGTGAATGTTTCCGGCACAAACGACACAAGTCTTTGAATCAATGTAAGGTTGTGAGTGTTTAAGCGTTATGTTTAACTAATTATTACTTGTTAACTCATTTCTTTTTTGACTAGTTTCATACACAATAATGCCTTATATTGCAGCAAACTTCTTCACCATCACTTATGGCCTTCAAATTGGCTGGCTCTCATCAATCTCAGCCGTCTTGCAATCAGACCGCTCACCGACTGGTAGGCCTTTGACAGACACAGAGATCGCCTGGATTGCCAGTGTCCCACCACTGGTGTCCTCTGTCAGTGGCATACCATATTCCTGGATAGTTGACCGCTATGGAAGAAAATTTGGAATTATGACAATCGGAATGGCGCAAGCGGTAATTGGATATCATTAAAGCATTTTGAATTATTATTCCATTCAAATTAAATAAATCTGAAGATAATACTTGAAACTGTCCAAATTAGAAACGAGCCTGCTTTGTTTGAGAGGTTCAAATAAAATGTTTTTTTTTTTCAGATTTGTTGGATTTTATGCAT
Source organism: Lomographa bimaculata (assembly GCA_948107665.1). Classification (NCBI taxonomy): domain Eukaryota; kingdom Metazoa; phylum Arthropoda; class Insecta; order Lepidoptera; family Geometridae; genus Lomographa; species Lomographa bimaculata. Next base: position 21,971,555 of record OX403585.1, on the reverse strand, counting down.
ACCTGCTAATCCAACCTGCATCATTATCTCCAGGGTCTTCTGTGGTATCGGGGCTAGTGGCTGCTTCAATGTCGTTTGCATGTTCATTAAAGAAATCAGCCAGGTATGTTATTCAGACAACGGATGCTTATCGGTAAAATAGACACGTACGTTAAGTATGATCGGACAGCCATTAGTGTTAACAACTTATGCCAACAAGTTAGCTTCGTCACATCTTTCTGAAACTCAGATTAGGGGTAGCGCCCCGCGGCATCATAGGCAGCACAGTGAATATATGGAAACTTCGGCTAAAAATAGTTTAATATTTGAGCTGTTTGTTGTTAAAACACTGGGCTCGTTAGCGTTGACATTCAATTTATAAAGATTTTTATTTTATTTATATGCTATTTCTGTATAATTATTTTGTGTTTTGCAGGATGACATGAGAGGTATCCTTGGTTTCACTGGTATGTTAGCACAGAACATAGGCGTGCTCATAATATACGGCTTGGGGGCCTATGTGGACTACTATGTTGTACTGTGGATCGTTGTAGCTGTTCCAATCGTCAACACGATTGTGATGCTGAAAGCACCAGAGTCACCCGTTTACTTAGTGAAAATTGGGAAAAGTGAAGTAAGCGCTTATAAATATGTAGTTTAAGGTGAAATTATCATGATGAGTGCCAGCTGTTTCTAACTTATTTTATTAAATTGACCAAAATCGTCTTTGATATTCAATCGTGTTTGAATGTATTTTGATAGTCACACAAAATAAACATCAACGACCACGCTGATTTTGCAGGACATGTTGACAGATCTTGCAACTTGCGATGTTATTTGTTTATTTTATAGGATGCTGCCAAAACTATAGCGTACCTTAGAGGATTTGATCTCGATGATAAAAGGGTGCAGAATGAAATGAACAACTTAGGACGTGAGGATGAAGTTTTTAAATCCATGCCTAATGTGAGGTTTATCGGGATCTGTGAGTACATTATATTCTCACACTAATGTTAAAAAAGCGAAAGTTTGTGAATGTGTTTGGATGTTTTTTACTTCTTCACGCTCAAATAGCTGAACAAATTTTGGTTTTTTACTTACATGATATATATACAGTACAATATATAGGTTTAAAGAACTTTATTTCCCATAAGAACTATGAAATGATTCACTAAAAAAAAATTATTAAAAAATACCAATCTGAAATACTTTTTCATTACAAAACAAAGATGAATGGGGCAAGAGAGAGAAGGTTAATATATAGCAGTTAGTCGACACTATGTTAGGACAATGATAAAACAATGAAAATGAATTTCGTCAGAACTACCTTCAGTATAATACTATTGTTTATCTGATAACAAGCTTATATAGCTTTTCACCTTTTAGTTAAAAACGACGCCTGGTGCAAAGGTTTTACCATCATGTTTCTGCTGATGAGCGCAAGAGGATTCAACGGCGGTATGGCTATCATCATGTACGCGGCCACCATTCTGCGCAAGTCTGGAGTCACCATGAACCCGGAACTTCAGAGCATGAGCTTTCCCACGTTCATGATCCTGGGTTGCTTCGTTGCTATGACTTGTGTGGAGAGGCTTGGGAGGAAGGTGATATATTTTGTATACTTGTTCTATTTAATAATAATGTTATGTATTTTCTTGCTATTTTTTATTAAAATTATTTTCATTTTAGGTTATTCTTGTTGCCATGTCCCTTGTTTCCGTGATGTCGTTCGCGGGACTGGCAGTGGTGATCATGGTGCAGGACGGAGGCGGTGCAGTGCCTGGCTGGTTACCGGTGGTGCTTCTTATTGTTGGAGAATTCGCCTTCGCAGCTGGAGTGTCTCCGTTACCTTTCATTATAATGTCGGAGATGTTTAATTTCCAAGTGAGTTATTTAATCCTTTTTAACGTTCATTGTTAATTAGAAATAAGCGTTTTGTTGATTTTGTTTTTTTTTTAATTCAAGATTGACATACTTTTTTCGACTATCTTACCTGATGGTCTTTGCTTTAAGAACACTTTTTGGTGCTTGACTTTAGCTTTTATTCACGAGTAAATTATTTCATTCGATTCGCATGGTATTTACACGTTATTTTTTTCTGATTTAAACCAAATGAAAATATGACTTTGTCTTTAGATCCGGGCTAAAGTGATGGGCATACTGACAGGAGCTGCTTGGTTCACCACCTTCGTCCAGTGCCTGGTATTCGGCCCCGTGACTAACGTCTACGGTGGTCATGTCTCGTTCTTTGCCTTCGCTGTTATAAACCTCTTTGTCATTGCTATGACCGTGTTGCTGCCAGAGACGAAAGGAAAAAACATCGAGCAAATTGAAAATGACCTAGTGGGAAAAAATAATAAAATAATTCGGTAGAAAATTCGATCATTGTGGTATTTATGAAAGTTATTGATATTAATTGCCAGATTTGCAAGTTTACAACCAACCAAAAACCTCCAAATCTTATTCACATTGAAGAAACTGGTCATTATATATCTATCTTCTGTCTATATCAATAAAAATATATTGCCGCATGTATGAACGATCTTCATTCAAGAACGTCTTGAGCTGTTTGGCTGATTAAAAGAGCGGAGTGCAGCTAATTACACATAAATGAACACTGTTAGTTATAAGTAATACATGTTTTGTTTTATTTTACGTATATTTTACCTTTTCATAACTTTACCAATATAGGTAGGTCACAGTCTAGAATAGTCTAGATACATATTATAAGACGAAGCAATATTTGTAATGTAAATTTAATATTATGTAAGTACTTTTTTTTAAATGATAGTCTCAATGGTGATGACAAGCTAGTTGAGTCCAAGTTGCAGAGCCTCAGTCATCGACGTAAGGTAGCTATGGCCTATCAGTATTCTATCGTATACATTTCGGAGAGTGTGCACTTGAATTACAGCAGTTGATTCCCCCATGCCCTTTCTATAATCGGACCACAAGACGAACTGACCAACGTCATATATTTATGGTTGATATACCTCATGTCCGCCCGAAGCGTTTTGCTTCTACATTTATCATCCGTACAGCGAAAGACTGGAACTCGAAGCCCGCGTCTTTGTTCCCTGAACAGTATAATCCGGGATTCTTCGAGTCTAGATTGAAAAGGTATCTTCTAGGTAAGCATGCTTCATCTTCGGCCGCATCATCACTTTCCATCTGGTGAGATACTGGCCAAATGCTTACCTATCTGGCATAAAAAAGAAGTAGAAAGCCCGCTTCACAATCCTCTTAGTTATGCTTTTGAATACAATAATGAGCCTGAGCTCCCAATGAAGATAACGCCCTGATATAACACAATGGTAGTAAGGTATTAAAAGTTAAGTTTTTTTTATCTTACGTAATTCTATATATATCTAACATACCTCCACCTATAACGTTATTTTCTTATTTAAACATTATTTAATTAGGTATTTTAATAAATAAGTGAATAGGTGAATAAAGCGATTAGAATATATGGGCATTTCAAAATACCAAAACGCACGGTATTACGCAGACTGATTCGTAAAGTCAAATTGCAAATTTTTACTGACTTTCCAAAAAAGGAGAAGGTACTCAAGTCGACTGTATTTTTTTTTATGTGTGTTACCTCATAACTTCTTTCCACGTGAACCGATTTCGAAATTTTTTTTTGTTTGTTAGTTGTTGCTTTCCAATTAGTCCCATTTAAATTTGATCAAGATCTGACACGTAGTTTTTAGGTAATTCTCAATAATGCGTATTCTGCGGACTACATTGACGATGTTCTTGTTTTTAACTGACTTCAAAAGTTACCTCATAACTTCTTTCTTTGTATGCCGATTTTAATGATATTTTTTATACATATTTAAAAGCTGGTGCTTTGCATGTGGTCCCATTTAAATTTGGTCAAGATCTGATCACTAGTTTTTGAGTTATTGTCAATAATGCGAGTTAATACGTTAAATCTGACCAAGATTCCGAAAATAAAGCGGTGAAGTCAGTATTTTTTTGATGTCAACTTTGGTTCACGGCTGCATTGTGTGTTAGACTTTGATGTTACAGAAAGATCGTCATAATGGCCACGTTTTCAATTGCCCAAATGTGAACGCATTTACTACAGGCAGAACAACAGGCGAAATAAACGTTTGAAACTTAAAATTTTAATAATTATATCAAAACAACAACCTATTGAATTCAAACTTTCCTAATTCTTGAAACAGAAAACATTAAAATGAAAATGAAACAATTTTAATAACCTTTGATAATAATTAAATTATTCGTACCATCATTAGGATTAGCAAAGGACATTCTTATAGGCAATGGACTACAGCTATTGTAGGTAAGCTAACCTTGAGTGTTATAAGCTAATTCACGAGAACTCCACGACTTAAAAAAACGAACGTTGTGTTCAACGCGAACTAGCTCTTTGCAATCGGTTTGACCATTCTATTACCAGAGACAAAAGGAAAGAATATCGAGCAGATTGAAAATGACCTTGTTGGAAAGAAATGTATAATTGCTTTGTGAGAAGTTTGAAGAAAAGATTGACAACGTATTCTACAAATTGTAAATGAAAATAATTTTATAAATGTTACATACATTCCGGTTCTTTTTATATAAAAGATAGTCGTTAGATAAATGGTTATAAAACATTATAATCTCAAACATTGAAATTTTACTATCTAAGTTTTACCGACTAAATGAAGAAATATTTTTTGACGACAAAGAGTGAGTCTATCTCGAAACTTTGATTTAAATATTTCTGGTACATTTACATATAATAATCTGGGAGTCTTCAAATCAAGAGTCAATGGGTATCTTCTAGGCAAGCATGTCACATCTTCAACCGCATCATCACTTTCCATCAGGTGAGATAGTGGTCAAATGCTTGCCTATTTAGCATTAAAAAAATAAAAAATATAAAAAGTGTTTTATTGTATGTCTTGTATTTGGATTTGTTTCCATCGTTTTTAACTTAGCTGGGGCTGTAGTCTATCCAAATGAAATAGTACGCATTAACAATAAAATATAGGCACTAACACCTTCCAAGACAAATGTCCCCAACAAGAACAACAATACCACAAATACCAAAGCACAGTTAACACTCAAAGTGAACGCTAAGTTACAGTAAGTTGTAACTTAGGCTGTAATAAAGCTACAGCATCTCTAAGTCGTTAAACTGTCTGAAACTTGTTAACAACTTTATTTGAAGGTTGAATATTTTGGGCATATTTTTAGGCGCTCTGTTGAGATATTGGATAATATTAAATGAATTGGTTTGTTTTAGAAACTTTTCAACAATTAATATTTTTTTAGTTAGGCTATTAATCTATTTCTATGGTTCGAGGGGTGTGTTTTATATAGGCAAGTATTATCAGAGCTATTTATATATCTATCAACCAATTTATGAATTGGCCCGCAGAGATTACTTTACCAGTTTGTAGACTGTAGTTACGAGTCCGCCTGGGACGGTACCACTCTTTGTCCAACTTTAAAATATCAGTTTTGCACCAGCTAGGACTTAAAACGGCCGAAAGAGCAAATTGGCATAATAACTATAGTTAAGTGCAGTAAGGTACTTTAATACCACTTTAATACTTTTATATCCCTCCCCCTATCTCCATTTTTATATTGTAATTTTAGTATTTTATTATGGATACTATCATAAAAATTACAAGTAGTATGGTATTGAAGTACTAAGCCATCATAAACATGAAAAAGGTAAATCACTTTTTGTAAACGTGGCTGGCATTGCAACGTATGCCGTGTAGCTAGTTTTTGATATGAAAACAATATTATAATTCATATTCATATTACATTTATTATTTATTGCAATCTATAATAATAGTAATATACAGGTGTTTTTTAAGAGTACAGTTCTATATAGACCCTGTGGGGCACCGCAATAATCTTAGAAGAGAGGAGGACTGCTAGGTTTTGTTAACAGATAAGAAATAAACACAAATACTACACAAGAAATATTATATAATATTTGTGTAATATAGTATTTTCATATGACGTGTATCGCTGTAAATTATTCAGTTGTATTATAACATTTTAAGCTTAAATTTGTAACATCTTGTTGATCTATTGTGGTGCTCCAACAACTATAAATTTAGGCCAAAATTTAGTTTCCATAAAAGAGAAAACTGCGCGAGCAGAACGAATGCAATTTATTTGTTTGAACAAACATGCTAAAACGTGTTAATATGCACATTATATTGTATTTTAGTTCTCTATTGTATAAGTATCTCTGTAAATACTTATTCAAATGATAGTCGTTAATAGTCTATCTCTATGTTAATATCTATCACATCTAAACCCTGGTATAAGGTGTTTGATTTTGTATTATTGTTGCAACAAAATTTTCATTGTATATTTTCTGATCCTAATACCTTAGTATGACAAATTTTTCATATAACACGTACTACCATTATCCGAAATTCGTTTCAGAGGGAAATTTAAAAACACAATTTTGCAACAATAAGTGTCTATAAAAATATAGGCATATTAGATTTTTGATTTAATCGTAATATTATCTGTGACATTTATGTTAGTTATTAGATTTTTGTTTTTGTATCTTATTCCTAATTTTAAATGTATAATTTATTTACCATATTTCTAAATAGTAGTAGTATCTTGAATTTATTTCTATGAAAATTATATTTTTATGTTATTGTACTTGAAATAAAGATTACATTAAAAACTAATAATATTGGAGTGACATGCAAAGGCAGCACAATATTTATTTACTTGCTTAGATTTTTTACTGAAATTATGTATAAGATAGATATTCAGTATAATTTAGTCAAATATTGATGAGTTGTTAGATCTTGGTATGAAATTTGTTTTTTTTTCATAGGATCAGTACTGCTATCAATGATCTCCTAGTGAAGTCGCCTTTAAAGTCAGCCAATTAGAGCATCGAATACGTGAAATGTTTGCTGCATGAGTTTTCTGCTCTAAAAAAAACAGTGAACGGTAGCGTGCATTTAAAAAGGCAAGGAATAGCTATAGTTCAGGAAGTAAAAGTCATAGCTATCTGGTAGTACCTATTGTTTTGTAATGCACCAAATGGTTTTTTGATTAGTGCTTCTTGATTATGATGCTTTCCCATAATTATCTCTATTACGCGTGAAGCTAATTAACAAGTTTTATTTCTCGTTATTGAGGGATATATTAGTCGCTTTCTTAATATAATATACTAGCTGAACCGCCCGGCGTTACCCGGTTAAATAAACATACACATAAATCCCTTCTCACAGCCACAGCCACACTAAAACTAATATGACTTGTGTCGTGAGGCCGTAAACATTAACACTACACACACATCATTCACACCAAACCCTGAACCAGAAACGCAAATTTCTCGTAGGGAGAAAACTTTTGTTTCCACCGGGAATCAAACCCGGTGCTTTGTAGGTAAACTAGCACTTGACTACGCCAGCGGGCATTTCAAAGTTCAAAGATAAGTTATTAGCGGTAAAACAAAAAAAAAGTCGAATTTATGTCCTTCTTCTTATGTAAGTCGGTTCAAAACGTAGAATTATGCCGGATTACATAGTAACTATGACTCATTCCGTGACCCACCGTTTTCATCCTCAAATAAATTTAACAATTTCTGCTAGTCTATTTTTCCAAATTATATGCTGTCAATAAGAGTAAATTGTATTTACATGAAATACGTAAGACGATAAAATTGTTTATTTTGATAAGGATTTTTATTGAATGCTAAAAAAATTACTACAATAATGACAAGTATGCATGAAGGCAAACTGCACAAGCGTTTTCTAGCGACTACATAATATAGATATACCTGGGTTTACATAATTCATGTATTAGTGTTTAAGAATGATTTAAGAAAATTAAAGAATAAATGTGCCGCTGAGTTTCTTGCCAGGTTCTTCTCGACATGGCTGTAATTTTACGAATCTGGCAGTAGAATCATTGACTTTCACGAGTGCCTCTTTGGGGCCAATGTGAATTAATAATTTTGATTTTGATAATTAAAACCAAGAGTTAAATTTTTTTTACCGAGTTAATAAAAGACGAGTTTCTAAATTAGAATGTATTTTTTTATTTGAAAGCTTGTGCTTTTCATATGGTTCATTTAAATTTGATGAAGATCTGACCAGTACTTTAAGAGTTATCCTCAATAATGCGTACTTGATTCATTTAATCTGATCAAAGGTTACGAAGATAAAGCGGTGAAGTCCGTTTTTAAGCTTAACTAGCGTTTCATTATTATATTACAGTAATTTTTTTTTAATAATACTGGAATATTGGCGTTAAGTCCTTAGTTTAAATGTACCTAAAATAAATGTAAAGCATGAACACTTTCTAATGTAACCCTAAAAGGGCAACATCACGTATCTCATAAATAAAAGCGCGAATAAACATAAATATATCATCGTTGAGAGGCGGTATTTCTCCGGTCCGGAAACAATCTCCAGAAAGAAATTAAGTTTGTTTTCTTTTCATATAACTGCTGTTCAACGGCCAATCTACATAAATTCTAACTCGAGAAGGGTTTAGTACCTTTTAGAGATGCTATTTTGTTTGTACTTGGTTTTTAATGTGTTTAGAAACTGAGCTTAGTAATTTGTCGATTTATCAAGATTTTGTGTCATTACTTACTACACATTTATGTGAAACAAATGCGATTAAATTCAGAATGAAGATAAATGTGCTGAATTATATATAAACGATCATGCGAGATCTTTTCTGTAACAAAAAGAAAATTAATAATATTAGAGTAATTATTCATGTTTTATTATTAGAACTTTGGAGCCCAAGTAAATAAAAAAATAAATAAACGCAAGCCAAGCTTAAAAAAACCAACTTCACCGCTTTATCTTTGAAACCTTAATCAAATCCAATGAATTAAACATTGGATTAAATTTCAGACACGCATTAATGACGAGAATTCAAAAAGTTCTAATCAGATGTTGACTAAATTTAAATGGGACCAACGGGAAAGCACCAGCTTTTAAACACAAAAAAACTTTTAAACCAGTTCACGTGGAAAGAAAATATGAGGTAAAACACATAAAAAAAAGTCGAATTGAGTACATCCTCCTTTTTTGTGAAGTCGGTAGAATAATTATTATAATAAGTCAGTTTTTATCAAGCCATTTTGCGGAAGTTAGATGTTCACCGCAAACAGAGACCTATTTATTTGTTTTTATGTTGGATAGTCAAGCATTTGATCACTATCTCACCTGATAGAAAGTGACGATGCGGCCAAAGATGGGACAAGCTTGCCTAGAAGGTACATATTCACTCTAGACTTGAAGACACCTAGATTATACCATTGGGGTAACATGGACGCAGGTAATGAGCTCCACTCCTTCGCTGTACGGATGATAAACGTAGAAGCGAAATGCTTAGAGCTTTCTTTTTTTTATATGTGGATAATATCCATAAATTTAATGTTTTAGTATAATAGTGTCAATTTGTCTATCTTGGGAAAATAGTGTAATACGATTCGAATATAATCGGTATTAGAGATATAATATCTCAAAATCATACGATATCATGATAATAAGGACGACAGTCATAGAATATATACGGCTAGCTCTAAAGAGTTTCAGCAGGAACATAATTTTATAGCATAGCAGCAGAGTTTTACACTTGAAAGTGGGAAACTACAATTGTATTCGGTATAGGAAACAGCCTAGAATAAGGAAAAATGATCTTCTAGCATGAATTTCATGGATTCGATACTACAACCGTGTGATCGAGGCCCATCGAGGGTAGGTACTGGAGTTCATTGGTCATGACCCTTTTGAAGCACTATAACTAATTAAAGAGGAGAAATATTCTGCTAGAAGTTAAACTCTATTCTCTATGAAATAGCCTTTTAAATTAACATTTCATAAATGAAGCAGTGAGATTAAAATGGAAGTAAGCGCTAGCAATTCGATAGTCACAGCATTTGCATAAACGCTGCTACTACATAAAGCGCTTCGCAGCGCTGCAGCGCTGAATAAAATATGGCGTAGACAACAGCTCGAATAATTACCATGACAAGATCAAGCAGTTTAAAGTTTAACTAATGGATTACGGTCAAAGGTCAAATAATCAAAAAACCAGTAACACCTTTTGACGGTTTTATCGCGTACTATTCATAAAAAAATTATCGTGACATTTTGATCACTTTGTAGTAGTGAGAATTAGCAGTTAAAGGAAGCCAAAATATGTTTCTGTTATATTTCAATGTTTTTTTATGACTACTGTTGTTGTTGAGTTGGCAAGTATTTGCACCGGGAGTCCTAGGTGCAATATCAGACCAGAGCACATTTTTTTACCCAAGGGAAGTTTTTGTTCTGGTTCTGGGTGTGATTATGTGTGTGATGTAAATGTTTCCGGCAACCTCATCAAGTAAAATGAAAATTAACATATTCTTTGAGAATTTGAGTCGACTTGCTTGTATGGTTTAGACGCTAAAAGCGTCTGACAGATGGATAGACGGATGACCGGAAGGATAGACAGACGGACAAAATGCTGAACTACCAAGGTAACTTTAATAGTTAATTTATGACGAATTTATTTCAAAACATTGCAGTAAAGGAGACACGCACAGAAGCCTTGTATATTATTCATCCAAAACGAAATTAAATTATCTTTCAGAATGAAATGTTCAGTCGCACGGCAGGGCTGCCTCAGGCGCCCAGCAACTTTGGCTTGATGTTGTAGTTTCAGGCGCTGCGGCGTATCGAATTTATAATCAAAGTTATACAGGCTGTGGCGCTATTATAAACATTACTTAAATTTATGACAACTACTATCTGTGCCTCACGGCTTCACCTGCGTTAAATAAGTTTAAAAGTAGCCTGTGTTATTCCGGAACCTCCTATATCGACATTCGAATTTTCATCAAAATTGGTTTATGCGTTACGGGTAAGAGCATTCACACACACACACACACACACACACGCACTTCTTTTTCCAGATTCTATCTAGATTTATAGATAATCTAGATTTACCAAGTCTTTACACTGCTTTTACAGACGCAACTTGTTACATAGATTTATGAAAAATTAATGATATTGTATGATCATTTTATCATGATTACCTAAAGACACAGTTAGGTGTGTAGGTATTAGGCACAATAACTATTATTGATACATGCCTGTTGGTTTAACAGTCCCATTTTCACTCATTTACGCCACTGAATTAAGGATCCATGCAAATCTAGGAAAAACAATAAATACCGGGAAATATCCGGGAAATAACCTAATAAACATTTTCATCATCATTTCAATCATCAGAAAAAATATTGTATAAAGAAAAACCTCTAACACTGGTTAGTATTTTGGGTAGAAGGTTGAACAATGAAATACATTTTTTTTGCCAACTTATTCAACAAACAGCTTGGAATAATACACCAACTGTGCATAAGAATAAAACAACTTGTAAGTAAAAAAAAAATACAGAAAAACATAACATCAAACAAGATGTCCTAGCTCAAAGAACTTACTAAAAGGCTAAAAATATATAATATCCAGCAATTCAACGATGATTCTACCAATAAGTACCGTCAAAAGCTAATCCGCGATCGCAGTAGCAATTACTTACTGTGGTAAGCTACTAAGAACTTTAAAAAGACAATTTCCCATGTTCCATGTGCACAGAATAACGAATACAATAGAAAATGCTATCGAAAAAAAATGCGTATATTGCACCTTCCTAGATGTGACACAAGCTTTTGATAAAGATTAGTATGAGGGCCTTATACAGAAACTGAAAAATAAATTGCCGAAGCAGTTCGCAGATATCCTTAAATCATATATCTCAAATAGAGTATTCAGAATTTGACATGAATATGCATACTCTGAGATAAAGGAAAAATGGCGTACCACAAGGAAGTGTAGGGGAGAGGCGTACAAAATGACATAGGCGGGTAAAATGACACACTTGTTTTTCTCCAAAACCACTGACATATTAGTATTCGCAATAGCCTGCAGAGGGCCGCTTAGTAACAAATCGCAACCTGTGTTGACGCCAGTTGCTTCCGTCTGACCGTGTGATCAATATTCGTGTTTGTTTGATTTTTGTAGTCAAGAGTTTTACTCAGATGGATTTTGTTTCTTCGCAAAAGTAAGTATTTTTTTAAGTTATTTTGTTTTTATTGACTCTAGTTTATAGTTATTTTACTAAATAACTCAGAGAATGTGTTGATACCTAAAAATTGTTATTATATATTTAGTTATTGTTTTCTAATGTTTGAGGTTATAAAGTGGACCAAATGACATACCACTTGTTCAGGTAAAATGGCATAGTATGTCGTTTGACCCACCTATCTTTTTCTTCTTCAAAAAAAATGTTTATTTGTTTGAGCCTGCTGAAATAACAAACATCCTCATGCAACAAGATCGGGTAAAGCTCGAAGAAGACATAACGGCAGCAAAAAACTTAATCATTTCAACAACAGGTCCATCTCAGGCGGAAGAAAGCAGTTCAACATCACTGATGGTTGAGAGTATATCAGCCGTAGACAACCCAGGTCCACTTTTAACGGCTCGATCTGTTGACACAGCTGCTGCAATACCTGCGTCTCCCACATCACCTAGGTTGATACTCCAAGGCATATATAACAATTTTCCAGTCAGCGTGCTATCTCCAGTGCCGAAAGAAATATAATAATATTCAATCCATCTGTTTCAATGAAAAATGCTAAAAATGTTTCAAAAGCTTTGGAAATTACATAACAATAACAGTGAAAATTATTTCTCTTCCTCACAAGCTTTCACTGAAGCTTTTCATGTGAACTCTGCAAGTATTGGGCTGATTTTCAGTACAAATTTGGTATGCCATTTTGTCCACACCACGTGTGTCATTTTACCCGCCTAGGGCGGACAAAACGGTTTTTATTAAAGATTTTATAAATTATTAATTATGTTTATGTTTAAATTGGATGGTCTCTGTGATAATTCGGTAGGTAATAAATCAAAGAATATGTAGCTACATAAAGAGTTCAAAATTTCCAATAAATAAAGATTTTATAACCGATTTTATAACTAGTATGTCATTTTGTACGCCTCTCCCCTATTAGGTCCGGTCCTTTACCTATTGTACACATGTGATATACCTTCAACTCGAACATAACATCATTGCTACCTTTGCTGATGATACCGCTATAATGGGGGTAGGCAAAACCCACAAAGAAGATACATAAAAGGCTCAAATGGCTGTAAATGAAGTCTGTACCTGGACTAAGAAATGGAAGATAAAGCTTAATGAGTTTAAATCAATTCACATTGCATTTACCAACACAATTCCACAATACTATACAGTGTACATCAGTGGTAAAATCATTCCGTATGAGAATACAGCCAAATACCTCGGTATGACCGCAAAACTTCGGCGGAAGGCACATGTCAAAAAGAAAAAAGAAGAATTAGAAATTCGACATCTGAACATGTATTGGCTGCTTGGGCGAGAGTCAAAGCTGTCAACCCAGAACAAAATATTAATATACAAACAAGTCCTGATGCCCGTGTGGATTTATGGTATACAGCTTTGGGGCTGTACTAAACCTAGCAATAAATTCAATTATTTCACGCTTCTAGAATAAGGCCTTGCGAGGCATTGTGAATGCACCTTGTTACATCCAACATGACGCATTCACCAGGACTTTGACATAGAGTTCGTTGACAAAATAATAAAAAAATATACAGAAGCTCACGAATATATACTTCACTATCATGTGAACGTCGAGGCCATCCAGCTTCTAGATCACACCTATATAGTGAGAAGACTCAAAAGGACAAAACTGTTTGAACTTGTTTAGTGTTAGTGTATTAGTTTAATGTAGTGTCTTATATGTGCTGTTCATAAAGAACATATGAACCAAATTTCTTCGCTTTAATAAAAAAAAGTGTAAATGGACACATTCTTGAATAAAGTTGAATATTTTGAATCTAGTACAATAAGTTAAATTTTAGTTACTTATTATCCTAACCTTGGCTAGATTGTAACAAAAATAGGGAACAGGCTATCGTTATAATTATAATAGTAAAAAAAAACTTAACGCTTTAAAAATAACTTGTTCTGGAATATTTCTGCAATAACAATATGCTTTTGATAGCCCTAGGCAGACGTAAGCCTGTTTAAAAATAAATAAGAAAGGAATTGTTCCCAGTTTCCTCGCGAGATTAACTTTATATTGTTTGCAATGATTTCAGTGGACGTTACGTAAGCATCTACGTTTCTTCGTTTATATACTTTATGAATGTTTAATAAATAATTCATTGCTTCGTGCTTAAAATTTGCTTGAGGCGGTTTTGTTGGGGAATTAATGTATATCTGATTGTGATGAATATAAATTACTGGAAACGGTGAATCACTCTTATGACACCATGTACATTTTTTGAGCCGCTAAGACGCTTTTAACGCTTTCACACTCACAGCCCCACACTAAGTTCGATGACTTGTATTACTGAAAAATGTTCTTGGTACAGTTATTTTATGAAGTTATATTATTTGTAATACTAGGTATCGTTAATTATTCTCAGTTGGTATAAATGACAAAAACATAATTATAATTTCTGTTAAGTTTAAGGTGTCAAGTGTAGACTGGCGTTGGCGTGCATATTACAAGGCGCGGCACAGCGATGCCGTTATTTGCGGGACAGTGTAGTTTAAACAGCTATGAATCATAGATTGTATAACATACATCATAATTATTACGCGAAAGTTTAGAAGAAAGTTATAGAACTAATTGGGCTAAGGGTTAGGACAAAAGTGAAGGTCCAGAAAGCTTTTTAGTATTTTACATAAAACCCTAAATATTAATCTGAATAACGATTTAACACTTAAAAAACGTAAATATTTGCTGAAAAACGCAGCTAGTTACACCAAGAAATAATAACAAAAACAAGACACTCAATTGGGTGGAGAAACTACTTCAAAGCCATTGTAGTGCAATTGAATTTAACGATTTTTACCAAAGATTGAAAAAAGCAAATCAATAGGAAATCGTCGACCTGAACTTGATTGAATATCCATTCATTTCTAGAGTCCAACATCAAAACAAAGTCTTCTCAGATACCCTCAGTAGAGACTATAAAAACGTCGCAAAGTATTCGATGCTTAAGAGTTTTCCATATAATTGAGAAACCAGTAGACGATGTTCGGTTGTACTGGTACTGGGTGAGATTTTTCTTAGGGCATATTTTGTTTGTTGGTATTTTTATGCTAGATATAATGACATTTGACCACTATCTCACTTGATGAAAAGTGATGATGTAATGTGTTTGCCTAGAAAATACGTATGCACTGTAAACTTAAAGAGTCTTAGGTCTTGGAAGGTCGGAGACACATGAAAAGGTTTCCGTGTGGCGGAAAATTTGTGACTTTAATATATGATGCTGTGGAACCTGATTGCATTTCAAAAGCAGTATAATTTTACCTAATACTTATTCATCACTTCTATAACTTACTTTAATATAAAAGGGAGTAGAGTTGATGACAGCTGATTGCATCCCACACTCACAAGCGAATAATGGCACCAAGGGGAGTGAAACATGTCATGCGTCGTCAATTAGAGTTCTTTTCTTTTTATAAATATTTTATTGGCTATTATTGTTTTGTTTTAAATTATACAAAGATTGTCCTAAAATACAAAAAGTCCAAACCAAAAATGATAAAAAACATGGTGTGTCGTAAAGACACACGATACGAGAAGTGAACATTTTGTATTGCAGGGAAACATTTTGATTATTCATCACAGTTATTACCCCAGCCACTTTTCTGTTTACAAAACTATTAAAAGCCTATTAATTAAGAAAGCTTACCATAAAACCGATCGACTATATTAATGACAAGGATGCATGGAGGCAAACTGCACAAACGCTTTCTAGCGATTACCATAATTACACCTAGGTTAATAAAATTATGTATTAGAGATTAAGAATGTTAAAAAAAAAATGAATGAAAAAAATTCGCCACCGAGTTTCCTGCCAGGTTCTTCTCGAGATGGCTGTAATTTTGCAAATCTGGCAATAGAATCATTAACTTTCATGAGTGCCTCTTTAGGGCCCATATGAATAAACGATTTTGGTTTTGGTTGCGAATTAGAATTTCAAAGCCCTCCGATAAGAAGTTTCACTTCAAAAACAAAAATGTCTTGTTAACAAGTAGGTAACACTTAAAAAGTTTTATAAAAACAAGCCTTTATTAGATGAATAAAAAGAACTAAGACATAATGGGATTTAGTCGTTTTATTACACAGTTCCTGTGGCCACATTCTGGCACCATCTTTAGACCCTGACAATTATCTAGGACCTCAAACGTAATGGGGTGGTGTCGTTTAACGTCAAAGATCACATGGCCACCTTCAGGCTCCAACATCATATCAGCTCCATGTCACAATAGTAATGAATTGGCATCTGATTTATATAGAAAACATAAACATAAACGCTTTTACACTCACAGCCCCACACTAAGTTCTGTGAATTGTATTGTGGGTGGCAGAAAAATTCGCATCACTCTTACAATCACAACCAGAACCGGAAACACAAATTTTCCATGGGAAGAAAACTTGTGTTCCCGCCAGGAATCGAACCCCCTGTTTAGACGGCGAACATGCTCTCAACTAAGCCAATAGGCATTTCAAACTTAGTGTGGGGCTGTGAGTGTGAAAGCGTTTATGTTTTGTATTGAAAATATGAAAATTTTCACAATGATGCCCCAGGAAATGTATCCCTGAAGATGAATGATTAGGAGAGTCGGCCCTCTAAAAAAAAATGGGATAAGGCCTGGAGAAGAAGGTAGTTGCAATATATATATTTATTTCTTTTTTACTTCAATGTGGGATTGTGGATACGTCTAATAAAGTGAACTTACTGCCAACGCGCTGTATGTTATCATCAATAGGGCACCGACTCGGCCGTGGCCCGTTTTTCCACTCCTACTCCACAAAGCTTCAGTGTAGAGTCAGCCCATATAATGTCCTTCAAATATTTACTCGACCCTCGAGAAAACATTATTCTTTCATCTCTTGTATGTACACAGCGCTTTAGAAAGGTGACCGAAATTTGGAACGTTTTTGTATGTTTACCAGAAAATTCAGAGTAACATAGTGTGAAAATATATTTTCTCATATCTTGTGAACTCGTTTATTTTTTTAATTCAGCAATACTAAAACTCTTAATCCAAGTAAAAGGTGAAGAACATTTTTAATTAATAAAAACATTGTGAAACAACATGAATTCTTAGTAAATAAAAGCTGTCTGGAAGAGATAGTTGTTCGTGATAGGACTGCCGATTGTACACTTAAATTTAAGCAAAGTTTATTAGTTACTAGCCGTGCCCTGCGGTTTCGCCCGCTATTATCATGTTAAAAAGTAGCCTATGTGTTGATCCTAGGTATATTCTATGTACATTCCAAATTCAATCTAAATCCGTTCAGCCGTTAAAGCGTGAAGAGGGAACAAACATACTTACACACACACTTACCTACAAACTTGAAGATTTATAATATTAGTAGGATTAGTAGGATACTGTAGTAGTTTACGTAAGAGACCATAAAGAGTTGCGCTTTTGTAAGCAATTTTGAAACGAGATATTTAAAAACAGCTAAATGGATTTTTATGAAAGCTTGTAAACGACCCAGTTGGCGCAGTGGACAGGTGTCCGCCCTCTGCGCCGGGTTCGATTCCCGGCAGGAGCACAAATTCCTTCCCAAGGGATATCTGTGCTTCTGGCTCTGGGTGTAATGTGTGTGTGATGTGAATGTTTCCGGCACCCACGATACAAGTCTTAGAACTTAGTCTCGGGCTGTGAGTGTGAATGCGTTTGTTGTTGTTGTAAAGACCCTATAATAATAATATATGACAGACTATTTGTTTTCACTAGCTGTGAGGCAAAATCCTATCCTTCCTACTAATATTATAAATCCGAAAGTTTGTGTGTAAGTATGTTTGTTCCCTCTTCACGCTTTAACGGCTGAACGGATTTGGATGAAATTTGGAATGTACATAGATTATACCTAGAATTAACACATAGGCTACTTTTTAACTTGATAATAGCGGGCGAAGCCGCGGGGCACGGCTAGTAATGTATATCAATCATTGTGTATATCCTGATCATAACAATCCTCTTAGGATACAAATCATGTACCTATTTATATCATAATAATTCAACCATACAACCAACATAATTCTTATGATCAGGATATACACAATGATCAAAGTGCTGGATTCAATGCGTTAAAAGATCTTAGAATAGTATAATGGAATCGTTTATTGCAAGAAACACGACAAAATGATATTTCATAGGTAATTTGATATTAAAATAATATATAATTCAAACTTTACTTTTCTCTAAAATTAAATCATCTAATTAAACATTGATTATAACCGTAAAATAATAATATAGTCATTAATATTGTCAAGTGGTCTTAAACAGTCTCTTTTAATAATATAATAACAATATCAAATATTGGTTTAAATCACAAGTTATTATTAATTTCGTATTTCTTTACATATTATAAATAGTTATCAATAAGCCAATTACTCAATTTGATTTTGAAATTGATACAGCGAAGTTATCTGTTTTTTTTTTATGACAGATAGGTAAGCATTATTTTCAAATTAATATTTTTTTATATGGCTAACCGCATCCTTTTATATACGTGATAATTAAAACTGTTTTGTTTTTCTTATTATTGTTATAGGTAATTCATTGTTTAATTTGTATTGTATTATGATTAATCGTTTACCTTTTTGCTTACCACTTTTTAGTGAAACAAGTTCCAAAATTATTCGAACACTAAATCGTACCATGTTTCAAGCAAATAAATCTGTATTTTCATTTTATTAAAAAGTTTGATCAGTAACATTATACAATATAATGGCTGGTTTGGTGTTGAGACACTGGCTCCGTAGGGACCGGGAGCTCATTCTATTTTCAAAATTCTATCAGAGCGCCTGGTTGAAGCGACGCGTGATCAAAATGCTGGCACTTATTTGGCTCAACGTATTAGCATTGCAATTCAGAGAGGCAATGCCGCCAGCATGATGGGAACGCTACCCACTGGTAGTGGGCTTGAGCACTTGAGTTACCTATAAGCTCTATATCTTGTAAGTAACTTAGTTCTTTGCTGTACATAGTTTTAGTTTAGTTTTAGGAAATATAGGCAATTGGCCCGTAGTTAGACCGGAAAAAAAATAAAAAAGAAAAAAATAAAAAAAAAATGGCTAAAGAGGTTAAATATCTCCTTTCAATATTTTTTACGTATTTATCGCTCATATTGACATTAGGTAGATATTATCGGCGCACATACACATACTAGTACCTATATTACAGCATATTACCAAATGACGGCTTTCCTCCATTTCCATAATGAATTGCTCCATCTCGATTTCGAATCCGCTTTGATCCGGATGTTCCTTTAACGAGAGACGAAATTATTAATTTCCGATCGACGGAGCTTATTTGCGAATCAAATCATTCATATCCTCAAATTGGTTGCGCAATGTATAACGACCCTTATAATGTTGCCGGGATACGGAGCGTAGCAAACATTTTATTATAGTTTTTACCCATTACAAAAAAAAGTATCAGGTTGTAATAAGTAGAAGGTTGTAAATCCAACCTAATATTTATTGTTCTTTTTAATTGATAAAATTGAAAAATCAAAATCGTTAATTCACATGGGCTCTAATGAGGCACTCAATACTTGTTTTATATCGGAGTAGATCCTACCAAAAATTACGTGAAACATGAAACTAAAAGGTTACCAACTAGGTAAAAGCAGTTTTTAAGCACTATAACCTCAATAAACAATAATATATGAACGGGTAATATTATAAATCTTAATGCATCTCCTCTTATGTCTGTTTTTAACTGTTCACAAATTTAAGAGGACTGGACATTAATAAAGTTTGTAGTCAAAAATTTCGAGTTAGCTTTGTTGGGTGCGCGGTCGCCTTCTAAGCAGCGGGTTCTATTCTTGGTTGTGTTTCTAGTTTTGGGAGTGATTTAATGTGTGATGTTTATGTTTCCCCCACCCACGACACAAGTCATTTAGCTAAGTGTGAGTCTGCGAGTGTGAAAGCGTTAATGTTAATCAACAAAAATCATTGGATAATTATCCAAATGTATAAATTATTATATAGCATCATGAACGCAGTTGAAACCGCAAAGCACAGCAAGATTCAAACAAACATACATTTTCCTCAAGTTTTCGCAAAAAGGCGTACCAAGAAATCTATTAACGACTTGTTCAGTTTTACTCTCATTAAAATCTATTCAAAGGGATTCCAAGACCAAAGCTAACAACCTTGTAAAAAACTCCCATCCGTCGACTTCGTTTACATCGCACCATATAGGTCAGCGGGCCGCGATGAATTCTTGATGCAAACGGCCCGCCCCACCCAAACGCGCACTTCTCAAAACACTAAAATTGGTGACTGCGTGGCCATTCGCTGGAATAAAAATCAGAGAGTGAGGTTTTAGGGTACACCGCGTATGCAAGATTAAAAACTAGCGATGCGAGCGTTGGGACAGTTACGATTGCTAGTGTAAAAAGTAGATGTAAATAGTTTAGAGAATATATACAACCTTATGTATCTCTGATGGGTTAAATTGAGCTCTATTGGATCTGTTAAGAGGTAAAGTTGAAGGTGGTAAATATGATAAATCTAGAATGGACTCTCATAGATGACTCACGGAACACAAAGCATGGCTACAGATGTTTCAACTTGAGAGTGATAAGTTTTTTTTTAATTCTAGATATTTGAGTTTACACCTGATAGAAAGTGACGATGCGGTTGAAAATGGAACATGCTTGCCTAGATGTATTTTTCATCCTTTTCCGGATTGTCGATCATCTAGTTATATACGTGTATCATAAATATTATTTAAACTAAAGCCCTTATTTTCTGAATCTGAGTGCAATATTATATCAATGATGAACGAACTCAAAACGAATACATACTTTGAGGAATACCTTCTAAAACTATATTTTTCATGCCTTCGTTGTTTTCAAGATTCATGGTAAGCGCTATCATAATGCTATAATTTCGTACGCAAGATGTAATTCATGGTAATTACCATCCTAAGAAAAATCTCCTCCATAACTTCGCAGAACATTATGGTCTCCTAAAATTGATAACAAACGATCCCATAACCCTCTTTCGGGACAAAATTGAGTCCCGCCCCCACTGTCTGGGCCTTTTCGTGTCACTTAATTCTTATCCTCATTATGTCATATATCAGCATGATGCATGGCCCGGGCAATATCAGTAGCCGACAACTAATGTCTTACAACAATGTAGGAACTGCCATTAACATCGCTTTTCCTAGAGATATAGAGCTGAGTTTTCCTTGAAATGTTGTAGGTGAGAAGTTTGGTGGAAGCCTTTTTGTTCCCCAAAATGGTGAAGGTATTGTTTCTAGTACACAAATCAGTAGTTATGTTCATTTGTCTCGCTGTAATGTTGGAGAATAGTTGATAATGTGGCGCGTTATCGTACGAGGGCGTTATTAGAGTCCAGTGAAATATTGATTTACTTTTCGGTAGAACCGAGATATTAAGATTAATTGTGCATAGGTTGCAATTATATAACTGAAGAAAACGGGGATTGCCGAGCTTTAAGATTTATTATTTATTAATTATGAAATTATAATTAAGTCTTGAACTGTGCTGAATTTTATCTTATTCTGTTATCTATTATGTCTTAAAAAAAACATCATATTGATTTTGATAAGTTCTTGCACGTTAGAAGATAACATATCTTCTAACATACAAGATCTTCTTATCATATTCGGCCTAGCAACGTGTGTTGCCATTGTAATGGACTAAAAAAAAGTTTTTGAGCTATCGCATAGCTTCTATCGCGGGCCTTGAGTGTGGAGACCGAATCCAGAAATTCCGTAACGAAAATAACCTAACACCCCCCACTCCGATCGGCACAGCGGTGATACTTTTTAGTTTTGCCATCTATCGATGAAAAGCAGAACTTTTAATGACTTTTTGAAATATCACGCTTGTCTCTTTAGTTCAGCAACTCGCCTCTAGGTGGCAGGAAATAAAATACTGTTAAAATACTGTTTATTTTGTCCTCCTCTCTTCTAAATTGTAAATTGCCGTGCCCTACCAGGGTCTATAAAGAACTGTTAACCAATTTTATTATAACATCCTTGTAGTTACTTTATAGTTGCAATAAAATACTGAATACTGCATAAATAAAATAAATAAATAATTATAATTGCATAAGTTGATAAAAAATTCTATGCAATAGCTTTACCGCGGCAGTCCCCGAGTGCCACACGTCCTTTTTTTTTCGAAACGAGCAAGTCGCTCGCGTAATGATGAGTCACGCTTGCCCATTACAGTTTAGTGCCACTCAGAGCTTTGAACAAGTGTTGCCAAGTAGAAAATAATTGAACTGCCCGGAGAGCGTTCGCCTTCTAAACAGAGGTATCGGGTTCGATTCACGGCGAGAAAACTAGTTTTCTCCTAAAGGGAAACTTGTGTTTCGGGTTCTGTTTGTGATTATGTATGTGATGTGAATGTTTCCGGCACCCACGACACAAGTAATCGAACTTAGTACGGGACTGTGATTGTAGTTAAAGTGTTTTTTATTTTTTTAATATAATTAAATAAAAAAAATAAAAAAGCCTTTATTTCCCGTATCCCTTACAAATCATTTTTAATAATATGTCGCTATCTATATTGTTAGTGGTTTGATTTTGCCTATAATCTAATGGTTAGTATGATTAAATGGGATATGGGCCCCTCCGCGGGTGAAGGCCTCCTCCAGCTTCTTCCATTTGTCCCTGTCGTTTGCAATATCCTGCCAGTTATTACCTGCTGTATCCGTTAGGTCATCAGCCCATCTCCTCTTCGGTCTGCCAACTCTTCTTTTCCCTGTTGGCCCTTTCCACTCTGTGGTTTTGGCTGTCCATCTACCGTCTCTGTACCATGATACATGGCCAGCCCATTGCCATTTCAGTTTTAGAGCTTGCGTGAGGGCGTCCGTTATCTTGGTTTTTTGTCTAATGGCTTCACTTCTCACTTTTTATATTTTCTTTATGTTTAGTATACTTCTTTCCATAGCTTTTTGTGTTGTTTAGATTTTTTGCTTAGCTCTTGTCGTGAATACCCAAGTTTGGCAACCGTACAGCAGGCAGGGTAGTATGCAGGTTTCTATTACTATTTTTTTCATGTTTATCGAGTATATAATTATGATGAATATATTCAAACGACGCGACGCATAACATGCTTCATAACTACTAATTAAAAGTTATTGTATCTTGTATCTGTCAGACTAGTGTTGGACTACTATACCATCTCACCCAGATGGAGAGTGATATGGTTTGGGTGATCCGTCACAGTACGGATTCAGTGTAAGAATATCTGAATACAATACAAAAAATATAGGATATGTGATTTTCCATAAAGAAACTATACGTACAATTAGGTATTTACTACACAAAAAATATTAGTATAGCACGTATTTGGGCGACTTCACACTTCACAAATCTCGAATTCGTTAATTGATTTTGGTATTTGAAGCGTAATCTAACAGACTCTAATCTAAAGGATAGCTGCCAATATCCCAAAAAAAAAACATAACGTGTACGCTTTCACACTCACAGCTTTCACCCCACACTAAGTTTGCTTGTATCATGGGTGCCGCAAACATTCATATTATAGACTCAATCACACCCAAAACTAGAATTACAATTTTCCCTTAACTTGTGTTCTTACCGGGAATCGAACCTGATACCCGCTGCTTAGAAAGCAATCCATCTTACCCAAAGGAAAGTAAAAAATAAAAATTTACTAATCTATATATATTTTTAGGACTTTCATTAGGTGGTTTTACTATTGTTATAGTTAAACCTGTTATAATATGTTAAAAATAATCATAATTATTATACTTTCTGGAAAACAGATTACACAGAGACAGACAGCAATAAAAGCAGTAGTGATCAACATTTTCACGTTCCATATGTCGATTAAACAAAGGATGTGGAAAAGTAAAAGCCTTTGCCGCTGGGGGTCATCACGTGCATTCGTACACTTGAATGTAGTCGTATCACGGAAATATTTTCAGTTTTACAAGTAAGGATATGGAAGGTTTTCAAATAAATTCACTTGTAAGGACGATAATTTTAAATAAAAACAAGCGCCATGTCATGGTAATACATAAAATTGGTCATCATTATTGAATGCCTATACATTTACATGTACATTTCACTCTGTGCTAATAATTATTGAGGAGTTCCCTTGTCAGGACCCAACCCTAAGTGCACCAACCATGTCATGGTAGAAGCGTTTTGCCTCCACATTAATTGTGCGAACCGCAAAGAAATGGAACTCCTTACCTGAGTAGGTGTTTCCTAATGAGTACAATATGGGAGTCTTCAAGTCGCGAGTGAATAGATATCTTCTAGGCAAGCTTGCTCCATCGTCAACCACATCGTCGCTTACCATCAGATGAGATGGTGGTCAAAAGTTTGCCTATCATCAATTAATAAAAAAAACTTAAGCTGGCTATCATAATTAAATTCGTACACAAAATTTCGTGTCTAGGCTGATGACCGTTAAAGACTTTCTTTATCTGGAGCTAATCTGTTTACTTTAAAATGCATTGTGATTTGATCTAAACCAACATATAAAATAGCGGCTGTAATGTTGCGAATCTGGCAGTAGAGTCTTATCGATTATTAGATACACAAATCAAACTTTCATATATAAATGCCTCTTTAGGGACTATGTGAATCAACGATTTTGATTTAATTTGAATTCATCACTGTAGTATAAAAGGATAAGTGTTTCAAAGTACTTATTCAACCTGCAATATTTGAGCTAAACATACAAACATCGCTAATTAAATAAATGCCTGTAAATATAGCCGGTGATGTGTGTGAGTTTTTACCTTAAATGGCTATTTTAGAGCCAAAACTCACAAACATTATCAAATTAAGGGTGAATTTAAAGCGTGTGTAATTTTGAGAGATCACAACTTGCGTTATTTGTAGACTATCCATTAAAATATATTATTATGCTATCATAGACCTACCTCACTTCAAAGATATTTATTTATACATTTACAGACAATCTTTTAGATTTATAATCTTGCATTCAAGTTCATGTCTAATCTTATTTTCATAGTCGTTGTGAATGGACAGAAGAATACGCAATGATATACACATACTACTGCTAAAATTGTAACCATCTTATGCGCATCGTAGTAGCTGCCTGATAAAAGGCAACATTTGTTCCACAATATTCTTATCGCATTTTCCCCTGACTTTTGAAAAAGATCATTAGCGTTCATATTTTAATATTTTTATATTCGTACAGAAAGTGCCACCGCCGGCCAAAAATTTAAATTAAAATGTAAATTCAACAAACAAGAGAGACAAGAAAAAATAAATTAAGCAGCGTAAAAAGTCAGCAAAAATTCATGAGACGCGTTCGGGCCGCCCATAATACAATTAGTGCGAATTGTTGTTTTAACGCGGGTGTTTTTTTATTTTGTTGTTTTTTACGCTTTTCCGACTTCATGAATAATTGAGAGTTGGCAGTGATGACTGTCAATGAGATTAAAGTAAATAAGGAGATATCCCACACTGTAATGTTAGCTATATGGCAATCGACATCAAGGGGGAAATAATGAATTTTAAACTACGATTACTGAAGTTATAAATTGCAGTCTTATTAAGATCGGAAGTTAGCTATTTTTACAATAATAATTAATAGCGCAAAAACTGTTGAAGAAGTTCAAAAATCAAAGTAATTTAATGTAAAAAAAAAATTATATCATCAAATCATTGAAAATACTTTAATTGAAACGTTAAAAAAAACGATATATAACCCTTTAAGAAATAAATACAGGTTTTAAACCATTAGATAATAAGGAAAGATGAAAACCAAATGTAATAACGTATTTAAAATTTTGCAGAACGTAAGAAAGAAAATATTTATTGCAACTAAATAAATCAGGTTTGTGGAATGAGCCGTGTACCGTGTCGAATAAATGGTGGCCTTTTTTTAAATTAGTATAATATGTCTTTTTTTGTAACCAATAATACAAAATAGAATAAATGGCCGCCAGTCCACACAATAGGTAAGCTACTGGTTATTAAAGGATAAAAAGAAACAATTTGAACGAAATGTTAAGCTTTCATATCGCCAACCACTTGGCACCATTTATAAAGATAACACTTGTGGTAACTCCCGCTGTCCCCAACTTTGTGTTTCACTGAGTATTTTTTTTAAAAACTATGTATCAAACTTATATAAAATCCTCTGTTGTATCATTTAGTCTAGATTATGGCACCAAATATTATGCAAATATATTACCTTACAAACATAGACATTCTCACATTCATAGTCATGCTTTTTAAATTAAAATATGAATAAATGGCTGTGCCCCGAGGCTTTGCTCGCTTTTATCAAATTAAAAATATGTAATACTTGGTATAAGGTGTGTACAATTGTACATCCAAATTTGGAAAATAGGTCAAGTTTTATTATCATATAATGATTTTAACAACTTAAAGTCTCAAGTTATTCCTTCCAGACGGTTTTAATCCTTCAGATTAATATTGTGTTCCTAATTAAAATTTCCTAAAAGGATTTTATTCGAAAATTCATTTTCAAGTACTCAAAACTGATCTAGAATAAGTAACGTAAATTTATTGAAACACTCGATTAGGGTTGAACTCTACGAAGACGCCAAGTCGTAGTTACGATTTTCTTAAATCGATAACACAGGTCATATTTTGTGTAAAAATCGCTAACATTTTGAAAAGTGTGCTCTGAAATTACAAGATATAATTCCTCCATGCCCTTTTTACCATCTAAAAACAAAAAAATTGTCAAACGGTTGACATACCTCCAGTTCGCTCGAAGCGTTTCACTTCTTCATCCGTACAGCGAAGGAGTGGAACCCTTTGCCTGCGTCATTGTTCCCCGAGGGGTATAATCTGGGTATGGCTGTCAAATACTTGCCTATTTAGCATAAAAAAAGAAAATAAAGCTATACCTGAACAATCAAAAAGTATTTGGTACCAATTGACGTCAATGCGCAATAAAACCAGATGCAGCACCAAATAAGATTATAAATAAGAGGTAGAATTTGATGGAATGGTGCTAGCAAAACAGCTGGACAAGTGGTTTCAAGAATGGTTTAGATTGAAGCATAGAATAAATACAAAGTTATTTTTTATTATATTTAGTGTTAATCCCGATGATGTTGTTAGGCTTCAAGCAGGATGCAACACCCGTACGCCCACACGCCGTAGTTCACACACGAGGCATCCTCAGGAGCTGTTGACTCGTGTAGAGGCGAAACACGTGTCGCACACGAGCATTGAAAAATACGACTTTTCAAAATAAACAAAAACAATTATAATATGTCTTAAGTCGTACTTTAAGACGCATTTTTTTTCAATCCCGTAACATCAATGACTAAAGTCACGTGCTGCTGCGTTTCTGTCCGGTCTCATGATGTCCAACCCTTAGTAACCCGAAACGTCTGCAAATCTGATGAACGACGCCGTCCGACGCAAATTGAATTCAAATTTGGCTAATTTTTAAATCCCCTGCCTCCAAATTGGATGGCAGAGGAGTTCTTTTGAATAGCCGATGGACTCGGGAGAGAAACGAGCTTTGTAGAATAATAATCCAATTTTTTATCTGGCTTTTTGATACTTATGCAACTTTGGGGTTGATAAGGACTTGAAATATTTGAATGTTTTTGTATTTATTTGCCCTTTAAAAGGGATTCTGAAAGAATTTGTAAGTAACTACTAAGTTTAATCAACTTATTACTTAGATATGCCAATATGAAGAATGTTTGCGTATACCAAATATTGTTTCATAAGCGCAAATATTTTTTAATGTACTGCTTTTCATGTCAAATACTTAAAAAAATTATACTTCGATATATAATGTAAATAACTTTTACTTTTACTATTTAATAAAAATATTCCAACACACGTGTTACAATAAACTTAAACATAATGAATAATTCAATTACCTAAAAGACATCGAGCTTATAGTAACTCAAGTGGTGCTCAAGCCAACTACCAGCGGGTAGCGTTCCCATCATGCTGGCGGCTTTGACTCTCTGAATTGCAATGCTAATACGTTGAGCCAAATAAGTGATTTTGATCACGCGTCACCTCAACCAGGCGCTCTGATATATTTTTGAAAATAGAAGTAGCTCCCGGTCCCCACGGGCCCAGTGTCTCATCACCGATCGGCTCAAATATGTAACTACTGCCTGTAAATGTAGGTTTCCATATTTTTTCCGTTTGCGCTGTTCTGCCGAAGTTGAAGTTTAGTTCTTGTAGGTAACTTACATCTTTGCTGAATATCGTTTTAGTTTAGTTTTAGGAAATGTAGGCAATTAATCCGTAGATAGTGAGAAAAAAACAAATATACAAACAACTTCATACATATTATGTACCTATAACTAATAGAGCAGACACTAAAATTAAAAATGTGGGCATGTTCCATCTTCGGCCGCATTGTCACTTTCCATCAGGCACTTGCCTATCTTGCATAAAAAACATATAACAAAACTAATAAATACGAAAATCTGCGCAAGTGACTATTATTCTTTATTTAGTTATGGTTTTAGCACTTATTGACGACATTTAATTTATCATGTATAAACAATTTACGATTTACTTCTCAATCGATAAAGTTTTGTTCGCATTTAGCAACACGAATACAACTTTCAAACTATAATTACTCTTCCGCTCTCTCGAACAAGGAAAAAGCTGACCAAATCAGGCACACATAAACGGAACCATTCATCGAACAAATCTCCAATCTGGCGGTCTAATCGTCATCGTAATTACATATACGCGGACGTGTTGACCAATAATTACGAACAAATCAACATTGCGAGGCAAAAATCCTATGATAGAGTATACAAAAGTGGCTCACCATTCCAAATGCGGCAAGGCAGATAAACTAAAGAAAATATCATAATGATTTCTTATATTTTCGCGTTTGTTGTTCATTGAGTGAAACAAATTTTATCATATTTTATCGTTTATATTTTAGTACCAGGATGACCGAGCTTTGCTCGGCTGAAAACACGGATAAAACGACGTTTTCTAAAATTGAAACCTAGCTAGATCGATTTATCGCCCCCGAAACCCCCTGCATACAAAATTTCATGAAAATCGTTGCAGCCGTTACCGTGATCCTGATTACCAATATATATATTTGACGACCCAGTTGGCGCAGTGGACAAGTGTCCGCCCTCTGCGCCGTGGGTCCTGGGTTCGATTCCCGGCAGGAGCACAAATTCCTTCCCAAGGGATATTTGTGCTTCTGGTTCTGGGTGTAATGTATGTGTGATGTGAGTGTTTCCGGCACCCACGATACAAGTCTTTGAACTTAGTGTGAGGCTGTGAGTGTGGATGCGTTTTATATATAAATATACAAGAATTGCTCGTTTAAAGGTATTAGATATTATGTTTATTTCTGACATTTCGAACAGTTTGTAGTACTTAGGGAAATTTCAGAGATTTTTAGTTATTAGAAAAACTGTATTACTTATGTTGCTGACAACATCGCTGCATAAGCGGTGCCTCTTTTATACAGTATGTATGTATGAATAATTGTAGTTATAACGCATGACTCCCATTCAAAAGTAACACACAGAAGTCAATTATTTAAAAGTAAAAAGAAAAATGGAATTGATAACCGATCAAAAATGACATGCTCTTTTTCAACCGAAATAAAAAAGGAGGTTTCAATTGTATGTTATTTTTGTTTGTATGTTACGCGATATCTCCACCAATTATGAATCGAATCTGATGATTGATTTTAATTGCTTTTTATATTCTATGTGATTTTGCCTTCAATGCAAGGTTTGCGAGGTTAAATATAGGTACAGTGTATATAAGTCTAGAGACTAAAAGTACTCTAGTAAGCGTTAACTAATCAAGCTCTCGTCACAGCTATAAAACACTTTATTATAACTGTTTATATCAGTACTAAAATCACTTCATTAAAGACCAAATACATTCCTTACTGTTTATTTCTTAGAAACGTGTGCACGCTTAAAGTACATGCTTAACCTCAGCGAAATGTCATTACATTCAAATACCGTGAGGTTTACAAGCCTGTTTATGGGCTCTCAGGGGGTGAACCAAGGGAGCCGTTTTAATCACCAGTGACAAGCCAATCTCGGGGATTTATTTGTGTTTCGGTTAATAAATGTTACTGTTTGGTTTAAGCTGTCAAACAAGATACGCATTTGGTTCGCGTGGACGCATGCGCGGGCACCGCTGCTCGGGAGTCGAGTCCGCGTCCCGCACGTCGTCCGCGTTAACCAAATGTGTCCATTGAGTTGCAGCTATTAGTTTTGAGATTTATTTATTATTTATTTATGTACTTATTGTTTCACGCGGTTTCGTCTGAACTGTGAATCTAAATGATTTTTTAATCCACCTTGAACAACAAACAACAATTGTGATAAGACACCATTATATTAGGGTTTGTCGTCAGGAATCAAACAATAAACTTGCTTTTGAGCACTTATATTCTTCTCTTAATTCGCACACCCTTTCGATTCGAGCTCCCGACCAACACTGATTTGCCTCTTACAGCTCCACCATCCGCTCGATGACATCAACCAATCACAACCCGGGTTCCTACCCGCTACTTTTTAAATTACGCTCTATGATTGGCTGGCATTATCGGCTGACAGTGGCGCACTGAGTTATCCAGACTTACCCATATAAAATAATATTTACCAATATAAAATACCAATAATTATTGCAAATGAACAAACCCTAACACAATATTCAAAGATTTGTATGACTATAATTATAGTTTGGGTGTAAACTAATTATAGTCATACAAATCTTTGAATATTGTGTTAGGGTTTGTTAATTTGGCCGCGGGCTCAAACCCCGCCTGTTAATTTTTCCTTTCTAAATTTATTAATATAGTGAAAGCTGTTTTTAACACTACGGAATTCTGTTGTGTGATAATGTTCATTATAATTAATTTGAATAAGTGAGTTTCTGTTCATATAAATAATTTGAATAAGTTTGTGTGTGGAACAAAGCATGTTCTTATCGAGAATAACGCGAATGAAGACTCGAAGAACCGCTAGTAATCATTAAATTAAAAACGGTACGGACGACACCTGCACGGTTTTTGGCGCCTATAGCTCCGGCATTTTGTATTCAAGGCATCATCATGCTTTGGTGACTAGCTACATAGGTGCACAAAATACACATCCTACACGTACACTCATACAAACACAACCTTTCGTATTAATAAAACAAGTGCGATAAAAGCGTGATATATGGTTTCGTTTTATCTTTCAAAATCAAATGAAAATGTATTTCTTATCGATTCTGACACCTAACGTTAAGTTGGCACGTAGGTAATATGTTACGGCGATGTAGATGACGTACCCACTTATGTTTTTGAAAGGCGTTAACGTTCCCCCCGGGTTTTATAAATCGACCACGCGAATACGTAAGAAACCTAGTGTTATGACTTCGCCACACAACGCATTTGGTTCGAACAGATCGACTTGTAGGGATACGGGCGCGGGCACCGCTGTGCGGGAAGCTACCCGCTACCTTACCCGCATTCTCGTTTTTTTATTCAGGATAGACAATTATTTGACCATTACATCACCTTATAGTATTTGATAAAGCGATCAACGAAAGAGCATGTTTACTTGGATGATATCTATTCACATATGTCATCCGTTCAAGCCTGATGCGTCCTAGTGGCGCAGCCATTAGGGCAGTAGGCAAAAATTTAAGCTACATCGTCACTTACTATCATATGAAATAGTGGTCAAACGTTTGCCTACACAGTATATATAAAAATTGCCAGTATATAAGACCTAGAGCGACGATCTTTTTAAGTAGTTCTAGTTTAAATTACGACGAAATATTGCTTTGTATATTTTATTTAAATTAAAATCGTTTGCCACATTGAGCTCAACAGCTCAACAACAACAGCTCGTCCGATTTGGCTGATAAAAAAAACTATAATTCGTTTTTATTATATACACTTTTGAATTACTTTAATATTATAACTGGCGGACCCTTTAAAAAAATAAATTATTTAAAAAAAACAATATTAATCGGATCGAATTGTGGATCTAAACCATTTATGAATCCACTTTTACACACACAAACAAAATCATCAAAATCGGTCCAGCTATTTGGGACTCACATACATACATACAAAAATGATAATATACATTAAGATGTAACGTTAATGTATATTATCACAGATAATCTGTGAGCATACACATGACTTCACACACACACAAAAAAAACATGCCTTGGGGTATTTCTTATTCTTATTTTTAATTAATTACTTATAATATTGTACAAACATAGCTATAACCATAAAGACTATTTAAAATAGGGAAGA
Source organism: Lomographa bimaculata (assembly GCA_948107665.1). Lineage (NCBI taxonomy): Eukaryota > Metazoa > Arthropoda > Insecta > Lepidoptera > Geometridae > Lomographa > Lomographa bimaculata. The sequence goes on along the minus strand of OX403585.1, from coordinate 21,939,199 downwards.
GACTGGGTTCCACGACACAGGTCGTCCTAGTGTGGGACCCAGGGATCTACATTTTTGTAATTAAGTTTTTAATGCAAACAAAGGTTTTTTTTATTATTATTATATGAATTATTTAAGCTATTATGCAGAATTTTATTATGAGTTTATAATTATAATAAACTAGCTGCATCTTGCGTTGTAACCTTTGTAGGCAACATTATAAATACGATCGGGATGTTCCCAATGCGCCAATAGATCTTCATTAAAATAGATAATACATTGTAATATTTCGTCGTCACTTATTCGAAGGTTTTTGCTTTTTTATCAAACGTAGCGCTAAGGAAGAAAATTTCTTGCCCGAGACTGATACAAATCTGGAAGTTTTTAAATAATTCTTTATTATTAAAGAAATAAAGAAAATACATTTATTTGACACAAAAATAACTTAACAATATAAACAAAAGTCTATAATTTAAATGCCAAGGTTTAACTCAGTATTATGTCGAGTTAAATACTCGTCGCTGGTTTTCAATTAAACCTTGCGGGTAGTACAAATTGGATATTAATAACAAAAACAAGGAAAGTCAATAAATAAAATCAACAAAATATTCTATTACATTTAAAGCATTAGCAAACAGGTATCTTCTAAGCAAGCGTCCTCGACCCTCAATCACATGGTCACTTACTATATATCAGGTTAGTTAATTAGTGGTCAAACATACTTTAAAAGTCAACTGGCATCCTTGGAACTAATTTGTAGTATATAAGTGCTATGTGTATTTTCAATTGACTTAACATGTGCTTGTTGATTCAAAACCTCACCAAGGTGCTGATTGACCTAGCGAGCGCGGAGCGTCTCCGTTTCAGCTTGGGCATAATTGCTTTCGTATGTCCGTATGTCTGTATTTCCGGTTGTTCTCCTTTACAGGTCGCATTTATCAACCGATTCTCGTGAAATTTTGAGCAGTTTCGATGGTTATAAAGTTTTTGGATTTTTTTTAAATGGCTGAGGTATGGGGTTGACTAATGAAAAAAAAAACATATTTCAGTCCCAGAAGCACTAGTACGTAAATAAGTACGCATACACCACCTATTCTATCTTTCTCTGCAGTGAACGTTACGCCCTAACACATGTGCTTTGTGTGCCAAATTAGTTACTTTCGTACATTTCCTTCCTGTTTAATTCCCTTGGATGTAGTTTAATTAAACAATACAGACTCTGTCCTGCTAGATTTATCTTCCTGTGTTATTTCATGATGACACATCGTCGGACCATAAAACTATATAAACGGGGTACTCGTAAAAGTAAATACTGTTGATCTACCGGTGGCCTAAATTACTTCAAACCGCAAATTCTAAAAGGTTTTAGCTTTACGGTATTTGCTAGTTCTGGCGAGATTAGTGAGGCACTTTCGAAAGACTAAACATAGTTTTAGTTCAGTTTTAGGAAATATAGGCAATTGGCCCTTAGAAAGCTCACTAAGCTCCGACAAGCTGTACGCATTTACAGATTATAGAATTATAGTATAGTATATTATAGTAATATTAGGTATCTGTAAGTTAAATGTTATATTATAATTTGATAATAAGATCATATTCTTTTCTATACAGTTATACAGTTTTAAACCAATTTATAAAATGAGATAGAAGGGTAACTAACTGTCACAAGAGGCAGCAATATCACTTAAAGCGATCTCTACCAGACGATTTTGGTGCATGATAAAGGTGTGTTTTTTATTTCTTGATAAAAAAAAAACGCAAATTACTCTCATGCACAACATAACATACGTTTTTTTACGCTTGCAATCATCTTCAATGGCTAATACACGACACCAACCGCAAATGAGTTATTCTTTCATTAAAGCTGTTGATCCGACTGGAATATATTTTATCTTCTCGACATTGTCTCAAAGATAAATTAATTTCAAATGACACCAGACGTTTAGATTAAGAGCTTGACAAAGAACAGAAAATTTATTCAGAAGCAAAGTTGTTGTGATGGAAGTAATAAATATTTATGACCTTTTATCGCTTGCTGTCTTTCACTGTGAAAAAGTGGGGTGTTATTTGAATAGATAGTTTATTTTAATGCAGCTTTTTGATATTATATTACACGGATGTCTCAAAAACGTGGGATTTCAGGATTCGTGTTTGTGTTTTGATTCTTTACGATTTCTAGATGACTCAATTGGAGTAATGAGCAAGTCTTTGGCACGATTACGCGCCACGAGTTCGATTTCCGGCAGAACCACTATTTTCCTTACCAAGGAACATTTGTGTTTTAGGTTCTGGGTGTGATTTAATTTGTCGTGATTCTTTCCGGCAACAATGATAGAAGTCACGGAATTTAATGTAAAAGTAAAGTGTAAAAGCGTTTAGCATATCATGTTTCTGTAAGCATAATTCGAGCAAGGGTTGTTATATTTAGCGAATAATATGATGATAATGGCATTAAAAACATAAACGCTTTCACACTCACAGCCCGACACTAAGTTCGATGACTTGTGTCGTGGGTGCCGGAAACATTGACATCACACACACAATCACAACCAGAACCAGAAACAAATTTTCCTTGGGGAGAAAACTTGTGTTCCTGCCGGGAATCGAATCCGATACCCTTGCTAAGAAGGCGAACACGCACCCAACTAAGCTAACGAGCAGTTTCATTGACCAATAATTTTGGTCTAAGCTCACATAAACTTAGCTCTTCTTTCCATAAACAACAATCCAAGGCTAAACAGTTGATGTATACGTGATTAAACTAGTTTCCACAGAGCACGCCTTGTAATCCTGACAAATAGAGACATAAATACTAACATGCTCTTCTAAGTATTCGCCAACTTGGGCACTTAATGTTAAGCAATCATTACTTAGAAACTAGAACCTTATAAGTGAAGCAAGTACTTAAAAACAACTAGCATAACTTTACACGTAAGAGAAGAACTTTGAATATTAGTCCTGAATAATACTTATTACCCGGGTATAGCTATGCGCATCCTATTATTATTGTAAATGTGAAAGTTTGTGTGTGTGAATTTTTGTTACCACGTTTCTCCGTAACGAATAAACCGATTTTGATGAAATTTAGAACGTAAATAGTGTAGGTTTTGGAATAACACATAGGCTACTTAATTAACGCGGGCAAAGCCGCGGGGCACATCTATTACTTTACAAATATCTTTAAAAGGAATTTGCGATGCAATTTCAAGGAAATGCCACTGTAAAATAGCTATTTGCACAAAGCACAGAAATAAAAATATTATCAAATCATCGAGTGGTACACTTATCTCTACCGAGCTATCCCTACTGGTAGGGATAAGTGCATGTTTTCGGGATACAATTTTTATTTATTGTCTATTAAGAATAAATAAGAACTTTTTTTTTTATTCAAGATATGCAAACGTTTCACCGCCATCTCACCTGATGGTAAGTGACGATGTGGTCGACGATGGAGCACGCTTGCCTAGAAGATGCCTATTCACTCGCGACTTAAAGACTCCCATATTGTATTTATCAGGGAACACAGACTCAGGTAAGGAATTCCATTCTTTTGCAGTTCACATAATGAATGTGGAGGCAAAACGCTTCGTTCGCATTTCGCAACTGCTTACCTGTTGGCAAGCATTTCACCGCTATCTCACCTGATGGAAAGCGATAATGCGGCAGAAGATGTAGCACGCTTGCCTAGTAGATACCTATTTACCCTTGACTTGAAGACTCGAGCAATAAGTTCTACTCCTTCGCAGTACGGACGATAAACGTTAAAGCGAAACGCTTTGAATGAACTGGAGGTATGTTAATTATAAATGGATGAAGTTTGATAGTTTGTCTTGTTGTTAGATGGTAAAACGGGCATGGGGGATTTAATCAGTGAAATTAAAATACATTTAAAGTTGTTTTTAAACGAAAAAAATAGTAAAATTCTTAGAAATTGAAATGGTGGTGTTTTAGCGTGCAAATTTATATAACTAAAATAAATAATGCTATAGAAGCAATAACATTATATAGGTACGTAAAATTTTGGTGAGAGATTTTTTTCCTCTTCATGTAAAACAATAAGGTAATTATTAAGTTTAATACATTGTAAGTATTTCATTACCAAACAATCATTTTCAAACCAATGAGGTTAATTCTTTTACTGAATTTGCCCTGTTTATACAAATTACAGACAAAACTCATATTTATGGCGAGCGAGCAGAAATTTCAATAAACTTAGTAAGCGCCTAGATTTAGATCTATTCTATACTAGTATAGCGTCGGCTAGACGGCTGTTGAGCAGTGACTTTTTTGATAACTAAGCCATATAGACAAGTATAGCCACATAGATAATTTTACAGAGTTACATTATACCTAACTATTTATTTGTTTAACTGTGTCCTAGCTGTTCATAAGCTTGATTTGTATTATTTATATGTTTTCTAACCGTTAGGACCTTTAATTGGCTCATTGTATTATGCTTAACCTGTAAATTGTTAGATTTATAAGCTGTTGGTCTTCCTCAATATAAATTAAATAAATTTAATTACATTATCTTTAACATAACACCTTAATTTCCAGGAACACAAACTTATTAATAGTAATGATTGTTTGCTACAAGAGAGCTGCAAACTAGCTACAAGTTGCTACGACGATCTACGCCACTAACTAAAGTAACACATTACTTAATGTGGTTACGCTGATATTTTTAAAACATTCTTAGAAGAACCAGTTAAGTATTTTTAAAGTAAAATTAAAAAACAAAATAAAACAACTTCAACAGCAACAAAAAATTTGTAGCTTATCTACCGGATTTATTCTTATTCGACCCAATATCCTCGGAGCTATTGGTAGCTATTGCTAATATACATTGATATACATATGATTACAAAAAATGATAATAATAAATATATATATAAAAAGATATATAATAATAAAAGGATAATTAAACGCAAGCAAAGCTTAAAAAAACCGACTTCAACGCTTTATCTTCGGAACCTTGATCAGATTTAACGTATTAAATACGCATTATTGACGATTACTCAAAAACTAGTGATCATATCTTGACCAAATTTAAATGGAACCACATGAAAATCACCAGCTTTCAAATAAAAAAATAATCATTAAAATCGGCGCACAACAAAAGAAGTTATGAGGTAACTTTTGAAGTCAGTTAAAAACGAGAACATCATCGATGTAGTCCACAGAATACGCATTATTGAGGATAACTCAAAAACTACTAGTCAAATCTTGATCAAATTTAAATGGTACCAATTGGAAAGAAACATCAAATAATTTTTTTTTTTTTTTTTTAAACTCATCTGTTCACGTGGAACGAAGTTATGAGGTAACACACATAAAAAAAATCGGTAAAAAACGAATTGGAGATTTACAACCATTAGATGACGTTTGACAATTTATCATGTTGTAAGGTCAGACTAAATAAGAAGTTGTTAGATGGTAGAAGGGGCATGAATTTCATCCATTTATTCCTGTGCAGACTCTCCAAAATGTAGACGATAGGATACTAACGATTCTGTGCTACCACATAAACTAATTCAAATCAAATTTCGGCTTCATTGAGATTTCGTAATTAGTCAGTAAATTTTGCTTTTATATTTTAAACATCTCGATGTGATATTTTTTATTCTATCATTGTTATCATCATCATCATCGATGCGGAAGAAATGAAGGGACACAGCTGGTATTCCAATTAGCTCGTTACATCGAGACTGAAAAACTATGCCTCTCATCTCGAGCAGTAAAAACAAAGCAACAGCAGCTCCGAACGGTCAAATACGTTTTACAGCCGATCCTTTGTTTACGACGACCGTAAATTCACGTAATTTTCCTAATTTAAATTAATTATCTGCAATGGGCGTTAATACGCCGACCTTTGGGTGGCGCGTGAATTTTAATAAACGGTGAATTGTTTGCTATAAAATACCTTTATTTGTAAGTATCTACTTCTTAGGCTTTGAAATGTGATGTTCGTCAAATAAAAAAAGCAAACTGAAAATATTTTTAGGACAAGGTTTTGATGGTAAAAAATATAACTAAATTGACGTTTGATGTTTCATTCGTATGCTTGACTACAGTACGACAAAAGCTCGGTATGCAAATTTGGACATATCCAGTTATAATCCAGATCTAATCAAAGTACACATACTTCTGAGCCGAGCTTAGAAATTAAACGGTCAAAGTTTACAACTGATGTCTTATTAAGAGTTTGTAACTTTGCATGAACTCTCAAAAATCTCAGCCGGTTAAACACTTGTCATTGAAAATATTTCAGTTCAGTGTTTTCATTGCCACCTTCAGAAGCGGCAATGAAAAGTATAGAGGAGAACAATGGAGATTGCCTATTACCCGCAAAGTGCGGTACCGTTGATTAAACCCTTTGTAATTGTTTCCATAACGAGTCAGCAAGAAGCAAGGCACTAATCCTGAGAATGAAAATAAACAAGGGATGATAACATGATGATTTAAAAGTGCGGCTGAAAGGTTAGCAAACGGAACCAAAAAAAAGAAAATTATTACACTACAAATATATTAAAAACAATTGGTCAAATGCTAGCATATCAATAATCAATCGTTGTTGATCAGCTCCGTTTATTTATTATAAAGTGACTCTAAATATCTTTGTCTTCCTATCGCACATCCATCCAAAGCTATATTAAAAACCGTACAAGCAAAGTTATTTTATTGTGCCTTTTAAAAGTAGAATTAAGGCTGTTTGGGCAGTGAAGCAAAATGATTAAAGTTAACAAACAGGTTAAAAAATCAAAGTAGTGTAGTGTTTATAATATTGCTATCTCAGAGGAATAGCCACAAAGAGCAAAATTTTTTCGTGGCTACATAAATTCGATATATTTTATATTATTCACATATTATATTATTCACATATTTATCTTAACAGCGGATAAAATCGCACTCTAAACGCTTGTGGATTGAAAATCCGTAATTTCTTCGCTCATTGACGTAATTGTTTCCGGGAGAGGTTTATCCTTGTATTCGGGCATCGGAACTATAACCAAAGCTCCCACAACCGGTATAACAACAAATATCACCGTTGCTGTGTTCATGTCCAAATAACTTAGTAGTATACCAGACCATTCTCCAATTTTGGAAAATACCGCAATTACGCTTAAAGCGGAATTTCTCACAGAAGTCGGAAACAATTCTACACTGTACAAAAATACAACTACAGAGATAATAAAGTTCAATGATATACACACACACGCTAGTATTGCTCTCGGCCAGGTCACATCTGAAGGCATTAAAATGATAATCAGCATGATCGCACTGGTTAAAAAGCTCGTGGCCATTAGGTAAGTCTTCCTGCTCAACGTCTTTATTAAGTACGTAGTTAATGCAATTGATATCATATGCGTTGCTCCAGAAATTGAAACATTCATATCATAGTGTACACTTTTTATATAAATGTACTGCAAGATGCCATATGAACCCATTCCGCATAAGAAATTTAAGATACACAATCGCAAAAAGCTTATACTCAGACTTCGGTCCTTAAAAATTTGCCAAAATTGTTCTTTTTTTGGTACCCGACTGACGTGGTAGTTTTGTAGGACTGTTTTGAGGTGTTTAGGAGATTGTAGATTACTGGAACATAAAATTGTGGAAACTTAATTAAAAGAATATGAATAATTATGATAATGTAGACATTTATGATGGTGACATTGATCGTTCTACTGGCGTAATTGGTTATTTGCCTTAAAGCAGCGAGTGCTGGGTTCGATTCGAAAACAAGTTTTCTCTTTAAGGGAAATTTGTATTCTGCTGGTAATGGTATCTGTGTTTTGAATGTTTCCGACATCCACGACACACAATTTTGAACTTAGTGTGGAACTCTGAGTGTGAAGGCATGTATGTTTTAATGGTTCACTTCGGTATACCATTCAGAATTATTTAACAATAATCTGCCCCACCTAGACCATGATTTTCGTTTATCTACTAATCGATTACTTTGTGACAGGTGAAAATATGACTTACAATTTGCAAATCTTTTCTACAACCATATTGCATTTATCGATTTGGCCAGTATCCATGAGCCATTTTGGTGATTCTTGAACATTAAATTGTATTATAAGCCATAAACACATTATAATAGAAATCGCCATTAGAAATTCATCACAGTGTCTAAAATGGTAAGAGATCCAAGGCAGGGTTACATGGCCAATATTCATCGAGAGGTAGAACAGCGTCGAGACTTGTGCTCTGTTATTGATTCCACAGTACTCAATCACGAGGACATATGCTATTACATTACTGCCTCCAATACCCATACCTTGGCACCAACGCGTGAAGATAAACATACTTATATTTGATGTTAGACTTGATATTAACCCAAATAAAGACATAAGAAAAATAGACACAGAAAGCATGAGCACTCGGCCAACTCTGTAAAAGAAATAACTTTATTAATGATTTTATCGACCTTTTGATTTGAAATGTAATTGAAATGATAAATATTCTCTTATAAGAGAGCTCTACATTAATACTATTATTATATTACTATTGGTATTTGATAAAGTGACTTTTAAGAAATTGTAACTTTAAACTCATTCCTCTTTCGGAAAAATATCAGAACCAGGTCGAGGTGACGGATGAAAAATACTTATTATACAATATACTTCTACTAAATTAGTTGTACGCGTGTACTTGACTAAAGAAATAGCACCGACTGTTTTGAAACTTGTCTCGTAACAATGTTAAAAACCAACCATGAGTGAATCCTTTGTAAAATATATTCTTTTTAAAATACTTATTTATAAGTATATCACTGTGATTAAAATTAGTCGCATGATACGCACGCACCCACTAGTTATTGTAGTTAGTACATTTGATTTACTTATATTCTTGTTGGCTTGTAATTAATTATTTTGCTACGACTTGTATTTTGTTATTGATTTCAGCCTTAAAAATTATAAGTAAAATCAAACCGTTATGCTCCCATTTCTATCGAGAATTAGCAGCTACATAATTATATTAATAAATAATGATTTAATCACCTGTCCGCTAATATTCCAAAAGTAAAAGAGCCACAAACTGATCCAAAACCTGGCATAAACACTAAGATTCCTCGCAACCAAGCTCTGTCACAAAACAATCCAAATTTGGAGCGCTGCGTTTCTGTAAACACACTTCTATCCCACCATGGGTGATCGCACGGGCAATAATTCTTTGTTGTTTTCCCATAAGGACTATTTGTCCCGTTACAGTAAAAGTCCACAGGAGGATCAAAAAACAAATCATTCAGAGTATGCCAACGTATTGGTATTGAGCAAGTGAATAGTAAAAAGAATACCCAATAATGGTACATTGAAAAAACTGCGTTGAAATCTTCAATTGGATGCTCCATTCTGAAATTGAGTATTTATTTTGTTTTTACTCGTTTCTACTTCGTGAATTTAGTCTGCATGTGATCAGAGATAATCTTAATCACTCTGTTTATATGTGATTTCGTCAAAAAATTACATTCGACTTCAACTTCTATTTCACTTTTTTTTCTTTTAATATTGGCTTTTAATCTTGTGCATTTAACCAGTGTCAAGTGATAGCATATTTCAAGCATAGACTAAAAACTTTTTATTTAGTCTATGATTTCAAGTGTATTTCTTATTCAAGGTCCAGTCCCTTGGGTATATATCTTATTTATCTCTGGTCCAGTCATAGTCAAGTCATGCTCTAGGAAAGTGGTAGAAACTTTACTAATACTTCTATCGGAGTTTCGGTGCGAAAATCACGTTTTTTCTCTTTGTATGATTTGCCTACACTTATGCACGATTAATAAGTATTAACGATTAATAATCCACCATTATTACACATTAACACTCGAAGAATCACACGTTTTAGAAAATTATAAAAAATCAACAACGCTATTTTTCACTTTCACGGCAAAACCCTACTTCAACTCAATGACGTGGATTGGGCCCCTTCCCTAGATGGTCTAAAATCCCAGAGCTGAAAATGGAGAAATGTCTATTTAGTTTAACGTCTGTAGTTAAACTAAATAGACATTTCTCCATCATTCCTCTATCGAGATAGGAAACAAATCTACGGTTAATAGTTAAAAAATCCTTGCATTTAGAAAAATAAATAACTAAGTTTACATTTGAAATATATCAAATATATTATTCAAATGGAATTCACTCACTCTTTAAAAGAAGATGTCAGGGTCTATTCTTAAGACACATAATAGAAGTGAAACTTTGGGACACAGGAAAACATTTCTCACAGTGTTTACCCCCACCACCTTAGTTGCAGAAAAAGTATGCGGATCAGAATTTCAAAATCATCCAATAATAGTTTCACTTCAAAAAAGCATTATTGTGGAGTAAAGCATTCGTTGCCGATCTTGAAGCACGTAATAGCCCCAGCTTTGCAGTTGGAATAGAACAGAAGGCTACATAAATTTCAGACGCTAAAGTCAATAGCCCACGCTGTAATGCTTATGTTTGGCAATTTTGTCGTAATCCGATTAACTCCAAAGTCACTATGCAACTATGTGGTGTTACCTGTGTCAGTTACAATAAGCTAAAACCAAAACAATAAAATGTATTTTTTTTAAATGCTCCGGTATACCGGGTTCAATTCACCAAAACACCAACAATAGTACCGTACTTTTTTCTTAATAATAATTGTTGGATTATTGTGTTAGCTGTTAAATTAAAGGATAACAACATGTGGCCGTTCTTTAGATAGACCCCGGGGCAAAGGTCTAAAGTCAGTGACATTGATTGACTACCAAATAATAACTTATTTTTCAACACAGATATTAATAAAGACGCATCAATTTCTTTTCAACGATAACAGACATGTTCTCTACCCGTGGTTTTGACGAGTCTACGACATTTATGGTAACAAGTTCACATTAAACATCTGGGGGTCTTTTTCAGGCATAGATTGTCTTTACATCGACGTCAAAAACGAAGGATTTTCTTTTTTTATGAACCATCAAATCAACTGAAATGCCAACCAATCGACGTCGCATCAATTCGAACAATTGTAGTTTGACGACGACCAGAATAGACCTACTAACTAAAGACACGAGACTTTTATTTTTGTGACAAGACGTGATATTTGGCCCTGCTTGGTAGAAAGCTAAAGCATTAGTCTATTCTTAAGCTCTTTACTGACAATTTTTTATTTACCGTCGAGATAGGAAACAAACCTACGGTTAGCTACATAGTACTTGCTATTTATTCGAAAACTAGAATTATTTCTTTCATGGCATGTGACACGGCTATATCACTAACAAGGAATTGCCTTGTGTAATAAATTCACAGCCGGCAACATTATTGCATAGTGTACAATACATTACCAACACAATACCTGAGGAATTCCGTAGATATTGCGATGCAGCCGCACGTTGCATCCGAGGACGGATTCTCGCACGTTCCCTCATAATACGATTTGGTTAGGTATTCGCGGAACTTTTTCATAAAGTCGGATTAGTTAAGGTTAGGCACAGTGGGGGAAATCAGTAGGTTGATTTTATACTATAGTACTTTTTTTGTTTATATTGTTAAGTTTATTTATGGTAGAAATAAAACATGGATTGTGATTAGTTGATATATTTAAAATCATACAAAAAAACTTAAAATCGATGGATTGCGAACAGTTTTATTATAATATATAGCATGATGATTAATGCTTTTAAACTTTCTCGATTCGAACACATAGTTTATTCAGGTAATACTCAAGACTTAATAGTGCTAAGAACTAATTTTATTTACCTCGACGTTTCAGCCAAGTTGCATTGTCTTATATATAATATCATGGTCTTAAGAATTACCAAAACTATATTACCTAAACTATGACAATTAATGCCTTTATTCTCTGATCACATAACTTACCTATTACTCGTGTCCTCGTCATTGTAAGGTCTCGCGAAACTCTTGGCGTGCGTGCTCATATGCACTCGTCTGGTTTTGTTTATAATTGGATCTTCGTTTTCTTTGTTGTTCCTGATACCTTTAACTAAAATCAACAATCAAATCAAACAAAGCTCAATTTTGGTACTTTAATCGAATCAAAAGCCCAACTAGCTGGGAATCCTTGCAAAGGTGAGACGGTACTTCACACCGGGACAGTTGCTCAATTTGTATCAAGCACAAGTCCGTTCATGTATAAATGGAGCACTGTTCATCTCATCTTTGGGACGGTTCAGCTATGTATCAACTTGGGCAGGCAGGCTCTTGACACCATTGAGCGTAGAGGCAAAAGATTCATTGGTAGCGAGCAGCTGACTAATTCAAAACTTCAGAGCTTGGCAGGGTCATCGCCGCATGGTTGCAAGTCTCTCGGGTTTTTATCGGATACATTTCGGAGAGTGTGCCAAATCATAGGACAAGCAGACAAACTGCTAAGCGACACCGCTATATGGTGGAAATTCCACAAAGCGTTTTGTCTCATTCATTGTGCGAACCGCAAAGGAATGGAACTCCTTACCTGAGTCGGTGTTTCCCGATGAGTACGATATGAGAGTCTTCAAGTCGCGAGTGTATAGGTATCTTCTATGCAAGCTTGCTCTATCGTCGCTTACCATCAGGTGAGGTGATGGTGGTCAATAGTTTGGCTACCAAGAATAAAAAAAATCTAAAATGCTAAGCAAAATATACATAAAAAAACCACTATCAATTAATTTGATTGCACATAATTGCATATTGACCGGTATAAAATCGCGGTTGACTGGTCGCGAGCGAGATGCTGCGTGCTCAGTAACCATCGCGCGTTACTCCTAGATAAAAGACTTCAAAAAGTTCGCAAATGCATTGTAGACATCCCGAACAATCAACCGTGATTTTGAGCTGGTCATTAAACAAAAGTAAAGATTGAACTCAAAGTCAAATATCATTCTACTGGAATTTATTCCCTATGACAATAGTGACCCAATGCCAGGAACGTAAATGAAACTTTACGGCCCAGCTCATGCAAGAACAAGAATTCATACGTAAGGCATGAGTCATGCATGTGGAGGCATGCGACATGCCTGTGGGCTTTCGGAGGAGAACTAATGGATATTAGTGGCTCGTGGGAAGTTTTGTGTGCTTGTTACGTATAGCTTTGCGTATAACTTAGAAATAATTGATACTAAGCTGTGCCCATAAATTAGGCAGAAAGAAATTGTTGCCAGTCGTACTTGCATACTAAAAGGTTTTGGATATTTTTCCTGTCATCAGACTTTCCTTCATCTATCAGAGTCGTATTATTTCTCGTCTATTATTTCTCGCCAGATGAAAAGCGATGATGCGGCCGAAGATGTAGCATGCTTGCCTAGAAGGTACCTATTCACTCTTAACTTTAAGACTCCCAAATTATACTTGCCAAGTTCCACTCCTTCGCAGTACGGATGATAAACGTAGAAGCTAAACGCTTCGAGAGAACTTGAGGTATGTCAACCATATATGGATGACGTTTGACAGTTTGTCTTGTTGTTAGATGGTAAAACGGGCATGGGGGAATTAACTCGTGTATACCGTTTGAGACTGAGACTGCAATTTGGACTCGACTAGCTTATTATCGCCAATGAGTCTTTTTGCTCGCCAGTCGATGGACTCAAGAGCTTCAAGCTGGTACTTAGCCGATCCATCCCACAGGTGGCCGCAGTACTCCATACACGATCGGACTTGAGCTTGATATAAATTAAAAAGCTGTCCGGGTGTGAAGTACTACCTAACCTTTGCGAGGATACCCAGTTTCTTAGCAGCCAGCTGAGCTCTAGCTTCGAAGTATGTACCGAAGTTAAGGTTCGACGACAAGGAAACGCCGAGAAGTTCGAGTTTATTTGCAATCGGTATTGGTACACTTTGGAAAGATGGAGACAGGTGAAAAGTTCTCCGTTTAACGGAGAAAAGATACGCCTGTGTTTCGGACGCATTAAAATTTAAAACAAACCAAGTTGACATCGCCCCAATCGGCCACAGCCAACAAGCTCGAATTCAATATTTCAACTTACCTATTTTCTAGAGGTGTCACACATTAAACACATAAAAAACTACTTTTATAGAATTAGTTTATTTTTAGAAAATGTAAAGAAAAGGTATTTATAATAGGTAAAGGTAATTCTATAGAAGTGATTTATATTTAAAAAAAAATGTGTATCTTAAAAAACATTTATAAGCAAATTGTAATTTTTTACAATATCATTGTCTTCCTTAGAAAAAAACATAAAAACTAAACTATAGTCATATATACCAAGATTACCGTTATACCTACATAATAACTTTTATTATACATTATATCTTTATATATTATTTCAAGTGTCTTATTACAAAAACCACGTATGAACAAACTACTGCACAATCTACGGCTATAAGTTAGCTGCGCTTAAATAAAGACAAGTTCTCTATTTTACTGACATACTAACTGTTGCATCATCTGCTCTAGACAAATATGAAAGTAGGAATCCGTCTAACCAAAGCGCAGTGCAGCGTTCCACGACGTTAGCGCGGCTCAAATGTTTGTTGTCCAAACAAGGGATTGCGAATGTGTTAGATCGGCTTTAGATCCAACGATGCTACCATTTATAAAATAGATAATATTTTTAATTAAAAACAAATGATTTACGTTTTTATGTCAATAGGCAGTAAGCACTGAAAATAAATCACAAGTCCACTTGACTTTGACTTTGACTGTCACTGGTGATTAGGACTAGTTTTTATGAAATACTATAACTTGAAATAATATGTTTTTCAGTTTTAACTGCCTAAATTCACTTATAATACGGAGGCTAAACTAAAAATAAGTCAACTTTTTAATTCATATCTCATTTTTTAACCTAATAAACCAATAAAAAGAAAATATTGTAATCAAAGAATTGATAACAAATTTCACATCACAGTCTTTTATTAATTAAATTCGAAGACATGTATCGTGGGTGCCAGAAACATTCATATCACACACACAATCACACGGGGAACCAAACTCTATACCCGCTGCTTAACGGCAAACGCGCAACCAACTCAGCCAGATTAACCTATTAAAAATGTACAAATGTAAAATATTGCTTGCTCAAGGTTTACGCATCGTGCCCTATAAATAGATCAGATTCTTATTTTCTCTCGGCTACCCGAGACTACGTGAGATTCCAGTGCTTTTTGTCTGTGCCTCGAGGGTGGTCTGGTAAACCTTGAAAGCAAACTTAGCTGGCAAACTTGGCAAACCTGGCTGGCGAATCTGGCGCGTTGGCAAACTGTGACATCTGCCGATGTCTGCCACTGGAACTTGGCAAACACGGCTTCAGTCTATTCAGAGTTGAATGTGGAGACACAGCTTATCTTTTCTTTACACTATTTCATATTAAGAGGTTGTTTGTTATTAGCTATATGAACGAAGTTGTTTGTGTTTCTTTGTCACAATATTATTGTTTATATTTTGGAATTAAACGATTTAACCCCTCTGCACATTTGACGATCTAATGACAAGAAACTAAATCTAAAATTGTGTTTTTATTATTTTGTAGATTGTTATAAAGTAGGTATAAAATTGTACTAATGATTGTGATTTAGAATAATTAATTGCTTAAAATTATGACAATTATATAAGCTAACAATACTTGTTATGATGAGTATTAAATCCGTTATCAATATTTACAATCAAGAAGATATACGGTGATTTGCAATACCTTTATATTATTTCTTTACATTTTCAACAGACAAATATTTGTAGCCTATGTGATCGATATGAAAATGAAAAATGAAAATAACTTTATTTACAGCTGAAAAACACTCAAAATATTACAGTCATTTATTATATAAAGGTTTTTTGTTATTTTGGTGTCTTGGGCTGAAAGTTTCATAATATGCACTCTTAAAACTGTGGTCTTCACACTAGGCAAGCCTGTGTCGTGAAGACCTTATTCGAACTATCACTACAAAGTTGACAAGGGACACATTAGTCATTATTAATTACCAAAATAAAACATAAATAAAAATAAATAAAACTGATAAACGACTTTACTAATTATTGACAAACTTCAGTATCACCCGCATTACATAATAATTCTAGAACTAATTACCTGCATTGATGATGATGACCTTTGAAGGGTCCGAGCCCCGGGCATTTATCTAAGTTTGAAAAAAAATATATCTACCAATAACTATAATAACGGTGGCGCAGTTGTCGTGAGAGCGGCCCCTGATCGGGCAGTCACAGTTTCGGATTTTACGACTTACTTGAGTTTTCGGTGAAGGTAAAATTGTAATGAAATCTATGAAAGGTAAAATATATAAATGGGCTAAGCAAAATTCTCTGATCTTGAATCCTACTAAATCTAAAATGTTAATCTTAGGTACGAGAGCTCAAATCAATAATGTGAAAAATTTCAATCCAAGAATATCTATCAATAGTGAAGATATTCCTATAGAATCAGAAGCTAGAAATCTTGGTCTGGTATTTGATAGTGAACTAAGATTTGTTAAACATACCAATGAGAAAATAAAAAACGCTTTCTACAAATTAAAAGTCCTATATAGCATCAGGAGTAATATCTCTAAAGATGTCCGTTTAACGCTGTGTGATCTTTTAATACTGTCTCCCTTCAACTATTGCAGTGCAGTCTATGGACCAAGACTTTTTGTTAAAACTGAGAAGGCAATTCAAAGGGTACAGAATGCTTGTGCAAGATTCTGTTTTAACATACGTAGAAAAGATCATGTCACCCCATACCTCGTTAAAAACAATATTTTAAACATGAAGGCTAGGAGGGAGCTCCATATTGCCTGTACGACTCAGAAAGTTATATGGAACAAAAGACCTGAGTATCTTTTTGAGAAATTGACTTGGATGAAGGATGTTAACTCTCTCAATACTCGCAATAAGCTCCTGCTTATTCTCTCAATTCCCAAGCATAATACTGCGAGATTTAGGAGTTGCTTCAAATATAATGCGTCCAAAATTTGGAATAACTTACCACCTCCATTAAGAAAAAAGTCTTGTTCATATCTTTTTAAACTTAAATATAAAACATTACTGTACCAACGTAACAAAAGAAACTTTGAAGCAATTTTTAAAATAAGTAAAAACACATTTTTACACATTTAGGCATTTACACACAGGCACTTACGTATAAACACTAATATACTTACACACACACGAAAACATGCACACACACACACACCAACTCACACACGCACACGAACACATGCACACACACACCAACTCACCGTAGACATATACACACAAACGCATGCGATGCAATGGCTTGCTTAGTAGGAATATGAAATCGTTTATGTATTTATTTTTACTTTTTTTATTATTTTTTTTATTTATTCTTTAGATGTATACACATAATTTATTTATTTTACTTTTTATTTAATTATTATAAATCAGCTGTAAATGTTGTACAAATTTAAAATAAGACCCCGCAAACTACTATTTTTTCCGGCTCGACTACCATCTTAGCTCGAGTAAAGGATATGCTGAAAACCAGCCATGCGTAAGCTATTTAAATATTTAGTTTACGCATAAAAGGGCTGAGCATACTCCTATTGCCAACCACTATTATTTGTGTCTATAACTGTGTATGTCTATTTTATAACTGTATCTTATTTATCTGTAAAATTTAATTGTTTTTCGTTATATTATATTGTAGAATGTAAGAAAAAAATGTTTCTGGTGTCTGGCAATAAATACTTTTTTATTTATTTATTTATTTATTTATCTGCATCTACCCTCAAGCAGAGAAACTTGTCGCCCTATCTCTAACTGATGTACCGGCAGCTATTCACGCAGAGAGTCACTCATTTTAGGTACGATTAGCATGTTTACCACTCTCTACCATAATATTATTATTTACCAACATAATAATATGTTAACTGTTTAAAGCTAGCCTATTCGTTGAATTTTTTTTTTATTGTTATATAAGCCACCGAAGACCTGTAGTATCACCAACGTGCAAATAAATTTTGTAAATATTATGTTAGCTTAAACACCTCTCGGTTTACTCGCCATTCGTAAATGCGCTTGTAACGAGGCTTTTAATAATGTTATTAATTAATTTATCCCAGGCAGTCCCGAGAGAGCTTTAGGTTAATAAGCGAACATAAAATAACTGTTGATAAATTTATAATAGACTGTCAGGTGTTATTAAAGGAGCGGATAAATTGATATAAATTGTCTCTGCGGACTTAAAGTCTTAGCCCTGATGCCTCTGACGTCTTGAGTTTCAGAAATACCGATTATTTGTTTAGAATAGTTGAAACATATTTTTCTCTTATATGCATGGGGTAGATGAAAGTAGCAAGCATTGAGCCACAGAAAAGAGGATGCAGATGAGAATAGGGGAACTTAGTGTAGCCACTTCCTATGGGCCATCGCCAAACCTGAGTAAACACCCGGTGTATACGTTGAGTGTAGAGCCAAGAGACTCATTGGTAGCGAGCAGCTGACTAATTCAAAGCTTCAGAGCTTGGGTCATCGCCGCATGGTAGCTAGTCTCTCGGTTTTTTATCAGATACATTTCGGAGAGTGTGCTAAGGAACTGCACGATCTAGTTCCCCCATCCCCGTTCTATTATCGGACAAATAGACAAACTGCTAAGCGACACCGTTATATGGTGGACATTCCACAAGCGTTTTGCCTCCAAATTCATTGTGCGAACCGCAAAGTCGAACTCCTTACCTAAGACGGTGTTTCCTGATGACTTCAATATGGAAGTCTTCAAGTCGCGAGTGAATAGGTATCTTCTAGGCAAGCTTGCTCCATCGTCGACTACATCGTCGCTTACCATCAGGTGAAATAGCTTACAAAAGTTTGCCTTACTTAATTTAGGTTTTGTTGTTACGAGTATGTTGATAGAAAACCATTTGATCATACGCGATAGGGCATATAATGCTATTTAATAAAATAAAGTAAATTTGTCCGTAATAAAAAATGTACTTGATGTTAATGATAAACTATTAATTAGTTTATTTGTAAACTTAGCTAAGATGTTGATACACGTCTATTATAAAAATTATAGTCGATCGTCGGTCACATTTTGAACTGCCCATTGGCTTAGTTGGGTGAGCGTTCGCCTTTTAAACAGGAGCTATCGGGTTCGTTTCCCGGCGAACAAAAGTTTTCTCCCCAAAGAAAATGTGTGTTTCTGGTTCTAGTTGTGTTTGTGATGTGAATGTTTCCGGCACCTAAGATACAAGTCATTAAACTTAGTGTGGGGCTGTGAGTGTGAAGCGTTTATGTGTGTCATGTTTATGTATGTTTTATGTATTTATGCTTACATGAGATGTTGGTATCTATACCAAAATTTTTACATTTTTATATGTTCAGTCACTTTCATAAAAAAATTGACTTTAACATTAGCATCACCCTACTTCTAAGATATACACATTGGAGCAGCGATTTTAATTTTAGAAAAGACGATCTCTAGTTAATTATTATCGGTGGAATACCTAAAACCAATATCCTAATTTCATCCAAAAAATTCGCGTTCTAATAGTTAAGCCCGCACTAGGTCAAGATATTTCCCACTTAAGGCAAGGAAGGACTTACCCTGGATTCATATACGTACATAATAATAAATATTAAGTCTCAATGTCGCAAACAGTTATGATTTACCCTCAATAAAAATGTACATTGCTAATGCGTAACAAGAATTTGGCCGCAATCTCACGTGATCGAAAGCGACGATGCGTTCGACGGTGGGACATGCTTGCCTAGGAGATACCCGTTTGCTTTTTACTTGAAGAGGCCTAAATTATACTTATCGGGGAACAAGAATGAAGGCAAGGTGTTCCATTCGTTGTACTCACGTTTTGTTTAATCTAATCGGGAAACTCGACCGGTGTTTGAGCGATATAGACGTTCATCTTCTCCTCGATGTTCTCCTCCGATTAAATTTAACAAAACCTGAATACAACCGGGACTTAATCAATATGAATGCGAATCACGACAGTTTAAATAATAATATTGCTTATGCGTACCTATTTGAAAGCTCGAAGTTCACAAAACAGGTAAAGGTTCTCAATGCAAATGTATTTTTTCTAGTTTTTATGTTACCTCATCACTTATATTATAGTTGAACCTATTTTGATGTATTTTTTTATTTCAAATAAAAATCGTTTATTCACATGGGCCCCAAAGAGGCACTCATGAAAGTTAATGATTCTATTGCCAGATTCGCAAAATTACAGCCATCTCGAGAAGAACCTGGCAAGAAACTCGGCGGCGTACTTTTTTTTCATTTATTAAAAAAAAAACTTTCTTAATCTCTAATACATAATTGTATTAACCTAGGTGTTATTATGGTAGTCGCTACCCGGACCCCACTGCAGTTTTGAGTCCATAGTCAGACTTAAGAAAACAGTTTTATTTACAAGATCTAATTTGTTGTTTTCAAGGGTAACATTTGCATCTACCAAAGGGACATTAGGAAGGGAAAACTTGATACATTTGGTTTTGCTGTAGCATTTAACAATAAGTTATTAGCAGCAAACCATTTCGAGACTAGATCTAATTCATAATTTATTTCATTTAATTCTACGTCTTTCCTATTTGTTTTAAAAATAAGTGACGTGCCATCTGCAAACAAGACAATATCTAATGCTAGCTTTTTTGAAGTTGTCATATAAAGTAAATCATTAATATACACTAAAAATTGGAAGGGTCCCAATATTTAACCTTGAGGCACGCCAATTTTAACTGTAGACCCGTCAGATGTCACACTATTTACGCCTACTTTTTGTTGCCTACCCGATAAATATGAATCTAACAAATCAAGAGCAGTCCCACGTATACCGTAATGGTTTAATTTGCTAATAAGCGTTTTATGGTCCACGCAGTCAAACGAATTTGAAAGCATTTATAAAGTTTTTTTTTTCTTTTGATCTGTTTATTTACATTTATGGTACCTCGCCTTAACAAGAGCCCATACATACGTAATTGCACAACCATTCTTTCCGCCACTACAATAGCGCCCTATCCTACTGCTGATATTGAAAAGGGGCTTCGGTAACGACCGGTTATTACGCACATCTTCAAAAGGGTTCAGTTTTATTTCGAAGGGCTCGTTAAGCTCCTACACGTGTTCTTAGCCTTTGTTGTATTGTTTTATAGTTTTGAAAATAGAAAAAAGGATGGTCAGTTTTTTCTTGTTTAGTTGGGTAAATGAGTGTTTGTTCATCCGAACATCAGTCGAAACTGTTTTTGTATGCTAGATAGGCATTAGTCAAATGCCTATAACTGCTTCACCTGACAGAAAATGAAGATGCGGCTGAAGATGTTATATGCATTTTTTATTGATGTCAGACAAACGTTTGACCACTATCTCACCAGATGGTAAGCGACAATTTGGTCAACGATGAAGTAAGTTTGCATAGAAGATACCTATTTATAATAAATCGAAGACACTCAGATTGTACTCGTTCAGGGAACAAAGATGCAGGCAATGAGTTTCTCCTTTGCTGTAAGGGAGACGTAGAAACTACGTGCTACTAAGCGTGAAATATTTCTGGGTGTTTTCAAGCTAAGAGAGAATAAGCATGCTCACTCTTCGGTTTTTTGGTGAGATAATAATTCGAATGTTTGGATATTTTAAATGATAATAATAAAACTATCATAGCCAACGTTAAAATAAAAATAAACCACCTTGACAATTTGTAACATTTTCCGCTGTCCGTTAAAAAGTTCCACACCCACATTTTACAAACTCTGTCGTCCTCGGAAGCTGAAATTGAATATAATATCTGGTCGTAGTTTTATTACGAAGTTTTGCAGTTTTCTTTAAAGTTATGTAGTGTTCTTGAAAGTTTGAGGTGAAAAGAGAGTTTAAGTTGTTGATAAATTTAAAAGTATCGCTATTTTGGGTCCAATTAAAGAATGGAATATGTTAACATTTATTTTATCTATATTGTCGTAACCAACTCGTAGGTTCACAATAAATTCATCTTAAAGAAAGACTATTAATGTTTCACCTATAATGTTTACTTCTTCAAATTATGTCTGATCGAAATTATAATCTCACTTGATGGAAAGTGATGATGCGGTCAAAGATGTGACATGCTTGTCTAGTAGATACTTATTCACTATTGAATTGAAGACTTCCAGATTATACCCCTCGGAAAACAATGACGCAGGCAATGAGTTCTACTCTTTTGCTATGCGGATGATGAACATAGAAGCAAACGCTTCGAGCAAACTGGAGGTATGTCAACCAAATATGAATAAAGATGTTTGACAGTGTCTGGTTGTTAGATGGTAAAAGAGGCACGATAGAATTTACTCATGTAATTCTCACACCCTCCAAAGTGCAAACGATAGAATACTGATAGAAAAAGTTTCACAGCTCCCACAATAAGTTCAAAGACTTGTTTTAAGAGTGCCGGAAATATTTCAGACACTCAATAACACCTACCAGAAGTACAAATATTATATTGGAAGGTTGAAGCTGGCAAATTGGCAATAATATATTCCTATAACTAAAAAAATATTCCTATAACTATGAAATCATACTCAATCATCAAAACTCGGTAATCCAATAAAATAGAGATTGAAATAAACCAGCATTTGTAGATTATAAAATACGTAAACTAGACATATTTTAAGCTAAAACATGAGCATGTGTTTAGTGAAAGCCAAACTAAACGGAAATACTAGCCTATCAGGGGTACATTTTAATGACACCATTTCCAAATGTATGCTCACAAATAGAAATAAGCAAAGGGTAAGTGATTTTGACAGTCACTATGAAGAAATAATTGCTGGTGCAAATTAGATCCCGCACATCTCCGTTCTTGTTTCCATTTTCCGAATGTTCCATACAAAAGAGCTCATTCGTTATTCGGTCAGAATAGAGATGGAATTTTAAGTGTTTTCGTGCAGATTGATTGGATTCCAAATTGGACGACCTCTGAATGTATCTACGACTTCAATACTTTTGACATATTTTGTACAACCAGCTTACCGATAATGTTATTATTTAATTTATATGAACTAGGTGATATACAATCATAAAATAGCTAAACTTATTCATTTTTAATAAACATATAAATTGGTGAACTACGAGCTAATTTTGTAATAAGAATCATCATGCGCTTAAAAGCAGGCTTAGAATCACTAAGTACTCATTACGCATTCGTAAAGCTAGCTCAAATAATAACCCGTCAGGTGTGACAAAACACCCACTACGAGCAATAGCAGCCAGATAGAAATAGCAGCTACAATGTCGACAATCACACCGTCACGTACACGACAGCTGGTGTACGCTTTACGAGCTTCGTTCATGACAATCGTGTCATAATCCTGGACTCTGCAATTTTATGACAGTTTCTGGAAATTTCGACGTGCTTTTGGCTAGTAACCTAAGAGTGAGATAATACATTTTAAATTCAATTTCACATTTGAAAAGGCTATCGCTAATATATATATATACATACATAATTATGTAATATATACTACATTACCTCGATCTTGAGTTCCCTAACAGGCTCTCAATAATAGCAACAATAGCGGGGCACGAATGACTGATTTCGAACGACCGACCCAAAAAAGGAGGTGGTACTCAAGTTGACTGTATTTTTTTAAGCTATTGCATAGCTTCTATCGCGAGCCTTGAGCGTGGAGACCGAATCCAGAAATTCCGTAACGAAAATAACCTAAAACCCCCCACTCCGACCGGCACAGCGGTGATACTTTTTAGTTTTGCCATCTATCGATGAATAGCAGAACTTTTAATGACTTTTTTGAAATATCACGCTTGTCTCTTTAGTTCAGCAACTCGCCTGTAGGTGGCAGGAAAAAAAATACTGCATAAATAAAATAAATAAATAATTATAATTGCATAAGTTGATAAAAAATGCTATGCAATAGCTTTACCGCGGCAGTCCCCGAGTGCCACACGTCTTTTTTTTAATGTGTTTTACCTCATAACTTCTCTCCACGTGAGCCGATTACGACATTTTTTTTTTGAAAAATGTTGTTTTCTAATTTGTCCCATTGAAATTTGATCAAGTTCTGATCAGTAATTCTTGAAATATCGTCAATAATGCCTATTTTGTGGACTTCTTTGACGATGTTCTCGTTTACCCAACTTCAAAAGTTACCTTATAACTTCTTTTGTTGTGAGCCGATTTCAATGATTATTTTTTTATTTAAAAGCTGGTAATTTTCATGTGGTTCCATTGAAATTTGATCAAGATCTGATCTCTAGTTCTGGAGTTATAGTCAATAATGCGCGTTTAATACATCTAATGTGATCAATGTTCCGAATATAAAGCAGTAAAGTCGGTTTTTTAAGCTTTGCTTGCGTTTAAATTATTTATTATCTACTGTTAAAAGATTGATTTAAAAATAGTATTTGTCATAAAGACATTCATAGTCATAAAGACCAAAGATAATGTAATCACTCCGTTTAATAAAGACATTGCTCATTATTGAGAAATGTAACACAAAGGAGAGAAATTCTATTTATTGTGTAAGTAAGATATAAGCCATTAGTAATCCATTGAACAAACTCAAAAGCAAATAAGTCCGTAGATAACATACCAGTTACTGCTAAAGCAGCAGGCGTGTTCATTACAAAGATGAGAAAACTTCGGGCACACACGCCGGAACCTCGCCGCGGCATATTGATGCTACCAATATTTAAACATGATGGAAATATCTCCGGAATGATTTAGTGAGTAATAGTTTAAGAATGCTGGTAAATTTATTAGACATTATAATAGTCGATAGAGTGTAAGAGTGTACCAAAACAGTAGTATATATGTTAATCTTACGTATATGCTATGTACATTCCAAATTTTATCTGATTTCGTTCGGCCGTTACAGCGTGAATATAAAACAAACACAGTTACACATTTACACACACAATTTCGAATTTATAATATCAGTGTCATGCAAAACTCTTAGGTGAATAGTAAACTTTGGAAGGTAGTACTAAACTTGTTATGCCATATTATTAACATACTTACTTTTCTTCTCAATTATCGCAGGCAAAATTGCGAGAGACAGCTAGTTATTATAATATATAAACTCAACCGGTTATTGTAATCATCACCCCAACATTTTCAATTCATTTTACTCTTCGACTTTTTCAGTTTGTGCCATTTTGACGAAACTTTTTCTTTTGCGTTTACCTCACGTACACAAATAACTTCAGAACCTCTGCATGAATACAAGAAATTTGAATATTTCCTACTCAGGCCGAGCAACTTCTGTCAGGTAGGCACGAGTTCCAACTCTTCACTTCGCTGAAACTTGCCTCACAAACAATACGAGCTTCAGGAAACTTCCCTAACTTCAGGGATGTGAAAAATATCGATTACTACTTCTTTTGATCGACAATAACTTACTAAGGAACTGTTTAGTTTAGGAAATGTATCGGTATGTAATTGTAATCGCGGCAGACCAAGGAGGAGGTGGCGGGACGACCTTGACTCTAACCTAGAAGACTGGTCATCCTTAGCACATGATCGCGATAAGTAGGCCGAGAAGCAAATATTATTAATTTAACTGCTTGAAATTGTCAAGACTTATTATATGGCATTGAATCTATAATTTCTAATATTTAATTTAAATTGACATAGAATTAATTGTGACATTATTTAATGGAATTTAATTTTGTAATTAATTTGATATTGTATAATTTAATAGTATTGAAATGTTTAAAATTTGCACGCCGTGACACGGCAAAATGTATCTGGTAGAGCTCGTCCAAGCTGAAATGACGCGCCCACTACTTAATTAGTTTATTTAGATGTGTGAGTGCAAATATTAATGACGACACTTCATCTGTATGGGAGCGTCGATTGTTCACTGAACAATGGATCTGCACGTGTACAAGACGGTCGACTAGTCGAGTGATAAATCCGACCACGCTCGTGTGCGTAAATGCGAAGGTGGGGCGCGTCATTTCAGCTTAGACAATCTCTACTATACTAACCATTTCCATCTTACTTACCTACAGTTTAAGCAAATAAATGATTATGATTATGAAGGAGGGAGGCCTTCGCCCTGCAGTGAGACACTAAAGGCTAATTGATGGAGCGAAGCGAGATTTTTAAGTTGACTTGGGTCGTTCAGCACTTTTTCCGTCCGTCTGTGCGTACGACCGTCCGTCTGTCAGAGGCATCTAGCGTCTAAACCATATAAGCGAATGACTTCGAATTCTTATAGAATATGTAAAACTACGGATCAAATCAAAAATGTTATTTAAATTATATAAATGAAAAAACATTAAGGGAAATCCCATGTAGACGGGGAACAAAATATTTTTTAATTTTTATCTACCCATGTGGGGTATCATTAAAAAAGGCTTGACAAGTAGAGTACGAAACCGGTTTAAAAAAATCTATGTTGGAAAATAACGATTAGGTAGACCACCAAAGTCACTGTTTTTATACCTATTTTGTCCCGGGGTCTATCTCAAAAACGGCTTTACACTGAACGCTGAAACTTACATTTCTTATCCGTTATATACTATACTTTACAAATAAAAATATCAAACAAATATTATATAGCGAAAAAGCTTTAAGCAAGTAACCTCAAAAGTTTTTCTCTATGAGGAAATATGTAGGCGCGAGATATCAGTTCGGCGCGAACGACAAGTAATAATTCCAGATTGCCTATATTATGATAAAGGAAGGTAACGCATCGCAATAAAAAATTTAAACAAACATATAATTATTTTTATACTAATTTATAACCGTTATACCTAGCTATAATGTCACTTCCCTCCTTAAAACTTAAGTCGTAAACAATACGAGCTTATACTTTGTGGGCTTCGAGTGGAAAAGTTTTGGATATACTGAAACATAAGTTTATTGAGCTGCCGCAATATTGGAATGAACAGCTATTTTGTTTTTTGAATATGTATGATTGATTGATGACCGCTATTTCATCTGATGGAAAGTGACGATGCGACCGAAAATGGAACGTCCTTGCCTAGAAGGTACCTATTCACTCTAGACTTAAAGAAACTCAGATTGTACCGTTCAGGGAACAAAGACGCAGGCAATGAGTTCCACTCCTTCGCTGTACGGATGATGAACGTAGAAGCAAAACGCTTCGAGCGAACTGGAGGTATGTCAACCATAAATGGATGACGTTTGACCGTTTGTCTTGTAGCACAATGGCACAAAATGAATGAGATTCTCAAAAAATCTGAAGGTGAAGAAAAATAGCAGGCACAAAGGTTCGTTCTTGAATTCTTTTTGTTTTCTTAGTATAGAAAATATAAATTTCTAAGTGTTCTATTAAAACGACGTAAAGTTTGGTGTAAATTTTATAAAAATTCAAAGAACTTCTATTACAATAGAAGTTCTTCTTTGATTTTTTATAAAAATAAAATGTACATCAGTGTATTGTGTATTATAGTACACAATACATGGGCACAACACTTCAAATAGCGTTTTGCTTCTACATTTGTCATCCGTACTGCGAAGGAGTGGAATTCATTGCCCGCGTCTTTGTTCCCCCAACGGTAGATATAATCTGGGACTCTTCAAGTCAAAAGTGAAAAGGTACCTTCTAGGCAAGCATGCTACATCTTCGGCCGCATCATCGCTTTATCAGGTATGATAGTGGTCAAATGCTTGACTATCGAGTATGAAAAAAAAAACTTAGATTTTCTACTGACGATTGTTACTTAATTTCAGAAAATCTTTTAATAGCATTCTTACTGTTACTTTTACACCAAAAATACGTATTTTAGTTCAAAAGCAGATATTACGAGTACAGATTTTCTCATCCAGAGCGTATTAAATACAACACGCAATGCAGCGGCTTATCCATAAAATGTTCTTTGAAAACTTCTCGAATGGAATCGCAGTTCACTTTCAATTCCAATACGAAGGGATGGGGCATCGATAAAAATACTGTCGATGATTATATTTTGAAGCTTAGCTTTCATATCGCATCATGCCACTATTTAGTAATGTCACATATTTTTAACCAGCTTAAAAAAAAGAGGAAATTTCTCAATTTGACTGTGTTTTTTTTGTGTGTTACTTCATAACTTCTTTTTAGGGAAACCTTTGATGTTTTTGTTTATTTGATCGCTTTCCTTATGATCCCATTCAAATGTGTTCAAGATCTGACCAGTCGTTTTTGAGTTATCCTCAATAGTGAATATTTAATTAATTTATTCTGATCAAGTGTTTCATAGATAAAGTGGTGAAGTCGGTTTTTTTAAGCTTTGCTTTCGTTTAATTTATTGATGGTTTATTAGGCTCGTATAGCTCTCCACGGCTTTGGCTGCGTCAGGAATAAAATGTAGCCTAGAACTACTTACTCCAAATTTTACTTACCAAAGATTATTCAATTTTATGCAAACACTTTCATCCATTACATAAACATCTGAAAAAAATAATAATAATGTATTTGCTATAGTAACAAAATACGAACAATAAAACTCATTGCCGCAAAAAGTTCCAACTCGACAGAATGCTGGTCATACATCTAATACTGGTCTCCTGTTGGAACAAACCAACATATATATACATCCTACTTCCTACTAATATTATAAATCCGAAAGCTTGTGTGTAAGCGTGTAAGTATGTTTCTTCCCTCTTCATGCTTTAACGGCTGAACGGATTTGAATGAAATTTGGAATGTACATAGCTTATTCCTAGGATTAACACATAGGCTACTTTTTAACTTGATAATAACAGGCGAAGCCGCGGGGCACATATAGGTCTTGACGTTTACTTTACGTAAACGTCAAAACCTATACGCTTATTTCGAAATTATAGTTAGAATACTCAGTAGCCGATTGGTATTGGATACTGAATCGAATGCATCGGTACGGAGTTCGCATCTCAACGTGACCGAAAACTTTTTGTGAAGTCGCTAGAGGTGTTAGGTTTTTTCGTTACGGAATTTCTGGATTAGGTCTCCACGCTCAAGGCCCGCGATAGAAGCTATGCAATAGCTTAAAAAATTATTAATTCCCAAGAATTAATCTATAACCTTTCCCCTCCCTACGTTTACGCGTCCCAATATTCGCTAGCGTTCTCACTGGTATTCGCTCGTGACTCAGACGTTATGAATAAATTATTATCAACATTCTTCATCCTACCTCGCTTATTGTTCGAGACTTTTCAATTTAGAATCTAACTTATTGTTTATTTTATTTCGCATTGCAATTTCAATTGCGCTTCGTGCGAAAGGATCTGTTTGATTCAATCAAAAAGGTTTCAAAGCGTTTTCCGCTGAATTTAATCAGATTCTTGCAAGAAAAAATTGGCGTTATTTTATAATTTTTATAATTATTGTCGTAAATAAAATTTTGTACAATATTTTTTTAATAACAAATTATTAATAATTTAACAATGTTAAAAATCTATTTACGTTGTTTTTTTGAGGTTACTTAGATTTTTTACAAATAGGAGAATTAAATTCGATTAAAAAAAAAAATTAAGGTATTTTTTTTCTGAAAAAATTAGACTTCTAGGAAATCCACAAAGATATTAAATTAAATTTAGTGTTAATCTCCACAAGGATATTAGGCTTCAAGGCCGATGCACCAACCGCCCATTCCGCGCGTTGCAAAAGGTCCGTGTCAGTATAATGAGAAGCCTGAGTTTGGAACGTGTTGCTTCTACACGAGGCATCAGGAGCTGTTGATGAACGCTAAAACGAAAATTCAACCTAGCCGGGATGACACTAAAAGAAATATATAAATACATACATAGTCACGCTTCTTTCCCATTAGGGGAGGCAGAGACCACATCTTTCCACCCGCTACGAACCTGACCCAGATCTTTCGCTTCTCCTACATTCATGAGTCTTTTCATACATGATCATAGGTTACGGTTACTTTTGACCTTTTTTCACCAACTTTTTTGATTTTTCAGTAGCAAAGTTTTTGTATTGACGAAGTTTCTTACTCACTTTTATTCTAGAATAATATTCTAGTAAGTAGTAGTCCCAAGAGCTCCCATAACTACTCAACAATGTCAAATTCAAACATATTCTCCGACCCTGGCTCCCCGAAGTGACATTGCCATTCGCAGATGATCGGCGACGTCCGGGTACTCGTATTTTGTTCTGTAAATCCTTTGGGAAGAAGACATCCTGTGAACTGTGTAACTTTGTTATTTATTTCAGATAATATTCAGTGTGATCATTAGATAGTGAGTTAAAAATGTCCGTCCGCTGATATGACTTTGGAAAAAGCTAAGAATAACAGCCGTGTGACCAGAAAATGAATTTTGGTAGAGGCTTTCTACTTTTAAATAATTTAAACACAAGCAAAGCTTAAAAACTCGACTTCACCGCTTCATCTTCGGAACCCTTGATCGGAATTAATATATACCTATTATTGAAAATAACTCAAAAACTACTACTCAGATCTTGATCATTGAAAAATTTAAATGGGACAACAAGGAATGCACCAGCTTTCATATAAAAAAAAAAACATCAAAATCGGTTCATCCAGAAAGAAATCATGAGAGTTACTTCATACCACCTGTGTATTAACACATAAAAAAAATACAACCGAATTGAGAACCTCCTCTTTTTTGCGAAGGCGCTTAGAAATGTATTTTGCCAGCGATTAGCGCCAGTTTTGTGATAAGTGAGCAGTACGAGTACAACCACTGATTGAAGTATTAAAATATACAAATTAAATTGTGTGAAATTTAAAAACCTCAGTATCAAGAGTAGGTAAATAGCACACATGATAAGGAAAAGTTTTTAAAAATATTATCCAAAGGGACGAATAATTAGACAAAAACTGGCACTTAGGTGACTTTGACGACCCAAATGTCGCAGGGGCTTACTGAGTTCAATTCCCAGCACGAGCACAATTTTACTAACACATTGTCCCATGGGACATTTGTGCTTCTGGTTCTGGGTGTGATTGTATATATGGTGTTAATGTTTCCGTCCCCACGATACGAGTCTTACTTAATTTTGGGCTTTTAGTGGAAATGAGTTTTTATATCCAGACGATGGTATTTATCTGAATTCAGTAGTGTCTTATAAGGTTTGTTGCAAAACTCCGTCATTTATAAACCGGTTCGGAACGTTTTTTATGATTTGAAAGAATATACTTTCAGATTGATTTGAGAAATTTCATCAAAATCAGTTCAGTAGTTTGGTTTTTTACATCAATGTACATGAAACATTTTTTTTTACTTTTCCGTGTATTGAATTTTTGTGTTTGATTTTTCAAGTTGGTTTATTCATTAATAGATATGCCAAACTCATTCTTGCTATTCCAACGATAAAATTAAATTTATAAGAGTGGTGCTAGCTCCAAATTTGCAGAAAAGCTGGAAACTAGAAGTATGAATCAGACCAGCGCAATAAAGCTTCAGCGCGGGCTTCTGCTGTTCTACAAAGTGTGGGTTTAATTAAATAAAGTTAGACATGGATGTTATTTTGGTTGTTTCATATTGCATTTCAAAAAGCTATTGTACTTACTCTACTTGTAATTAAAATTTACAATACTTAGATAAACGTGTTTACCACCCTTGGCCCTGGATATAATGGTTACTAGAACGATAACTTTTATCTCACCTGACGCAAAATAGCTATGCGGTGACGGTTTTTTTTTATACTAGATAGGCAAGCATGTCCCACCGTCGACCGCACCGTCGCTTTCCATCAGGTGAGATAGCGGTGAAATGGTAACCTATTTGTCATAAAAAAAAATTAACCGCTATCTCACCTGATGGAATGTGACGATGTGGCCAAAGATGGAACATACTTGCCTAGAAGGTACCTATTCACTCTAGACTTGAAGACACCCAGATTATAATGTTCAGGGAACAAAGACGCAGGCAATGAGTTTCACTCCTTCGCTGTACGGATGATGAACATAGAAGCAAAACGCTTTGAGCGAACTGGAGGTATGTCAACCATAAATGGATAAAGTTCGACAGTTTGTCTTGTTGTTTGATGGTAAAAAGGGCATGGATGAATTATATCATGTATTTCCTGAGCACACTCTCCAAAATGTAAGCGATAGAATACCGATAGGCATGCTTGCCTATAAGGTGCCTATTCACTCTAGCTTATCAGAGATAAGTGCCTTACCTTGTAAAACGATTTTTTACTAGCTTTTATTTAGTTAGCTGTTCCGGCGTCTGTCTGTCTGTAATCAAATCCTGCTAGTTATATTTGACCCACATTTTTGTTACCGATTGAGCTAAAATGTTGCAAGAATAAAAAAAATGTATACTTCAGTATATCACTATTTATCAAACAATCTTTTGTCATTATTTAAAATTATCCCTCACTCCATCCAAAGGTTGATTGGAAGAGATTCCTTTTAGCGATAAGTCCGACCTTTGTACTTTAGTTTATTAAGGTTACCTCTGTAATTAACTTCATTTTATTCTAAACTAGCTGTACCCGCGGCGTTGCACGCGTGTTATGACTTATTGAACTCCTTTGAAACGGTTTATACCTTCGGATAACTTTGCTGGTTTTTCACTATTTCAACCGAGCAAGTTACCTACACTGAATCTGGAAAGTATATTTCCGTAATGTTGCCTTTGTAAATTAAGGTGTGTGTCACCCGCGGTACAGGCTTGTCCTAGTGCGGGGTTTGTGGGCAATTCTATATTATTGTATTTATCTTGTTTGTTAAATAAATAAATGTTGTAATTGTATTTGTGTCACGGCGATGACACCTTCATTTACAAAGCTTCTCTGTACACTATATTATGAGTGACACCGTCGGGACAGTACACAAACATATTTTCTGCTTCACTCACCCTCGACAGTGCCACATACAGTTGTCCGTGGCTTTAACAGCTGGAGGTGAGGTCCACGCTCGCAGTGCGCAAAGTCTGGCCTTGCGCTTTATTTATTGTCATTGCAAAGCATCAACTCACAGGGAACTGGACCCGCTTGAAACGGAAAAGATAGTTGTTCGGTATAAGCGGTATCCTGGGAATGAAAACTTGTTCCCCCGTACCACATCCTGTCAAAATTTCTGCCTCTATGACGTTTTGTTGCAACCTAACCTTCAGTCGAGTTCCATTGCATAATTTGGGCGGACTTAAATTACGCAACAGGATAATTGGCACTCCAACTTTCAAACTTATTAAGTGCGATGGCAGCCCAGGGGCCGACAACGAATTTAAAAATTCTATTGGGTAAGTAGTAGCATCATCTTGCTCTACTACCCTATTGATAGAATTGTAGTTGGTGGCTTCACCAGCGACGCGACTGAGTATCTTATTATTCAAAGCTGCTGCCTGGTCATTTCGAGTCGTGAGTATGGCACGCTCGCAAAGCCAAGAGTTTTCACGATTTATCACTTATTTATCACACACCGGTGTTTCAGAAGTCTCCAATTGTATATGAATTTTGAACACGGCGTGTGCTGTTTTTCCTCCTGGCAACAATGTAGCAGCTATGCCAGATGACGCCACAGCTAAGGCAATCTTGCCTTGGCTGCGTATCTGAGTCAAGATTATTTTGGTTAGAAATGTTTTACCTGTTCCAAGAAAAACATATCTCCTGTATTGTTCACGGCGCTGTTGCATACTTGATGAAAAACTGCCTGTTGCTCAACAGTTAGTCGGTGCAGTCCATGTCTTATAGTTGCCGTGATTTCTGCAGGGTCATGGTTGGTTTCAGAAAAGTACTCCCGGTTATCAGGCTGTACTCGGTCTGGAATAGGTGCAGGTTCTGGCAAACCATAGCTTGTGAAGCTATTCGCACCGATTGAGAAAACCATGTATTGAATTTTCTTAAGGCATTCATTGTGAGACGTACCGGGATTTGCACCATTCCAAATGAAATCTTCTGCCAACGCAT
Organism: Lomographa bimaculata; assembly: GCA_948107665.1. NCBI lineage: Eukaryota > Metazoa > Arthropoda > Insecta > Lepidoptera > Geometridae > Lomographa > Lomographa bimaculata. Next base: position 21,905,506 of record OX403585.1, on the reverse strand, counting down.
TTTGGTATTTCTGCCAAAGCTGTAAGGCATCAGAAAGCCCACAGAACACCAACATCATGGAAAACAGATGGCGCATTGTCGTGGACTGTCACTGATGCAAGCCTCAGCTAGTGTAGCATCCCAGTGCTGATCATCATCCAGCAAATGTAGTTCCCGGCATGCGGCAACATAGGTAGGTTGTTCTACGCCCGACGTCATTCAGTGGGCTATGAACAGTAAATGACTGTTCGTAGCCCACTGAATGACGTCGGGCCACGAAGTTGTTCTACGCCCGACGTCATTCAGTGGCCAATGAACAGTAAATGACTGTTCGTAGCCCACTGAATGACGTCGGGCCACGAACAGTAAGCAGAAGCAACCGCAAGTAATACAACTCCGTATTGTATGGGTGCGCTGTGTATACTCTACCCAAATTGTGTTCCCTAAACATACCGGGAAAACCTTCCACTGCTGCACCTCTTCTACGCCGATTGAACTCGCCTTGTTGTTTATTATACGTGTAATAGGCAGGCACTTCTTCGTATAATAGTATTTTTGCAAAATCATCGGTTTGGTATAGTCGAAAAAAGGCCAACAAAGTTGTTTGTCTTGGATTGAGTAGCCTCTCTTCGACGCTATCTTCATTGAAATAAATTCTGTGTTGGCTCTCCAAATGAATGTCGAGATGTGAAACAGGTGGGTAGCGCTCATGTATTGGAAAGCCGAGAATCCGCCAAACGGCTTCCGAAGAGCTAATGTATCGACCCGATTGGTAGCGACTAACTTCATCTCGGCTGTTGGTGCTGTCTGCAGCAATTGTCGCTTGGTCGCTTCCTTTATGGACATATTTGCATATGTATTTTATCGAGTTCACACTGTTACACATCTCAACGTTAATATGTGCTTCAAATGTTTTCGTCAGGACTGGAGAATACGGCACAATCCAACGGTTATCCACCAAGATTTAGATTTAGTTGGCCACGTACAGCCATGGTCGCAGAGGGACCTCCCTGCGAAGGCAAACGGCGACGGTAGGATGGGTAACCATCCTCCCCAGTCACTATCTGCTGGACAGGTGTTTTCGGGAACCTCTTAGTACAACGCCCATCTCGCATGCAGGGGGAGTTATTATTAAGAGTACCACATAGACCATGCACCATATGCGCCTTTACGATGGCATGCAAGGACGGATCATCACTGGGGTTTGGAAATTCAGCGCTAATTATGCTATCGACGTCATTCGGACGATTTTTTTCTTGCAGCCATAAATTAATATGTGCATGCGGTAGGCCCCTCTTTTGCCATTCTACGCTGTACATAAAGCACAGAGTTGCACCAAATATGGCTGTAGGTGTTTATTTATGCAATTTAAAAAGTACAAAACCCATGACGTACGTACCGAAGTTAGAATAAATATTCGAAATATCTGCAATGTACATGATTGCATTGATTGCATCAAATGCAAAGTAAAGTTGGTAACTTCATACATTTACATGAAATTACAAAGTTATATAGTGTAGTTAGGGAAAAAAGCTGTTAAACCCAAACTAATAAAAACATCAGAATAAAAAGTATTCTAAGTAATACCTCGGAGAACACACTATAATCACACCGAATTTCATTATAATCCACCCAGTAGGTTTGGCGTGATAGTGCTTCAAGATACAGGAGGACAGACAGACAGACAAAATTTTTTTTAAATACATATTTTGCTTCCGTTTCGATAGTAGACTGTCCTCCATTAAACATTTTCAAAATATCTTCATTGTACAGAATTTGACCTCGAACAGTTTTATTATAAGTATAGATGTTGATTCTTCGGGCACAAAGAGGTTCGGTCTAATCGCAGAAAGACAAACAAAACAAACAAACGCATTCACACTCACAGCCCCACACTAAGTTCAAAGACTTGTACCGTGGGTGCCGGAAACATTCACATCACACACACATTACACCCAGAACCATAAGCACAAATATACCTTGGGAAGGAATGTGTGCTCTTGCCGGGAATCGAACCCAGGACCCACGGCGCAGAGGGCGGACACCTATCCACTGCGCCAACTGGGTCGTCAACAACAAGAACCTATAGTAGTGCATAGACTTGCACTCGCACTACTTTAGATTCTAGTCAACAGTTCATGTAATCTTTAAAAGCATTTCACCTACGTGTAGCTAAAATATTCAACTGCTACATATCCATTTTATTTCGTACCACTAGCACGTGTTAGGCCATTCCGAATGGATTGGCACTTGGCTCAACTACAGGCTCTCACGGTCAATTTGTCCATGCAATGGCCAATCTTTTACGCCACTCTGTGTCGTGCCAATAAATGTGCACAGAGAGACAATATACAACAAATAAACCCTTCAAATGCACTTGATGCAAGGCGTCGCATTACCTCATTGCTCGTACCATCGCAATTAGAAACAAACCTACGAAACCTTTTTTTTTAAATTCTCGATAGGCAAGCATTTGACCACTATCTCACCTGATGGAAAGTGACGATGTGGTCGAAGATGGAGCATGCTTGCCTAGAAGATGGAGCTTGCTTGCTTAGAAGACGAGAAACACAGACCCAGGCAAAGAATTCCATTCCTTAGCAGTACAAAACGCAAACAACAAACAAACGCACTCACACTCACAGCCCCACACTAAGTTCAAAGACTTGTATCGACACATTACACCCAGAACCAGAAGCACAAATATCCCTTGGGAAAGAATTTGTGCTCCTGCTAGGAATCGAACCCGGAACCCACGGCGCAGAGGGCGTACACCTGTCCACTGCGCCAACTGGGTCGCCAAAACGCCAAAGTACGTATAATAAATGTGGAAGCAAAACGCTCCGTACGCACCATTGGAATATCAACCATAAACCGATGTCGCGTGGCTGATTGTCTGGTTGTCCGATGGTAATAGGGGGATTGGGGAATCAGATCATGCAATTCCGTGGCACACTCTCCGAAATGTATCCTATAAAAGATCGATAGACTTGCGATATAAATATATAGCTGCAAAATCCTTGTAAAAAAACATAACTATTAAGCATCTTAGTCATTGTTTTTAAATGTAACTTTACAAACTATGTTCTAAGAATTATTAAATTTAAATTAGAATTATTAATTAATTTAAGGTTTTTTCTAGCTTACCTAATGCTACTTCTTTAGGCGCTTCATTGTATTATATACCTGGGCCACTATTACCCCCTAGTATATAAACGCAAATGTGTGGATGGTAAGATTTTTGGATGGTTGTTACTCTATCATGCTAAACCTACTTCCTGATTTAGCTAACATTTTAACACAGGTCGTTGGTATCCTGGAATAACACATTAAAATATCATTTTAACCTGATAAAGAAGATCGGACATTACCGAAACCTAGGTCGCAAGAGTTGACCCTAGTGAGTCCGTATCATTTATAAATTATTAGTAATTTGTGTGTCAAACTCACGAATACTTTAATTTTAATAATAAAATGCTGCTACTATGTTTACAGTTATAATTGTTTATTTACTAGATTCCACGACAGAAAGAGGAAAGCGATAATACCGATGTACACGATTAATATCTTGAAATGAATATATATAAATAAATGGATATACCGGCGAAATAAATATTCAGGACAAGAAGCAAAACCAAAGTTACAGACCCAAAAGTTCAACCAAATATCAATACATTTACGTGCCGAATAAATCAAAGCCTGTCGAGAAAGTTTTACATTTATTCGAAACCGTCAAGAGGATTGATGTTTAAACGACTCTATATAAACGGGTTCAAACTTTTTACTGTGGTTACTGGTTGAGCTGCTTGAATGTAATGGACAAAAATGCCTGACAAAAATTTAATCATTGAATACATTTGGCAACACCAAATATTTTTTTATGGTATTATTAAATAGACTAAAAAATTATCCATAAATACGGATGCAGTCAATTTTGTTAGTCTATAATTCAATAAAAAATATTTAGAGTTGCAATGTATATTCAATGTGTATATTTTGTTGGGTTTTAATAACAGCTGAGTTACAAGAAATTATTTTTTTTAAAACCATACTTTAGTATTATTATAGTACCTGTAATATTATTCCTATACGAACGCCGAGTCCGAAGAGATTATCTTCGGACTCCTGGACTCAGTGCTCGTATAGTTATGATAGAACTTCGTGCAGGTAAGTTAGTTTAATCTTTGATTTTAACACATAATAAATTAGATACTTATTGAAAAAACATCCAACTGAAAAAAAAATAAAACAATAAGGTTATTTATTTAAAATAGTCGGAGGCAATACATTTCTGGGCGGTGATTGCCTAGTTCTATTTGCTTGTAGAATTTCCGAATGAATTATGTTAAAATAATATTTTGGTACCTATTTCGATAAGTTTTAGTATTTTATAGTTCTACCAGAAATTTGAGCCACTCTTGCAATTAAGATAAACCTAACGAGTCTCCATTTGACACAATCCATCAATTCGTTTAGGTTGTAAACAAAACTATTTGTAAAATACCAGAAAGCTCTCAGACACTGATTCTTGTTCTAACCTTTAGCTCATATAGCTCTACGACTTTCTTCTGAATGCTATATAATGATGATGTATTCTATAACATCTATTAGCAACAGTTGTTTAAACTACACTGTCCCGCAATGAACGACATCACTGTCCCACTCCTCCTATCATGCACGCCAGCGCGAGTTGACACTTCACCTTTGACCTAAAGGCGAGGATAAATAATATTTTTTTTAACTAGTCTTAAAATCTTTAATTTAAAATTTATTTAACTAGTCGCTCGCGCCGAACTGATTCTCTCACGCCTACATAGAGAAACACTTTTGAGGTTACTTGCTTATAACTTTTTTTTATATAATAATTGTTTGATTTCTGTATATTTGGTTCAAGTACTGGATATAACGGATATTATACGTAAGTTTCAGCGTTCATTGTGAAGTCGTTTTTGAGATAGACCCCGAGGCAAAATAGGTCTAAAAACACTGACTTTGGTGGCCTACCAAATCGTTATAATCTGACATAGATTTTTTTGAAGCCGGTTTCATACTTTTCTTTTTAAGCCCTTTTTAACACAAGGGTAGATAAAAAAATAAAAAATATTCTGCTCCCCACTTACATGTATGCCCCCTTAATATTGTCGTTTATATCATTTAAATGTCATTTCTGGCGTTGATCCGTAGTTTTACATATTCTATAAGAACTTGAAGTCATTCACTTATATGGTTTAGACGCTAGATGCCTCTGACAGACGGACGGACAGACGGACAAAGTGCTGAACGACTCAAGTGAACTTAGAGATCTCGCTTCGCTTGATCAAAAGTCCTTTAAACAGAACTTGCAATAGCCGTACAATTAAAGACGTTGGTTTCAATCGTTGGAATTATGTCTCAAGAGGTATTTGTTATTTCACAAATTACCCTTTTTACGTACGCTCAAAACGTACTCTCAAACTATGGCTGAAAATACGGTGAGAAAAAAGCACTTTTAAGAATCTGTGTTTTAGTTTGAAAACATGTTAGAAGAGACAATCCTTTTAAATTGATAGTGACACACGAAATCATGAGGGGTTTCAAAGTAATTTATGATATCAAATAGCTAGCGAGTAGCGAACACATCGAACGTCTAGACTTGGCAGCATTTTCAATTGGATTAGTTGGCCTAACGAACTTAATAGAAAACACGTAAAAGGCGAGGTTTAGCTAGATAACATATTTTCAAATTGTTTTCGGACCTTCTTCGTACATTTGTGTTGGATGAGGTGTTGAATGATTTTTATCTGCTGTCTTATCTATAGAGTTTGAAACTTCAGAAAATGATGTAATTTATATGAATTTATTTTAAACAACATCATTTATTTTTTAATGGTTTACCCATTTTTGAAGCATTGGATCGAAGCTATTTTTTTTTCATTGTGACTATAGCAAAAAGGAAAGGACTGTTATGATTTTAGTAAAAACATACTATCTACTTATAATAATATACATAGATGGTACACACATACTATGTATATTTGTTTGTTACCACACAGTGCCCAAATTAATAACCGGTTGCAATATATTTTAAAAGACGAGCTAGGTTCCTCGATACTCCATAAAGTGGGAAAGAAAAAGAACAAAACAAACAAATACTATCGAAAAATTCGAGTTACGATACTAACGTAGCAAGTAATACGAAAATTAAACAATTACTTTGGCGAATGAAAATTATAAACAATTAAACTCAAAAGTTTTTCTCTATTAGGCAATAAATACATGCAAGCAAAGCTTATAAAAAAACTGACATCACCGCTTTATTTTCGGAACCTTGATCAAATTCAGTGTATTACTATCGTTCAGAATTATATACATTACGATAAAGGCTCAAACGGCGTGCTGGGCCGTGCTGGGTTGTTAGTATATATATACCTTTAGATTATGTTTTACTGTTGCATTGAATTTCGAAATTTGGGGAGCATTCTATACAAGGACTTGAAGTTTATACCGTCAATATTTTGTGTGTAATTGATGCTCGAAAATAATTTCGTTGGTGTCATACACCAATAATTTTCAGGATCAACAATCGAATACTAATGATAACTTTATTATACTAAATTCGGATTCATATTCCATATTGCTTCCAGCGAACTGGAGGTATGTTAACTATAAATGGATGACGTTTGATAGTTTGTCTGGTTGTTAGATAGTAAAAGGGGCATGGTGGAATCAACTCAAGTAATTCCTGCGCACACTCTCCAAAATGCAAACGATAGAATACAGATAGATTTGCGATCATACATCTGTGACCGAGGCTCTGCAATCTGGACTCAATTAGCTTATTATCGCCAATGAGTCTTTTTGCTCGTCGGTCAATAGACTCTGAGGGATATTCCTTAATTGCGCACGAAGCGTTTTGCTTCAACATTTGTTATGCGCACTGCAAAGGAGTGGAACTCCTTGCCAATGTGTAACTCCCAGCCCTCTGTGTTCAGATAGGTACAACCTTGGTGTATTCAAGTAGAAAGTGGATTGATATTATCTAGGCAAATGTGCTCTGCATCGTTACTGAACATCTGGTGAGATAATTAACATATCTGAGATCAACTCTATGATTTTCAAACGACAAAGACACGCTGCAAAATTTAAGAAGGAGAGGTAAATCAGTAAAAATAAGTCGTGTGATGGATTACCGACAACGATTTTAGTTTAAGTTAAGGAACATACCTATTATGTTATGTTTCCAAGTTTCACCCATTGCGGCATGAATAATTTAAACGTAAGCAAAGTTTAAAAAACCGACCGATTTACGGCTTATATTTTGGTTTTGGTTTGATCGATTTCGATAAAATTCATATGGGACAACTTCTGAAGTATAATATACCAAACAAAAAAATAATTTTGAGAATCTGTCCACAAATGGGGCAAAAATCGGTGAACATTCTTACAAATAAATAAATAATAATACAGTCAAACATAGAGCCAAATTTTTTTTGAAGTCGGTTAAAAAAGACCATTTACGCGTTTTTCTTCTTCGAATTGAACTGCCCGTTGGCTAAGGTGGTTGAGCGTTCGCCTTCTAAGCAAGGTATCGGGTTCGATTCCCGGCGGGAATACAAGTTTTCTCCCCAAGGGAAATTTGTGTTTCTGGTTCTGGTTGTGATTGTATGTGTGTGATGTGAATGTTTCCGGCACCCACGACACAAGTCATCTAACTTAATGTGGGGCTGTGAGCATTATAATCGATGTAGTTATCAGCGAACAAAATCATACGCCATCATGTTTATATTTACCCTCCGACTTTTAATTTAATCTGACCTAAGGCTTGTAGTAAAGTCAGGCCTGACGTAGCAGCAGCCCTAACTCAATCATGATTACCGTGTACAAAATTACTTTTATTTTGCTTTTAAGGTTTCAAATTGTTGTTGTCTGGCCTCGATACCACATTAGGTAGAACGGGGTATAACAATGAACATTAAAAGCGAAATGTGGAGTAACATAATAACATATTCTAATACGTTTCTTTACGATGCTATGTTTTATCCTTAGATATTCTTAAGGATACATTCGAAAATTTAAAAGTGATGATGTGGCCGATGATGTGACAGACATGTTTATCTAGAAGATACCTATTCACTCTTGCCTTGAAGACTCCCAAATTATACCCCTCGGAGAACAAAGACACAGGTAATGATTTCCATTCCTTCGCCGTACGGATGATGAACTTAGAAGCGAAACGCTTCGAGCGAACTGGAATTATGTCAACCAAAAATGGATGACGTTTGACAGTTTGTCTTGTTGTTAGATGGTAAAAGGGACATGGTGGAATTAACTCATGTTATTCCTGAGCACACTCTCGAAAATGTAGAGAATACCGATAGACTAGCTACTTTACGTCGGTGACTGAGACTCCGCAATTAGACTCGACTAGCTTATCATCGCCAATGAGTCTTTTTGCTCGCCGGTCTTACGGTTATTGATATTTTGAACTGAAAACTTACTTTTATCAAAATATAACATGGCCTATGACACTCAGGGATAGTCTAGCAGCTATCTATTAGTGAAATAATTTTGAGAATCGGATCAGTAGTTTCAGAGATTACCTTTTACAAACAAACAAGCAAATATTAGTAAAGATTAAAAAATTATCGACTCTATATGCAGAGTTAAGCTGAGAATTGTGAGATTTATACAATTCGGCTGAGACAAATCTGACATCATTTGTTAGTAGGTACAAGTAGATATTTTTCCTATTTATATTTTCCAAGAACAAGTCTTTATGCGGCAGTCTGAAAAAATATGATATCTCTATCCAGTGTAACTAAATTTATTTCAAAAACCTTCATGTCTGTTTTAAGTTTATGAATGATTAACATTTCAATTAAATTAACATATAGTTGGAGGAAAACACACCAGAATCAGACAATATTTTATGCAGAATAAATACATTTCTAAAGTCAGCTTTATATATTCAAATATTTACGAATATTTTGAATGGATTGCAATTGTATGACGATCCAGGTGGAGTCCAGACTTGAAATTTTAGCAAAAATAATTTTAAAAGTAAATGAAAAATAAAAGTAAGATTAAAAAGTGCTTCACAAGAAGAGTACGACACCGGTTTAAAAAAAACTATCTAGGATAACAATAATTTGGTAGGCCACCAAAATCACATTTTTTATGGGTTTTGCCACTGCGCTCTACGGCTATTGTTCTCAAACGATAAATGTCCATACTTAACTACTTTGTCCCGGGGTCTATCTCAAAAACGGCTTCACACTGAATGCTTAAACTTAATTATCTGTTATATCCTGTACTTGAACAACAAATACAGAAATCCAACAATTAATTTAAAGAAAAAAAGTAATAAGCATTTAACCTGAAAAGTTTTTCTCTATGAAGCAAAATGTAGAGATCTCAGTTCGGCGCATACGACAAGTCCTTATGAAGGCAGTAACTGTACAGGGCGCGCGCCTCGGATGCTTTGTATATCATGTCTATCATGAAAAATATAACATTTTTCACTTTTGCAACAAATCTCCATATTATACTTATCCTATCTCTAGATTGTATGAAATTATACACTCCAAGTATATCGTGTAACTGTGACCTAAAAGCAGCCATAAGCGTGTTTTGTTACAAAAATGGTCTTTGTAGGTAACGCTGGCGTCTCATTATCCAGCATTAAGGCGATGACTCGTCTTGATGAGCCTCTTTGTATGCCTTTACCGCAATGTAAATGTTGAACAGTGAATAAACACGACGCAATATGCGTTTCCTACTGGTTGCAACTACGTGATCCTTTGGATCTGACTCGTTTATTTTATTTATTAATGAGATCAACAACATAGTGTACATCAACATATTCACATCAACGTCATCTCACAAATGTAAAACCAATTCTTACCATATTTACAGGTCTACATGGATTTAATTTCCAGGTTGAGCAAAAAATTTTACATTCTATAATGTATGGGAACCCTACCCCCTAGTAGTGGGCTTGAGCACTTGAATTACCCATAAGCTCGGTAGCTTGTAAGTTACTTAGGTCTTTGCTGTATGAATACATATAGTTTAAGGAAATATAGACCATTGGCTCGTTGATCATCAGCCGAAATGATACACAAACCAAATATAATACATTTATTTATGAAACACCTCAAACGGTTATTAACATCCAAATGCTATTACTCTACAGAAGAATACTTACAAGACTAGACTCGGTTTAATTTATCTATCTTCTTATCTATAAAATTCTTCTATAACTTCTACCTCAAATTAAACACAGGAACACCTGTTTTGGGTATCAATGCTGACTAATCTGGATTACAAACCTCAAATAATATCGAAAAATTTTCAAATAAGTTAATGTAAACCGAAGTCTGTTTTCGAATAAATATATCATAAATATCATAAATTGCATTTGCCTGACAGGGTCCATAATAATCTCAGTATGTAATTATGTCATATAATTTTAAAAACCGATGTACATTATGAAAGCAATAAAGAATTGAGTATTGATTTTTTATTTATGTTTATATTGCCAATTAATATCAAGACAAATATACGAAAACTGCTTCAAAATAAACATATTAAAAGAAAATTACATTTTTAGAACTAATATTACTAAAATCAATATATAGACGATAAACGAATATTGAAGTGCGTAAGATTTGTCACTGACAATGTATATACTGTACCATCCCACCCCTATTGTGTACACACAACTTCACAAACCTATAAAGTAATTGTCATCCGAGACGCTGAAACTCCTAATGAGCAAATTATATTTTTAATTAATATTTGTTTGTTGTTATAACTTTAAATTATGATTTGTATAACATAAAATGTACTAATAACTAGTAGTAAGCAAGGAGACGAAAAGAGAGACGCGTGTAATGTAAGTGCTAAGCATACCTATAAACATGTGCAATTCCACTAACTATAAGTTTTAAAGTTACTATGGTCACGCTAACAATATATGTTTGTATCAATAACGGGATATGCTATTAGCTACTTTAAAAAATAAATACTAAAGTTCCGCACGGGGCGCCAATGCGCTCCTCCACCTGAAAATATATGTCTTACATGCCTGTCGTTAAAGTGGCATCTCGTTTTTTCAGCTAGAACGAGTCTGTTTGTACAATTCAGCTAATTGGTTTATTTGCAAAGGGTTTGGACACATATTGTCGATAGACTATAATTTCTCCATGCTTGGACTTCGCGAGAGCTATAATACACCTACTACAGTCCGCTACCTGAGGACCTGATGACGAAAAAGGTTTAAAACTATTTGTCTATTAGGCGAAACGTAGGCGAGAGATCTCGGTTCGGGGTGAACGACTAGTGTTATGATAAAACGGCATTGCGGAAAAATCTTGGTTGCTCTATAATATTGTTACTTATAAATTCAGGCATTCATAGAATACGAAGGCGCAATGCAGTGGTAAGTGACAACATTAGTTAGAGCCAGACGAAATTAAATATATCTAACAGTAAGGCCATTCATGCTTCGACTTAACCGCGCATGAATTGACGATGAAAAATAAAAAGCTTGCATCTTTTCGTCACACATTTCAATGCGCTAATTATGTTCTGGTGCATGGAATTCTCTTGATACTCTCTTCGAGTAGAATGTTGTGCTGACCCAAAATCAGCTTTATATGGCGAGGTATAGTTACTTCTTATCCTCTGGATGATGTAATGTGACCCTGTAAAGCGCATACCCAGTAAGGGAAGGGTAAATTATTATTTTGTGCAGTAAGAAGGATCTCGGTCTTGTGGTTTAGCGTCGGGCGGGTTCCGCAGGAGAAAAGTGAAACGCAGGTTTGTGCCTCACACCGAGCGTTTTTTTTTTCTTATTTTATTATTTTGTTCTAACCTAATATGCCCGAATGCTTTACAAATAACAAGTCAATAGACTAAAAACTCGACTAAGTAGTAAGTGATCGTATTTTACACTAATCTACCAATTTTACACTATCGTATTTTAACAGCTTTATTATAAGTGTTGAAAATAATGTGAAAATGGAGTTGATTTCTGCCCTGTCTTTAGTACATTCGCAAGGTGAAGACGTATTAAACGACTAACGACTTGTAAAACGATTGACGTAACTATCATCAAATCGGTCCACGCGTTGTTACTCTAGACTTAGAGGGTAACAAAGCATCGAACAAACATACATACACTGTCTGATAAACAACTTTCCCCTTTGTTGTGCTTTAAATTTATTACCTGATCAATACAATATGGGAGTTTTTAAGTCGCGAGTGAATAGGCATCTTCTAGACAAACGTGTTCCATCGTCGACCGCATCGTCACTTACCATCAGGTGAGTAGGCGGTCAAACGTTTGCCTATCTTAAAATAAAAAAAAAATGCAATAGTCAGTTTTTCTACCTAAAATAGAAGAAACGAACAGTTCTTATCTAAATAAAAATAAACAGATTGTGTCATTAAGACACACGATAGAGGTGAAACTTTTGTATAACATGGTAACATTTTAATTACTCATCAAATGTTTACTCCCACCACTTTTCGTCGCACAAAAAGGTTGTGTATTAGAATTTCAGAGGCATCCCACATGAAGTTTTACTTCAGAGTAAATTCGACGAAATCGTGTTTTAAAAGGACTTGCAAGAAATATTTTGCGTATATCGTGTAAGTTTTACTGATACTCTAGTTTAATTTCACTGTTATTTATTGTATATGAGTTACTGCCTTTCTATATACGATTGGATTTTAGTCGCGTGTCAACACAAATACAAACAGTTTGTTATGTTAATGCGCTTTTTTCAATTTGAATGCAAATCCATGATAATAACGCCTGATTGTGATATTAATGGACTCAAGTAAAATCCGTGAAAATTATGAGAGATTTGTTGGCCTGTTGGGGTTGCAGTAATGCTATTTTGTTTGCATTTAACAATGACTATAAATTACGGCTTTTATGTGTTAAGATAGTTTTGTTCTTTTATAGATAAAACAAACGAACAAACGCATTTACAGTCACAGCCCCATACTAAGTTCAAATACTTGTATCGCTAGAGCCAGTAACCTAAAAATTACACCCACAATCATACCCAAAACCAAAAGTAAAAAAGTCCTTTGTGAAAATTTTGTTTCAGCCGGGAATGGAACCCAGGAACCCATAAATTTGCATGGTCACTACGTTAATCTTATATTTGATGGTATTCTGTATTATTGCTGTTTATGGAATTTAAAATGGAGTCTTTTCTCATCAATCACGCGGAAGAAAATAAGGAGCTCCTTTTTTTAATATGTACAAAAACATTATTAAATAATATAATTATTGAACTTTATCTATTGAACGGGAAAAAATATATTGAACTGCCCGTTGGCTTAGTTGGGTGAGCGTTCGCCTTTTAAGCAGCAGTATCAGGTTCGATTCCCTATGGGAACACACGTAGTCTGCACGAGGAAAATGTGTTTTTCTGGTTCTGGTTGTGAGTGTGTGTGTGATGTAAATGTTTCCGGCACCCACAACGCAGGTAATCGAATTTAGTGTGAGTGTAAAACCGTATATTTATTTATTTTAAACCAATACAGTGATACATATTTTGTTTTAAAACACATTCGCACACCTTTTTACAAACTCACAGACTCTCACAATGCGTACGTTTCGATTTATAATACAAGGTTAAGACCCATACTCTTCGGAAATGTCGAGACTTTGAGTTAGTATATATATAAGGATTATGTGTGCCCAGTTAGTGAAAATATAAATTTGTTACGTTTGGGGAAACTCAGTCAATATTGACAGAATTTTTAAAATGCATTAGGTTCATAAATAAGGCTTGGTTTCTAGATACTAGACTGTAGACCTCTTTTTAAAGCATGCAACATACTTCCTTTGCCGTGTATGTACATTAAGGACATTTGTTTTTTTGTTAAACAACACCCTGATTTTTTTTAAAAACTTTGTCAAGTTATGACTCGTCAAAAAAGAGATATATTCACGAACCTTTTATATCAACCGACAGCCCAAAATGAATTATACAAAAGAAACGTTTATAATATGTGCATATCAATTTTTAACAGTGTACCTAATGACATGAAAATTTTGTAAGGTAACAAATTTAAAAAATCTTTAACTAACTGGCTTCTTATTCATTGTTTTTATAGTGTTAAGGTGTTTAAGAATTTTAAATTAGTCTAGATATTATAGTAGACATAGACATTACCATTTGCACGTCCGCTTGCAGACTGAATATATTGTGTCACTTTGACATGTATTCTAGCAAATAAACGCATTGATTTGATTTTTATTTTGTGCACTCTAAGCATAGATCAAATATAGAGAAATCTATATACTTGATTTTGACAGATCTGCGGCAGATTGCAGACTTGAATTCCCTAGTTGGATAGTTTCACTTTGCCCTGGTGTAGGAATAAATCAACTTTGATGTGCGTTACCGCTCATAAAGTTCAAGTGGATTAATCTACAGCGAGGCAAAATTTTACTGTGTTACGAAACTGGCATGTATTTTACATTCTCAAAATTATTAACTAAATATTAATTCGGTACCCACAGCGAGCAAGCCGAGGAAGTCGAGGGTCCGAACTATGCAAATTTTAGTTCCGAGAGACTAGTTCCAGCTAAATAGTAGGAGTAGCTTATTTCGCTTGAGCAGCTTGGAAATGTTTCGTGGTTGTGCTGTTTTTGAACATGCGGAATAAAGACTATTTTGGTGCAGATTAATACAATATAGAGCTTCAAAGTTTAAGCTTGTTGAGCCCACGGTTTACGTTCTTTACAATCGTTATCTTGACTGCCATGTCTTTATTGACACTTGCACAATTAATACACATCGATAGACGTAAGAATCAATAAAATCGGTCCACGCGTTTGGTCTCTAGAAAACTACAAAGTAACAAATATGCATACCTAGACTGACAAACAAATTATAACACGGAATTACACAATCTAACTCCCCAATCCCCATTCTATTATTGGACATCGAGGCAGCCTCTTAAGCGACACCGCTGTATGGTAGACATTCCACAAATGCGGACGAAACTTTTGCCTCCACATTAATTATGCGAACTGTAAAAGATTGGAATTCTTAACCTAAATCTATGTTTCCTGATATTTACAATATGGGAGTCTTTAAGTCGCTAGTAAATAGGCATATTCTAGGCATACGTGCTCTATTGTCGAACGCATCGTCGCTTACCATCAGGTGAAATAGCGGTCGAACGTTTGTCTATTTTGAAAGAACGCCTTCTTTAGCGTCGCGAAGTAAAAACACGCAAAGTACACAAGACTGAGTGTCTAGCAAAACAATGAGTCTCCAGGCGGGCTCTCAAATAAGTCTAGTAAATTGTTTCTTCGTATTTTTCCCCATTACCGTCATCTCAGCCACACCTATAAAACAACTTAACGTTAACAAGCCCTCTGACCCGACGCGCGAGAAAAATAATACAGGAAGTAAAAAATGCCGACCTTTCTCCCCGTGGACGTAATTATGTGTACATCCACGGCCACGGAATGGACGGTAAATCACTTAATTTTCACTTTCGTCCTTATTTTTGACGACCTTTCCGCGTAAATAAAGATGAGATATAAATAACTTGTTGGATGGTTTCTGTTAGGTGATATTTTGTTTGGCGTTAGTACCGAAGAGATTGTTTGGAGCAAGAACTAATTAACAATTAATGTGAATTAATATTATAAATCCTGTGTATGTTTGTGTATGTATAAAAGTGTATGTTTGTTTTCTCTTAACGCTGTAACGGCTGTACGGATTTAAATGAAATTTGGAATGTACATAGCTTATACCTAAAATTAACACGTAGGCTACTTTTTTACTTTATAAACGCGGGCGAAGCTACGGGGTGCGGTGAATACGAATGCCTGTTAGAGATCGCTATTAGTGATAAGGCAGCCTGATGTGATACTTTACGTATAAGCTTGTTTGTTACCTTTGTATTATCTCATCTTGTAAAGTGGATCAATAAAGTATTATCAATCTATCTATTTGTTTCAATACTCGATGGCTCTAGTACGTATATGACGAGAATTAATTCGGAGACTGGTTTGCCAACTGATCGTTGTTCCTACTTCCTACGATTATTTTTGCTGAACTATCAGCAGATGAAAGGTAAATGTTTTAAATAAGTACTTTAAGATTTCACACTCTCAGTCCCTCATTAAGTTCAATTACTGTATTGTAGGGTTCCGGAAACATCATACACACAATCACAACCTGAATCTAAAACATAAACTTACCTTAGGGAAAATCTTGTAATCGAACCCCTACTTAGAAGGCAGACTTAGAGTCAACGTACAGATTATAATTGACTATTTATTTTGTCATAAAAAAGCTAGATTTGAAAGCACTAGAATCCGTTCGCTTTGTACTGTATTCTGCTTCTGTTATACTACTTTCCTACTTACTAAGTTCGATGACCCGGAAACATTCATAAAATAACTTCTTTCTTCTAGAAAAACCAGTGTATCCACCGGGAATCGAAACCGTTGCTTAGAAGGCGAACGCGGACACAACTAAGCCAACAGGCAGTTATATTTTTACATTCTATAAATGTTTAGGCTAACAAAAAGCTTTTTGCTCGAGGCAAACAAATTGTTTATTTTCTTTCCAAGTTCATAAAATCCTTGAAAAAAAGCTTAAATGCATACAATTCCACGAACAAAAGAGTAGTTCCTAGCTAACATCACAAGTACATCCACTCTATCCCTCGCATGACTTGCTCCAAGCAAAATTCATTTTATTCGGCCGGTGAAATATTGCCATCGTTTAGAATTCATTCAATTTTCCATTCGTATTATTTTTAGTTTAGTTTGTGTTTCCTTTGCTTACGTTCTGTTTGTGATTGAAATACGTTTTGACCTGTTGTTTTGTTAACGTGGTCTCTGAGCTATGTAGTTGGGGATTTCGTATTGGATCCTTTTATTTTGTTTATGCATCCCGACCATATCGTCCGTTAGGAATCTTGTGTAGTCATTAAGAAGAGAGATATAAATTGCATACAATAAATTAAGATTCTACTGAATTTTCTTGTTGCATAATATGCGTAGCCTTATGTAATCACGACCTAATTTATTTTATATAAGCCTCACGTTTCATTGATCCATACTGCACCTATCATCCATACTGCACCTTTGAATAATTAAACGCAAGTAAAGCTTTAAAAAAATCGACTTAACCACTTTATCTTCTGAACCTCGATCAAATTTAATGAATTCAACACGCATTATTGACGATAACTCCAAAACTACTGATCAGATCTTAACCAAATTTAAATGGGAAAGCACCATCTTTTGAACAAAAAAAAATCTTCCAAATTGGTTCACGTGGAAAGAAGATACGAGGCAACACACATAATAAGAATAAGAAAATAAAGTTGAATTGAGGACCTCCTCCTTTTTTGTAAAGTCTGTATAAAAATAGAAAAACTTTTGCCCTTTTTTAAACTATATTAAATAACAAAAACTATTGATATTTGGAGGACTTCTATTCAGCAAAGATGAGAATAAAATAATAAGAATGCATCAAAAAAGAAAAAAGAAAACATAATTATGGTATCTATGTAAGAAACAACAATAAAATATAAAAGTAGAGATATCTACATATTAATTATACTTGCTATAATAATAACTCATATTATTATTTGTATTAATATTATTGACCTCACGTTGCTCTGCCTGGACCTTAAAATTTTTACATAAGTAACATATTATCAGATATGTCCAAACATACGACGGCGTTATTTTCTACGGGTCTCTACCCATAAATTGTATAAAAATATTACTATTCCGACAGTTTCCCAAAAACCAAACATCATAAAGCTTTTACCTTTTCCTTATAAAAAACAAATGCAAATCAAATGCGGACTTAATCCGATAAGAGCGAAACGTAAACACTACAACGGATAAAAACAAAGCAAAAGAGCGAAAAACAAGGGAAGACCGATAAAAAACTGCCCTACAGTCAGGCAACTCGCCCTAAAAGGAATTTATGAGTACATCTAAAATGGCCATGTATTTCTGAATAGTTATTTACCCTGAAAGGGTCCATAAGGCGAATTGAATATACTTTACGACCCGCGAGGCCCGATACCAAATTTTAGATGAGTTTTGAAAAGTAATCTCGCGTCTGTTACCCATATTTGCTATCGGTGGATTGTGATTTGTTTGTTCGCAAATAAAAATATGAAATCGTTTGAAATGTGAAGCCCGTGAATTCTCAAATTAAAAAGTTAGACTATGTATATTATGCCGACGCGACGCGATTTATTATTTTTTTGTTGTATCAACCTCATCAAAATATTTCAATTGGTATTTTGTTTATTCATCTCAAATACATTTTGAAATTTAATTCTAGATCAAAGAAGGTTTTCATTGAAAATGAAGATTCATAGAACAAGTTGACCTTTGAATTAAAAGAAAATACATTTATTTATAACACACAACATTACACTAAAAAACAAACAGCTAAATATATTAAAACATAAAAATATAAGTACATATATATAAATTAAGAAATATATAACAAGTTTATGGTGGATATTCCTCAGATTAAAACCAAGCGTTTTGCCTCTACTTTTATAATGCGAACTGCAAAGAAGTGGAATACTCTGCCTTCGTTCTTGTTTCCCGATAAGTATAACTTAGGCCTCTTCAAGTCAAGAGTGAACAGGTACCTTCTAGGCAAGCAAGTTCCATCGTCGACCGCATCGTCGCTTTCTATGAGGTGAAATAGCGGTCAAATGCTAGCCTATTTGTCATAAAAAAAAAGTTAAATAAAAAGAAGTGTGATGTTGTGAGTGTCATGAATATAGGTCACGACTCAGCATACGACTATGGTTAGAGAGATCTAACCATAGTCACTGATTTTTAGTCGTAACTCATAGTCATGACTTCACGAACCTCAGCAGTAATAGAAATAGCACGACCCTTTGCAGTAATGGAAATAGCACGACCTGAGTTAAATTTCCTTTCGCAATAAGTCACGCATATCAACTACCCTTCCACACTTCCATAGAGGGTTGGAGCCAAATAGGTAATCCTTTCACGTCTAGATCTTTCAATAACAAATGCTAATTTAGTCTTTGGGCCGACCCGCTTAATCTGTCGAACGACACCTCTAATGTAGCAACCCTTTTTGATCCCGTTAGGCTTTCGGTGGCCATGAATGAAGGCCATTTTGAGAGCTTACACTGCTAACTACTGTATACGCAGTAGAACAATGTACCTGCAGGTAAATATGAAAATGGTTTATGGAGATAAGCAATAAGAAACCTTTACAGTGCTTGTAGAGAGACGATTTTGAGCCTCTAAAAGTACATAATGTTCTTTTTTTACCGACTTCCCAAAAAAGGAGGAGGTACTCAAGTCGACTGAATTTTTATTTTTTTTATGTTTGTTACCTTATAACTTCTCTCCACGTGAGCCGATTTTGAATTTTTTTTTAAGTTTAAAAGATTTTGCTTTCTTATTGGTCTTATTCAAATTTGTTCAAGATTTGATCAGTAGTCCTTGAAATATTGTCAATAATGCCTATTTTGTGACGAATAATGCGTAGGTACCTTGACGATGTTCTCGTTTACCCGACTTCAAAAGTTACCTCATAACTTCCTTCTTTATGAGCTAATTTTGATGATTCTTTTTTTATTTGAAAGCTGGTGTTTTTTATGTAGTCCCATTGAAATTTTATCAAGGTCTGATCTTTAGTTTTTGAGTTATAGTCAATAATGCGTGTTTATACATTAAATCTGATCAAGGTTCCGACGATAAAGCGGTGAAGTCAGTTCTTTTAAGCTTTGCTTGCGTTTAACTATTAACTCAAAACACTAAAGTTTTAAGTCTAAAGATAACATACACATAGTAAAACACAATAAATTATTATTAGAGAGAGAGAGCGTAGAGCTACCAAAATGACGCATATTGCGCATGTTAAGTTTACAATTGTTCCCAGATTTTCCTCGGTTTGGAAGTTAAACGTTTAGACCCACATTCCTTCCCTCTCCTGAGGTAAACTCAAAACCCACTATCCATGAATATAAGGGCCTTTTACTAAAAAAATAACAAAAACCTGACTGCGTAAAAAGTGAACTTCGTATTGAACATGTTTGGTAATTAAATGAGAATGGTTGGTACCAACTTTATCGTTATAGACCCTAATTAATGGTTATACATAATTTAAAAAAAATTAAAAATAACTCAAAATTATTTTCAAGGATATATAACTTATGTATGAGCTGAACCTCAATGGTATAACTGTTTCATCGCCACTATGTGGTAACTTTGAACGAGGTTTTATTTTAGACCGACTTCACAAAAAAGGAGCAGGTTCTTCACAACTTCTTTCTGGGTGAACCGATTTTGAATTTTTTTGTAATGGTGCTTCTTATGTGGTCCCATTAAATTTTGATCAAGATTTGACAAGTAGTTTCCGAGTAATTCTCAATAATGCGTATTTCATTCATTGAAATCATGGGTTCCGAAGATAAAGCTGTGAAGCCGGTTTTTTAAGCTTTGCCTGCGTTTACATTATTAGAGCAACTCTTCAAACAAACCGTTGTACCAGGTACCTACAACAGTTTAAAGTTTTCAAATGTTTATTTAATCTAGTTCTCGTCACGTAGTCTCGATCCTCGTGTGTCTCGTGCTTGTTCTGTTATTAAATGGCATGTTTACCCTCGTTGTAATGAAAATTACGTTACATAATTAAATTCAGAACAGTGATCTCTGTCAGAATTGTTTGGACTTGTTTTGAAAGTTATAGATTTAATATACATTTAGTTCAGAAAACATTAAGCAAATTCTTTACAACGGTATTAATATGGTTTTATGAAAATTTGTTTATTTACCGCGATATCCATTTCTTATGTTTTTGTTTTTAACTGCACGTTGGCTTAGTTGGGTGAGCGTTCGCCTTCTAAGCAGGGGTATCGGGTTCGATTCCCGGCTTCAATACAAGTTTTGTCCCCAAGGGAAAATTGTGTTTATAGTTCCGATTGTGAGTGTGATGTGAATGTTTTCAGCACCCACGACACAAGTCATCGAACTAAGTGTGCGTTTGTGAGCGTGTAAGCCTTTGCGTTTGTTTGTTTGTCTGTACTAAATCCATGGTCACGCAGTCCACACATACATCTAAATCCGGCGAAATGAGAATTCGACTTTTTTCGTTAACGACCAAGCTCTAATAAAGGATGACTCACGCTAGACCGTATCGGGTCCGAGCCGAGCTTCGGTCGAAGCACGGTCACCGAACCGATCCCGTGCCTGTAATTTACAAAGACGGGCCTCGACCGAGCAATTACCGTGATGCAATCTACTTGTCAGAGCATAAATAGTGTTGTAACTAGACTACGATTATGTTGAACTTTGACTATCTGGAATTAGCGGCTATTGCGATCGCTCCGGACGATGAAGAATCTGAATCTTTATCTAAAAGAAAAGACTAAGTGGAGTGTGCCGAGCCGAGGCGGGACCGAGTTGTTTCCGTTGCTCGGCCGTCACTCGGTTGCCGCTCGGTATAGCGTGAGTGTGTCCATACAAAATATATGTAATTTTAGCTGACTGTGCTACGGCCGACGCTCGGCTCGGGCCCGACACGGTCTAGCGTGAGTCATCCTTTAATGTTCTATTATAAAGAGTAATGATTTTTTTTTTGAAAGAAGAATTTTTGACGATTTTTTTACAGTAAATGTGAAGTAGTGACATTTTTCATCGAATTCTAGTTATGATAAAATTAAAGGTTGCCGAGACTTTTCATTTATATAAATTGTATACTAGCTGACCCGCCCGGCGTCACCCGAGTGTAAAAACATTCACATAAGCTTTTACCCACACAGCCGCACACAAAGTTTAATAACTTATGCTGTGGGGCCGTAAACACCAACACCATAAGCATATCACACATAGAACCAGAATCAAAATTTTCCCGGGGGAGAAGAAAACTTGTGTTCCCATCGGGAATCAAACCCGCTGCTTTGAAGGCGAACGCGCACCCTACTACGCCAGCGAGCAGTTCAGAGAAAAGTGATAACCGGCCAAACAAAAAAAAAATTAAGTCGGTTCAAAACGAAGACGATCTTACACGTATAATATGAAAACCAAAAAACCACACTTAGTTCAATGATTTGTCTCGTGTATCGTACAGCACACACACATCTTCAAGCCAAGAGTGTATACGTATCTTCTAGGCAAGCATGCTACATCTTCAGCCGCATCATCACTTTCTATCAATTGAAATAGTGGTCAAATGCTTGCGTATCGAGCAAATAAAAAAAATACATTCACATCAAACCCAGAACCACAAACACGAATTTTCCGTACAGAGAAACTTCGTGTTCCCCTCGAAAATTGAACCCGGGTGCTTTGAAGGCGATCTTATACGCATAATGTGTAGGGTTAGTCCTGCTGTAAAGTAATCTCACGATTTCTCCTAGACTTTTTTTACAAATTATATGCAGTAAAGGGCAAATTAATATTTACATGAAGATATTTTGATAAAGATTTATACTTAATGTCTCAAAAGCCAACTATTTTTTTTCAGATTTTTAACAAGGAAAAGTATTTTCTCTGGGATAAGTATACATTCT
The DNA here is from genome assembly GCA_948107665.1 of Lomographa bimaculata. Classification (NCBI taxonomy): domain Eukaryota; kingdom Metazoa; phylum Arthropoda; class Insecta; order Lepidoptera; family Geometridae; genus Lomographa; species Lomographa bimaculata. Next base: position 21,882,958 of record OX403585.1, on the reverse strand, counting down.
AGATATATGTTGTTGCGAACATTTTTGTAAAACTCATAGAGGCCAAAATTTTTGCCATACCTACATTGTATTCACTTGGAACAGCTAGTCAAACAAATGAATAGTGATTTAAAACATGTTATATGTTAGCAAGTTAAAATTTTGCTATTGCCGTAAATGACAGACTTGCCCACTGGAGCGTCAAAGAATCTTAAATATCTGCTAATTTTTTTTATGTTCGACACGCAATTTACGACATTTTGGTGGCAAGGTGAGATTGTGGTCAAAATTATTGACCACAATCTCACCTGATTGAAAGCGATGATGCAGGCGAGGATGGAGTTTAATCAAGACAAAGATATACTGAAGACTCAGCTATATAAAAAAATTACTGTCTTGGCTTAGTTGAACTGCCCTTTGGCTTAATTGGATGAGCGTTCGCTTTCTAAGCAAGAGTATCGGGTTTGATTTCTGGCGGGAACAAAAGTTTTATCCCCAAGGAAAATTTATGTTTGTGGTTGTGATTGTGAGTGGGGTGTTTCCGGCATCCACAACAATACAATACAATAACTCTTTATTGACACCAAACGATAAATACAGCTAACAGAGAAACTTATAAAATATAGGTACAATGGGCGGTCTTATCGCTAAGAGCGATCTCTTCCAGACAACATAAGTCATTGAACTTAAAATTTCAAGCGTTTATTACTGTTAACTTACTAAAACTTTTGAACAAGGTGTCTTATCTATTTACTTCTTTAACAAGTTGAAACGTTTCTTTATAATACAAAGGTCCCTTCGCATTATACCCAGATAACCAAATTTAACCCAATTTTTCAAGAGTCTTCACCCGGTACATTTGTGGACTAATTTCGGCAGTAAAGTCCTCCATTGTTGTATTGTATGAAATGTTATCTGTACAATGATGTCCGGGTGTATTATTTAATTTAGCCGTACAATAAGCCTCGACATTTCACTGCCACGTTTTGTTGGATTAAGGATAATGTAAATTGGTAGTTGTTTACTTACATTTTTACGTGTGTTAATAAACAAAATTTTCACCTGAGAAAAAGCATAACGGTTATTCATACAACAACAGGCTGACCACTGTGGTTTTAACATTGTATAAATATATTGGCAATTAACTACAATATTGTTAAAGGACTACCATGACCTTATTTTCGAGTAACACCTGAGATCGATGGGATATGCTGAAAACCAGCCCTGCACAAACCCTTAGTTATTGTTATAAATATATAGACAATTAATTAACTACAATATGTTAAAGGACTACCATGACCTTATTTTCGAGTAACACCTGAGATCGATGGGATATGCTGAAAACCAGTCCCGCACAAACCCTTAGTTGTTGTTATATTCCAATTGCCAAACATTTCTTGCATGAATTTTTTTTGTGTTGTGTACCATAATGTGATTATTTTAAATATTTAGCAATAAAATGATTTCTATTCCATATTACAATGGATTTCATAATATATTGCACTCCATTTTGGCACATTAGAAAGATGCCATAATATTATCTGAATATACCAAATCATAATAAACGCTAAACGCTTTCAAACTCATAGCCCCACACTTCGATGACTTGTGTCGTGGGTGCTGGAAACATTCACATCACACACACAATTACGACCAGAACCAACACAAATTTGCCCTCGGGTAGAAAACTTGTGTTCCCACCGGGAATCTAACCCGATATCCCTGCTTAAAAGGCAAACGCTCACCTAAACTGCGCCTGCGGGTATTTCATTCAATACTTTATAGCATTAAGTATTTTTATCGACTTCACAAAAAAGGAAGAGGTACTCGTAGTCGATTGCAATTTTTTTTTTATGGTACCTCCTTACTTCGTTCCACGTGAACCGATTTTGAATTTTTTTTTGTGTGATAGTTGTTGCTTTCCAATTTGTCCCATTTAAAATTGATCAAGATCTGACCAGTAGTTTTAGAGTTATCCTCAATAATGCGTATTCTATGGACTACATTGACGATGTTCTCGTTTTTAGCCGACTTCAAAAGTTACCTCGTAACTTCTTTAGTTGTGAGCCGATTTTGATGATTATTTTTTTATTTGAAAGCTGTTGCTTTCCATGTGATTCCATTTATTTTTGGTCAAGATCTGATCACTAGTTTTTAAGTTATTGCCAATAATGTGTGTTAAATACGTTGAATCTGATCAAGGTCCCGAAGATAAGCGGTGAAATCTGTTTTTTAAGCTTTGCTTGCGTTCAAATATGCATTGAAGTTTTGAAATTTTTACCTTCCTATATAGTATAATAGTCCAACTAGGTGAATTATTTTTGTCACCATTGGTGTCTCCAAAAAATATTTAACTTCCCGTATCTGATTTGCCTTTAGAACAAAAATGGATCTACAATAAAAAAAAATAAGTTGGTCTTTTTGTGTGGCACTTTTTTTTAACCTAAAATAAAATATTCCTTTTATTAACGACTTTAACTGCCTTCGGACCCCTTTACTTCATTTAAATTTAAACTTGTCTGTTTGCGTTTGTTTCACTGAGATCGTTATAATTACACATTTTCATTTAACTATTCTTTATAATGTTATTGTCTTTACGAGTGAAATTGTTTACAAATGTTGATTTTGAAAATTTAAATCCAAAGTAAAACTTTGATCGGATTAAATGTTGCAAAAAGTAGAATTTTTAAGAGACATTCTTGCCGCTTTTACATAATCTTTGTTCCATTTAATTTAAACTGTCACATTATTTCTCAAATAATACTTTCCGCTATTTTCTGGTCTCTTTGAAATGCCCTGATGGTGCTGGTGCATAACTTTTTACATTTATTAAGCTCCTTGCCACCCGAATGCCTATGTGATAATCGTAAGCTATGTATATTCCAAATTTCATCCAAACTTATATTAGTCGTTACAATGTGAAGAGAAAACACACATACATGCACACATTTACAGCCTGACTTTTGAATTTATAATATAAGTGTGATTAAAATTAATATATCTAAAAGGACTTTATGTGATCGCAATTACTAGAGTTTAAAAAATATTAATCATATGAACTGAATAGACCCACGAACAAAGTTAATTCTTCATTCATTTTAATTTTATAATTAACGATCTTTACACCTCACTACCCTCAGCCTCAAAGTACCTATTAATTAGAACCAAATTTTAACTAATACTTGAGGCAAACCCTTTAAATTGGGGGATTATTTTTGCTATAAGGCCTAAGGATATACATCGGCATTAAAAAAAACATTAAAAATAATCGGCAAGACGTGTATTTTTCTTAAGCCTTCTTTTACTAACGTTATACTAACATTTCACTTGTTGATTATGTGGTCAAAGAAAATGGGATCGGTTTATGTTATTGGTTTTAATGACAGGTGTCGGTAATAATATTTATCAATATTTCGTTGGAACGAGTACTAGGTATATAGATAGGTACTTATGAGTGGTTAAGCTAACAATTGCTGTAGTACTTAACAAATTTAGCAATAGAAAGCTATTTAGTCTAGAGTTAGGTCTACTGTTTTTTTGTAAAAATGATTAGTGAAAAATAATATTATTGGCTCCATTTTTTCTTAGCTTTTGACGACTATCACGCTTGATTATAAGTGATTTTGTGCTGGAGGACAATAAGCATTTTAGACCTAGAATAACTAGTTCTTAAACATAACCACTGGAACAAATTTGTTGACAATTTTTTCGTTCTTGAGTATGTTGAATTTCGACTATAGGTACAGGATAGTAGGCCAGGCATAAACGAGAAAATGCCCTAAGATCATGTAATTTATTTTGATTATATAAAGATATAATCAAAAAACGTTTACTAAAGTTCGTTCTTGTTCATCAATAGATTTATGTAGTGAAATAAAAACATTGGTTTAAATAAATGCAAACCCCTGCATGGATTTTTCCTTATCTCAAAAAAGCGAATGTATATAAAACGCGTGACATGAATTTTAATAAAAACAATTTTATTTAAATTTAAATTCATCCAGATAATAATATCACCACTGATTCTGTTATTTACAAACCATATTTTACTTGATAGTGATTTCGGAAACCACACATATCGCTGCGTCATGGAAATCAGCGATCTTTACCGAACGTTTCCGAGCGTCGCCGATTTCGTCGAAAATTTCCGAACATCCCCTTTGTTTCGACGTTTATTACCACTGTATTGCTAGCGATAAAAATTTATTCGCAGTAAAATATGGAAAGCGGGTCAGGACCGGATTTAGAGACCGACGCGTCAGGACAGCGGAATAAAAGAAAACCCGGGAAATATTGTGGAGCGGTTGTCGGTCGCAGCTTTGATTTTATCTCGGTAAATGAAAATCTCGTTGCCCACGGGGATTGGATTCATTAGAAATGGAGAACAGAGATAAAATCTTTCGAATTTGGGGCTTGGAAAAAACACTTCTTGTTGCTTATAAGATACTAGAGAGTACCTAGAGGGTCTTTAATTAAAAATGCTACGCAGTGAGCTAGAAAAGAGATTTAGTTAGAACCTTTTTTCATCAAATCAAAGGTTGTAATTGTGTGCTATCTGAATGTTTCCGGCACCCACGACACAAGTGATCAAAATTAGGGATATGAGTTATGGGGCTGTGAGTGTGAAAGCGTTTATGTCATGTTAAATCAAGTTAATCGAATATATATCTGTCAACTAAAAGCACAACAGTTTTGGGTTGGTCATATTTGAATTAATGAAAATCTGTTTTTCATGGCGAACCACACTTTTTTTCAAACTCTTTCGATTTTCAACCCTGCTTTAAATTCAAACACTTTTCTCACGGGTGAGCTTATTCCTAACACATGCAATCACACCCATAATAACAGTAGATACAAATTCCCTGTGGTGAAAACTTGTGTTCCCATGAGGAACCAAACCTGATACTCGCTGCCTAATAGGCAGACGCGCGACAATCGGTTGCAGTTTCGCTATCGGAGTGCAGCTTAAAAAAGAGCATAAAGCACATCAAAATAACTTTAAGGTAACAGGGATATATCCAAATTTACTATCAATTTCAATTATAATTTTTGTATTGTAATTGCCAAAGGAATAAACAAACGTGTCACCGAGATTATGTATTAGTTTTACTGTCTTAAATAATCGAGCTATTTATTTTATGGATAAGACACCAAATAAGGTACAGTAGTGAGCCCTACGTGATAAGGCACAATACCAAAGATACCAAAAAGAGCAGATTCTTAATTTGTAGTGATTAAATTGCTCTTAAACATATTTTTTTGTTGTTATCTTGCATATTTTTGTAAATAATAGCTTTTACCATACCTGGACAATATTTTTAAATACAAAATCAAAATAATTAACCACATTAAGAAAACAGTAATTGCTACCAACATTAGAAGTAAAGGAGCCTTTACTTCTAATGTTGGTACATCAGTATTTTACCAAATACTTTTTTTAAAACATTGATTTTTATGTTAGTCCGCCTCTGTTTGGCATAGAGTTATAAATTCGTAGAAGCGACCGAGTTACAACCCTCAAATCGTTTAACGCGACGATAAACCGCTACTTCGCGCGTTACCTTGATGTATACGAGACACTTCACAATATTGCATATTGTTGCACGAAGTCACGTTGTCGCGTCAGTAATTTAGTATTTGACTATATTTTATATTTTTTAATTGATATCAACGAGTACATTATGAACTCTTTTATTGAAAAAGAAAATTTGTTGTCAGTAAAGTCGGTTTACGGACTATAATTTTGCGTGATAACGTCATAAGAAAACGCTTAGGCCGATCTTGCCTCTCTATCGCCTGTTCCGCGCTCTCGCTTGCACGCTCAGGCTCAGGCGGAACATGACACTTTTTCGTGCGTGCAGCCGGTGTTCATCGATTTATGAGACGGTATCATGTCAAACAGGTATAAAAATGGTTTTATTTTTTAGCTAGTTTTTCATAATAAATGCAAAACTCATCGTATTCTCTTGTGTTTAAAAAGATATTGTTAAAAACACTTTGTGTTTTTGACATGAATATTAAAGAGCTGGACAGCTGATTCTGTTACTGTCTGTTCTACTTTTAACTAAATACGCAATAGCTTTTTTATTTATGTATCATTAAATATTGCCACATTTTAATCAGTAAATCTGTAAATCACCGCTTATTAGCCATTATATAACATTTAACAATTTAATAGGTAATAAGTCATACGTTTACAAAAAAATATATATATATGTATATATATATGAATTTTATTAGAAATAAAATTTTATTAGATACGTTTTTGAAAAAAAAATTTTTCTTTTTCAATAAAAGTAAAAGCAATTATAATAAGTGAAACGCTGTATGGCCATTAATATGTACATTATATTAATAGCGTTACAGCAATAATAATTATACATAACATTTAAAACAAAGTAAACGCTCGTGACTCTTTGACAAACATTTAACCCTAGAAAGTCTTGTCAAATACCTATAAAAACCCACATATTCATGCGAAGAGTACTAAACCGGCTATTTGCCACGACCCTTGCTAATGAACCCGCACGATTTATATTCGACGAGGGACGCTTTACGAGCTTGCGACATGTCTAGATGTTTGTAGATCTAAGCAACAAAGCATGAAAATGAGGAAGTTAGACCCAAAATGGTCGACCTCAGAGGGAAAAGCAATGGTTCTGTTTTAGTTTTTTTTTATATGGTAGTTGTGTCCTGACGTGGTGAAATGCAAACTTTTAACACTATGTTAATACATAGTGTTAAAAGTTTGCATTTTACTCTCATATATGTATGCATGTTTGTTCCTTTGTGGCGTTCTAGAGACCAAACTCGTGAGTTAATTCTGATGATTTTAATGTCAATAGATTGGTTTTGCCAACGGTTTATGCATATATAGCCCACCAATGAATAGAATGTTCACCTTGAAATTATGACAACAAAGTAAATATGTATTATTTTTGACCTGATTAGTTACACCATTTATAACTCAAGAACGGCTGGACCTGTTTTTATGATGTTTGATTTTTGGATTTGTCTCCTTCCCGAATAGCAGAATAACTAATAAAACATGTCATAAACATGTAAACGGGTAATCATTTATTATTTAAGTTTACAGTATGGTGTTAAGGTTAATTAACTAAACTTTAACACTTTTGATTTGCAACGCATGCCGGGTACAGCTCGGTATTCATAAAACTTCAATGCTCCAAGATATCTAATACCAAAAACAATGTAAAGGAGCTCCTTTCATGATACTCAATTACGTTTTTCAAACTGTTTAAAAACTAATTAAAACAAGTGTAGTCTTATCTTATATTCAAAGTGAATACTTAATTAAGAAAATTGCTAGAAAACACAGTCACAAGTTGAAAAGCTTTTTCATAGCTTAATGGCGGAGTTTCTTCGCACTTCGATGCTACTCGAGATTTAAAAGAAATATAAAGTAACAGAAAATCAAGTAATGAATACTAATTAATTTGTTGACTTAGTTTTTGTTTGGAAAAATTAATAAAATCATACTTTTCTTAAAAAAACAAGCGGGATTTATATATCTAAAACGATAATGTTCTAGGTTTTTGTGAATTTGTTTTTGGATAAAGGAGGTATGTAACTGATCCGATTTTAGAAATCTTTTCGCTAATGGAATGCTAGAATAAATTCAGCCAATTGATAACAGTTGGTCTACAAAGTGTCCGACGTTGAATAAACAGAACGTGTTTTAAAGACACACGAAGCGTTTTGCCTCCACATTCATTATGCGAACTGTAAAAGAATAGAATTCCTTACCAGAGTCAGTGTTCCCTGATACATACAATATGGGAGTCTTTAAGTCGCGAGTGAATAGGCATCTTCTAGGCAAACGTGCTCCATCGTCGACCGCATCGTCACTTACCATCAGGTGAGATGGCGGTCAAACGTTTGCCTATCTTGAATAAAGAAATAAAAAACACGATAGAAGTCAAACTTTTGTGTTACAAGGAAACATTTTAATTTAATTAATCAGTGTTTACGTACGTACGGATCAGAAAGCCCTCCCTTAAAAAGTTTTACTTCAAAAATACTGGTGAGATTCTAGATGACGTGGGAAATTAATAGTTCGCAAATAAATAATATCGACATTATCGATTTTTCTAAATGTCTGTATTATATATTTTTTGGTTGTTCCTTTAGGTTTTTTCTAAATCACTTCAATATTAAGGTGAGCAACAAAACAAAAAATTAAACGCTCTATTCAATTTCGAGTTTTCGCTAGACTAGCGCACGGCGATTATATATATTTATTATGAAGAATAGGCATATATTTGACCACTATCTCACCTGATGGTAAATGATGATGCGGCCCAAGATGTGACATGCTTGCCTAGAAGATACCTATTCACTCGAGACTTGAAGACTCCCAGATTATAACGTTCGGGGAACAAAAACGCAGGAAATGAGTTTCACTTCTTCGCTGTACTGATTATGAACGTAGAAGCGAAACGTTTCGAGCAAACTGGAGGTATATCGACCATAAATGGATGACGATTTTTGATTTTTTACGCTTTCACACTCACAGCTCCAAACTAAGTTCGATGACTTAACCTAATATTCACATCACACACACAATCACAACCAGAACCAGAAACACACATTTTCGTTGGGGAGAAAACTTGTGTTCCCGCCAGGAATCGAACCCGATACCTTATAGAAGGCTTAGAAGGCGAACGCGCACCCAGCAGAGCCAACGGACGTTTGATAGTTTGTCTTGTTGTTAGATGGTAAAAAGGGCATAGGGGAATCAACTCATGTAATTCCTGAGCAAGCTCTCCAAAATGTAAGTGATAGAATACCGATAAACTTGCCACTAATGTACCAAGATTCTAAATGTTTATGTTGAATATGAAGTTCTACACTATTGTAGTAGAAATATAAAGCACCGGGAAGGTGCCTACATTTATTCCCGTCGTCACTTTCCAAGCGCTTGCATAAAAATGTTATTCTATTCATAGAATTTCCATTTAACTGTCATGAAGATAGTTTGTGAGACTGAAAAGAACAACAAAGATGTGAAAAATGATGTCTACTTCTTTGCAGTGCGGATGTTGAGTCATTAAAGTGACTAAAGCTTTTAAGAGTACTGCAGAAAAAATATGTTATTTCGATATGAGTCGATCGCATATCATATGAATGTGTTACGTTAACATATAATTTTTCAGATTGTTTTTTTATCTTCCGTCGAGTCAATTTCTTGATTGAGATTGAAAATGTATCAGTCAACAAAATTTTACGTTATTTAGCCTTTGAGTTTTATTTTATACCTAAAATAAATAAAAGTCAAAAATCAGAGTTTGAAGAAAACCTTGAATCACGGGAGCCGACAATTCCGTAAACATTCAAGGTTTTCTTCAAGCTCTGATTTTTGACTATTATTTATTTATTTAGAGTAACATTTAATGTTGTGCTCTTAGTTAACCAGAACTAAGAGCACAAAATTAAATGTTACTCTGGAAAAAAGTGTATGCTCCCGGAATTCGAACCTGACACCTTAATTATATTGGCAGATATGTTACAAACTACCCCAGCGGACAGTTCCGAATTATTAATTAAAATAAAAAAGCTTTAAAACTTCATACCCTAATTAAGTTACGTCATTAGCGTATCAAACCGTATCTAAACACGCAACTATTTCAAACCACAGCAAATTCTTGCGGTCGTCAGTCAGGATAAGTGCTGCCATATTCATTCATCAACACTCTCAAAATTTCAATTGTCAACCTTATAATCATGAACATTAGACTTAGTTTTGATTTTGAAATAATCTTTAATTTAGAACCAGCATTCTTCTAATGAGGTGCTTACGTGAACCCTACGAGTGCTCTCGGCGCCTTATACTGTGTAATTCGCTTTTTGTTGATAAACTTGGAATGCTACGAGAAGTTTAATTTTGCTAAAAGGTTTTTGTGCCCCGAAGCGGTTCTTACGTTGCGGGCTGCAGGACTTGCTTTACTTTAACTGTTGTACTTCTCGGTTCAAGATTTGTACGAAATGCGAGTAACAAAGTAAACTAACTGGTTTTTAAAGGATTTTTAATCAAGATTGAGCTAGTTAGTTTGTTCTTACAAAAATGCGGACAGATTTTTTTATTTGTACAGTGAATGTTTTTATTGCATTGTATGTTGGAGTTAATGTTATGCTTTTGATTACTGAGTTCACGTTATGCTAGAAGTTTGACTTAAATGTGCTTAACATATAATCAATTTTTTTAACTCATTTATTAATTCGCAATATATGATTTTAATTACCGGGCCGTAATAGGTGTGAAATTTTTCCGCGATGGATACAGGCTGCGTTTTTTCCCCGGTCGAAGATCCAGGAGTAGACCAAAAACTAGATGGAAAGAAGTAGTGCATAAGGACATGAGGGAATGTGAGCTATCCGTGTGATGCGAAAGTTTCTCTGGATTCCGCTGTATCAGTATTTTCTTGAGGCTATCAGAGGATCATCATACTCAGCCTATCTCAGTCCACTGTTGGACATAGGCCTCTCCCAAGGTGCGCCACTGAGCCCGATCTTCGGCTCTTCTTCTCCAGTCGTTACCAGCAGCCCTACGTATATCGTCGCTCCACCTAGTCACAGGACGTCCTCTGCTACGCTTACCGTTTCGTGGTCTCCACTCCAGAACTCGTCTACTCTAACGGTTGTCAGTTCTGCGGCATATGTGACCAGCCCACTGCCACTTCAGCTTGCTAATTCTTTGAGCTATGTCGATGACTTTCGTTCTCTGGCGAATTACTTCGTTCCGGATTCGATCCCTTAGAGATACACCGATCATAGCTCTTTCCATAGCTCGCTGAGCGACTTTGAATTGGTGGACTAGTCCTGCCGTTAGTGTCCACGTTTCGGCTCCGTATGTCATAACTGGTAGGACGCACTGATTAAAGACTTTTGTCTTAAGACTTTGCGGTATTGGCGACGAGAAGACTCGACGAAGTTTTCTAAAAGCTGCCCAGCCCAGCTGTATTCTTCTTTTGGCCTCTTTCTCAAAGTTGTTCTTACCTAGTTGGAGCGTCTGCCCTAGGTACACATATTCTTGAACAACTTCGAGAGCATTGGCATCAACAGCAATCAGTCCCGGATCCACGTGCTCGTTTATCATGACCTTGGTTTTATCCAAGTTCATCCGGAGACCAATGCGTTGAGAAGAATCAGCTAGGCCATTCAGCATCTCCTGAAGTTCCTGCAACGACTCAGCCATAATGACGATGTCGTCTGCAAATCGTAAGTGAGAGATGTATTGGCCGTTTATATTAATGCCGCGTCCTTTCCAATCCAGTGTCTTAAACATATCTTCCAGAGCGTTTGAGAACAATTTCGGAGATATGACATCCCCTTGTCTCACTCCTTTTTGCAGTGGGATTTGTTTAGTACACTGGTTTTGTACTTGGACGGCTATTGTTGCGGCTTCGTATAGACATCTCATCACTTCGATGTATCGCCAGTCGACTTGGCATCGTTGCAAGGACTCCAGAACAGACCAGATCTCAATAGAGTCAAAGGCTTTCTCGTAGTCCACAAAAGCTAAACACAGGGGTCGATTGTACTCTTCGGTCTTCTGTATAATCTGCCTCACTGTGTGGATGTGGTCTACAGTGCCGTAACCGCTTCGAAATCCAGCCTGCTCAGGAGGTTGAAACTCGTCGAGTCTTCGTGCGAGACGGTTCGTGACTACCCTTGAAAACAGCTTATATATATGGCTCAGAAGCGAGATTGGACGATAGTTTTTCAAAAAAGTTTTGTCACCTTTTTTGAAAAACAGTACAACAACGCTTCTGTTCCATGCTTGCGGAGTTCTCCCGGTAAAAAGGACAGAGTTAAAGAGCTGCTGGAGTTCTCTTAGTACTGGAGTTCCTCCTGCCTTTAAAAGCTCAGTCGTGACTCCATCCTCACCCGGGGCTTTTCCATTTTTAAGCTGTTTTAGGGCCATCACTATCTCATCTAGGCTGATTTCAGGCAAATCTTCAGTGAAGTGGCGCGTCAAAGTAGCTCTGGAGTCTTCTCTTGTGGGATTAGGTCGAAAAGCTTGCGATGCGTAAAGCTTGCCGTAAAAGTCTTCTACTTCCGAGAGTATCTCCGGCTTAGATGCGACGAGATTTCCGGACGATGTGGTCAACTTCGTTAGGTGGCTTCTCCCCAAAGACTGGACGAAGACTTTCGACCCCCGATTTTGTTCAATAGCTTTTTCAATTAGAAGCGTATTGGCTGATCGGAGATCGCGTCGTACCAGTTTTTTGATGGATTTGTTGAGAGCCTGGCTGTCGAACGAAGCAGACGGAGGATTTTCTCGTCTTTTTTCCATAAGCCGGAGTGTCTCAATCGAAAGTTTTGACTTTCTACCAGTACGCCGCTTTTCGCATAACTTTGTGCCTTCTTCGCCTAGTATCTCCACCATTTGCTCTAGTTTTTGGTCTACGTCTTCTGTGGTTTCCAAGGCAGCGAATCGGTTTTCCAGCTTAATCTGAAACATTTCGGATCCAACAACGGTTTGTAGCATGTTAGGTCGGAGCGTAGACTTCATCAAACGGACTCGTTCGGCTTTGTAATTGATGTTCAGAGAGCCTCGTACGAGTCGGTGATCACTTCCGGTGTTGAACCTGTTGATCACAGAGACATCTCTGAAAATTCTCCTTTTGTCCGTCATAATGAAGTCGATCTCATTTTTGGTCTTACCGTCGGGGCTTCGCCATGTCCACTTCCTCTGGGGTTGTTTCTTATAGAAAGAGTTCATTAAGAATAAACCTTCTTTCTCGAGGAAGTTGACGAGCATTTGTCCCCTATGATTTCTGCTGCCATATCCGTGCGGTCCAACTGTCGAATCACTGCAAGTCTGTACTCCCACTTTAGCGTTGAAGTCCCCCATAACAACGTTGTAGTGAGCCTTAGAAGTGCAATGTAAAGCCCTGGATATATCTTCATACATACTTTCTACCTCGTCATCCAAGTGTGTCGATGTCGGTGCGTAAACCTGAATCACTTTGAGGCTATACCTCTCGGTTAGTTTGATAATGAGGTACGCAACCCTTGTCGACACACTGGAAATTTCTACAACGTTGTTACTGAGAACTCTATTGACCAAAAACCCAACGCCACCTTGGGATGGTTGATCTCCTTCTCTAAAATACATGAGATGGCCCGAATCTAAGGTTATGGTATCCTCTCCCTCTCTTCGGACTTCACATAACCCGATAATATGCCACCTAAAATTTTTCAGCTCCTCTTCTAGCTGCACAAGATGTTCGTCAAGCCGTAACGTGCGTCCATTATACGTTGCAAGGGTCAGTTGGTTTTGGCGGCCGTAAACCGTAGCCCGGGGATTCTTCGCACCCCTTGCCCCGCTATGGCCCTGGCTGCCGCCTTGGCCAGGAACAGCAGAGCGACCGGGAACTAGGGGCCATTTGTTTGTTTGGCTTATCATTTGGGAGGTTTTTTGCCCATAATCGCCACGCTGGGCATTGCGGGTTGGCGATCGCAGGGCGAAGCTACTCGAACCGATGACGCTGCTGCCCGTCACCAGCCTGTTCAATTTGGTAGCTACGCCTGATTTGTGATGGTTATACCGCCATCAGTCGGTTGACGTGGGTGATTTATATTATTTAACGCACGTCTGTACCTTAGTCGCCTCGTACGACACCTCAGTAGGAAAGAGGTCGGGACTATTCTACTCTGCCGGTCACCGCACGGCCGAAGTATCAGAGGATGGTTGCTACATATAACAAGTGAGTTATATATTTGAACTGCCCATTAGCTCAGTTGCGAGCATGTTCGCCTTCTAAGCAGGGGTATCGGATTCGATTCCTGGCGAGAGCACAGGTTTTCTGGTTCTGGTTGTGATTGTGTATGTGTGATGTGAATGTTTCCGGCACCCACGAAACAAGTCATCGAACTTAGTGTGTGGCTGTGAGAGTGAAAGCGTTTATGTTTATATAAGTAAGTATACTTAAAAGCCTGAGCGTTGTTATTATGGAGAAAAGAGAAGTTGCCACATGCCAAAAATACACATTTATAAAAAAGTTCGATGACTTGTGTCGTGGGTGCCGAAAACATTGACATCACTGATATACAATCACAGCCAGAACCAGAAACAAAAATTTTCCTTGGGGAGAATACTATTATCGCCGGGAATCGAAACAGATGAGTGCCTCTTTTACTTAAACCACCACCACACGCAATGTTTTTCTCTTTTTCCAACCCAAATGGCGATTAGAAGATAATGTTCTTGGCGATAAATCTCCTCATTGTACTTAGATATAAATTATATATTTGTTATTTTACTTAATTTGTTGCAATAAATTGTTACTTATTTCAAATTTCAAAATGTAAGACTATATATCAACTTACGTGGTAAATATCCAGATTTTAAAACAAGTGGTGACCATGATAATAAACAATATTCACATTAACGTTTAACCGATAGAGAGATTTTTATAAAGCTCTGACTGTATAAAAATGCAAAATTCAAAGAGCATGAAACGAGATAATCGCAAAGTAGGCTTTGTGAGAAAACTCTCAATCCTATAACTTCAGCGTTTTATGCGTCGACGGTTTAACGGGACTGAATTTGAGATCTCGTATAAAACTTGATACTTTCACGCAATCTTCTCTGCGGCATAATTCATAAGCTTTTTAAAAAACAAATCTTAACAATAGAAAATAGCTCTACATAATTATCTGCTTCTTAGCGACACCTTTAAACGCGGTCAACTGTTGGAGGACTACGGTATATCTTTTTAAAATGCTTGTTAGTGTCCATTACGACGGATATAATTTAAAAACTTGTGGGCAGTAACACCACTTTTTCACAAAGTCACTGGCCACCAGTGGCGGACAAGTGGGTGGGGCCAACAAAAATCATTGATTAAACATTTTAAAAACTATTCATTTTAAATAAGCTCTTAGCAAGCAAACAAATAAAAATAAACTGTTAAATATATCATATTACATATCAACACAATCAACGTTCCTTCATAACATATTTTATCAATTAAACTTAAAATATATTGAAATAATTTTGTAAATACTGAGTTTGGTAAGTATGCAATACATTAAACGTAAGCACTCGTAATAAATATATCTTCAGGTACAGAAAGTTTTAGCTTAAGTAAACTGAGTTTTTGTCTACGTTTACAGTATCTACTGATTTTTGTTTTCACGTGAACGACTGTTATGCAGTCTAGGTTTATAAACCACGGGGAAAAATCTTTCGCCAAGGTCTAAGCGATCTTTCCCCTTTCGCTCTCTCCTTGGACCAAGCGGCAAGAGTCCATTTGCATAAGATGACTCCTCGGCGCGAAGCTTTTAGCCGGCACCGTGTTTGTGCACACGTCAGAAACGGCTTAATGACATTAAAATATACACAGTACGAGTATATCTCTGGTTTGTCGTTGCAAATGACGTTTGCAGTGTGCGGCGCGCGTCTGTTTGCGAGTCTCATTGTTTTGCTTATGTTAGAAGTACAGAGGCTAGAAGTGAGGATTGAATTATGGGATGAACTGTGACTTATGTGAAATATAATTGGATTTGTAGGATTATAGAATTATAGAATTATGAATTAAAAGTTATTATTGCCTAAAAATACAGAAGTACTAGTATTGTAAACCTTTTTTGTTTTATAAAAATATTTATTTATGAAGTGAGCTCATTTGGTATAAAGGTGTATCTTGTTTTGTCTTAGTATAAAAACTACCGTGCAAGTTATTCATTATTAAAATACCAACCGGACTCCCTTACGTTTTATTATTGGTAAAGTACTTCAGTGAAGAAATCGTATGTCGATATCGTTACGGATATATAACATATCTTCCTTTTAAAACTTTAATATCCTGATGACCGAGCTTTGCTCGGTTTTTTGTTTTTGGTATAATGTGTTTGAATTTGTAGCCTCAGAAAGCTCCATCGAGTAGAAACAGTTTTTTACATCGGTCATGGCGTAATAGATGGCGCTGATAGTTTCTTAAACCCGGTTTTTCAAATGCAGTTTGGGAACCGAGCATTTCTTGGACCTGGAACGTGGATAAATATCGTTTTAGCCCAAGAAATCGTCCTTCCGAAAAACCCCTAATCTGTAACTTTCATGAAAATCGTTGGAGCCGTTTCCGAGATCCTGATTACACACACATATATATATATATATATATATATATGTAAGAATTGCTCGTTTAAAGATATTAGATAAGGTCGCGTAATTTTTTAATTTTTTCCAATAATAATACGTGAATGAGCGTTAACATTACATAGTTATAGTTTTGTTTTAGTTAATTAGTATTCCCATCATGCTGGCGGCGGTGTTACCTTTCTGAATTGCAATGCTAATACGTTGGGCCATATAAGTACCAGCATTTTGATCACGATCAGAGGCGTCGCCTCTAACTGGTGGACTGATATTTTTTTTAAATAGAAAGAGAACCCCACTGGCCCAGTGTTTCAACACCAAACAGCGCAAATAATCAGTGTAACCACTGACGAGGTTGCCATAATTCGCCATATTTTCAACCGCCTTCAAAAGAATTAGGTTCTCAATTCTACTGTAAGTTTTTTTTTGTATGTATGTTACGCGATATCTCCGCGACTTATGAAATGATTTTAATGATTTTTTTTTGTTAGGTACATTACACTTCAGAGAGAGAGCTGGTCCCATATACATTTTATTGAAATCGATCCGACCAAAACCAAAACATAAGCGATAATTTTTTCTTTCTAAATTTATCACTATAGTTCTGCCTAGCATGGCTATAAATGCTATATAAATAAAATCAAATAAGCAGTGAAGTCGGTTTTTTCACTGTACAGGATTAGTTCACTTGTATAGTGCTATTATTATTTTCTAACCGAATTCAAAAAAAGGAGAAGTTTTTCAATTCGATTGTGTATTTTTTTCTGTTAAAGTTCTGAGGTAACACCACAGAACTTTTTTTTAGATGAAACGAAATTTATAATATTCTTTTTATTAGAAAGCTGCCGCTACCCTTGTTATCCTATTTATATTTGATTAAAATCTGACCAGTAGTATTTGAGTTAACCTCAATAATGCGTATTTAATTCATTCAACCTGATCAAGGGTTCCAAATTAAAGCGGTGAGGACGGGTTTTTTTAGCTTTGCTTGCGTTTAAATTATTAATTTTATTTAGAAGAATCAAATTCTATAATTTCACATAAGGCTTGCTTAAAACAATTTTGATTCAAATTGATAAATCGAATTCAGAACTTCAGTGGGAACTGGAAAGTTGGCTCGAACTCCGTCTCATCTGAAATGTCTTTAGTGACACGAAGATCCATGATTTATTACGTGAGAACAAAAGCGATCATATTTAATGAAGGCGGAGGGACACCCACGCGAATGTTATAATACCCACTGACTGCAGACCTTACCTATTAATATCCATAAGCGAGGCAGGTGGAACATAATGAAACATTCAATTAAGAATGTTGTGCAGTAGGTATACGGGTAGAAGCAGCAGTATAACGCTTTGTCATCTTCTTTCTTTTCTTCCACTAAAAATGGGTATGAATAAAAGTGAATTGAAGATGACGGGCGTCGTACATGCCCGGAACTAATCGGAAAATCCGCGTGTCCCAGCCATTTAGTAAACAATAATAATGAATTACACTTGCGATAGTTTTCATATTGAATAATATATTATATAAAAAAAATGGTACATGAAGCGATACAAGGTCTCCCCTGTATCGGTTCATGTACCATTTTTTTAGACCGGGCTATAGTTTGACATTTGGGGATAACATATCAATAATATAATTTTTAGTAATATATTTTTCCCCAAAGTGTGCGAGCGGAACCTACGCCGTTGTATCTGTTAGTTTATGTCAGTCTGCCTTTTTTCTTTATTTTCTATATATGGTACAGTGAGATTTAGCCGGCTTATTTACATGGGACAAAATACATGGAATATATAAAATGTCCTGATTCGAATCCATGTGAGTTTGTCTCTTACATGGCAGGTTTTATTGGATAAATACGAGTAGTAGAGACCAGTATAAGAGACGATAATTTTGCGTGATAACTTCATAAGACGAACGCTTAAGCCGATCGTGCATCTCTATCGTCTGTTCCGCACTCTCGCTTGCAAGCTCAGGCTCAGGCGGAACGTGACACTTTTTCGTGCGTGCAGCCGGTGTCCATCGATTTATAAGACGTTATTACGTCAAAAATAATAGTTCAAGTATAATAATATAAATATTTTTTTACACTATCACTAAATTATTTCAGAAAACATTTGAAGTTGCGATCAATGAAAAATTATCGATTCTGTTTTTACTTAAATTGGAGTGTTTGTACTACCTTACTTCAAGAATTTAAATTTTACATGCTGATTTAGTTCTGATGACAATGCATTTTTATTATAAGCAGGACCTGAATAAACATCTAGGTATATATATTATTAACTCCTTAACGATCGACAAGACAGGCTCAAAATTTTGTATGCATTTAATTATGATAGCCGGTTTTTAGTTTTACCATTACATAGTTAGTTGTTGCATTTAGGTCTGATCGTGACTAGGAAACTCGTCAATGCAAGCACAGACATGAAATGTTGTTTACGCACTCAATTTATCAAACAATTAGGTAATTAATGACCCATTCTAATTGTCACTATAGCATCGCTACTGAACTCAATGTTTGCTCTTAAAAGCTTATTTTTTTACAAGCTTTTATTTAACTTGTTGCAATGTATGTATGTTTGTCCGGGTGAAATCTTCCAACACAATTTAGAATCAGATGTCTTCAACCGATTGAGCTGAAATTTTGTATTCACGTTTAGTTTTGATAAAAATTCATGTTAAGTTGTGTGACGTCATTCTAAATCCAACATGGCGGAACACCCAAAATGGCAGCACAGTAATTTTTAATGCACTCTGTGTATTAAATGAAAGGTCTTGTTGAGAATATCTCGAAAAATTAAGTGACGTTACTTTTAATCTAATATGACGGACTTCTAAAAGCTGGTTTTAAAAAAGTTTTTATTAAGTAACTTATTTAAAGTTATTTTTACGATTAATTTATTATTGTGATCTTAAACCGCAGAGGGATATAGATCAATGCGGAACAAGGCAGCCTCAAAGTCTCGTCAACCCAATCTCCGCTAAAGGTCTGACGCGGCGTAAATTGAGGCAATTTGGAGGCAATCAAGGATTAAGTTACAATTTCACACAATAGCGAACAACACGATTTGTTTTAGTGGAACTGAATGGAGTAGGAACTTTACAAGCTAACACTAGTGTTACAGTTTCTGAAATAAATTATTATTTACGAGAATTTGGGTTTAGATAAGCATGTTACATTTTCAGCCGCATATTCTATATTTAAATATTAATTGAATTGCTGGAATAGCACTTGATTAGTACAAGTTATCAAAACTTATCAACAACAATATGATGATCAAACTGTAGAATCTTATTTAAGGAGTGGAACTCATTGGCTCATTGTTCCCCGAGATTTATCCTGGGAGTGTTCAAATGAAGAGTGAATAGGTATCTTCAAGGCAAGCATGTCACATCTTAGCTTCTTAGCTTATTTTCTTAAAAAAGCAATCTTATGTTTCGGTTTTGTATAAATTGCACCATTACATATATTTTAGGAATGTTCTATCGAGAGTAATTAAGTTACTGCCCAAGTGTAATTTATCTTCGACCGCGTTATCTTTTCATCTAAGTGACATTAAATGGTTTAATTAGATAATTAATTACACCCAAATCCTGCAGTTTTTAAGTAATCAACTCTACATGCTAATTATCTAGCTTTTATTTAACTAAAGTTATATTAATATAAAAATAATACAGTAAACGAGCTCACAACAAAGCGTAAGCTTATAAGTAACTCGAGTACTTATGCCCATTACCAACGTACCCATCATGGCAATGCCACTCTGATTTTTGGTCCAAGTTCCAAAAAAAGTGTTTTTTTAAATTGGTCATATAAATAATTGTAGTAATTGTGTTATTCACCGTGTAAGTCTAAAATGTAACAGACTATTATTATCTCCTAATTAGACCACTCATATCAAAATTATGAGGAAGAGCTCTTTGTATTTCAAATAAGCCCATTGTATTAAATAACAAGTTATTACAGCATTAAATACACGGCTGAGCGAGATTAACCCTCTTCATAGGTATCAAGTTTCTAAACTTACTAACACCTGACCTGACCCGACCTTGAGATATATTAGGTATTAGTTCAATGTTAGGCTTACTCAGGTCCAAGTGAAGTTATAACCTTCAGTATATATATTATCAACGGTTTTAGAATTTAGTAAATTATGTTTTATTAAAGTAACATAATAAAGCTTAAGGCCTTGAAAAACATGACTTGAACATACAAGTAAAAGCTCACTCACAGCCTCACACGAAGTTCGATGGATTGTGTCGTGGGCGCCGGAAATACTGACACCAAGTACACAATCACACCCAGAACTAGAATTACAATTTTTTTTCTAATAGAAGACTTGTATTTTGCCGGAAATCGAACCTGATACTTGCTGCATAGAAAGCGAACCAAACTATGATAGCCGGCACTTCACTAAGTATGTTATTATTATTACTAACCTGAATATTTCCCGAAACGATTTACTAGTGGCTGTCCTTGAGAACCAAGGCTTTTTATCTAGCTGCAATAAAAACGGAAAAAACTATGAAATAAAAAATATGCGCAATTTTCACACGTTACAAATATTTTATTTAAAATCTTCATTTTATTACGCAAAAGGAAAAAGATTTTAATTTCAGTAGGCATATAGGTCAATTTACATTGCTTTTTTTTTCAGTAGCTTAAAAAATAACTAGTCGGTATTAATAAAATCAGCATTTTGTTGCTACTCGTACTGGGAAACGTTGTAAAAGCTGATAGCAGTCGCGGACTGCTATCTGCTTTTACAATCTCGATACTTATATATAATTTGGACCGGAATACTTGGTAATGGTGTAAAGAACAAACAGTTAGCGATTAAACAAAGGTGTGTTTACTTTTTTTTTTAATTTTAGTAGCAAATAAAACTATTAAATAGCAAAGAAAAGGTTGTAAATTTAAATTAAACAAATGATTTAATTATAAATAAATACAAGACGTTTGTTTCACCCCAATTTTAAACATAACAGATTTGTAAAGAACGAGTTAAAATGAATTAATCAATATATAAAATGGTACATATCCCGTATTTATAATAATTTCAAATGTTTGTCACTATAATATCAATTGAATACTGTACAAAATGTCCCTTGGGAATGTAAATTATTTTTTTATTATTTGTTTTATTGTATTTGGGTGGCTTATTATCTTTACGAAATAACTATAAATTTAACTTAAGAAAAGCCATCGACATTTTTCAATAGAGAAATTATTATTTAGCAAAAGACATTATCTTTTGACTTGTATCTCCCAACGAGCAAGTGCCTAGTTTCGGTTGACCAAAAGTTAGCAACGCGGCGCCGGCCGGCCGCAACTTGATCCTTTAGAGAGACAATTTTCAATTTCATAATAAGTTTTCAAAGTAAAGGAACAAAAGCGCTGTTCAAAGCTTTTCCATATTCAAACATTTTTGAATGATTTTCCGACCGAGTTTGAATCAAAAACTTATAATTTAGATAAAATTTACAGATGTAGAACTTGTACAAGTGTATCGATTAATTTGATACTGTAGTACTTCATTATATATACATATATATTAACCGATAGAAATGATGATTATTTTATAACTACACTGCAGATTTTTGGTACACCATTATTTAGTGGATGCAATTTATAGCACCTTTTTAGTCATGTATATTATGTAACTGTATATCGACCGTGTTTAATTTTAAATACGTTTTAATTATTACAAAATAATTTTATTTTTTTTACGATTATTTCGACGAGTTTAATTTTGTTCTTATTCGCTTCTTCGCCGAATAAAACATAACACTTTAAATGTTCCATTCCTTGACACCGGCTAATTAATGCACATAAATTGCACCCTTATTACCCTTAGATAATATATTAATATTTTTCCTCTTATAATACTGGTTATCTAAACCAGTATTATAAGAGGAAAAATATTTATACTGTTGGATAACTTGGTTTTCTAATGGGCAACTTTATTCCTCGTAGATATTCATGTTAGATAACTAGTACTTTAAATGGTTTTTTTTTTTACTGTTAGATAACTTAGTTTTCTAATGGTTTTTTTTTTATGACAAGTCTTTTCAACTTCCATTCGACATTGAAACTTGACTACTTAAATAAATATTAATTATTAGCTAATAATAAGCATAATCAGCTGCTTATGCATAGCCAAATAATCATATAAAAATACTATTATAGATTTATGCTCAGCGATAATAATACACGAATAAAAAATACTCATAGTTTGGCAAAACTCCAACGCTTCGAACACATCGACGTAAAAATCAAAGTTACTATGTCCAATAGTCGTCCAATGCATCCTTTGAACCGATTCCATTATTTATGTGTTCAATTAAATTGCAGTCACAGTCGAAAATGACCAAAAACGGTAAAGATGCGATCAAAATTATATAAAATTATATTCAATGAATGGCTGATCAATTTTATTTTGATAAACCTCAGTGTGATTCAAAAAGATAATCGATCATTATCGAGATATGATTAAATTCTATGGTTATTTTTCGAGTGAAGCTCTGGCTTCACATAGAGATCTGTCTCTAAGTTTAATTTGGTAATTCAGCACTTTTTCCGTCCGTCAGTCATAGACATTTTGCGTCTAAACCATTCATGCGAATAGCTTTGAATTCTCAGAAAATATGTGAAACTATGGCCCGAAGCCCAAAGCTAGAATACATTGTCAAAAACTTATTCGATTACAGTTGAGATACCAATTTTCGTTTCTCCCCTTAGGTTTTCCCATACCTTGATGAGTCGGCGCCTTATTTAATGGTTTTTGAATTATTAACAATAATTATCATGATTTTTCGTTAACGGTTTAATCTCTGTAAAAAAAAGTTTTAGCAGCTTAGATCTGTCTCGTATCTCAATGCTGTTTTAGACTTAGGGTGGGTGCGAGAACGTTTATGTTATGTTTATGTCTAGTTACAGCATAGAGGCTATGGTTAAGTAATGTCTGATCTATAATGGGATACACTAATAATCTCTGCACAAGACAATAGGTAATACAAGTACATAATGAATACAAACAGTAGTGTTCCTGGCAAAATTATTACTGAAATTACCGTCCTCAAAGTCTTTCGTCAATTGCCGTTTTATGACCACCATTAACCAAACCCCTGTCTTCTTTATTAGCTTTTCATAACGAATCTCATGTCTCAATATATAAAATGAAATTTTCCAAATACCAAGCAAGATATACTACGCAATCTATCTTATTTCGTAGATTTAAAGGCGCTATTTAAATACCAAGCCTTCGAATAATTTTGCCAAAGTTTTATGAGACGTTGTGTGTCGTGTGAATTTTGAATCGTAAAAAGCATACAGAGCTAGTCGGGACTTAAATAAGTCTCTGAGTTTCACAAATGTCACTCAGAATGGCTGCGCGTGGTACATTTTGAGCCTATTTAATCTAGGTTGTCTTCTGTTTAAGATGGAAACCCACTGAATTCGAATAAATATATTTTTGTTGTTTATAAAATTTATTTGATGGTCTACTAATAATAACGTTTCTTTATTGTTTTGCTGTATGAGTGTAAAAGTTTTTAAATGTTGTTTCTATATGCTAGGCAAAAACAAAGTAGTAAATTTAGAATGGAGAAATATCGCTTGAGACGGGGATTGAACCCATGGCCATAGTCTTTTGCCCTATTGCTCTAACCGCTGAGCTACTCAAGCCCTGACTCGGGCGACCAATTTATCCATTCCTTTTTAACGTTTCATGGGGACGTGTGACGCGGTCTACCGATATAGTTTGAAAACTACTACGAGCAACGAGTCTAATATTGCAGTTAGCTACACACTATGTTGATAACATTCACCCAAATCAATAGATTTTGGTTTTTATTAGCGATACATTTCCTTTCCAAATTTACTTACTATTTTTGACCTAATGTAATATGTTAGCATGCTTTTGTGAAGCAGTAGTATTTCTTTTTCTCTGACAGATTAGCGTTTGATGCCTTTCTCACGTGATGGTAAGTTTTGATGTGGTCGAGGATATTAAACACGCTACTTTTAAAAGAATAAATAATACTGTATTCTCAATTTTATATTGTTAAGTGGTAAACAAAAAAGTTTGCTAAGGACTAAAATAATATACGTCCCGATAACTATTTTTCTGAGATAGTTACCATTCCTAGTGGTAAAAAGCTAGTTATATGATACCTATAAAACATGGTCTATTTTTCCTTTATAATATCTTAAATGAATAAACTCTTGTTGAGTATTCAGCATAATGAAAAGAGCTGAGACTTTTAGTGCTTCTGAAATAAAACGGATCTGTTTTAACTCGGGGAGTAAAAAGACGTTACCATATTTTACTGCTCCAGAATAAAAGATCTTAAAATTAAGTCTTGGAGCTCGAAGCTTACTTTCTAGCGCTTTCGTGTATCGTAAATTATTAACTTACTTAAATATTTTACTGTTGAAACTGTCGTAAGTTAATAATACACTTTTATTTATTCTAACGCAGACGTTACGATGAGTAGAAGTGTATTTACTGTTGAAAGTATGATACCGATTGCTTTAAAACCATGAACAACTTTAAGACTTTCGCCTTTGAAGTGTCGCTGTCTGCGAAGTTCAGCGACTATGTGGGTTGTTAGTACTTTATTTTGTTAAGTATAGTTTTATCTGTGCAGAAACTTGCTGCGCTTGAATAAGTTGTTGCAAAAAGTTTTGGGCTTTTTCTTTAGAGCAATGTGACCGTGAGTTTTGAGTTTGTCTACTCCAATTAGTATGATAGAAATCACTTGAACTATGAACATAATTATTTAATACTAGCTGAGCCCCGCGGTGTTACCCGCTGTGTCGGGATAAAAAGTAGCATAATATGTTTAACTCGTATACTGGGTGGATGAGTTCCTTTTCGCCTTTAAAATATTAGTAGGATATCAGGATAAAAAGCCTATGTGTTAATCCAGGGTGTCAGCTACCTCCAGACCAAATTTCATCAAAATTGGTCCAGCCGTTTGAACGTGAAGAAGTTACAAACATACAATCACACTCACAAACTTTCGCCTTTATGATATTGGTAGGATCTGTCACTACCACTTGTTTCTTTTTTGAAGTCGGTTAAAAAGGGTTTTAACCGACTTCAAAAAAGAAGGTTCTCATTTCGAATGTATGTTTTTTTTGTATGTATGTTGAATCGATTTTGATGATTTTTTTTTTGTTTGGTAGAATATACGTTAGAGATGGTTCCATATAAATTTTATTGAAATCGGTCAAGCCAAAACTTTAATAGATAAGCGTTGATGCTTACCATTATCTAAGTTGAACTGCCCATTGGCTTAGTTCAGTGCGCGTTCACCTTCTAAGTAAAAATAATTGGGTAATAGGGTTAGTACGCCCCTACGTACTAAGAGTAATGTATCCTCCAAATTTCAAGTCTCTCGAATAGCGGTTTAGACTGAGCGTTGTCTGTAAGTCAGTCAGTGAATCAGTAGGTATGTCAGCACAAAGATCCCTATTATAGATTTCACAAGTATTCAAATGATGTGCAAGGCGTAAGGCAGCGTTGCATTAATTACAAATGATATTCCTTTCTCGAATAACGAGTTCACCCGGTGCAACCAGCAATCCTTCGGGAGGACGAGCAGTCGGCATAATGAATATTAATGATTTCGTTTTCGCCATTGGATGGTTAGGTGGAAAATACGGGAAGTTTAAAATTATCATATCGAGTATTTGTTGAAATATTTACGAATAAATAATAGAATTCAAATTCTTAGTACGTAGCTACTTAGAATAGAAGTTGATTTTTTAAAGCAATCACTGAAAACCATGTTGGATCACGACCCACTTGGCGCAGTGGACAGGTGCCTGCCCTCCGTGGATCCTGGGATCGATTCGCGGCAAGAGCACGAATTCCTTCCCAAGGAATATTTGTTCATCTGGTTCTGGGTGTGATGTGAATTTTTCCGGCACCTACGATACATTTTTAAACTTAGTGTGGGTCTGTGAGTGTGGAAGCGTTGAAATCGAATTGTATATAAATTATAGCTAGGTATTCAGTGCGACGACGTAAGGGAAATAATTAAGAAATTACTTGTCACTCTTGATTTAAATGGGTACCGAATAATATCTAGTTGTGCGCCTACCAGGATGGGTAGTATCAGCTTCCAACCCGTGGAGTATTCTATTCTGTCTTTACTGTGTTATCTTTTTAAAAGTTTATTCCTCTCATCAACCAGATCTTCAACGGTAAAATATTTCATCTTCAGTTACATGTGTTTTGTTCCGTAAACATTCATTTTTGTGTATGTTTAAAATATTTTTTATTTGAATTTTAGTTTTATTACTGAAATATTAAAATAAGTTTATTTAAAATATTCGTCATAATAATATAATTTTATTAATATTAATGAAGCATAAAATTATGATGAACATTTTCATGAAATTTAACACATTTAATTTATTGAAAAGTAACTTTTACATAATTATATGATTTTTAAATTAAATTAAAAAAAAAGTTCTGAATTCTTGTTGTATTTTTGAATTTATGAATTCCTTAGATATATGTTTTTAATTTAAAAGAATTTACTGTAAGATTTCCGTGGCATAGGAATTATGGTAGTGTAGTGAAACCGCGGGACGCAGCTAGTTTATTTTAAACAATGACTTCAACATTAATTTGACACACAACAATCATAGTTAAATACTTACCGTAGTTCTCGGATCTGTTTTATATGAAAGTAATCATAAATGTCGTCTGTTTCCATGTCAATAACATTGTCGGAATGATTTGCGTTTGATATTCGGTTTATTTACACATTTTGTTTACGTCTTGCTTTAAATCATCTGTTAACAGTTAAGGAGACAATGACACCTAGAATTACTAGTTATATTACCATAAAAATAATTATGTCCTATTCCAGAACCATATCTACCTACGAAATTTTATCAAAATCTGACCAATAGGGACAGATAAACTATATCCCCAGAGGAACTGAACTGAAAGTTAAGATAAAATATGAATTACTAACCGTGCCCCGCGGCTTTGCCCGCGTTAATTAAGTTGAAAAGTAGCCAATGTGTTATTACGGAACCTAAACTATCTACATTCTGAATTTGATCAAAATCGGTTTATTCGTTACGCAGATACGTGGTAACAAACATTCACATACAAATATTGATTGTGTTGGTCCGAAGCCGACCTTAACTCGCATTTGGCGGGATTTTTATTTTCTTTCTGTCTCGTATAAACTCTAGATCTATTTCAGTTGAGTGACGAGTAATTAAAGCTTTATTGCCTCATCGCCTTCACTGTAAATAAATGGTACGATTAATTCCGTTGCGGCTACCGTTTCAATTCACAGGGCGGATTCATTTTCCGCGTCAATTCACGTTTAATTTTTCGTTAATCGTTCGCTCGACTTACACGCGACTTAAATCGAAATTTCCTTTTGCATTCCATTTTTGATTACAGTTTCAGTCGCGTTTTTATATTAAGTTTGGCTCCGCGAACTGTGTGCCAGAACCTTCTAAATTCATTCTAGACCTGACTTGCTTACTGCCTTGATAAAATCATTGCTTACCATCAGGTGAGATAATGGTCAAACGCTACCCAATAAAAGACATAAAAAAAAAATTACCTGGAACCCGCGGTGCGTAAGACTCACATTTGTCCAGTTTATTACAATCAAATCAAAATTATCTTTTATTTTGATTTTTTCTGCCGTCCTTCAATGCCTCCACTGCTGAAACCTGATGGCTCACATCGCTAAAGAGAAAGCAAACTTGTTTGCCACACTCAATTTTTTTTTTACAGACGACTTATATGGAAAATGGTTGTCAAACATATATGAAAAACATTAGATCTAGCCACTGTTTAAAAAAAAATCTTATGCTATCAGTTATTACGAGCATACAAATCCACAGACAGATACACAATTGCACACGTCAACCTTATAACGCTTTTTGTGTCGAGGGTTAAAAAGTCTTTGAAACCTAATCACAATTTCAATTTGTAGCACATACTTTGAATATTTTAGAACTAGCTGCCCCACGCGGTTTTACCCGCGTAATTCTCGGACCTGCGAGAATTCCATGATAAAAGTGTCAGCTACATCCATACCAAATTTCATCAAAATTGGTCCAGCCGTTTGAGCGTGAAGAAGTATCAAACATACAAACTTTCGCATTTAAAATAATGATTAGTGTGCAGTGTGATGAAGTTTTTGGGGGCTGAGTCACCCACGTCCGTAGGAGGATACCCCTTTAGTCTGACTCCCTACACGTGGTCCCCGGGTGGTGCTAATCAGGTGACATTTGAGAGGTGGTAGAGCATTTTGTGAGTTGCTCGCCTGGCTTGCTACCAAAGTAGCTTACCACCATCAAGCTGAAAGTCTGCCGCTAAGCCAAATACGGTGTTCCGGCAGTTATAATTGAGAGCCTGCGTATTCCAGGTCTAGTGTGTTTACCAGTTTCGATCACATCGTCACTTACCATCAGGTGAGATAGTGGTCAAACACTAGCCTGTCACAAATAAAAAAAATTAAAAAAAAGTCAAAAATTATGAATTTCATCTACTAATATTTCTCTCTAGAACTGGTAATTTTGAACCAGCGTGCAGCGTTTGATATTGACATAGACTGGAACATAACATCGTTGAAAATTGTTCTAGTTGTTTTAGTGTTCCAAATAATTTAAATATTTCGTAGCGTTACCACGATAAAGCTTTTTTAAATAATGAACGAAGAGTAAAATGTCTGTTATTCCAAAAGGTTTGTACAGACGACATTTTTCAAATGTTTAGTTAGAGTTAATCGTTCTTTCTATTTTCGTTCACTCGCAGATTTCTTTTGATTAATCTACCGTTTTGATGAATGATGTCAAATTAAGGCTAAAGCTGTTATGAACTAAATTGAGAAGTTTTTGACTGATCGCGTCTAAAACTCCTTTAAAGCCGTTAGAGTAAAGTGTTTATTTTTAAATAATTTATTTTCCACTCAATTATCTTTCAGTTTTAGATCACGAGTAACTCAAATACAAGGTGCGGGGTTGGATATTTGACAATTCTTATTAAGAAGAAATAAATATAATTAAACATAAACAAAACGCTTTCATGCTCACAGCCCCACACAAAGATCAATGACTTTAGTCATGGGTGGCGAAAACTTTCACATCACATACACAGTCAATCCCAGAACCAGAAAAAAAATCTCAAACCAAATCCGATATCCATAAACGGCGATCGCACACCAACTAAGCCGACTGGCAGTCCAAATAAGAAATAAATAATGATTGTGAATGCATGCTTTATATTCTCAAAGACTAAATTATAATTGAATGCTTGTATACTTAGCATCTTGGCGATATTTATACCCTTTTCTATGAATAGCAGAACGTTCTAGCTCCAGGATCCAATATCCGAGCGGGTTTGTACATCTCATTTCCGATCCAGTGGCCTACTCTCCATGCATGTGACGTAATGACGTAAGGAATTTTTGAAACCTTTAAGAGCCCTTAAGGCATTTGAAAAAAAATTAGTTGAAAAATATTCTGGGCACGGCATTACCTCCAACTCGAGCAAGCACAGCAAGCTTTTTTCAAAAACACTCATGGTACTATCAAAATCAAAATTGTTTATTCACATGGGCCCCAAAGAGGCACTCATAAAAATTAATGATTCTATTGCCAGATTCGCAAAATTACAGCCATCCCGAGAAGAACCGTGCAAGAAATTCGGCGGCGCATTATGTTTCATTAATTTTTCAATCCTTAACACTAATACATAATTATGTTATGCTAGGTATACCTAAATTATGTAGTCGCTAAAAAGCGCTTGTACAGTTTGCCTCCATGCATCCTTGTCATTAATGTAGTCGATCGTTTTATAGTTATCGTTTATCGGTTATCATTTATAGTGATCGTTTTATACTGTCGTCGCCTTTTTGATTTCGTTGTAGATAACACAACAAATCTGAAATTTTAGTGCCTAATACAAACGCACGATTAAATGATAATTTATCTATTTGAAATAAATTTAATCGTAGCTTGAGAAGGCATTTTTCACGCTGCAATTTTATTTGCACTGTGAGATTATCGAGCCACATTTAATAAAAAATATCCGGATGACCGAGCTTTGCTCGGTATTTTGTTTTTGGTAGAATGTGTTTGAATTTGTAGCCTCAGAAAGCTCCATCTAGTGTCGAGTAGAAACGGTTTTTTTACATCGGTCATGGCGTAATAGATGACGCTGATAGTTTCTTAAACCCGGTTTTTTCCAAATGCAGTTTGAAAACCGAGCATTACTCGGACCTGAAACATGGATAAATCGATTCCTTGGGCCGAAAAACTATTAATCTGTAACTTTCATGAAAATCGTTGGAGCCGTTTCCGAGATCGTGATTACAAATATATATATATATATATATATATATATATATAAGATTAGTACGGTCAACCATATTAGGTCTGGTCGTACAGAACGTTACTATAACTTTTTCTATGATTATTATCACCAAGGTAAATCCTATTACGGTCGGCGATGGAGCACGTTTGCCTAGAAAAAATATTGTTGAATAAAAGTAACCGGAAATAATAATATACTTCACTTGTTTTCATGTGTATAATTTATTCTTGTCCGTACACAAACTTTCGAACTAACATCCATTAATTATATTTATATCTAACAGTAAAGTCTTCTGTTTTTGTCCATAATATTAGACACTTCTACCATACTGACTTACTACTCTATCATAGCAAGCAATATTTATCTTTCCATAATATACTTACGGATACAATTATTCAATATTATTGCGACAAAGTACTTGGGAGATATTAATAGTCGGGCAAGCAAGTCGCCCGGTGGACTACTTGAATATAAATCGTGTGCAATTATGTAGAAGGACAAGTTTCTCGAAAGTTCGCGTAACAATTTTATGCTTTACTTCAATCCGAAACTTAGTTTCCAGTGGAGCTATTGAATCGCCGGATTTTGTTTGCAAAATGTATCTTGTAGTGGATACGAAATTAAGAAGTTATTATGGTATACATTTTATTTGTTATTCGTGTAGTATGTACAAATACAATGTGTAACAGAAAAGTGTAGTAATATTCAAGTCACACATCTAGCTAAATGTATGGAGTCTAGCAGGAACTTCTGCATTCGCGGCAGCACCATGTTTATTGAGTTTAATTCATCAAAATAAAGTTTCTAAAAAAATATGTCTATTGTAACCCTATTTCATCAGCTACCGTTCTAGACCACATAGCCTTTGGACCTAGACTTCTGACAGCGGTAGCCATAACAAAGGTCAAGGTCACGCGCCGCAGATGTAATCGTAGGGTTGGCAAAAAAATATTTTTTAATTTTTGTACGGAAAAAATTATGTCCGATTTCGACTTTCGTTCTCTAGCAGACGATTCCTGGCACGATACAAATACACACCACCAAGTATTACTACACCTTTTTGTTACAGGTTGTATACGTATATAATTAAATAAAATACTAGTTGCGTCCCGCAGCTACACCCCCAATCATGTAAATTAAAGTGACCAGATTTTTTTAAACTTTCGCGAACTTCAATCATGTTTATGTGAGAAAACCGGGTCTTAAAAAAGCGCGAAAAGACCCGGTTTTCTCACATAAACATAACTAGGTCAAAAAGTCGCTAAATTTGACAACTTTGGGCTCTTATGCCCATCTGACTGCCCACTAGTCTAAACTACAAGCAAGCAAGCGTGAAGATATATAAGTATACTTGTTTGTGTGATAGTGAGCAGGTAAGTGATATGAAATTGAACAGAATATAGACGGCTTGAAAGGCAACAAGAATTGCTGATCACATTGGCAAGGTAGTTTTTCTTACCACCATCTCACCTGTTGGAAAATTAAGATGTAGCATGCCTGCCTAGCCTATTTACTCTAGAATTGAATACTCCCAGATTATACCGTTCAGGAAATAAAGACGCGGGCAATGAGATCTACTTCCTCGCCGTATGGATGATGTAAAAGCGGACAATGTTTAACCGAATCGCTTTGGACGAACTGGAAATATGTGAATCTTACATGGATGGCGTTTGTCAATTTGTCAGATATGTTGCTAACTTAAATTCATTTGCAGTTTGATTTAATAACAGAATCTTAAAAGAATAAAGGACGTTGTGGCGTCTACCACCTCGTTGAAGTATAACTAAAATGAAATTTTTTTTTTTTATTACTATATAGTTATAGCTAGCTATAGTAATAGTTATGTAATAATAGGAACACTATCGTGTGTCAACTTAGCATCTTTTATTTTAACTTGGCTCATACAGGTGGTTCATAAATAAACTAAGCTGATCAGTGAGCAGGTATTTTTCGTGTATGTAGATAAACCCTAACACCTAACCAGGTTGCGCTGTGTGTAGGATATCACTGCTCTCTCGCCATCGCACAACTAGGTACTTTAATAAAAAAAAATATCTAATATATAAAATTCTCGTGTCACAGTTTTTGTTGCTATACTCCTCCGAAACGGCTTGACCGATTTTGATGAAATTTTTTGTGCTTATCCGGTATCTATGAGAATCGGCCAACATCTATTTTTCATCATCATCACTTTTCATCATTATCAACGCGGGTGAAACCGCGGGGCGCAGCTAGTAATATATATAAAATTTGGGTAATCACTAGTGTGATTACCCCGACACGCCCTCTCGCTCTGACGCTCGAATACCAAGTGTCGGAAAGACACAAATCATTTATTTTTATTTGTGGGTATCTAAAAGATACAATCTAAATAATTCTCGATAATGCATCGTAAAGTCTAATTCTACCAATATCGGTGCATATTGTATATCATGCATGGAATTCAATAACAAATCAACCAGTTGACTGTACTTTCACATTTCATAAGTATTACCCTACAAAAGCTGAAACATTGTACATTTCTGACAGAAACTAATTTAGAGGCCACAACGCGAACAATACAGACACGCTCCTCAGAAACTTTTCAATTTTCAAAGAATATTCAAGGCTTTTTCTACCTTTGGGAATATTGTACATTAACGTTACTTGCTTTGTATTTGTATTTTATTCTCAAGTTTATTTATAAATCTATTTTAGAAATTAAGTATCTTTCCTTTTTTTCGTTATGCCTTATTACTTTTCTCTTGACTAGGATGACTGGGTCAACATGAAACGTATGTTTTGATGTGAGCTTGCGAGTATCATTTAATTATTATGTGATATGAATTGCTGTGTTTATTTTTAAAAGCATTCTTATTCACAGCCCCAGACTAATTTCAACGACTTGTGAGTGCCGGAAACATTTACATATCACACCTAGAACAAGAAGCACAAATGCCTCTTGGGAAGAAAAATTACGCTTCTGTCGTTAATTGAACAAACGATCTACGACGCAAAAAATCTTATCTTGAAATAATGTAAGTTGACGTCAATACACAAATTTTTATTTTGTGTCTTATCGTCAAATATACAAGAGAGAAGAAAAACATTAAAAGTGTGCAGGACGACGAGACCCGCGCACCGCCGCGATCCGCGCATGAATGATGGCTGCGGCGCCGTGCGCGCCATTAAATATTTATAGTAACGCACGGCAACAGGGATGGCGCGACGGGTGACAGCGTAGGAAGGAATAGGAGGGAAATAGTTCCCTACAAACTTGTAAAGCTTAATTTTAGGTTAAATAACAGTTTAAAATGAATATAATTAATTGAAATAGATAGTAATTAGACCTAAGATTAGTCCGTAAGTTAGCTATGTTGTCTATTTTTAAGTTTTTTGTTTTGGGTTGAAATTGTTTACGTGTGTGGGTAAAAGTTTAGATGTGGGCGTAGACAGATTGTAAGTTACATATGTGTGCGTTAGAATATAAAAAAGGCGATAATTATTGAAAGACCATGACCACATATCGTAGGACATGTGTGAGGGTTGTGGACAAGGTTTTAACAACTTTTTAACATTAGTCCGAACAGATATCCACAACCCTCCATATTGCACAAGTCAAAATAGAAAAGCAATAAAACTTTCCCGCCAAAATAACGGCCGACCGTTACAATAGACTTAGCTAACAAGATTCTTATTGGTAAAAATTCCGGGTCTCCCATTGGTCTGCCAATAACATCGCCGTTCTTTTTTGTGGTCAAATTGATATAAAAGACTGTGCGGTTTGTATGGGGAGCATTCAGTACCCAGCTCTGTATAGCACTCCAATAAAGAAGAAGGAATCCTCCTGGCAGAAATTGTTTCACTGGAAGCCCTGCCCTCCATCCCTCCAATCCAGCGCACTAGTACCAGCCCGGTACATTTTTGGTCCTTCGGAAGCCGGATCGTCGAGGGATTACGCCGGTCGGCACCAGCGCCGACGACCCCAGCAAGTGGGTACCACCGGTCAGCACCAGCGCTGACGACCCTAGCAACGGGGTACCGCTGCTCGGCACCAGCGCCGACGACCCTAGCAACGGGGTACTGCCGCCGGCACCAGCGCTGACGCGTCGCCACCAGGAAACCCACCAGCGCCGACGCATCGCCACCAGGAAACCCACCAGCGCCGACGCATCGCCACCAGGAAACCCACCAGCGCCGACGCATCGCCACCAGGAAACCCACCAGCGCCGACGCATCGCCACCAGGAAACCCACCAGCGCCGACGCATCGCCACCAGGAAACCCACCAGCGCCGACGCATCGCCACCAGGAAACCCATCAGCACCGACGCATCGCCACCAGCGCCGACGACCCTAGCAACGGGGAACTGCCGTCGGCACCAGCGCCAACGCGTCACCACCAGGGAACCCATCAGCGCCAACAGCCCCACCAACAGGGGTGCTGCGACGGTACGGCACAAGCGCCAGTACCAGGTCGTAGTTCGGGATTGTAGACCGACACAAGCGTCGGTACCTACCTTCCAACCCGTGACACGTGAAGGGTGTCATCATGCCGGTCACTCGCTCGGTCGGAAAAGGCCGAAGACAAGGAACGGAGCCGTCCCCAGCGGATACAGAAACAACAGACAGCTCCATGGGAACCATGGAAACATCCACTGCAGGGACATCCGGGACAGGAGTCACCACCACTGAGACATCAGCTTCACAAACGTCAGCAGCGCTATCGGCTGCGACGGAGGCCACGGGAACTACGACAAGAACAAGAGCTCCAGCTGAATCAAGAACAGAAGCTCATAGAGAAAGAGCGAAAACAGAAGATATCCTGCCACTGCCGAGCAGGATGCCAGATCCTCATAAGAAGAAACAGTCGGGATCAACATACTCCAGGAGAGCACATCGGCTAGCAAAAGCCAAAGAAGAAATGGCGCGCCTGCAAGTCGAGCTTGCCGCCGCCAAGATAGCAACCCTGGAAGCTGAAGATACGGAAGAAGAAGATGACGAGGTCTCCGTATCAGAAGAAGAAACACAGGAGCGAGTGGACACTTGGCTCGCACAAACACAGCCACCGCCAGTCCTACTCGCCATTGCTAATGAAGCACGCCGCAAACAGCAAACAGAAGATCAGACTATAAAGAAGCAGACTGATCAAGAACAGAACAGCATACAGCCACCGATCATCGTCCTCGATCAGAAAACTCAACAGCAAGACGAAGATCATCAGCAACCGACTCCTCAGCAACCACCAGCGAGTAGCATCACGCAACCAGACTACACGCAGCTCGCCACAGCCATCACCCTCGCCATCAAAGCGGGACAACGGCCGAAGTTCATCGAGCTGCCCATCTTCAACGGCTGCCATAAGGATTGGCTGCCCTTCCGCTCAGCATACTTCGAAACCGAGAAGATGTTTTCACCAGTCGAGAACATCAACCGCCTGCGAAGAAACCTGAAGGGAAAAGCCAAAGAAGCTGTCGAAAGTCTACTCATCACCACCACGAACACCGAGGACATCATGAAGACCTTGGAGAACAGATTTGGAAGACCAGAAGCTATCGCCACACTAGAGCTGGACACACTTCGGGCACTGCCACGCCTGACTGAGTCACCTCGGGATATCTGCATATATTCCAGCAAAGTGACCAACGCCGTGTCCATTCTACGGGCGGTGAACTGCGTCTACTACCTCTACAACCCAGAGGTCGCCAAAATCATCGTGGAGAAGCTGACACCGACCCTGCGCTACCGCTACTATGAATTCGCCGCAACACAAGCAAAAGAGGAGCCGGACCTGATCAAGATAGAAAAATTTATGAAAAAAGAAGCGGAACTATGTGGACCTTTCGCCCAACCGGAACAAGTTGGATCCGGAACAGAAAACAGTCAAGTCCGACGTACACAGAAGATCCACAACGTAACAGAGAAGCAGTCAACATCGAAATGCCCAGTATGCGAAAACACGGGGCACACAACAGCAGACTGCGACAAATTCAAGAGGGCGGACGAGAACTCCAGATGGGACATCGCCAAAAAGCGACGTTTATGCTTCCGATGTCTACGCTACAGAACGAAGACCCACAGCTGCAAACCAGTCTCTTGCGGCATCGACAGCTGCAAATATTATCACAACAAGATGCTGCATCACGTCAGGTCGTCGGAGAAAAACGAAGAAAAGGGGGCATCGGAAACCATCAACTCCGCCTGGACTGCTACAAAAAAGCGGTCATTTCTGAAGATCGTCCCGGTGCAGGTGACCGGACCGGCGCACAGTGGTTTGTCTCCCATACAAGAGGCTGGACATAGGGTACTAAAAAATTCAAAGTCGCAATTTCACAAAACTAAATATGCCATTCGATTACTATGATAAAAACTAACAAATATGACCAGAATGTATTTTGAGACTGGACTTATAGTTTACAAGTAAATCGAATAAAACTGTTTTTCATGTATGGGAAGCAACATATAAACATGAATATCTCGTGATTTTGGCCGATTTTCGTTCTAGAATTTTTATGCCAGTATCTTATCATTATATGCCACGTTTTCTCTAAAGACACATGGTGCTACTTTTTTGCACTTTTTGAGATATGATGAAAAGTATATAATGTATGAAAAATCGGGCCGAAGTGAATAATTATAGATTGTATATTGCCATTATTAGCTAAGAATTATGGTTTGTAATTAAAAAAATAAACATAGCGTATCAATGTAATAAAAAATATATATCAATACCGTCAAACAATAATAATATTTACAAAATTTACATTTAAACATTATTACAATTAATAAAGTTGAATACAAAGCTTTAATTGGAAAACATAGATACAACTACGATGAGCCTTAACTTATATAAAATATCATTTTGACTTTAGTAAATTTGTACAAGAAGTGTATGGTGCAGTCTCGTCTTCGTCATCATCATCACTATCATTATCCGCAACATTATCACTAGAGTCGGAGCCTGTTTCTGGAATGGCAGAGACATCAATGAACTCAATTTCATTATGGTCAGGAACGAGCAATTGTTCAACTTCTTTTGACGTATACTTCTTCTCTTTCTTATTCATCTGTCGTCGCATGCTACTCAGTAGAGGATCCGAAGAAAAAAGAAGATTGTGAAGGATATCTTGATTTGTCGCGATGCTACTACACTTCCGCGAGTGATCAGACCTGTATTTTCTGAAGTCCTTATTCCTGGCTTCTGAAGCTTCTTCAGATAAGAACCCTATGGGTACTACGGAAAGATGTTCCACTATTTGAGGTCCATGAATCAGCAACTTGTGTACGCTTGAGGGCATATAATACCATGGATACAGCTCCACGTATAAGTTCGCTGTCTCATCGCAGTACTCTCTGAACTTGTTTAAGTTAATCTTCTCTCCTGAAGAAATGCACTGCAGTACAACGGCAATCCTTCTGATTAGCCTAACGTCTAAACCTGAGATGCGGGCTGTTGTTTCTGTATCCGCAAAAAAACTCCTAGCAGCATTTCCAGTGTTAGTGTTACCACTGCCTTGCTTAACTACGTAAGCCAGTTTCTCTACGAAAAGCTTCCTGTATGGCTACTTTTCTGTCTTTCACTTTTTGCTTCATCATATCTCCTTTTGCTTGCCATGATTTTATTTCCATTTTATATGAAATGTGTAACAGGCACTCCATAGATCGAATCCAAGCATGCAACACTTATTACATTGATACGCTATGTTTATTTTTTTAATTACAAACCATAATTCTTAGCTAATAATGGCAATATACAATCTATAATTATTCACTTCGACCCGATTTTTCATACATTATATACTTTTCATCATATCTCAAAAAGTGCAAAAAAGTAGCACCATGTGTCTTTAGAGAAAACGTGGCATATAATGATAAGATACTGGCATAAAAATTCTAGAACGAAAATCGGCCAAAATCACGAGATATTCATATTTATATGTTGCTTCCCATACATGAAAAACAGTTTTATTCGATTTACTTGTAAACTATAAGTCCAGTCTCAAAATACATTCTGGTCATATTTGTTAGTTTTTATCATAGTAATCGAATGGCATATTTAGTTTTGTGAAATTGCGACTTTGAATTTTTTAGTACCCTATGTCCAGCCTCTTGTATGGAGACAAACCACTGTGCGGCGGGAGTCGTCGACACATTCGCACTCCTGGACGACGGTTCTACGGTCACACTCATCGACCAAGAAATAGCGGACGACATCGGCGCACGAGGACCAGTCGAACCTCTGCGCATAGAAGCCATTAATGAAATGAAAACAGCAGAAACGAAGTCGAGAAGAGTACACTTCACACTTCGGGGGCCGAACAGAAACGAAGAGTGCATTCAAGCACGAACGATCAAGAATCTTCAAGTCTCAGCGCAGGAAGTCGCCAGGGAACAAGTCGAAGAATGCGACCATCTACGTGACATCAGCAATCTCATCACTTATGAGAAAGCCAAACCAAGAATCCTCATCGGGCAAGACAATTGGCATCTACTCGTCACATCGAAGCTGCGACGCGGAAGGAAACACCAACCAGTGGCATCTCTCACGCCACTGGGATGGGTGTTACATGGGAGCCACACACGCACCATTGGCCGCAGCATCGACTACGTCACACACGTCACAGAGCACGAAGAGGACAACTTGGAGGAGCTCATGAAGAAGTACTTCGAGATGGACGCACTCTGCATCAACCCAAAGAAGCCAAGAACAGACCCAGAAGAACAAACCCTACGTATCTTAACAGAAAATACAGTCCACAACGAAGAAGGAAGATACGAAACAGCTCTTCTGTGGAAAAAAGAAGATGTCATCCTGCCAGACAACTACAACAATTCTTTGAAGCGTCTCTTCAACATAGAGAAGAAGCTCGATCGCGACCCTCATCTCAAGAAGAGGTACACCGAACAGATGGAAGCGCTCATCACCAAGGGCTACGCCGAACCAGCACCGAAGACGAAGACTCAAGATAGAACATGGTACCTACCGCACTTCGCCGTCATCAACCCGATGAAGCCGGAGAAGTTGCGAGTCGTTCACGATGCCGCTGCCAAAACAAAGGGCGTCGCACTCAACGACATGTTACTCAAGGGGCCAGACCTACTACAGTCACTGCCGGGAGTCATCATGCGATTCAGGCAACATCGAGTCGCCGTCACAGCGGACATCGGGGAGATGTTCATGCAGGTCAAGCTACGTCATCAAGATAGAGACGCTCTCCGCTACCTCTGGCGCCGAGATCGACGAGACAACCAGCCCCCAGAAGAATACAGAATGACTTCGCTTATCTTCGGAGCTTCAAGTTCACCATCAACAGCAATTTACGTCAAGAACTTGAACGCCGAGAAGCACAGGAACACTCATCCTGCAGCCGCAGACGCCATAATACAGAAGCACTACGTCGACGACTACCTGGACAGCTTCCGAAGTCTAGAAGACGCCGTGCGCATCACAACAGAAGTGCGCAACGTGCACAGAAAAGCCTGCTACGAGCTCAAACAATGGAAATCGAATTCGCCACGCCTGCTGGAAGCACTTGGCGAGAAAAAAGAAACAGACGACATCGAGCTCTATAAACAGGAAGAAACAGAACGAGTCCTCGGCCTAATCTGGAAGACGGACACAGATGAGCTGACGTTCAATCTCAACATGGCTCGCATCCCACCACCGCTGATCGAGGGGAAGAAACCGACGAAGAGAGAAGCACTTCGCATCGTCATGTCGCTCTTCGACCCCCTCGGCTTCGCGTCACCTGTCACCATCAGGGCGAAGCAAATCCTACAGGAAGTCTGGCGCCGTGGAACGACATGGGACGACGAGCTGGAAGAGGACCTCGCCGAACAATGGGGAAGATGGATGGAGCACCTACGACAGCTGAGCAACGTGGCCATACCTAGAAGATACCTGAACTACAGCGACGCCACGACACTCCAGCTTCACATCTTCACCGACGCCAGCGAGTCCTCTTATTGCGCTGTCCTATTTTGGAGGGCGGTCACACCGGACAACGAGGTCAACGTGTCACTCATCATAGCAAAGGCGAAGGTGTCACCTTTGAAGCTCACGTCCATTCCGCGACTAGAGCT
This sequence comes from Lomographa bimaculata, assembly GCA_948107665.1. NCBI lineage: Eukaryota > Metazoa > Arthropoda > Insecta > Lepidoptera > Geometridae > Lomographa > Lomographa bimaculata. The sequence continues at coordinate 21,842,418 of OX403585.1, read as the reverse complement.
ACAAGCAGCAGTCATGGGAACGCGCCTAGCCGAAACCGTCATAGAGGAACACGAGAGGAAGCCGGACTCGAAGACGTTCTGGACAGACAGCAAGACGGTCCTCACCTGGATCAAAACGGGGTCACGAACATACAAACCGTTCGTGGCGCACCGTCTAGCTGCAATAGAAGATGGATCAACAGTCAACGAGTGGCGCTGGATCCCGACGAAGCTCAACGTCGCCGACGATGCCACGAGAGACGTGCCAACCGACTTCAACAAGAATCATCGATGGTATAGAGGGCCGGAATTTCTCTACAAAACAGAAGATTCCTGGCCGACTGAAGCATCTACAGCAATACCAGCGGAGCCGACGGGAGAAGAGAAAATTCACCACGTCACCGCCAACAGAAGAAAGAAGCTTCAAGAAGGACTACCAGATGTCTCGAGGTTTTCAACCTGGGATAGACTTCGCTTCGCAACAGCAAGGGTTCTGCAGTTCATTCAACTCTGCAGAAATCCTAAACAAAAGGTCAACTACAAGCGAAGCAAGAAGAACAGAGAAACAGATCCGGACTGGAGGAAGACAGCCAAACAGACGTCTCCTCAAGTCTCAAAGCCGAAGTCGACGCCCAAAGAAGAAAGGAAATTTCTTCCCGTCACCGCCGGGCTTCTACAGACAGCTGAAGACCTCTTGATGAAATCGTCGCAAGAAGACTCCTTTGATCAAGAAATAGAAGACATCAAGTCAGCCAAGCCGGTCACCAAAGAGAGTCGCCTTCATCAGCTGAGCGTCGAGTACAAGAAAGAAGCCCTGAGACTGCGCAGCCGCATCGAAGCTACACAACACGTCAGCGAAGAAGTCAGAAGCCCGATGATACTAGATGGCAGTCATCATACTGTGAAGCTATGGATAAAACACATCCATCGCCAGCTTCACCACGCCGGCGTCGAGGCTACCATCAACGAGTGCAGACAACAGTATTGGATTCTGCGCGTGCGACCCATCACTCGCACGCTTCTTCGTCAATGCCTGCACTGCCGAATGAAGACTCAAGCCCCTCCGTATCCGAGGACTGGAGATCTACCGCCGTGTCGCCTTGCTCATCATCAACGCGCCTTCACCTTCACCGGAGTCGACTACTTCGGCCCACTGACAGTCACCGTGGGTCGAGCCAACCAGAAGAGATACGTCGCCATCTTCACCTGCCTTACTACGAGAGCGATCCACCTGGAGATTGCGGGGTCACTCAGCACGAGTTCAGCGATCATGTCCCTTCGACGCATGATCGCAAGAAGAGGATGTCCGACCCAGATCTGGTCTGACAACGGGACCAACCTGAAGGGAGCAGATAAGGAGCTACGCCAGGCGATCGACGAAGCAACATCAGGGGAAGCGGCCAAGCGGAGCATCTCCTGGCGATTCATCCCTCCTGGCGCACCATTCATGGGAGGTGCCTGGGAGCGTATGGTGAGGTCGGTGAAGACAGCACTGACAGCCACCCTTCACGAGCGCTGTCCAACAGAAGAAGTCCTCGCAACTCTACTGGCCGAAGTGGAGAACACCGTCAACAGCCGCCCGCTGACTCATGTCTCAGTCAGCGCGGAGGACCCAGAGGCCCTCACTCCGAACCACTTCCTTCTGGGTGGACCTGGACGAGTACCGACACCGGGCAGCTTCGACGAGAAGGACAGCATCAAGAGGTCCAGCTGGCGCGCCGCACAACGACTCGCCGACGTCTTCTGGGACAGGTGGCTCCGGGAGTACCTACCCGAGCTGCAACACCGGCGGGAGCCTCATGGACGAGGACCACCAGTACGAGTCGGCGACCTGGTGCAGCTCATCGACAGCAACCTGCCTCGCAACGTGTGGGTACGAGGAAAGGTCATCGCTACGTATCCTGGCCCGGACAACGTCGTGCGCACCGTGGACATCAAGACAAAGGGAGGAGTGCTGCGACGGCCAGTAAGGAAGCTGGTCATTCTGCCCATCGAGGACGTCGCTCCAGCACCGGAAGAAGATGCAACAAGTTCGCACGGCGGGAGTAATGTGCAGGACGACGAGACCCGCGCACCGCCGCGATCCGCGCATGAATGATGGCTGCGGCGCCGTGCGCGCCATTAAATATTTATAGTAACGCACGGCAACAGGGATGGCGCGACGGGTGACAGCGTAGGAATGAATAGGAGGGAAATAGTTCCCTACAAACTTGTAAAGCTTAATTTTAGGTTAAATAACAGTTTAAAATGAATATAATTAATTGAAATAGATAGTAATTAGACCTAAGATTAGTCCGTAAGTTAGCTATGTTGTCTATTTTTAAGTTTTTTGTTTTGGGTTGAAATTGTTTACGTGTGTGGGTAAAAGTTTAGATGTGGGCGTAGACAGATTGTAAGTTACATATGTGTGCGTTAGAATATAAAAAAGGCGATAATTATTGAAAGACCATGACCACATATCGTAGGACATGTGTGAGGGTTGTGGACAAGGTTTTAACAACTTTTTAACATTAGTCCGAACAGATATCCACAACCCTCCATATTGCACAAGTCAAAATAGAAAAGCAATAAAACTTTCCCGCCAAAATAACGGCCGACCGTTACAATAGACTTAGCTAACAAGATTCTTATTGGTAAAAATTCCGGGTCTCCCATTGGTCTGCCAATAACATCGCCGTTCTTTTTTGTGGTCAAATTGATATAAAAGACTGTGCGGTTTGTATGGGGAGCATTCAGTACCCAGCTCTGTATAGCACTCCAATAAAGAAGAAGGAATCCTCCTGGCAGAAATTGTTTCACTGGAAGCCCTGCCCTCCATCCCTCCAATCCAGCGCACTAGTACCAGCCCGGTACAAAAAGCATAATTTCAAAGTTGCCTCAAAAGCACAAACTGGAAATTGGCACGACGCGATATGGAAGTTATGAAAGGATGTATATTGAAAAAGTCATAGCAATGCTCTGTAATCATAACAACTAAAATAAATAACACAATATTATAATACTTTATATGGTACAAAAAATGCCGTCCATTAGTAGTGAGCTTGAGCATCTGAGTCAGCTAAGAGTCTTACGGAGTCATAAACTCGGTGGTTTTTGTAATTTTTTCTTCATAGATGTATATCATGTCATCTTCCCTTTCCATCAGCTATACTTATATAATGTAGGTATACTTTTATTTTAGTTTTCGGAAATATATGCAATTGGTTAAAAAAAAACGAAACAAAAAGAAAATTCGAGTAAAATATTAACAGAGACATCAGACCCAGTACAAAACAAGCAATAATTTAATTTAAAAAGTTTGTTTTAGATTTAACTCGATACAATCTAAAGTTATCTAATTTCGTTTTCCCTTTATATCCATTTTGAGAGTTCTTGCATTGAATGTTTATTTGGCTTGTTAGTTTAATTAACTTAAATTATATGAGATATTTTAAAGTAGTGTTAAGAGGATTAAATCTAATGGAAGTAGATTAATTCTGAAATGGGTTGTTCGTAATGAATGAATTTAATTATTTTACTGTGGGTAATTTGTTTTGCAGTGCATTTTGATGTTATTTCAAAATGAAGTTTGAAACTAATTTAACTAGATTTAAAAGTTATTTATTTTATTCGATTGAATGTAATTGTTTACGAATGTTGCAAATTCAAACATAGTTTTTGCAGGCTTTTATTTAAATAACAATATTTGTATGTAAGTTTATTTAGGTTAATTTTTTTAAGCTGATATAGAACCACTTCCTGTTTTCCTACGGATATGAAATATTTTTTTCTACAAAATAAAATTTATATTGGTGCACTTTTGTGTTTTGCTCCACAATGGTTGGAATGCTCACTAGACATACGCGGCATTCTCGAAAACTTATACAACATTATATCGAATTACAATACACAAACATAAAGAATTCAACGATTGTATGTAGGTTCTTTATCGACTTCCATTCTGCACAATTGCTAGTCGTAATAAAATAACTGTTTTGGATGCGTGTCTAATCCTAACCTACTACAATATTGAACAGACCCATCAATAACATTAGAAACCGTTATATTTTGTTACTTTTCGTTCTATTAATAGAACTAATATTTAATCAATAAAGCATTATTTTTCAACCGACTTCACAAAAAGGAGGAGGTTCTCAATTCAACTGTTTTTATTTTTAATTTGTATGTGTTTTGTCCTCATAATTTCTTTCTGGGTGCACCGATTCCGTTTTTTTTTTATTTGAAAGGTGGTGGTTCCCATGTGATCCCGTTTGAATTTCATTAAGATCTTACCAGTAGTTATTGAATTATCCTCAATAAGTCGCATTTAATTCATTTAATCTAATTAAGAGTTCTGAAAATAAAGCGATAAAGTAGTTTTTTTTAAGTTTTGCTTGCGTTTAAAAATTTTTTACATCAAAGTCATTGATTAATTTTTTTAGGAGGTACTAAAATATGTTACTAAATACAATCAACTCAACAATTACCAAGGCACTGTTGCTAAATTAAATAATTGACGTCTTATAAACACGATATCGCCAAGCATGGTGCATAAAGAAAACTAAAAGAGGAGGTCTTCCTCTAAAACAAAACTGATCTCAAAGTAGTAAACCCGCTGGCTATAGGTACTTAAAGCATATTTTCTTCCTGTTTTTGCTTTGTATTTTATAAAACAAAAGCTATATTCCCACGGACGGAGACCATCTGCCACAACCTGAGACACCTGCCGTGCCTTCGGTACAGGACTTGGGATAACGTTACATTGTACTGGGGTAGTCTTTGTAAATGTTTTTGTACATTAAGTTCAGAATTGAGGAGGGAAAATCGGTCAAGCGATGCCGTGCCGCTCTTTGCGATAACTTTTTACTTTTTATTCCTAAACTGGTTCTGAAAAGCTTGTTACCCAAAAACAAAAGACTACCTGAGTACATGATACCTTTATTTTAGCAAGAAGCGTTTGATGATCGACTCTGTCGCTAGGATTTGCACCAAAAAGATGGAATTGGCTTGATTTCGATATTGTCAATGCTAAGATCAAAAGATACACATCACGGTGACTTAATGTGTCCTGTCTTATAAAATTAAACCCATTAAAAATAAAAATTCAGCGCGAATATGTTTATCTTTTGTCACAACATTTATGATTTGATTTGAAGTAAATTGATATTGATTTTGATTCGATCTGGACTTAACTAGTACAGGTCCGAGGCGAATAGCAGAATTTACGAGATTTGTACATCCATCAGTGGGGTCAAAGGGGCTGTGATTGATGATAATAATGATTGCATTCAGTTATAGATGAACTACACATAGCTATAATGGTGTGTCCTCTTCTATCGCATGGGACCTCTCTGTCGCACGTATTCACTCACAGCAATATTTCATTGTTTAAAACTCGACAACCGGAATTTAGGACTGATTTCTCGTAGACAACCCTATACCACCGTGTTCGTAATGAAATAATCTTTATTTTAACTTAACTTTGATTCATTAACCAGACCAGCGGAAGTTACTACGAGTAGTATCGATTTGTCTGTTCATACCTGCCTACCCAAAAGTTGTGACGGGAAAAAACAGTCAACCTAACGTTTGCATATTCTATAGGCTTCATACTTTCGATTGGTATGGTATTCGTCTATTAACCAAACCTGTGAAATGTTTAAAAAATATATTTTTAAATTGTTAATTAGTCATATTTTGAACTGAATTTTTTAGTCCACCCATTTGCAATATATTTATTGACATATTTAATTTGATATAAAATACTTTTCATCCATTAACCAGCTCGGTATAGGTCGTTCTATACTGGGATTTTAGACTATAATTTGGATGTACCTACTCATTGTACCTTTTTCACTATTCCATTATATGTAATCAACATTTCATATAAACAAACTTCATGTGAAGCTCTCGTTCAAAGAAGCAAGTTTTATTTAGAAAGCTGGGAACTAAATTAAAGGAACTTCATTAGGGGCTGTCGTTTCATCGCGGACCTTCGCAAAAAGTTATCGTGGATGCTTTTAGCAGACGGTGTTACTGCAGTCTACAGTGTTATTTCAGACAACAGTGTTGTGGAGCAAAATGTTTCAGGTTTCAGCATTGTCATTGAACTGAACTTAATGAGTTTGAGCAGATGGTACCTACACAGTTTGTTGTGTAAAAATTAAAAAAAAAGATGTAAAGAACCACAGTCAAGAGTCACTTTTGGTTTCAACGTCGATGTTTGCTCTTCAAAGTTGAAAAAGAACTAAGATTTTCTTTTTTCAAAGTGCAATTGAAGTTGTTTCAACAACTCGCTCGTAGAAAACAGAAACTTGCATGAGAGCACAACTTTCTACTTTATAAAGAGTTTTTAACGTTTTTGTTACGAACTTAATTTGAGATGTGTAGTTTATAGTTCTAAAGTTTATCTTGTTTTAATTCCAACGGCAAGACTATTAAAAACCATCTTTATTTTATAGACAAAAACATTTTATACACACAGTTTGATGTACATATACAATACAAACACATAGATTGATGTATATGTATAACCATGCTTCCGCATATTGTATTTACTCGGACTAGAATAATTCTTAAAACGTTTATTTCCCTCATCGGCTCAGCAATTTATATTATTCTTCTTATTTTGAGTATTCTTCCGTTATGTTGATTAATTGAAAAATAATTAAATGTTTTCTTGACTTCTTTTTTTGCAACTGATATATACAAATATTTTTTTCATGCATTTTTATTGTCTTTTCATAGTCAGATGATAGATCAAATACATTCCTCAATGAGTTATACAAAGAAAGACTAAAAATGAAAAGGGTTCTATTTCATATTTATTTTATAACAATTTATATAAATTATGGGGAAATTTCCTTTCATTTAAGCGAACTTTTTTTTATCAAAGTAGTTATTTATTTGTGCAGAACCTTCTAGGACAAGCAGAACACTTTTGTCAGTAATTCCCAAGAAGTAGTGCTCTTTATTTCTGATCAAAAAGTAATGTTACCAGTAAATTTATAGCATTAAGAGCTTTATAATGTAATCACTCACGAAGACAAGCGCAGTGCACTGCCTCGCAAAATGTTGAATTGTTACATTTTAAAATGTAAGGTTGCATTGAACTGTACCTGGCCAACGCGACGTTTACTAACAAATTGGTGACTTGTTTGTCTCTTTTTTCAATTGCATACAAATTTAACTTCTCATATAGATCTTTGAATTGACATAAAATGACAATATCCATTTACATCGATTAAATTTAAAATGAGATCATCCTCAACTCACTAAAAATCTCTGTTAATTAATTCAAAACAATATGCAAGTTGATACACTTTACTACGTAAAATAAACAAAAAATATAGTTGTTTACTAGTAGTTTGAGAGCGACATATTCTTGAATAATGCCGTTTTTTAGGTTGGATATAAATCGGTACTTTATATTTTTTACAAAGATGTAATCTACGTATTATATACATTATTGAGTAATGTAAGTGCTTACATCATTCTATCATTCCACGGCGCCTACTCCATCAATCCCACCGCGCCACCGCAAGAGGTTTAATATACGCATGTGCTGAGATAATATGAATAAAAGATACGTTACGTATCATTTGATATTAGAATAGTTTAAGTATTATAATTTATTATAATTATAATAGTTATAAGCTATGTAAAAGTAATTTTTAGGTTCCGACAAATCGAAAGTTTTTCCAAGTTTAAATTGTGCGCAATATAAAAAATAAATTAAGTATTTAAAGCAAGTTTCAATGTAAAAGCGTTATTGTTTTACGTACTCTTTGTTTTCTTACGTTCTATAAAGATCGCAAGTGACGGACTATCGATACTTACATCTATTTGTTCATACTAATATGCAAGAACCGGGTTGAAAATTAACCTGGTATGATTCTGATGTATATCTGTGTGTCTGTCTGTGCCATCGTAGCTGCCAAACGGCTGGACCGATTTTAATTTAATTTTTTACCGATCTCCCAAAAAAGGAGAAGGTACTCAAGTCGACTGTAATTTATTTTTAAGTATTTCAACACATAAATTCTCTCCACGTGAGCCGATTTAAAAAAATTTTTTTTTAAAGATGTTGCTTTCTAATTGGTCCCATTTAAATTTGATTAAGATCTGATGAGTAGTTCTTGAAATATCGTCAATATTGCCTATATTGTGGACTACTTTGACGATGTTCTCGTTTACCCGACTTCAAAAGTTGTCTTTTGATGATTATTTTTTTATTTGAAAGCTGGTGCTTTTCATGTGGTCCCATTGTTATTTGATCAAGATCTGATCATAAGTTCTTGAAATATCGTCAGTAATGCGTGTTTAGTACATCTAATCTGATCAAAGTACCGAAGATAAAGCGGTGAAGTCGGTTTTTTTTAGCTTTGTTTACGTTAATTATTCTTTGAAAGGCGACTTAATCGAGAGTATTTTTTAGCTATGCGGTACGTCAGGGTATTTTCAATTGATTTGCTACTTATTGTTTATTATGTTCCCGAAACACTGATAGCTTAGCGTATCTTTTCTTATATATAATGTCTAAGGAACCTCAACGGAAGTGAGGTAGAGACGGTAGAGTAAACGAGCGTCGAACTTGTAATTGTCTTTAAGAACAGACTGTAAACAGGCCGCAGTTGTCCCTGAGTTATGAGTTTTGTTACAGAGAAGCTACTTGTGGAATGCTTTATGTTTCTTTGGAGAGTTGTTGTAAAGACGTTTCGTTATATTAAAATGTTATTAGGTTTGTAAAGTTCTTAACCCATTTGAAATGAAATATATTTATTGATGTTGTAATTAAATTTGTGGAATTTGAAATAAACATCTTTTAAAATATTTATATTGTGAAATAATTGATCGAGCGTAGCAAGATCTTTAAGTTGACTTAATTGGCTCAGATCTATTATTTTATTTATGATAGGCAATAGTTTAAGCACTTTCTCCGTCCGTTCGTTATTTTGTTATTATTTATTAGTAACTAGTTATTCGTCCTAAACTGAGAGTACGCGTCATCATCTTGCGGTTAATTGCTTATAACTCTTTTCTTTATAATTATTGTTTTTTTTTGTATGTTTAGTTTTAAAAAAGACACTATATGTATATAACGGATTTTATATGCAAGTTTATATGTAGCCGTTTATGAGATAGATACCGGGACAAAACTGGTCAACAATCCAAAATTTTTTGATTTTTTTTTCACGCACACAGCCCCTCACTAAGTTCGATGACTTGTGTCGTGGGTGCCGGAAACATTCACATCACATACACAATCACAACCAGAACCAGAAACACAAATTTTCCTTAAGGAAAAAACTTGTGCCCCCAGCGGGAATCGAACCCGATACCCCTACTTAGAAGGCGAACGCTACCCAACTAAGCCAACGGGCAGTTCAAATTGTGTGGCATGTCCTACCAAATTGTTATTAAAAATACGATTTCGTTCTGTGCTTGTATAGTTATTTTCAACGATCCCCACGCAGAATAAATATTTAAAAACATTTTGCACCTCACTGTATGGGTGCTCTCTGTATTTTAATTTATCTAATACCTTTAAACGAGCAATTCTTGTATATATATAATCTGAATCTCTGAAACGGCTCCAAAAATTTTCATGAAATTTAGTATGCAGCGGATTACGGGGGCGATAAATCTATATCTAGCTAGGTTTCATTTTCAGAACACGTCGTTTGAACGAGCAAAGCGTCATCCAGATACTATTATTTTAATTGCTGGTGTTAGCTTTAGACTCTTCATAATTTATAATCTATGAGAATTTGAATTTATTCGCTAGTATGGTTTAGACGCTAAATGCCTTTAACAGACGAACGGACGGACAGACGGACAAAGTGCTGAACTATCCCAGTCAAGTTGGAGATCTCGCTTTGCTTGATCAAATATCAAAAGATTAACCCTATTGTAAAATAAACAATGATACCCAGTATCTATTTCATTCTTAGAGTTTCAATTACATACATTTCTTAATAAGTTTTATATTTCCCGCTTAGAAATACGGATTAAATACACACACACACACACTTACATTACTCTATCTGCAATAACCATTAACTGGACAGTAAAACTAAAAGAATGTATTACAGATGCATGACTATAAATGGGGCATTAGTGAACACATAAAACGCAGAGTACTAAAACCTAGTGCTACCTAGTATTAGAGGCACCGAAAAGCATTAGATATGTATGAGAAATGTCGACTTAAAGCCAGTAAATAAGCTGTAATAAAACTACAAGATAGCAAACCAAGCGATAGAAATAAGCTCGAGTGGGGCATTAGTGATCGTATAAAACTGAGACTTGCACCGGGGACCGCTTTATGAGACATATTCTGAGCAATTGAACATTATGGGCTTGATACTGCAATAGATATTCGAATTTTGTTAGAAAAAATTTAATCATTCTACTATGTCAAGAGTGAATACGTATCTTCTAAACAAGCCTGTCACATGACGACCCAGTTGACGCAGTAGACATGTCTCCGCCCTTTACGCCGTGGGTCCTGGGTTCGATTCCCGGCAGGAGCACAAATTCCTTCCCAAGGGATATTTGTGCTTCTGGTTCTGGGTGTGATGTGTGAGAGATGTGAATGTTTCCTGTTTCTGTGAGTGTGAAGACGTTAAAAAAAAACTTCTATCATGTGTAAGTCAGAGACATTTAGCGTCCAAGCCATGCAAGCAAATACATATAACTTAAAATACGGACCAAAGCCAAAAAAATATATGTTTAAAATGAATAAAAAAAATAAGTTAAAATTAATTTATACAGGGGCGAAAAATATTTTAATTTCTGCCAGGTATCTCTAGTAAGACAAAAAATAAAAAAATATTGAAAGATTATTGTCAAGAAAAAAGTTATAATATCAAATTTTTGTTTCTATTAGGCAAAATGTAGGCGCGAAATGTTATTTAGAGACGAATGACTAGATATTTTTCTTAATAGATATTTCCAATGATATCAAAAATTAGTCTTTCACATTCTAGATTTAACAACCATCTTCGACCATACCGTCACTTACAATCAGGTGAGATATTGTTCAAACATATCAAAGATGGCATGATGTCAAATGCTTGTCTAGCAAGCAAAATAAACATCAAAAAATTACCTGATTAGTGAGAGAGAGGAAAGTGATGGTCTTCACCTGCTTTCACGTTTTTCACTATGTAGTCCGCATCATAGAAGAGGGTAAATTTAATTTTCCCCTGTGAGTGTTACAATACTTTTATTAACATAGGTAAGTTTATCTGGCCCTGACGTCAAAGCTTCTAAATTAATTCAGTATAACATACTCATATATACGAATTATTTATCATATTCCGTAATTATCGCTGTTTCAAACCTCGTTCTCATTTTCACGTAATCACAGAAACAAAGTGAAGCCGGAAATCGTAACGCAAAAACAGTGGGCGGTCCATCCGACGCCCAGCGGTTTGACAAATAGCCCGCACAATGAACTCCCCACAAAACAACTAACCGAAAAATATGGAACTAGTGTTGTATGAAACTGTATAGAAAACGTACATTAGGCATGAAACAAAACAAACGTGGGAACACGATATCGTTGCATAAGCGCTTATCAAAAGTAAGCATAGCATTCCACTAATTGCTAAGAGAGTGGTTTTTGGTTTCATGACTACTAACTAATCATATATAAATCAGAAATAAAAATTAATCTTACAAAACTAGAATGTGTCTATTCTGTAATTTTAGTTACATTTTAGCCCGTCGATAGTGGAGAGAAATAATTAGGTCTTTGCTGTATGTCGTTTTAGTTTAGTTTTACGAAAGATAGGCAATTGCCCGTAGATATTAGTATCAGGGTAGATTTTTAGCAAAAAATATATATTATTTCACAAATAAAACTTGAAAAGGTCTGCTATCTCCTCTCCATCCAAAGGTTGTCTGGAAGAGATCGCTTTAAGCGATAAGACCGCCCATTGTACTAGCTTAAGTTTGTTTTAATGTCTTTAATGTATTTTCCTCTATTTCTGGTGTACAATAAAGAGTTATCTATCTATCTTATCTATCTATCTTATCTATCTTTCTAGCATATTAGATATGATATATATATAGATTCTGGGTAAAAACAAGCAAACACTATTATACCTATCAAATATACAAAAAAAAAATATTAGAAATGTGAATAGGTATCTTCTAGGCAAGCTTGCTCCATCGTCATCCATATCGTCGCTTCACAGGTGAGATAGTGGTCAAAAGTTTGTTATCTTGAATTACAAAAAAGAAATTTGTTAAGAAAAGCCATTAAGAAGTCATCACAGATAGTAAACTTATTGTTCAACAATCTTATTGTCTCTCACTTGTATCTTATTATGAGCGTGATGATTATAATAATATAGCTCGTGCCCTTGTAACATTCAAATATATTTAATGGTTATTATATCACGTTTTTACGTTAAGGCCGTTATTATTTATGCACCTGCTCCATCTGCGACTTTACGCGTTAATTAGCACGTTAATCAAGACGCTAAGCAGGTGAGGCCAACGTTTTAACGCGTTAACGTACTAGCCTCACTACTTATGGCATTAAACGCTAAGCGATAGCTCGGGAGTCGGTTTTTTGGACACATCAAAGGGAATTCCCGCGCAGTGTAGTTTTTTGCAGCGTTAATGCCTAAATGTAGCCAACGCGCAATGTTATTGCATTAAACGACGCGCAGTTTGGCATTAAGTTAACGTTGACGCTAAACGCAGGTGGAGCAGTAGCATTAGGGTTTCTCTTTAAGTGAAATTTGTAGTCAACAAGTTCTTTTTGTACTCCTTTTAGGAATGAAAACTTGTTTATAGGATTACCTATAGTAACATTCCATTTTCTAGCTTTCATATTGTATAAGCATCTTTACATGGACTGATTTCCGCTCTTTAACCTCACAAAAGGCTCTACTATATTATTCGGGAACATAAAGGAAGCAATGATTTAAATACAAAGAACAAGATTGTGCCTGATTGCTAAATAATATGAATTGCGATTCTAAACATGGAATTACATTTATTACGACATTCACTGAGTTTGACTTAACGGCGTATTCAGTTTTATGATTTAATTACCAGATTTTATCTTATTTGGAACGTGCTTTATTTAAATAGCTCAGCTTATATTTTGCTATAATATATAGGTAAGAATATAATTTAGCAAAATTAGATGACAAAATATTTTTTTATCAACAAAGGTACTACAGTCCTTTGTAGATAAAATTACCTTGTTGACGTGATATTTGTATTGGTTCTAACAACTCTGTAACTGATACAAAGAATGAAAAAATAGAGTACAGATATAACGAATGATTTTGAATTATTGATAAGAACGGTCTATTTCAAACATCCTTTGGATAGATATAAATAACAACATTTGCAGATAAACAGGGATATTTGGTGCAAATCAAAGACGTTATTCCGTTGGTACGTATTTAAATTGTATTTACTTAGCCTTTCATTAATGTTATATGTGAAAACAACATTATGTTTCACCACATAATTTGACAGAATGTTTGACAAACCTCCTCCATCACTCGTAATTGAACAATTGCCACAAAGGACTCGTTGTAATGTACTGCTGCTTGGAATCTTTTGTCGGAGACATTCCTCTTGTCTTGTAATAAGGAAGATGTCGCGTTAGTACACAATTACACTGTTTGGGGAATAACAATAAAATGCTTTACTGGTTTAATGCCGTATTATTTATATTGCGTGGAAATGGAGAGAATTTTCCTGCGTATCAGGTATAATTAGGTTGTATGTCTTCTGTTAGGAAAGATGATAATTATGTTTTACAACATTTAACAAGAAAAATATTGTTTTTTGCGCCACGGTGTTTATTAAAGTAACATATATATTTGGTTATTAAAGATATATACGGCGTGATGTTAAGATGTCACACGCCATCTTCTGATATGATGATGTATCCGGCATGTTATTGGTGCTTATTTTTGAAAATTTTTAATCTGTTACTTTTTTTTAAATCTAGCAAAAACCGGTAATTTATATTGCAGGTTAATTTTTTGCAAGACTGCCACAATTCTATAAGATGAGACTGATCCTTCTTCTAGTAACTCAGTGCCATGAAAATAAGACAAATATAAAGAAGTTGATAATATTTTTAATATCCCCGTCACAATAAAAAATTAAATAATTTAAACGCAAGCAAAATTTAAAAACCGACTTCACCGCATTATCTTTGGAACCCTTGATCAAATTAAATGAATGAAATACGCTTTATTGAGGATAACTCAAAAACTACTGATCAGATATTGATAAAATTTAAATAAGACGTATGAGAAAGCACCAGCTTTAAAAAAAAACATCAAAATTGTTTCGCCTCGAAAGAAGTTGGCGTTATATTTAAATTTAGAATAATTACAAAATCGATATCATGATAAAAAAATATAGGAAAATAAATGGACAATATTTTTTTATGTAACATTGTGTATTTTAAAATATGTAAATATTTTAAACCGTATAAAGCAGCTAGGTCAGAATCGGGTAGGCATTTGATCCGAATCCGTCATCCTCTATATTAAATGTCTTATAAAAGTAATTATAAATTACTAGCCATGCCCCGCGGCTTCGCCCGCTATTATCAACTTAAAAAGTATCATATGTTTTAATCCTAGGTATAAGCTATTCCAAATTTCATCTAAATCCGTTCAGCCGTTAAAGCGTGAAGAGGGAACAAACATACTTACACACTTGCACAATTACACACAAACTTTCGGATTTATAATATTAATTAATAGGATAATAGGAAGTAGGATAGGATGACGACCCAGTTTGCGCAGTGGACAGGTCTCCGCCCTCTACGCCGTGGGTCCTGGGTTCGATTCCCGGCAGGAGCACAAATTCCTTCCCAAAGGATATTTGTGCTTCTGGTTCTGGGTGTAATGTGTGTGTGATGTATATGTTTCCGGCACCGACGATACAAGTCTTTGAACTTAGTGTGGGGCTGTGAGTGTGAATGCGTTTGTTTGTTTGATGTTCGTTGAAAGATTGATATAAGTAAGATATAAGATTATGTACATTGCAAAGCGCAGATATCAGCATTTAATGTTGCACCTTTGTTGCCTCTACACACTTTGTCAGAGGCAACATTGGTCAGCGCTAACGCAGAAAATGAAAGATTGATATTCACTGAGAAATGATTTTGAGCAAATATTATTTTCTTAAATATAGACAAACTTTGTGCGTAGTAGTCCGATATCCAAATGAAAACATTATATCGAACAATATAAAATAAGTTGGCAACTATCCAGCTGGAGAGATTGTTTGGAAACTATAGAATTGTCGAACATTGAATGCAATGTGATTTTGTCAAATTAGCATCATCTTTATAAACATTTCGGGTTCTTTTAACAAGTACTTACACTTGAGTTTCCGGTGAAGTTCGTGTTGAGATAAAAGACATGGCGATGCGTTTCTTCATAAATTTCTATTGTAATATAATTAGTTTTTACCGCGGATCCACCCGCGCGTAAATTAAAATAATAATCTGTTCTGGAAATATTATTAAAAAAACCGATAAGTAAAATTTATGAGAATATATATTTTAAACTTTTTTCATAGTTATTATGCTATTTGCGTAGGAGACAAATCCAACAAATCGAAGATTATAAAAATCGGTTCTGCCTTCTTAAGTTATAAATGGTGTAACTAATCCGACTTTGTTTAATTAAATATATATAATGAAGTACTGATAGACTTCAGTTTTTTGTAAAATATTTGATGTCATACTACTAAATAATGTGGGTACTAGCAGCTATCATCGAGAGCCACTGATTTTATACCTAGCGTAATATGTGATTTTTAAAAACTAAAACATGATAATCATATTTTGAACTTAAAAATAATCTCGCCTGCTGATTAAATTTAAACACATATTATAGAAATACAAAAAACTGCGTATTCCAGGTCTAGTGTGTTTGCCAGCTTCGATCACATCGTCACTTACCATCAGGTGAGATAGTGGTCAAACACTAGCCTGTCACAAATAAAAAAAAAAAACGTTTATTTGTAACAATGAATACTTTACAACAATAAATTCCAAGAAAATAAAAAGGTTATAAATAAATACACCGGTTTAGGTAATATCTCGGGACTTAATCGCGCTAAAAAACTATTTTTATTTACCTCGACGTTTCGGCCAAGTTGCATTGGCCATGGTCTCGAGCAGACTTCAGTCTTCTGTCTTCATTAAGTCCCGAGATATTACCTAAACTATGTGTTCGAATCGCGAAAGTTTAAAAATTACAAATACACCGGTCCCAACTAAGCATAAATGCTGTTCAAAAGATCAGCACTGGTACTATTATACTATAAAACAAACCATAAAAACGAGTACATGTTTATCCTGCATGTATGTAGCTAAAGTTGCGGTCACAAACATAGTTCACAGCTTGAGTTAGGTCCTCTTTCAAGCCGCGAAACAAAGCCGCATGACAACGGCCCACAATCACAATGCGCAGGATGCCGCGCTAACTAGTCCTCCAGGCTCTCAGACATGGTCTAACGTACAGGATACAAACCAAACACCTTCACGCTCGAAGCCCCACCTTCAATAAACTTACACTTACATTCAATATTGTTTTAGTAAACGTCTGATAGGTAAGCGATTGACTACTACACTACTGGTATGTGTTGATAGAGTTTAGGATGGCAAATCGCTAGTACTAATTTGTGACAGGTTCTTAAGAATGGCTGCCGGAATACAATTTAATGCTGGGCAACATATTTTTCTATTTGCTTTTTGGGAAACGCCAATAGGGGGTTGTCAGTGGTTTTTCTTTTTGGTCTTTGATATGCTA
This sequence comes from Lomographa bimaculata, assembly GCA_948107665.1. Lineage (NCBI taxonomy): Eukaryota > Metazoa > Arthropoda > Insecta > Lepidoptera > Geometridae > Lomographa > Lomographa bimaculata. The sequence goes on along the minus strand of OX403585.1, from coordinate 21,825,640 downwards.
GAGTTTGATTTCTATATCAGTTGTCGGTGTGAGTCTAGATTTCTAATAACTTGCTCGCAAAAATGTTGTGCTGGGTGACAATTTTTTCTTGATGGTTTTTAAGAAGAAAACATACAAAACACTAAGTCTAGAATGTGACTGGCAATCGAGGATGACGGATTTATCAATTTGATGTTGATGAACTACGACTGTATTTCAGTACACGATAGCTAAACAAGCAAGCACGGGAAAATACCTGACCACCATGGATTTTCTCACGATGTTACTTTCACCAAAAGTTAAAGCCCCTGGTGATGTGTATGTTACTACACGAAGCTATCATAGCTTTTAAATTATGTTTTTCGTGTATTCATTGCCTTACTAAATTGTTTAAAAATCTTATTTATTTATTAATTTACCACATAATATAAATATCCTTTCTTTGTGTCAAAAAATCGAGACCGGAATCGTAGCAGCCGTAGGGTATCCTAGCACGGCTGCTAACGAACACCTTATTTACTCTCTACTAGTCGTCCGCGCCGAATTGATATCTCGCACCTACATTTTGCCTCCTATAGAAAAACTTTTGAGGTTACTTGCTTATAACTTTTATTCCATGTAATAATTGTTTGATTTGTGCATTCGTTGTTCAACTACACTAACTACTAACTAATATTATACGTAAGTTTCTTCACCTATGTCATATATTTTTAAATTCCCACTTATATTTGTCAACCTTTCCCTCACTTGCACCACACCTTTCATCACGTAAGAAACAGCCACCGCGTTTCCTCCCGACACCCGTCAGACAGACAAACAAACAAACGCGACGTTATTGAATACGCGCCATTCAACCAACTCTCTTTGTTTGTACTTGTTGCTTTGTGGCGTGAAGCAAACTGCACGGGAGTCAGGATTATGCACTTCTGCTGTTTTAGTTGTGTTGTGCTTTTGTTTATTTTATATCGTTCCCTGTGGCTTCGACTGTGGTAATTTATTTAAAAAGCAGCAAATTTCCTACAAACTTTGTTTACAGATACAACAAATCAAATCAACCAAATCGGTATTTTTTATATAGATAAGCAAATACAAGCGACATACGAAATTAAAATTGTATTTGTCTTTACCTATTTTAAATATTATATGCTATGAAATAAACTAGACAAACTCGACCTACTCGACCACAAAATCGTTTCCTATAACTTAAAACCAAACAAATTGTTCCATGTTGCACTTTGTCACCATAATACTGCATTTGATATTCAGCTTCATGTTATTTGTTAATTTTTAAATTTTTATTTTTTCTTTATAAAAATTGTTACTTGTATACTTTGTAATTTGGTTATACAATAAAGAGTTTTGTATTGTGTTTTTAATGACCGGAACCAAGTTGTAATTATAAATAACTATCCCTTCCCTACTTGAAATTCTATTTAAAAACTAATTTTCCGGAACATTTTCCTCGAGCTACCCTCCGGACCACAAGCATCCCTCATAGGCTAACCCTCTCGTTCCTATTGTCCATTTCACGCTTATAAACAATCAGAGGGTGGTAGGGAGATTTATGAGAGCGTGAAAAAGTGCATCACATTTAGTTAATCGGATATTTTATATCGTTATTTGTATGTTGTAATGGTTTTAAATTTAAGTCGAATTAGTTTAGCAAATTCAAAATTGACACGTATAGTTTATTTTCGGATAGAAACTTTTAGAAAAATATTTTTTTAATGCTATATTGAAAATGGAATGAACTCCCTGTATAATAAATATTGTTGTTTATTATTTCTCTTATAATAAAGCTTCAAAACCAACTTCACCGACCTTTTACTCTAAACTCAAAAAATTCTGGTCAGATCTTGATCAATTTAATGGTTTCAAATAAAAAATAATCATTAAAATCAGTTCACATAGAAAAAAGTTCTGAGGTAGCACACATAAATAAAATTACAGTCGACTTGAGAACCTCCTTCTTATTTTGAAGTCGGATAAAAACATGACGCAAAATAGTTGTTATCACTTATAAGGATATTTGCTTATATTTTTAAACTAAAATAAAAATTAAAAAAAATAAATTTGTTTATTGTGTATAAAAAATAGATAGTATAAATCGTTTAATGCTATATTTTATACGTACCTAGGCTTTGCAGCGCGGATTTTCAACTAACTTGGAGAGTCAAACATTATCAAAATTTGTTTCATTGGCTATTTTTATGTCTAAATTTCAATTTTTAATATAAATAGTTAGAAGTCTCAAAATTGACATATTAAATTAAGTAAGAAATATTTATTATACGTAGATGAAAAAACTTGGTAGTACCTAATAATTTACAGTGGCATCAAGTTATTGAATTTTACACTGTATTGTAACCAATATGAGCGACAATATAAACATAAACGCTTACACACTCACAGCCCCATAGTTCGATGACATGTGTCGTGTATGCCGGAAACATTCACATCACACACACAATCACAAACAGAACCAGAAACACATTTTTTCTCTGAGGAGAAAAGTTGTAGTAGTTTTCATAATTTCTTCCAAAAATAATAAACACTTAAAGAACTTACCAAAAAAAAATTATATACAATATTGAGACAGTTTTAGAAGTTCTCGTTTTGAAATCGGTTAATTAAATATGAATAAATCATACTTTATCATCTGCTATAATTTATGAATTTAAAATAAAATATCTTTCCACATAAATATTTCATTATGCAAACACTCCTTAAAGTTTCCAAAAGGATCCCAAAAAATTAGCAGACATATTTTAACTTAATTATTTCAAAAACTGCGAAAACAAACAAACATTGACGTTGAATGAAAACAATTTGCGAATTGCTTACATTTTTAGATTGTTTCCATTTTCAGAGCTTTTTAGAACATTACGATACGATTATTGTAAATAAAATACTGTTGACTAGTTATGCTGTTGGTCAATAAGTATTGAAAATAAATATTTTATTGAATGAAACTTCTTTGAAGACGGTGTGAATTAGATTTTGTGAAACAAAAAAAGAAATAAAACCGTCCAAGTGCGAGTCGGACTCGCGCACGAAGGGTTCCGCACCATCCTACTAACTGCCTACTTATATCATAAATGTGAAAGTTTGTGTTTGTATGTGAATGTTTTTTACCACGTATCTCCGTAACGAATAAACCAATTTTGGAATGTAGATAGTTTAGGTTCCGGAATAACAAATAGGCTACTTTTAACTTAATTAGTAGTACATAAATTTTATATCAAGAAAAATAATTGCAGTAATTGTTTTATGCATTATTGCATTATTTTATCTATGTAATTAGTTCGTACTGTTTCAATAAAATAAATTAATATTAGTGGATCGTGCGTACTCACTCCAAACATATTCAGTTTTTCTGTCATTTGCACTACAATTTTACTATTTCTAGTGATGATTTTCAAATCTTCATTTAAATGCTTTGTAAACTAATTCCACGCTGGCGAAGTCGCGGATACCCACTAGCAATAAAATAAAAACTTATGCGTATATATAGAAATATAAAAAATTGAAATTGGAAAATTTGTGTTTCTGGTTCTGGTTCTAATTGTGTGTAAATGTTTCCGGCACCCACGATACAAGTCATTGAACTTAGTGTGGGGCTGTGAGTGTGAAAGCGTTTATGTTTATAAATATGTAATTGTAGTGGTTAAATGCTTGCCTATCGAGCATTAAAACTGCCGTTTGTAAGTTAAGAAAAATACTATAATTATTAAAAAATATGTGTCGCCGCGATGTAAAGAGACTCAATTCTGACCGAGGAGGCAACGTCGTTACTTCTTTTTAACAATTTTATTATAAACTTTGAGTGGCATTTGATGAGGTGTTTGAAAAGTTGGATGATATAATTTTTGTTTTGTTTTAGTAAAGGAAAAGCGAAATCCATCTAGCTAAACAAAGGAATCTTCTTTACATCGTGTCAATTACAGCATTTCTTTATGTATCTAATGTGAGGTGGTCAAGTAATTTAGGTCATTTAATTGAATCGTCGATAAAACTAACAGAAAATAGAATAAAGTAAAAAAATAAAGATTTTCATATTAAATGTTGACTGTAGTGACAAACAACTTAGTTGAACTTATTGTAATTTTTAAATTAAAATTATATAATAACTAGTTTTTTGGGTGGGTGGCGCGGTCCGCAAGCAGCCCGCGCAAAATTTTTTTTTGCCTATTTTTTCTGTGGCGGGTCAACCCTGATACCTCAAGCCAAAATTTCATTGTAACTCGTGATGAGCACATCAAAACACCCATGGAAGTCGAATTTGTGCCGTGGCCGAACATTAAAAAAAATGGGACGCTTGCCTTGCATTTAAATCGGTCGAAGACTCGTAAAATCTTCATTTGAAATAAAGAAAAAGAAAAAAATATATATAACAATGAGTACTTCATAGACACAGTGAGAAAATCCTACGCAGTAGTAATACTTGTATTTTTTTTTATACTGTATAGGCAAGCATTCCGCTATCTCACCTGATGGAAAGTGACGATGCGGCCAAAGATGGAACATGGTTTTGGTTGTGATTAAACTTGTGATTTGAATGTTTCCGAGTTCTGCGATATGACTCTTTGAATTTAATCTGTGAGTGTGAAAGAAAAAAAAAACATTTTTTCCTAAGTAATTACAAGCAAGCATTACAAGTGCAGATGTATGCAAACTTACAGTGAATAAACACTATAAAACTATTGAATTCGTTTATATTCACAATGAAACCCTACAATACTGAGGTATTGTAGGGTTACAACAAGCCTAACAGGTAAAAAAAGATCTAAAATACTTTTTTGAAAATTTTACGTGTAACAGCACGGTGTAGATATAAGGCGTGATTTTCCTCGAGATTTTGTTTTGTCAAAAAAGGAAACAAAAACACTCCAGACAAAAATCACACGGGAATTATTAAATTGCTAACATTGTGGGACAACCGAGTGAGAAAAATGATAAGAGACAACGCAGAAATTTTCTTAGGAACACAGAACAGAATGAATGAAAATGCTGTGATTTCTCACTGAAATTGTAACAAAAAAACGGTTTTTTTTGTGAGGAAAAAATAAAAAAATAAAGTGTTTCTTGTTTGTTGTGAAAAATTAAGTTTAATATTTACTATTTTTAGCCTAACTTCAATTGCAATAACATTATGTAACATGTAGTTTAATTTGTTGTGTTTGTTGGGCGGTCATGCCAATTAATACGTCTGAGTAAATATAATTTAACGTTTGTTATTTTTTAAATAAAATTAAAGAAAGATGTAGTAAAAAAGTTGAGTGAAATGAATATATTACTAAACTTATTTTTATCCTTGCTAATGTGAATCATCACACACAGCTACATTATTCCCGAATATGACGAAGCGATTTGTTAGTTTATTCGCTTGAGCAATTTAGTTATCGTCGACGTCGTTTCAATTCTTCGGGTCTCATATGCTAGATAATAACTTATAAGAAAATAAATAGCATCAGTAGAACTGTGTAAAGTTGTGATACAAAATTATGATTTTACAAAATATATAAAGTAATATGGATATCAAATGACGTAAATTTTTGCAGGTATATAATGTAATATTTAAAATTCTGTGTTAGTTATTTATAAGAGTGTTGAGGTACAGCATCGTCTCTGTTTGTAATATTTTATCATTTCCTTTTGGTTGTCTGGAAGAAATTGCTTTGAGCAATAACACCTTCAGCTTTTGTGCTCCTATGTTATATTTAAAATTTCTTTGTAAGTGCTCTCTTTTGTTGTGCTAATAAAGAATTTATCTATACATATATTTAAACCATCCAGTAAATATATACTACACAATAATACATTTTAATTTTTAAAATAAAGGAAACCGTTTTGTACTAGTCTTCAGGTTTATAGATTTTAACGTTTGTTTTGTTTTAAATGAGAGGCAAAAAAGTATTCGCTCTTTTAAAAAAATGATTAAAAAAATTATAAGCATCAATTTAAACAAAATTGAAGTTACTTTGTGCTATTTTCTCAAGCGAGTTTGAAACGCAAGCTCTGCAGCAATGTTTTAGTTTAGAATTTTGCGGTAAAAGTAATAGAGCTTACCATACTGTGGTTGGAGCATAATTATGGAAAACAGTACTTTGAAACTTTAATAGATTGGTTTCGTGAAATTGTGAAAAATGTTTAATAAACTGAAAACATGATTACCAATTACATATGAAAAATAAATTAATGAAATGTAATCTACTCAAATAAAAATCAAATACGTCATGACGTATAGAAGACCATCACTTGAAAACGACTCGATCGATTTTGGCTAATTTTTTTTTAGCTGTTCACGTAATTTTTAGGACGAGGAACCAAATAAAATGTTCAATATAATATACTCAAAGCAACAAGCACTAAGAATTTAATATAAAGCTTCGCTTACCCACTTCAGACCTGGAAATCGGATTAATTAAGTGCCCTGATCTTATATCAAGGTCTATACTATCTTTCAAATTACACTTAAATCGTTTTACGTTTAGATATTATTATACTACGTTTTGTACATACTAAAACAAAATAACATACTTATGAGACAAACTTTCAGTTTTAAATAATGTAAATTTACAGACACTTTAAAAGTATGACAGCGTTAATTAATATTCAAATAGTCACGCTTTTGAATACTGAAACACAGAAGCCTTCCTATTGGTTGTCATCACTCCTCTCTATATTATCTGCGCATTAAAAAAGGGTAACCGGTGGTAAAAATAGTTAAATTAGAATAGAATGTTTATCTACCACTTAGGTTTTCATAAAGTTACCAAAGAATTTGATACATAGGTAAAGTTTTACAACTTCGACTTGATTCTACCATGTGAACAGTTTTTCGGACAGTGAGATAATGATTATACAATATTCATAATAATATAATGTGATTATAATTTTAGGTCTGATGTGATTGTGTTTTAATGTAGTAGTATATCTATATTCACAGTCTGCCTGAAAAAGTATCACGCCATTGGTCGTCATTTAACCGCCATTGGGTGAGATTCCCGGTAGGAATAAAAGTTTTGCCCACTAGGGAAATTTGTGTCTCTGGTTCAAGGTGTGACTGTTATTTTCGGCACGTACGACACAATTCATCGAATTTATTGTGGAGCTGTGAGTAAAACCATGCTGGTATAAAAAACAACATATAAAGTAAGATTATTCATAGAAATGTCATTCTCTATCCATTCATCCATTTCCTGTAAGTTACTGACACATTTTATCACACATAAGCGGCTTATTTCACCCTAATAACAAAGAAAAGTTCCGTCAGATCCAAGTATCTCAATTCCATCAAAAGAAGGAGCATATTTTTTGCGATGGAACAAATTGTTTATGTAATAGTGACGCTGTTATTTACGCGTAGATGCGTCGTAGCGTCGTAGAGCCTCGTAGTCGCACCGTCGTCGTAGCCTCGTAGCGTGAAGCCGTAGTAGCGTAGCTGTGAATTATGACCAAAATGTATTTTTTCCGCAACACGTAACTCGACATAAGTCAGGGTGGAAATGGAGCAGTGACACAGTGGAATTGAATAATTCCTACATTTTTACTGATGATATTTATATCATGTGAACATATACCTATACATATTATAACATACATTATATATAAAATGCAATTTTAACTAAACTTTTAAGCATTAATAATTTTAATATTACTCATCCAATATGTGTTAAAGCATTTACAATATTGATAAATTGTTTTTTTTTTGTGTGAGTAGGACGATACTGGTTTTTACTAATTGTATAATTATACTTATTACGGGTAACTGTTGTTTTCTCCCCAAGGAAAATGTGTGTTTCTGGTTCTGTGTGTGATGTGAATGTTTCCGGCACCCACGACACAGGTTATCAAACCAAGTATTGGGATGTGAGTATGAAAGCGTATATTTATTCATATCAATTAAGCCAACGGGGAGTAGAATACCAGAACCTAGAAATATTACACAATTGTACAAGTTTTTTTTTTCAGTAAAAGTAGGCATACAATTTTGAAATTTATTGATATAAACGCATATTGTATTTTTTTTCATTCAATGCTTCTGTAATATTATTTAGCGCCATTAATTTCGCACTTTTTAAAATTGAAGTGGAACAACTGTCTTGTCCACACTATGTCCCAGTTCATCCTTCGCCCGGAGCATGCCTACATAAGTGCATTTACATAATAGCTGCAATTTGGGAAGTGGGCCGCTCCCGCCCACGCTCCTATTTATTGTGAAGCGTTTACCGCTGAGCAACTTCAACTACCAGAAGCAAAAATAATACATCATTAAGCTGTCGAGACAACATATCAAAGAACTTTGATATGTCAACGAAACAATTATATATGGAATTGGATTCTAAAGCTCTAATACGTTTTTGGGCCGTACATATTAAATATTCGTATAATTTTCCTATCATATTAAAGTGTAGTTATCATGTGTAAAGTTTATCCACTATATTTAATTAAGCCGATTCCAACTCGCGCGTGTGTTATCGCGGCATGTCAAAGCGCACTCGCTTAGGTAGGTAGATCATTATACTATTATGCAAGTTTATGTACTACGTATACATATCGTAACCAACGTTACATATATTAGTCTAATTCTACCAATCGGATGTGAAAATTACTTTTTATAGCATACACGTATCATTATACATAAATTTGAGTTTGGAAAGAAACAAGCGAGTCAAAAAAAACTTGTTAAATGAACACCGTTATAATTCTCGATATAATCCAAGCTAGGGAAAACACGCTACAAACCACAAATGCAAGTAATTACATGTCCTCAAAGAAGGATAAAAAGATTAACCCTTCTCGAAAAGGATTGCAAATTTTGTCGACCTCGATAAAAAGTAAAGCAATTATCTATTTAATTAAAAGCGAGCAATGAGATTAGCACACTTACATTGGTCGTTTTTCTAACTAGTCACTTTTCCAGTGCAATAATGTATTCGATTGTTAGTTTCAGAAACACAATGCGTTGTACTTTCATTATACATAATCATCATCATCTCTCTTTCTATCCTTACTGGGTGGAGTCCCAGTAAGGATAGAGAGTCAGCATTATGTACTCGTTGAAGAAAACTGAGGAGTAAAGAATAGACTTTCCATATCGTTAAATCGATATCGATCAATGAACGAAAAGAACAATACATTTGCCGACCTAAGTACCAGTTCGAAAATCATCGTACCTGAGCGACTGCCTCTAGTCAGTTTTAAATTAACAGTTTTCTATTCAAGCAAATGGCAAATGCTTTAACTAAAAGCTGGACAATATATCCTAAGCATTCATGCCTCATATTGATTATTTTGCATAAATAAAGTTTTTAGCGTGTTCTTGCTTGTTTTTATTACTACGCCGTTTTCACACTAGTTTGTAGGTTATGAGACACAAGTCGTAAATTATTTTGATTATTAAATGCATCCATAAAAAAATAATTTATGTGGATTTGAAACTTTATTTTGCATTATCCAAAGATAATATTGTATATCATATACCTAATGATACCTTTTTTTTAAATCTCTGAATTAGTTTGGCTTCTGTCTTACCTTCGAATTGAAAACAAACAAACGCATTCACACTCACAGCCCCACACAAAGTTCAAAGACTTGTATCGTGGGTGCCGGAAACATTCACATCACACACACATTACACCCAGAACCAAAAGCACAAATATCCCTTGGGAAGGAATTTGTGCTCCTGCCGGGAATCAAACCCAATTTTTTTTTGAAATTTATTTAATCGTGAAATTAATACAAAATAATATTTAGGTACCTACTCAAAAACTTTGCTTCTAATGCAAGTTTGCCATCACAACTAAGTAAGCTAGAGACACAATCTCAACTTACCTTAACATAATCACAACTATAAAGCGATTAGTGCCCTAGTTTCAATGACTCGTTCATTACAACAAAGCCATAGCGTCTCCGGAGGCCCGTTTGTGGGCCCAACTAACTATCAAATGTTCTGTGGTCGTGTACTGTTAGGTATTCTGTTATTCGACACAAACAACTCACCCGGGAGTATGGCAATGTCAATAGAGTGAGACATTGTTATCCTGTACTTATGCCTCAGACTAACAGTGACCGTTGCTGTTGCGTTCGTCACATGGAATTTAATTATTTTGGCAAAATTCACGAAATGGAATTCGAAGATTCTGAGAACATAAATGTTTTGCATACATTTTAAACTATAGTTTGAATGTAGCAAACGCAACCAAATCATTGGTATTTGTCGGTGTTACATTGACAGCTTTGATTTGTAACTCAAACATTTGCTATCCCGATTTTTCGTAATATCTAATGAAAAATGTTACTCTCGACTGCTGAACGACGACCTGACGTGCTGAACGACCTAAGTCATTAAAAGATATATAGTTTGGGAAAATATTATAGGCACGTATTTAAATTGTTAAGTTTATTGTAATTAAATGAAGTGCTATATTTCATGTTAGTGTATAGTACACTTATGAACGTCAAACAATAAATAGTATCAAGTAAATCACACTAATATTATAAATTAGAAAATTTGTGTAAGTTGCTAAATGTGTAAGTATGTTTGTTTTCTCTTCACGCTGTATCGGTCGAACGGATTTAGATTTTTGTTGGAAAGGGGCTTCGCCCGGGTTTTCATGTTACAAGTAGCCTATATGTTAATCCTAGGTGTAAGCTATGCATATTCCATATTTAATCCAAATCAATTTTGCACAAATTTTCTAATTTATAATATTAGTGTGATACCAAAATCACAATTAATTAAGTACAGAATCATAATACATTGAAATTCAGAAGTAAAATTAAAAAAAAATAAAAATAAAATTGATAAAATTATTGCTAACGTCAAAGACCTGTCCTATTCTTTAACGTTAGCAATATTTTTTTTTATTTATATATATATATATATATATATATATATATATATATATCAATCCACTTATACAATTATTTTCATTGAGAAGATTATATTATTATGGCAAACCTTCTGGCTTTCTCATCGGATCAATTTCTTGTCCTAATATTTCAATGTTACCGAAGTTATATAAGTACGTAAGTACAAGTTAAATAAATAATAATAAGATATACCCCTCGTTAATGTCATCGTTTTAATAAAAAAACTTTACTCAAAACCAATAACAACTAAGCAAATATTTGGGCGTATAAATTTAGGTCCCTGGCGGGGCTAGATGCTGGTTTTTCGGGCCGCCCTTGAAAAGATTGCTTCCCAAGCAGGTCGTTATTTATGACCAACTGTTGGAGTATAATAAATTATCTTCTTTTTGCTGATAATTCATTTCGCATAGCCGCTGGGTGGCCGCTGCTAAATCATAGCTGGACTATTATTCTGGTGTAGTGGCCAGAAGCCATGCGTTTTTGTTTTGCATTCTATTTTGAAATGGTGCAGTGACGACCCAGTTGGCGCAGTGGACTGGTGCCCACCCTCTACGCCGTGGGTCCTTGGTTCGATTCCCGGCAGGAACACACATTCCTTCCCAAGGGAAATTTGTGCTTCTGGTTCTGGGTGTAATGTGTGTGTGATGTGAATGTTTCCGGCACCCACGATACAAGTCTTTGAACTTAGTGTGGGGTTGTGAGTGTGAATGCGTTTGTTCGTTTGTTTTGGGGGTCAACATTTAATTTTAAACTTGTATAGGAAAACGTGTATCAATAGTAACTTAAGTATCGATGAGTGACGTGTCTCACTCCTATCATTACTTAAGATCCATGTGTACATCATTCTTTGTGTTGTTTCTATTGATATGCTCTTTATTATGATAGCAATGTTTTGCACACAAAAAATATCAAATATTTACTAACCCTTGAATAGTCTTCGTGAAATTCACGAACTTTATATATTTGGGAATTCTTGTGAGACTTAAAAAAACAAAATCATGCCGCCACAGATATTATATTATATTATTTAACAAAGGCGATCGCTCCGATTGCAATTCATATCGGGGAATCTCACTTCTATCAGTTCCCGGAAAAGTATTCGCCAGAATTCTCCTAAATCGCTTGCTACCTGTTTCTGAAGCGATATTACCGGAAGCTCAGTTTGGGTTTCGACCTGAGAGAGGAACTTGTGAGGCCATCTTCTCACTACGTCAGCTTATTGAGAAGAGTAGAGAACAAGGTCAGCCCCTGTATCTATGTTTTGTTGACCTTGAAAAAGCCTTCGACAGTGTCCCTTGTGATGCTCTTTGGTTGATTTTATCCAAGTTGGGTTGTCCGGATAAGTTTATAAGCCTTTTGAGGCTTTTGCATGATGACATGGTTTGCTGTGTCACAGCAAATGGTGAACAATCAAAACCTTTCTCCGTCACCTGTGGAGTTAAACAAGGATGTGTTTTGGCACCAACATTGTTCGCATTATATTTTGCTGTTGTGGTCCGAGAAGCATTACAACATCTGACTGAGGGTATTCGCATTAGATTCCGTACAGATGGAGGGCTTTTTAATCTTGCCAGACTCAAGTCAAATACCAAAATCTCTAAAACCCTCATAACTGAGATGATGTACGCTGACGACCTGTGTTTCGTTGCGGACTCTACAATTGGTCTGCAGAAACTTATGACTAAGCTAAATGAGGCATGCGTTAAGTTTGGTCTAAAAATAAATGTCAAAAAAACCGAAGTGATGGCAGCAGCGGTTACTGACATTGTACAACTTAATGTGTGTCTTGGAGAAAAAAAATTGGGTCAAGTAGAAAGGTTTAAATATCTTGGAAGCACTATAACACCAAAAGGTGACTTAGACGCAGAAATAAACAGCAGGATAGGAGCTGCGGCTGCTGCTTTTGGTAAACTGCGTTTAAAAGTGTTTCGGTCGCATGACATAAAATTGACCACCAAGATAAGTGTCTATATGGCTATAGTACTGCCAAATTTTCTCTACTCATCCGAGACATGGGTTTTGTACCAAAAGCATATACGCGCACTCGACAGGTATCATATAAAGTGTCTACGAGATATTATGAACATTCGATGGCAGGACCGAGTCCGAAATACTGATGTCCTGCGCCGCGCAAACGTTGGAGGTATCGAAACCTACCTCATGAGGCGCCAGTTGCGTTGGAGTGGACACGTGTCGCGCATGTCAGATGAGAGAATGGCGAATCGCATCTTCTTTTCAGAACTCTGTAATGGTAAGCGCCAATCAGGTGGGCAGTACCTGAGGTACAAAGATGTTCTGAAAAGACACATGAAGAGATGCAAAATTGAGCCTTCGAAATGGGAAAATAAAGCAGCGCAACGTCCAGAATGGAGACGTCTCATTCATCAGCACGTGTCTGTCTTTGAATCAGAACGTCGTGCTGATCTAGATAAAAAGCGAGATGCGATAAAGGCCAGACCACCTGCGGCCATATCCTACTTTTATGTAAACGGTGTTCTGACGTGCCCTATATGCAGCAGAACTTTTTCTGCCAAAATCGGGTATGCCAGTCACGAAAGAGCACACCGTCGACGGGCTGAACAACCAAGTTCTGAAACATAAAAAAATTTAAAAATAAAAAAATTGCCACAAAACAGTCGCTGAGGCCGAAATCGGCCAGGAAGCATCATCATCATCATCATCATCATTATACTGGAAATATGTCGGTTAGACTAAGTGACATATGTCATAAAAGCAACACCGTATAAGAATTATAAAGTTCCCTTGGGTCATTCAAACTAAACTAGTGATTATGTCACTTAAATTTTATCATATTATTTTTATGAAACATTTATGAACCATTAAATACGCAATTTAATTAATATTATCAACTTTTCGACGGATGAATTAATAATTAACGCCAGCGGCCATTACGTCGAACAAAAGTCTATTAAATGTGCACATTAAGCGTAACGGATAGTAATTATACTCATTCATATGTTAAATATTAACAGGATACACTACTAACAAAAAGGTATTAAAACTGACTGCATAATTTGATCTGACGCTGGCGCAGTCAGTTTTATTGTGGAAGAGTATTTTTAGAATCGTTCTCGCCTTGCTGGCTTGATACCCTGTATCAAAGTAGATTCAGATTCAGATTGTTTATTGCCTCCATATATACAGTACAAGATGTAACATTCTAAAAAGTAGGTACAATGTCTCATATGGACCCACCATGTCGGGCGCAGCAACTAAAGAGAGAAGAGGACGCAATTCTTAATTATAAAATTTAATTCGAATTTCGTGCTATTTAATTTATTTCTAAGGTCTGCTAGTATGGTAAGTTCACCATCCTGAAGTAAAAAATAACGTAGTCAAATCACAAAAAAATATGTTTCAGTGGTTGGCTGGCACTCTTGCCTGTCATCTTCGACCACATCATCGCTTGCGATAGTGGCCAAACGCTAGTCTCTATCAGAGATAAAAAAATCCAATAATTCGGTCAAATACATGGGAGCGCTACCCAGTGGTAGTGGGCTTGAGTACTTAAGTTTCCTATAAGCTCGATGTCTTGTAGGTAATTTGGTCTTTGCTGTATAAATATATATAGTTTAACAAATATTTAGTTATAGGAAATATAGGCTATCAGTCAAATTTTTTTTTAATCGCGTTCACACTAATTTCGATAACTTGTGTCGTGGGTGCCGGAAACATTTACCAGAACCAGAAACACAAATCTTCCTCGGGGAGAAAATTTGTGTTCCCACCGGAAATCGAACCCGATATGCTTAGAAGGACGTTCAAAGAACTAAGCCAACGAGCGGTTCAAAATGTTACTCTTTTGTGTTATTATTATAACTTTATGAAATGAAAAAATATAAGATCATATCTTATCAAACAAACCACTGAAGTAATATACGTGTATACTCTTAAAATCTTTATCTGATCATATTTGCATTAAGGTAGCATTTTCTCTCTCTATCTCCCTCCCTGACTATATCCCATATTGTAACGAAACTGCATATTATAATTACTAGATACAATTTCTTCTTTGCTTGTATGTGATAACTCTTAAAGCGCAAAACAAACAATACAACTACATCAACATTGTCTCGCAATAATATAATTATGACAAGCTATTTGCAAATTTAACGGAACATAATAAAATAAAGTGTGAAAGGCTTTGTAGAGTGCAGAGTACCTAAAAAGTATAGAAGTAGAACTCGCTCTTCTTAATAAAAGCTTCATGGTACCTTCTTTAAAATTTTAACTATGATACCCAGAACAAGAAAATTGCAGGTGCCGCGAATTGGACGTTTTGCAACTGCTGGACCACTGGAATTCTTGATCAGATTATATATATATATATATATATTATATAATATATACACGAATTTTTTAAGATAGCTCAGTCATCAAAATCAGTTCACCTAGAAAAATGTTGTGAGGACACATAAAAATAATGAAAATACAGTCTAATTGAGAACCTTCTCTTGTTTTTGAAGTCGGTTGAAAATTGATTCTTCTTCAAATGTTTTTCATAGAGAGAGATATGTTCTTCATTCAATATACCGGTAAAAAATTTGCAGAGACAGTTGAGCATTTTGCGATCTAAAACTTGGCCTAGTGTGCTTCCACTGGTTACGTAGACGTTCATAGAGGTACTTCCGGTGATAAAAGAGGCAGTTTCCCGTTCAGAGCGGGTCATTAGCGGCACGGGAGCCAATACGCCAGCTTCCGCTGTAAAACCTGCCTAAAGGATTCTGGGATAGGTTGGCCTAGTTTCAAAATATATTCAGGAGCAGATATTTTTAGGAAGTGTATAAATTGCTATGTTCCACGTTTTTATTTTTTTTATCTGTATATCAATCATGAAGCTAATTCAATAGTGTTGTTATTACATTTACATTAATGCAATCGAAATTAAAAATGGTAAGAGAAACCTAAAAAATATTTTCGAATACCTATTCAATGATACCCCACTTAATACAGGTTGTTGACTTTGTTTTTTATATTCATAACCCTTAACAAATGGTTATCTAGTTCTCGCCATATTTAATTTATAAATTATTTTCTGTTTTCCTTGTTCATCGCATCACGCGCGAATGGACAAAAATATCGCTAATTCTTTTTTTGTTGTGTTAATTATTGTCAGGAGAAGATTCTTATGAAAGAAAATTTTATCTCGGAATTCCCGCGGGTCCGGGACTAACGCGGGTAAAACCGCGGAGCGCAGCTAGTAAAGTAATAAAACATATCGTGTATACTAGAGAATACTAATTTACTGGTCCCTTATTCAACTAACATGGACGCAGGCATTCAAACATGCCCGTTAAAGCTTCATTCTTCAAGATAAACTGACAAACGCCTTCCAACTTCATGGGTAATTTGATACAGGTGATTTATTATGCATGGATCATATTCTGAGCTCGTTTTTTGTTAAAATTTAAAAAATTCTGCTGCTGCATAGTACTTATGATATAAATTTGAGTGTAAGTTAAGCTTGCCTAACTGTCAATGCCAAATTTTTTTAAGGCTATGTATTATGTTCATAGTTGCAAGTGTCATTCAAGCCTAATCAAGCTCTATTAATTATCACTTCTATGCAACTTAATTGCTATCTCCTTTCAACCGTAGTTTGGTGAATTCGGACATACAGGAGTCAGTGCCTGAATGTTTGTTTAACAAAATTAAATTAAATACTAGAATATAAATAAAATCACTTTTATAATTAAGAATAAAATAAATATTTCGGAAAAATCAGTATTTATTTAATAAGATCGAAATATGAGTTAATTTTGCTAAGTGCTAGTTGATTACGCGATTTACTTGTCATGTACTAAAACAAGATACTTGAACAGAACGATGTATTGAATTACACAAAACCGAATCTCAATGGAGCTTGGTGAAATAAAAATGACATGTCTTTATTCACAAAAGAAACAAATAATTTTAAAATATATAATCATCATTGCATTACATTTCTTGCGAGATAATCTAAATATAAACAAACGCAAACGCATTAAACAAACAGATACAATTAATATTCACAACTGTTTACTTCAATGACATAGTAAATTTCCTTTAGGTTATTTTGATAAGAATTTCCTATATTGCTTCTAATATAAGCGTCTCTTCATATTTAACTTATAAAAATTCACGCAAGTGCCTTAGTCCATTCAATCATGATAACTTTTTATATAAAGTTGAAGTATTCGATATCTCTACCAGTAAAAACATTCTCAACATGCTTCAGACCTGATAAATTTCCTTCTAACACAAGGAGAGGCTTTTTATGAGGTAAAAACATCAATCCCACGTTTTACGTCTAAAAAGGGACTAACAAAATGCGATGCGATCTCCGGTCGCAAAAAATCTTTGGGGACTAAACTGATTCTGTATTTGTCTTGAAAATACAGACTATTATAGAAAGAAGGGTACTTAATAAAGTTCTTTTATAAAGGAAGCAGGCTTATCTCACTGCAAAGTCTTGGTCACCGACGTAAGGTAAGGTACGCAAGCCTATCGGTATTATATCGCTTACATTTTGGAGAGTGTGCTCAGGAATTATATGATATAATTCCTCCATGCCCTTTTTTCCATCAAACGACAAGACAAACTGTCAAACGTCATCCATTTATGGTTGACATACCTCCAGTTCGCTTAAAACGTTTTGCTTCTCGTTCATCATCCGTACAGCGAAGGAGTGGAACTCATTGCCCGCGTCTTTGTTTCCTGAACGGTACAATCTGGGTGTCTTCAAGTCTAAAGTGTTTAGGTACCTTCTAGGCAAGCATGTTCCATCTTGGCCGCATCGTCATTTTCCATCAGGTGAGATAGTGGTCTAATGCTTGCCTTACTAGCATAAAAAAAAATTACAAATAAAAAAAATGTTCAGCCGGATATATCTGGTGTTCATCACTTCAAGCATGTAAAATAAGGCATGGTTTATCTCAAAATACATTTTAAAATGACCGTTAACATATATATTTTTTAATCAAATATAAGGTAAATAAAGTTCTTAAATTACTGAAAAACATTTTCAATTTAAATAATGTTATAATCTTCACACAAGATAATTTTTATCACTTATCCCATACGCATTGTAGCTCTGATTTATACGTTTTTCTCTTTCTACAAAACGGCGAGTAAAAGGCACTTTAATTTATTTGTAGCGCCGCCTAAATTGTTTTTTTATCATGTTAGGTTTTTTAAATTTTTCTCCTAGGTACATACAATTTGTCTTAGATTTGGGATAGTATCGGTATTGTGTGAAATCATTTAGAAAGACGTCCCTATAACGAATGACCAAGCCCGCACAAAATATGATTGATTAATTTGTAAAAGGCATAAATTTAACTTTAATAGAAAATGTTGCCTCTAATAGTAGCGCGAGTGAGTTTACTGCTCTTTGTTCATATAATGGATTGAAAATGCAAATGTGTTCATTTAAAATCACGGTACCGGCAGCTTTTAAAAATAAAACTACGTACGTTACATACAAGAACATCAACATAATGAGCAGGAGCTCGAGTATACACAAAATTAACAATACATTCCTCCGCCGCGTCGCCTTGTTAACACGATTCCTACTTTATTTATTAACAAAATATTTTCCCGAGCAGCACGATAATTAAGAAGTCCTGCGGCTTCGCATTACGCGTATTTTTGTTCGCAAGAAATTCACTCCATTTTCTTACTTTGTTCTTGGCACGAAAACAAGTGATAAATGTACGGAGAGGGCCTGAAAAATTAATGGCGGAGTGGGTAGAGCCTTGAACTCGACTAATCCTAGGTCATTTGGTAAGGTATCGCTGGATTTAGAGGCGATTTGTAGTTGTTTAGGTGGTAGGCTTTGCAAAGTCGAGATTTATACCTATGTGATAAATAAAGATTTGGGAATAAATTTGTATCGGTTCGATGCAAGTTGTAGAACATTTGTTTCGCGTAGTTTCACATTTCAAACTTATGTCTGACGGAATTGAATAGGCATGGGAGGTTCCTTGTAATTTGGGTCATTCAACACTCTGAAGAATCTTTCGGTTTTAAGAAGAAGAAAAAAGGAGTTTTTCATGGAAGGCATTTTAATGCCTTCCATGAAAAACTCCTTTTTTCTGATCTGTTTTTCACCTGGGAGTTTAAAACTAGATCAAAAACACGGTGATGTGACTTTTTGCGTGAAATTTTTTTGCAATCAGCTATCTTAAATGGCCTACGAGAACGGTGAAATGACGTCAAATGCAGCACAGATGTCGGTTAGAGATGAAAAATGACACGGAATAAGAAGACTTTTTTTATGTTTCGAAGCTTTGCTAAGCACCAATTTCTCATTAATGGAAAACCTAAGCTTTAATTAATATTTTATGTTGAAAGTTTACTCCAAGTCCTTTACTTAACAGCATCGTATAGCGGTAAGGTTGTACATCTTATTTGGTCCAGATATTTTTAGCTTTTATCATCGAGTAAATAAAGTGAAATGTTAACAAATAACAGCAATATCCGCAAAACCGACGCAGACCCACGTGACCCATATGACCCATGTCGAAAAAACGTCGAATATATTTGCAATCTAAATATTTAGAAAAGATTTGGTCGAAAATGTTCTGTATTAGTATTTGCTTTGCTTAGTTTGTGTACATTGTGGACAAAATAACGGTTATTAAAAAAAAGTTATTACAATATTTTTGTAATTACTTATACATTTTTATTTTATGTTTCTGTATCTGCTACCTATATGTACATATAACAACTTATGTGGGAAAGTGCGACCGACTATTATTAAGTTTGAGGAGCGGACGTAGTAATTATTGTTCTTCTGATCACTTTTAAGTTGAATTGCATTGTATTGTATGATACTACCATCATACTTGATGTAAAATAACGATTCAACCGATAATAAAGCCTGTATATCTCAATTTATTTTTTGCTCTTGAGCTGTATAAACTTCCAGATTAAAACATTCGGAAAACTAAGTCAAAAATACAGAAAAGAGAAGAAGAAACTTTGACATTTTTTCTCTTCTACGATTGCGGTAAGTTTACTGTTTCTTCACAACGGATGTTTTCTATAAGCAAAACCCTTTAAATGAACTGGAGCGTTATCAATAATACCTAAGTAAAGTAGATCCGCTAAATCATGTGACTGGTTTTTATGAATAACTGCCATAAATAGTGCGTGTAACTCCTGTACATCCTATCCAAAAGCATACAATGATATTAAGATAGGTACCCTTACATCGATGACCAAGACATTACTATCGTCAATGTGCCTTATAGTTTTCTGTCTTGATTCAAGAGCTTCTTGCTGGTACTCGGCAGATCAAACAAGTAATGGATTTCCATATTATAGCCATTATAGCCCAGGTTAATCAAATCACACATAATGTAATGTCATAGTACACATACAATTATAAGGTGTTAACAAGCTGGTGTTTTGTTGGTGTGTTAAATATTATCCACATATTATAGTTATGTTTACTTACATATCTGAACGCACATTTTTAATAATTTAGCAATACGTAGTAGTAGCAATAATTTCCACATTATCTATGTTGCTAGAAACGGTATTAATTGTCATTGAAAATAAACAGTATATTGAGTGAGAGAGAGAGAGAGTGATTATGTACCGGTTGTACTCACGTCTTGTTCAATTTAATCGAGAAACAAGACCGGTGTTAATTCGATATAAGCGCCCACCCACCGGAGAATTTGCGTACAGTGCTCTCGCTGCAGCAAAAGCCTGGTGCGTACCTGGCGCGTGAATACGACTCACGATAGTTTTAATAACATTAACAAAATGTTATTAAGCTATTGCATAGCTTCTATCGCGGGCCTTGAGCGTGGAGACCGAATCCAGAAATTCCGTAACGAAAATAACCTAACAACCCCCACTCCGACCGGCACAGCGGTGATACTTTTTAGTTTTGCCATCTATCGATGAATAGCAGAACTTTTAATGACTTTTTTGAAATATCACGCTTGTCTCTTTAGTTCAGCAACTCGCCTCTAGGTGGCATTGGTTGTATCGGCGTTACTGCGCATGCGTAATCCCCCTCTTCGCCCCGCAATCTGGTGACTCATGCCTGCTTAGAGTTTCGGCGTTATTATACTGCATAAATAAAATAAATAAATAATTATAATTGCATAGGTTGATAAAAAATGCTATGCAATAGCTTTACCGCGGCAGTCCCCGAGTGCCACACGCCTTTTTTTTAATGAGTCACTAAGTGCTTCAATAAGAATAATATGTTCCAAATCGTACCTACTTTAAAATCATCCCTGATCTATATGAT
The DNA here is from genome assembly GCA_948107665.1 of Lomographa bimaculata. NCBI lineage: Eukaryota > Metazoa > Arthropoda > Insecta > Lepidoptera > Geometridae > Lomographa > Lomographa bimaculata. The sequence continues at coordinate 21,804,510 of OX403585.1, read as the reverse complement.
AAAGTATGTAGGATTTCTTAAATATCAACAATCCGCCGATTTAAGATTGTTATCTGAAGGTTTCTAATGCAAATACTTTGCTTGAAATTACAAAGAAAATTTCATTAACGTTCATTTCCAATATCCTTGATAAGAAAATCTGCCAATTTCCTCTGCATTGTTCTACTAAGTCGTTAATTAGCTAGGACTTACGGTTCTACCCGTATTAATTAATCGGGATAAAAGTTAGGGTTTCTTTTCAGGGTGCGTTGTCTAAGGCCTACTTAAGGCCGAGTTCACTGACACCAGTAAACGCTTTGTTACTAAACTTCCCCGTTAGTTTTTATTTATGAAGACGAGAGAAGCAAGTCTCGTGTGATGGTAAGCGTCGCGGCAGCTAATTACAATTCAGTGCCCAACAGAGTTTAAAATTTAAATAGTTCTAAATCCAGCACTCGTCAGCCTGAGATATAAAATGTTGAAACTTATTATTAGAACTGTTCGTTTATTTCGTTGGAAGCGCGTTTGCCATCTAAGTGGGTATCGGGTTCAATTTCCAATAGAAACACAAACTTCTAAGCAAGGGAAATATTTTCACACAATTTTTTGGTTCTTATGTGTCATGATTTGGATGTTTTATTTCCAACTTAGTGTGCGGCTGTGAGTGTGAAAGCATTGATTAGTGTTACATTATAATGCCTTGTAAATTCACTGAAAACATTGCCCTTCAATCTGAAATTCAGTAATGTTTGCACGTTACTTCTAGTGGCCTGAATTACCCGCAATTGTGTGGCACTGCCCCAGGCGAACTCTGCAACGGAGTCTTGCGATTGTAATTATTAATTTGTCATTTGCATGTGCTAACGTTTGATTTCGCTAACTAATTAATATTTGATCTCCATCTCTGTTTTAAGTGACCATTATGTCTTTAACATGATTTTTGTTTAAGCCAAAGTCATATCAATATAACCTATAAAACATTTTCTAGCACGACAAACTTGGCTTTTGCATTCTTTTTTTAGTATTTAGTTGCTTGTACGCCACATAAAGCTATTAAATATTTCCAAAAGTTCGACCTATTTTGTGATATGTAGGTAGAGACAATATATTAAAAAAACGTAGGTTAAGAATTTCATTATCATATGTTATAGCTGTTTAATAATTAATATGGCCAAAAACGATGAGCCAACTGACAAGACTATGGAAATTAAACTTAAACTATAAACAGCAAAGACCTAAGTTACCTACAAGACATCGAGCTTATAGGTAGCTCAAGTGCCCATTCCCAGTGGGTAGCTTTCCCATCATGCTGGCGGCATTACCTCACGACAAGATTAGTTAGAAGTCTGGTGTTTTCCATATTCTTTTACGGTGCAGAGACTTGGAATCGTTTAGATGCTTTCGAGATGTGGTACTGGAGGAGAATGCTGCGCAACCCACAGACAGCCTTTACATGGTATTTACTGAGCAAGCGTGCTCCACCTTAGACTACTCGTACATTGTTATTTTGCATCAGGTGTGATTGTAGTCAAACGTTTGCTTAGTCTGTTATATACATAAATCCAGAAGTACGAACTTGTCCACTTGCTGCTAATCTATCTGCCTCAAACGAGTACTTGAGTATTTTAGTCATTTAGCCCGTAAAAAAGGCGATAATTTGGAAAAATTGGTCGTCACTGGCAAGATTGAAGGGATAAGACCACAAGAGTGAAGCTATATATTGCGCTGGTCGGATCGCACCACACTCGACTCAGGGATGCACAATGCCATGCTTGCAACCGAAAGCAGACATGGATGGCGTAACATCGTCCAAGAGAAGGTGATCAGAGGCCCTCCTCTGAACTCCAGCAAGACTTAGATAGCTTACATATATACTATAAAGAAAATAAAATTAATATAAACAGTAATAAAAGTATGCACATGACTTTTACCCGAAAGAAAAATCCTTTACAATTTGAATACAAAATTTCTAATATCCCAATCAAGAAAACACACCAAGTTAAAGACTTAGGAGTTCTACTTGACAGTAAAATGACATTTATTGAACACATATCTGATATCGTCAACAAATCTTATAAGAGCCTTGGTTTCATTTTACGCGTCAGCAAACCATTTTCTGACACTAACTGTCTGAAGATACTGTATTTCTCTTTCGTCAGAAGTATTCTCGAATACTGCTGTAACGTCTGGAGCCCGCAGTATGTCACATACACTGAACAAGTTGAAAGAATACAGTCTAAGTTATTTAAACTATAGATCATTTCATAAATATGTTGACTATTATAATGAGTCATGCAAATTCCACAATATTCTATCTCTGAAAGACAGGCGATGTCTTCTGGATATGTCTTTTCTGCACAATATCTGTCACAATAAAATCGATTGTTCAGAGCTCACTGAGAACTTTTTACGATTTAACACACCGTCGTACCGCCTGAGGCACACTTCCTCTTCTTTGTCTCATGTCCCACGCGCACACACTAATCACTACAAAAATTCAGTTATATGTCGAATCCAAAAAACGTATAACAAACTATTCAGCTCAGTTGACATCTTTCATTACCAAAAAAAATTATTTTAGGAATAACATTATTGACATAATACAAAATAATTTATAAAATGGTATATTATTTATGTATAAATGTACACAAACCTCAAATATTATGTATTAGTTGACTTAGCCACACATTTCACACACATACACACACACACACACATGACATTATTATTTTACTTGTTACTTTAAATTTTATTTAATTCTTTCTGTTTCGTAAAATGAATAAATAAATTAAAATGAAGTAAAAACCAAAACTTTTGATAAGTTTTATATGTATACATTTTGTTGCTCTCTAGGTTAATGCTATATAAAGTAAATCCGTAATTGGATGTATGAATAATACTCATGTAATACCTTACTATGTTTAAGATCTGTGGATTTTATAACACAAATAAATAACTAACACTATGTTTAGTTATAAAAATAGATGTTGGCCGATTCTCAGACCTACTCGATATGCACACAAAATTACGAGCCGTTTTGGATGAGTTTGGTAACAATATATACATATATAAATATAATTGCTTTATATTGTTGTGTCCAACAGGGTTTGAAGTGCTGATATTTATTTAAAAAATAAAAAAGCATTTATTGCCAGACACCAGAAATTGTTTTTCTTATATTCTACAATATAATATAACGTATACCTATATTCATACAATAAAAAAAAAACAATTAAATTATACAGATAAATAAGATACAGTTACAGTTTAATGGGTCTAATGTGCTGATATTTATTTCTATCACCTATCTATATTTAGAGAAGTTAATAAAGGATTGAAGTGGAATTTTTATATATTATATAAAAAGCATGTCGTGAGAATTTTCAATTGAAAAAGTTTCAATAATTTAAATTTGAAAATAAATGTCTGTGACAAAATTGAAATATGGCTATGAAATACAAAGAGAGCATGCAAAACATAATAAACTCATTAATTCTTGACAACTTTGCCAAGACCCGTTAAAAATTTGGCAAACAATGCGAAATTTAATCAAAGTTTTATCTTTGACTTAAACAAAGTTAAACAAATTGAAAGAGCAAACACTGTCAAGTATCACCTACTATATAGACCCTTATCAGTTGTACCTTTCAGGTAGTAGGTAATGGTCCTCAAAGGAACCCCTTCTCACTTTATTTCAGGTTAATTTAACAGACAATGTTCTATTGCCATGCCATTTAAACTTGTCTCTTCTATTATTGCTGACTTTTATTTAATTTACTGTGTATTTTATGTTTATTGTAATTTCTTGTACTTTAATCAGTGTGATAAAATTTGTCAATTAAAAACCTATAGGGTAATTTATACCAAAAACCTCTTAAGACATCATTTTGTCTATAAACACTAACGTCTTCCTTTGTACGTCTATTGCACATTCAGTTTATTTTTTAACCGACTTCAGAAAAGGAGGAGGTTCTCAACTCGATTGTATTTGTCAAGTGGCGTTTGCAAGGATATTATGATACGCGGTGAGGCGATGCTGTGCTTTGCGGGACAGTGTAGTTTAAACCAATATTAAGTACAGATTGTCTATACTAACTACGGGCCAATTGCCTATATTTCCTAAAACTAAACTAAAACTATGTACAGCAAAGAACTAAAGTTACCTACAAGACATCGAGCTTATAGGTAACTCAAGTGCTCAAGCCCACTACCAGTGGGTAGCGTTCCCATCATGCTGGCGGCATTGCCTCTCTGAATTGCAATGCTAATACGTTGCGAGCCAAATAAGTGCCAGCATTTTGATCACGCGTCGTTTCAACCAGGCGCTCTGATAGAATTTTGAAAATAGAATGAGCTCCCGGTCCCCACGGACCCAGTGTCTCAACACCAAACGGCTCAAATATGTAACCACTGCCAAGGTTTCCATATTTACGCCGTTTACGCTGCTCTGCCGAAGTTGCCGCGACGCCAACCCCATTCTGTGTTTCAGGAAGATGTGACGGAGCTAAAGTATCGACACAAGTTGCATCCCATACTAAAGGCCGTCCCATCTTCCATGGAATTAAAGTCATGCCGTCGGGTCTTTTACCATCGTCACGCATCAGACCATTCGGTTCGAGAATGGCTGGAACGTTGGCACTGGTAAAAGCCCGGCGGATGATATCGTTGAGGCTGGCGTGGCGGGAAATTCGGCCAGCACTTTTCTGGCACGAGAGGCCGTGGTGACCGAGCTGGTCAACAGCAGTACCACACTGACAGCTATAATAATTAAGATGATGATTGTCTGACATACAATCATCATCTTAATTATTTCAGAAAATATACCATTCAGAATAAAGTCGTAGAACTAAATGAGCTAAGGGTTAGAACCAGAATCATCAGCTTTCACAATTTACAAATAACAATGTATAAACTGATATTATTTATCAATTTTCCCCTATACTTACGGCTTCACAATAACAATTTAAACGCAAGCAAAGCTCCAAATAAACGACTTCACCGCTTCATCTCCGGAGTACATGATCAGTCTGAAAATTAAAAGGATAGGCTTATTTTAACTTACAAACTGATTTGAAGTCAATTAAAAAGATGATGTCAGGCGTTCGCATTATGCTTTGTATTTTAACTCTATTACAATGAAACAAAAAATAGCGTTATATTTGTAAATGGTTTTGAAGTTTCTTTCTTCGAATGCCAAATTTTAGATACAAAGAAATACTGCAAGCTTTTCATTATAGTAACTACTCTGTTAAGACTCATTAAATGATAGGCAAACTTTTGACCACTATCTCACCTGATAGTAAGCGACGATGTGGTTGACGATGGAGCAAGCTTGCCTAGAAGATACCTATTCACTCGTGACTTGAAGACTCCCATATTGTACTCATCAGGAAACACCGACTCGGGTAAGGAGTTCCATTCCTTTGCGGTTCGCACAATGAATGTGGAGGCAAAACGCTTAGTGCGCATTTGTGGAATATCCACCATATAGCGGTGTCGCTTAGCAGTTTGTCTGCTTGTCCGATGATAGAACGGGGATGGGGAAACTAGATCGTACAGTTCCTTAGCACACTCTCCGAAATGTATCCGATAAAAAACCGAGAGACTGGCTACCATGTGGCGATGACCCAAGCTCTGAAGCTTTGAATGAGTCAGCTGCTCGCTACCAATAAGTCTCTTGGCTCTACGCTCAATGGTGTCAAGAGCCTCAAGCTGGTTATTAAAATCGAATTATTCGAGAATGAAAAGTAATTTATTCACTCATTTCTAAATTCCAATGATAAATGTAAATACTTTCACGCTCAGAGCCCCACACTAAGTTCGATGAGTTTTACTAATTTGAGGAGTAAAAAAGAAAACTTCTGTTCCTGCCGAGAATCGAACTATACCCCTGGGGGCTGAGTCACCCACGTCCGTAGGAGGATACCCCTTAAGTCTGACTCCCTACACGTGGTCCCCTGGTGGTGCTAATCAGGTGACATTTGAGAGGTGGTAGAGCATTTTGTGAGTTGCTCGCCTGGCTTGCTACCAAAGTAGCTTACCACCATCAAGTTGAAAGTCTGCCGCCAAGCCAAATACGGTGTTCCGGCAGTTATCCTTGAGAGCCTGCGTATTCCAGGTCTAGTGTGTTTACCAGCTTCGATCACATCGTCACTTACCATCAGGTGAGATAGTGGTCAAACACTAGCCTGTCACAAAAAAAAAAAAAAAGCTTACAAGTCGTAGTAAGTAAACTCAAGAAGTAGGCATCCAATGACTTATTTATTTAATATATCAAAAAAAAATAGAACTCAGCTTATGATAATGCAGAATTAGAAGATACTGAATATGTAACAATAAGATTGAAGTTGAATAGATTATCCCCTTTCACATCAACAGGTATCGGAAGCGATTACTAAACCTCTCATAAATCATTGTACCTTTACTATAAGGCACTATAACAATATAACCGTGCGGATGCCGCGAGTCTATCGTGTTACAGAAAGAGGAATTCGGAAGTGTCTGGAACTTGCGACTCCGGGATGTCGGTTTACAGGGCCCCTCAACAACATGTCAATACTCACCCGTCACTACCGTTCTTCTCCCTTCACAAATATGTATCTCGTGCACACAATAGTCCAACACATAGAGTTATCGACACCTTTCAGACGTCCGACCAAAGAAAAAATCATTCGCCGACCTCTTGCGTTCTTGAGTAATCAAAGAACCAAATAAATTAAATACAATAAAGTGTTGCGTTAATTAATATACATTTCATGATTAAAGTTCACGTATTGATTAATTTAAAGTTATTATTATAACTAATTATAATTTTATAGAAAACGTTTACACAAGGCGAACAAGGTATACTCAATTAAGCTATTTCAAAGCAGAATTATTAGTATAAAAATAAGCACATACATGATATCGGAAAGTAAAACTACGATTTTAGATGATGATGGGAGGGTTGTTAAAATCGATTTTTCAATCCCGCAGCGCAGTATTTCAAATATCTGCAATGACTCAGTTTACTTTACAATTAAATTGAAATTGCAATAACTTACCCAAATGTTGGTCATAATTTCATTATCACGAACGCTAGTTAATTATTATTTTCCTGTCATTTCGTTTTAATTATCGTCTTTTTTGAATAAATATTTCATCGATATGCAAGTACGATTTTCCTGCTGAATTATTTGCACAACGTTTATGCAGACTTTTTATTTTTAAATATTAATGGAATTTGGTTGACATAATTGAGAAAATTTTAAACAATAACTCGAGTGAGCATATAATACGATCGTGATTATTTCATAATTTATACTAAGCTACAGGTAGAAATAATCCTGAAAATAGGAAGTCAAACTTAGAATTTTGATTTATTAATGTAAAATATACAAAGAGGACCGTGTTAGTAAAATTTAAAAGTAAAACCTCAAATTTGTATGTGTTGTGAATGATTTAGAAAACAAAAACAAATCTATTATTTTAATTGGTGTGTATCTGTAATTAAATTATTGCCTGCTCTTATGTTAGTATTTACATTATTATATTTGTTTTTTTTTTGTTCAAATAGGTGCGCCATTTTCTTACCTCAGTAGTAACTAGCACTCATAAATAATATTGGGATCTACTGCCCCAATTTCAAATATATTGGTTATTAAAATTAATTTAACAAAATACAACACACAAATAATATTTAATATTTAAGTTATATAAAACCAGAGAACTTGTCAAGACGAATCAAACGAGCCCAAACTCGATGGGTTTATCTTATTTAGTTAAGAAGTTCCTATTGCCATCTTCCGTTTCCATCATCAGATTAGCTTCATCGTACCATATCATTGTATTGTCACAGAGAATACATGACCACACCTAATGTGTGTCCAATTGGACATCAGGAAGTGGGTCTAACTTAGCTTGCTTGATTTAATTACAAACCGACAGATAGACAAAGGGACAGACGAAACTAAATAAAAGCTGGTAAAAAGAATACACTGCAATTATAGCGCTTATGGTTCAGAAGCGTTTGTATACCCAACAAAAGCATGTTTCATAGCTTTTAATCAAACTTTGTTATATTTTATAGTTTAGAAAAATAGTTTAGATACTTCAGTCTTTTACTTAATTAAGATCTATCTAAGTTAGTTAGGGCTGAGCTTGGTCGAGATTTTTGCAGCGAGAGGTAATGAAACGAGTAGAGTCCGGGCCAATCAGCTCTAACTTCTAATTATGTCTTAGTTGGAAGTAGTGCTTTTGTTATTTACTAGGTAGGGTTCTTTTTAGCTCTTATCGGTTAGCGATTTCATGACCACTTACTAGTAAGTTTATATGAGATTGAGGATGTTAAGCAGGCTTAACGCAAAGGGCTCCATTGCCCCATTTTACGTCAAACCTACTAGTTTAGAAACATCTGTTACTGAATATAATAGTATTCTGAAACTACCCTTGAGCATAGTTCCAGAACATTATTTTTTTATTATAGATAATAATAAATAAAAATAATAGTGTTCTGGAATTATGCTAAAGAATAATCTTTATTCAGACATATGCATTACATAATTATAATAATCACATCAATTATTGTTTAATTCAAAATTGCAATAATAATGGACCTGCAGAGAAACTCTTATCAAGACATCGACTTATCGCTAATTGTGTGAATATCAATTGTTGTTTTTTTGAAGCTGGATAGGCAAGCATTTGACCGCTATCTCACCTGATGGAAAGTGACGATGCGGCCGAAGATAGAACATGCTTGCCTAGAAGGCAACGGTACAATCTTAGTATCTTCAATTCTAGAGTGAAAAGGCACTCTAGACTTGAAGATTTCCAGATTGTACCGTTCAGGGAATATTATATTCAGTCACAGATTTATTTTTCTGAAGTTTTATTTATAGCAAATATTAAAACAATAACTGCCAACAATTCTGCCTTCTATGCAAAGGTATCGGTTTTCAATCCCGGCGGGAAGACAAGATTTCTTCTCCAGGAAAATGTGTGTTTATGGCTCTGGTTGTGATTGTGTATGTGATGTGAATGTTTCTGGCACCCACAACACAAGTCATCGAACTTAGTGTGGAGTGTGAGAGTGAAAGCGTTTATGTTGATTATTCCATAATTTTCATCATAGTCACCAATAATAACTTAACTGAAACTGTATTTTCACCATCAGTATTCAGCACAAGCCTGCGGCTTTATAAATATTGTTCCTCTTGCAGCTCCAATATCCCCTGACCGATACCATCCGATCACAAAGCCATTGGAACCTCTACACAAAGCGAATATTTTTCAAGATATTTAAGGTAAACTTCACTTTGGCTGTTTGTAAGCTATTTAAAGATGTAGTTTTTGTTATAATGGGCTTTAATCACATCTGTGTGTTATTACATCCCAGTAATATTATAAGAACGAAAATTTGTGAGTGTGTTTGTTACTTCTTTATGCTTAAAGGACTGGACCAATTTTGATGAAATTTAGTATGGAGTTAGCTGGCACAATTGATTACACATGAGAAATTTTTATTCCAGAATTCCTGCGGTCCAAAGCATGTCAAAAAAATCATCATATAAATTAAAAAATAATTTATCCACATGGGCCCCAAACAGGCACTCATTAAAGTTAATGATTTTACTCATAATGACTCGACATCACTAATCATCATCGCCAACGCACGTGATGCAGCTCAGGATATATTATGTGTATAGATATATAATTTTATTAATGAAAGCAAGTTTAAGGGGTGGTGTCAGCAGTGTTTACAACAACGCATAATATAAACGTAGTCGTATATAGCGCCGCGTGTAGCGCCAAGAGGCCGTTACAAATAACAGCCAACATATCCCGAATTCAATTTCAGTTTTCATAAGTGATTCTCTAATCCCGAGGGCCTTGATTCGGCCCAATTTGAATAATCAATGCCATAGCTTTGAGTACATTCGGTCAGTATTTTGTTCAGAATAAGCCAAATAACGGAATAGAAATGCGTTTGCCTCAGCTAGTTTTAGTGTTAAGACGTATTGGTTCTGTTGATTTTTCCGGCTTGATTTGTTTTTTTTTTTATTCAAGATAGGCAAAGTTTTGACCACTATTTCACCTGATGGTAAGCGACGATGTGGTCGACGATGGAGCAAGCTTGCCTAGGAGATATTGCCTTGTTTTCCATTTCTGTACAAAAAGTTCTTCGTTACTTCAAATTTTAAAATGGTTAATGACTCTAGCACGTTAGAGGAGGTATCTACAAATTAACAGGAACGATAGTAACATAATAATTTATGAGATGAACTAAGTTTACTGATGTTTTTTTCAAAATAGCCTTAAATGATACTTTATATGAAACATGAATGACTAAATCCATGTTTCATTTAAAGTACCACTAATTAACACTATGTAAACTACTACATACTAAAGTAGAAGTATGTGATGCATAATTTTAATTTTACTATACTATGCAGGTAGTATTTCGATAGCGAAAAAATTTGGTAAAATCTACATATCAGGACTACTTATAATGCTCTGTGACATCGAGAGTACATTTATGAATAAGTTGCTATATTATTTTTCTTAAAACCAGTATGTTTCTCTTCTTATTGTCACTGAATAACTTTTCATAAATATCATACAATACAAAGATCCACAAATTATACAAATCGCCCGAAAAATAAACTTAATCAAAAAGGGGTCATGCAGCGAACAGACCTTAACCGACAACAGCGATCTTAACCTAGGTTTATATATATTTTATGTAGTATTATTATGCAGTCGCCAGAAAGCGCTTATTAACAAAATCATTGATTTTACAATAGTAACGTTTTATTTATTAACACACTATTTAATATTTAAAACTTTCCCGTTAGTAATTCAGTTATAGTATTAGGAATTTTGTTATAAACCTAACCCTATACGCACGTGCCGCTATATACCGTCAGGCTAATATAAAAGCAATTTTATCTTTGATAAGATTTATGAATGTTTCTTCAATGACAGCATTTAGCCATCACAATAATTTTACGCCTCTCTTCTGTGTTGAATTTCTTGACAGGTAAATATAACTCTTATCAGCCGACGAGTCTGACGGTTTCAATAGGTTCCTTATCTGTAGCAGTGCTTTCATTACTACAATATACAATGGACCTTATGCCAGCCCCCTTTTCAATCTGTATTTTGTACTTGTGTTTTGTCAATGGGAGATGGGAATGGCTGAAGAAGACATTTTGAAAGTCTTGTTGAGTTGAATATAATTCGGTTTTTCATTTTACATAATTGCATAGCAAGTCATAAAATGGATTCGATGTTCACCACGGCAGTATTTTGTTCAGGAAACAAACGCCATCTATAAGTATGATTTATGCCGTATTCGTCCCGAGGAAGTTCGGCCCATATAAAAAAATCGGCTTTCGTCCCGCATTGTATGCTGTATTATTTTGTAGCATTATTGTTTTTTTTTATTACAGACTAAGCAAACATTTGACCACAATCACATCTGATGGAAAGTGACGATTTAGTCTAAGGTGGTCACTTTATTTTTGAACACACCCAAATTGTACCTTTCGGGAAACACAGAAGACGGCAAAGCGTTCCAGTCTTTTGCTGTTCTATAAATAAACAAAGACGTGAAACGTTTCGTGCGAATGAACGGTATCTCAACCATAACGGTAACGCGACGCCGTTCCCGTTCTTCTAGATGTAAGGTGGAAAAAAGGTAAAGCGAGAACAAGGTTGTGTAGTTCCTGAGCACATTCACCGTAAAGTATTTTATAGAATACCGTTAATAGTTGTTGCCCGCGGCTTCGCCCGCGTAAATCTATCTATATAATATATAAAAATGAATCTTGGGCATAACGGATAGAACAATTTCTGCGTGTTGCGTTAATTATTGTCAGGAGAAGATTCTTATGAAAATAAATTTTATCCCGGTATTCCCGCGGGTTCGGGACCTACGCGGGTAAAACCGCGGGGTGCAGCTAGTTTAATTGTAAAACTTACTCATTCTTGAATCCACCTGAACATTAAAAATCGGTACTGCTGTTTAGGAGGAGTTCGGTCTCATACACTACGTCCGCAATCCGTTGAGCCGATAGTGTGAAGAGAAAGAAACATACTTATCGCGCGATTCCACAACGGTCATTTGGCGAATGATAAGTACGATGAAAAAAAACTAAAAACTACATTTTTGTTATTATATATTGTCTTGTTCGAAATAATTAAAATAAATATGGACCAGTTGGAGAAAATTCGGCTTATAAGCCGAATGGTGCAGAATCGAACCCAGACTCTTAAAAGACTATTGGTGAATCTTGCTTTTGCGTACATTTTGTTGATGATATAATTTTATTTAAGTTCGGCAAACATTTGACCACTATCTCACCTGTTTCGAACTCTCGCTGTAATTGATGATGATATCCTAGACATCTATTATACTTATCCTTATAATCTAAACGCAAGCAAAGCTTAAAAATCCCGACTTCACCGCTTATATTTCGGTTTTGGCTTGACCGATTTCGATAAAATTTATATGGGACCACTCCTGAAGTATACTCTACCAAACAAAAAAAAATATCAAAATCGATCCACAATTGGCAGTGATATAGCGTAACATACAAACAAAAAAAACATACAGTCGAATTGAGAACCTCCTTTTTTGAAGTCGGTTGAAAATAATAAATAATCTATAATGACGAAAAACACTAAAAACTTCATCCAAATCGGGTGTCCACAAAACCACTCGTTCATTTTTGTGCCTAGTAAATAACAATATTACTACGCATTTTGTATTTTTTTTTTATACTTGGCTGGATCCGAAAAGCTTTGTATTTAGGTCTACTACACCGGCATAATAAATATTCGAGTATAGCTCTCGTTGCTTTCGGTATTAGGTTTTCGTACAAAGTGTGGTATATCACGCAACGTCGTGCTGCCCACGCGTGCTGCCACGTACTTGCCCGACTCAATTATAGTAGAAATGTGTCATAGAAATAATTTTACCAGTGTTTGGCGTTGCGTCTAATTACTTACTACGGGTGTCAAAGTATTTATTGTGTTAATGTGGCAGTGTACTATACAAAGCACAGATTATTGGTATAGATGTAGAATCCGAATAATTTATATTATTTAGTAGCCGTGCCCCGCGGCTTCGTCCACATTTATAAAATTATAATGTAGCCTGTGTTAATCCTAGGTATATGTTATGTTCATTTCAAATTTCATCAAAATCCGTTCAGCCGTTACAGCGTGGAAAAGAAACAAACATAGATCCTACACACAAACGTTCGGATTTATTATACTAGTGTGATTTATTTATCAGAATCGTCGAGCACATCGTCAATTCAAATCAAGTTAGTTAGTGATTAAAATGTTTTTATATCACTTATTAAAAAAACCCTTAGATAATTGTTTTGTTTGTAAACGCTTTGCCACACATAAAATTTTAATACTAGTATTATTTTTTTGTTTTTGTAAGGTGTGTAAGACTAACATTTTTACTTATTTTTTTATTTTTGTATATGGACCATGTCTGAAATAAAAGAATTTTATTTTATTTATTATTATTATTGGTGCAAGAAAAATTTACATCACACAGCGATTGCACTCAGAACCAGAAAAATAATTGAATATGTTAAAATACAAAAACTAGATGTGATTATAAATTACAGTTGAAATTATTACCTATTACTGTTAGTTCAGAAAACTACGAAGTTAAAATATTTAAAGAAACATCTAGTTCACTATTCTCTGATAAATACTATAAAACGAAAGCTTAAGATCTAAGGGAACGGCTAAATACTGTATCAAACTTGTAACACAAAATCAAGTTTTAATAATACTATATACGAGTACAACGTTTATTTTCTAAAACTACACCAGTTTAAATTAATCTCATTCATTAATCAGAATCACTCCAGTTTATAGCAAAAAAATCCACCAAAGAATCAAATATTAATACTATCATTCACTATTCCGTCCCATTTCGTCAGTATCAACTGCTGCGTGTACGAATTTACGGTCAATTTCTGACACAAATTCGGCAAAAGTTCTAGTTTTTCGTTTCACCTGACAATTGTCGACATACACCGATTCAAAGGAAACTGAATCTTATTTTACAAAATTTAAGGATGCGCAGAGTTGTTTTGGGTTTGTGGTAGGTAGTGACCCGTCATAAATTGAGTGAGAATCCCCATATGTTCAGTGATAACCTACGTAACTCTTTGCAGACGAATGGACGAACAAAAATACGACTATCGTTGCCTGGTTTATCGACGGCTTCCCAGACATCCGCGTAAGTACCGGAAAGTGTACTTTTGAGGGTACGTGGAAGTTTTTTAAACTTTTGTCGAACTTTCCAAGAGTTATGCGTTTTATGGACTTGGTTTTGGACGAGGAAATCATTCAGTTGGGAAAATAAATAATAAAAACTAAGTTATTTTGGCTTTGAAGTTGAGAAAGTTTTTAAAACTTCGTCTTAACCCTATCCTTATAAAAAAAAGAAAAAAGTTTCAGCTGCAATCATGACTACTAAGTGGTGAATCGAGGAAGCCGATTTTGGAACAAAAACAAAAAATATGGGTTTGTTCGTCATTCTCCATTACCACATAAGAGTAATAATGTTATAAATCTGAAAGTTTGTGTGAAAGTGAGTAAATGTGTAAGTGTGTGATTGTGTTTGTCATCTGTTCACGTTTGAACGATTGAACGGATTTGGAATGTACATAGCTTATGCCTAGGATTTACACATAAGCTATTTTATAACTTATTAAACGCGAGCAAAGTCGCGGGGCACGGCTAGTATATTATACATTTCTGATACTAATATGGTTTTCAACAGTTCTTTAATTTACAAGCTTAATTAATACGCCGTCCCCCGACCCCGACGTGATGAGTTGTATTTTGACTAAGAATGAATGGCCTCATCCATATTGGTGATCCTAAAACTATTCTGATGTAAAAAAACTTTGAAACAAGTCGAAATTCCAATATTTTTCATAAAGAATCACGGGTCAGGAATGTCCATAAAAAAAGGCCGACATAACCCTTCATACACCAAATCTTCACAACCAATAATAAAATTCATATTTTAACCCTCATATCTTGCCGTATTCACGGTCAGCCCTCGTTGACGGGGTAAATATTACTACTTATTTGTTGGGTTGCGAGTGGCAAGGCGCCAGGCCGTTGTAAAGTAAGCAATAAATTTTGGAGCAGGTGGCCGGGTCGAGATTGAACCACCACTTACCATGAAATTAGCCGAACGGTCAAAGGGTTAAAATGAGTAATAGTTTGGACGTTAATCATTAAAAGTTCGAAAGTGATCTGAGGGTTAACGAGTTTAATCTCAGATTATTATTAATCATCTTCGGTTTGCGGGAACTTTAGTATAAATAAAGGATTAATTTTAGAAACGGGATATACACTACGAATTTTTATTTTTCTGTCTGAGGAATTGATATTTTTGACGTTACAAACTCCAAAATCACGAGAACTGCTCGTAAATATTTGCTAGTAGATATTAACGAGCAGTCATATTTGTCTACCGTCTTTTACTACTTATTTTTTGCGCTTGTTTTTGATACTACCGGTTTCTGTGTTAAGCATGACAGTAAGACGATCATTTTAAAATTTCTAACGATAAGATATTTAATCTCTACCTTAACATTAATTTTATTTTAAAAAAATGGTTCTCTTCTACGTTGTATTATGAAAAACTTGTGTATGTCTTCTCTAGTCTTCTATATAATACTATCTATTGGAAGTATTCATTTGATATGAATTAAAATCTTAACAATTCTTTTAGCTTCACCGTGTTAAGGTAAAAAAAAGACAAATTAAGCAAACACCAATTTTTATATTTTAACTTACATTTATGTAATTAGAATCTAAAAATTGGATTATATATTGAATTACCGATATTGTTGACTAACGCGAAAATAATCGCACATTTGGATACATATTTTATTCGACCATCTAATTAATTTGGCATTATGTAAATGTTTTTAAAAATTCACATTTGTAAAATATATGCGTAAATTTATAAACTATAACATAAAAGCACAGATATTAAAAAAAAAGGTATTGAAATCGCTCACAGCTCAAAGCTTAAATCCAGCGGTAGCCGCAGTAGTCGAACAAATTCGCTTTAAACAAACCTGGAAATTACGAGATGTACGGCTCCAACTACCACAGTTGTAGTTTCACACCTGCTAGTAACTGTTGTTTGTGCTCGGTAGATGAAGTATGGTGTCGGGATTGGTTTGTTTTGATGCAGAGAAATAAAGTCCGATATGCTAGATACTTCAAATCGATTTCATAATATTTCACGATTTTGCAACTTCTGCGATCTCCTGAAGTAAATTTTGTTAACTCTACGTTTTATCTAAAGCCAGTAAGCTTCTAGTTAGCATATAAATGTCAAGTCGGAACTTCAAAATATTTGAGCCGGCATTACTTCTCGGCTGGATATTTTTATTTTAATGGTTTCCATCTGGTCCCATTTTTGATCAAGATCTGACCAGTAATTTTTGAACGGTACTATCTGGGTGTCTTCAAGTCAAGAGTGAATAGGTACCTTCTAGGCAAGCATGCTACATCTTCGGTCGCATCATCATTTTCCATCAGGTGAGATTGTATTCAAATGCTTGCCTATTAAGCATAAAAAAAATAATTAATCTGATCAAGAAAGCCAAGGATAAAGCGGTGAAGTCAGTATTTTAAGCTTTGCTTGCGTTTAAATTATTTTTAAACTTCACTAGCGTAAAATCCAGTACCTAAATATAATTCATTATAGTTACTGGATTTTACGTAAAGTAGGAACTAATCCTAGTTTACTACTAATTGACATTCACATTTCAATATTATCCAATCATTTCTGAGGGCAAGGGTTAACGGTCGCCAGTCGCAACAGGTTGGTCCGTTCGGACCTCGACTGAATTAAAATTCATTTATCTATCCTTTATCCACGGACCATGTTAGCTGACAGATGAATAACATTACATATTTAAACATTTCAGTGGGATAATTGGTTATGAAATTGATAAGATTATGATTTAAATAATTAATCTTTTGGTATTTGTTTTGGTCTATAAATAATTGAATAAAATAAAAGTAGTTGTGACTTGTACACCATAAACGGTTTCTTACTGCAACAGCAGCAACTGCAACTCGCAGTAACTAAAAATCGCAGCAACAGCAACTGATCTTTGCCACCACTCCCTTTGACTAGGAGTCCAACCGGGAATCGAACCCGCTACTTTGAAGGCGAACGCGCACCCAACTACGCCAGCTGCCAGTTCAAAGTTTAAAGATGGGGTCATCTTTAAACTTTGAACTGGCGTCACAAGGGTCAAACATAAAAAGCATTAACGCTTTCACACTCACAGCCCCACACCAAGTTCAATGACTTGAGTCGTTGGTCCGTAAAAATACACTTTATATGACCACACATTCACATCAAACTCAAAATCAGAAACACACATTGTGCAGTAGGGAGAAACCTTGTGTTCCCACCGGGGATTGAACCCGTTGCTTTAAAGGCGAACGTGCATATAACTTCGCCAGTGGACAGTTCAAAGTTCAAAAACAAGTTATAACCGGCTAAACAAAACAAAAGCCAGTCGACTTTATTCTCTAGACTATATGACTGGATTCTCCTTCTTATGTAAGTCGGTTCAAAACATAGAATTTTACACGCATTACGTGCCGGTTTACGTAGTAATTGTTACTCAATCTGTGACCCGTCTGAATGTGTGCCAGTGAGTTTTAGTGCTATCCTACTAACATTATAAATGTGAAAGTTTGTGTGTGCGTCTGTGTGTGACTGTTTGTGATCTGTATCTCCACAACAAATAAACCGATTTAAATGAAAATTAGATGAACATTCCAGATATATTAAATAAGTCGCGCACTTTTTTATAAAACGAAAGAAGGCCAACATTTTTGCTAATACATTGGGGTTAGTTATATTCACTTATGTCAAACTGTTTTGTCAGCGTATGAAGCGGCTAATTAATTAATTTTCCTCCAGCTTGTCTTACTAATGTTGTTAGTTCGAATTGAAAACTAACTTTCATCGCAATAAATTTTAAAAAAATTAAATAAAAAACAAAAAATGTATAAAGCCAAAAATAGTCTTGCTTTGTTTTAGTAAAGTATTTTTCAGAATCTGATCAGTAGTTTATAAACAAACAAACCTTACTACATTATAATATTATTAGTATAAATAATATAGACATATTGTATTATTGTTACTATGGTTCTCGCTTCAGGAAAGGAGAACTTCCATACACATTTCACACCACCATTTCTCTATAAATTAAATATCTTCATACAAACTTTAACAACCCTTTTCACCCCTTCAGAGGGTAAAATTTGAAATAAAAAGTATTATATATATAATAGTTCTGATCCGTAATATAAGCAACCACAATATGAAGTTTCATCAAAATCATTTCAATAGTTTTAGCGTGATGTGGTAACAAACGGACATACATACAGAATATTATTTTTTTTTAAATTACTTTTTTTGCATCTACATCGTTAATTGCCTACCATCAACACTTTAAAAAAATATTCTCGTATAGATTTAATAGAAAGCCACTTTCTAATACGTTATTATAATTGAACCGTGGGAAGCCAATATAAGTATTGTTCGTGGTAATAAATAATGTTATCGGTACACACTACAAATTGTCATTCACTTAGCGATACAATACAAATGCAAAATATCCATTTTACTATTCTGCGCTCTATTTTAATTTAATTTCACTGGATCAAAAATCAAACAAAATGGAGCATTTTATTTAAATCACGCGTTTCCATTTAATATTCTTTGTCGAATGTCCATTCGGGTCCAATTCAGTTATCCGCTCGGATGCCCAGAGTTGCGCTAAATCACATGCCTATTGAAGCTTGGTCGACGCTGTGATGTGCGAATGTTATATGATTATTTGTATTGGCGATATTGTGTCATTAATTATTCAGGAAGTTTTAATTAGGTGTCCCTTGTTGACTGTTGACGCAATCAATTCATTCAAACGCAAAAACGCCGTCTCTGTCTTGACCATATGCCTATGAGTTAAAGAGACAAATTAGTGCCAACTTAAAACAAACATGTTAATTATTTGGAGTTTAATTAAGACTATTTAAAGTAGTCGTTCGCGCCGAACTGAGATCTCGCGCCTTTATTTTGCCTAATAGAGAAAAACTTTTGAGGTTATTTGCTTTTAATTTTTGTTGTTGTTAATAATTGTAAAATTTCTGTATTTATTGGTCAATTACAGGATATAACGGATATTATACGTAAGTTTTAGCGTTCAGTGCGAAGCTGTTTTTGAGATAGACCCCGGGACAAAATAGGTCTAGTTTTTTTTTTAAAACCGGTTTCGTACTTTTCTTGTAAAGCCCTTTTCAACAATATCCCACAAGGGTAGATAAAAAAAAAAATTTTGCTCCCCACTTACATGTATGGGAGCCCCCTTAATATTTTCATTTATATAATTTTAAATGTCATTTTTGGCTTCGGGCCGTAGTTTTACATATTCTATATGAATTTGAAGTCATTCGCTTATATGGGTTAAACGCTAGATACCTCTGACAGACGGACGGACGGAAAAGTGCTGAAAGACCCAAGTCAACTTCGAGATCTCGCTTCGTCCGATCAAAAATTAAAAAAACGATTGAAATGTAATATATACCTAAATATTTATATTGCTTACCGTGCCAGACTAAAATATATTGTTTTTTTGTACAGTATCATCTGCGAGGAGCCAGTCTGTCGTTATTAAGTCACAATACTACTCTGTATATAAGCAGAATTTTAGCTGATATCATTTTTCACCCGCCATTATAATCATGTTGGAACGGCACAATTATTTTTTTAACTCTTGTTTTAGCCGTCAAAATTCAAACTTAATAATTGTTTATTAATATGGGCTCAAAAAGGCACTTCTGAAAGTTAATGACTCTACTGCCTCTACTCATCCATCTACACACTCTTTCATTTACTGCTAAAGTCATATTTTACAAAATCCATCTTGCTTGTACATGATTGGTTGAAATACCAACTTGAATGACCAACAGCTACAAGCACTGTGAACTGTAGCTATAAACTAATATTAAACAAAACTATTTCACCGTACCAAGCGAGTGAAATAAATGCTTTCCAACGAAGTGTGAAGCGGCACTCTCCAGCCGGCTTTAGGAAAAGTTGGCGCACATAGTACGCTCAGGTTATATGACTTGGAACAAAAGAGCATTTAACTGGACATTCTAACATTTTTGAACTTATTGTTTTAAAAATTTTAAACAAATGGCCACAATTATATTTTAATGTTCTTTATTTATTTTCCCCGTTCAAGGGTGAATGAAGTCATTAATTACAGTGGGCCTTTATCTACTAATTGATTGAAACTGTAAATTATATTTACAGTTTCAATCAATAAATAATGAAGAGAATAGACCACCTCTAGTGTGAGCTTAAAAGTAGCCTATGTGTTAATTTTATGTATAAGCTATGTTTATGCCAAATTTGAATCCAATCATTCAGCCGTTCCAGCGTGAAGAGGGAACAAACATACTTACACACAAACTTTCGGATTTATAATACTATACTGTAATTATATTCAAGCTTTCAGTGTGCGGATTAATTGGACCAATGCACCAATTGTGCCGTTGGCTCAGTTTGGTAAGCGTTCGCCTTCTAAGCAGGGGTATCGGGTTCGATTCCCGGCGGGAACACAAGTTTTCTCCCCAAGGAAAATTTGTGTTTCTGGTTCTGGTTGTGTGTGTGACGTGAATGTTTCCAGCACCGTCGACACAAGTCATCGAACTTAGTGTAGGGCTGTGAGTGGGAAAGCGTTTATTAAAAAAAAAATCACCCACCCCTGTCCTTAACTAAACAAATTTATGAATGTAAATATACTTAACATAATTATTATACTTCATTAAATCAAACAATTACATAATTACATTTTTAATTAGTTGGGCAAACACCTCACCAGAAACACTTTTGTCGTTCTGTGAAACTCTAGGTTTGTGAAATATGTAAGCTTTCAGACCATGCTTCTAGTTTTTGCCTATCTCATGTCACATACTAATCAAAACTATCGAGTTATACAAACGAGACACGCGTCCGTTGGAACAAACCAATCAAAGCAGTATTTGCATGCAGTGTTCACACGTGATCTAATTCCAGTGTTGTCCCGGCGGTAATGGACAGCGTAGGCTACCTCTAGAGACAGCCAGCGGCAGATAATGGTGGTCACAATAGGAAATGTGGTTATATAGGATAGTTAGTATTCTGTTAGCACATTAAATCATAGTATGGGCAAAGCGTCTACGATGAGGTATGTCACCGACACGATTGGGTTCGTTTTTAGTGAAGTACGTAGATCAGTGTTTTATCGATTGCACAGAATGCTAGGATCAGGCAATTCTGATTTGGCATAACTTTTACATACAACACCCCCATTTCATTCTCATCTTGGTACTCGATGAGGTGGGGTTAACGACAACTGGCCTACGGTCTAATCGTAGTAGGTGAGTATCGTTGCCGCCTTACACGTATACAGCAAAGTTGCCAAATAGTTGTTTGCACTGCGATTTTGTAGCAGATAGTGACCCAAAACGACATAGTGAAATAAGGTACCAGTAAGTAAATTATCGACGTAACAAAGCTCAAGGTGTAGATAAAGCTTTTGAATTAAATGAAAAGTCAAATGGAAGTGTACAGTCTAATAGATTGTCTTCACTACCTTCACTTTCGCATATTTCATCACCATCATCATCGAAAACACCTACTTTGGAACAGCTTAGTCGACGACCCAGAGCCATCCTACGCTACATAAAAGAGCTGGGATGGCTTGGTCTTGGGCTTAAATGCCGTCAGGGGAAAATGCACAATAGACCCCAAGCGGGACGTCAGTGCAGGCCATATCACTCCTACCACAAATTAGAATTAGATTAGAATTAGGGTGTCTTCACTTCCTAATTTCCTCCTACTAGTAATATACTAGTGTCATGAAAAGTGTTGGCAGGATTATTCAGAGTTCTTAATGTTACTGAACTGGCCTAACGCCTATTGTCTAATAATTAACAACCGTTGCGATCGGTTTCGAAGCACGGTAACATTGAGTTGAAAACATTAGTAAACGGTCACTCATCCGAATATAGAATCTGAATATTTTCTGCACGGAACTCTAGATTTTATTTTAAATGTTTTGTTTCTTAAGAAATATAATAAAATAAATAGAAACCGTGGTCAGATATAAGTTTGCTATGCAATTAAACTCAAGCAAAGCTTTAAAAAAAACCGATTCACCGCTTTATCTTCGGAACCTTGATCAGATTAAAAGTCAATAATGTGTCTTTTATACACACATTATTGACGATTACTCAAAATCTACTAATCACTAATACTAATCTTGATCAAATTTTAATTGGACTATTGAGAAACCACCAACATTGAAAATAAAAAAAATAAAAAATTGTATAATTTAGTACCTATCTTCTGCTTTTTGTGAAGTCAGTAAAAAATAACGCGTATCTGTCACAAAAGTTTTTTTTATGTTGAATAGTCAAGCATTTGACCACTATCTCACCTGATGGAAAGTGATGAAGCGGCTGAAGATGTGACATGGTTGCCTAGAAGAAAATCTGGGAGTCTTCAAGTCTCGAGTGAATAGTATCACTCCAGACATGAAGACTCCCAGATTATACCGATCGAGGAACAAAGACGCAGGCAATGAGTTCCACTCCTTTGCTGTACGGATGATGAACGTAGAAGCAAAACGCTTTGAACGAACTGGAGGTATGTTGACCATAAATGGATGACGTTTGATAGTTTGTCTTGTTGTTAGACGGTAAAAAGGGCATGGGGGAATTAACTCATGTAATTCCTGTGCACACTCTCCAAAATGTAAGCGATAGAATACCGATAAGCTCGCCACCTGACGTCGGTGATCGAGACTTTCCTTGTTTCCTTGTTTAAAACAGTTTACATAAACTCGTTTTCACTCACAGCCCACACTAAATTAGATGACTTGCATCGTGGGTGCCGGAAACATTCACATCACATACAATCACGAATTTTCCTTGCGGGGAAAACTTGTGGTCCCGCCGGGAACCGAACCCGATACCCATTAATATGCTTCGAAGGCAAATTAAACTTGTATTTTGTTTATACTTGTTCTACTTCCTATATAATTCTACTGTTTTTACCCTTCCAGTCCGTGTACCGTCCCAAGCAGTAATGTATACAGCAGTGTTGACTTACCGAGACAAAACAAGTTTGCACTCTGTTATCCGAACGAAGTTAAAAAGCTCTTGCAACTCGGATCTTGGGACGGATTTGTCACAATCCAACTCACTTTGTTACACAATAGACTAAATTATGGCGTGAACTTTTAATGTTCACAGTCAAATAATGAAGATTAAATGCGAAATCATGGGAGAACTTCTGCCATTATAATTTGACCATAAGTTAGGACAGTTGGAGAGCTCTTTCCTTATATTTTAGAAGCTATAGTGATAGTGCTCAGGAAGAAGTGCCGGGAAAGTTAAAGATGAAAATTTTTTAAATCCATAATAGAATTTTATGCAAATATATAATAGCTGTCAAAGTTTTTATTGATAAATTGGTATTGCTGTTATATTTATTGAATACCAGCAAAACATACACTACTACAATCAAATTTTTTTTATATTAAGTGTCATTATAATTATAGGTGAAAGTACATTCAAGATTACAATAAATCACAAGTTAAATAATAAATTGATACATTCAAAATACTTTAACTTTAATAATTTAACTTTAACTTGGGTTCTGCGTGCACTTTATGGGTTTTGCGTTTCTCGATTGTTGTTTTTTTTTTATAGTACGTTTGTTTTATTTAATTACAGCGGTCTATTTTAATTTCATTTGTACCCACCATTATTAGCCTACCCACTGTCAGACACAAGGATTTGATTACCTGATTTAATTACGTTAGGTTTACAAAGCGACAAATTCGACACAGCACCCCTATAAGTTCTAATACTTCCCCAAAATTTACTTTAATAAAGTTAATAAGTTTCACCGCTGGTGATGAATTTAGAGGATAGCTTGACAAAGTTCGAGCGCCACAAGATACAATCTCCGTTGTATACATAGTCCGTACCATCCAATGTCCGTCGGAAGGTATCTTAGTTCTACGTGCTTGCAAGCAATTCTGAACCTACATTGTACTCAAATGGGTTATTTCGTATTTTTCCGATACACAAAACGTGTCCACCGATGTGTGCACCGCTTCTCAAACAGCCACTGTTTTGTTTTAAATTGGATTTCGGCTGCGGACTGCTTTCAGTTCTCTGTGGCAAACATTGTTTGCAGTTTGGATGGTTCGGACAAAACATTGTGCAACAAACTACGGTCTGGTGAAGTCTACTTTGCTTCCGCAGCTAACTATGTGGTCGACAAGCTGAATTAGAAACATTCGTAATTTAAAAATTTCCTTTGTTTTCTCTGCCTATACAATGTCGGCGTTTTCATTTTTAATCTGCACTCATCATTTTTACTGTTGGGAGCCTTCTCTAACTGGGAATGAGTCAAGGCCATCCACTACTCTTGGCCAAATACGAGTTGGTACGTGATACATGACCCAGAATTTAGTTTATATCTTGAACATGCGGGTTCCTGCACGTAATTTTTCTACTACACCATTTAGAGCGAATATACATTCCGAAAATTAGAATGTTATCCAGGCGGAATTTGAACCGAATGAATTTAAAGTTTTAAGTGGTACCGCACAGTCACACTCGCTATACTCATTTCATTCTACACCGAAAACTATAAAAAGGTAAACTATTTCTGTAAGTTTTTGAGTTCACATAATAAGTTATTTCCGGACCTACTGTTTTGATTCAAAAAATTATAAAATTTATAGTTCGAGCATGGTACACGTATACAATAAACATAAACATAAACGCTTTCACACTCATAGCTCCGCACTAAGTTCGATGACTTGTGTCGCGGGTGCCGGAAACATTCATATCACACACAATAACATCCAGAACCAGATACACAAATTATCCTTGGGGAGAAAACTTTTGTTCCCGCCGATATTTCACCAGATAGAACCAACGCCCACCTAACTAAGCCAACGGACAGTTCAAGATTATTGGGCAGTCACACACAAACAAGGTATAATATTTGCGCGATAACTAAAGTTATACAACAAACTTTCAAACAGTCATTTAAATTACAGCAAAGCACTTTAAGTTAACATCTTGCGAATTTCCGCTAAGCAACAATTTCAAAAGTCTCAGAGACTGAGAGACTCCTACTCTATTAACAGTAGAAACACTGAGCGCCTTGTCGTTTTTAATTTATCCCTTATTTACATCGCTGCAGCGCTTTCTTATTAACTAGCAAAAAGCTGAAAGCGGACTCTTCAGTCCTCTTATCTGAGATTCTCTTTTAATTCCGTGAGTACTCCGGCTTGTTGTTCGGAGATGTAAGTTTAATAGTACCTATAGGCATTAAAGGAATATTTTTTACATTTTAAAAGAATGAATTAATTGATATAAGCTACTACTACAAATACAAATTTATTTTTAGCACATTGGGCGACAGAACGCAAAGATGCTCTCTGTGCTGCAGATCCTGGGTCCGATTTCCAGTACAAATGTTTCCCTCCCCATGGAACATTTGTGCATTAGTGTGATAGCTAAAACATTTTTTTTTTCGAGAATATATCTATTCCTTCAGAGTTTACGTATGCTTGTAACAGTTTATCAGCGTTCGAAGCTTCGACGGACGACGGTCGCACTATTTCTACTTCACGAAGTTTCTAGCGAGGTGGTTGTAGCATATATTCATATATCTATTCTCACTTTTGACCCGAAAACCGTGTATTCGTAGATCGATGTAAGTATCTTATTTGTATGGTTGCATCATCGCTTTAAACTGAGTGTGATAATAATTTGATAAAAACTCACGCACATTTTTAACTATTACATTAAAAATTAAAACGGGAATTAGCGTGACTAACGCGTTGTCTATGTATATATCGACAATTGTTTCGGCTTCATTCGGAAGATTTGGACGCGACGGCGAGCGCTACGCACTCATCCTGAAGAAATCTTCCAAAAGCCGAAACCAATGTCGATCTATACACCGACAACGCGAAACTCACGCTTACTCCCGTAAAAAATAATATTAGAAGTGTCATAATGGTCATATTATTGCTTACCTATCAAGCATAAAAAACAAACTATTTTCAGCGTACTGCAAAAGCTTTAAAAATATCAAAATTTCTCTCTATGAAGCAAATCCCTCAAAATTGGGGCTATACTAGCTCGAACGCCTCAAAATGCCTCGAACAGCAGCTAGACGTCCCCGAGTAGGGTTACCAAACTTCAGGACCCACTATCAAGCAAAATTCGGTTTGTCACCCGTTTTACTATTAGTAGTAAGATGGAAAATTATGTGTATTGTAACCACATAGTTGTTTTGTAACGTGGAAAAAAATGTCTGTACACATCACACATTCCATTACCCCGGACATTCTATTCGAATATCGGGAATCAATAATCACCAACTATTGGCTCTGTGTGCTGAAGACATGGCGTATTTTTCGAAATATGTTTTTTTACGTTTTTGATCCCCATAGCTTCGCCATTTTGAAAAATTTTAAATAAAATTCTATATAATTATCGAACCTGCTCACAAAATTTCACGAGATTCAGTTGTGAAATGCGGCCTGCAGAGGAGAACTAACGGAAATCCGGACATCCGGACATACGAAAGTAATTTTGCTCAAGCTGAAACGGAGACACTTTGCTCGCACTTTGCACTCGCTCGGTCAATAATAATATGTATAATTTAAGGTCTAAATTTAGATTTAGGAAATATAGGCGATAGTCACGAATATGGGATTGAATAAAAAAAAAAAATTATAAAAAAATAACTAAAAAATACACCTTTTTGTAATCTATAATCACTATAACCACTAACTCAATTAAGTAGTTTTCTAATAGCCATTAAATAGTTCTACTATCCACCTCCTGGATCCCTCATCAAAATTCAGCTTGACGGTATCAAATAAATGTACTGTCACTAGAATTGCATATTATATGTTTACTAAGTTTAAAATCTATAAGACCTATTAAGGAATAGTAAAAGAAAGCAAGATTAACGTTCAGAGCGAGTTTTAAATCTAGAGCCAGGTGTCATGTCCTACCGATACAACCACTGAGCGTTCCAAGAAACTATAGTAATGATATAGAAACAAAAATGCAAGCGAGTTCGAAACATATAAAAAACGCTTTCACACATAGCCACAAATAAAGGTTGAAAACTTGTATCGTGGGTGTTTATAATATTCACGACACTTACACACAATCACACTTATAACCAGAACCAGGAAATTTGTCTTTCTTATTTTGGTTGTGATTGTGTGTGTGTGATGTGAAATTTTTCGCAACCCCGACTCAAGTATTCGAACTTAATGTGGGGATTCGTGTGGTATCCTACTAATATTATAAATCCGAAAGTTTGTGTGTGTGTAAGTATGTTTGTTCCCTCTTCACGCTTTAACGGTTGAACGGATTTGGATGAAATTTGGAATGTACATAGATTATCCCTAGGATTAACACATAGGCTACTTTTTAACTTTTTAATAGCGGGCGAAGCCGCGTTTCATAAGTCTCATAAGAAGGATTTTGCATATTGAACCTGATGTTTACCCTACAAGTGGCTCGGTTCACGACTGGTAGTCAATTTTCCGCTACCGAGGCGCCACCTGCACTCAAGAGCAGGCTATATCTTCAATCCCCGCGTAACAAGATGAAGTTCACCTAAATTTACAGGTCTCAGAAAATTTATAGTCTTTGTATAAATATAGTTACACTGTACTAAAATATTTATTCAATATATACGTTCCTTACCGTACAGAATAAAAAATATTTTGTGTCTCTTTCGATGCGTGTTAATTCGCAAATGTGCACGATGCTTGATCATTGGTTCATTAAAAATATTTAGTCAGATAGTCAGTTAAAACTACAATTTTATAGAGATACTGAATCAGAGTTGGTCCATTTTCTACCGATTTCACAATAAAGGAGGAGGTACTCAAGTCGACTGTATTTTTTTATGTGTGTTTTACCTCATAACTTCTTTCCACGTGAACCACGTGATCCCATTTAAATAAGACTAAGATCTGATCAGTAGTTCTTGAAATATAGTCAATAATGCGTGTTTAATACATCTAATCTGGTCAAAGTTCCGAAGATAAAGCGGTGAAGTGGGTTTATTAAGCTTTGCTTTCGTTTAATATTTTTTTCTATGTATGCCTTATATACAGCAATAATAACCATATATTAATTACAGTTCATTAATTTACATACAATTAGGAAAAAAAATGTTTCGGTCAAAATAATGTTTAACTGTACTCGAGAAGCAGTCAGCCTGGCGTGGTCTACCACATCCACATTGGTCAAGCAATATCAAAAATAAAAAATAAATCAATGTTACAAAAACAATTATAAGAAGCGAGTGAAAAGTAGTCACATATTTTTTACTGCGTAACAAACCGATGAAGGAGCCCCGACTGCTCCGAAACCAAGTCTCGTAACGAAAACGATGCGAAAAGCAAACCAAACAAAATTAAGAGGTATACATGTGATGCTAATTAAAGCATATTAAAAGCCGGATACAAATAACAACTTTTCGCACATGTCATAAATAAATGGAAGCATATTTCCTACCACGTAAAATCCCTACATATTTCTTTCCCCATAAAGCGTTTAAAGTAAAATTTACTGATCCAATCAATCTCAAAATAATTGGGTTTACTGACGCATGGACATTTTCACGGAAAAAGTATTTTTTCATCGAAAATACGGGACACGAGAGAGAATAATTCACATTCATGAATTGAGTACTTAACACAACTGTGAGTGAGTGTTTTTAATTGTTTGACCGGTGTTAAATATATAAAAATAGGTTGTTAGTTTTTTTTTATAATAGAACGGGAAGTTTTTAACCACTGTCACCTGATGGAAAGTAATGATGCGACCGAATGTAACATGCATGCCTAGAAGATAGCTATTCAATTTAGACTTGAAGACTCCTATATCATACTGTTCGGGGAACAAAGACGCAGGTAATTCTGCTCCTTCACCGTACGGATGATTAAAATATTAACGAATAAGTGTAAAAAAGAAAATAACCAAAAAGCCGAGAACACGTTAAATATATTCAAACATAGTACACGGTGTGACATCTACGGGCCAATTGCCTATATTTCCTAAACGAAAGTAAAACTATATGCAGCAAAGACCTAATAGTCCGGAACAAAGCCTATAGGTACAATAAACGCAATTGACACCCATGGTTCATGTTTTATTCAGCCACCTCCATTTAGTTCTGTGTCGGTAAAATTGATTGGTTCCGTGCTGGGTGTCAAGATAATTTATTTGAATAATTAATTTGTCCTCGTAAGATGAATGTTTGTTTTCGATTTTGCTGACAAAATGAATGCTTCTTTACTTGTCTTACGCATAAGCAAACATGTTATTTTCTTTCTATTCTGGCGTTGTTTTAATAAATAGAAATAGCATGAAAGAACCACATTGAAAAGAACATCTGAACACAAAAGATATAGAGTGTATCTTTACAGACAATTAATAAAGATTTAATTACGTTTATGTTTAGAATTTCATTTGAGGTGACGCGTAATAAAAACCAGCATTTATTTGGCTTATAGTATGAGCAGTTTAATTCGGAAAAGCATAATTCTTTCAACATAATGTGCACGTTACCTACGTAGTAGGCTTGAGCACCAATAAAGTCGATGGCTTGTAGAAAAGGTGTACATTATATTTTTGCTATTATACAGGCCATCATTTACAGTGGTAAATATAGTGGTGGGAATTTCACCTGATAGAAAGCAATGATGTTGTCGAAGATTCAGCATACTTGCCTAGAAAATTCACGCTTGAAGACTCTCAGATACTATTTAGCCATAAAGATGGTAAGTAGCTATATATTAGTATAGATTTTTAATATGAATATTCGCAGACAAGGGACAAGATACATTACACTGTAGTCCGTTTTTGCCTATAAGTTCAAAATACATTTATTTATGCCTTGTAGGGGACTTAGGTCTTTGTTGTATTACTTCGCTTAGTTTTAGGAAATAAAAGCAATTAGCCCGTAGATACAGAAAGCAAATAAATTTGTCACTAGAAATAAGCATATTTAGCTTTTTAAAGGACCTGTTAATATTATTAAACCATATAAGTATAACAGATATACTATATTATAATTATGTAATGTGGTACTATGAAAAAGCAGGCGTTCACCAAAATGTTTATAGGCCAATATTTCCGTTCTAAAGTGGAGTATATTTTCGCCACTTAAATTTACAATTCAAATGAGTACAGGAGTAAATTTCACATTATTCCGAGCTACTTTATCATTTATCGCGCTAGCAACTAAGGCACGTAAGAAAGGCGATTTATAGTACACGAAGCACAAATTTATATATCGCGAAGAGAATAACTCGAGAACCTGCCTAGTTATTTATGGAAAATTCAGAACGATGAGGTACTCAAATTCTTATTAAGGTGTTAATTATTTGAATATTGGGCAAAATAGTACTGGCAAAGATGTACAAACTTAGATTAAGTTCAAGTAAAGTATGCTCGCTTCACTTATCACACCCAAAACATACGCAGTCATAAAGCGGAATGAATGCGGGTACCGAATATTTTATAACAATTATATAATTATAACATACATAAATTGAAAATAAAAACGATTTTTACTTGGGCCTCAAAGAGCCAATCATGATATATAAAGATAGAGAAAGAAGAGAGAAAGAGAAGAGAAGAACCATAAATGCTTTCACACCCACAGTCTCTCACTAAGTTTAATGACGTGTGTCATGGGCCTCTGAAATATTCGGATCACACACACACACACACACACAGATACACCCAGAACCAGAAACTCACTTTCCAGTAAAAACATGTTTTCTGACAGGAAGCGAACACAGGGGTATCGGATTAGCTTCCCAGCGAAAACACAAGTTGGTTTGGTCGAAAAATTCATCATCATCTCCCTTATTCTACTCTTTATCTTTAACTAATGTCAGGATAACATTTTGCTCTACCTGGAGGAAGACACAACACTTACATGTGAATCGATATTATAAATAAGTAGCCGCCTAGTCAATAACTGATCAACATTAAACTTTTACCCGATGACATATTTCCAAATGGCACCAAATTGCCCAAAACAATAGTAACCATCTATCTTCATTCAACCTGATTGAACTGCATTCGAACTGTTCAATTGTTTTACGATACAATACTATAGCCAGAAAAGGTTCGAGCTTTAAATAGTTACGAGGATCGATGTCGTATTTGAACATTTAATATGTTATTATGTCGTTAGGTATCCATAGTCAGAGCAGTTAGTTAGATTGATCTTACCACGGACACTGTTTAGTGTCCTTGGTTGGACTGTTAAAATTTCAGTGTCCGTAGTTAGACTGGTGGACGTGGTCAGATGGGTTATCTCATAAATACATAAACGATAAGAAACGTTTCGCTTCTGAACTACGTTCTGGATCGTAGGTACAAGGAAGAACTGGACTTATCACTACTCTTATTTCCCCGAGCAGTAGAATATGTAGGCATCTTGAGTCTTGACTGATCAAATGCCTTCTAAATATACTATTTTCGGCTGTATCACTTTCCATCAGGTGAGATAGACCTCTGAATTGGTGAAATACTTGTCTTAACGGAATTTCAAAAGAGATATATTAATAATATATTGATTGTGTTACACGATTTTGAAAAATAGGTACCGAATAAGAAAACAGAAAATTCTTCACTGTCGTGCGTGACACAGTCACACTTGGCCTGTTTTATTTTTCTTCCCGTCGCTTTCAATTTGGTATTCAGTGTGCGTACATATCACATGCGGAAAATCTCATTGCTTCAGACCCCACAACATGCCACCTCAAAACATGCATTACCGCGTGGGGAATACATCCTGATATTTTTTATGATCTACAGCCTCTGAGAGGGAGAACATTTTTGTAGCATATTTTTTTGTTGTAAAATAAACTGCACATGTTATATATAATATATTGCTTAAGTTGTATGTATATGATATCTGCAATATTAAACTATACTCAACTAAACTAGTATTGTCTAAAGTGGTCGTCGTAATTTGTCACAGCTCACGGGATCATGCGACGTGACCGTCGCGTCGTCGCATTGTTCGTACAAAGGTGCATTTAAGCATTTTGAGATTTATATACAGGATTTCTTAATTCACACTCGTGCAATAATTTCACAGTTCAGTTAAGTTCTTCAATGCACGTTACAATTACATTGCATGATCGAGCGATGATGTTTGTGAATCTGTGTAAAATTGTATCCATATCTGTTTTATCCATGGTATCTCTGTATTATTTAAATAAAATCTGATGTGAAGGTAGTCTCAATCATTTTTTATATAACTTTGCAGGAGAGGAGCCGTGGAGGATGGCTGGTAACTTTATAAGTGTCTCGAAAAGATCAATCCTGATATCTATAACTTAACTGCCCTTTGACGTAGTTGGGAGCACGTTCGCCTTCTAAACAGCGGCTATCGGGTTTGATTCTCGGTGGGAACATAAGTTTTATCCCCAAGAGATATTTATGTTTCTGGTTTTGGGTGATTGTGTGTGCTTATTTCCAGCACCCACGTCAAAGTCCTCGGGCCGTTGTTAAAGTGAAGACGTTGTGAGTGCCTCTTTGGGGTACATGTGAATAAACGATTTTGATTTGATTTGAAAACATTTGCAATAATATAATATATCAATAATTGAAAATCTTGTTTCGTGTTTTATGCTTCCTATCCCTCGTGAAGCTATCTGTGACCCTGTAAATTTAAACACAATAAGTTGCAAAGAGCTAACGTTCGCTAGCAATCTTTTAAATAGAGGAAAAAATACCCAGTTTTCAGCGATTCTAGCGTTTCCATAGACCGCAGTATACGCTCGAACAAATCAGTGGTGGTTAACACTGATTCGAACCGATCCGTCTAAAAGACCGCGACTGGCAGCCGCAGCGACCTAGTTTTACAATCAACGGGGGATTTTTTACTTAGTCTCCAACAGTTTTGTCTCTCTAGTCTAAAGTTATAAATATATTTGAAGTTGTATTCAAAATCAAAATCGTTTCTTCACATGGGCCCCAAGGAGGTGTAAGAATCAAGAGTGAATAGGTACCTTTTAAGCAATCATGCTAAATTTTCGGCCGCATCATCACTTTTTATGAGGTGAGATTGTAGACAAATGCTTGCCTATCGGCCATAAAACAAAAAAGAAGGTACTTATAAAAGTTAATTAGAACCAACTTAGAACTTATGCCAGTATGTAAATATCCTTCGGAATTTAGCTCATAAACAAAATATATATACTCATAACATAAATAAAATGGATAAATAGTCACCAAATTACGATTCCTAAAATATTATGAAATAAATCCATTTTTTCGTATTATATATATTTTTGTATTAATTATAAAAAAAATAACCTTAACCTACTGTTATCCGATTCGATTCTGTCACAAGAAATTTTATTTTAGGAAACGTAATTTGGTGACCATTTATCCATTTTGGTAACCGTTAAGATTTTTTGGTTGCCGTCTAAATTATAGCCATTATCAAAGTATACTAATATTTTTTTTTAACTTTCGAATAATATTTTTCATTTCGCTTAAAATTGCCGAATGCCAGGTGTTGTATTCTCCGTCAAAATCGTACCTTGCCCTTTTTACCGACTTCCCAAAAAAATAGTAGGTACTCAAGTCGAAAGTTACCTCATAACTTCTTTCGCTGTGAGCCGATTTTGATTTTTTTTTTATTTGTAAGCTGGTGCGGTGGTGTCGGTTTTTTAAGCTTTACTTGGGTTTAATTATGACTGACATATTGCGGCACATACAACTATCGCTCATACTAATGAGCTAATGCGATGCGGTCAGTGTTTACTCTTGATTTGGTAGGCCACCAAAGTCATTGGACTTTGGTGGCCTACCAAATCATTATTTCCCAACATTGATTTTTTTAAACCGGTTTCGTACTCTACTTTTCAAGCCCTTTTAAAAGATACCCCACAAGGGAAGATAAAAAATATAAAAAAAAATTTCTTCACACTAACTTGTATGAGAGCCCCCTTAATTTTTGCATTTTACATATCCTCAAATAATAACTATTGTTATTCAAGTCTATATAAATTGTAATATTAATTTGTATTTACATTAAATAAACAATAATTTAAGCATGCATGGAAAAGTTATACTGTATACGTAATCCTAAACTGTTTCCCTGTTGGTTTCATAATGTCGGCCTATAAACTTAATGGAGTAAACACTAAAAAACACTTTATGGCCTAAAAACAATTTTTTAGACCAATTTTGTCCCTTTCATCTCAAAAACTGCTTCGCACTGAACGCTGAAACTTACATAAATTAGGGAGAGTACAAAGCCGCGATTTAAACTAAAAAAGTTTGCCGATAGTAACCGTAAAAATGTACAAACTTACAAAACTTCCCTCCAAAATAATTTTACCTAATTTAAACAATTTCCCAAAAATGGCATCCGCAAACATCCGTCTTATTGCTAACTTCGCCAGCTTGTTGGTAACTTGTTGCGGTGAATTTTGCAATTTGTTTTAATATTCGAAACTTCGCAAGCTTTGCGTTTGAGTGCTTATGAGTCAATTTACTTTAATTTAGAATGAGTTCTCGTTTCGATGTTTAAGCAAGTTTGCTTATAAACAACATTAAAATAATATAATCAAAAGGGTTTTTGGTTACCATGACCACTATTATAAATCGATTGATTCGGTAAAATCGATTAAGTAATGAAGAAGTTCTCGCCCTAAAAGCAAATTGATTTTTAAACTGACTTCAATTGAATTTAACTAAATTAATTGACTTCGAGACCCCTAGGCGCTATATTCAATATAATGTGACGTCACATACTTATAGCCTAATTACCAGTGGACAAACAAGAGATACCTCATTTAATTTGTTTATTTATGAATAGTAGTTTAGAAGTTATGAGGGTACACATTTACCGGACAAAAACATAGCCCTTCCTTCGCCATAGTCGGATAATGAAACAAGTACCGTAGAGATGATTTTTATTCGTAAGTGTAGTTGGTTGCGTGTCTACCTTCAAACGAGCGGGTCGATACCGGATGGTTAGATTCCCGGTGGGAACACAAGTTTTGGGTGCAAGTTGAATGTGTCCGGGACCCACGGTACAAGTCTTTAAACTTAGCGTTGGACTATGATTGCAAAATTTTGTTCTTGACCGAGGGAGCGCGAAGCGTCCCCGTTTCAGCTTGAGCAACATTGCTTCCGTATGGTCGGATTTTCAGATCTTCTCCTCTACAGGCCGCATTTCTAAACCGAATTTTGTAAAATTTGGAGAGCAAGTTTGATAATTATATAGATTTGTTTAGTCGATTCATGAAATGGGAAGCAATCGTAAAAAAAACAGCCTTTAAAAAAAAACTTAACACTTTATGTATTTTTTGACATTCGGGAGTTGAAAACTAACTATCATAGAGGTGTGGGCAACCGTGAACCATCGACGCTACCTATTCATCAAGCGACCGCGCGTCCGCGTCCCGGCGTGATTTACAACCCGTTGCCACTTATTTATGTGGTAGAGCGGACAGGTTATTTTTGTAACGACACGTGTTGTAGCTATTAATCAGGATAAATTGCGGACATGAGGATTTTGTGGGACACAGTTGTGAACATGAACATTTAAGACTAGGAGCCTTGAAGCTTTCATTATGATTACCTCGTCCTGGAAGTAAACTGACAGAAAGAGCGACATTTAAATTAGCAAATTGTAAAACAAGTATGCTCAAGCATTCTCCTTTGCATAGAATGTGTGAAAGTTATAATAGTGATAATATTACGCGTAAGTTCGATATGTTTAATAGGAGACCACTTATGTCAGTGAAATCGCTTCTCAGTTAACTGAGATAATGATATAAGGTTACTTTGACATGTCCAAATTTTTGTTTATATAGTTTTATAGTTAAGTGTAAAATAGTAGTAGGTATATAACTTGAGGGTATAACATAAGATCAATATATACATTTAGTATAATATAAGTATTTAAGTTTCATAGCCTTAAGGCTGTTTTGTGAACTTTCAATTAAAAGAAATGTTGATAATGATAAATCAGATAAACAAATCTATTAATTTGATAAAAATCATTTATACATCGACAACGCGTAAGTCACGCTAATTCCCGTTTTAATTTTAATTTAAAAACAAATCAATGTTTCTGTTATCTTTTTTTTAACTGAATTTGATTACTCGTTAATCACACCTAAAGGAAAGTGACGATGTAATCTGCAAGTGGAGCACGCTTGCTTGGTACACTTTTCTTTTGAACACGCCTAAATTGTACTTTTCGGGAAATACAGATGAGGGCATTCTTTTGTTGTTCTCAATTTAAACTATATCCCTAACAAAGACCACGTTCCCTAAATGTTGACCGCATTGCGACGGTAGATAGCAATGCATGTCCACTGCACAAAATACAGACGACAAGACTTATTATATGATGTTTATATAAAACAAAATCTAAACTCAAAAGTAACAAGTAAATATTTCTTCCATTCGCGACGAATTACCAATTTTTCAAAAGACGCATCAAGCTTCTCAAAAGGAGGAGGTTCTTAATTCGACTGTATTTTTTTTATTTTGTTACCTTATATATCTTTTTCTAGGTAAATCGATTTTGATGATTTATTTGTTATTCCAAAGCTGATGCTTTCCGTGTAGTCCCATTTAAATTTGATCAATAAATAATCTGTATTTTTTTAGTTATCTTCATATAATGCGTATTTAATACGACCCAGTTGGCGCGGTGGACAAGTGTCTGCCCTCTGCGCCGTGGGTTCTGGGTTCGATTCCCGGCAGGAGCACACTTTTCCTTTCCAAGGGACATTTGTGTTTCTTGTTCTGGGTGTGATTGTGAGTGTATTATGTAAATGTTTCCGGCGCCCACAATACAAGTCTCTGAACTTAGTGTGAATGCGTTTGTTTGTTTAATTCATTTAATCTTTTCGAGGGTTCCGAAGATAAAGCAGTAAAGTCGTTTTTTTTAGGCTTTGGATACCAAATAACGAAAGTAAACCACCGTGCACCGTGTAAATGCAGTTCGCAACGTGTTCGCTGTGATGTTTATTTGACGTTTACGCGCGCTCGTGAACGGTTTACGACTTACTCCACGCTTGTTTATACAATCCTCTCGCGGTGACAGTACCATTGCAGTTTTATAATGGTATAGCATTCATAATTCAAAAAATCAAAGTAGTTTTATCACGTGGGCCCAAAATAGACACTCATGAAAGGCAATGACTCTCCATATGCCATCAATATGCCAGATTCGCAAAATTACAGGCATCTCAGGAAGAACCTAGCAAGAAACTTAGCGGCGAATTATTAAGTTATTTTGTTCTTTAAAACACTCTTAAACACTAATACATGAAATATATATACCTAGGTATATCTATAATATTATGAAGTAGCCAGAAAGCGCTTGTGCAGTTTGCCTCCATGCATCCTTGTCATTAATGCAGTCAATCGTTTTATAATAAGCTATCATAATGAATGTCCGTTTTATTATTGATTTACATTTACAATTGGTGCAGTGGTCTCAGCTCTCTGGGTCGTCGTCTGGTCTCTTGGGTTCGATTCCTGGCATGAGATTACTCTCCCTCCCATAGGACATTTGTGCTTCTGGTTCTGGGTGTGATTCTGTGGTGTGATCATATGACAATATGTACCTAAATCTTTTCGTCATCCATGGTAGAAGTCTGAACTAAGTGTTTGTATTATTTGTTTTTATATTATTATATC
This sequence comes from Lomographa bimaculata, assembly GCA_948107665.1. NCBI lineage: Eukaryota > Metazoa > Arthropoda > Insecta > Lepidoptera > Geometridae > Lomographa > Lomographa bimaculata. The sequence goes on along the minus strand of OX403585.1, from coordinate 21,766,632 downwards.
AACCATTTTCTTAAATAGAATCTCAATATTAAGACTTTTATTCATATTTAAGGCAAATTTCTGTGAAATTTATTTTAAGCTAGGTATAATTCACGCCAAGTCGCATCTCCATCCCCGGATCTACAGTCCGTTACCAGATCATTGATGGATAGGGCTTATGATCTTTGTGACCGTGTCCACCTAGACGCCGAGCTGATACATGTTGCTTTTTATTTAATTATTTTGGTTATTTTTTTACAGTTTTTACATATTATAAGGCTGTTTCGATAAGCTGTAACATATTTTTTTCTGAATTTAGAAAAATGCTATACATGTTTTGGTTTACATTATACTAGCCGTGCCCCGCGGCTTCACCCGCTATTATCAAGTTAAAAAGTAGCCTATGTGTTAATCCTAGGTTGAATCTTACATTCCAAATTGCATCCAAATCCGTTCAGCCGTTAAAGCGTGAAGAGGTAACAAACATACTTACACACTTACACACAAACTTTCGGATTTATAATATTAGTATGATTCGCGTTCGCACAAATTCAAAGCTGATATTTGTGATATAAGTGGTTTTAAATAAAATAAAACTATTTATTACACGTTAAATAATTCAAAATACATTCTTTCTTTAATACATAATATTTTATTTCTAAGCAAGCGTGCCCCATCGTCCGCATCGTCACCTAACATAAGGTGAGATAGTGGTCAAATAAATGTTTGCCTATCACAGATAATAAAGGTAAAACACATACATTATACTGACAAGTAATGCACTAAAAATCTAAGTTAGCGATCTAGACCTCGCCTTTTCCAAATGACCCGTTCTCGCAATCAGACCCGCCTATAAAAAGCCGGATCAGCGGTTTTTCTCTAAACCGTTTTCCGGCAAATTACGTCTTCACTCAATCAAAGATCGGATCCCTCGGATACCAGGGAAGGAGGCGATTGACTAAATTGCGGTATCGGAGACATGATTGGGTGTGGTGGGAATAAATTAACCGTTGTCTACCGCTTTTGTATCAATATATTTAAGTGTTGGGGTTTTCTAAGTAATTTTACAGGAAAATACAAACGTCTGCAACAGTGGATAACTGGAGAATTCTGTATGAAAACATCTCCAGTCTTATTATTACCGTCTTTTACTAGCTTTCCCGCCCGGCGTTGCCTGGGTACAAAAAACATACACAACCGATTTCCACTCCGAGCCCCACACAAAGCTCAATAACTAGTGTCGTGGGGCCGCAGTCAGAAACATCCCTGATCTGTAATATAAGACACACCACCAAGTTTCATAAAAATCGTTTCTGTAGATTTAGCGTGATGTGGTAACAAACTGACAGACGGAGAAAAATTTAAAAATTACTTTTTTGGTATATGCATCGTTAATGGAGTTCCCTACCATCAAAACTTTTAAAATATATTGAATATACAGATTTACCTCATCTACAGTTTTATTATATGTATAGATGTTTAACCGTGAATTTATATATTAAATAGTTTTAGTTAGATATAATTCGAAGCGTCACCATTAACAAATAATATAAACGAGTTTAAAAATATAATCCAATCGCAAATATCTCCGAAATTCTTCATCATTTGCTTACGTTTGGGTGCAAGGTGCTATGTTACCCATAGCTGTCAGTGTGGAACTTCTGTTATGTTGACCAGCTCAGTCACCACAGCCTCATGTGCCAGAAAAGTGCTGGCCGAATTTCCCGCCACACCTGCCTCAACGATATCAAAACGTTTAATAAAAGACGAAATTCTGAGGTAACAGAAAAAAAAGACTCCAACTAATTGAGAACCTCCTCCTATTTTTCAAGTCGGTTAATAAAACGGAATAACTCACCATTTAAGTTTAAAAATATGTTTATAGTACAAGCATTTCAATTTTATTTCCATACCGGATCTGTCACAAACATGCACCCGTCCATCCCGATGCAAAACGGAAATAATTTACCGATACCACAAACTATTTGCCCACGTCTCGCGCACCAGAATACCGTATTCATAACCTAGTACTTGAAATGAGATTTGTACCTGCAATTCATATGCATAGCTATTGTGAGCTTCCGTTACTTTTGGAGAAACTGGTATGTACTGAAAACGGCTGAGTTTAAACAGTATTTTAATTTTGCTGAGCTAACAAAATGTTTTTTTTTTATCGAAGTGTACACATTATAACTTATAAAAAACTTGAGAGGTGTCAAGGGACATCCGGATGGAACGAAGTTCAATTTCCGTCTAGCCCCCTTTCGCAACGCGCGATAAGGAACTTTCGTTCCAAAATTAAAAGAAACATGCAAAAACCAACATCACGCGGTGTTCCCAGGCGGTCACCCATCCAAGTACTTAGACCGTGGGCCGGTTGTCGTCAACCCTACCTCATCGAGTACCAAGATGAGACCTATATGGGGGTGTCGTGTGTAAAAAGTTATGCTAAAAAAATCAGGGTTGCCTGTTCCTAGCCTGGAGCATTTTTGGAAGGGAACAAAAAACTGATCCATTTTTTTGGTGAAATTTACCTCATCGAGTACCAAGATGTGACATATGCCAATCGATAGCCCCGTTCTTCCTTCTATTAAAAAAATAGAGTTGCCAGCCCTAAACCATTGCTCATTATTGCTTTCTACAATATTTTGTCGTTTACACTACTTAAATATGTAATTTAGAAGTGATTTTGATAAATACTTTACTTTTGACGCCCTAATATTAAACTAGGCCAAAAAACAAGTGCTTCGAAATCAGACCAGGCAACCCAATTTTTTTAGTAAAAAGATGAATAGAACTATCGATCGCCATATATGGTATCTTGTTGCTCAATCAAAACTCGTTGTAATTGTAAAACAAAGTTTTGTATTCTCCGCCACCACGGTTTTGGCTCACTGTGAGGTCACTTTCTTTCTGACAGTACTAAATAGTCAATTGTATGATGCGCATCATCATTTTCTACAATATTTTGTTGTTTAAATAACTAAAATATATCATTTCGATGCTATTTTCATAAAACTTACTTCTGATGCCTGAACACTAAAGTAGGCCGAAAAACAAATGCTCCAGGTTTAGAGCCGGCAACCCAATTTTTTTAATAGAAAGAAGAACGGGGCTATCGATTGGCATACGTCACATCTTGGTACTCGATGAGGTAAATTTCACCAAAAAAATGGATCAGTTTTTTGTCCCCTTCCAAAAATGCTCCAGGCTAGGATCAGGCAACCCTGATTTTTTTAGCATAACTTTTTACACACGACACCCCCACATAGGTCTCATCTTGGTACTCGATGAGGTAAATTTCACCAAAAAAATGGATCAGTTTTTTGTCCCCTGCACAAAATGCTCCAGGCTAGGAACAGGCAACCCTGATTTTTTTAGCATAACTTTTTACATACGACACCCCCATATAGGTCTCATCTTGGTACTCGATGAGGTAGGGTTGACGACAAACGGCCCATGGTCTTACTGTCCGCGCCCGACGTTGCTTAATTTTTTAGGTCTTAATTTTTTCCGTCTAGCCCTCTATCGCAATGCGCGATAAGGAACTTTCGTTCCAATAAAGATTTTGTTGTAATAGGACTCTTTTGTAGAGTCCGCCCTGGGGCTACTACACCATTGCCAGAAATTCAACCGCCAAGCAATAGAGTGCAAACATTACTGTATTTCGGATGGAAGGACATGTTTTCAGTGTAAGAGATTTAACATCTAATGTCTCAGGGTGACGAAGGCAGGAGTTTGATTAAGTTCGAAACTCTGGGTGACACAGAAATGGGCAAGTGTGACGCTTACCATCAGGCGAGCGACTTGCTCGTCTCGTCACTCAATTAGCATAAAAAGCAATATATTTTGCAATTTTTTTGTTTTATCAAATGCGGCATACCTATCTGAGTATGTGTACGTTAATGTATTTGTTCCCTTATAGTGGCAGCTGCTTCACATATTTCTGTGTTATTTATTATCAAAAAGTTTTGATATTTATTATATATATCTATAAATATATTTTATCTTGAGATCCACAATAATTTCAATTACATGAAAATATTTTATAACACAAATTATTTTTTATTACGAATACAAACTTCATATCAGGCAAGACACTCTGATCTATATCGAACTCACGATCTAAACTGGTGTATATACATTAGATAATTATGATTTACACAAGAGTTTCTAAAACAATGTAAATAATCAATAAAAAAAAATATTGAAAAATTTATCCCACGAGAGGATTAAATATTGGATGGTAGTTTGCATAGAATTTCGTCGTTACTTTATAACGATAAATGCCCAAGATGTATTCCACCAATAACTTCGTCCGCTATTACAAGTACAGATAATAAAAATACTGGTTTTAAAAATTATTCAGTAATTTCGGTTCTTCGGTCCCTACCAAGAGGCGAAAGAATAACCGCTAAGTGCGGCAAGTGCTGGAAAACTTATAACGCTCCTAGCGCCCGCGCTAAATCAAGTTAGCGCAGCGAGAGATTTATTCGCTCTCAGTGCGCCCCGACCTTTTGTAAGCGTTGGAAACGCCTCAGGTTGCTGTGAACAGATATTAAATGTTTTATTTTCTAAAATATATTTAACGTATGAAGGCCATACTATCTATGTTATATTATATACGTATTATTATATATATTTTATATTATATGACACAATAACTATTGATTAATTGACACTATTGACTGAAGTGAAATGCTTTACCAACTTTCCAAAAAAGGAGGAGGTACTCAAGTCGACTGTATTTTTTTTGTTTTTTTTTTATGTGTGTTACCTCATAACTTCTCTTCACGTGAGGCGATTTCAAAAATTTTTTTTAGTTTGAAATATATTGCTTTCTAATTGGTCCCATTTAAATTTAATCAAGATCTGATCAGTAGTTCTTGAAATATCGTCAATAATGCCTATTTTGTGGACTACTTTGACGATGTTCTCGTTTAACCGACTTCAAAAGTTAACTTATTTCGTTCTGAGCCGATTTTGATGATTATTTTTTTATTTAAAAGCTGGTGCTTTCCATGTGGTCCCATTGAAATTTGATCAAGATCTGATTCTAGTTTTTGAGTTATAGTCCATAATCCGTGTTTAATACATTAAATCTGATCAAGGTTCCGAAGATAAAGCGGTGAAGTCGGTTTTTTTAAGCTTTGCTTGCGTTTAATTAATTTTCCAACAATAGAACTTGAGTGATTGCCGGTTTACACTATAAGAATGTTGTTTTAACTTGCTGCTGGCTAATAGCCCCTGCAGTTTCATTGAATAAGATAATAATAAATAGCTCTCACGACAGTTTTTTTACTAAGGTACCGCTACTAAAGCTAAAAAATGACCTTTCAGTTAAGATCTCAATCAAAAACCGTTAAATTAAGTGACTCATCAGTTTCACTATCCATTAGTGGCGCAAGTACCTATAAAACAAAGAATCCAATAAAATACACACAATACTCTCCCAGTAGCAGTCAATCGTCCCTAGTATAAAAGTCTTGTATACGTCCATAAAACAGCATTATACAGCTCTCAGCGCTATAAAATCATTTATTCAGCGCAGTTAAGGGTGCATGCCTGAGTCCAGGGGCTCTCAGAGCAGGGATAGGGATTTATGTTGTGACTGCTTTATTTACTAGTATCAAGAACAATGAGTACTCTACTACGTAGAGCTTACTCTACAATAAACTAGTAGCGCCTCTAGGTGCTAGCCGCGGATAAAAGGTTGCCTATGTGTTTATTCAGGGTCTATGCTATCGTCCAGCTGTAATAGCTTGAAGAAGTAACAAATAATAAAGCGACAGAGAGTTATAAATCTCTAACACACACTCAAGAAAATTTCACTTACTTTTATATTATAAGTGTGATGATAGATTGATATTGCATTGTAAGACGTGTACAGATCCATCATAATAACACCTGATTTTGTTATGCAACAAGCCAAAATACTAGTTATAATTCTAATTAAATCTATGCAGCAAATAGGCTTACAATAAGCAACGGACTATTAATCTCAGCGCGACCATCATAATATTTGTTGACATTTTCCTGCTGAATCGTAAAGCGTTCAGTATATTCTGAAAACTGAATTATTTAAGGCAATATCTGTCAATCATTGTAAGTCAAGAGTGAATAGGTATCTTCTAGGCAAGCATCATCACTTTCCGTCAGGTGAGATTGTGGTCAAATGCTTGCCTATTGGGCATTAAATAAAAGTTTGAAACTACGATAATTTCACGATGTAAGAGATGTTAGAGTTGATATGCTAGGAGATAGAGTTATCCAACTCAGGTACTGCCATCCGGAAGCTATCAATATTTATAATGGAGAAACCTTTGATCATAACAGGTTTTTCATATGAACGTTACCGGGATATTTTAATTAATTCCTATCATGTATTCTGACGCCACGTTTTCCAGATTCATACATAATAATTATGTTTGTGTTTTTCGGTAATTGGAAAAACAATTTATTTGTTGTTGTGGCTCTTTGCGTGTAGAGTATAATTAACAGAATAAAATTCGACTCTAGCAATATTAAATTGGGCCAGCTCGATTGGAGACAAAAACATTTAACCGTATATTACTGTTTATTTTTCAAAGAAAATTAGCAAGTGAATATATTCGTGTTGTTGTTTTTTACCTTTACCTTTTAGTTTTGAGCCTGAAATAACACTTTGCCGTTTAAAACCCTAAAATACACTGGCTAGCCGCTAAGTAAAGCTACTAATATTTTTTTACTCAATTTGATAATAAATTATTATTTGAGGATAAATTATTCAAGCGTTCTCATTTTCAACTTTTAGTTCTACCAATATAGTAAGACCGTATTGCAGACATTTTGGAAGCCTTAAGAAAATGGTTAAATCAATTTATAAGCATAATTTCGAGTTTTCACACGCTTTTGCTAGTTTTGAGGGAGATCTAAAATTAATAGTATCATTAATCATCTAATATATTTAAACGAGCAATTCTTGTATATATATATATATATATATATATATATATATATATATATATATATATGTGTGTGTAATCAGGATCTCGGAAACGGCTCCAACGATTTTCATGAAAGTTACAGATTAGGGGTTTTTCGGCCTAAGGAATCGATTTATCAACGTTCCAGGTCCGAGAAATGCTCGGTTCCCAAACTGCATTTGAAAACCGGCCTTAAGAAACTATCAGCGCCATCTATTACGCCATGACCGATGTAAAAAACTGTTTCTACTCGACACTAGATGGAGCTTTCTGAGGCTACAAATTCAAACACATTCTACCAAAAACAAAAAACCGAGCAAAGCTCGGTCATCCGGATATTCTAATATTAAAACGAGCGCCGCTGTAACTGTGAACTCGCATGTAAAGTGCATGTTATTGTGTATTTTGTAAATAAATAACCGTATAAAAAATATATGTGCCAATATATGTGGTCGTCCAACGATCAAAGCGAACATTATTTTATGTAATGATATTATTTATCATTGATGTAGAATTTAGATAGTAATTAATGTTTTACTTTTTATTTGTTCGTTTACACTGGCTATTTAATCTATTAAATTATTCAATATGTCATCTTATTTTGAAGTTCAAAGGAAATTTTGTTAGTATTTATCATGTTTTATATATATATATATATATATATATATATAACAATTTTCGTGTACCTTTACCGAGGTGTTTAAGTAACTGATAACCTATGTTAGCCTTGGTGCTCTCATTCTCAAGTTTTTCATTTATTTTGTAAGAAGGCCCTTTGGTTTAATATAAATATAATAAAATAAAATAATTATTACTTCATGCAATTATCGTTCTTTTGTAGCACAGTTGAAGTTATTTTAAAACACTTTTAACTCTGTTGTCTTTTGTTTTTTGGTCAAGCTTTAGTCGCCTCTAACTAGTAGTAATATTAATTTCAGAGCTATCAGTTATTGAGCGGATCAATAACCACTCAAGTAGTATTAGTATTAAAATACAATTTAATACATAGATTCAGTAACTTACACCTACACTAAGGTGTTTCACTTACACTAAGCTAGATACAAAGCTTTTGCAGCTAAATTGTAGAGCTGTCTTTTATCTCGATTGTTAGACGATACCTACGATAATATTGCATAGTTACTGATTACATATAAAATAAGGTAATTTTAAGTATTACACATTTTACTCCAGGCCAGCAATCGCTTAATCGCTTACAAATATTGTACGAAAGTTCTAAAACGTAAACCGGAACGGCTTCTTTAAGTTGAAAACCAAAAAAAATATGTTATACTTTATTACTTACTACATGTATCATATATTTTTGGAATTGTATTTTAGAGCTTTTTGGTTTAATAACCATGACTATGGTATTTTATATTCTCTTCCGCCATTATTTTATGGGGTACCACGGCCTCCATTTTGCTTATAAATAAAACATAGACACATCGCGTTAGAGTAATCATTATTCAAATTACAAATTAGGCAATTTAAATAATATTATTATATCTCATTAATACCTACGTGTGTGTTTACGTTTTCTTTTATTTAACAGCTTGTGAGTATATGTAATCCCCATTCCAATGAGGGTATTCGTACACTCCAATAATAAAGGTGCTCTCCATTTTATAAAAACCATTCCCTCTCCAATACGTCTCCAGAACAATTTCCTCAATTTTTACTCACGTCGAAATACCATTAGGGCGGCTATTCACCGCACCTCAAGTGGAATCATTAGCTTACAGTTACCTCCATTCAGACCAGAGTCAACAAAAGCCTCATTCAGTCTGAATGGGACTTAATCCTCATAGAATATTCTAGACTGCTAACGAGATCCACGGATTTCCAATGTCCTTTAAAATTGCATTTCAAATGAACTAATAATATAATCTCATTGTAAAAAGTTATTCTTTGGATTTATTGAGAGAATTTATCTTTTCCTGGTAAAGTCAAATCGTGAAGGGATAAATGAATTTCAGCAGATGTTACGAGAAAAATTGCCTTGTGAATTTGATGGGTTATTCGTTTCGGCTTGGTTTATTTCAATGGCTGGTATTTGAGCGTTTTGTTCTTCTTAGAAACGTTCTATTCGGTTTGTACTTTTTAAAAGTGTTTATATTTCTTGATTTATAATTAAGAAATATAAACACTTTTAAAAGGTCCAAGTATTTAATTTTATGACAGACAAATTCTAGCTTTTATAAAAATAAAATGACCTTCTTGATTAGCAACAAAAATTTTTTTATAGATCTGGCTATTAAAAAAAAAACTTCAGAATACAATATCATAAATATATACATAAGTAATAAAATGTGTGTGATTGTATATAACATTAAACATTTTGGTTTTATATTGATATACATTTAATTAAAAAATAATAAAAATATAATATACGACGCAGGGGCGGTTTGTGGCGAACAGTCGGTGTGTGGCGACACGACACTGCATACCCCGAGACATTCCCTGGGGCTAAGTGAGACCCCTGACTTTCGGCTTGCCTTAATATGCCGTCCGAGGGTGGAGACAAAAGAGCCAAGTTTCTAAGCTCCAAGGGTGGAAGTGATAAAGGGCATAACGTCGGGACTAGCGTTTAGTGAAACTGCAGCAACACCTCTCAACACCTTCTAGCCTTCAACGCCAACAACGTTGGTCCTTTTGTCGCCAATGCAGGCGGCCCTTATGGGGAACCCGTTCAGTGGGTGGCAAGTCATCACCTGCATACATATTTTTTTATGAGGCGGAATTGGCAGGTGCCGTAATCTCATGCCATAATCCAGATATTTTATATACCTTCGAATATACAAAGTAATACTCTAAGTTTTTACTCGCATAAGTCACAGTTATATTTTTAACCCAATATCATCCATCCCCTTTCGGGGGGAGGAGATGCCTAGCACTTCCCTTCCTTTCCTTCCTGCGGGGAGAAGGAAAGGGGTATGTGGGGCTCGAACCCACTAAAAACCCCCCATGAGCAGTCTCGCGATACCTATTCATTCTAGACTTGAAGATACCCAGATTGTACCGTTTGGAGAACAAACACTTATTTCACTTAAATAACATAATAATATAGTCAACTTGCTAAAATTCATTGAATTGAAATCTTCACCTTTAATTATAATGACAATAAAATATTAATATTATAGGTACTTATAAGTTTAATATCCGGATGACCTGGTGGTGGACCATGGTTTTTTTTTTTGGTAGAATGTGTTTGAATTTGTAGCCTCAGAAAGCTCCATCTAGTGTCGAGTAGAAACAGTTTTTTACATCGGTCAAGGAGTAATGGATGGCGCTAATAGTTTCTTAAGCCCTGTTTTTCAAATGCAGTTTGGGAACCGAGCATTTCTGGGACCTGAAACGTTGATAAATCGATTCCTTGGGACGAAAAACCCTTAATCTGTAACTTTCATGAAAATTGTTAGAGCCGTTTCCGAAATCCTGATTACACATATATATAAATATACAAGAATTGCTCGTTAAAAGATATTAGATAATAGGTATGTATTAAGTAAGTATATATAATATATAAAAAAAAATGATCATAATAGCGTATGTAATGTTGGTGATCAATAAATACATAAATAGAAAGTCATTTTGCAGTCGGGCTTTAATATCTGAGCTTAAAGCCCGACTGTATGTTGTTTCCAAGGATGTTGTAGCTAAAATCCGTAGGTTTGTTTCCTATCTCGATGGTTGTATCTCGTTTAGTGAGTATATGCCGCTGGGTTTGTATTTAAAAGTGCTTTAAAATTCTTACAAGAAACTGTCAACGCCACAGGGTATTTCTTTGGAAGTATTGAACTGTTGGAAGTTAGGGCAACTTTATGAAACTTGATTTCAATTACCTCAAGTTTTAAAATTAGATTCGAGTTTTGAATTCGCATTTTACGCAAATACAGGAATTGCTGGTTGGCAAAAGCTTCTTATTTATTTAGCTCTATAAATTTTTTAAGCTTTTTGTTTAGGCTGTAATTTTGCGAATTTGGCAGTAGAGTGATATAAATAATATTTTTATTTTTATTTAAAACTTTCATGGCCGCCTCTTTGGATAGGCCCCAAAACTAAAACAATAGGTTGGTTTGTATCACGAAAGGTTGTGATTGTTTGTGTGATGTGAATGTTTCCGGTACCCATGACACAAGTCATTGAACTTAGTGTGGGGCTGTGAGTGTGAAAGCGTTTATGTTTATGAATAATAAACGATTTTGATTTAAAAAATCCGGTTACAAACTTTTATGCATAATTTTTCGCAGAAGCTCACGTAGATGATATTTACGCCATTATTCGAAATCGTATTGCATTACTGATGCGGTTTATACATATAACTTGTCTTTCAAAATGTCAGTAATCATTTTGGTAGAAATTAGCGCTGGTTCACATCTCCAACAGTAATATTAATTAGGTTAGTGATCATGCTCGGCGCCATCTATTTGAATTAGAATCGGAATTACAGCGTTCCATATTCATTAATCATGGCTTATTCGACCCGTCACAGTTCCCTAATGAAATGTTACTAATTTTATAAGCGTAAATACCTTCTAAAACCCTTATAAGACTTAAACATTCACAAACTCTATAAAAGCTCCCAAAATTGATGAAATTACAATTTCCTTCCTGAGTCTTGATATTCTGAGTCAATCACATATCCTAGCGATATAAACGGTTTACAGACCTTTTTTTTCCACCAATAAGACAGTTTCACAATTGAGTGAGTTGAGTTTCGCTAGATAGATTTTGTCGTCGCCTTTTTGATTTTTTCTTGTGACTAAATAAAAACTAACAGAAAACATATAGTATTTTCGGTCAGGGCAAACTGTAAATATCTTACTTTTCAAGAAATTTTAGAAAAATCTTAATAATTTAAGAATCACGTGACTTTGTCATCTTCACGCGCTTCGTATGTAGGATGCTGTAAACTACGTTCAAAGACTTAAACCTAAAATAAATATTACATCACACGCACAATCACACCCAGAACCAAAAATTCAAATGTCCCTTGGGAAAAAAAATAGTTCTCCTGCCGGAAATATAACCATGGACCCACGACGTAGAGTCTTGTAGACTGCGTCAACTCGACGATCTTTCGATAATTCCATATAAAGAATATTGAAATCATTATATTGGTTGTCTGTGGATAACACAATGTTCCGCAGACGTGCAAAGTTCTAATTTATTTGTATATTTTATATCATTATAGTTATTATCTATTTACTATTCAATAATTATTTTAGTGAGTAATTTAAGTCATATTTTGAACGTTACATAATATTAGTTTTATATCCTATTCCCTTTCATAACTAAATAACATGCTTTGTAATAATATGAAGGCATTGAACATGTTAATGTATACGGTTATTTATAAAATGTTAGTTTAAATGTTAATTTGAGGAGTGTCTAGACTAGATTTAGGTTGATGGTAGATGCTAGACTAAATAACAGTTTTCGTAATGCCTTAGATACGAGTGTCGAGTTTATCAAGAGTAATTAACGTTCTGGTACTGAATTCTCCGGTAAAGTATTAGTAGTATTCATCACTGCATGTGAATACGTTTGATTTTGAAAGCAATATAGTGGTCATATCTATGATAAAAATTGGCCAACATTTAAATTCTATCTTTATTCTCATTACTGAACAGATTTTGATGAAATGTTTCATGTAGATTGGTGAAACTCACGAATCCTGTATAGGTTACTTTTCATTCGGAAACTTGTTCAACATAGTCAAATTCTTTGCGTCCACACTATATGGCTGCAATATCATGAAACCTATGTCTTATTCATGATCTACTATTATTGGTCCACCCGGATCGGGTCAGCTAGTATAACATAAATATAAGCGCTTAGACACTCACAGCCCGTTGCTTTGACACTAAGTTCGAAAACTTGCGTCGTGGGTATCGGAAACATTCACATCACACAATCAGACCCAGAACCAGAAACATGAATTCCCATTGGGATACAACAATTTTGTTTCTACTGCGAATCGAATCATATACCTGCTGCTTATACCCGACTAAGCCAAGAGCAGTATGATTTGTATTTGTTTTTAAACGACTTTAAAAAAAAGGAGGAGGATCTCAATTCGACTTTACTATTTTTTTATTTGTGTTATCTCATTACTTGTATTAATCTGGTGCTTTCCATGTGGTTCCATTTAAATTTGTTCCAAATCTGATCACTACTTTTTAAGTTATCGTCAATAATGAGTGTTTAATACATTAAATCTGATTAAGGTTCCGAAGATAAAGCAGTGAAGTCGGTTTTTTTAAGCTTTGCTTGCGTTTATTATATATAAGTATTGATTTAAAGTCAAAAGCACTTTGTTAAAATATTCATCTTAAGAGCTGGACGCTCGTTTGTCATGACAAAATGGCACCAAAACTTAACTTAAATAATAAATTGGCAACACTTTAAACTTTGAAACAAATTCGTCTATAATATCTCAACCCTGAGATTTGAGCGATGTTTATAGTTTTGTAAAACTTAACCGATTTATCGTCATTAAATGATAAGTCAAATAAATCGGGTCAGTAATAGCATTAACATCTCATCATATCACACCAATGTCATAAAGGCGAAAGTTTGTATGTTTGTTACTTCTTCACGCTTAAACTTAACACGCTCAAGATTTTAATGAAATTTGTTTTGGAGGTAGCTGAGACCTTAGATTGACACATAGGCTACTTTTCATCCCAGAATTCCTGCGGGTCTGAGACTTTACAAGGAAGGAAGGAAAACTATTAAACTGATCCTATGATGACAATTGGTTATTGATCGAGCGAAGCGAGATCTCTAAGTTGACTTGGTTCTTGGAGTCGTTCAGCACTTTGTCCGTCCATCCGTCTGTCTGTCAGAGGCATCTAGCGTCTAAACCATATAAACGAATTACTTCAAATTATCATATAATGTGTAAAACTACGGCCCAAAGCCAGAAATTACATAAAAAAATATTTAAATGAAAAATATTAAGGGGGCTCCCATACGTGTAAGTGGGGAGCAAAATATTTTTTTATATTTTTTCATCTACCCTTGTGGGGTATCGTTAAAAAGAACTTGATTAGCCGAGTACCTAACCGGTTTTAAGTATATTGATAAGACCTATAATGCGATTATATAAGAACTTTTTCACACAGTTCAATTATACATTTTTAAAATTAATTTATGAATGGTTGCTAACCAACTTTAAATTGTTATAGATCCTAAATATTCATAGAAATGAAAAAAAAATATGTAAAAACCTGAAGTGATTTTTGTTTACCCGTTAAATTATAAGTACTCCGCCTGACAGAGTTCGTTGACTTTAATTTTTAGAAAAAAAAATGTGGCGCGCATGATAAGACAAATCGATTAACGTAAGTATACTTAATGAAAATCTGGCTATACTTTTGGTCTCTAGATCGCCATCAATGAACGAACATACTAGCGTACATTGCATACAAATTATTATGTATGTACATTGGCCTTGATAAGGCCGCCCATTGTACAACAATTATTATTTTTAGATTTTATGTTATTAACATGTTACTTAGCTATCTTATTGGTGTTCAATAAAGAAGTATTGTATTGTATTGGCTGATTAATAAATTACCCATCTTTATATAGCGCAGTCGGGTAACAAGGAAGGAGATCCTTTGGGCCTGGATATACATAATACACAATATGTATAAGTTTACGTCCGGTTCACCACAAAAATGATCTTTCTTTATATATTAAATATTGCTACTATTCGTCTATTGCCGATGTTTCAAATACCACTGAATGACGAATGTCCCTAAAGCCAATTTGTTTGCAAAATCACGTCTCAATAACTAACATCTTATAGTTTGGAAACTGTATAATCTGGGAGAACTATTCGGCAACTGTTATTAAACTATTAGGAGACGGCATATTATCCCGGCGGCGTGATCGATAGGGTAAGGTCGGGGTGGTTAATAGGGGTGCGTTGAAGAATGAACATTTTTAAAGAGAATGTAGACAATACAAGTGTCGATTATACTGGTCATGTGATAGCGTCGCATATCTGTCAAAACAAATACTCTTTAGTAAATGAATATAAGAGCTAATTAGCAATCTAAATCGAAAGGTTTAGTGGTAAAATAAAAATTTTGAAAATATCCCAGCAAATATAAACCAAAAATACCTAATTAAAAAGTTTTTTTTGAAAATAAGCCTGTATTAGTTAAAAAGGTATGAAAGTCATTGAACTAGAGAACGAAGCAAACGATCTTAAACTCAATGAAGTTGCGTTGTTTTATTAAAGAGTTTCCATGGCCATCTTCCGGCTTCATCATCAGACCCTGGATATCATCTAGGATTAAAGTACTTGTCAAGAAAAATCAAACGAGCCCGATTTCGATGAGTTTTCGCCGTTTTAAAATAGTTGTTGGCCTACAAGATATCAAATATTCATTCTCTACTTATACGAAAAAATACTCCCAAATTAAACAAAAAAATATATTGAGCGGGTATGCCGCCCACTGGTTGGGCTTGAGTAATTTATTTTAAAACTTATGTGTTTACCGCTTTTTGCAATTTTTAAATAGATATATGTAATTTAAGTTGTTTAAGAATGTATTTGCAATTGAACCACAGAGTAACTTATTCGAAACGCAAAAAAAATACACTCAATTTTATAGGTAATAAATAAAAAAGACAAATAGCTAACGTTATTTTACAGCCCCGAGCAGTAAAATGGCTGAAATTACATCTATCGGTGCTTTCCGTATCTATTTTACTTTGCAAATTGTCCGCCATTGAAATGGTAATGCCCTCTCGATTTTGCATCGCGACACGAATGTAAAACAGCCCTAATTGCCGCTATTATTGTAAAGTATTTGCTCAACTAAATTAACGTAAAATCTGCTGGTTAGGTAATATAGCGATAGAACTGCGTTAAATGTAAATGCAAGAATTATCACTAATGTGATTTGTGAAAGCCGTGGTTTACAGTTTAGCGTTTGACTGTTCGAATGTAAATGATGATAAGGTCGGCATGCTAGCTCTTCATTTTCCATCAGGTGAGATTGTGGTCAAACGCTAGCATTTTTTGTTACCACTCTCCAGTAGCAGCTAGAGTTTTCACTCTAGAGGTCTTGCGGCTAGTGCCATTCTAAGGCTAGACCTATAGTCTAGTCTAGCCAAGGGAACATTACAAAGAATATCCCAAAACAAGTTAGGTTACGTATACCTAGGTTGATATATATCTGTCGGTTTCGATATTTTGTGCGGAGGGGTGAGTTTGAATGTATTGAAATATACATAAAGTTTATTTAATACACATAAAGTAGGCGGCAGGAAAATCTATTTGATTTATGAACTAGGAAGTTTTCATACAATGTGGAGACTTTTCTCCGTTTTCTCTTATTGTAAATATAAATTAATTCCGCATGTTTTTATACATGCGGCAGTTAATTTATATTTACAATACTTGAAAAAAAATGTTTGTTATGTCCATAATTGTCAATGCAAGGTTCGTATGAATTAACATTTTCGGTAAAACATCACTAATCAATAAAATGATACAATATTTTATATCAAAATAGATAGAGATAAAGAGTTATGTAAGACATCGACAGCATAAGCTCGATGCCTAATAACTTCTTTTCTGTATATTTTCTTTTTTTTTTTCTCCTTCGGCGGTAGTTGTGCATACAATAGAAAAAACAGATCCATATTTTAATTTTCTTTTAAAAATATAAAGACTCAAAAGCTTTGTACAATCTATGTGTATTTTGGTTTAGTAGCCTAAAAACTTACCTGCCAGAGTACAATCTCCGTTAAGGACACAGCAGAAAACGAAGACTTCAAACAAAATAGTTCACTTCACTGACAGATAACCTATCATATTATCAACAGCACTATGGATACCATGAAGCAACCTTTTTATGATATGATGGAAGCCTTCAACAAGAGACTTGGTGAGTTTGAAAGTGAGCTACACAAGTCTTCATCTACAGCAACTGCTTCTACTGTTGAGGCCGATTTTGTAGCTTTCAAGACTTTCACGCTGACAGCATTTCAGGCTGTTCAACAGCAGATTGAGTTCCTAGCTCGCAATGCTGATAATCAGGAAATGCGTAGTCGCCGTAACATCCTTCTTCTACATGGTGTGCCAGAGGAGAAGAACGAAAACACTGTTGAAGTAGCTGCGATGACAATATCGAAGAAACTTAACATGTCCGACTTTACGGTAAGCTGCATCAACCGAAGCCATCGCATGGGCCGTAACCCAAGTAACGACAAGCCCCGTGCGGTACTAGTGGAGCTACGAGACGTTGTTCTGCGTGACAAGGTTTGGTTTTCGAAGAAGTCTCTCAGAGGCTCTGGCATCACCATGTCGGAGTTTTTAACCAAGCCTAGACACGATGCTTTTATGGCCGCTAGAGAGCGTTTCGGGATTTCTAAATGCTGGACTCAATTCGGTGATATACATCTAATCACTCCTGACAACAAGCGACATCGTTTTACTACGGTTTCAGAGTTGGCAAAATTGGATCGTATGGGTGATTTGAAGCCGAAATCGACTACCATGGATCATACGGAGGAGGCAAAATCTTCAAGGCGAAAGCGAATTGCGGTTAAGAAGTAGTTTTCTGTTCTCCTTCTTTTGTTCATGATATGCTTTCTTGCGGCAGCTACCTAGCTTCCTCATGTACTTCGATTGTATTGTATTTATGTCTCTGAAAGTTTATATACCCACTTATTGCAATAATATTATCTTTCATAGTATGTACCGTTTCCGACAATAATAATTTTCTCACATTTTTCTCTACTAAATTGTCAACTTCAAATTTGACAATTATCTGACAGTACGTTCGCTGACATTGACATCATTTTTTTTTTTTTTACTCTACGCATTTTATTGTGTCGGTCGGTACGAAGATTTTGATTAGAATAGAATTTTGTTGCACTATTTGGTGGGTGAAGTAACAACTGTTGGATTCTCTTATCTTATTTAGGTACATTATAATTATCTGATTGTTTACTAATCCACACTATATAAGAATTATGATTTGTATTTCTTTAATACTGTACAGATCTGGCAGGTGAAGTTATTGTTTACTTGGTTAAGTATTAACATAAAAGTTAATATACATTAAGTAGACTTAATATTAATTATCTATTACTATTTTTATTTACATAATATTTTTTTTTTTTACTTATTATTTCTATAATTTACATATGCTACGTTTTTTAGTGATGATGATGATGAATCATTTAAAACTGCAGTTTCTGATACCTCACTATTAAGTTCGTGTTCGGATGCTCCGACTTTGAAGGACTTATTAGAAGACCAATTTTCTCCGAATGTAAAACACAGTTTCAATGTTTGCCACATAAATGCGCAAAGCATTCCCTCTCATTTCTCGGATTTTCATGACACGTTTAGTTTGAAAAGTAACTCGCTACAAGCTGTTCTTATCAGTAAAAGCTGGCTTAAGCCATCCCTTCTCTCATCTTCCTATCCCCTTCCAGGATTCGTATTAATCCGTAATGACCGTACTGGAAAAAGAGGAGGTGGAGTAGCAATTTACCTCAGGAGTCATTTATCTCATAAAATTATCTTTCAGTCCCCATCACCATACAGTGCTGGTCCTGAATACATTTTTATCGAAATAGATATAGGCCTCAAGCTTATTCTCGGTGTCATATACTGCCCCCCTAACAATGATTATTTTTCTAAGTTGGAAAATATTTTGGAATGTATAATGTGTGACTATCAACATCTTATTCTAATGGGCGACCTTAACACGTGCCTCTTAGACACAAACAGAAGAGCTACAACATTGCGTGATATTATATGTTCTGTAAACCTTAATCTACTCGACTTGCTCCCTACACATCATACTCACTCAACAAGCACTCTTCTTGATCTTATTATTACCTCTGACGTGGAACTTGTCAGGAACCATGGACAGTTCTCTGCCCCAGGATTTTCACATCATGACCTTATTTATTGTTCAATTAAACTTAAAACTCCAAAACCTAAACCCATCATTTTAAAAAAACGTTCCTTTTCTCGTCTTGATGTCACTAAGCTTGTTGAGGAAGCTTCGAAAATTAACTGGTCGAAACTAGAACACTTCGAATTATTAGACGAAAAAGTAGGTTTGTTAAACAATAATATTCTTCAATTATTTGACCGCCATGCGCCTCTTCATTCTGTTAAAATTAAACGTCCTTCGGCTCCATGGTTCAATGCCTCTATTAGAAAGGCGATGGGCAGGCGAGACCGCTCCTTTCGTAAATATAAACAGGATGAAAACTGGTGTATCTATAAAAAATTACGAAATCGCTGTAATATGCTAGTTTGGAATGCTAAAAAACGCTATATCTCTGAGCAAATTGAGCTATCAACTCCCACGAGCATTTGGAAGTTCTTGCGATCGTTAGGATTGGGTAAACCCAGTCACACCAATACAAAAATTTCTTTAGATGTCAATTCTTTAAACACGTTTTTTACATCTAGTACCAAATTATGTCCCATAATTAAGCTTAATACTATCCGTGAGATTCAAAGTCTTCCTATTCCAATTACTGATTTTTTTCAGTTTGCTCCAGTAAGTGAGGACCTTGTCAGAAAATCTCTGCAATCTTTCAAATCTAAGGCTATAGGGAATGACGATATTGGTAGAAACATGATTATGTACATAATAAATCAAATGTTGCCTGCATTTACACATACCATGGAATGGCACCAACTGGTATGGAAAATAAACAGGTGACTGTGTTGGTTCTGATTGATTTTAGCAACGCTTTCAATGCAGTGGATCAAGACTTACTCTTAGCCATTCTACCAAGTCTGAAATTTTCCTCTACTGCTACCCAATGGTTTTCTGCTTACCTCAAATGTCGTCGACAAGCTATCCGAACCGGTCAAGATCTCTCAGAATGGAGTGATGTGGAATCTTGTCCCCGCTTTTATTTTCTCTTTTCATTAACCTTTTATCTCCAAACTTTCACAGTAATTTTCATATGTATGCTGACGACCTTCAACTATATAGCCATTCCTCAATAGACGAACTACCTAATGCAATCCAAGTTCTCAGAGATGATTTGTCTCAACTTCAAACATGGTCAACTAAATATGGCATAAAAGTAAACCCCGACAAATGCCAAGCCATTATAGTAGGCAGTACTCGGCAAATGTCTAAAATTAACTTCTCCGATCTTCAATCACTTTCCTTTAATAATATCACTATTCCTTTCTCCTCAACCGTAAAAGATTTAGGTGTGATAATAGACTCTACTTTAAACTGGTCATCTTATGTTAAAGAGATTTCTCGTAAGTTCTATGCATCTTTTCACTCAATTATCCGCCTTAAAAACTTTCTTCCTTTACAAACCAAAATCACACTTGTAAACTCCCTTTTACTTCCCATTCTAGATTATGGAGACATCTGTTCCCTGGACCTAACCGAAGAGTTACTTAATAAGTTAGACCGTTTACTGAACAACTGCATACGGTTCATTTATGGCCTCAAAAAATATGACCATGTGTCTGAATTCAGAAAACAACTCAAATGGCTTCCTATCCGAGATCGACGGAATGTTAGAATATTGTGTCTTCTTTTTTCTATTTTAAAAGATCCGAACTCGCCAAAATACCTCAAAGATAATTTTAATCTATTAGCTGATAGTCACAACAAACAGCTTCGTTCTGCTGACTCACTGGTCCTCGCCACTCCTGTTCATTCCACTTCTTTTGTAAACAACTCTTTCAGAGTTGTCGCGGTACGCCTCTGGAACTCACTCCCAGTGGACATACGGAAATGTGAGAACAAAGAAAATTTTAAGCGTCTGGTTCGAAAACACTTTCTGGAAGTCATTCAAGGTTGAACCGTTACACTAAAAACCGTTATAAACATCGAATTTATAGGTACTATTTCTCTTGTATATGTAATTTATATAGAATATTATATATATATATATATATATATATATATAAATATATACGTATAATATTGGAATGTATGTATCATATGTGACTGTATGTATGTTTATGTATAGAATTCTAAAAGTTTTTGCATAATAATATACATGTTTTATATTAAGTTTATGTATTATATTTTCATATACACATATATATATATATATATATATTCTTAAAATTAAGTTTAGATTTCTGAACCTTTTCTTTATTGTATAGCTTCATTTATTGCACGCCGATATATCTCCTGAAATAGCAGGATGACTGGCAGAAAATGCTGTAGCATTAAGTCCTCCTATGTACATTGTATTTGTGCATGAAGTTTTTAAATAAATAAATAAATAAATATAGTTTTAGTTTAGTTTTAGGAAATATAGGCAGCTGGCCCGTAAATAGCGATATTAAAAAAAACAGTGATATTACGTCATAAATCAGTCTAGCTAATAGCATAGTACAAACATAAGAAGTATGTCAACTCGAGGCCCGTAGGAGATTCAAATGCCTACTCTAACCGAATACGCAGGGCTGTCACTCTCTCTAAGTTTTATAGTTATATATATTAAATATGTAAAATGTATATTATAACAAATCAATAAGTACGTACCTATGAATACGATTTAATTAGCAAGAAAGCTGTAATCTGGCATGAATTATATTAGCCACCGACGGAGTCAAAACAAGATCTTGTAAAAACGATTTTTTTCACATGTAAAAAGAAATCACGGTCGTAGTATAGGTATACATATAACGAAGTTAAAAGAAAAACTATCATAGCTAAGTAGGCTTTTCAAGCTTACGAGTGATGATCGACCAACTTGCAAAATGTACTTGAAGAAGTGAAAATTTCGTACAAATTGCATTATAATTATTGTGTCCCTAAAATATTGTATGTTCGAAATGAACAGAACTGTTGAAAGTAAATGTTAATTATTAAGAACTTTGTACACAGTTGAACAATAAATACGATTCTATTCTATTCTATTGAACATTCTTTCTTAGTCCGCATTATTGTGATAGGCAACTACTTGCGCGTGGCCCGACACGCTCTTGGCCGGTTTTTTATGATTGTTAATAATTATATTCTCCTTAGATAAATCAATGTTCGCAGCATATACTTGTCTACGACCTGGTAAAGACATCAACGGGTAAAGATCAAAGTTTTACTTAAATTACGAAAAACCTACCTAGCTATTAAATTGAATAAACACGGAAAGTAGGTTATACTTGTTTGTAATATGCCTGTAGCGTGCGTTATTTAGAATTTCGCATACACTTTTATCACTTTTAGTCATTAAAATTGAAATTAAAAAGCTTTTTTGTATTAAAAAAATTGTATATGTGATTCTATAGCAATAAAGATTAAAACAGGAATACATTACTTATATTTAAATCTCATGCATATACTCTATAGTACGCGTGTGAAGCCGGGACGTGTCTCTAGTTATATGATAATCATACTCTCTCTTGACTGGTCCATCGGACATATCCAAAGGATTAGATCATAATTGCAATCGTATAACAGAATGTAACACAGACTCACTAATTGTAAACTTGTGAGACCCTTGCATATTGAAGGAGATTGGATCTGTTTAGTGCCGTAGTTATCAAACCCAAGATAATTTATGGTACCACGAGATATGTAAACTTGGATCTATCTTGTAAGGTTGTAAGTAATGAAGACATTTAGACTCAGAATTAGAATCATTTATTGGCATAAAATGTAGATTAGGATGGAAATGGTTTGTACAGTACCAGATAGTCATATATTTTGCCGTGTCACGGCGTGTAAATATCAAACATTTCAATCATATTATAAATATTTCAAAAACTTTACAATGTCAAAACTTATTCCATGTTTATTAAAAATTATCATAACAGTACCATAATAGTCCATACAATCTCAAGTGGTTTAATTCATATCATTTTGAGTTTAAGAATTCCCTTGTCAAATAAATAACACTTTTATGATGAAATTTTATTTTTAGTTTTTTTCTAAATAATAGGTAGGCATTACTTTAGGAAGCAAGAACCTGATAGGGTAACGTATACGTTTTCGTACATACGATTCATATTGTTATGCTCTTGAGACAGTGAGAAATGTCAAGGACTTAAAATCATTATTACTTAAGATATTCAAAGCTACTCTTGAACCCTCCGCGAGAGGGTCGAGTTAAAAGCTTTAACTGATCTTTCAACTTTATATCGAACCAGGATTATTTATTGTCCTATCATGCTCTTACATAATATATTTTGCAAGTGCTTGATAACGCGAACCCATGTCGAGTTAGATATAGAACCCTCAATTATTTTCAAATAGCTTTATCAAATATCATTTTACGCGAGCGGGACTATAAATCTACGTTGAACTTTTGACGTATTGACGAGCCCTCAATTTATTCATATCAAAAATAATAAAAGAAGAATGGTTGGTAATAAATAAAGAGTTTCCTATCGTCCAATTAATTTTGACGGGTTTTGGGGTGGGTTTAGGAGCCTAAAGGTTCGGCCAAATGTTTCCATAAAGATATTATAATAAATCGTCACATTTATGAGTTTGCTTTTAGATAGACTATTGTCTAATATTAAAAGAGTCTTCTAGTACTTATATACATGTATAAAACAAATGGTTTTTGAAGTGAAACTTCTTATGGGAGGAATTTGAAATTCTCCGCGACCTTTTCAACCGACTTCAAAAATGGAGGTTCTCAATTCGACTCAATTCTTTTTTGTATGTACGTTACGCGATATCTCCGCCAATTATGAAGCGATATTAATGATTTTTTTTGTTTGGTAGAGTATACTTCAGAGGTGTTTTTATTCCCATATAAATTTTATCGAAAACCTAAATAAAAGCGATGAAGTCGGTTTTTTCAAGCTTTGCTTGCGTTTCAATTATTGTGTGACAAAAAATGCGAATAGACACTGTGATGAATAATTAAATGTTTCCCTGTAATACAAAAATGTCACTTCTATCGTGTGTATTTACGACACACCCTGGTTTTAAAACGCTACAAAGGAACATACAATACTGACATACACGTTTGGTCTCTAAAACGCCAAAAAGGAACAAACATACCATACATACATAAGCTGATAAGCACATTACGCTCTTGAGCGTCGCGCTGTTGGATAAAAAGTCGAGCGGCCGAAACTGTTTTGGAAGTTCACTACAAAAAGTTGAATTCCCAGTTTCTAAAGTCCAAGAACACGAAGTACCTATACCTACAGGAATCAGTCGTCTAAAGGTAAATTAACCCACCTCTTATCAAAGTAATTATAAGTTTTTCCTGAAGGTGTTCAAGTCCTTATCTGGCCCTTAGCTTACATAAATTGAGAACCTTCCAGCAATTAAAACTTAAGTAACTCGCGCAGTAAATAACGAAAACCAATTAAAGAAAGACACGTTAAGGCTCTAAACATAAATAAATTATAAGAGACTGAAAATTACGTCTTAGCTGGAAATAAGGAAAATAAAACGTTGGAAGGCTAAAGGAAATGCTTACAAGTAAATTGTAAGCTCACGTTTTTGCCCCCATTTCACAGAACCAATGAAAGTGAAATAAGGGGATCTTTTGGTGAGAATGTTATGTAGACATGACTTCATTGTGTAACCGTGCCGGAATGTAGGTAATATTTAAAGGCTTTCAGTTTGACGTACTTTCATGAGGACCAATTTTGTAAAGAGTTATGTAACGTATTCTTGTGATGGCTGAGCGGAAGGTAAAGATTGTCTTGCGGTACAACAAGGAATATATTGATTTGAGATACAGAGTATAGCATGAAACTTTGTATAAATAGTACTTGATCTACGGGCCAATTGCCTATATTTCCTAATACTAAACTAAAAGTATATACAGCAAAGAGTTTAAGTAAGTTACCTACAAGGCATCGATCGAGCTTATAGGTAACTCAAGTGTTTAAGCCCACTATCAGTGGGTAGCATTCCTACATGAGATATAAATATAGGTAATTTTTTTATCTTCTTTTGGTATAAAATTAGACCGATTATTTATTTTCAACCGACTTCAAAAAAGGAGGTTTTCAATTTTTGTATGTATGTTACATGATATCTCCGCCAATTATGAATCTATTTGGATATTGTTTTGTTTGGTAGAGTTTAATTCAGAGCTGGTCCCATATAAATTTTATCGAAATCGGTCAAGCCAAAACCGAAATATAAGCAATGAAGTCAGTTTTTTTAAGCTTTGCTTACGTTTCAATTATTTTATCAATGATTTTAATTGGGAATTTTAATAAATCAGAATCATAATCAGAATTTATTAATTAATAAAAAGATATTAATTGAAGAGAAAAACTAGGTGGAAAAACTTTAAAAAAATTGACCATGTTTTCGACGTCAATGACCTGTCAACTTTCTTTCACGGCAGTCGTGATCTCTGACGTCTTAGAAAGAACGTCAAAATGGCTGCATTTGAAAGCCTGAGAATATGAGAACAAATAAAAGCACGACGAGCACTATTTACCGACTTCCCAAAAAAAGGAGGAGGTACTCAAGTAGAAAAAAAAATATTTCGAAATCGGTTCACGTGGAACGAAGATATGAGGTAACACACATAAAAAAAACTTTCAGCTAAACAGTGGACCAACTAAAGCCCATTAGTACTATCTGACGGATCTTGGGAAGACTGTCATAATGCATAATTATATAGATTAGTTATTCTTAATTTTATTGTAAAAGCAGATATATCTGCTCGTGTCTATTTTATTGTTGACAATGTTTCCTAAATATTGTAATTCACTACTAACTCTAACACGCCAGTGTTTAACTACAAACTCGAAGTGTCTAACTCAAATAGGGAAGAGTCTATCATCGTACTTTGCGACTCTCAAACCAAAATTACCTACTAAGTATTCCGCCTACGAACCAAATGATACAATTTAAGTCTGTTTTCTTTTGCCCAATTAGATTCTACTCAGATAAAGTTATTCTTGAGACAAAGCCGAATAAACAAACTTGAGTGGATGTTTTAAGGCTGAAGCAAAAGGGGCCGCGTTATTATATTGACGTAGGTAGTTATAATTTTGGGAGCCCTTAGTAAAAAATGATTCATATATGGTACGTTATTTATTATGATGATGGGGCATCGTCATCATCATTGTGGTGGTGACATATTTTCTAAAAGATGCTGATGTCCTCCTTGACGTATCTGTCAACGGCGAACCTTGTTAGCTTCTAACATGAGAACGAAGATGGCTGGCGAATCCAAATTAAGTTTTAAAGGTCCTATTGCATGGCGCACAGAATCGTTTTCTAATAGAACGTCTGGTCAGCTATAAATTACCTACTCCACTGTATTCCATAAAGTTCACCTATCTCTAGCAAAATCTACAATGGAATCAGTATTCTGACCCCCATGCACCTTTATGAATCAATTCCAGTTTTAAGCAAACCGAGCTTACTATCCTTTACCACATTAGTACTTACTTTTAAGTGAGACAGAGGTCAAGCGCTAGCAAGCAAATTAACAGTAGAAAAAACAACCTACTTCATGTTGGGTTGCAAGTGTCATATCTTTCTTTAACTCCTTCACAGTTTTTCCTTACATTATTACTACATCATAGACTTGAATCAAAATACTTTTAAGTGACCTATAATTCAATTATATACAGGTATGTGGTATGATCAATTGATCATCATCATTCCGTGAAGATAATAATCAGTATGCGCGCAAATGAATGTCAACAAAGCTTTGGCTGAATGATGTGCTTGAAACAGCTAAAATACATGGCCATTCTATAAAAATGGAATACTCCATCTAGAGCTTCAAAAGTAAAAATTGATTTGTGAACGTGTTCTGCTCTACCTAGTTTATATTTGACAAATTTTTTTGACCATAATGTTCAAAAAAATGGCTTCATTGCTTTCGTAACCATACAAACGCGTGGTGGCAGCGCGACTAAGATAGTTCATATTTTGAGTCCCCCACTAGACTAGTCCTGAGTACGTCCAAGTAAACTCGTGTAATTAATGCTCAGATACGGCCGTTATGACAATAGAATTAATTCCGTGGATGTTGAGGACAAACAGTGAAATGGCTGACGGCTTTATGTTCAGTTTTTGAGCGTAATTAGATTGCGTTGTTCTTTGTTGATTTGGATGTTGCCAATTTGGTGGAGATCAGAAAATACTTTTTAATTAAAATATGGACTTCTTCTAATTTGTGTATCAATAATTATTTGAGATGAATTTGGTCCTGTAATTTATTTTAAGACTCAAATATATCATAGGTTTCGCATTTTTTTATTTACTTAATGTCATTATATCACAAAGCAAAAAAACTTTTTTCAATTTATATATTAATTTAATTATGAAATTCACATTATCACTCAGATTTAAAACGTGAAACAAAGCTCTAAGATACAGCTGTTAGTCAGCCAACTAAATTTATTCCAAATATTATTTACCTTTCGGCGAAAGAAAACAACAAAAACAGTTGGAAAAAAAAACCTATTGTTTTACATAAAAAAGTGCAGTAAAGTCCAATATTTGGGCTTATTCCCAACTAGGTCCAAGCCATTGTCTTCGAACTAACTAGTGAGCGTAGAACATGTTACGAACCTACACTACTTTTCAAATTGTTTGTATGTCTTTGAAAACCATAGAAAATCAAAGTTTTGCTGCCAAATACAAAAAGTCATTCGCTACTAAGTCCCCCAAAGTTGCGCATAACAGAGTCATTACTAAAATGATGATATTATTGCAATTTTTTCCTGTCGACAGTTTAACTAACATAAACTACCCTAAAACATAAGTTTGACATAACATGGCTTCATAAAAAAGCAAGCTTCCATAAAATGGGCCTAATAATTTATGTTCCCTAAAATATTCTCTCATAAAACTATTTCCATAGGAAGGGTGAACAATAAGTTTTCTTTATTGTGCACAGGGCTCCGTAGACAAGGGGTATTATGTATCTGCTGAGGGTAATTTAGGGTCATGAAAGTACCTTACTCTGCATTTTTCGGCTTTACTCATGTTTATCAGATAAATACAGAATGTAACCATTAATTTGATAAAAAATCACGCACACACTGAACTATTCGATTAAAATTAAAACGGGAATTAGCGTGACTTACGCGTTGTCGATATCTAAATCGACATATTGTTTCGGCTTAATTCGGAAGCCTTGTTCAGGATGAGTGCGAAGTTCTCGCCGTCGCGTTCTACCTTGCACTGCGAGCAGCAGAGCGCGGAAGGACTTCGATTATGATATAACCGATTCTGAAATTTTTTTCATTTTTAGATAGCTACACTATGTTGAATGTCATGGACTATGTTTTTTTTTTTTATAAAAGTTAGTTTTCACTTCAAAATAATAATATTCGTAAGACAACTCAGCGAAAAATTTGGTGACTGGAAGCTTTATCGGCTTACGCCGACTAAACGGTTTGACAAAATAGAATACATTGTATAGCAAAAATGTTGGACTTTATTAGTGTTTTACAACACATGTATGTTTAACTTAGAAAAAATAATTTAGTTAAAAATCTGAAAAAATAGCGGCTTCCGTTTTGTTGACTTTTTGTTGCATTCAATATTAATCCTTATCAAAATAAACTATTACATCATCTTACATAGTAGTAGATAAAATTTACCGTTTATTGCATGTAATTTGGACGAATAGTCTAGGAGAAATCGTTAGTTTTATTTGAGGGTAAAAGCGATGGGTCACAGAATGAGTAACAGTTACTACGTAATCCGACACATTACGCGTGTAAGATTTTCTATAATATACTGAACCGACTTACATATGAAGGAAATACATAAATTCGACTGTTTTATTTATTAAACTGGTTACAACTTCTTCTGTCATTGAACTTTTAACTGCCCAAAAACTGGTGTAGTTAGTTGCGCGTTTGCTTTTAAAGCACCGCGGCTGTATCCAATCCCCTATATTTGATAGTCAGAGTAAATTACTACTTTCAGGGCAATAATAATCATAATTGTACATATCCGGCTAAGCACAAACTTGTTTTCAACTATATTTAAGCTTTTTCTGGTAATAAACATTATCTTATCTTATCTTATCTAATTCTCTGACCGGAAGTCGTCTTCATTATTGTAGCAAATATGCTAAATGCATAGACAATCTAACTGAAGTACAAATATTAACTTGAGCTCCAACTCTCGTGTTTCGGTGAAACTGAATAGAACACAAACACGGACAGGCAAAGCTCCCTTGCTCAATAGCTACACGGTTACGTGTAATGAAGTTAATCGTTATTTCTAGAAGTGGTAAGGCAACGTTATAAATATTTATTTAGAGAAATGCAACAAAGCTAGTCAGATAAAAGTGAACAATGTTCAAACTAAATTAATTTTAAATTGTAATAAGAGAAAAGTGAAGACTGGATCTAATTATATGTAAAAACACACTCATTTAAATTTCTGGGTATTTAAAATGTGGGAAAAAGCTATATTTTTAGTCTATATAATGGGAGTTTGCTATAAAAATGCTATGCGGGCTTGAGGGTGAACAAGACGCAGTCAGGCCATCACAGAACCACTTGAGAGTTCATTCAACTACAATTGTTTCGTTGCCGTCTTATTTCTTAGAATAATTCACTAACATTATGGATATCTGTGTGAATGTGTGGTGATATATAATGTGGTTTCAGGACTGCCGTCTACGTGTCGTGACCGACTTAGAGAGATATCTGTAAATTGCTACTAGGACCGTGTGTTCACGAACAATAATTTAAATGGTATAATAATTAAGCAAATAGTCATCTAAAAGCATAGATCGAAGTAAAAGCACAATTACGCAATCAGTTAACAATATGTAGTTTAAAGATCACAGCGCGGTGGCAACAAGCTACGTTTGTTAGTAAATGAGTATGAAATGTACATCAAACTTACAAATCAGTTAAATGAATAACTATAGCCATTCGCTACGAACTGAGATCTCGCACCTAAATTTTGCCTAGCTTTACATGTAAATTTGAAGTTATTTGTTTATATGGTTTAGACGCTAAATGCCTTTGACGTACGGACGGACAGACGAGCGGATGGACGGACGAATAGAAAAAGTGTTAAGCCACCCAATTCAAATTAGAAATCTCGCTTCTCTCAATCTAAGAGCTGGCGATAAAATTGTTGAATGTCAAAAAAAAATGTCTGCACATGCAATGAAAATGCAAATTATAATGAACTGCCCGTTGGCTTAGATAGGTGCGCATCCGCCTTCTAAGCGGTTAGGTTCAATTCCAGGTGGGAACGCAAGTTTTCTCCCCGAGGGAAATTTGTGTTTATCGTTTTGGGTTTGATTATAAGTATTATGAGATGCCAGCACCCATGTCGCATGTAATCGAACTGTGTGGGGCTGTGTGAAAATTTTATTTTTATGTTTACCATCAACCGAAGAGTTAAGTAACGGAACATTATGTTAATAAACGCAGATCTTATACCAGGTGCATCGACTAATGCATTTCCAGCTAAAAGAGATTCACGAAAGTAGCTACTTTTGAACCTGGTCCGCGTATAGCCATGTCTTTCAAAGTCATTATTATATTTAACAGCGCTGTAAAAAGCAGCTGCAGCAGTATAAAACTAGTTCTAAAACTAAAAAATTACACATAACAATTGACACCAATTCCATTCTCATAAAACGTCTTACAAAAATTATGAGCCTCATAAACCGGCTGCAGTCTTTATTCCCATCACTTACCATCAGACGGTCATACGGCGTTTAGTGGCGAATAAAACAGTAGAAATAAGTGCGACTATCATTTTCCGTGCTATAAAACGCGTAAGAAGGCTACATTGTAGCGATATGCTCATCTGTTGGACGATAAAAGTCTACCGAGTCGTAAAAGTTGGAAGGATTAAGTAGATTCGAATTGTGGTAATGGTGGTAACGTTAGGGGAGCTTTAAGTGATAGAAACGTTACATATCGGTGTTTTATTATCATAAGCTGAAAAAGTGTATTTCAGATGAGAGAACGTTACGGCAATTGTCAAAGCTAGAGATTGTTCACATTTATCAAACAAGACGCGTGGCAGGTTGCTAAAAATAGAACACTTACTTACATTTTCAGTCGACTTCCAAAACTGAAGAGATTCTTAATTTAAATTATATTTATATTGGTTATGTATGAACCATTTGTATACACGTCTTATTTATCATATTCAAAAAACTCGATGTTTGAGCGATATAGAAGCCCATCCTCTGGAGTATGTGCATTAGCGTCGACCATAGGCTGGTGCGTTTATAATAATATAACTAATATTTGTTAGTTTGCTACTATCAAGCGGTGATAAAGCTTTATCTTCCCGAGTTAAAAAACCTGTTCATAAACTGTTATTTATTTATTTATATCACTTATACTTTTTGGTTATATCACGTTGGTCATGGTCCGGAGAAATTTCTTAACCTACCTAACTCTACACTTAAATCTTAGACTCTTCGACCGAGAGAAGTTTTATTACTTGAATAGCTGGGACAAGTGTCTTCAACAGAAGCGAATAAAAGAGAATCTGGGACGTTCCGATATCGACTACGAATGGACACTGTCCCCCTTTCGCATTCTGGGACGGGCTGTGAAAAGGTGCGTGTAGAGCTTTATGTGAGGTCTTTATTGCGACAAAGATATCGTTTGCAGGTTTTTTATGTGAGTGTTATTTGCGAATAAATGTTCGAATGACTTAGTGATATCTGGAGCTATATCTTGCGAGTAGTGAATAGTATAAATAATTTGAAACGCAAGACCAGCAGATTTAAAAAATGTAAATATAGACCAACGAAAATTTGAAATAATTTGCTACCAACCGTGCATCTTTCAAAACAAAATTTAAACGTAAGCAAAGCTTAAAAAAACCGGCATCACCGCTTATATTTTGGTTTTGGCTTGATCGATTTCGATAAAATTTATATGGGACCACCTCTGAAGTATAATCTATCAAACTAAAAAATAATTTTGGGAATCGGTCCAAAAATGGGGGAGAAATCGGTGAACATACATAAAAAAATACAGACAGTCGAACATAGTACCTCCTCCTTTTTTGAAGTCGGTAAAATGAGTTAAATCTTATTTACAGACAAATACAAGAGTATCAGAATAACGCAGGCACACCTTTACATGTATGTTCTTAACTTTACACACATAGAGACGCACACATAATTTTAATTTAAGTTCGGTGGAGCCCAGTGGATACAAAGTATAGACATTCAATCGTTTGAGAACAATAGCCGTGGAGCGCAGTGGCATAACCCACATTCACACCACACATTTTGTAGTCAATGGTAACGTTATATTATTACTAGTCGTTCGCCCCGAACTGAAAGTCACGCTAATTTCTGTTTTAATTTTAATTTTATCGTTGACGTCGTATAAGAAGCACTGAATAAGTTTGCTCAAAGTATTTAAAGTTTGCAATAATTACAGGAAATTAGGTACACGAATATCTACGCGGTCTTTCTTGTAACTTAATAACGTATGGTGAACAATAAACAGTTTGACACATTACATTTACATTTTGCGGATGAACTAGTACACCACCGCGTCTACCGTTGACGGGGCTTTTATGTAATGTGACAAAATGAATAAGAGTGACAAATAACATAAACATAAAGGTTTCACTCACAGCTACATTAAATTAAATGACTTGAGTCGTGGGTGCCGGAAGCATTTACAAAACACACACACTGACTAATTTATTCAAAGCTTCAGAGCTTAGGACATCGCATGGTAGCTAGTCTCTCGGTTTTTTATCGGATACATTTCGGAGAGTGTGCCAAGGAGTTTATGTTTTTTATTATAGCGGTGTCGCTTAGCAGAAAATCTACTAAGCGACACCGCTATAATATGGTAGATATTCCACAAATGCGGACGAAGTATTTTGCTTCTACATTCATTGTGCGAACCACAAAGGAAGGGAACTCCTTGCCTGAGTCGGTGTTTCCTGATAAGTACAATATGTGAGTCTTCAAGTCGCGAGTTAATAGGTATCTTCTACGCAAGCTTTCTCCATCGTCGCTTACCATCAGGTGAGATAGTGGTCAAAAGCTTGAATTAAAAAAAACACACAATCACACCCAAAACCAGAAACATACATTTTCTTTACGGAGAAAACTTGTATTGCCGCCGGGTATCGAACCCGACACACCCGCTTAGAAGGCGGACGCGCACTTAACTAAACCAACGGGTGTAATAAAGTTCTGCTATGGTTCTTTTTAATTTGGTTCAGCTGTCAGACGACTCAAATTGTGTCCAAACAGATGATTTGTTAGGCTAAACAATAGCAACAAGTTTGAACTTAACATTTTTTGTCTCATAAATCAATCATGCTCAGATTCACGCAAAACCCTAAATCAATCAGTTGTTGTGAACTAATCCTTGATAAAGCCTAAATCACGTACACGAGGGATTTGCACCTAAATGTGGGGGTAATCAGAGGTAATACAAATTAGAAGCGGATAATGAATAGACTAATTTGGTAGTATTAATTAGAATTAACAGGAATAAATAGGTATAGTTATTTGGCGCTTTTAACAATAGCAAGCTTTAGTTATTAGTTATGCTTAGTTTAATTATTATTATTACTCAAGTTTTCGTTTTTAAATTTTCGTCCTGCAAATAATACTTTGCAGATTGACCTTACTTCAATCAAAGTATTTTAAAAAAGACATAATTGTGTAAAATACTTCATATCGGGAATATAAAAAGCACCGTTGTTCGTCACAATCACTTTTATTATATCACTAGTAACTTTCGATACTTATAATCACTTTTGACAATCAACTCGCTTCGTAGCTCAACAATGACTGCCGGTCTTGTGTAAAATGTGTTGTCTTGTGAAATCTTAGTTTTACCCAATACTCGAACGTAAGTATTACCGAAACCTTTAAGCGATGGCAAATCATTAACGTGCCATTTTTCTCGCGGTATGATTGCTATCATAACAGATTCTTTTATCAATGTACACTGACTACCAAAATCTACGTAACCTGTAAGTTGTACATTATTAACGTTGACATCCTTGATAAATTTGTCATCTACTCCTTGGTCAGTGTTATTATCTAGTCATAATGCCTTAACTTCCATTTTATCTACCCACACATTCCTGTTGCATTCAGGATCATCATGGCCAATGCGTTTACATTTTTGGCACTTAACGATAGGTTTCTTACATCCTGTCACAATATGACCCGTTTCATGACAATTAAAACATTTCAAGACTCTACCCAAATCACTTCTTACCGGTTTACGTGATGTTTCAGTAACAGGGCGTAGCGGTTTCTTACTGAACTTATCTAATCGCTCGTGTTTGACACCTCTCAGATAGCCTAATAATTTATCAGCATCCTCAAAACCGACCGCCTCTGCTCCGTACCGAACTGTCCTATCTTCTATTCCATACACAATACAGTCAATTGCGTTCCTACCTACTATACCACATCTATTCAAAGCTATTAACTTTTCATAATAATACTCTTCTAAATCGTCCCCAAACTTTGCCCTTTTTGCTAACATTTCTGTAAGCAAATGACCATAATTTTCGTACGAAGGAAAAGCACACTTAAGTTTTTCGACCCATTCCTCCCATGTAAGCAATATTGAGGGCTGTCCTTCATACCACTTTTTGGCAGTACCGACTAGCTTTGGGAGAGCGTAATGAGCTGTCTGTTTACTATCCCAGCCATAGATCTCAGAGCATTCCTTTACTTTAGTGAGCCACGTAACAATTGTTTGGTTTTTTGATTTAGGATCAAACTCTGGAACTACGTTATTATTTGTGAATCTGTCTTTACTCTGTGGATTTATGGCTGAAATAGATTGCAAAGACTCTTTGATACATTTGAGTAATTCGTTATTAACAGCATCGATAGTAGGAGGCTGCAGCGTCATAGCAGATGTAACTCTTTGATTAATTATACTCGGCTGGACTGGACTACGCGATCTATCAACGTCTTGACTATGCGGAGTTTGCAATCTGTGACGCCTCTGCCTACTACGTTCACGATCTATAAATCTATTCGACGGTTCATGTCGCTGTGCATCAGTTGGTGACACACGTGAAGTGTGGCGCTGCAATGGAGGTGTTACGACTGACCTGCTTCGACTTCTTGCCTGTGACTCAACCCGCGGAGGTGATCTTCTGGATCTGCGCTGCTCGGAGGCACGCCTATCGGTGCGTAGAGCTGCTGACGAGCGATGACTCTGCCTCGAGCGCTGAGCACGTGTCCGGGATCGACTGCGTCTCGAAGATCCTCCCAGCACAACACTGAGATGTCTCCTAGTGGACCTCTGTCTACTCTCGGACCGGTCGCTAGGCATGTTCTCTTAATTGTACAATCAGTACAACGTCCAATGATCTGAAATGATCAAAACAACCGAGTATCTATTTCGTACAAACATGCTACTAACTGTTAAGTAAATACATATTTAAATAACGTAATAAAGAGAATTATCAATTTAACTCGAAACTTTATTTATTTTATTTTAACGAAGTAACTAAGCAGACATCGGCAAAGAACATATTATTTTATCTATATGATATTTGTCTTTTAGTTAAAATTAAATTATACGAAAACGCAAAAATAACTATGGTTAACTAATTTACTGGTATTTGGCATATGAAAACATTGCCACTAGTAGCCATTATGATATTCAAAACAAAATAATATGTGAGGGTAGGAAAATAAATTGTAAATTTCATAGAAAATATCGATACTAATGGATGGATTGGTGTACATTGAACAATTGTACAACATATTAATAACCCAACCCGCCTTTTATTGTAATATCAACGGGTATATATTTATTTATTTATGGTAAATCACTTTCTATAAAATTACAGAAATATAATCGCATTAAATAATCACACTATGATACCTCATTTTCTATAAAAATAGCATACATAAAATCACTTTAAATAATCAAATTACTTATTAACATACCTTATAGTGGACGTATGATCACACCAGGGTGGTAGTAATTTACCAAAAATCCTTGGTGTTATCCCGGCTTCTGACTTGTAAAATACTTCATATCGGGAATATAAAAAGCACCGTTGTTCGTCACAATCACTTTTATTATATCACTAGTAACTTTCGATACTTATAATCACTTTTGACAATCGACTCGCTTCGTAGCTCAACAATGACTGCCGGTCTTGTGTAGAACATTAAAAAACATTCAAATGACTTTTCGTTACTACTGCCGGAGGTCAGAATTGAGCTACTATTATTTTAAAATATAAAAACTAAAACAATATTACGATAAATCTAAACATTCAAAATAATCTAGTTAAAATCAATATATTTTATGGTAGGTTTGAACAGTAATTCATATTTTATTTTATACTAACTTCCCTAATAATTGATTAGTTTTAGTAAAATTCATAACTCATATTTAATCACTGAAGTAAAAATAATTAATAAATGCGCAATATTTCTTTTAAATTCAGCCATGAATTTCACAAAGCTAACAATTGAAACGCAAGCAAAGTTAAAAAAAAAATACAGTCGACTTAAGTACCTCCTCCTTTTTTGGGAAGTCGGTAAAAAACCGACTTAATCGCTTATATTTTGGTTTTGGCTTGACCGATTTCGTAAAAATTATATGGGACCACCTCTGAAGAATACTCTACCAAACAAAAAAAAACATCAACATTGATTTATAATTTGCAGAGATATCGCGTAAAATACATAAAAAAACATACAGTCGAATTGAGATCCTTCTTTTAGAAGTCGGTTGAAAAGAAAACAAAATTTTTTTTTTTAGTACAGCTTATATAATTGTTTTTTCCTTGCGTGTTTTAATCAATAAATCCTCTGTTTTATCTGAACACAGTACGCTATAATCTCTAAACATATACGTATTAGCATAAACCCCAACCTGAAGTTATAACCCAAAATATTAAACAATTTCGTAACAAATTTGTTGCTACCAGCGTTGGCCTGCATAATAATAGTCTAGGAGCTCCATGTTTTATGCCAAAACATTTATGGGTAGTGCCTGCAATCATTAAATGAAGCAAGGTACTGAAAAGGCCAGGAGCTGAGATCGTAAAGTTGTATTAAACTTTACAACGTGTAACTAGGAAGGTAGTAAATTTAATAATAATTATCATTGTGGTAGTAGCCCGTAATAATTAAGATTAAAATAATTGTGATCTGATGAATCCTACTATTATTGTAAATGCGAAAGTTTGTATGTGTGTGTGTGAATGTTTGTTACCAACTTTACTTACCACGTATCTCCGTAAAAAATGAACCGATTTTGATGAAATTTAGAATGTAGATAAGTTTGGGTTCCGGAAAGTCAAAGGCTATTTTTTACTTAAATAACGCGGGCGAAGCCTCTGGTCTAATTGAATTAATTAAATATGAATGAATTAAGAAACAGGCCAAGAGGTAGCCTGAAAACCTTATGTTGATAATAGCTAAGTACGAAGATTTTTATATTGATTTAGTAGCAGTTGTACTCACGTATGTTTAATTTAATCGAGTAATCCCACCGGTGCTTGACTTTGACAGCTTGTAATGCACGTTCTTTACACCTACTTACGTCCCCCACATAAATTGTTAATTTATGAACATATGTGGCTTGAACAGGGCGGAAATTCTTCTACAGTGCACTTTTCAAAAGGTTTTCCAAACATGTAATAATTAAACGCAAGCAAAGCTTAAAAACAACGACTTCACCGCTTTATCTTCGGAACTTTGATCAGATTAGATGTACTAAACACGCATTATTGACGATATTTCAAGAACTACTGATCAGATCTTGATCAAATTTCAATGTGACCAATTGGAAAGCAACAACTATCAAACAAACAAAAAATGTCAAAATCACGTGGGAAGGAGCTATGAGGTAACACACATAAAAAATACCGTCGACTTGGGTACTTCCTCCTTTTTTTTCAAGTGCAAGAAGTTATGAGGAAACAAACATAAAAAAACCCGTCGAATTGAGTACCACCTCCTTTTATGTGAAGTTGGTAGAAAAATAGTTTTTCACCCCCAGCTCCTATCACAACCGCAACAGCGCCGCGCCCGCCGTCGCTCCCGATAATTTAGCTCCGACATTACTGCGGAACCCCAATTGTTTCCGGCAATACGTCGAACTACCCAGGAATATTACAACAATTAATTGTAGGTTATATTCAAATCTCTAGTTAAGTGACTATGCCGAAAAAGGTCTATAAACATTTTTGTGTAGTAGAAAGACTCTTTTGGAGATTCACACCATCGAATGACAAGGTGATACACACCATATACGTTATGTTATGTTATATTCGGCTTAAAACACGAAAATTTTGACTTACTTTGTAGTCAACTAGTTTCGGACAAATTAGTTGTCCTTCATCAGGATGAGTCAGACGCGTGATACGCAGAGGCGTGCGGCTTGGGCCTCGGCGCGTGAATATAACATAACATAATGTGTAATACTCACGATAGTTTTAACATTAAAACCATATACTTTGTCATTCGACTGCTAAACTGCAGTAGTGTACAAACATTACTGTATTCAAGATTTATGGCCAATATTTCTAATAACAAAAAAAACGCTTTCACACTCACAGCCTCATACTAAGTTCAATGACTTGTGCCGTGGTCACTCACAATCACACCCAGAACCAGAAACACACATTTTCCTTAGGGAGACTACTTGTGTTCCCGCCGGGAATCGAATCCGAATATCTCTGAATAGAGAACCCATGCTTAGAGAAGGCGGACGCCCTTCCAACGGGCAGTTCAAAGTAAAATCACAGGGCATAGTAGTAGATTTTGGCCCAGGGGGATAAACTAATGACTTACGTAACGGGCGGCATAATAGACCCCGAACGTAACGAGGGATACTAGAGTTCAGATGGGTGTCAGATTAGATAGAAGTCAAATAGTTACCTATCTGGCATAAAAATACAACATGATCGCATTCTGTTGCTTTGCTAGGAACTAAGGTATATTTTACTTTGCCAAAAACTTATTCTTAACAGTTTCCCCCTCACAGCAAAAGGAAAAGGAGATGATGTTAATATCATTTTTGTTAGATACTTACTATCAACATTAAATTACTCCTTAAGCCAAGCATCGCATGCCAGCTTAATTGTACCGTCATAATTGTACCCGGTTAATTGTACCCAGCTAATTGCAATAACATGGATTCAATTGAATTTTTATGAGCCCCTCGGACGTTTGATTGCCGGAAGAGCGTGGCATTGTTATGGAATTTTTGTTTTGGATTTATGGCGCGATGTTGTGATGCCGGTCTATTAAACGTAAAAATGTATATGAAATGGATATTTTGTAAATCACACTTCATAAAATGTTGGTAGGTTATTGTATTTTTTTAAGTTAGTATGGTAATTTAAGAAGGCGTCATTAAAAAGGTGATTAAACTTTGTTGAACTCCAGATGTAACAGATACGAGCTATAATAAATAACATTATTAGAGCTTATGATTATTCAGTTCATATGATTAATTTTTTTATGACATTTTTGAAATGTACACTGAATCAAAATGTTTAACAACCCTATTGGCGTAGCTGGCGAGCAAAAATACTCAATGTCGTTGTAAGTTAACTTTAAATTGTAGAGTCTGTGTCACTGACGACGTAACTTTGCAAGCATATCATATTCTATCGTTTACACTAGAAGAGTGAGAGAACAACTACCAATTGTCAAACGTCGTTCATTTATAGTCGACCAGTTTACTCGGTGCACACACTGCGGTGTATGCTTTTACATTTATCATCCGCACATTTATTCAAGGAACAGTATAATCAGAGTATTCGAGAATAGAAGAAGAATATACTAGATAAGCATGCATCTTTAGCCACATTGCCACATTCACGAAAAAGAAGGCATTTCCTTGCTCTCCGTGCAACGTGCTACGAATATGAACACATTTTTTTTCTCTTACATAAAATAACTACTTAGAAACAAATAAAAAAAAATAATAAGAAAAAAAAAATTAATTAATTAATCTTTAATAATATATAAATCTTTTTGTTCATGGCTATAAATAAAAAGCGTTTATAATTATTTTTGATATTTAATCAAACAATTACATTAAGTTTTATTAAAATTAGAACCTTATTTTTAAAAATCACTTTAACTTAATCATTAAAAATCAAGTAAATAGTATGTAGCAGCGTTAACATTCGTGCTAGCTAGATCTGTGTAAATATTTTATTTCGCCTTTTATATTTCGAACTATGGTCTGTTGTTTCGCAACATAGCAAATTGCATCCAAAACAGTCATATTGTTAAAGAAATACCTAGTAGAAATACTCATTTTAAACATACGTACATATAAACTTTCGAATGAATAACATTATTGTGAGGTAGTATAATGTAACTTAATCAGTGTGACTCTAATAATAAGTCATTACAATAATGTTTGTTTCCAATGTAATCACTGGGCTTAAGAGATTTAACATCTAAATATCCGGATTACCGAGCTTTGCTCGGTTTTTTGTTTTTGGTAGAATGTGCTTGAA
Organism: Lomographa bimaculata; assembly: GCA_948107665.1. Taxonomy (NCBI): domain Eukaryota; kingdom Metazoa; phylum Arthropoda; class Insecta; order Lepidoptera; family Geometridae; genus Lomographa; species Lomographa bimaculata. Next base: position 21,726,290 of record OX403585.1, on the reverse strand, counting down.
TTTGTAGCCTAAGGAAGCTCCATCTAGTGTCAAGTAGAAACAGTTTTTTACATCGGTCATGGCGTAATAGATGGCGCTGATAGTTTCTTAAACCCTTGGTTTTTCAAATGCAGTTTGGGAACCGAGCATTTCTCGGACCTGGAACGTTGATAAATCGATTCCTTGGGCCGAAACACCCCTAATCTGTAACTTTCATGAAAATCGTTGGAGCCGTTTCCGAGATCCTGATTACACATATATATATATATACAAGAATTGCTCGTTTAAAGATATTAGATATCTCGAGGTGACGAGCGCAGTGCGTTGTCGGGCAGGATTTTGACCAATATAAGTTCAAAACTTTGGATGGTACTGAACTGTAATTATGGGCAAGCGTGACGCTTACCATCAGCGACTACCTCGTCTCGCCCCTCAATTACATAAAAAAAGTTCAAAGTTAAATGTTTAAAATTACAATTTCTTTTAACAACGAAATGTAGGTAAATCATCTTGCACAAGCAACGTTTTGTTTTGCAGAAAGCTGTATACTTTGCATTCAATTTTCTTTAGTTTCAGCTGCAACGTAAAACGGAACGTTATTACACTGCAATCCATGTTCCGACACCCATTTGCATTTAATTAGGAACGAGTATTTTCATAGCCAAAGCAATTCTAGTTTATCTATTTTTTTTTCAGTACGGATTTTCTTGGATATTGAAACGCAAATGCTTAGGCAACATTAAAAAAACAAACGCAGCTCACAGCTCCACACTGAGTCGAAGACTTATATCGTGTGTGCCTAAAACATTTACAACACACACTCATACTCATACCCAGAACTAGAAGCATAAATTGTAACGTCTTAACTATGTGCAGAAAAATTGCGCTCCTGCTGGTAATCGAACCTTTTTTTTTATTATAACAGATAGTAAGCATTTGGCCGCTATTTCACCTGATGGAAAGTCACGATGCGGCTGAAGATGAAGCATGCTTACCTAGAAGATACCTATTCACTCTAGGCTTGAAGACTCCCAGATTATACTGTTCGGGGAACAAGGATGCGGGCAGTGCCACTCCTTCGCTGTATGGATAATAAATGTTGAAGTAAAACGCTTCGCGTGGATATGAGGTATGTATGACGTTGGTTTGTTCGTTTTGTGATCCGATTATAGAAACGGCAAGGGGGAATCAACTGGTGTAATTCGAGTGCTCCTTCTCCGAAATGCAAGCGATAGAACACCGACAACTAGCTTGTCATCATTAATGAGTCGCTTTGCTCGCCTGTCAATAGAGTCAAGAGCAGCAAGCTGATACTTGGCTGATCCATCCCAAAGGTGGCTGCAGTACTCCATACAAGATCGGACTTAGGCTAGATATAAATTAAGAAGCCGTCCAGCATTGCTAGGATGTCAAGTTTCTTAGCAACTAGTTTTGCTCTAGATTCAACGTATGGGCCGAAGTTAAGGTTAGACGACGCGACACCAAGCAGCTCGAGATGGGTAGTAATAGGTAGCTGAACATTTCGAAACGACGACGCGACGGGGCTAGATAGAAAGGCCGCCGTATAATAATTAACATCGGTTTTATACGGTGCGGCGAGCGACGTCGTAAGCAAAGAATTACCCGCTCTATGAAACTGTAGACACTTTGTTAGAAAACTTATATCACAGGTTTTGCAACCTTTCTCAACGCACTCACAACTATAACAAAAACGAGAATCGCGAATATCTCTTAGGGATAATAATAATGTTCTGGTAATCGAACCCGACACCCGCAGCTTAGAATTTACAGCCGTGGTAGTCAGCCATGGTAGTCATTTATCAGTCAATAGTTTACACTTTTAAATAAGACATTTTCATATATTTATATAAAAATGTATTGAATAAACTATTTACAATTATTTAATTGAATGAGAACTACTCGTTCAATATTGAGAGAAACTGAAGCAGGTGGAATAACAGTAGAAATAAGTATGAAAAAGGAATTGGCAAACTAATACCAAAGCTCTCTATGTCGACCACTACGTACTCGCATTGAATTCTTACAAAGGGTAAAATTAATTAGTTACAACGATACGATTAGGTATTATATATTTTCTGGAAGCGGGAAAAAGGATGGTGTGCTCACAATGATATTCACACGTCGGAGAGAAGGTGAGGGTAAGAAGTGGATAAAGTGGATGTTCCACTACGGAAGCGCCTCCATCAATCCGGGAAGTACTTCCGACCGAGCCGGGTGATCTTGGCTCGGGGACAATTACTGTCCGATGATCCTAACTTGGAAGTTGCATAGTTCCGTTAATTCCGAGTAAATATCGCTTGCGGGCTGTGATTGGCCGAGCTAGTCGGTGGTCTGTCACTTTCTCCGATAAATAGATAGTTCTATCACGGTACGGCTGATGGCGCTGTTTGTGGTGAAGGTCGCTACATTTTGCTTTAAAAATATCTTTTCCTTGCTGATGCAGTGCAGTAGTGTGCAGTAATTATACATTTCTCACAAAGGTCAGGGTATGTAGAGTAGGTTAAATCATATGTGTGCTGTGACGGTTGTTTAACCGGGGAACGTCTGTTAAATGTTGAGTTTAAAATTCAAAATCGTTTATTCACATAGGCTCTAAAGAGACACTCATGAGAGCTTAAGACTGCCAGATTCGCAAAATTACAGTCATCTCGAAAAAAACCTGGCCCGGCGGCGCATATTTTCATAATTTTTTTTATAACATTTTATTATTCTTAAATTACTAATACAGGAATTATATAAACCTAGGTATATCTATATTAAGTAGTCACCAGAAAGTGCTTGTGCAGTTTGCCTTCATGAATCCTTGTCATTAAAGTTAAAACGTGAATTAGAGTGGTTTACGCGCCTGGCCCTGGGTGCGTGGCCCGGGCGATGTATGGCACTTAAGAGACATAGATATATAAAGTGGCCAGTGCGTGCGGCCGAGCGGCGCTTTCTCCACGCTGCCGCCGTTTTGTATAGGTTCTAGTGTAACAAAATAATCGCACGCCTCGGGCGCGTTGTATATCAAGTCCCTATTTTAATTATATTTTCAACTGAATAAACTGAACTGAAAAATTGTAAAATCGTTCCACTTCTAGTCGAATCGACGCCTATGAAGTGCTTTGCAATTCCGCCCGGTGCGCGGTGGTGGAGAAATATCGCAAAATTAAATGTACAGTGCATCGGTTAGTTGATTCAATTAACTACAGCCGCAAACCCGCATTCAGCTTTACCTATAATTTCATTTAATTCGTTTCCAATTCCGAATCGAATTCGATGACAGATACATTTACCAATTCTGTTTCAGCATTATCATCTTACTCACGTGAGGTACAAAATATTTTTTACTTTTTTCTGTTAGCAATAATCTCTTTAAACATATTGTTTGTCTTAATTATGTAGGTAACCTTTTACGAAAAATAATTTATTTTGCCTTTTTCTATTTCTATAACGATCTATTAACAGTTTTCTAGCTAAAAAAAACATTTACTTCTCATAACTAGTAGTTGGCCTAATGGAAAAATACTTTTGACCTTAATTGCATTTTTTTACTTTATAAATACCTGTTATTACGTAAGTATAAATATAAGCCGTTTTTCGATCGACTTTATAAAAAAGGAGGAGGTATTTTTTTGTATGTTACCTCATAACCTTCTTCCACGTGAACCGATTTTGAAAAAAAGTTTTCGTCCGCAAGCTAGTGCTTGCCATTGTTCTCATTTAAATTTGATCAAGATCTGATCAGTAGTTCAATCCGATCAAGGTTCAAAGATAAGGCAGTTAAGTCGGTTTTTTTTAAACTTTGCTTGCGTTTAATTATAAGCATTAAGTTAAAATATAATAATAGTTCTGGGACAAATAGGTCTAAAACGACAACGATGCGTTCCTACAAAATTAATTAAAATTTTATGTTTTTTAAAAGTATTCATACTCTACCTGCATAGCTTACCTACTGCTGTAATAATATATCAAGTCATTATATATATTCCAATAGTTAAAATAGTATTACTTTGTTACTGTTTTTACTCCAATGACGTAATATTTTCTCTCAAATAGCCGTTAAAAATCGCAGAAGCGTAGTAAAACAAACGGCTCTTAAGCCCGGGTTAATGCCGCACTTTTTGCCTTTGGCGGGAACACGAAGCAGAATGAATGTTAAACAGCGTTCGGACGGGGGTTATCTTTTATCCATTGGCCCGATTTTAAAATACGTCCCTGTCTTTGCAGTGTGCTCGTGAAAAATTGGCTCGCCTTTTATCCTTTAAGATTTTATGGTTGTAAAAAGCAGTGTGGTATTTTAGGTTTGAAAATGCTAGTTGAATTATTTAAATGGTTTAAAGATTCAAATTTACTGTCATCACAATAGGTGATAATTTAAAAAAATGCGAATTTGTTTAATAGACTGTTTCAGAAGGAAAGCTGCCCAATATGCTAGCAGCATTGCCACGCTGGATAACAATAGCTATCTAATAAGGATAATGTGCCTAAATATTTGAGAAATAATAAGAGTGTAAGACAAACATTAGATCAGTTCGGACTTTGTTTTGTTTAATTGTGTTTTCATTCCAAATTTTATAAAACAATGAAAATCTTTTTTTTTTCATACCTAGTAAAATGTTTGCTCATTGCGTGAGAACGCGGTCAAGTTTTCGCTACCTTCTCAACTTAGATAGGGTTGGATTCGTAGATGTCATGATAAGAATCATTCAACATCATCTTTTAGTCTAAAAAATTTTAACAATTCGGTTTGCATTGTTGCTTTGGCGTAAATCACAAAATCATTTGTTTTAATCTTATTTGAATTAAAAAAACGAATATCCATTTATTATTTTAGTGGAATCCAAAACATAGTCTCTTGAAAGGAGGTGACTCCATGTTGTTATTCCAGAAAATTAGCCTGTTAATAATTTTATCTTGAAATTCCTATTAAACATCTGCTAAATACCTATGTTTGTATGGCAATAATCTACATTAAGTAATATAGTAGCCATTACAACGTTCAAAACCAGCACAAGGTTTCATGATAACTAATAGTCAAACTAGAAGCCAAATACTTAATAGACTTTGCTTAAATATAAAAAACGTACAGCTTATGTTAAAAAACTTAAAATTATGAGTACTTGAAAATATACTAACTACATCATCGATTGTTTATTTTCTTACAATCGGTGATCGTGTTTTGAAATCCAAGTAATAGGTGTTGGGGCCACGATTAGCAAAGAATCGTCTGTGTATGAGTAGGTAAAAAATAGTTTTTATTTTAATAACGTCTCCTGTCCTTTTGTTATACTTATCCGTAGGAAAATATTGAATAAAGCGCAACAAGCAACCTTCACGAGCGTGTTTTGCTCTAACACGCTCGTGAAGGATGCTTGATGGTGCTTTAAGTTTTATTTGCGTTAATTTGATTTGTCATTATCAACCGGACAATATTACAGGTTTTCATTATATCATACAATATATAATTCTATAAGAGAATACATGTATATAAGTGACTAGCTTTTGCCCGCGGTTTCGCTCGCGTTAAGAAGTATTATTTTAAAATTGACAAAGTTTCATACAAAATTTCATCCCCTATTTTATCCCCTTGGGGGTAAAATTAATCAAAATCCTTTCTTAGCGAATGCCTACGTCATAACATCTACCTGCATGCCAAATTTCAGCCCGATTCGTCCAGTGGTTTGGGCTGTGCGTTGATAGATCACTATGTCAGTCAGTCAGTCAATTTCGATTGTATTAAACATGAGAAACAAAGCCTCATTTAAAACTGAACCACTTCTGCACTGAAGGTTACAAAATAAGATTTTTCTTACAGTTCGTTTTATCGTGGCGATTACTTATTGACCTCTTTCAAAGTGCCTCACTGTAACTCACTGAATGTAACAAAATATCATTACTCTAACTGCACTAAGTGCATTGGCGTCTGTTTTAAGATACAACTCGAGTGTTCCAATGCGCTGGAACCTCGCTAATGGAATTGATTCCTTTGAAACTTCTATAAACAGATTGTTTTTGAATCTCTTTGATTTTTTGAGTTACTTTGAGGTTTGGGTTACAAAATTGATACAAAATATTTTGATTCTGCTTGCAACTATGCTTGTATGTCGCCTTTCTGAGTGTTCTATATAATTTTTCGCCACTTTTTCTGCAACAAGTCTTGTTAAATAATTAAATTTATATATTCCATAAATTTACACGTTTTGGCGTCATTCAGAAGCACCTGTTAATATTAAGGATCATAAGTACAAAGTACTCGAGGTTTTGTCGCCCATACAATGACGCTACGGAGGTTGCACATAGACATATTCAAACCTTCCGACAATAAAATCGCAGTAGCACCTCCGAATAAAACCATTAAAATGTATATGGAGTGAGTGAGTGAAAATCCCACGTTTAATTTTAAAGAGTTTCTATGCAAGGTAAATAACATTTAACAAAGTTATATGCTCTATATTATGATTACTGAGTCATCACATGAAAAAATAATAATGGTCAACTCAACATGCAATGGCCCTAGTAATTACTTATTGTTGGAACATCCAAGCCACTGCAAAATGCTCCAACTTCTACTAACTTCCGAGTAACGTGAAGCCTTTGAACTCAAAAACTTTGCAACTACTTGTAATTTCATGCTAAGATACTTTTGGTACTTGAAGGCTCTATACACAGCCGTTTTCAGCTGTTGAACTTTTATTACTAACTTCAAAGAGACAAATAGTAAAATCAATTCATAACTTTTATAAATTAGTAACAATACTAAAGTTCAAAAATTAAAACCTGACTACTAGTATGATACGGCTTCTTGTAGTTCAACCCAAATAAAATAATCTATATTATGCTTTATGAGAAAAAATATGTAATAAATATTTTTTGCCAGATGTGCATTAAGATGGTGCAATGGGGAATGAACGTTCATTGAACGTTTTTTATTTGTGAAGTTAAAGTGATCTTGTATCTGATTAATCAAAAGAAATGTAATTTTATTAATTAGTCATTACAGTAAATTAGAAATGACTACTCGATACTAGTCAACTGTATTATAATCACTCTAATATTATAAATCTGAAAGTTTGTAAGCATATTTGTTTCTTCTTTACGCAGTGACGGCTAAATTGATTTGGCTGATATTTTCAATGTACATAACATATACTTAGGATTAATTCATAGGTTACTTTTAGATTTAAATAACGCGGGCGAAGCCGCGGGTTAAATTTGGTAAGATCTTATCTTATACCTTAAATTAACTAGAATTAACACATTATTATAGACTGTCATTTACCCTGATTCATCATTATCATCCCTATGTATCACAATGACAGTTATCGTGTATTGCATGGCCGAAAACGTAATGTAGAGTGAAGACATAAACAATTTTATTTATTAAAATACTAGCTGTCCCGGCGACCTTCGTACCGCCTAACAGTCAATGAATGTGCATGTTTAAGAAGTCAAACCCGGCATGCGTTACAATGCCACGTGACTATATTATTACCTTCCTCATGTTTATGTTTGCCTAGTACTTTACCAAATCCGAGTGACGTATGAGAAAATTATTTTTATACTGATATAAAAAAAATTAAAAATGTGACGTTCCTAAAAAGTATCCTATGTCCGTCTCCTGGTTCTAAGCTGCCACCCCACCAATTTTCAGCCAAATCGGTTCAGCCGTTCTTGAGTTATAAATGGTGTAACTAACACGACTTTCTTTTATATATATATAGATATGATAAAAAGTAATATTATGACTGTTATAAAACGCTCTGTGTAAACCACAATACATTTTGGCCAAGTCATATTATAATACAATGTGTACCTATATTTATAGAATAATTAGTCGTCACCCGCTACTATCAAGTTAAAAAGTAGCCTTTCAAGTTAATCCTAGGTATAAGCTATGTACATATCCAAATTTCATCCAAATCCGTTCAACAGTTAAAGCGTGAAGAGGGAACACACATACTTACATACTTGCACACTTTCATACAAACTTTCGGATTTATAATATCAGTAGGATATCTTGTTTAGGTGTTCTGCGTTGGTCCCGAATTGTGCCAGGATTCTTTCATAATTGTTGGCTTTTGGTTTTTGCAAAATTACTAAGTGTTTTTTATGTTTTTAAGTAAATGTTTCCGGCACCAACGATCCAAGTCATTGAACTAAGTGTGGGCTGTGATAGTAAAAATGTTTTGATTGATTCAAATAAGTACATACAGCCTCAGAGATCACGTGAACTGAGTAGCACGTATTCAATATGGTTTTATGTTATTGATCAAATTAGTACTCAATAATTCATAATGAACTACTGACCTGTAGATCAAAGTCCGCCGTTGAGTGTATTACTACCGGATCACCGTTAATATCTATTAATCCATAGCTCGGGTCAGATTATCGGGAATTAGTAGGTGGAGCCGAGTGCCGGTCAAATGGAAACGGGCGGTTACAGTTGACGTAATCGCTTAGAAATTAGAATATCCATTAGTTCTTTGGAATAATTTGAACAGGATATTTACATATTAAGCTCTTTGAAATTTATAAAAGGACTTTCAGATATCATAGATGTGAATAGATTGTGAACTGCACCTTGCGTTAATTGGGTTTGCCTTCTAACCTCCCCATTGGGCCTTCCAAGTAAAATATGTTTCTGGTTCTGGTTGTGATTGTATATGTGATGATGGTTCCGGCACCCACGACACAATTCATCGAAGTTGGTGTAAGGCTGTGAGTATGAAAGCGTTTATTGAAGTGAAAACTTCTTTAACGGCGTTGTGCACTCTTTTAGGATGGGTAAAAAATTTTAACTCGCATCGCAGGACACGTGACCTGGTAAAAAATTCGTAAGACGGAGGTAGAGTAGACCGCCGCGCCGGCGCGACGTAGGAGAGAAAGTAATATCGCCCTCCCTTCCTACCGCGCGGCGAAAATGTATGCCTGCTCCTGCTATTTACAACGTTAATATTCAAGTTTTCACTTCTGCCGGCACTCCCGGAGTGCAACCTGTTATTTTTGTATTTAAATTACATTATCACATTGATGTGTGTGATAAAATAAATGTCCCAACTAAATATCAGAGTTGAGGTTTCCTTGTTGATAATCCTAGAGTATTCTTAGTCACAGCATACATTTATTGCAAAATATAACTATACTACTTTTTTTTACACATTTATATTGTGGGTGTCGGAAAAATTCACGTCACACTTATATGTACTTATTTAGCCTGATAAAGCGGGCCGTGACGTCAACACTAGGAACGATGATGACGTAAATGAAACGCAGCTGATGTTAATGTCGCCCGACTAAGGCTTGTAATTAAGATTGAACGTGATTGACCATTAGGGGTTTATGCTAATCGTCTTAATTGTGCACATCATTTGTAATTGATCAAATCAAAATCGATTATTCACATGGGCCCCAAAGAGGCACTCATGAAAGTTAATGACTCTACCGGAAGCGCATTTTATTCATTGATCTTTTTTAAAATAATTTTTAAACTCTAATACATGAATCATATTAACCTAGGTTTATCTATATTATGTAGTCACTAAAAAGCTTGTGCAGTTTGGCTCCATTCTTCCTTGTCATTAATAATTGTATCTCTAGTAGCGACGATGCGGTCGACGATGGAGCACGCTTGCCTAGAAGATACCTATGCACTCGTGACTTAAAGACTCCCATATTGCACTTGTCAGGAAATACCGACTCAGGCAAGGAGTACTATTCCTTAGCGGTTCGCACAATGAATGTGGAAGCAGAACGTTTCGTCCGCATTTGTCAAATGTCCACCATATAATATATTAAACCAGTGTCGCTTAGCAATTAACAAATGTCAAACAGATGAATAAAATAAATATTAGAAATGGTAATATAATAATATTTTTAAACTTTCGCGATTAGAACACATAGTTTAGTTAATATCTCTGGACTTAATCGTGCTAAAAAACTATTTTTTTTAGTAGTTATTTAGTAAAAAACTATTTTTTTAAGTATTTTTATTTAGTTAAAAACTATTTTTACATTGGTCATGGCCTCAACAGACCATGGCCAATGCAACTGGCCGAAACGTCAAGGTATATAAAGATACTTTTTTAGCGCGATTAAGTCCCGAGATATTACCTAAACTATAATTTAATAATAATTAAAAACTGACATGAATAAAATTATTTATAAAGGTAAATTTAATGATTTATCAACCATCATAACCCGCATTCTTCTCGTTTGTATGAGGCAATCATGCCTGGAAACGATCAGCTTTAGAATGCCATTGCAACTGCCTCGCTCTAGTTGCCGCAAAGAGGCGATTTTTTGCGTATGATTGCATATATACGAGCACTCGTATTTATGCGATCATAGGCATATATACGAGTACCGTGTCCCGCGGCTTTGCCCGCGATTATCAATTTAAAAAGTTACCTAATGTGTTAATCCTAGGAAAAGCTAAGCTTTTAAATTTAATCCAAATCCGTTACAGCGTGAAGAGAAAACAAACATATTTACTCACTTACACACTTACTTTTGGGTTTATAATATTTGTGTGACAGTGACTTTACTTTACCCGGGTGTACAAATATAAACTCAGAAATAAGTCATTATAGGCTCATTGATAACGTAAACAAATTGTATATTTTTATTTTGCATTATATGGGTATAAAATTATGGACTATTCATTAAAACTTATTTTATTCCAAATAAATAATAAGCCTTCGGGGAAACGTAGCTTTCTATTATCAACTAATTTTAAGAATCGGATCTTAGTTATAGATTCTGGTATATCCTACTATAATAATTTCGCACGGATTCGCATTTCTCTAGAATGTGGCAACAAAATAATAAACTAGCTATTGTTACATGTCGAATCCAAGCAAGAATATATAATTATTATTCTCTTGGGGTTGTTCTCTATGTAGTTTTATCGTACCCACACTAAACATCATAAACTTAATGTAATACCAAAATGTATATGATACAATACCGACCTTCAAATCAATATCCTCAATGGGGTTGTCCCTCAAGACACTTTGCATTGGTTATTTTCGTGAACCGAAAGTAGGTAGTTTGAAGTTCGTATTCCCGCGACGTAACCCTAAAATTGAGTCGGCCATCAATTATGCACGCCGGCAACTGGGGCCAACTACCAATATCTATTAGGTTAGAGAAGGACACAGATCTAGTTACAGTGAGGTATCTCTATCACATAGGAGTAGCATAACGGATTAGGTAAGGATAACGATGTCTACAAATGTCAAGTTTGTTTAACTTAACTTTTAATGATTGTTCAAATTGACAATTACAATGTTTTGACAATTATTGTTATTGCTTATATCGACTATGCGCCATCCTCATCGAAATAATTATTACTTCCAGGATAAAAACTTTTCGTTGATTTCAAATAATTTGAAAAAGTAAAGTTGAATATTTTATGAACATGTGATATGCACGAGATTTAAACATAGGTCAAAAATTAGTTTCTGGAATTATTATACAAAATTTATTAATATGTTGCCTTCCTACCACTTCCACTTCACTGTGGCAGCAAGGTACAAGGTTGCCGGATTGCTGAACATTTTATGAGTCAGCTTGATCGATAGTAGGGGAGCACGATCTAGTTAGGTGACTTATTTGTTGCAGATGACTCTGGCGTCGACGTAGCATACAACGCTTGTATCAAGGCACATCGAGTTCGCTGAGAAAGAAAACGGAATAGAGCAGCTACATCATGTGCTACCGAAAGAGTAAAGCAGTTTATCACACTTAAATAGAAAAAAAAGTTGTCACGCTCTACGTGGTATTCCGATCGCTATCTTTAAGAGAAAGTCTCAGTCTCAGTGTTTACCACCCTCGACCAAATCATCACTTAGAAACAGGTGAGATTGTGATAAAATGTTTGTCTATCATAGATAAAAAAAAACTCAATAATTCATTACTGCTTCTATAACGTACAAGGGTTCTTAAAATTACCTGCCCCCCTATTACGTATCTAAGTTGCACGCGGTTTCTATTTGAATTAAGCAAAAATGAACCTTATTTCTTAGGATTTTTGACAATTTCGTATTGAAACTGTCTGATATCTAAGAAATATCCGAGTAAAAAACTAGGTGGCAAGTCACTATTATTTTTGAAACTTCTGGAATAATAATATAGAAACCTGTTACCCCAGTTCCATATTCCCCGTCCATTGCATTTCTCTACCCAAGGTAATTTCCCTTTCCTTAATTACGCGGCAGCAGTTCGAATCCATCTCTTGCACAATTTCCGCGTAATATCCGAACGTACCTCGGCATATCCGAACGTATCCGCGGCTTTCGATGCTACGCCGGATGTTCGGATGCTTTGTTTTTTATCGAAACAGGTTATAATACGGAACGCGAATATATCAAAAGCTTAGTAAATATGTTTCGTGTGGTAAAAAGGATGTTTGCCTAAAGTTGGGTCACAATGGATTTTATCTGGATATATTTCACTGGATTTTTTTGGCATAATGTATATTATATAACATACAAGCTATGCTCTGTGGTATGCTTGCATTTACATTTACCGGGATACGGAGAAGCCTATGTCCAAGTATTGCTTTAAACATAAAATATTAAAATCGTCCAGCTGTATATAGATAGCTCGTTTAATATTTTTTTGTATTATTAAGTAAGGTGTCAAATTGGTGATTATTATTTATTTTACTGTTGGCTGTTGTACGTAGAAGTGCATAATACATATTAAATATATTGACTCTTATAATAAATTTCATTTATTTATTGTTATGGTTTTACCAATGGCCCTTGACCCGAAAAAAGGATGTAATATCATCCAAGCATAGATAAAGCATGCACATTTCCGTGTGTGCGTGTATCACGCTTTTAACTAACACAGAATATCAAAATAGTTACTTTGTGCACTGCTGTAAACGATTGTCACAGCTTTGGTGCATTTGGGTGCGTGTAGCTCCACAGAGCAGGGATTTTATTCGCGCTCGTGAGGTTCCTGCTCTGTAGCATAGCTCGCTTTATTGTAAGCAAAAGCAGGACTTATAGCTTTACACATATTGTACATTACATCCGAATTGTTATGGTCATATGACAATTAATAATTAATTGTATCGATCTAATAAATCTTGACCTATGTTTACATAATAAATAAATACATATGATATAATAATAAATAAACAATGGTGCTAATTCTGTTGAGCACCGAACTAACCTAAACTAAACTAAAAATAAACTAATTTTTAGTCAAAGAATACCTAAACGCTATTCTGATTTAACGTTGAACTAAATTTAAAAGTTGAAATGACAGGACTAAAATTGATTTTGACAGCAACCAAATTGAATTGTATTCACAAGAGCCGCAATCACATATTCCTCCATTATAGACTTTGTAGGTCAGTATTTGCTTCATTAATTGCACGTGTTATTCTTTCAAGTATAAGATCACATTAAAAATAATCCAGACCTTTTTCATACAGACTAATTTGAGTTTAAAATTTCTATTTTTAGTCTTATTTTGACGTAAAACATGTACATCAGAATAAAAATTTTTGGTCATTTTCACTAAATAGAGTAACTAAACTAACTTAGTCCTGTCAAACTTAATTTTAGTCTAATCTTGCATTTTCTGAATAGGTTTTGGACTAAAGCAGGACTAAAACTAATTTTAGGCTAGTTTAGTCTAATTCTGGACAACAGAATCGGCACCATTATGTTGCAATTGATATCAAAATGATGTCCTGAAAAGACAAATAGGCACAAGTAAATCTGACAAGCGTTTTTTGTCTCTATAGTTGTAATATCGAACGCTAATTATTTCTTGCATGGCCTGCTAATGCACGCCACGACAACATTTTATCAACATTATTATCAAGGTAAAACCACTTGTTTCTATAGAGATAATAGTTTATTTTTGCACGTGAAACGTTGTTCATAGTTAGTTACTACAAAGTTTCTGAAGTTTAAAAGATTCTGAAGATAAAGCGTATAAAATGTATATTTGGAAAGCAAAACCAGCCTGCGAAACAGAACCATTCAACAATATTAGTATTTGACTCATCGCGTGAAACATATTGTGCCCAATGTTACTTTACTTTTGTATTTTAATCTGTTTCGGGGATTACTCATGAAAATGCTGAAATTCTGGTAATTTTCATCAATACGTATTCAACATGCAATCCCGTAGGGCACCCAAAACGTGAGCTGCTTGGTGAAGGGCCTATTAATAGTGTGAGATCACGCTTCATAATTTGTCCCCTTACTAGTCACTATGGACGTTAAGCAGCTGAACAAATTGACATACTGGTACTTGAATGCTGTGTCTATTATACGATTTGAACACCTTAACCTGAAACTGCGTTAAGCTTACGCCAACGCGGTTCTATACAAACATAAAACAATAATTATGAATGAAGAAATTGAAGGCTGTAAATTTTACTCTCATTTAATTTTTCTCAACGTGTGTATGTGACTGAAATCCTTTTAAACGGCTTAACCGATTTTGATGTTTTTTTCGTATGTGTTCAGGTGGATCCAAGAATGATTTAGATTCAAGCTTAATAAATATTAATTCACGAAAAAAAAAATCTCAAGGACAGGAAGGTATACGTTACTCGGATTTGGATATTTTATTTAAAAGTATTAGGCAATCATCAACATAAAAGAGGCATGATACATTTTTTTTCTATAGGTACGTTTTGCAACGCATGTAGGGTATACTAGTTTAGGTACAAAATATAAATTACCGAGCAAATTAAAGAAGCTGTATCCCGGGCTAAACAGCCTTGTGTTACCTAGTCAAGGACCAAGGTCATACGTGGCGGAGAATCAGCCGTTTGTCAAAGGCAATAAATCTCTCTGCACAAGACATTATGCAAACGAATACAGATAGAAAAAGCCAGGCCTAATTAACCTGAATTTATGGCATCTGCGTGTTTATAGAAAACTTGCTTATCTAAAATTAGGCAGAGTACCTAAGTTTATTTTTTCATCTAGCTACATTTAATTTATATATTTTTTTAGTATACTTTTTTTTATATTCACCCATTTATTTCTTACTAGCTGTACCCGCGGCGTTGCACGCGTGTTCTGACTTATTGAACTCCTTTGAAACGGTTTACACCTTCGGATAACCTTGCTGGTTTTTCACTATTTCAACCGAGCAAGTTACCTACACTGAATCTGTAAAGTATATGGCCGTTATGTTGCCTTTGTTAATGAAGGTGTGGCTTGCACGGCCCCACAAGTCTGAGGGGTGGCCTTGGTGAGCAAGGTCACCCCTACATGGGCGCAGTGGCCCGGTCTGTACTCGGGCCTACCGCCGGGGCAAGATAGTGACTGCTAGCGCGACCCTATCTTGCCCCACCTCGGCGAGGGACTGCTCACGGGGGGGTTTTTAGTGGGTTCGAGCCCCACATACCCCCTTCCTTCACCCCTGGGAAGGAAGGGAAGTGCAAGGCATTTTCCCCCCCCACAAAAAAAAAAAAAAAAGGTGTGTATCACCCGCGGTATAGGCTTGTCCTAGTGCGGGGTTCGTGGCCAATTCTATATTATTGTATTTATCTTGTTTGTTAAATAAAAAAATTTTGTATTTGTATTTGTGTCACGGCGATGACGCAAAGTCTGGCCTTGCGCTTTATTTATTGTCATTGCAAAGCATAAACTCACGGGGAACTGGGCCCTTGAAACGGAAAGGATAGTTGTATCCTGGGAATGAAAACTTGTTCCCCAGTATCACATCCAGTCAAAATTTCTGCCTCTATGACGTTTTGTTGCAACCTTCAGTCGAGTTCCATTGCATAATTTGGACGGACTTAAATTACGCAACAGGATAATTGGCGCTCCAACTTTCAAACTTATTGAATGCGATGGCAGCCCAGGGGACGAAAACAAATTTAAAAATTCTATTGGGTAAGTAGTAGCCTCATCTTCCTCTACTACCCTATTGATAGAATTGTAGTTGGTGGCTTCACCAGCGACGCGACTGAGTATCTTATTATTCAAAGCTGCCTGGTCATTTCGAGTCGTGAGTATGGCACGCTCGCAAAGCCAAGAGTTTTCACGATTTATCACTTGTTCAATATCACCATAGACAGCCGGGATTAGTTCTTCAGAAGAAGGAACCATCTGACATAAGTTATTCTAACTTTTTCTTCTTCTTTCTTTTGGAAACGTATCATTTCCAATACTAAGCAACAAATCGGAAAACTCTTGAGCATTATTATTGCCGCCGATTTGAGCTCTCATGTTGGTGCTAAGATGAAGCCAATATATTTGTGGCCAGAGACTTGAAGATTTCAAACATGCATTAACTTCATCAGCTCTTGTGCCGCGTGGGACTACAGGCAGTTTTTGTCTGAAATCACCACAAAACAACATTGTGATACCTCCCATGGGCCGGTTGTCTCGCCTTATATCCTGTACCGTCCTGTTTACAGCCTCCACTGCTTTGCGGTGCGCCCATCAATCCGCCATCCCATACAATTAGAGAACACCCACGTAGAACCTGTGCTTTATTATATTGCGTGAGATGTCACACACCGGTGTTTCAGAAGTCTCCAATTGTATAGGAATTTAGAACATGGCGTGGGCTGTTTTTCCTCCTGGCAACAATGTAGCAGCTATGCCAGATGACGCCACAGCTAAGGCAATTTTGCTTTGGCTGCGTATCTGAGCCAAGATTATTTTGGTTAGAAATGTTTTACCTGTGCAGACCCCCGGGTGCATCCAAGAAAAACATATCTCCTGTATTGTTCACGGCGCTGTTGCATACTTGATGAAAAACTGCCTGTTGCTCAACAGTTAGTCGGTGCAGTCCATGTCTTATAGTTGCCGCGATTTCTGCAGGGTCATGGTTGGTCTCAGAAAAGTACTCCCGGTTAGCAGGCTGTACTTGGTCTGGAATAGGTGCAGGTTCTGGCAATCTATAACTTGTGAGGCTATTCCCACCGATTGAGAAAACCATATCTTGAATTTTCTTAAGGCATTCATTGTGAGACGTACCGGGATTTGCACCATTCCAAATGAAATCTTCTGCCAACGCATTTTGGTATTTCTGCCAAAGCTGTAAGGCATCAGCAAGCCCACAGATCACCAACATCATGGAAAACAGATGGCGCAATTGTCGTGGACTGTCGCTGATGCAAGCCTCTCTAGTGTAGCATCCCAGTGCTGATCATCATCCAGCAAATGTAGTTCCCGGCATGCGGCAACATAGGTAGGTTGTTCTATGCCGTTCACTGTTCTTAGCCCACTGAATGACGACGGGCCACGAACAGTATGCAGAAGCAACCGCAAGTAATACAACTCCGTATTGTTTGGGTGCGCTGTGTATACTCTACCCAAATTGTGTTCCCTAAACACACCGGGAAAACCTTCCACTGCTGCACCTCTTCTACGCCGATTGAACTCGCCTTGTTGTTTATTATACGTGTAATAGGCAGGCACTTCGTCATATAATAGTGTTTTTTTCAAAATCATCGGTTGTGCATAGTCGAAAAAAGGCCAACAAAGTTGTTTGTCTTGGATTTAGTAGCCTCTCTTCGACGCTATCTTCATTGAAATAAATTCTGTGTTGGCCCTCCAAATGAATGTCGAGATGTGAAACAGGTGGGTAGCGCTCATGTATTGGAAAGCTGAGAATCCGCCAAACGGCTTCCGAAAAGCTAATGACCCGATTGGTAGCGACTCTTGGCCACGTACAGCCATGGTCACAGAGGAACCTCCCTGCGAAGGCAAACGGCGACGGTAGGATGGGTAACCATCCTCCCCAGTTACTGTCTGCTGGACAGGTGTTTTCGGGAACCTCTTAGTACAACGCCCATCTCGCGTGCAGTGGGTGTTATTATTAAGAGTACCGCATGGACCATGCACCATATGCGCCTTTACTATGGCATGCAAGGACGGATCATCACTGGGGTTTGGAAATGCAGCGCTAATTATGCTATCGACGTCATCCGGACGTATTTTTTCTTGCAGCCATAAAAGAATATGTGCATGCGGTAGGCCCCTCTTTTGCCATTCTACGCTGTACATAAAGCACAGAGTTGCACCAAATATGGCTGTAGGTATTTATTTATGCAATTTAAAAAGTACAAAACCCATGACGCACGTACCGAAGTTAGAATAAATATTCATAATATCTGCAATGTACATGATCGCATTGATTGCATCAAATGCAAAGTAAAGTTGGTAACTTGATACATTTACATGAAATTACAAAGTTATATACTGTAGTTGGGGAAAAAAGCTGTTAAACCAAAACTAATAAAAACTTCAGAATAAAAAGTATAAGTAATACCTCGGAGAACACACTATAATCGCACCGAATTTCATTACAATCCACCTGGTAGTTTTGGCGTGATAGTGCTTCAAGATACAGGAGGACAGACAGACAGACAAAATTTTTTTTATTTACATATTTTGCTTCCGTTTCGATAGCAGACTGTCCTCCATTAAACATTTTCAAAATATCTTCATTGTACAGAATTTGACCTCGAACAGTTTTATTATAAGTATAGATTTAACTGCCTTTCAATAAAAAAAACAAATATTTATTGATAAAAAGTGGTGAAAATGCATTGGAACCCGCGATACGTGCCTTAGAACTTAGTATAGGACTTTGAGTGTGAAAACTTTTATGTTTATGTATTTTAGCATTTATAACACTCTACAAAGTGTTTACCTTTATTTGAGTATATCTACGGGCCAATTTCCTGCATTTCCCAAAACTATATACATCTATACAGCAAAGAGCTAAGTTACCCGTTTACAAGGCACTGCTTATTGGTAACCCAAGTGATCAAGCTCACTACCAGTGGGTAGCGTTCCCATCTCGGTGATGGCCTCTTTTAATAATTAATGTCTAATACTATAGTATCATAGTTCTACATATAATCACGCTATTTTTTATTTAGCTCTTCGGTATGATAAGATGCCACTTTCACGAAATTACCTTCATGACAATCTATACCTATATATAAAAAATAATTGACGTTTCTTAGTCTCACAAAAACTCGAAAACGGCTGAACCTATTTGCATAATTTTGGTTTTGAAATATTTTTAGAATTCCAATGAAGGTTCAAAAATTGCAATAAAAGTAGTCAAAACAACTATTTTATTTTCCTACACAAACGAACAGTACCTGGCAAAGATTAGACACAAAATTAATTTCTGAACGCACTATAAATATTAGAACACAGACAAAATATGTGACATATATTTTAAATGACGCGGAAACTTTTCTACCAAGAAGAAGACGACCTTTCAAGCTTTCCGAATTTGTTTTATTTATATAGATGAGTTCAGACAACTTTTATTAGCGGTACAAAGTTCGCCGGGTCAGCTACTATACAATATACATACGATTAAGCAAACAAAGCCTAAAACAATTAATGCACCGACTCTATACTGAAATTTGGTGCACAATTATAAATCATTAAATTAATTATTCAGATTACAAGCGATTCTGATACCGATTACAAGCGAATGAAATGTAGCTGCGCCATTCGTGAAACTGCTCGTGAATTAACGAGAGCTAATTCCAATACGGAATAGTTACGACGTGTTTATTTTGGAATATAGGCAAGTTGATGCTTGATAAAGTTGAAAGGAATAGATCAAATGTTACGACTCCAATGCACTCGTATTGACGAACTTATTCACAAGCTGATTCATTCTGTTTAGGTATATTCATCTGTATTTACAAAACATCTTAAGCGCTTAAAATCTACCGTCTAACTAGAATTTTAAAGTTAAAATATAGTAGTATAATACTAGTTATCACGAGTGCCTCTTTAGAGTCTATTAGAATAGACTGACTCACTTCAACTGTTCCTTTGGGTTTTTCCTAAATTATTTTTTTCCTAAACCAACCTCACTAAAAAAACAAGACATTTTCGAGTTTCTGCGAGACCCACATTTACAGATAAAAATAATAGACTTACATTAAGTATTTATTTATTCTTAAATCTAAACTGCGAAATTCGCATAAAGTTGCTTCTCATATTAGTATTTAAGATCAAATTAATAACAACGCTTTTATTAGTATGGTTGCCGGTCATAACAAAGCAGTTTCACGAAATAAATTGATATGTTTAAATAATAAGTGCCAATAAGCACGGAACATTCAAAAGCCTAAAACAGTTAATGTACCGACTTGTTACTGCAATTCAATGCATAATTATAAGTAATTCAATTATTTATTCAGATTATAAGCAAATGAAATGTAGCTGCGTCATTTGTGAAACTAAATTAACTAGAGAGCTAATTCCAATACGGAATAGATACGACGTGTTTATTTTGGAATATCAGCCGTCTATTGCTGCTTGATAAATTTGAAAGCAATAACTCAAATGTCACGATTGCAATTATCGTATCGTATCAACATTGTCTACTCATTATCTATCTACTCTAACTATAAACTAACTACTACTCTAACTATGTACTCATTCACCAATCAATGATTTAATGTTCATATTACTTTGTGTATCTTAGTTTAGTTTATTTCAGTGTAGTAATA
This sequence comes from Lomographa bimaculata, assembly GCA_948107665.1. Lineage (NCBI taxonomy): Eukaryota > Metazoa > Arthropoda > Insecta > Lepidoptera > Geometridae > Lomographa > Lomographa bimaculata. The sequence continues at coordinate 21,705,817 of OX403585.1, read as the reverse complement.
GTTAGCACAGTGGGCTCTCCTACAATGAAAAACATGATAAATATTCCGATTCTAATAATAATTATAATGTCACGTGAGTGACTATTACCTACAGCTTAAAATCTTATATAATTAGTCGTCCGACTGAGATCTCGCGTCTACATCTATCTCATACCTTTAAACGAGCAATTCTTGTACATATATATATATGTAATCAGGATCTCGGAAACGGCTCTAACGATTTTCATGAAATTTTGTATGCAAAGGGTTTCGGAAGCAAAAAATCGATCTAGCTAGGTTTCAATGGTTGAAAACGTCGTCTTATTCGTGTTTTCAGCCGGTCATCCGGGTACTTTTTACCTAATAGAGAAATAGAATTTGAGGTTAATTTTATTTAAAATAATTGTTTAATTTTTATATTTGTTGTTTAATTAGAGGTTATAGCGGATATTTTATGCAAGTTTCAGATCCCGGGAGAAAATAAGTCTAAATACAGTGACTTTGATGTCCTACCAATTTGTTATTTTCCGACATATATTATATATTTTTTAAATGGTTTGTAGGTACTCTACTTTTAAAGCTATTCTAAACATGTTTTGGTTCTGGTAAATATTTAAAAAGTTCACTACACGAACTTAAAAACAAATTGTCACGCTAATTCCTATTTTAATTTAATAGTTCAACTGAATGGATTTGAAAACTTTTACTGGGTTATTAATATGATATTCCCAATGGTATTCTCATATTACTTATTTTTTTTTTTGACTTCCTAACTACGGGCCAATTGCCTATATTTCCTAAAACTAAACTAAAACATTGTATTGTATTCTCATTGTTTTACATATTAAATGTATTCGTATAATAAAATATCATATACGGATGGAAAGCAACATATCTTCTTGGTAACTTACTATTTTATAAAAATACGTACTTCTTTAATAATGTACTATTTTAATGCATTTCTGTTCCACGGAAACTCAACAAACCTTAAACAAAGAGCTCTGTTATTAAAATTATTTGAGAGGGACGTCTTCTCGACTCTGAATACATTTTCCTCAAGTGCATCTTAAGTATTCTACTACTTGTAAAGAAAACTGGGTCTTTGTTTAATAGTGAATTGTATTTAACCGACTTAAAGAAAAAGAAGAAGGTTTTCAATTCAACTGTTATATATGGGTGTTACCTCATGACTGGTGAACCAGGTGAACCGATTTTGTTTTTTTTTTTATTTGTAACCTCTCAAATTTAGGTTGTCCCATTTAAATTTGATCAAAATTTTACCAGAAGTTTTTGAGTTATTCTCAATAATGTGTATTTAATTCATTTAATTTGTTCGAGGGTTCCGAAGATAAAGCGTTGAAGTCAGTTTTTTTAAGCTTTGCTTGCGTTTATTTCATGTTTTTGTAATTATTTATCTTGGGGTATTACTGATGCCCTAGAGGCCACCTGGTGGATAAAGGATTACCCACTGGGAGGTGAAACTTTGATCATGATCGTAACGATTTAATAATGGGGGCTGAGTCACCCACGTCCGTAGGAGGATACCCCTTATGTCTGACTCCCTGCACGTGGTCCCCGGGTGGTGCTAATCAGGTGACATTTGAGAGGTGGTAGAGCATTTTGTGAGTTGCTCGCCTGGCTTGCTACCAAAGTAGCTTACCACCATCAAGTTGAAAGTCTGCCGCCAAGCCAAATACGGTGTTCCGGCAGTTATCCTTGAGAGCCTGCGTATTCCAGGTCTAGTGCGTTTACCAGCTTCGATCACATCGTCACTTACCATCAGGTGAGATAGTGGTCAAACAATAGCCTGTCACAAATAAAAAAAAAAAAAAAAAAAAAAATGTCATTATAGACGGAGCAAAGCGCTTTTATATCACTACTACCATGGATGGTACTAGTGATATTAAAGCAAACATACTAACACACTTACATACTTTCGGATTTAGATATATGTATTATAACAAACCTTAGAAAGTTAAGAAAATGTGCAAATGTACGCGACTGACCGCTAAGTGATTTATTCACTCGCCTACTTAGCCGCGAGTGGAGTTGTTTATAGGCCTTTTTGTTTAATTCGGAACATTCGCGTTTCGAAGAAATTTCCATTTTCAGGCGTCTGAAATCCAAATAAATTATTGCGAACGATACCACTTTATTCATTATGAACGATTTTGTTTGTTTAACCACGGAGTTGGACCGCGGGCGACAAACATGGCTTCTCGGTACATATTTTTTTTGCAGAATAGGCAATCATTTTACCACCAATCTAATCTATCTAATATCTTTAAACGAGCAATTCTTGTATATATATATAATATGTGTAATCAGGATCGCTGAAACGGCTCCAACGATTTTCATGAAAGTTACAGATTAGGGGTTTTTCGGCCCAAGGAATCAATTTGTCAACGTTCCAGGTCCGAGAAATGCTCGCTTCCCAAACTGCATTTGAAAAAACGGGCTTAAGAAACTATCAGCGCCATCTATTACGCCATGACCGATGTAAAAAACTGTTTCTACTCGACACTAGATGGAGCTTTCTGAGGCTATAAATTCAAACACATTCTACCAAAAACAAAAAACCGAGCAAAGCTCGGTCATCCGGATATTTTATATCTATGTGTAATAATTTGGATGGAAATAACGCTGACTAGTTCTTGTTTATTAGTATTAAATAATTTAAGTAACTTCACGACCGCTAGGACGCGATAATTGAAATTTAAAGTCACACCACAGCATCGACATAGAACTCGGTGCACCACCGTTAATCTAAATTGACTAACAAACCCATGAAGGGAGAGACTGTTACACCAACGCTGACGCCATTCTCCATCTGAGGCCGGTAATTACCATTTTCAAATTGGTAACTTGAATCAAGCGAATGATAGACTCACTCGTACCTACGAGTACCTAATAATAGTAAACAGTTTAAAACACCTATAATTCTTTGCCTACCCTAAATGACACGTTAGTTAGGAATAACTGGTAACGTTACACTAGCTGAGATGAACTAAACGATGTATAACAAACTGTGTTAGTCTCTTCAGATTTACTGCATGCAAAATACTTTAAAGGTAATACCTGCAATGTAATAATTTAGAGTCTCAAATTCTAGTTTCCCTAATAAACCCTAAGGCTAAAACTAGAACAAAAACCCATAATGACATGTAAATTGGCCCCGAAGCAGTAAGTTGAACACTAAGCTTTGTTAATAGCGCCGAAGTTGGAGAATACATTAGGCTTAATAAGGCAGGCGCTTATCTAAGTTACATGCGAGCTACGGTAGCAAATTGTGCCAAAATAATTCTTACTTAATTTGTTATGAAGTATGCAAATCAGCGTGATGCATGCACACCGGCCTAGCCCCTTCAATGGAATGAAAGGATGCATGATATCCAAACATCTACGAGTGATATAAGCGGAAAGTATAAGCAGAAGAGCCTTAAGCTAAACGTATTTAAATTACTTGTTAACTTAAATATATTTCAAAAACTTATCTTTTTTTGACAGTTCGAGAGGCAACCTAGGCCAACAGAAGTTCAAGGTTTTGGTAGCTGTGTTTGGGATTTAATTCTAATAGGCTAGTAGCAGTCAAAACTTTTGCATATCGTTTGCTACAATTTACTTCCACATTCATTGTGTGAACCGCAAAGGTATAGAACTCATTGTATGTAGGGAGTCTTCAAGTCGCGAGTGAATGGGAATCTTCTAAGTGAGCTTGCTCCATTTTCAACCACATCGCTTACCATCAGGTGAGATAGTGGCCAAAAGTTTGGCTAAGATGAGAATGCAGTTTTTTATTTATTCAAAATGTAATATATAAAAGAACTAAATTCTTATATATATATATATATATCTTATAATCATTACAGTTGTTTTTATTTATTAAATTTTGTATAAAAATAAAAAAACCTGCATTCTTGTCTATTTATTTAACATAATTGATCAAAAACAGTGTTTGCAACGGGTGCTTTTTTTCAAGCTTTCTTCAAAGCATTAATCAAGTTTAAATTACAAATTGTTTATTCAGCTAACTCACACGCTTAAAACTTCGCTTAATACAGCACCTGCAGTGATATTCAAACAATGAACTCCAGGGACACCTGTTTCAGCAACCTCCAACAAACTTCCTAACAGACGATAAAACGCAATTTGTCAGCTGATAATCCAGCTCTTCCTGTTCATTTCCAACTCAATTTCCTTCAAAATCTTACCTTGACATAAATCTTGGGCAAGACGGTAAAAACCCGCGTTGACGGGTTAAGGCCCTTCCAGGGTATCTTCGGCAAAGCTGTGGTCCGACGGACGACTGTCCAATTTACATTTAAATTGCACCTCGGCCACTTACTGCGGCTTATTTTGTGGAAGCACTATCACACTGGCGCGGGATAAACGGTATAAATGCGGGGTATTTCAAAACGTTTATGAACCGACTAGAAAAGATTTTCTCTAATAGGCATAATGCAGGCGCGAGATCTTATCTATCTATCTTAGTTCGGGACAAACGACTAGTAGCTAAAGAGTTTACTGATTTTATACAATTGTCCCAAGATTTTGAGCAACGAAAAATATACATCAACTTTTCTGCAATGTTATATCCATATTATTATTTATTTTCTCGTGATCAAAATGCTGGCACTTATTTGGCTCAACGTATTAGCATTGCAATTCAGAGAGGCAATGTCGCCAGCATGATGGGAACGCTACTCACTGGCAGTGGGCTTGAGCACTTGAGTTACTTATAAGCTCGATGTCTTGTAGGTAACTTAGTTCTTTGCTGTATATAGTTTTAGTTTAGTTTTATGAAATATTGGCCCGTAAATTTGACAAAAAAAAAAATTCATTATACTTTATCTAATATCTTTAAACGAGCAATTCTTGTATATATATATATATATATATATATATATATATGTGTGTAATTAGGATCTCGGAAACGGCTCCAAAGATTTTCATGAAAGTTACAGATTAGGGGTTTTTCAGCCCAAGGAATCGATTTATCAACGTTCCAGGTCCGAGAAATGCTCGGTTCCCAAACTGCATTTGAAAAACCGGGTTTATGAAACTATCAGAGCCATCTATTACGCCATGACCGATGTAAAAAAACTGTTTCTACTCGACACTAGATGGAGCTTTCTGAGGCTACAAATTCAAACACATTCTACAAAAAACAAAAAACCGAGCAAAGCTCGGTCATCCGGATATTGTTAATAAATTATCACTTTTTCATTATTTATACTAATTAAATAGAATGAAAATAAGAATCGAATAGGTCTAATTTTATAGATATAAAAAGAAACTCAATCTATATTTTAATGTCATGCATATTCACAATTAGGTAAAATATTTTATTTTTTTGTGTAACAACCCGCGCATTACATTGTAATCGGGGCTGCCACACCACAAAAAACTTATTCGTCATAAAACCCCCAAAAATCGTTCCATTTATCCCACTCCAATGCGATACCTTAAGGGGACCTTGAGGTAAAATTTACGGCGCGTCAGGAGGCCGTTGATACTTTTTGCCTCAAACTTGAGTGAACTCTGTTTTATGGAGCGCCTTGAGTTACTCAGAGGCTATTATGCGGCAGAGGCCGTTGACGCTGGAGGAAATAGAATCTAACTCGGGAGACTTAAAGTGTTTTTCCCGCCTGGTGAAGTTGAGATTGTGTTTTAAAGCTATTGTTTATTTTGTGTCTTAAGATTTATTTTACAAAACAATAGTATTCCAGAAACAACTTCAACTAGTTTGTCTTATTGATGTATTTACTACATTTTGTTATTTGTTACTCAATTATTAGACAAATTGGATGGGGATACGTTTTGCGACTTTGTGAAAGTAGAATATTATATATTATTATAGGTATTTTAGAAAGACTAAAATGATTAATGAAAAAAAGGTTTGTTCGGGACATCAATAGTGGATTTGGATTGCCATTAAAAAGTTTAAATAAACAGTAAAAATTGTTTTGATATAGAAAGCTTATTCAAATTCTTTTCTTTTTCTTTTTCAAGGAGACATACATAAGCATGTTTCCTAATTGTATTACTATCTAGCCTCTATTTGGCTAATTAGTAATATTAATTTAACTTAGATTGCTAGAGTCATCAATAACTACGAATGTGTCCATTGGCACTTTTCTTATTGTTTCTTTGTTCATGAGTACTTTACGATATTAAAAAATAAATAACTACTTGTGTTTATGAAAAGGAGGCAAACTGCACGAGCGCTTTCTGGCGACCGCAAAACATAATTTAAGGAGCTAGGATTACTGTATTAGTTGTTTAGGCATTATTACAAAAAATACGAAAAATTATTGCTACTTTTTTTTTATTCTCGATTGGTAAGAATTTGATCACTATCTTGCCTGATGAAAAGTGAAAGAGGTTTCTATTTTTTTTAGTCAGATTCAGATTCTGATGTCAGATTCTTCTCGGAATGGCTGTAATTAGATTATCACATAGTAATATATGCCATATATTGATATGTACCTATATTCTATATATATGTTTGTCTTTAGCAAAAACCCGATTATGAAAACGTGAACACAGTTAAACCATTAGTTAGGATAACAAAGAGAAATTTTTAAAGAAATAATTTTCAGTTGTGGATTTCAACATCATACTTCACCAAAGTTCGTCCATATTAGATCGTAAATCGCCAGTGCTGCCATCTGTAATATTTGCTTTGCGGAAAGTTGGCACTACTGGTCGGCAAACGGCAATACTTCTCAAAGCCAAAGTTTTGATAACATATTTTACAACGAGTTCTTTGAAACTAGGTCTAAGTTATTGCCCTCTTGCTTTATTTATAAAGCAGTTTCAGATACTGAGTTAGAGGGAAATTTGTATTTTATCTCAACTCAATAATAACTTTTATGATATAAGATATTTGACAACCCAGTTAGCGCAGTGGACAGCTGTCCGCTCTCTGCTCCGTGGGTCCTGGGTTCGATTCCCGGCAAGAGCAGAAATTCCTTCCCAAGGGTTACTTGTGCTTCTAGTTCTGGGTGTGATTGTGTGTGTGATGTAAATGTTTCCGGCACCCACGATACCAGTCCTTGAACTTAGTGTGGGGCTGTGAGTGTAAATGCGTTTGTTTGTTTAAGATATCAACTAGTAACTTTTTCGTATGCTCATTTGCCACTATTATATGCTGTTTTGAAGCTTTTATACATATCGATGAGGACATTTCTGCGACTTGTCATTGACGTTTATACTAAGAAAGCACTTAAATTGTATATACCTTTCACTATTAAAAATTAAAGGAATTGATGAGAAATTATCTATTTCTAACCGATAGTAAGAATATTCGTAACCATTTTTTTTTCCTAGTTACTGATAACTTCCGGACCTAAGATATACTTGGTTTTAACTTGGTTGAATATACTTGGATGAACTAATATTATATAGGTAGACATTTATGAATATTGCTCACTTTAAACCAAGCTTACAAATACCTAACTCAAGTGCTTAAGCCCACCACCAGTGGGTAGCGAGGCCATCATGCTGGCGACGTTGCTTCTCTGAATCGCATTTCTAATACGTTGAGCCAAACAGCACTTTGTTTACCCGCGACCTTAAACTGGCGCTCCGATATTTTTTGAAATTGTTACGATTACTCATAATTATTATCTCAAAACTTACAAAAATCGAATGATAATTCTTCTCTCACAACTAGTTACCAAACAGCGAAAGAAAATCTTCTCTTGTAACTGGTTAAGTAAGTTTCGTTACCAAAGTGGACACTACTTAACTAAAAATAAAAACTGAAAAATAAGTTTGCTTAGAGTCACGAAGGAGAAGGCATTAAAACATTTTCATGTGGCCAAAGGATATTTGAAAGCAATTTCGAATGACCACGGGTGTGCTACGAATAAAAAAAATCAAAAAACGTTAGCAATCAAAATTTAAAATCGTTTATTCACGTGGGCCCCAAAGAGGCACTCATAAACGTTAATGATTCTGACAATTTAGTTGACTTCACTGACCTATATAATGATTCATACGTCCAAACCATCTGATAAGCGTACGCGAACTCTAGTCATCGGCTTGCAATTTTCAACAACGATTAAGCCAGAAGCTCTATAAATTGGCTCGCGTAATTCGAACTAAAACTGTTTAGGGTAATATCACAGTAACAGAACAAAACAGTAACTAATCTTAGTTATTTCACTATTATAACTACACTAACATTATTCTTACGTTCGAATGCTGTTTTTCACTACATTTTTGAATTCGTTTATGATTATAGTGGCCATAAATAATGGTTTATTTACCATTTTAATGATTTCATACATTTATATTTACCAAACTATTATAAACTAAGCTAAAGCTTACTATTAATTGCAAATTAATGCAAATTAAAAAAAAATTATACAATTTTGACATAATCGTGTTGTATCCAGTTATTTTGATTTAAAAACCAAACTACTGAACCAACGTGATGAAATTTTACCATTCTGTATGCATATCCTTTGAAACGAAAAAAATACTTTCCAAATCGGTATTAATAAAGGAGTTCTAAGGTAAAAAATACAATAGAATACCAAGTACAATATACAAGGGAATTGAAACCCTCCTCCTGTTTATTGAAATATTATGTTAGTCATCATAATTGATGATCAAACAATGTAGGCGTAGCAAACTGATATACCACTTACAGCAATCAAAACTAGTTTATCATTCAAGGTAGAATTACAAGATATTCCTAACTGTTTAACCAGTATAGTGCGTCAACTCATAGGCAATCTAAGCGCATTTTGATAAAACGCGCCATTAGGATGAAATCCAACATGGCTGACGGCAATTGGAGCTCGCTAATCACGCGACCTGAATGCGTTTACGTGACGTTTGGGTTCCATTTCCACTACCACGGATCTCTAATATTAGACATGCGTAGATACATGCATGATAATAACATATTAAACGAAGCAATTCGCTTCTATGTTTATCATCTGCGAAGGAGTGGAACTCATTGCCCGCGTCTTTGTTTCCCGAACAGTATAATCCGGGAGTATTCCAGGTCTAGTGTGTTTACCAGCTTCGATCACATCGTCACTTACCATCAGGTGAGATAGTGGTCAAACACTAGCCTGTCACATATAAAAAAAAAAAAGTATTATAGTCTTAAATAAATAGGTATCTTTTATGCAAGCATATTACAGCTTTGACCGCATCTTTGGTTTGAATTAGGTGAGAATGAGATAGTGGTCAAATGCTTGTCTATCTAGTATTAAAACTAGTCGTTCGCGCCGAACTGAGATCTCGGGCCTGCATCTTGCCTCATAGTGAAAAACTTTTGGGGTAACTTGCTTATTAGTTTTATTTTATAGAATAATTGTTTGATTTCTGTAATTGTTGTTCAAGTATCAAAAACCACGTTAACGCTTTAAGTGCAGCGGCAAATGACTCCTACTTTCTACTGGTACCTGTAGATCTTGTCATTGACGTATAATTCTAGGAAAAAAATCACACACAGAACCACAAACACAAATCCCTCTAGGGGAGATAACTTGTGTTTCCACCGAGAATAAAACGGGTATAATTTAGACGGCCACCAAAAATCCTAAACGGTTACCAAAATGGATCAATGGTCACCAAATTACGATTCCTAAAATAAAATTTCCTGTGACAGAACCGAATCGGATAACAATAGATTAAGGTTTATTTTTTTATGATTAATTCAAAATATTTATAATACGAAAAAATTGATTTATTTAATAAAATGTTACCAAAATGGATAAAGGGTCACCAAATTACGTTTCCTAAAATAAAATTTCCTGTGACAGAACCGAATCGGAAAACAATAGGTTAAGGTTTTTTTTTTATAATTAATACAAAAATATTTATAATACGAAAAAATAGATTTATTTCATAATATTTTAGGAAACGTAATTTGGTGTCCATTTATCCATTTTGGTAACCGTTTAAAATTTTTGTTGGTAGTAAAATAAGTACTTTTTTGGGCGGTGTTTAAATACAAGCCGATAGAATAAAATCCATTACCCGTTGTAAAAAAGGCGAATGCGCACACAACTAAACCAACTGGCAGTTTAGAATGGTTTTACAGAATCGGTGCCCTAATAAGAAATGCTCAGGCGCTAAATTTGTAACAGACTAAAGCTTTTTTTTATTCGTCGGCACTTTCTCATTTGGGCCAAAAAATGTATGAAGTGAGTACCTGGATGTCCTTAAGTTCTTATTTTGCGTCACAAACACTATTTCCTATTATGAAACAATGACGTCAGAAATATCCAGAACTAACAATCGATTGCCATCTCATAGTTAGAACAGTTAATATATCACAAAACGCGGACAGTTTGACAATCACACTGATTGCGCATAGATACCTACACTTTATGTAGTTGGTTACCTATGAAGTGTTTTTAGTACTGACTACTTTAAAATTTTATATGAAAACATGCTAAGAATTAAAAACCAGAACCGCATTGTAAATATCCCGTTTGTATCTTTATATTCTTATTATTATGTTTTAACTAAAATTGTCAGAAACATATTTTTACGATATATAAATTTAATTGTATTGATTGCATGACCAAAAAGTACACCTTCATTTTCATCATTATAACTTAAAACTTCGTTGTTTTATACAATTTACGTATAACAACACATAGACCTATTTCATTGCCATGAAGTAGAGATGCGCAGAGCGACAACTTTTTTTTGGAAACCTCTCTATCCCTTCATAAACTCGATATCGCGGATTTTTGGAACAAACATTTAATCGACGATACTAGGCGCGTGCGCGCGGCTTCGCTCGTTGCGTATTATTTTACACCTAGTGATAAATTAGTTATAGCTAGGCTGCTTTGAGTTACTTTATTTAAAAGGTATTGAAATAAGCTATAAGACAATGTATTATTGTTTTGTATCGTACTTTTATTTTATTTTACACAGACCTCTCTTTGTACAGAAAGTTGAAAAATAGTTGTAATTTAGAAAAAGTGGGTATTTGTATATAAAATAAATTGTTTTATGTATTCGTTTTTATGTTTTTATAAAAAGCTTTATATGTTTTTTCTAAAATAAAACTAAAATGTGTATACTTTTATACTAATATTTTGATATTTTATACTCGGAATATACCCCTGAAATTGACGATGCACCGAAATTGCACGCGTTAGGGCCGTTCTTTCGAAAACCTTGTGTGGGTAGTATTTTAGTATCTAGGCTTTATAATTATGCACTGGCCGATAGAAAATATATTCAGGAATTTTATAAAAATAATATAATAACCGATAATTAAAAAAATCTATACCTAATGAGGCAAAAAGTCGCGAATGGCAGAATTTTCGTGATAAAATCCGAAGATTTTTATCCTTCAAATATTGACATGATAAACAATGTTTTCTCGTCATAATAATATATCTTTCAAAATGACAAAACAATATACTTTTCGGTAATCTATAACACGTGGATACCATAAAACAAAAAACTCTCACAAAAAAGTGCACAAAAACCACTTAGCGGCGATAACATTCCGAGTAAACAAACGATTCCTTTGTTTACTCGAACACGAGCCACATTTTAGATAATAATAAGGACTATTGGGCCAAGACAATGAATAATATGGATTCTACGATATTTTTAACAACTAAAATAAAGATTACTAAGACAAAATAAACAATAAAAACATCTCAAAAAAAATAAACAATAAAAACGGTAAGCAAAAAAAACGATCGGTCAATTTGCGCGGGAACGTCGTGAGCGTCGGCTATTTTCACTCGATGTTATATCGAAGTATATCACACATTATACTATTGTGATAATGTAAAAAGCTTGATAAAACACTCTAAAGTGTGTAATAAACTAGCCACTTACAGTTTATTTGGTCCAAATCCCATAAATTCACTATATAATGCGCACTCACGATCACCTCACTCAACAAAAACAATGGCGCGTACCGGCGCGCAAGGTCGCCGAACTTCGACTGGCTGCATATTTAAATATTTTTTCCAAGATGGTGCTGTTATTGGTTTCATTTTAAAGCGCCATTCAAAAGGTCTTATGTCAATAAATAAGTTAAGGGAATAGCAACCTTTCCTTTAACAAAATAAAGTTCTAAAGCTGTAAACGTCGAAGTGTGCTATATGGCTCGCTTCGATCTGTAGTGACGCCGCAGAGACCGTGCCATACGGCACGCTTCGAATTTAAAGGGCTATTCCATTTTTGAGGGATTTTGTTTATTTTTTTTCGCTTTTTTTTCTTTTAGATTTGTAATGTTCAAATCAAATCAAATCGTTTATTTGCTAGAATACATGTATATAAGATCTTAATGTAAAAAGTGACACAATATATTCAGTCTGCAAGCAGACGTGCAAATGGTAATGTCTATGTCTACTATAATATCTAGACTAATTTCAAATTCTTAAACTCCTTAACACTATAAAAATAATGAATAAGAAGCCAGTTAGTTAAAGATTTTTTAAATTTGTTACCTTCCAATATTTTTATGTCATTAGGTACACTGTTAAAAATTAATATGCACATATTATAAACGTTTCTTTTGTATAAGTCCTTTTGTGCAGTCGGTTGATATAAAAGGTTCGTGAAATTATCTCTTCTTTGACGAGTAATAACTTGACAAACTTTTAAAAAAAAAATGTTGTAGTATTGTTTAGATGTTAAGAATTAGGGTGGGTGAGTTGAGGGTTTCTGTAGCACCCATAAGTATAATAATAAATGACAGTAGTTCTCGTGTTTGACACTAAATCGGATTTTTTCCTGTTTCCGAAATAAAGTTGTTTCCACAAACGTCAAACGTTTTCTCCATATTCGACGTGTAAGGTCTGGTTATTTGTATCAGGATCACATTGTACTCACGTCAAGGGAGCAAACTGCTCGCGTCATGAATCTTAATATTTCACTGAATCGGGAGTAATGCCAAATATGGAACGGTTCGAATTTGAGCATTTGAATATGTAGAGACGCCGATTGCAATGTGAGAGGACAATCCAACGAAGACGTGTTGTAGAAACATGATAGAGATTTTCAACACTCTACAACATTAACATATACAAATTAGACTAAAAATGAAAAGTAAATAGAAAATACATAATTTAAACGCAAGCAACATGGATTCGATTCCCGGAGGGCACAAAAGTTTTCTTACCAAGGAAAATTTGTGTTACTGGTTCTGCTTGTGATTGTGTGTGTGATGTGAATGTTTCCGGCACCCCCGACACAAGTTTTCGAACTTAGGTGGGGTCGTGAGTGTGAAAGCGTTTATGTTATGTTATTAAGAAGTCAAAGTCAACTTTATTTAGCGATAGCTAATGACAATGATCGAATTTCAACTGTCCGCTAGCTTGCACGTAACGGGTATAGATTTTGGTGTCCAGTTTTCTCTCCAAGGGAATTTGTGTTTCTGGTACTTGGTCCTGATGTTGTGTGTCAATTTGTTGCCGCAACTACAACACAAGTTTTCTAACTCAATATGGGGCTGTGATAGTGAAATCATTTTTTATTTTTCATTTATTTGTCAAATTTCCTTTCCATATCACTACTAAAATCATAAGTCCGAAAGTTTGTGTGTGTCTCACACACATACCTACGGACTTAGGTTGTGTTGGCAAAACATGTTTGAAGTGAGGTATCTCTGTAATAGTAGGTAAATAGCTTAGATCCTAGAATTGGATATATTATGCTGAAATATTTTGCATGTTCGCTAAAATATTGATAATTAATATAAATTAAGAAGTGACGCACACAATCTTAATACTAGACATAAGCATAAAATTACAGTGCGCGCATTTAGATTAAGCAAAACGAATAAATCTTTTATGGCAAATGAGGTTAGATTTTACAATATAATTCGTTTAAATTGTAACAGAATGACCACTGGGAAAGTTCAAATGAGTAATAAAACCGGCATTCATTTAGAAAGCTTATTATAAAACGATTGACTACACTAATGACAAGGATGCATGGAGGCAAACTGCACAAGCGCTTTCTGGCGACTACATTATATAGATATACCTATTCATGTGTTAGTGTTTAAGAACGATTTTAAAAAATTTGCTGCCGAGTTTTTGGTGGCTGTAATTTTGCGAATCTGGCAGTAGACTCATTAACTTTTATCAGCAGAGTTCTTGTGGGATAAGAAACATTTATTAAGTAGTTTGAAATAAAGCATATTTGTATTTGTTGGCTTGATATCGATAAGATTTGGTAAGTAGATAACTATGACTTTTTATCCTAAAAATCTGTTCAGATTCTGTGAGTTGGGTTAAATTTGCTAGGATGTTTAAATCTTACTAGGTATGCCCATCACCATCCTTTCTATGATGTAAATAGGAAAATTCGTGTGTTAGCACAATATGCGTACTTTATTAAATGATCAAAAAATATATATATATCGCTGGCAAAGTCGCGGGCACCAGCTAGTTTTTATTTCGAAGCCTGTCACGAATTATTTAAACGCAAGCAAAGCTTAAAAAAACTGATATTTTCATCGCAACCCTTGATCAAATGAAATGAATAAAATAAACATTATTGAGGATAACTCAACTGGTCAGATAAAATTTAAATGGGACCACATGGGAAGCACTAAATTTTAAATTAAAAAAGAGTCATTATAATCAGTTGAATTCAGTCATTGAAAAAAGTTCTGAAGTAACACACATAAAAATACAGGTGAAGTGAGAACCTCCTTCTTTTTTTGAATTAGGTTAAAAATATATGTAACCAAAGCCAATTAAAATTTTCATGGACTTCATTTTCAGCACCATGAAATCAACATTTTCAACAAATAAAAACAACAGGAACTGGTCACTACCGCTTACCATAAAATAAGTCCACTATATTTTACGTCGAACATAAACCATATCTCTAAACGTATTTCATTGTACCAATAAACCGGTATCCAATCGCTGGTAAACATCCCCAGGTATAACAGTAAAAAGTTAAGTGCGGTATAAAATCTAAGCTCGCAGGAATACCGGTATTTTTTGGTATAGCGGTGTAGTTATCGTTAATTTATATTTATATCAACACGATGCTACTAAGTGCTACATTTGTAGCTCGTTCTACGCTAGCTACGAACATACTCGTAGAACGCAATCATGTAGATGTTCGTAGCAAAGGTTTTGTAATGAGTGTGAATTGATGACACACCTGGTGTAGTGGGTAAGTCACTGTGTAACACACATAATCACACCCAGAACCAGAAGCACAAATGTTCCTTAGGAACGGAAACTGTGCTGGCGTTGATAATTTAACCCGAAAGCGTAAAGTTGAAGAAAATAAAGACTTTCCAACATCGCATTATCCATATATATATATATATACATTCACCACAAGATTTCTTTTACACCGTATTGATGCGACAACAATAAGCGCCTCGTTTTATGTTCATTTATATCCAGCGTGAAAATAAAACAACAAAAAGCACATAATTAATAGTATATAACAAAAGAATACATATTTAAATATTGCAAAAATGTCTAACCCTCTAAGCCACCTGCTTTGCAATGCTCTGGTACGTGATGGTACCCCGTCGTTTAGTTTTTAGTGACAAGGATGTAATTATGTAATAGTGTTAAAGAATGATTAAAAAAAAATAATGAAAAAATTGCTTTATTCATACCAAGGGCTGTCCAACAATCTGCTACCTAAGGACAACAGCGACGTGGGATATAGGGACTAAGGCTACACCGAAATAAAAATTGATATTGATGAAGTTACAAACAGGCAAACAGACAGTGCCTTATGAGTTTATAAACTACTAGCTTCGCCTCGCTGTTTGACCCGCGTGAGACCCGGACACGCAGGAATTCCGGGATAAAAGGCTGTGTTAATCCATGATGAAAACTAGTATTAGTTTATTGATTAGCTAGACCTAAACTGATGAAATAATAGACGGAACGAATGTTGCAAAAATGGCACGAGCCCATTTATTCTAGAAAGAGTACAACCGCAGAACAGAGAGCAGTGACATCTATATTAACCATAGATCATATTAAACATGTGGATGCGTTCATATTTCAACATCCTCTCTTGAACGTAGACCCATGTCACTTATGAACTGGTGATGTTTAGGTTTCCCCAGGGCCTTAGTCAGGCAGTCAGCCAGCATGGTGCTTGTAGGAATGTACTCAATGTGAATTTCCCCAGCCTTGACCTTGTCTCGAATGTAGTGGTGACGGACATCAATATGTTTGCTTCTAGCACGATAAGCAGAATTACCTGCAAGTTTAACTGCACTTTGATTATCGCAAAATAGACTAATAATTGTAGCCTTGGTATTAGGCCACAATTCACAGTGTAATTGTCTCAACCATAGAGCCTCTTGAGTGGCTGCAGATATTGCCATATACTCTGCTTCAGTGGTTGATAAAGCAATTGTTTGTTGCCTTTTGGAGTTCCATGATATCACACCACCTTGTAACATGAAAACATAACCAGTGCAGGACCTTCTTTTTTCAGTACATGATGCCCAATCAGAGTCACAGTATCCTGTTATATCTTGTTTCATATTACATTTATATAATATATTAAAATCCTTAGTTCCCCGCAGATATCGAAATATCCTTTTCACAGCTGTCCAGTGTTCTAAGGTCGGAGCATTATTATAACGGCTAAGTGTATTCACCGCATAACAAATATCAGGCCGTGTACACTGTGAAATATACAACAAGCAACCTATTGCTTCTTGGTAGGGTATGTGATGTACTATATTATTATCTGAAAATTTTAGATCAGTCTCCATTGGTGTTCCCACTGCTTTGCAGTTTTCCATTCCAAACTGTTCCAATGTAGCTTCTATATATTTTATTTGATCTATATAAATTCCCTTTTCATCATATGTGATTCGCAAACCATTATAATAATTAGCTTTTCCCATCTCCTTCATATTAAATTCTTGTACGATTTTTGTCTTGACTTCATTTGCAAATTCAGTGTTATTATAAAACAAAAGTATGTCATCGACATACAATGTTAAGTACAGTATGTTTCTTTCATTATGTACATAATATACACAGGAATCTAATTGAGACTTTTTAAACCCAATTTTAATTAAATAATTATCCAGCCTTTGATTCCATATTCTACTTGCTTGTTTCAAACCATATATACTTTTATTGAGTTTGCACACCTTATCCTCTCCATTTTCATAAAGTGGTGGCTGTGTCATATACAGCTCTACGTCTAAATCAGCTTGCAGAAAAGCTGAGATTGCATCCAGCTGTTCTATGTGTAGCTTGTATCTAGCTGCCATTCCAAGTAGATATCGGATAGAGGTGAGACGTACCACAGGGGCATACACATCAACATAATCAATGCCATAAGTTTGTTCATATCCTTTTATGACCAACCTGGCTTTATACTTGCTTATGTTGCCATCAACATTTAGTTTGGTTTTGTAAACCCATTTACATGGAATTGCCCATTTTCCTGGTGGTAGTTTAGTGAGAGTCCATGTGTTGTTTTTTATTAGCGATTCATATTCACAGTCCATTGCATTTCTCCACTCCTGTGCGTTTTCACTGTTTATAGCTTCCTTTACCGTCTGAGGATCATTTAATAAAGTTGCATTCCTTTGCATAGTGTGACACACATAGGTAGAATTTTTCCCTTCTTTTCTGGGTCTCAGGTTTCGAGTGGTAGAACACTGTGGGCTCAGTTTGACATTACGTTCAGGAACATAATCTTCATCCTTAGTATCATCTTCGCTAAAATGAGAGCTGTCAATCTCCCTCACTGTACTAGAACTTTCATAAAAGCTTGATTCACTACCAACCGTTTCATTTAAATTTTCATTATTTTCTTCATTTGTAAGTGGCATCCAAGCAAAATTTTTCTGTATATTTTCTTCCAAGAAAACAACATCTCTACTTCGAAGTATTTTTCCTTCCTTTTTATCATATAGTCTATATCCTTTAGATTCTGGACAGTATCCAACAAATATGAGTTCCTTAGATTTGCAGTCCCACTTAAGCCGCTTTTCTTTGGGTATGTGCATCATAGCCGGACAACCAAAAATTTTCATGTGTTTTAAATTAGGTTTCATACCTGTCCACATTTCTTCTGGTGTTTTATAATTGATAGATTTGGTTGGTGAGCGGTTAATCACATAAGCAGCAGTAGAGACAGACTCTGCCCAAAATTTCTTTGGCAACTTAGCATCTATAAGCATGCATTTAGCACGTTCTACCAATGTACGATTCATTCTCTCGCTAATCCCATTTTGCTCGGGAGAATATGGTATAGTAAATTGCCGATTGATACCAGATTCTTTACAGAATTTATCAAATGCTTCATTGGCATACTCTTTGCCATTGTCACTCCGTAATATTTTTATTTTGGCCTCTAGCTGATTCTCAACTAGTTTCTTAAATTCTTTAAAATAATCAAGTACTTGCCACTTAGAATGCATAAAATAGACAAATACCTTCCTTGAATAATCGTCAATAAAAGTGACATAATATCGAGCACCACCAAGTGACTTTTCTTCCATAGGACCGCATACATCTGAATGTATTATCTCTAGAAGACCGGAAGCCCTTGTGCCAAGATCCTTAAACGGTTGTCGGGGTTGTTTACCTTGTAGGCAAGTATGACAAGTCACATTCTTCTCTTGATTAATCTTCATGTCTATTCCTTCTACAGATTCATTAAGTTTCAGTAAATTCTGGTAATTTATATGACCCATTCGTTGATGCCACAAGTGAGCAGTCGATAATAGTGCAAAAATATCATTATTAACCACATATAAACCATTTTGCATATAACCTATCAAAACTAGCTTCGAGTTTTGGTATATTCTGCAACATTTATCATCAAATTGTACCTTGCAATTATTCTGGGTTATCTGATGTATTGAAAGCAGGTTTACAGCTAAATCTGGGACATATAATACATTACTTACTTGTACAGTGCCAATTAATTGCTTGTTTTCTCCATCATAGCTTTGTATATTTACCTTACCACAGCCCATCACAGATAAAGCTTTATTGTCTGCAGCAGTGACGGTATTAATTGAAGCGGGTTTCAAATCATAAATCCAGTCTTTATTGTTGGTCATATGCGTCGCAGCTCCTGAATCAAGGCACCAGCAGTTCTTTTTCGATTGCGGCGAAACTGAGAAAGCAGCTACAAAACCAGAAGTCCCATTAAACTTATCATTTGGTTTGTTAACATTTGTGTTTTGATTTGAGCTTTTGTTGCGACAAAATTTTGAAATATGACCATATTTGTTGCACTTAAAGCATCTGGGGCCTTTGCCTGAAGGCTTAGAAGCCTTTGCATTATTCTTGTTGTAATGTGAATAAAATGCAGCCGAGTCTTTTTCATCCTTGACATCCTGCAGAATTTTTGTTTTCACTAAATCTGTACTTATGGTCACACCTGAGCTTTCCATTGCCATTATCATGGGTTTATATGAATTTGGCAGCCCTGCTAAGAGGAGCGTACCCAACCACTCATCAACATGAAACCCAATGTTCCTGAGCTTGTGCGCACAAGTAATTATCTTATTCACATAATTTTCAACACTTCCACAGCTTTCTAGATCTGTAGTAATAAGCTCTCGTAGTAAACCCACCTTCCTCGTCAGGCCTGAGTCATCAAAGGCCCTTCGCAAGTTAAGCCATACCTCTTTGGAAGTTTTCACCTCTTGTATGTGAATATAATTGATAGGATCTACCAATAACACAATTTTCGTCCTGGCTTTGGTGTCGTCGCCTTTTGTAAAGGGGGTTTCTTCATCGTTTTCTATACATTTCCATAGGTCCTCGTGTTCCAAATAGGTCTTCACGGCAAAACTCCATGTTGTATAATTTTCGCGGCCTTTCAACTTTTCTATGTTAATTAAATTGGCGCTTGAAGACATTTTGGTTTTAATTCTTATTTTTATATCATTTGGAAGTTTTGCTGAAAAAAGAACCCTAAAAACCGAGAAACGTGTGACGGAGACCGATTGAGGTTATAACCATCAAATTTTCTTTTCACACAAATAAATAAACTAAATACTGTCCCTAATCGAAAACTAATCGAGCGTCTGGGCCCATAACCTGATGAAAACTAGTATTAGTTTATTGATTAGCTAGACCTAAACTGATGAAATAATAGACGGAACGAATGTTGCAAAAATGGCACGAGCCCATTTATTCTAGAAAGAGTACAACCGCAGAACAGAGAGCAGTGACATCTATATTAACCATAGATCATATTAAACATGTGGATGCGTTCATATTTCAACAATCCAAAATGTCAGTTACCTCCATACCAAATTTCATCAAAATTGGTCCAGTTTGTATGTTTGTTACTTCTTCACTCGTTTGAGAGTAGACACTCACAAACTTTAGGATTAATAATATTAGTGTGTTGTGATGATGGTATAATGTTATTATTGTACTGT
Organism: Lomographa bimaculata; assembly: GCA_948107665.1. Lineage (NCBI taxonomy): Eukaryota > Metazoa > Arthropoda > Insecta > Lepidoptera > Geometridae > Lomographa > Lomographa bimaculata. Next base: position 21,685,458 of record OX403585.1, on the reverse strand, counting down.
GACAATAGCGGCAAACAGTGTATTGGCTATAGTATTTTTAAGCCTCGCCTAGTTTCTACCGATAACAAGGATCATTCCTCGTGAGTTTTATGGACGCTTCAAACATATTTTGTTACGTTATAGTATGACACATCACTTTCCTTAAGTCTCGCTCTCGAGTCTCGCAAGTCTCACCCGATAACAAGGCGCAGTTCCAGTGACGATGCATTTGACTCGCTTCACGCTTGCTTTGCAGCAAATATTTGAGTTTTCTACGGCATTAGCCGAGACGCTTTGAACTGAGGGAAGTTGTGAATAAACGTAAAGCAGAACGATAGTTTACTAGTAGTATAAACAATGCTTAGTTTACTTTTAAGAAAGATTTTGTTAACTTTTTAAGAAGAATATATGTAATAGGTATTTTTAAAATTCGATAACAATTTATTTTTTTAAATTAACTTTGGAACCGCTCGTTAGCTAAGTTGGGTGGCGTTCGCCTTCTAAGCATTGGGTTCGATTCCCGAAAACAAGTTTTGTGTTTCTGGTTCTGAATGTGTGTGTTAAGAATGTTTCCAGCACCCACGACACAAGTCATCAAAAGGGACTGTGAGTGTGAAAGCGTTTATGTTTGGAATATTTTTGACTGGATTTCTTACGATAATTAACTTTAGTATGTAATACACACAACAACAAAAGCCTCTATAATAAAGCCTTTGCCAAAAGACTTGAAATTCAATTTTCAAACGTTAAAGACCGCGAACTAGCTTCATGTTCTGACAGCTAATTTGACTGACGGATTAAATTTCGAATTCAATCTCGTATGTTAGGTGAATTCGTTGCTTTCAGTAACATTGCACTAGTACTACATATACTTAATTGAAACGCAAGCAAAGGTTAAAAAAACCGACTTCACCGCTTATATTTTGGTTTTGGCTTGAATTTTGATAAAATTTATATGGGACCACCTATGAAGTATTATCTACGAAACAAAAAAAAATCAAATTCGATTCAATCGGCGGAATTATTGCGCTACATACAGTCAAATTAAGAAACTTCTTTTTTAAAGTCGGTTGAAAACAAATAGATATGACAGGGTAAGAAAACGTACAATACAATACTTCTTTATTGAACACCAATAAGATAGCTAAGTAACATGTTAATAACATAAAATCTAAAAATAATAATTGTTGTACAATGGGCGGCCTTATCACATAAAGCAATCTCTTACAGGCAACCTTTGGATGGACAGGATAGTAATAATAGACATTTTTTGCGGTCGGTGGTGTTCTTAAACATTACTTACATACAAATAAAAATAATACATAAATAGTAGAACTTTATATATATAATATATATCTGTAAATACATATATATACATTATGTAAACTTAATAAATAAATAAAATAATACACATATACTTTTAATACGTACGTATTGACAATACATAGATAACTTTACAAGTTAAAATATTATACTGTACACAATTCTCGAAAGACAATAAAGCTTTATAATAATGTCCAGGGCTGTATCGGCAGACAGTATAATTATAAATATCTACAGAGCAAGTAAACGTAGCCTTTTGTCTGCACACAATAATGCCGTATGAAGGCCCTACAATAGTGACGCTGAGCAACAATTAAGAATATCTCGATGATAATTTCAATATATAACGCAAGCAAAGCTTCTATCAAATAATAAAAAAAACCTAAAAATCGAATAGAATTGGCGGAGATATCGCGTAACATACATACAAAAAAAATACAGTCGAATTGAGAACCCCGTTTTTGAAGTCGGTTGAAAATAGAGATTATTATATATATGAGATATATAACAATTATAGAGAAGATAGTTTAGTCTTAAAAAGTAATGTATCTTTGTTTTTGTGAAATTTTGAATGGTAATTATCGCCTTGTTATCCAAAATTTTTCTCCGTGTATTGTTGTATGTGAGTGTCTATATTTGTTTCTGTGTAATGTTTGACAAAAGATTCTCATGTCTTCATTAGACGTCATCATAATGACCTTAGTGCTGGATACAGTATTTTCACATATTATGCTGATTTTCTATTAAATCCACCAATTAAATACATTATTCGCCTCTAAATAAAGAATATCGATAGGTGATAAGTTCATCGATATCATAAAAAGGATCCAGGCCCATCCTTACACTCGTGATATAAAGGCGATTGAATGGTCATTGTGGTCGGCGATAAACGTCACCGATACGAATCTACTTTGAAGATGAAAGAAAGCCTCTATGGCGAATATAAAACGGTCCGAAAGCGAACGTGTGGGCAATACAAAGAGGAGATGTGAAGGCTATTTTAGAAAATCTTATTGTAAAATATAAAGACTCAGTAAATCAACGAGAAAGTGCGGCTCGAAATCCACTCGACCTAGCTCTAAAGTGTTTCTCAATCTATGAGTGGACATAGGTATAACTTGGACTCGCCTTTATGGTGAAGAAAAAAGTCATCATGAAGAAATCGGTATGTCCAAGAATCACAAAATTCGGAGATATATGTCTTCTCCCATTACGCACTTGGCCAGCGTGGTGCAGTGCATAATGTCCTAGACTCTCTTGATAAAAGAGGGACCTAAGTCCCAGCAGAGGGAACTTAAAAGACTGTTTCTAATAATGAAATGGATATCTCAAATTTAACTCGAAGGAATCGATTATGAACTTGATTCGGACAACTACCGTACCGTTTGATAGGAAAATAACTTCATTTCAACTTGATAGTAATGAAGTTAACATTGCAAAAACACACAATCACAGCCAGAAACACAAAGACTCAAAGGGAAGGAAAATGAAATGAAATACATTTATTTGGCACTAAGGACAAGATAAACAAACAACAAAAACATGAAATAGACGGAAAAAAACAGCTTACAAAGGTAATTAGGCATAAGTAAAATAAAAGTGCCAAAATGGTCGTGACTCAGCATTATTGTCAGCTTGTTGTAGTTGCATTCCCTTCTTTTGGACCACTACTAGAGGTGAGTTAAATGCGTCAAGGAATTAAAAATTCATGATATAATAATAAAGAAATAAGTAAACGCTTTCACACTCACAGCCCCACATTAAGTTCGATGACTTGTGTCGTGGGTGCCGGAAACATTCTCATGACACACACAAACACAACATGATCAAATAAACTCCAACTTGCAGACTTATCTTCAGTGACTCAAATAATATTTGACGTTAAATTATTGCCAACGCATTTGCTTTGCACAAACACAGCACAAGCATATCAAATGTTGATTCTATACAAAGAAGATATAACGAAAAGTCCACAAAGTTAAAGCAAAGAACTAGAATTCATTCGTGTTGAAAACCCGAAAATGTCAATATTTGAAATACGGAGAGATATATCGTTCTTCTTAAGAAAGGATAAACAGACTAGGGCAACGTTCAGAACGGATTTATCGGGATTACTGGAATATACGAGATATACCGTTCTCGTGGACAAAGCGCGCAATTTATATATTTGGGGATGATTTATTTAACGCGAATATGTTGGCTGTATCTGGGAGTCTTCAAGTCAAGAGTGAATAGGTATCTTCTTGGCAAGTATGCTTCATTTCGGCCGCATCTTCTCTTTCTATCAGGTGAGATAGTGGTCAAATGGAGTTTATTTCTTGGATCAAAATGAACTGCCCGTTGGCTTAGGTGAACGTATGCCTTCTAAGCAAGGGTATCGGGTTCAATTCCTAGCGGAAACCAGAACCAGAAACACAAATTTTCCTTGGGGAGAAAATTTGTGTTTCTGGTTCTGGGTGGTAATAGTGAGTGTGGTGTGAATATTTTCGGCACACACGATACAAGACATCGAACTTAGTGTGTGGCTGTGAGTGTGATATGTTTATGTTTAAAATGTCGAAATGCGTCGGAGACCAATAAAAAAAAGATTGTGTTACACTTAGATATAATACAATCTGCTAATATTTTTACCCGACTGTGCGACGCAAAGATTGCAGTTATTTAATGTATTTTTTGTGTGTGTTCAAGAATGGTTTAGATTTACAATTAGATTCGGTAAATAGCGTTTATTTTTAATTTACGCGGGCAGAGCAGAACGGTTTACAAATATTTTTGAAATTTATAACTTTTTATCTCGATTAACTTGGGCTTTAACTATTAATAAAATGTTTTTGTTATTGGAGTAATGGAGATAGATTAATTTTTAATATGTATTTATTAAAAATGCATAGATAGATAGATAGATTACGCTTTATTGTCACACCTCACATAAATCTTACTTACTTACTTACTCCGCTGGCTCAGCGACCCAAAGTGGGCCTTGGCCTCCGAGATAAGAGAACGCCACTGGTCTCGGTTCTGCGCAACTTCTTGCCAGTTGTGGGTTTGAAGCAGACGCAAGTCCGCCTCCAGTTCGTCGATCCAGCGATACCTTGGCCGACCCACTGGTCTGCGCCCATACGGCTTTCCCAAATAAATCACTTAAAATAATTAAAAAAAAACTTAAATTAAAGTGTACAGTCGGCGGTCTTATCGCTAAAAGCGATATCTTCCAGACAACCTTTGGCTTTATGTAGAAATCTATATATATATATATAAGATGATAATCATCTATTTTCATAGATTGACATATGAAAATTAAACCATGTTGTTGCTCTGTAAACAAAGATTTTTATTTTGTTAGTTTTCCAATATTTAAACTACATAACACGCTCACTATTTACCGTAACACATACCTGTAAACAAAGAAACGACATATAAAGTTTATTCTTCACTTTGTCGAATAACTTTTTCACAATTATAATTTTTAGATATTAATTAATTCACTTGAGTTTGTTTACTTCAGCGACGCCATCTTCTTATCCTACCAATAGTGTAGGTGCCTTCAATTAGCTGTTGCTGCTTTGCCGACATTACGGAACGCGGCAAAGTTTAAACTTTAAATCTAAAGAAATATATTTTCTTTACATCTCCCCCCTTGAGGAAGAAAATTTGTAAAATTTTCTCCCAGATCAAACTGCTCATCTTCTAAAGTAGGAACTGGAATGAGTTTTGTGATATGATAAAGATTTGATTCTGTCTTTTTATGACCTGTATTAATTCTATAAATTGAGTTTGATATTTTTCCAACAATTTCAAATGGTCCAATTTTTAGTTCATCTAATTTCTTTCTATTTAGCTTGTTTCCATTTTCCACATACACCATGTCTCCTAAAGTAAATTCATGGCTTTTCCGATTTTTATCGAATAGTGTTTTGTTGTAATCATGTGATTTTATTGTATTTTGGAGTGCTATTTTCCTGTCTTTGACCCAATCGCTATTAGATTTTTCTATTTTCAATTCTTTTGGTAAGAGAGCAAAACTTGTACCATACAAAAGATAATTTGGTGCAAAGCCAGTTACTGTGTGATTAGTATTATTATACTTATTTACACATTCATGAGCTATTGTGGTCCATGCTCTCTTTTTCTCTTCTTCATTTATTTTACATCTTATTTTATTTACTAATGTTTGATTTAGCCTTTCATTCAATCCGTTGGAAAATGGAGCATTTACTGCAGTAAATATCATTGGTATTTGCTTGTCGTTTAAGAAATCTTTAAATTCTTTCGAATTAATTCCTGGGTATTGATCGGTAAGAAGCATACCAATATCCTCTGTATCTTTTATGTTCATGACTAGTTTCACGAAATCATTTGCACTCTGAGTCTTTGACGTTAGAATAAACGCATATCTTGTAAAGTGGTCTACCAAGAGATGTAAATATTTTTTTGTTGATCTCGAACCCCCAAAACCGCCAATTGTGTCTATAGATACTATTTCGAAAGGTTTTGTGGCCGGGCCTAGGTGAGACATATATCCAAATTTGTCGTGTCCTCTTGATTTATTTTTAACACATATTTCACAACTTTTACAAATGTTTTTTATATTTTTTGTCAAATTTCTGGCAGCGTAGTATGGGCTTATAGTCTTCTGCAATTGTCCGATTCCAATATGGCACAGGTTTTCATGTACATCTTTGATAAGTTTAATGCTAAATTTTTCTGATAGAATTATTTTTTCTTTTTTCTTAACCTTTTTAAGAAAAACATTGTGTTTTTTAATCAGTTTACTCTTTTGATTTTGTATTTCTTCGTTGTTATTTTGATCTTTTAAAATATCTTCCAGATTTATCAAGTTCACAACTTTTAATTGTTCATCTCTATTTTCATACGTCTCTAATACTGGGTTTCTGCTTAAACAGTCTGCTTCCAAGTTTTGTTTGCCCGGAGCATATTTTACTTTAAAGTCATATTGCGATAAATAATATGTTAAATCACCCAGTTCTTCGTCAGTTCTTGATTTCAGATTCATATTTTCCAGTGGCTTATGATCTGAATACACTGTAAATGATTTGCCTATCAACCAGTACTGCCAGTACCTCACTGCTTCTTTTATAGCTAAACATTCTAAGTAAATAGCTTTTTTCTTCTTCTGAGCTATATTTAGTTTTTTTGAAAAGTATGCTACTGGTTTTTCTTTTCCATCCGGTTGCCTCTGTTTCAAAATAGCCCCAATACCTTCTAAAGAAGCATCAGTATAGATGTTGATTGGTAAATCTTGATCAAATATTTCTAGAACTGGTTGTGAGCATAGTAAGTTTTTCATATTTTCAAATGCTTTTTGACATTTGTCACACCAATTGAATTTTTGATTTTTCCTGAGTAGATTATGTAATGGATCAAGTATTATTGCACTCTTTGGTATATACTCATGATAAAAGTTTATTTTTCCCAGAAATTGTCTAACATTCTTCTGTGTTTTTGGCACAGGAAAATTCTTTATCGAAATCAAGTTATCCTTTATTGGTTTTATAGAATTATTTTTAATTATATGACCCAAATATTTGACTGAATCAGATGCAAATGTGCATTTGGTAAATTTTAACCTGAAACCTTCAGTTTTGATTGCTTCTAGCAATTGTGTCAGATGATCGATGTGTTCTTCAAATGTCCTAGAGAACAAAAGAATGTCATCTACGTAATTAACGGTGAAATCGGTAAGTTTATATTTTCTCAATATGTTACTTAATATTCTTTGGAAAATTGCAGGTGAAGTTTTTAGACCGAATGGTAAAGAAGTCCATTGATAATGTCCGTCCTGCGTAACAAATCCTGTCTTTTTTCTGTCTTCAATTCGTAAAGGAATAGACCAAAATGCAGAATTAATATCTAGTGTTGTAAAAAAATTGCAATGTCTGGTCTTTAACATTAGGTCTTCTATTAAGGGAAATGGTTGTGCTTGAGGTACTACTATTTTATTCAAATCTCTGAAGTCTATACATAGCCTGGATTTTCTGTTCTCTTCCTTTTTAAATGCTAATGTAACAGGTGCAGCAAATGGGCTGTAGGACTCTTCTATGAGCTCATTATCCAGTAATTTTGCTACTTGATTTTCTATCTCTTTTTTATCTTCTATGGTGCATCTGTAAGGTCTCTTGCTACAAAATTTATCCTCTAATAAGTCTATCCTTGCTTCATACCCATTGACAGTACCGACATCGTATTTATCCTTTGCAAACACTGATTTATGCTTACAAATCAGTGCATTTATTTGTGATTTTTGATATTGATTCAGATGATTTATTTTTAGAAGAAAATCTTCTTCTTTTACATGTTCATTAAAATTTATTTTCCTTTCTTTTGTACAATTATTACTTACTTCTTCAATTTTCAATTTAGTTTCAGATTTTGAATTTGTAGTATTTTCTAGTGTATTTGTTTTTATTTCATCATTTGTGTACTGTTTTTGTGTTATGTTTAAGTCTTCGTTTTGGATTAGTTTAAAATTTTTTATCATGTCTAATCCTATCAAAAAATCATATTTGAAATTCTGTTCATCAATAATGTAAACATCAACACTCTTTTCCAATTCAAAGATTTTAATTTTTAAAGTCGTTAAACCATTTGTCTTTTTAACACCATTAATTGTAACTAAGTTCGCTTTATTCAAACTGTTTCCTTTTCCATTCAGTTTTAATAATTTGGAATTAATCAGAGAAACATTTGACCCGGAATCATAAACTCCGTCTATTTGTAGTTTATCATTCAACAACAGTTTGACTTTAATTAATGGTGTGACTATACGTTTTTTTGATCATTTTCATTTAATTCAGCTTCTATCACCGAGTTGTTTACATGTCTGATGTTATGTTTCTTCGGCTTATCATCATCTTTTGTTTTAAACCAGCATATAGATTCGGGGTGATATCGGTTACATTTGTTTAATTTTTCACAGATTTTACATGGAACTTTTTCGTCGATTTTACCATCAATTCTGTGGTTTTCATATTTTTTTTTTATTGAAAATGATTTTTTATTTATCATGTGTTCATATTTGCTCACCTCATTAAACAAATCCATTGTATCTTTCAGCCCGTCTCTATCAATTTTATTAAGGATGAATTCTGGTAAACCAGCCGCAATAAGGTCCACCAAAGTACCTGTATCTATTGTTCTTCTCATATCTAATAAGATTTTTTCTTTTCTCATAGCATAATCCAAAAGTGAACCATCTTTGTATTTATACAAAAGCGCATATGTAACTGGGTTCCATCCCTTTTTTACAAATGATTCACAGAATTTGTTTTTCCATGTTGACCATTCTGAATTCATGGTTAATTTTATAATCATTGAATTATACCAATCTACACAATTTTTATCCATAAACAATCTGAGTATTTCAATTTTTTTCTCATCTGTAGACACTTCAAATCGCATACATTCTTTTTCAAATATATCAATCCACTGATTTGCATTGGAGTTTTTGCTTGTAAACTTTTCAAGCACAAATCTTTCTGCGATATTTTTTAAGTTATGCTGTTTGCTTGCCTGCGTGTTTTCTATCAACTTCTCGAATAATTTTTCCAATGTACCGCTTTCCGTTTTTAAAACGGAAGCAACATTTTCTTCATTGATTTCTTCCAGAAATTGATCTCCAAATTGTATATTTCCATCCTCATCTATGTACGTTTTTTCGATTTCATCTGTCACTGCTATCCAAATTTTTCTTTTTTGATACCTCTTTTTGATACTATTTTTCACTTTCACACATGCAGCTGTCTTCATTATATCTTTATGCAGACTTACTGGTTGCAGCTCCTCCGGTACAGCATACACTTTATTATCACTTGTTGCTATTGAGGTTATCGAAAAAATGTTTGATTTCCCATCACTACTAGGCAATAGTGAAAACTCAAAACGAAGTTTCTCCATTCTTAATTAATTTATATAAACAAATATGTCGTTTTATAAGATGATAATCATCTATTTTCATAGATTGACATATGAAAATTAAACCATGTTGTTGCTCTGTAAACAAAGATTTTTATTTTGTTAGTTTTCCAATATTTAAACTACATAACACGCTCACTATTTACCGTAACACATACCTGTAAACAAAGAAACGACATATAAAGTTTATTCTTCACTTTGTCGAATAACTTTTTCACAATTATAATTTTTAGATATTAATTAATTCACTTGAGTTTGTTTACTTCAGCGACGCCATCTTCTTATCCTACCAATAGTGTAGGTGCCTTCAATTAGCTGTTGCTGCTTTGCCGACATTACGGAACGCGGCAAAGTTTAAACTTTAAATCTAAAGAAATATATTTTCTTTACATATATATGTCTACCTTGAATAAAAAAATAACCATTCTAACGACTTAAAAGCTTTTCTAAAACCCAAACATCACTAAACCTACATCCAAAAGTCAAAGAGCTATCTAGACGCAGAAGCGTCAATTTATTTTAAATGTGAAAGGAAGTGGGCAAATGTAAATAGTCTGCAGGACGTGAGAGCTTTCATTAAACTGAATGGCTTTAAAGCGCTTGTGGCGCTGAATGGCCAACTTGTAAAGAGAATTACTTTTATGAAGGTAAAGTAAATTGCAATTTGTTAAAATAAAGTTTAAGTTTAATCAGTTCTTGCTGACCCGCCCTGGAAAGTTTTTAGTTTCTTTATGTAGGATGCGACACGCAGCGCATCGGGACCTACATGGATTAATCTTGAACAGTTCTTTTCTTCTCTTTCACGCAGAACGCTGCGTGGGTTTACTTTTTTTCGAGTGTAACGACTCCCTTTATTTGCTAACATTGTACCGCTATCTCACCTGTAAGTGATGATGCGTTCAAAAGTGGTACACATTCTAGACCTAGAATAACTTACTAGACTAGTCTAGACTAACTCATAGAATATCACGTATAACTTGGTGAGATTTTGTGTGTGATATGTAATTGTTTCAAGGAACATCGATACTCATCTTTGTACTTAGCGTGGGGCTGTGAGTATTAATGCGCTTGTTTTTCATTTTTATGCTTGAGGTTGGTAAAAGCCGTCTGTCTGTATTACAGTATTAGGTAGCGCCAAGAAGGCGAAAATGTCCTATCACAATGGAGATGATGCCCTACGCCGGACGCTAAAACTACAAAAACACAAGACACGTAGTACAACCGCTAACACAAACACACAAATTAAAACATGAAGACTTGGTACTAAAAATTTTATGTACACTCACGCACACTCACAAACACGCACCCACACGCATGCAAATTCCTACCTAACTACTTTAATTAAGAATGATAATACACGAATAATTAAATTTATTTAATAATTTTGCAATTCAGAGAGGCAATGCCGCCAGCATGATGGGAACGCTACCCATTGGTAGTGGGCTTGAGCACTTGAGTTACCTATAATCTCGATGTCTTGTAGGTAACTTGAGTCTTATGATGATCTGATGCTTATCATTATATACTATTAAATACTAATAGGTATGAGATACCATTACAACGCGTAATATATATAAGAAAGTTGTAATATTACAGGTTTTGAAGCCTAGCTTAGGTATCTGAGGCTCCTAATATGCTATTGTTGACAGTAATTTTGTATCCATAGTATAATATGTGACTAGAATGTAAAAGTCATAAAAGTACAATAAATAATTTGAATTAATCTAAATGCATTTTTTTAAACAATTAAACAAGCTCTAAGGAGTCTGCCATATTGGAATAAGAGTGACGTCACTTTATTTTTCGAGTTATTCTCAGCAAGGCTTTTCATTTGATACCCATATTGTAGGTGTACATTAAAAATAACAAGTCCGCCATTTCGGGTGTTCCACCAGTAACTGACGTCACACAGCTAATCATGTATTTTCATCCAATCTAAACGTTTTCTTCTTTATTTTAATGATTAATTTGTGTTATAAAACCTGAATACAAAATTTCAGACCAATAGAAGATATCTGCTTCAAGTTGTGATACAAGATTCCACCCGAACAAACATAGTAACATACATACATTGTAAGTCAAATAAAAGCTTCTAAAATATAAAGCTGAGTTCGATCTTGAAAATACCAATTCATAGTTTCCACGGTAGGTGCAAATACCCCTACGACTCGTACTAGGTATAAGTCATGTTCTCATCGACTAACCAAACCACTTGGTTACCATTCAGTGACCCAGGGTGAAGTTAAACGTCGAGTTGGTAACGAGCGAACGGTCGGTTGTTGGTGGCTCGTTGGTTCCTCGTAAACGGACTCGACTCCACTGAAGATAACGGAGCAAGGAAGTGACGACTGAGATGGGCTGAGCGGGCTTTAATAACCCCGTAACATATATCATTTATTTATTTACCAATCGTGTCCCGCGGCTTCGCCCACGAAAACAAACATACTTTTTTTTATTTTTTTTTTATTCAAGATAGGAAAACATTTGACCACAATCTCACCTGATGGTAAGCGACGATGTGGTCGACGATGGAGCAAGCTTGCCTAGAAGATACCTACTCATTCGTGACTTGAAGACTCCCATATTGTACTAATTAGGAAACAGCGACTCAGGCAATGAGCTCCGTTCCTGTGCAGTTCACAATGAATGTGGAAGCAAAACGCTTCGTGCGCATTTGTGGAATATCTACCATATAGCGGTGTCGCTTAGCAGTTTACCTACTTGTCCGATGATAGAACGGGGATGGGGGAACTAGATCGTGCAGTTCCTTGGCACACTCTCCGAAATGTACACACTTACATACAAATTTGGATACATAACATTATTATGGTGATTATAATTACAATAAGAACGCCAATCACACTCAATGTTATAAGCAAATCCGATACATAATAATAAAATTAAAATTAGTCAATTAAAAAATAATACAATGTTTCATAATTTAAATAGTATTCACGTTCATATAATTACAGATTAATATATTTCTACTATGTTAATAATCCTTATAATTAAATTGATCTAAATAATCCAGGTCCTATCCGGGTAGCAGTAATATATTCTACTAATGATACTTTTGGATTAGTTTCAAATAAAATTTTATGTCATAATTGGATCATTTATTTACTCAGAATATTTTAATTTATTACTGGGCCCTTAGGGACCGGGAGCTCATTCTTTTTTTAAAAATCTATCAGAGCGCCTGGTTGAAGCGACGTTTGATCATAATGCTGGTACCTACTTATTTACCTTTTTTTATGCCTGTTAAGCAAGCATTTGACCACAATGTCACCTGATGGAAAGTTATGATGCGGCCGAAGATGTAGCATGCTTGCCTAGAAGGTACCTATTCACTCTTGACTTGAAGACTCCCAGATTATACCGTTCGGGGAACAAAGACGAGGGCAATGAGTTCCATTCCTTCGCAGTACGGATGATAAACTTAGAAGCGAAACGCTTCGAGCGAACTGGAGGTATGTCGATGACGTTTGACAGTTTGTCTTATTGTTAGATGGTAAAATGAACAAGGTGGAATTAACTCGTATAATTCCAGCGCACACTCAACGTATTAGCATTGCAATTCAGAGAGGCATTGCCGCCAGCATGATGGGAACGCACTTCAGTTAGTCTTTCAACAGCCTTGGAGGGAACTTGGGTCTTTGCTGTATAGATGTGTATAATTTTAGTTTAGTTTTAGGGCATAGAGGCAATTGGTTAGTTATATTTCTCCAATCGCTGCTCCCACCAATGCGTTTTACCCCTTTACATTAATATTCATTCCCACTCGGCGGCAAGGCACTAGGTTAAGGTTTACTGCTGACTTGCTGCGTCCTGCTAATGGGTATACCTTCAGTATAGTATATGTACAGGCAAAGCTTGTCTCGTTTCATTGCCCATTACCATCATTGAGATGTATTATTACTTAATGGTAATTTGTGGTTTATGTCTCGGAAGGTAGTCGTTATTGTGACGTCATCAAATGTTATTTTGTTATTAATGTTATTTTGTTACAAGTATGGACGAGGTGTTGAAATTGACCAGAAACATGCATGAAGCCAAAAGAATTTAAGGCAAAATCAACGATAAAAAAATAACACTTAGCGGCTATTACGTGAACTTTTATTTGCCAAATAGGTCCAACTACACGTCCACCACGTTTGGCCAACCCTCTACCAAACACTCTGTATATTCAATTATTTTAATCAATAATGAATAATGTTTAAATTAAAAAAAACTTGTTTTCTTAATAAATTAATTATAATAGTCAGACTATCATTGAAATGTAAGTAACAATATCAATAGAAATATAAATAATATTATTGCAGTTACTGATAAAATAATTAATATTATGAACAAATAAATATGACTGAAAATGTAAGCTACAGAAGACTTCCTGACTGCCATCACAAAAATGTATAGTAACAATTATTAAAAAAAGATTCGGTACTCCCCCAGGCGGATTCTGCAGAAGATTAATATACAAACTAGCCGTACCCCCCAGCTTCGCCCACTATTATTAAGTTAAAAAGTAGCCTATGTGTTAATCTAGGTATAATCAATGTACATTCCAAATTTCATCCAAATCCGTCCAGCCGTTAAAGCGTGAAGAGGGAACAAACATTATCACACACACTTACTAACTTACACACAAACTTTCGGATTTATAATATTAGTAGGATACAAACTATAAAGTTTAAAATTAGTTCCGGGTCGCACGCCTAGAACGAACTTTCTGTACCACTACTGACAACTTAATCGCTAACGAAAAGCTGATAAACCGGTCAATAGAAATATTTGAAAAAAAAAAAAAAAATTCGCCGCCGAGTTTCTTGCCAGGTTCTTCTCGAGATGGCTGTAATTTTGCAAATCTGGCTGTAGAGTCATTAACTTTCATGAGTGCCTCTTTCGGGCCCATGTGAATAAACGATTTAAAATAAAAATATAAAAATTAATAAAATTAAACAAATATGTTAATTTTTTATGCCTGATAGGCAAGGATTTGACTACAATCTCACCTGATGGAAAGTGAGGATGCGGCCGAAGATGTAGCATGCTTGCGTAGAAGGTACCTATTCACTCTTGACTTGAAGACTCCCAGATTGTACCGTTCGGGGAACAAAGACGAAGCCAATGAGTTCCACTCCTTCGCTGTGCGGATGATAATAGAGCGAACTAGTGGTATGTCAACCATATATGGATGACGTTTGACAGTTTGTCTTGTTGTTAGATGGTAAAATTGACAAGGTGGAATTAACTCGTATAATTCCTGCGCACACTCTCCAAAATGTATACGATAGAATAACGATAGGCTCGCAACCTTACGTCGGTGACCAAGACTCTACAATTTGGACTTGACCAGCTTATAATCGCTAATGAGTCTTTTTGGTCGCCGGTCGATGGACTCAAGAGCTTCAAGCTGGTACTTAGCGGATCCATCCCACAGGTGGCCGCAGTACTCCATACACGATCGGACTTGAGCTTGATATAAATTAAGAAGCTGCCTCGGTGTGAAGTACTGCCTAACCTTGAATAACTGACGCAACTTAGAAAGCGAACGCGAACCCAATTACACCAACGGACCTAAGACTATTAAGTTATCTGTGGCAAGACTTGACCGGTACTTTTGAGTTATTCTCAAAAATACGCATTTTATTCATTTAAACTTGGCAGTCACTACAACATCTACTAAATTATAATTATGAAACAGCAATCACGTATATATTATATGTTATCACTCAACAGGATAAATTAAAAGACCTACTCATTTAGTTTTTGCTTAGTAGTAATTCAATATTCAGTGCAATAGGTATCATTCTACCAGTCACTTTGTAACTTACTACTGACTATCGCTCATTCCTGTTAGGTACTAATTCTGATGGTAAGTGACGATGTGATCGAAGCTGGTAAACACACTAGACCTGGAATAGGTAGTGGCCAAATGCTTGCCTATCATTAAAAATGGCTTAGTTCAGAAATAGGTCCCTAAATAATATAACGTAATAAAATAATATAATAGAGTGAATTTTCTAGGCAAGCATGTTCCATCTTCGGACCCATCGTCGCTTTCTATCATGTGAGATAGTGGTCAATTGCTTGCCTATCCAGCATAAAAAAAGAAATAATAAAGGGAAATAAACTCACACGACCCTCAAAGATTCCACGTCCCATCCGAGAAATGTATTCTTCCGTTACATTGTAAGAACATTTATGTAAAAATTATATATTGTTTATTTATTAAATTGTTTTACAGGTTATCCTCCGTCTTATCACCAGTTGTAAAGAGAAGTAAGAAGAGAGAGGGAGAGAAGAAATCTAACTCGCCAGGGTGGTTGAAGAAGTGGCACCTAAATTGACCTGGGCAGAACTTGATTTAAGTACGAACAATACCTACTATCCTGAAGTACCACCAGTGAGAAACCGCTCAAAAATAAGTGATTGAATATTCGATTACTTAACACTACATAACTTATTAAGCCTACGCCTGTCAGTGTTGTTGAAACCGCCTCGCGAGAAATATATAATTTAAAGAAAGCCTTACTTTTTATTTTCTTCCAATGAATGATTTTATTATTAGTGGGAAGATATCCGACTAGCTCCTAGGATATGGACCGCATTAATTAGGCGCAACTTAGAAAGCGAACGCGAACCCAATTACACCAACGGACCTAAGACTATTAAGTTATCTGTGGCAAGACTTGACCGGTACTTTTGAGTTATTCTCAAAAATACGCATTTGATTCATTTAATCTGATCTTGGGTTCCGAAGATAATGCGGTGAAGTCGGGTTTTTTTTAAATTATTATGTTTTACTGCGAGTGTATATTATTTAGTACTCAAAGAACGATCATAACGTACAGTAGTCTTAAACATATCAAGAGTTGATAATAATATTATATTTGTGATATGAGCTTCAAGAGTGGTAAATATAAGTAAGTGACATCCCGAGTGCACGAGTCTACTTGAACACTACAAAATGGCAAAAACAATAGTAAAAGTGAAAGTACAGGTATGTACCTACCTTCTTAAACAATTATTTGTAAATTAGAAAATAGTTATTGGTTATTAAGATAGTGTGCATCGCTTCTTAATTTATATTTATCAATATATATAAATTTTTCGTATTGCACTCCAATACGAAATTTAGCAATCAATATAACATTCTATTCGCGTAACGGATAGGTTGTCGAATTGGCACTGGAGACGTAAGGTGAATAACATGCAAAATCTTTTCACCCAATTTGCCTAAACATTATGTAATCAGTACATCCAAAGGCTGGAAGAGATCGCTCTTGGTGATAAGTCCGCCATTTGTACTTTCGTTTTTTAAGACTATTTCTGTAACTAACTTCATTTGGTGTACAATAAAAAATTTTCTATTTTATTACATTCAGTATACCTACTTACAGGTCAAAATCGTAGCACTGATTAATATTTATTTGTTTGTAAATAAATATTTATGTTTTATGCCTGTTCTCTTGGTTGAGTGAGCGTTCGCCTTCTAAGCAGGGGTATGGGGTTCGATTCCCGGCGGGAACACTAGTTTTCTCCCCAAGGAAAAATTGAGTTTCTGGTTCTGGGTGTGTATGTGTTGTATGTGAATGTTTCCGGCACCCACGACACAAGTCATCGATCTTAGTATGGGGCTGAGAGTGCGAAAGCTTTATTTTATCTGTGAGAAAAAATAGATAGATAACTCTTTATTGTACACCAGAAGTAAAGGAAAATATATTAAAGACAATATATTAAAGACCTTAAAACTAACTTAGGCTAGTACAATGGGCGGTCTTATTGCTTAAAGCGATATCTTCCAGACAACCTTTGGATAGAGAGCAGATAGCAAAATGTATTGGGACTCGGGTGTACCACATAGTTACGCAAACTTTATAATAATGCATGATATTCCGTCTCAAAATACTACTCAAAATGGTTTTTATTTTATTTATGATAACTTAAAAAAGCACCCAATGGGTGCTACTACCGATAAGGGTCGATCTATGCGAACGTATCTCGACCAAGTTGGAAACGTTTTAAAAAAGCCAGGTCAAAAGTAACCGCAACAATCGAATCATGAACGGAGAAGAAGCGAACGATGTGTGTTAGGATTGAAGCAGGTGGAGAAAGAAGCGTGACTGTATCACACTAATATTATAAAGGTGAAAGTTTGTGAGTGTGTTTGTATGTTTATTACTTCTTCACGCTCAAACGGCTAAAAACTTTTCATCCCGGAATTCTCGCGGCTTCGGGACTTTCGCGAATAAACGAGTGAACCTATAATATTCAGTTTTAGTTTTTATTAACATTTTTGATATAATGCATTAATTATGGTTACAGCCTAAACCGCAATCAACCTTTTATCTTGGAGATTACTTCACTCGAACATCTTATAACCATAACCTGACAATAGGAGAAGATATAGGGATCGGGGTGGGAGCGCTGACATTGATGGTTATAATGGCTCTATGCTGCAATTGTTTTCGGCGCAGACGCAGCAGCAACAGCAGCGATCTTGTTACTTTATATGATGACAGAAACTCTTTAGAATGTGAGTAACTTCCTATTACATTTTAGTGATACTTGTCGATAGTAATGAAATAAACGGGTTTTTAAATCAAATGAAAATAGGTTTTGTATATAAGAGGTAACCTACTTTCGATTATATATATAGACCAGGTATTATAAAAGACTAATCCACAACAATGAACTAATTCAGCCTCGATCATCGGCGAAAAGAAGTAAGCCTAAAAGTTTAGTTCAAGGAAATTACATAATCTTATTCCTGCTTCACCGTTTTACTACCTAACACCTAGACATATGGCGATGCGATTTCATCTGATGGTTAAAAATTTAAAATACCTACCATACGCACACAACGTTTCGCTTCCACTATTATAGGAACTGCAAAAGAATGAAAACCCCTGCCGTTTACTGTATTTCCTGGATTATATTATTATGGAGTTGTTCAAGATGAGTCTATATAGATATTTAGTGCCAGATAGCGTTCCATATGAGGATGTTGCGGTCACATATAAATATAATTAAACGCAAGCAAAGCTTAAAAAAACCGACTTCACCGCTTTATCATCGGAACCTTGTTCAGATTTAATGTATAAACACGCATTATTGACTATAACTCAAAAACAAGAGATCAAGCCTTGATCAAATTTCAATGGAACCACATGAAAAGCACCAGCTTTCAAATAAAAAAAGAATCATCAAAATCGGTTCACAACGAAATAAGTTATGAGGTAACCTTTGAACTCGTAAAAACGAGAACATCATCAAAGTACGCATTATTCGTCACAAAATAGACATTATTGACGATCATTCTTAATCAAATTTAAATGGGAACAAATAGAAAGCAACATCTTTCAAACTAAAAAAAACATTTCGGAATCGGCTCTCATGGAGCGTGGAAAGAAGTTATAAAAAAAAATAAAAAAAACAGTCTACTTGAGTACCTCCTCCTTTTTTGGGAAGTCGGTAAAAAGATAAAGATCACGCCAATCAAGGAGTGGTGACGTCACATAAATATTGGTCGAGTAAGTGAAGATTAATTTTATACTCTTACTCTTCATCCAGAAAGAGTTTCTGTCTTTTTGATGATAATAATCTTCTAATATATAAAATTCTCGTGTCGCGGTGTTTGTTACCAAACTCCTCCGAAACGGCTGGACCGATTTTTATGAAATTTTGTGTGTATATCGGATAGGTCTGTGAATCGGTCAATATCTATTTTTCATACCGCTAAATGTTAAGGGTCTAACCCAAAATTTTTATTTTTTGGACAAAATGTTTTGATTATATTTTTAAATAATTCAGCATTGAAAAATACATACAACCCTAAATATCCACCAAAAAAATATTTCCTTGAAATAATTTATATGGCAAAACAACGTTTGCCGGGTCAGGTAGGTTATCAAAATATAGGTCAACATGTAATGTCAATTTGTAAAAATGAATGTAAATATTTAATAAATGCAACAGGGTGCATCGGTGCAGGATGTAAATATTAAATTTCAGTATGTGTAATATAATTATTAATTACATTATATGCTTACGTTACAGTTGAGATTGAGATTGAGACGGATCCTCCTCAGCAGCAGGGAGTCACGGGTAGGTGTCAATCCAGCTCTATTTTTAGTTTACGATTTGTTTATTTGTTCTAAATCGGAATAAAATTATTATATTAATATAATTAATTTATTGCAATCTATAATAGCAATAAACATATTGTATTATATATAAGTAAGGTACAGGTTCTATATAAACTTAAGACTCATCAATCCTACTTCCTACTAATATTATAAATCCAAAAATTTGTGTGTAAGTATGTTTGTTCCCTCATCACGCTTTAACGGCTGAACGGATTTTGATGAAATTTTGTATGTACATAGATTGTACCTATGAATAACACATAGGCTCCTTTTTATCTTGATAATACCAGGCAAAGCCGCGGGGCATGGCTAGTTCTTTTAAATTACAAGCTTTTATTTAGCTTCATCTGTCCCGTTGTTGTGTGTCGTTAAGCTAAATTAAACCTACTTTCCGATGTCCAATTGGACTCAGATTTGGAGTACCTACTTATGCATCTTCGATGACAATACAATTATAATATTATGGTACCAAGGAGCTGGTCTGATAATGGAGACGGAAGATGGCCATAGGAACTTCTAACTAAACTAAACAAGATAAACCCAACGAATTTGGACTCATCTGATTCGTATTAACACGTTTTAGTCCTTTTTTACTTACAACTGATAAAAGTTTGTTTTTAAAAACCTTTTTAAAGGATTGCTTGTTTTTCACACAGTCGTCACACCTACAGTAAATACGATATTTTGCGAGTGTGTAATTTTCTTGGTTCCCTATTGATTCGACTAATATCTTTAGCCCTAAAATTGAAACGCATAAAAATTTGCCTCCTAATATTAGTTACTACTAATCATCATTACATACAATATCACTACCCCTAATATCACTTGTCATAATGTTAGTATTACTAATATTTAAAAGCAATAACCTTAAACGCCCTAACTATTTTTGATATATGTAAGTTTTGTCTGCCTAGACTAGTAAACAGGGGCCAATTCGTTTCTAGCACTTCGCCGGCCGCTGCCGCGGCACGCTCGCTTCGCTCGCTCGGCTCGTTCGTTATGGTCACAAGCAACCTAACTAACCTAATTTATTACAAGCAAATAATATGACAACATACAATTATGGATTTAAAAAAATATGCGCGTCTAATATTATGACTACAAAATATTATGACAAGATATGAATGCAGAACAACTTAAGGAATAAAAATATTATGCGAATGGATAGGACACCAATTTTCTTTGATATAAGTAACAATTGAACGGATTCATATAAACTCGTTGTATACTACTAAAGCGACGATAAGTACATAAAAGGTGAAGAAATATAGATAGATAAAATAGTACCTTGTACTCCTTAAATTATTTTTAAATAAATCTGGTAACGTAGCGGAGAATATTAAGTTTTCTATTCTGTTTCTAAATAGTGACTACGAACGTAAATGGATCAGGCGGGGCTCCGCAGCAGGTCTCGGCGTACCCTACGATGAGTCCTACGTATCCTGCAGCGCCATTGTACCCCTCTTCTATGCCGCTTTCCAACTGCACCATTCCTATGGCTACTGCTGATGCACACTGTGAGTTTCATGTACCTACAATTATCACTAGTCGTTCGCGCCTAACTAAGATCTCACGCCTTCATTTTGCCTAATAGAGAAAATCTATTGAGGTTTTATCATTGTTTCATTTCTGTATTTGTTGTTCAAGTACAGAATATATTGGATAGTATAAGTAAGTTTCAAAAGTTTAGCCGTTTTTGAGATAGACCCCGGGGCGCAATCGGTAAAAACAGTGACTTTGGTCGCCTACCAAATTGTTATTTTACCGGTTGAAACCGGTTTTGAAACCGGTTTTATACTTTATTCGCAGATTTCAAGATGAAAAAAAAAATATTTTGCTCCCTGCTTACGTGTATGTACGTGTTTGTGCGCCCCTATTATTTTCATTTGTTTCATATGCGATTGGGCTGTAATTTTGCGAAACTGGCAGTAAAGTCATTAACTTTCATGAGTGCCTCTTTGGGGCCCGTGTGAATTTGAATTGCCATTTCTGTCTTTGGGCCCTAGCTTTACATATTCTCTGAAAAATTTAAGTTATTCGCTTGTATGGTTTAGACGCTAGATGCCTCTGACAGACGGACGGACGGACAAAGTGTTGAACCAAGCAAGTCAACTTAGATATCTCTCTTCGCTCGATCAATGAGCTAACTCTATTAAACATAAACGCTATCACAGACACCCACAGCCCTTCAATAAACTCCATGATTTTAGTCGTAGGTGCCGGAAACCAGAACCAGAATCACAAATTTCTTTTAGGGGATAACTTGTGTTTCCACCAACACCCGCTGCTTAGACGCGTACTCTATTAATCCAATGACCAGATCTAGGTATAGCGTTATCGCCCTCGACGATATTCAAAAATGTTTTCAAATAAGGGTTGAGTCCTTGCAACGGTCAAATGAAAGCTTCCACAGTGAGTTGAGGATTTGGATGGCAAATTGCAATAAAATAATGAATCCATGCAAACAAACAACAAAAGCATTTACACTCATAGCCCAACACAAGTACAAAGAAATAAGCTCAATACCAGCACAAAGTAGACCTTTTGTGGAATAATCACGAAGTGTATATAAATTAAAATGTACAACCTATTTACTTTATATTTTTCCTCCGACGAAAAAGGGCGTGTTATAAATTTGTAGTGTAATTATTATGTCAGAGGCATCGCAGCGCCCAAACGACTAGAACCATTTTTAAATAGTTGCCGACTTCCCAAAAAAGGAGGAGGTACTGTATTTTTTTTTGTTTTTTTTTATGTGTGCTACCTCATACATTCTCTCCACGTGAGCCGATATCAAAAATTTTTTTTTAGTTTGAAAGATGTTGCTTTCTAATTGATCCCATTTAAATTTGATCAAGATCTGATCAGTAGTTCTTGAAATATCGTCAATAATGCCTATTTTATGGACTACTTTGACGATGTTCTCGTTTACCCGACTTCAAAAGTTACATCATAACTTCTTTCGTTGTGAGCCGATTTTGATGATTATTTTTTTAATTGAAAGCTGGTGCGGTGAAGTCGATTTTGAAGGTTTGCTTGCGTTTAATTATGTTTGAACCGCGACTTCATTGAGAGTGTTCTTGGATATTATTGTTTGGTGAAAATCGGTGCAGCTGTTTTCGAGATAGAGCGTCTAGGGTATTTTTTAAATGTTATTTTGCCATTTGGTGACTGAGAATCTATTTCTCACTTAACATTTTTAATGTTCGGTAACCGCTTCGAGGAGCCACGCATATTATTTTCTCACTTAGATCGATAAGGGTCCTGTAGCCCTCAAATTAGCAAGGTTCGTAACCATAGTCGATCCTCTTGCATGGTATAATAATAAAAATCCGTTTATTGTGTGCCTTAAATTTCAAAGTCATTTTGACGCGTATTTTATATTGACGAGGGTCTAATGATGGTGCCGGGTGGTGGAAAGTTGGACTAATCAATGGCTCTTTGTGAAACTTTCGAGTATATGCTGTACTGATTTGTTTCATTAAGTCCAATACATGAAACCTTGCGACGGGGTCCATCATTAAAACCATTGAAGGGTTCAATTTTCCACATCTCGGCTGCAGCCTGAAATCTAATGAGGAATCATAAATCGGGAGGAAGGAAGTGGAAATTTTATTTTCATGCTAGATAGGCAAACATTTTACCTCACCTTATGGAAAGTGAAGATGCGGCCGAAGATATAACATGCTTGCCTAGATACCTATTCAGTCTAGACTTGATGACATCCTAATTGTTTTTTCAGGGAACAAAGGCACAGGCAATGAGTTCCACTTCGATGAATAACAACAAAAGCGTGTTTCCAGTTTTTTTAACCATATAAATATGCGTCCAATATACTTACGTGTTTAAAAAATAAGTACCACGAAGTATAAGATAAGAGCTTTGCGAGTTGTAACTCTGTCACCTTCGCCTTTTGACCTAACAAAAACCCAACAAACTATATGATGATAAGATAAAATCATAGGTAGTTATATATCTCACATATTAAGTACAATGATTTGTTGTGCTGAACCCAAATAAAAGAGTTAATTAGAATCTGCGTCATTAGGTCTGACCAAAAGAATATTAATATTACTAAGGTACATCTGTTTTATGATACGTGACGTCGATGTAATGTCGAGATGTAGTCGAGAATGCAGTTTCTAGTTTCACCTCAAAGCGGCAAAGATCTTGAAATTTCAGGATAAGTTTGTCGCAAAAAAGGCCCCCGTGGGCTCTAAAATCAATGATGGAAGGTTTCTTTTTCGAAAACAGCGCGTTGTTGCCTTCGAGTGAGGCTTGCTTCATAGTGTTGCTTTTTTGATGTTTTAATAATGACGCCGTGATTATAAATATTAATCTAGTGGAGAAAATGTATTTAAAAATCTACAGTAAATATAGTAAATTACCAATAAACCACGTATGAGGAAATATTTGATTTTGATACAATACAATACAATACAATAACTCTTTATTGACACCAATAATAAAAAAGTACAGAAAAGAAATTACTAATAAATAGGTACAATGGGCGGTCTTATCGCTAAGAGCGATCTCTTCCAGACAACCTTTGGATGGAAAAGAATAATACAGATAAGCAGGGATGGTGGTGTGGTAAAACTGAGACTAAGTACTAAATAAACTACATAAGCACTACATATACATGTACACATATAATTATCCTAATACATATCTAATATATATATACAATATCATATACCATAATAAATATAATACATACACACGCATAAATAAATTAATACATACAAACACATCCATAAAAGTGAGCAAAAAACAAAAAAAAAAAAAAATGAGAAAAACTAATTCTACGCTGTTATGTTACTAAAGTAAAAGTCTTTTATTTGCAATTTAAACGAATCAAGGGATTGAGCACGTCTGATAGTGATCGGAAGCGCGTTCCACAAACGCACAGCCTGCACAGTAAAGGACGAGTCATAGAAACCAGTAGAGTGCGGAGGCATCCTTAAACGCAAGTTTTCTGATGACCTAAGACAGAGGGAATTGGAGGAGTCAAAGAACTCAAATCTCTCTTTGAGGTATCGTGGGGCTTTAGGGTTAAAAAGTATGTTGTAGAGGAAGGAGAGTACATGAGTATGCCGGCGAGCCCGGATAGGCAGCCACTTGAGCTTAGAGCGGAATTCTGACACGTGATCGTATTTTCGGAGACCGAAAATAAACCGAATTGAGAAGTTTTATAATCGCTCAAGCTTGTTTAACTGCTCCTCTGTTAGATCTAGGAAGCAGGAGTCGGCATAGTCCAGAATTGGGAGGAGAAGAGATTGAGCAAGCGCAATTTTGGTTGCAGTGGGCAGAAAATTACGTAACCTGTTGAGTGAAGCTGCAGATGCGTACATTTTTCGACTTATAAATTGAAGTTGCGGTCCCCAAGTAAAATTACTATCTATAATTACACCAAGGTTTTTTACCTGCTTACTATATGGTATGGTCACACCATCAAACTCAATTTGAGGAAGTGCTGCAAAATCTAATTTTGATATTAGTCTGGAGCTTCCAACAACAATGACTTGTGTCTTTGTGGGGTTAACGGTAAGTCCATAAGACCTACTCCAGTTAGAAATGCGGCGTAAGTCATCATTGGTTTTTGTGATAGCACCAGCTAAGTTAACAAGCGGAGCTTGGGTATATATCTGGAGATCATCTGCATAGAGGTGGTAAAGAGAAGAGAGGTAGAAAGATATTGAATTAATAAATATTGCAAAAAGAAGAGGGGAAAGCACGCCGCCCTGTGGAACGCCGGCACTCAAATTGCACCAAGAGGACAAATTATCATCAATGCGAATACGCTGCCGGCGCCCATACAGGTAACTGTGAAACCAGTCAATCACCGATGGAGATATGTTAATAGAGCGGAGAAGGGCAAGGAGGATGTCGAAGTCAACGGAATTGAAGGCGTTACTAAAATCTAACAACGTAAGGATAGTAAGTTGACTGTTTTCCATTCCGAGTCTGATATCTTCTGTGACTTTAACAAGCGCGGAAACTGTACTATGACCGGAACGGAAACCAGATTGCATGGGATTAAGGAGATTGTTTTGATTGATGAATTTACTAAATTGGTTATGGACTAAGCGTTCAAGGACTTTGGATAGGAAAGGGAGTATAGAGATGGGACGATATTCTGAAAAGGATTTAGGATTGGCTTTTTTAGGAAGTGGAATAACCTGAGCTTCTTTCCAGCAAGTTGGCACAGCACCTTTCGAAACCGAACTGTTCAGGATATGGCACAAGACCGGTAGAATTTCATCCATGATGGGAACTATCATGTTTCGACTTATGCTGTCCCCACCTACTGCATTTGAGGAGATGGATAGGATGCTCTTTTTAACATCACATGCAGTGAATTGATTCATAACAAAAGAAGAGTAGTCAGGAGTCGGGAGGGAAGAAAGATAAGTGATAGTAGCATGTTTATCATTCACATTAACTGTAGATGACGAAGAGAAGTGCTGATTAAGGGAGTTGATATCTAAGTTAAAAGGTGTGGATTCATGCCGTGACTTCCCAACTCCCAACGTACGAAGGAATTTCCAAACTTTAGCTGGATCATCGTTTTCTACCGATTCATGGATGTAGCGACGTTGAGCATCTCTACAAACTCTATTGCAGTGATTCCGAGCTAACAAATACTTTTGTTTTAAATTTTCACTTTTAGGGCTATTTTTCAACCTAGATTTTGCCATAGTTTTTTTATGCATAAGTTTCTTAATATCTGCATTTAACCACGGTGCAGGAAGATGCTTTATTTTAATAGCCCGCAAAGGAGCATGAAGGTCATACAACATTATAAGTGAAGAATTGAAAATTGCAACTTTGTCGTCTATAACGTCAGCATTTAATACAGGCGTCCAATCTATATTGGAAGCATCACAGCGAAGCTTCTCCACGTCCATGGAACCAAAACTGCGCTGCAGGAGAACTTTAGGTTTGGCTTTAGGAGGACGAATCTTGTACGATAAGAAAATGAGGTCATGATAGGAGAAGGCATCAGCAGAGTATTGTCCGTGTTTAGCAACATGTTGTAAAGAGGACACAAGTATAAGGTCAAGAAGAGATGGAGAGAATTGATTTGATTTAATAGGATAAATCACCCGTTAAATTAATAGCTTGAGGATATATTTTACTTCTTACGGTAGTTTGGTAAGTACTACAAGTATTCGGTCAAAAGGTCGACCCTCCTTTTGTAACAGGCACAGTCAGCCGTCTTTCCACAACTTCGGGAACCTGACGTGAGGCATCCATCGAACAGTTCCCAAAGCCAGGTGCCCATCTCCCCCAGGGCGATTCGTAGGACCCGCCCTGGGATGGCAGCTAGGCCCGGCGCCGCGCCGTTTTGTTCCCGCACAGGCGGCCGATTGCAGTCTCCATCTCCACCTCTGACAGAGGCAGGGTAGAGGTCAGGTCTTGCTCCGAAAGTAGTATATGTTACTACCTAAAGTAGAAATAAAAATCATATAGACTGTATTTCGGTATATATATATTTAATTTTTTTATTTAATACTTTTGCACAAAACAATAGTACAAGGAGGACTTAATGCTAGAATAATACTGGTTGGCTTGCCAGGTCACCACGAGAAAATGTGCTTTACCGTGGATCTTATCTCGATGTTACCATCACTAAACCATAAAATAACCACGACCACCTAATAGAGGGCCAGTTCTTAACAGATCTGGCAATATGTTACCATTGCGCTTAATTTGATATAACATTGTAACCTAATTAATTTGTTTTCCAGGTTATCCTCCATCGTACAACCAGTTGTATAACACAGAAAAGCCCCCTCACAGTCCGCCTTTGTGAGGGCTAAAATTATACAAGAATCTGAAGTCACCTGGGCAGGCCATGAGCTTGCTAGAATTAAAACTCTAGATTCAATAAATGTTAAATAATAACTTAAGCACGTCGATAGTAAATTAAACTTCTTAGACTTCTTAGATGAGTTTTCTTTTAATTCTAAATTGTTGGTTTACATGGGCCCAATTAAAACTGACTTTGCCGTTAAAAAAATTATAAGCATAATCTTCTTTATTCTTTTGAGGGCAAACCTTTGAGGAAATCCTTTCTAAAAGTTGAAGAGTTAGCCATCACTGAATGAATATACATGTATATATATATATATATACCTTATTTAGTTTATTTAACACTATTTCTTTTTATAACCGGTAAAGTAAAATAATCTTGGTCGAGAATTGGCACATTCACTTCTTTTTGTGCGAAAATTACTTTTTTTATTTAGAACGAGTGGTCCGAGTTGTTTTTTATACCTACTTAGGTACTCGCATAGATACATGCACATACATAAGTAAATAATCCCAGACCAAAGTAAGGGTCTTGGGCAAAAAAGCACAGACTTGCTCATTGCGATCACGAGGTCGTCAAGCAAGAATAGAAAGAGAATAAATCGAACGAACGTACGTACAAGTATGTTTGTTCGGTTATAATATTTCTTATATCTTGACAATACTGCAGATATACGCATATGTAGTTACATACATAAAAAGAGTAAAGACTGATAATAAAAAATCACATTTTCATAAAACAGATTTTCGAGGAAATCTAAAACGCTAGAGACAGCTTTTGAGATGCCTGTCAGGGATTTACCGCTCTACTAAACATTTTGATAATCTCCGTAGACGTCTCAGCCTGGTTATATTTCTTTATTCTTTAACAAATTTGGACAATGTTCAAGGCCAAGTGTACAAACGAGTACAATGAATATAAAGAAACTGACAGAAAAGGCGCGTAGCAACGAGTTTTTGCGAATTTGTAGAATTTTAGGCGGCAAATATATTTTTAGTAGAAACTCTATGTTCGTAGTTCGTGGTTAACCAGGGCAGGTGATTCAATTATGATGTTCAATTATTTTAAAATCGTGCCGAGAGCAGCCACGACCGCGTAATGGAATAAACTGAACTCATGTGTGGAATAGTTTTATACTGTCCGATTTTATACCAAGAGGTAATCAGATTTACCACACACCAGAAAAGAAACTCAGTAACAAACAAACTCTTAAAACAAACGCTTTCACTCATGGGGCATCAACTTAGTATGGGGCTTCCCCATACTAAGTTCAATGATGTGTGTCGTGGTTGACAGAAACATTTACATCACACCCAGAAACACAAATTTGCCTTGGGGAGAACACTTGTTTTATATATATATATCAAATAAAAATTCATATCAATATTAAAAATTACAACAATTTTAAACAACTGGCATCTGAACTGGGTAGGAGTCTATATCTCAGGTGATAGCGCCCCCAATGTTACTATAATTTTATTATTATTAGTAAAATGACACAAAAACTGAACAGTAAAAGTTAATAAAAATAATATAGAAAAATTAAAAATTACGGACTACATATTAAAATGTTTAATAAAAAAAAAAAAAAAAAAAAAATTAATTGAATTAGGCGTTACTTTTCGGAAATCCATAACGACAAAGTTTATTTATTATATTTAGTGTTAATCCCGATAATGTTGTTAGGCTTCAAGCAGGATGCACCACCCGCCCGCCCGCACGCCGCGAAAGTTAGTGTTATTGGGGTGCGAACGTTAGTATTATTATCGTGGGAACTCCGCCGAAGCCTCTGCTCTCGCCGAACCCTGTTCGACACGTGTTTCGCCTCTACACGAGGCATCCTCAGGAGCTGTTGACTCGCCGAACGCTAGAACGAGAGTGAATCACGCGGGTAGGAAACCGCTCTTTTAAACACTCGCTCCGCTGCCGCCATCTGTTGGTTGTGACGCACACCTTCCAAAGAAAATACGTAACAACGGCGATGAAACCAGATCTGTTTGTTCATTCAACAGTGTAAACATGTCATTTTTATGTTTTAATATTTCTAATTGTTCCAACACACTCATACGGAACCCTTTTTCGGAAATATGTAAGATATTGAAACTATTATTATCGCGAAGTGTATGACCGGTATCAATTAAATGTTTGGCAAAGTGTGATTTATCGGGATGATCGTTCCTATACGCGGAAATGTGTTCTTTAAATCTAGTTTCGAAATTACGGCCAGTTTGACCCACATACACCCCGTTGCAATCATCGCAAGTTAATTTATAAATACCGGATTTTTTGGAATTATCTAACTGATCTTTACTGTTAAAAATGTGATGGATATTGTTATTTGTTCGAAAGGAAATATTGACTTTATTTTTCTTTAATATATTGGAAATTTTATCTGATATGGGGCCCATGTAGGTCAAACTACCCACATATTTAGTAATCGGTTCTGGTGGGATTGCGTAAAGCAGTGAATTTACTAAACGTCGTTGTTTATTTTTGATCAAATTATCAACTATTTGTTTTGTATAACTGTTGGAAATCGCGATTTGGTATATTGTATTAAGTTCTTTGGCGTAGTTGTCACGGGACAGGGGAACTGACATTAATCTATGAACATAACTGCGGAAGGCAGCTAATTTGTGTTGTAAAGGGTGACATGATGAGGATGGAATAGCTACGTCCGTATGGGTCGGTTTACGGTAAATTTGGAAATCTAATTTGTTGTTTACTCTGGTTAAGGTTAAGTCCAAAAAATTAAGTGATTTATCTGATTCTAATTCTAATTTGAATTTTATTTTGGGGTGAATGTTGTTGAGTTTATTAACAAAAGTATCTATTTGACGGTGGGTTCCCGTCCAACAAATAATTACGTCATCTACATATCTATAATAAAAAAGAATATTTGGGTCACCCACCACGTAATTGCACTCAAAGTTATCCATGAAAATTTCCGCCATCAGTGGACTCAGAGGTGAACCCATAGTTAACCCCTCCCTTTGGCAATAGTAATGATTTTTGAATTTAAAATAATTTTGTTTCATACAAAGACTAGTAAGACTTATGAGGTCATCCCTTTCCCCGGGATGTAACCTCTGTCTTTCAAATAGATCTCCTAACAAACCTAGGCACTCCTCGTACGGAACGTTGGTGAATAAACTATCAACATCGAGAGATAATAATTTGGCATTGGATGGAAGGTGGGTATCTTTAACTTTATCGATCAAATCTAAACTATTTTTTAAACTATACTGAGGTTTGAACAAAGATTTGTTTTTTATAAGGGTATTGAGTTTTTTAGTAAAATAATAAATAATAAATTACAAATAGATAATTTAGTTATTTCAAAAGCAGATAAAGGTAATTCTATTGTCATCTTAGATAGGGCAGATTATGACCAAAAGGTCAACGATGTCATACTAACAGACGAGTTCGAACGTCTTAATTCTGACCCCACTAAAAAATTCACGTCCCAATTAAAAGAGGTTATTAAAAATACACCTTTCGTTTCTCCAGACGCTTTAAAATACGTAGTTCCTATGAATCCGCGGTGTCCTTTTCTATACGGCTTACCTAAAATTCATAAAGAGAATATCCCTATCCGTCCGGTAGTTTCATATGTTGGTGCGCCGGCGTACAATTTAGCTAAAAAACTCAATACCCTTATAAAAAACAAATCTTTGTTCAAACCTCAGTATAGTTTAAAAAATAGTTTAGATTTGATCGATAAAGTTAAAGATACCCACCTTCCATCCAATGCCAAATTATTATCTCTCGATGTTGATAGTTTATTCACCAACGTTCCGTACGAGGAGTGCCTAGGTTTGTTAGGAGATCTATTTGAAAGACAGAGGTTACATCCCGGGGAAAGGGATGACCTCATAAGTCTTACTAGTCTTTGTATGAAACAAAATTATTTTAAATTCAAAAATCATTACTATTGCCAAAGGGAGGGGTTAACTATGGGTTCACCTCTGAGTCCACTGATGGCGGAAATTTTCATGGATAACTTTGAGTGCAATTACGTGGTGGGTGACCCAAATATTCTTTTTTATTATAGATATGTAGATGACGTAATTATTTGTTGGACGGGAACCCACCGTCAAATAGATACTTTTGTTAATAAACTCAACAACATTCACCCCAAAATAAAATTCAAATTAGAATTAGAATCAGATAAATCACTTAATTTTTTGGACTTAACCTTAACCAGAGTAAACAACAAATTAGATTTCCAAATTTACCGTAAACCGACTGATGTGAATGATACCAAGACACTTTGTACACTTGTTTATTTGGATCTTTACAGCTACATACAATTTCACATTACACTTGTTACATTACGCTTGATTATAATTGACTTCACTTCTGATCAGACGTCTTATTCCCTTGGCTGCCACAACGAGACTACTCGCCCATTTCCGCCTTTTCCCACAGAAAATGTCAAACCGAAGTCTGCTATGATTGGCTGACAGCTGCCTGCGATAGGCAGAGTCCTCGTCCAATCACGCGCTGAACGGTGCTGCCATCAACTAGAAGGCACCTCGTGGTTGGTTGATAGCCCTTCCGGTCAACCACGTATTTACAATATCTGCCAACAAACTAAAATAACAATTTAACTTCTTTTATTAGTTAGTATAAATCACATCAAATTAATAAAGTCACGACATTCGGCCATCCGATATTGTGCAGTCTCCCGACGCACAACTTACATCACTGTTAGCTATCAAATATAAATATCTACCTAGTTCTTTAACACAATAAAATGTTGAAACCTTTACGCAACAATATTATTGTTTTTAAATTATTTTTATCTAATTTCATAAAATTATTATTTAGTATAATACACGAGAACTTGTTACAACTTTTTTTTTTGCACAAGATTCATTTTAGCGTCCTATTCTCATTTCATACTCAGTAACAGATATCTTAACACACGTTATCTAATTATAATCACGACATTCGGTTATTATTCATTTCTCATTTGGTTTTCATTTAATTTATTGCTAAGGAAGACTTACAGCTTACAAGTCTTTTAATTTTAATGTTTACTATAATACAATTGCAGGTCCCTGTGGAAGGAAAAAATATTAATAATAGAACTCAAACTTATTACCAGCTACGACTAATTAACAAAGTTATTATTTAAATTTAAATTAATCTACTTATTATCTATAAACTATTGGCTTCATTATCGAAAAGTCACAGCACAACTGTTGTCTAGCCGACGCTACATAAAAAAAATATCATTTGTTTTTTTTTTATATCAGTATTATTACAATATTGTACTTTACGTTTACGTTACTTATGGATAATTATAGTATCAGTTTACCACTGTAATATTTTTTTTTATAGTTATATAATTAATGAATATACATTTCTTTGCTTACAAACGTCCTTAACGTCAATGTCAGGTTGAAGAATCTTTACAATTTAGGTAATTGTCGGGGTCAGTT
This sequence comes from Lomographa bimaculata, assembly GCA_948107665.1. Taxonomy (NCBI): domain Eukaryota; kingdom Metazoa; phylum Arthropoda; class Insecta; order Lepidoptera; family Geometridae; genus Lomographa; species Lomographa bimaculata. Next base: position 21,652,804 of record OX403585.1, on the reverse strand, counting down.
GTAAGTAAATAGCCAATTTTCTTTTTCGGTGTTGTACAAAGACGACCAGAACAGTAAATAGCCAATTTTTTGTTTTTCGATGTTGTGCAAAGACGACCAGAACAATATAATTTACAGATTAAATAAATTAGCTTATTTGTAAGCATCATTGTACGTTAAGTAGTAAAAGGTCTCGATTCCGTAGGCAGATTTAAAGAGTCTTTCAATAAATTATGGCTTATAACGTGACATCTAATAATACTTTCGATGAAACAAGCACTACTATAGTTGAAACATTACTTATTCAACTTTGCCAAAATTTTATTATCTTACAAAAGATCCATATCTCGATGGGTTAGGTAATATTTTTGTCTGTTGCAGAGCATTGGAGTTTTCATCAAGTTAATCTATTATTACTCAAAGTCCAAGTCAAAACGGTCATTAAGCTACCAAAATTCTATAATGCCAACCAAAATTCGAGTTTATCAAATTCCGTTATAGGTCTTAACGGTTCATCAACAAAGAGATGACGATTAAATATTGAAGAGCTCTTAAAATCCAATGCCAATTAAACATCTTCATCAAGTGAAATGGTAAATGACAACCAAGACTTAACTGTAGAGTAAAGCAACATACCGCCAACCTAAATAGACGAATTCCACCCCAAGAACAAATGAACATTATTATTTACTAGTCTAATTAACAATACAATTTTAGTTTTACGCTAATATTAATAATCCATTAATAGAATAATTCCACATGAATTTAAAATTTTACTTAAGGTTTCACCCACTGGACACGAACACAAATTTACAAATTTGTTCTTTCACACACAATATTACATCATCCAATGTGAACTGTGCTTTAATTATTTTCAGAACGTCAATTAGGAGTCTTCTCATTTATGTAATCTTCAACTTAGTGTAGGTTGCATAAAGGAATTAGTATTTTTAGATTTATTAAATGAAGTACCGGTAATTAAGTTGCACAATCTGCTCATTTATAAACAAATATTAAAGTGTGCACTGTTTCTTATTTACTTTTTCTAATCGAAAATTGGGTACGTGAGGTTAATTTTTGAATTCAGTATTAATGTAATACTGTCCAATTTTTTGTGACAAAGGTGTGCATAAGCACAATTGTCACAATTTGTATTGCCTATTATATATACATGTGAAAGCTAAAATAATTAAACGTCCCATTGGTAAGTGTCTGGTCTTTATATAGTGGTATCTTTCACGTCCAGAAAATACCGTCTATTAATTAATCATTGACTGATTGAAGCGAGATCTCCCTGTTGACTCGGTTGGCCCAGCACTCTGTCAATATGTCTGTGTGTGGTTTATCGTTGAAAAGAACCTTGCAGGAAGAATACGAAACCATTTAAAAATAAATCCCAGTTAGAAAACAACAATTTGGTAGGACATCAGTCACCGTTTTTAGACCCACTCCGACCCGGGATCTAACGGCCACACATTCAAAGCTGAAACCTGCAAATACTATCAGTTACATCATCCAATTTAATGAGAAATATAAAAATCTAACGACTACTATCAAGAAGAAATCCATAAATAATTATCCTCAAATTTTTCTTCCTAAGGCAAACTGTCGGCGCGAGATCTCATTTCGGGGCAATTAACTAGTTCAAAAAGAGTTTATTAAAAATACAATCATGTTGCGATTATAAAATTTGGTATAGTGGTACATATCTGTAGTATTCTTGAGTATTTCTGCCATTGTCTTTATCTATTTACTGAAGCTTCAATCTATATTTATTGTTCTTATGTAAAATACGTAAACTATGTATAATGAAAGTGGCTTTCTTCCACAACACAGATCCGCATAGTGTGGAAGTCACATTGATTTTTAATTATGGAAATAATGAATACTGTATTATTACATGCAACTTCCGTAAATATGTTAACGTTGGTAAAAACTGTAATGTGAGTCTGATTGTCAGATAATTGACGTATGGAATTTTTTCTTTGTGTAAATAGCGCCATGAACTACTGTTGTTGGTCTCAACGTCGGAATTACATTAATTTTACTTAATTAACATCAACATTGTTCACTCACCCCACACACACATCCCGCAGAATCACCCACGAAAAGGCAATGACTCTAATAACCAATTTCGCGAATTCACAGTCATCTCGTGAAGGACACGGTAAGAAACTCGGTAGATAATACATAATACATCTTCATCTCTATTTTTCCAACAATTTATATACAACCAATAAACATAATACATTCCCTCATCATACATCACGGCCACCACAAAGCGCTCGCGCAGTTTGCCCCCGCGCATCCACGCCACATATATAATAATCATCGACCCTACAACGAGTCTACCCAATTAACACACCCTTTACCACTGATATAAATCCTCACGCTGGTAGTTTATTCATTACCCTAGGATTTCTGCTATAATACTCAAATCTGCCATAAATGACCTGTCCGTTCCGCTCAATCTAAACGCGCTCACCGCTATATTATACCTACGTCTAGTATTAAAACTATATAAGTACATCAATTCCCAAATTATATATATTGATAATCTTGCGAACTCGCATTTCATTTTCAAAAAATACACAAGTATGCAAGAATACCAATTTTTTTTACAGACTTGTATGAAAATCTAGTTATAAATACAGCCTTTTTCACTATTTATGCTATAAGTGCCCAAAAGTAAGCAATATACTAACCCACGTGGGTCGGTTGCCACATTTTAAAATAATTGATAGCATACATAGTCGATAAAATTTAAAATTAATGCAGTAACGGAATGTATAAAAGGAATCTCATTTGGCTCCATCACTTATCCCTTGACATCTATGTTCTCCATGGTTCATCCAGTTTGTACACAGCTTTTATACCCGCTATCGTCCTCAACTCGGCTTGTATTTAGTATCAGGGTTTTCAGGATCATTGAAGCTCATTTCCTCATGGAAAACAAAATAAATATTAGTTAAATAATCTTATGATCAATACAGTCATTATGAATGAAGAAAAACATAGCACAGATGTGAACACTTCATTTCATCAATTTACTAAATAAAAAATATACTTATTTGTCGGAACAAAAGTTTAATTGCTTAAAATTGCATTCGCTCTCTAATTCTTATCAACAAAATATAGCAAATTTTTTTTTTTATTTATTTATTGCTAATATAATAAAGACGATCAGCTCGGATACTGGCTTTGAGAATTAAATAATAAACAATATCATTATAATATTCATGGTAGTATCCAATTTTAATTCTTACCAAGGATTTAATTACAGGTTATCGCTTGGCAGACAGCGGTACACTGGGCCTAAAGTTATTCATTATTAAATGGCACACATAATTTAATATGTTATTATTATAATGGAGCACATAACCTTGTCCTTCAATATGGCATATACAGCCATGAGGTAATCAGTAAGGCACACAACATGACCCTACCTTTCGATATGGCAATCAACCATAAGCTTATCAGTATGGCACACATAACCATAAGTCATTGAGTATGGCACACATAACCATAATTCAGTCAGTATGGTACACATAACCATAAGTCCCTCAGTGAGGCACACATAACCATAAGTCTCTCGGTATGGCACACATAACCATAACTCCTTCAGTATGGCAAACATAACCATAAGTCCATCAGTATGGCACACATAACCATATGTCACTCAGTATGGCACACATAACCATATGTCACTCAGAATGGTATACATAACCAAACGTCGCTTTGCCGTCTCATGTTTAACTGAGATATGTCATTTCATGTCATGATGAACATTCTTCCTCTGTCGTATCTACATAAAAGATTTTAACTGCATCACGTCCAAAATGGCGTGCAAAATTTACTATCTTCTTATACCAATTTTTATATAAATTATAAGAATAGTTGTTTCATATGTACGCATCTATGTGTAGTAAGGAAAAATATTATGACCATAATATAATGAAATTTTAGAATAAAATAGCTTTACGAACACTCGACTGACTGGCTTATGAATCATTGCTTTTTAACAAGCTTTTTTTTTTCCTGGATATAACTTTATTCTTGCGTTACCGTTTCTACTTTGATTTTTATGCAATTAAATAATGTGGTAACATGAACAAGAATTATGCTTCATATATATTCATAAGTATGATCTCACAAACTTAAAAGTATCTCTTACAACGTTACAAACTATTATTCTTATCATCATTTTTATATCATCGATAGTATCAAACATTGATATTAGAGGGTAGTAGGTACACGTCTTCTTTAAAAATTGAACTCGGCAAAAATACAGTTATCAAATGAACTAGCGCGGGTGGATAGTCTCAAAATCATTTCGACCGACCCATGCTTCAAAACACAATTAAAATACATCAAAAATCCAATTTAATATTATAGTAAAATATATGTCGGTAGGTTATCATTTCATTTAACATCAAGCTAAATAAGGCGTTATTTATGTCAAAAATTTCAGTGATCGTTATCATATAAACTAGAATTCACACTAGTCATGGTCACTAAATCTCACCACTTCAGAGATACAAATAAATTTTCGTGGATGTAGGAAAAAAATAATCACTTATCAAATTATACAAAACGTGGGCATGATCATAAAAAGAAAAGGTAAATTTACATACCTCGGTTCTTTCCCGCTGCTGATATGATGTGAATGATACCAAGACACTTTGTACACTTGTTTATTTGGATCTTTACAGCTACATACAATTTCACATTACACTTGTTACATTACGCTTGATTATAATTGACTTCACTTCTGATCAGACGTCTTATTCCCTTGGCTGCCACAACGAGACTACTCGCCCATTTCCGCCTTTTCCCACAGAAAATGTCAAACCGAAGTCTGCTATGATTGGCTGACAGCTGCCTGCGATAGGCAGAGTCCTCGTCCAATCACGCGCTGAACGGTGCTGCCATCAACTAGAAGGCACCTCGTGGTTGGTTGATAGCCCTTCCGGTCAACCACGTATTTACAATATCTGCCAACAAACTAAAATAACAATTTAACTTCTTTTATTAGTTAGTATAAATCACATCAAATTAATAAAGTCACGACACGACCCATACGGACGTAGCTATTCCATCCTCATCATGTCACCCTTTACAACACAAATTAGCTGCCTTCCGCAGTTATGTTCATAGATTAATGTCAGTTCCCCTGTCCCGTGACAACTACGCCAAAGAACTTAATACAATATACCAAATCGCGATTTCCAACGGTTATACAAAACAAATAGTTGATAATTTGATCAAAAATAAACAACGACGTTTAGTAAATTCACTGCTTTACGCAATCCCACCAGAACCGATTACTAAATATGTGGGTAGTTTGACCTACATGGGCCCCATATCAGATAAAATTTCCAATATATTAAAGAAAAATAAAGTCAATATTTCCTTTCGAACAAATAACAATATCCATCACATTTTTAACAGTAAAGATCAGTTAGATAATTCCAAAAAATCCGGTATTTATAAATTAACTTGCGATGATTGCAACGGGGTGTATGTGGGTCAAACTGGCCGTAATTTCGAAACTAGATTTAAAGAACACATTTCCGCGTATAGGAACGATCATCCCGATAAATCACACTTTGCCAAACATTTAATTGATACCGGTCATACACTTCGCGATAATAATAGTTTCAATATCTTACATATTTCCGAAAAAGGGTTCCGTATGAGTGTGTTGGAACAATTAGAAATATTAAAACATAAAAATGACATGTTTACACTGTTGAATGAACAAACAGATCTGGTTTCATCGCCGTTGTTACGTATTTTCTTTGGAAGGTGTGCGTCACAACCAACAGATGGCGGCAGCGGAGCGAGTGTTTAAAAGAGCGGTTTCCTACCCGCGTGAGATTCATTTGCGGCGGAGCGCCTTTCGCGCTCGCCCTCCCGCCCGGTGACGCTGCAGAGGCTACACACAGCCAGCAGCATGTAGTCCGTTCGAAAAAAAAAAAAAAAAAAAAAAAAAAAAAAAAAAAAAAAAAAACCGCGTGATTCACTCTCGTTCTAGCGTTCGGCGAGTCAACAGCTCCTGAGGATGCCTCGTGTAGAGGCGAAACACGTGTCGAACAGGGTTCGGCGAGAGCAGAGGCTTCGGCGGAGTTCCCACGATAATAATACTAACGTTCGCACCCCAATAACACTAACTTTCGCGGCGTGCGGGCGGGCGGGTGGTGCATCCTGCTTGAAGCCTAACAACATTATCGGGATTAACACTAAATATAATAAATTAAAAATGTTTAATTATAATGGAGTAGGTATAGAGTATAGAGTTATAGATTTTGTTTTTTTGTTGTTTGACATACAAAATCTATAACGCCATCTTGCTTAAATAAAAGGAATTCGAGATAAGATGTAGGCGCCACATTCCTGCGTATGTCCATGTATCGGATTCGTATTTCATTATTCTGGCAAGAACACACAATCACAATTTCTATTGGAGTTTTGCCGCGAAGGTGAAAAAATGGCGTTGTTGATTTTGTGTAATTTTCCAAAACCTGTGATTCTTCGAGTGTTAATGTGTAATAATATAATATAATAATGGTGGATTATTAACCGTTAATACTTGGTAAATGTGCATAAGTGTAGGCAAGTCATACAAAGTTGAAAAACGTGATTTTCGCCTTCGCTCCAAAACTCCAATAGAAGTTCTAGTAAAGTTTCTACCACTTTACCAGGGCATGACTTGACTATGACTGGCTACTTGACTTTGACTGTGACTTGTGACTAAGACTTTTATTATGAAGAATAGAAATTGTTAATATTTGTTTAATATTTCGACTGAAGGACTATGCATGCATGGTCAAGAAATATTAATAAAAAAATAAAAAAAAACAATTTCTATTCATCAAAACTCAACCCATTACAACAAATATCTGAAACTGTAAACGTACCTTTGTATAGGTCTATTTGGTGTGGAGAAGTGCCATTTCCCAGAATCTGAAATTGATATTGCGGTCATAGTCCAGCTGGCTCCCAGTTTAGTGCTATACGTAGTAGTGTAGGTACCTGCTATGACGAGAATAAAGAGCGTTTATTGCTATTGGCTTCTCTCTCGCTCGCACAATTCGATATCTATATATATAAAAGAAAGTCGTGCTAGTTACACTATTTATAACTCAAGAACGGCTGAACAGATTTGGCTGAAAATTGGTAGGGAGGTAGCTTAGAACCAGGAGACGGACATAGGATTTTTAGGAACGTCACATAATTTTTTTTAATTTTTTTGTATACAAATAATTTTCTCATACGTCACTCGGATTTGGTAAAGTACTAGGCAAACATAAACATGAAGGAGGTAATAATATAGTCACGTGGCATTGTAACGCATGCCGGGTATGGCTTCCTAAACATGCACATTCATTGACTGTTAGTATTTTATTAGTTAATTTTTTTTTATACTAGATAGGTAAGCATTTTACCGCTATCTCACCTGATGGAAAGTGACGATGCGGCCAAAGATGGAACATGCTTGCCTAGAAGGTACCTATTCACTCTAGACTTGAAGACACCCAGATTATACTGTTCAGGGAACAAAGACGCAGGCAATGAGTTCCAAGCAAATATAATTAAATACGTGCGTTTCTGATTTTTTTTTCAACTAACAACAATTAAAACAATGAATGTTTTAATCTACCTTTCGTTTTTCATATATTTAAGAGTGAAAATCACATCTAAATTTGGAAAATGTGTTTATTCTACCGACTTCACAAATACTTGTGACTTGCTCTACTTGTCAAGCCCTTCTCAACGATACAAGCAAAGCTTAAAAAAACCGACTTCACCGCCATATCATCGGAACCTTGATCAGATTTAATGTATAAACACGCATTATTGCCTATAACTCAAAAACTAGAGATCAGACCTTGATCAAATTTCAATGGGATCACATGAAAAGCACCAGATTTCAAATAAAAAAAGAATCATCAAAATCGGCTCACAACGAAAGAAGTTATGAAGGCGGGTTAACGAGAACATCGTCAGAGTACGCTTTATTCATCACAAAATTGACATTATTGATGATATTTCAAGAACTCCTGATCAAATCATGATCAACTTTAAATGGGACCAATTAGAAAGCAACATCTATCAAACCAAAAAAAAAATTACGAAATCGGCTCACGTGGAGAGAAGTTATGAGATACCTAACACAAATATATATATATATATATATATATATATAGTCAACTTGAGTACCTCCTCCTTTTTTGGGAAGTCGGTAAAGAATAATAATAATTTTACTAAAACATTTTAAAGTTATTTTGTTACTAACAACTCTATCTATGGATTATGTCTGAAATAAATGTTTTTTTAAAGTAGGTAGTAGGTATTTTAGGTAGTTTACTTGAACAGGCTAGGCCCTAGGCTAAAGGGCAACTTGATTACATAAGTAAGAAAGCATTTTAGTAGGCATTAGTTTTATCCTAACTCCAAACGAGGCTATTCAAAAGTTATTAAAAAAATATCTCAAACCGAACTTCCTCACTTCAAAGCGTTTTTAATCGAAGTTGGGTTTTTATGGAGTAACTTCAGTGTTTTATTAAAATTTGGGTAAGTCCGGTTCATAAAAGTGCCATTTTTGTACAGGACGTAAGACCCTTCGTGTTTAAACTGGATTTGCATTTATATTGGCGCGAGTTGCGAAAATTTACACTGAAGTAATAGTCTTTTTATTTTAATAACTAGCCGTGCCCCGCGGCTTCGCCCGCTATTATCAAGTTAAAAAGTAGCCTATGTGTTAATCCTAGGTATAATCTATTTACATTCCAAATTTCACCCAAATCCGTTCAGCCGTTTAAGCGTGAAGAGGAAACAAACATACTTACACACAAACTTTCGGATTTATAATATTAGTAGGATTATATTATATTGTATATATATTATATTATATTATATATATATTATATTATATATATATTATATTATATATATATTATATTATATTATATATATATTATATTATATATTATGTTATATAGTAGGATAGCCGTGCTCCGCAGCTCTATTATCAAGTTAAAAAGTAACCTATGTTAATCCTAGGTATGATCTATGTATATTCCAAATTTCATCCAAATCCGTTCAGCCTTTAGAGCGTGAACAAACATATTTACACACTTACACACACTTTCCGATTTATAATATTAGTATTAGTATGATTATTGGAACTGCGCGTTGGCTTAGTTGGGTGGGTGTTCGCCTTCTAAGCAAGGGTATCGGGTTCGATGCCCGGTGGAATACACCAAAAACACAGATTTTCCTTGGGGAGCCAAGGCAAATTTGTGTTTCTGTTTCAGGTTGTGATTGTGTGTGATGTGAATGTTTCCGCAACCCACGACACAAATCATCGATCGTAGTGTTGGACTGTGAGTATAAAAGCGTTTATGGTAGTATTTAACTCAATTACAATAATTGAACCGCTAGCAAAGCTTAAAAAAAACGATTTTATCGCTTATATTTTGGTTTTGGCTTGACCGATTTCGATAAAATTTATATGGGACCACCTCTCCACCAAACAAAAAAAATATCAAAATCGAATTGAGAACCACCTTTTTTGAAATAGTCGTAGTAGGAATAGTCATCACAAATGTTTATTTATAACCCCCGACGGAAAAAGAGGGTGTCATAAATTGTTAAAATTCACGGGTATTATTTGTGCGTCTATCTGTGGCTACGTAGCTCCCAAACTGCGACGATTTAAATTTAGGAACGATTAAGTTTTTTGTTTGAAAGGTAACTGGATAGAGAGTGTTCTTAGGGAGTTAAAAATGACAATAATTTAAACGCAAGCGAAGCAGCTAATTTGAAAAATATTGGTGCTAATTCTGTTGAGCACCGAACTAACCTAAACTAAACTAAAAATAAACTAATTTTAGTCAAAGAATAACTAAACGCTATTCTGATTTTACGTTGAACTTAATTTAAAAGTTGAAATGACAGGACTAAAATTGATTTTGACAGCAACCAAATTGAATTGTATTCACAAGAGCCGCAATCACATATTCCTCCATTATAGACTTTGTAGGTCAGCGTTTGCTTCATTAATTGCACGTGTTATTCTTTCAAGCAAAAGATCACATTAAAAATAATCCAGATCTTTTTCATACAGACTAATTTGAGTTTAAAATTTAAATTTTTTGTCTTAATTTGACGTAAAACATGTACATCAGAATAAGAATTTGGTAATTTTCACTAGTAACTAAACTAACTTAGTCCTGTCAAACTTAATTTTAGTCTAATCTTGCATTTTCTGAATAGGTTTTGGACTAAAGCAGGACTAAAACTAATTTTAGGCTAGTTTAGTCTAATTCTGGACAACAGAATCGGCACCAATGGCTAAATGTACAAAGAATGCGGAGCCAAAATATAAGAAAAATCATAGGCCATAGAAAAGAATAATTATGGGATATCGCTGTGACACGATAATGTACGACCCGATATTTCACGGCCCAATTTATACAGCCTATGAGTCCCTATACTGTACGACCAATAATGCACGGCCCGATAATTTACGATTAATAATTCACATCCAGTATTCCGTGGCATGTTCCAATTATCAGCAGCCTAATTCTGTAAGTCAGCTTCATGGATGAAATACATATAACATAGACAAATCTCAGCTTTTTTAGCCCACAGACTAAATAGAAATAAAAACCACCGAAGAAAGACCAGCTGCCGTATTCTGTATCATGGATGGGCGTCATTAAATGTCAAAAAACTGTCAAAAGTGACATACCACCTGTCAAAAGTGACATAAAATCTGTCAGCAATGACATAATAGCGTCAAAAACCAAGCCGATTCAACGACTGAAACGAAAGAATGAAACAAAGAGAATACAATACATAAACCACAGAGCATGAAATTTGCTCAGGCTGTTACTTGTGGCGAAACTGTCTATGAATTACGTTTCATGTATATTTATCGATATTTTCGTGGTAGTGCTCGCGAATTGGGTAATTACCAGTTGATTTGGTGAACAATAGTTATAACATATTTACAGCTAAGGCGTCTAGAAGAAACGCGAGCGAGTTCCCAATCCCATGCTCTGTGACAACAGAAATACAGAGCATATATTCTAAGTGGACACTTTAAGATATCAGACAATTCGGTGATGTTAAATAAATGCAGGCCTTACATTCAGTTTATAATAATTTAATCATTACTTTTTTTTTGAATTCATGCTTTTTCAAAGATAATATAATCACTCTTTTCTCTTGAGCGTTTAATGTTTGATAACAATAAAACAATAGATATTTGTCATGATGACAAATTAAAGTTGAAAAATTTAATGATTTTTCAATGATTGGTTATTTTTAATAAATTCAGTCCTTTCTTATTTATTTAAAGCTATTTATTTCCATAGAGTTCAACAATTACTTTTAGGAACTATATTCCACAAATAGGGTGAAATGAAACGTAATTCTTTGGTGGTTTTTATTGCTATTTTGTCTGTGGACTAAAACAGCTGCCACTCTACTACATATTTTTGTTGCACGCGGTTTCTATTTAAATTAAGCAAAAATGAACCTTATTTCTTAGAAGTTTTGTCTTGAAACCCTTTCAACAATTTCGTATTGAAACCGTTTGCAACAGAGATAGGTGACAGGGGGTCTGGCCTTTCTTCGGTGGTTTTATTGCTATTTAGTCTGTGGGCTAAAACAGCTGATATTTGTCTATGGGCGTGACGCCCATCCATGACGCTGACTTACAGAATTAGGCTGCAGCTGATTTAGTCCACAGACAAAATAGCAATAAAAAGCACCGAAGAATTACATTTCATTTCACCCTGTTTGTGGAATCGAATTCATTAAAGTAATTGTTAAACTCCTTCGAAATAAATACCTAGCTTTAAATAAATAAAAACCGACTGAATTTATTAAAAATAACAAATCATTAAAAAATATTCAAGCTTACAACTCTTCAGCGATACGAGTATAATAAACTTAAAATAACTTCAATTGTCATGACTAATAATCGATTGTTTTATTGTTTTCAAAAATAAAACACTTAAGAGGAAAGAGCGATTACATTATCTTTAAATATATTTAAAAAAACGAATGATTAAATTATTATCAACTGAATATAGGCTTGCATTCATTTGACATAAGCGAATTCTCTGATATCTTAAACTGTCCACGTATTACTGAATATATGCTCTGTATTTCTGTTGTCACATGATTAGAAACTCGCTCGCTATTCTACTAGACTTCATCAATTCATAGACAATTTTGCCACTAGTAGCAGCGTGAGCTAATTTCATGCTCTGTGGTTTATTTTTAGTATTCTCTTTTTTCATTATTTCGGTTTCGATCGTTGAATCTGCTTGATTTTTGACGCTAATATATCATTTTTGACAGTTATTGACGCCCATCCTTTATAAAGAATACGCCTGCATGTTGTGCAATACGGGCCGTACATTATTGGATGTGAAATAACAACACGGACCGATATTTTGTTCAGCCGATAATACGCAGCTAGGAAAAATTATTTGCTTTCAACGTACACGAAATATCAGCTCGTGCAATACTGGTCGAAAAATATTAGCACGAGCTGATAATGTACAGCCAATAATGCACGGCCGATAATCCGAGTACATGCAAATGTCAAAGTCAAAGCCTTGTTTGGATGATCCAGTAATTTCAAGAGGGCAAGATAAGTTTTAATCTAGCTAAATGTATGGAGTCTTACAGGAACTTCTGCATTTACGGCAGCACCATTAACATTGAGTTATGATGAATTAAAGTGTCTAAAAAATTATGCCATTTGCAACCCTATTTCTTCAGCTACCGTTCTACACCACATAGCCTTTGGACCTAGACATCTGACAGTAGTGGCCATAACAAAGGTTAAGGTCACGCGCCGCATATGTAACTATGGTATGTATGTATGTATGGTTGTCAAAAGTATTTTAAAAATATATTTTTTTATTTTTGTACAGAAATTTTTTATCCGATTTCGAATTTCGTTTTCTGGCAAACGATTCCTGGCACGGTACACATACACACCACCAAGTATTACTACCCCTTTTTGTTACAGGTTGTATAGTATGTTTGTCTATGGTTGGCTTCTAATTATTGGCTGTGCAATACTGGACGTATAATATCGACACGGAGTTATTTTACGCAGCCATTATTGCACACCCTGATATTTGTAGGCCTTGTACTGGCTGTACATTATTGGCATCGGTACGAACCTATTTTGTACATGCAATAATTGGCCACCCGGTAATGCACGTCTTGATATTTCGAATACATGTATATGAAATTGGATGTACAAATAGGAACGTGAATTATGGGTCGTACATTATCGTCTCCCCAGCCAATAATACACACCCTGATATTTCATGTGCTCTAGATATCAGGCCGTGCATTCACAGGTCGCCAATTATTGCTTGTACAAAATCGTACCGTATCGATAATGTACGGAACGCACAACCGATATTTCATATACATGACTTTTACATTCATTATATTCATTTCATATGCCATTTTACGGTCGCGAAGAAGTCGCGGCGCCTCTGAATCGATGACAGTAAAGGTTAAGGTTTTTTTTTAACCACCCGGAAACCCTTTTCGGGGCGGAATCGAGTTGGATGATACTACTATCAAAATAACCTGACATATAAGCTGACAAATTCAAAGCTTCAGAGCTTGGGTCATCGCCGCATGGTTGCCAGTCTCTCGTTTTTTTATTGAGAGAGAGTGTATCAAGGAACTGCACGATCTAGTTCCCCTATCCCTGTTCGATCATCGGACAAGCAGACAAACTGCTAACCGACACCGCTAAACGGTAGACATTCCACAAATGTGCACGAAGCGTTTTGCTTCCACATTTATTGTCAAAACTGCAAACGAATGGAACTCCTTGCTGAGTCGGTGTTTCCTGATGAGTACATTATGAGAGTCTTTAAGTCGCGAGTGAATAGGTATCTTCTAGGCAAGCTTGCTTCATCGTCGACCACATCGTCGCTTACCATCAGGTGAGATTGTGGTTAAAAGTTTGCCTATCTTAAATTTAATGAAAATGTACAAAATCTGTCCGTGTTGTTGTTTCATATCCAATAATGTACGGCCTGTTTTGCATACCCTGATAATTAGAAGCCAAACCATGGAATACTGGTAGCGAATTATCGGCCGTACATTATTAGTTGTACAATATAGGGACTCCAATTCAAACTCCAATCACTGCGCTCAGTGATTATATTATCTTTGGCTACCTACGCTAATATTTACTTACTTTGCTAATTGCTATTGTTGTATAAATAAACGTAATGAATTTTCCGTGAAATAATGGCTGGAAATATGCAATATAAATGTGTGAATTGTGGTAGACCAGCAGCTGCTCTTTTCAAGACCTATGGACCAACAGTTTTGAAGCTAACTAAATGTGTAAGTTTTAATATTTTTTGTTTAATATTAGAATAAGTTAACTTTATTATTGTTCGTGTACTGCAGTTTGTCAATTGATCAGTGTGTAAATGTTGTACATGGTAAATATCAGAATTTGGACTATCTTTTGCTTCCCAACAAACCAAACTGCCACCGAGGTTAAGTACTTACACAAGTTTTCAAAATTGACCTACCTAATATTGAGTTAATTAATATATCATTAAATTGAGCTAGTATTTTGTGTGAGTGTACATTCCATTATTACCTACTATTTTATAGGTATAGGCTCTGTCTGCTTCACACTGGTTTAATTAGAATTAAAAGTAAACTATGTAAATCCATTCTACTCCCATGAATCACATTACCTATCTCTCTGCCGAATGTATCCGAAATTTGATAATGCTGGCGTGATTGAGGTATAAGAACAATAACAAGCAAACTTACATGTATATATTAAGTCTGCACTAATATTTTAAAGCATTTTTATCTCACCTGATGGAAATTGAAGATGAAGCATGCTTGCCTAGAAGATACCAATTCACTAGACTTGAAGACTCCCAGATTATAACGTTCAGAAAACAATAATGATAAACGAAGAAGTGAATCACTTCAAGTGAACTGGAGGTCAATCTTAAATTGAAAGAAAGTAAGATTTTTTTTTATTTCGACACGTAGCTAATATATAACAAAAAATGTAAACACTTTGAACTAATAATTAATTAATGGAATAATTAATTATCATAATGCATGCCGAAATGGGTTTGTCTCAGCACAAAAGTCAAGCACGAAACTCGACGCTGATTTTCAGGCAAACCTGCGGGAAAACCAAATTGATAACATTTGATGGTATATCTTGTTGTTGAATGGTAAAAGGGGGGAAGGGGTAAAAATTAATTCATGCACAACACTTAGGTTTTCCCTAAGTCAAAAGTTTTTAACTTTGACCTGTTTTTAATTTCAGGATAAATGCAAAAAAATTGTGGACAAATACATAGAGTATGATCCTGTGATTGTTATGATCGACCTAGTACTCATGTCCAAGGAAGCACAGAGACATGTCCTGTACAATACTGAGTTTAAGGTATGGTTCATTCTTACACCAATCCTATCAATACTCCATCGTCTACCACATCGTCACTTACCATCACATGGGATGGTGGTCAAAAGATTGCTTATCTAGAATAAAAAGAAAACAAATAGTATAAAGTATATATTGGTCAAATGCTAGCTCAAGCCCACTACCGGTGGGTAGCGAGTATAAGGTATATATTGGTCAAATGCTAGCTCAAGCCCACTACCAGTGGGTAGCGTTCCCATCATGCTGGCGGCATTGCCTCTCTAAATTGCAATGCTAATATGTTGAGCCAAATAAGTGCCAGCATTTTGATCATTTAAGTTACCTATAAACTTGATGTCTTGTAGGTAACTTAGGTCTTAGCTGTTTATAATTTTAGGAAGTATAGGCAATTGGCCTGTAGATATTACCCACACACAAAGCAATAAATGCTAGCTTATCAGAGATATAATATAATTCTATACTAAAATTTAGTTTTTATGAAACACTAGTTGGTCAAATTAGCCTGAAATAAAGAAAATGTTATTTAAATAAAATGTTGGGTTTGACTCCAAAACTACAACAGAAGTACTATAAAAATGTCTACAAAATTATAAAATAAAAAACATAAAATCAAATTAAAAATCAAATCAAAATAGGTATTTATTTGTCAGAGTATGGTAAATAATGAATAGTATGTAATAGATTTTTTTATTTGACTTTAATTGTCACTAGGACAAGTTTTATGAGCTACCCTTAACATAGTGAACTAGTGAGACTGGATCAATTCTCGACCTTCCTCGCCCCTCCAGTCTGGTGTTAAATTGGATGTGGCGCTCAATAGTGAATGTGTCATCTGAAAAATGCCAGCCAACCACAAGCTATCAAGGTGCATCCAGACCAAAGTAAAAATGTTACAATGCTGAAATATTAGGTTATGGCAATTTATAAGAATCAATCATAACAAAATGTATGTTGTAAATGCTTTTATAGATGCAATAAAGAACTGAATAATAACATTTTATGGCAGTGATATTCAGAATATTATGGTGTTGATCCCAGTCATATTGGAAGCTGCTCATCATCCTGATAATGCTGGAGACTTACGGAGTGTGGCGTAACGACAGCCTGTTCAATATTGCCATCAGCGCCATGTGTGGGACACAAAATGGTGACATAACCAGTGCAAATTTAACGTAAGTGTTTAATTCATCTTATGTTTCGGTCATCGACGTAATGTAGCTAGCCTATGAGTGTTCTATCTATTACGGAGAGTGTGCACACAATTACACCAGTTAATGCCCCCTTGCCCATTATATCATCAGACTACAAGACAAATGTGATGATTTAAGTCATATCCGCTCGAAGCGTTTTGCTTCTACATTTATCATCAGTACAGCAAAACAGTGAAACTCACTGCCCGCGCCTTTGTTCACCGGGCAGTATAGTTTGGAAGTCTTAGAAGTCTAGAATGAATAGATATCTCTAGGTAAGCATGCTTCATCTTCTGCTGCATCCTCACTTTCCATCAGGCGAGATAGCAGCCAATTGGTTACCCATTTAGCGTTAAAAGCATGTGTGATGCTTTTCATTATACGAACTAATTGTTACCTATAATAATTGATCGAGCGATACGAGATCTCTAACTTTGTTGACTTGGGTGGTTCAGTGCTTTGTCTGTCCCTCCGTCTGCCAGAAGCACCTAGCGTTTTAACCATACAAGTGAATAATTTAAAATTCCAGAGTATATAACCAAAAATGCATTTAAAATTATATTACTTTGCAAGTAGAGTACGAAAACATAATAAGATTTAAAAATTATCTATGTTTAGAAATAATGTTCTGGTAGTACATCGTAGTCATTGTTTCCGATAACTTCAATCTAGGAGTCTTTCAATCACGAGTGAAGAGGTATCTTCTAGGCAACCATCTTCGACCAATCGTCACTTTTCTTAGGTGAGATGGTGGTCAGATGCTTGCTTATCGAGATTTAAAAAAAAAAAATCAGTTCAATTTTGTCCCAAGTCTATCTCTTAAACTCCTGCAAATGATTTAAGCTGAAATTTGCATTAAACAAGAAATACAAAACTGAATCAATTATTACTAAGAAAAAGTTGTTAGCAAATTAAGTAAGTTTTTTTCTAGGCAAATTGTAAGCACGAGCAACGAATTCAGACGTAGGATAGAAGCGCAGACCATAAGGATTTCGTGTGCCGATTCCAAGTGGGGTCTGCCCCCAGTTTAGTTCGTAGTTGGCGGCGCTGGCGTTATTCTCCGTCTCTCTTGCTCTCGTAGTTAAGATGCACTGGGGGAACGTCCGTCTTACGACTGCCACGACGCCAAGCGGCATTTTGGGTCGCAGAAGGTTTGTCTTCAGAGCGCCCATAACAACAGCGCTTCTATCCTACGTCTGAATTCATTGGCACGAGATATCAGTTCAGGACAAACAACTACTGTAGATGTAAATTATTAATCAGTTGATTAACATTTTCAGAAACGTTCCAGCGAACCTTACTACACCGGCATTGCTGCGAGGACGCGAATGTGCGGCGTGGGCGGATCAGAAGGGAGATGACTTGGACCTCTTTATCTGGGAGAAAGACTTCTATATCAAATTCATATCTATTTTTGCGGGTAAGATCCATAACGATTACTGTTTTTAAACGCTAATGACAAGGAAAGGCCTCGGAAAAACTGGCTGGATGAATCGACTCATGTATATTTTACTCTTGTATAGTTACTTGTTAAACACTTTTTTAAAGACAAGCTTTTAAAAGTCCGCCATATCTAATATCTTTAAACGAGCAATTCTTGTATATATATATAAATATATATGTGTGTGTAATCAGGATCTCGGAAACGGCTCCAACGATTTTCATGAAAGTTACAGTATCGATTTATCAACGTTCCAGGTCCGAGAAATGCTTGGTTCCCAAACTGCATTTGAAAAACCGGGTTTAAGAAACTATCAGCGCCATCTATTACGCCATGACCGATGTAAAAAACTGTTTCTACTCGACACTAGATGGAGCTTTCTGAGACTACAAATTCAAACACATTCTACCAAAAACAAAAAACCGAGCAAAGCTCGGTCATCCGGATTTAATAATATTTGGATTTAAAGTGACGTAACTTTATTTTTCGAGTTATTCTCAGCAAGCCCTTTCTTTTTTCATATTCTTTTCATTCATATTATACAGAATGACGTCAGACAGCTAAACATGCATTGTCATCCAAACTAAACGTGAATAAAAAATTTCAGCTCAATTGGTTGAAGATATCTGCTTCAAAATTGAGTTGCAAGATTCCACTCTGACAAACATACATACATTGCAAGTTAAATAAAAGCTTGTAAAAATCACATGAGTCGATACATCCAAGTCAGTTTTAAACATAACATAAACGCTTTTAATAATCATCTTGAGTTACTTGGTATGTCGTTAACTTCAAAACTCAATTTTGGGTCTTACATTATTTTTTGGTCTTAAAAGCCCAAAAAAATGGGAATCCTTGCAAAGGTGAGATGGTACTTTACTCCGGAACAATTACTGGACTTGTACCAAGTGCAGGTGTTTTAATATATAAAGTTTTGTTCTCATCTTTGGGACGGTTCAGCTAAGTACCAACTAGAGGCTCTTGAAATCATTGAGCGAAGAGCCAAGAGACTTAGTTGACTGATGCATAACTTCAGAGCTTAGGGCATCGTCGCATGGTGGCGAGTCTCTCGGTATTCTATTGATTTTTTCGGAGTGTTGTGAATGGAATTACACAATCTAATACCCCCTTCTTCATTATATTATCGGACATCGAGACAGACTCTTAAGAGACACCGCTATATAGACATTCCACAAATGCGGACGAAGCGTTTTGTAAAAGTGTGAACTGCAAAATAATGGAATTCCTTACCTGAGTCTGTGTACAGAAACACCAATTTCCTTTGGGAAGAAAACATGTGTTCCTATCGAGAATCAAATTCAAATTCGTTTATTCACATGTGCTCCAAAGAGGAACTCATAAAAGTTAATGACTATTGCCAATCGAACACGATACCCGCTGTTTAAAAGGCAGATGCGTAACTAACCAAGCCAGCGGGCAGTTCTAACTAAATAAATACCTACATTATATTGTATTGTTATTGTTTTCGTTATTTCAGGAACAGTGGCCTTCATACTAACTGTCCAGGGTTCAATGCAGTTGTTGAAACCAATCACTACACAAAGCGCAGGTTTGTATAAAACATTGTTATTTTATTAGTGAGTAGTTTTTAAGATATTTATATAGATACTAGCTATACCTGTCATGCGTTGCAATACCACCTGAAGAACAGTATTTTACCTCTATCATGTTTATGGTTGCCTAGTACTTTAATGCTATACAAAAAACTTATTGACTAAATTATTACCCCTATGTTTATGTTTGCCTAGACCAAATCCGAGTTATTCCTAGTCTATGAGATTGTTTTTCATGAATTTTTCGATGTTTAATTTATTAAGTACTGTATTTCGTATTAAAGGACAATGTTTCCAGTGATATTACAGGGATAAAAGAGATTTATTATTCGATGTAAGAATCTAAACCATTCTTGAATCCAACTTGGTCGACCCAGTTGGCGTAGTGGACAGGTGTCCGCCCTCTGTGCCGTGGGTCCTGGGTTCGATTCCCGGCAGAAGTACAAATTCCTTACCACGGGATATTTGTACTTCTGGTTCTGGGTGTAATGTGTGTGTGATGTGAATGTTTCCGGCACCCACGATAC
The DNA here is from genome assembly GCA_948107665.1 of Lomographa bimaculata. Lineage (NCBI taxonomy): Eukaryota > Metazoa > Arthropoda > Insecta > Lepidoptera > Geometridae > Lomographa > Lomographa bimaculata. The sequence goes on along the minus strand of OX403585.1, from coordinate 21,632,603 downwards.
AAGTCTTTGAACTTAGTGTGGGGCTGTGAATGTGAATGCGTTTGTTTTGTTTAACTGAACACACACAAAAAAATAGGTCCAGCTGTTTAGGAGTTCAGTCACAAACATACATAAAAAATGTATAAAGATATGGATAAATCGTGCAAGCGTGAAGTTTACCGTCGGACGAGTACCATGTTCGTTTCAGCTGGGCTTCTTCCAAGAGTTCCTAGAGATAAGATTAATAGCTGGGTTTGGGGCTGAATGTGGTGGCGCGGTAGATCTGTAGAACTAAAACAAGGGGCCTACTCCGCTTGGGCGGATACTCGAATCCTATCTTGCAGGGAGTAAATAATTCTCTCCCCTGGCTAAGGCGGTTGAAGCTAACTACTGTCATCCCTAACTACCTCCACTGCTGAAGCCCGATGGGTCACTGGCCCACACAAATAAAGAAAAAACAAAATCATTTGCTTCTATATTTTATTCAAGATAGGAACATGTTTGACCCCTTGTCATTTGTATCTCGCTATCCGATACTATTATCGTACAGTGTACAACGGAATTACACAATCTAATTCCCTCATCCCTGTTCTATAATGGGGATGGGGGAATTAGATTGGGTAATTCCGTTGTACACTCCGAAATGTAACCGATAAAATACAGAGAGTTTGCCACCATTAATTTACCATGCGATGATACCCTAAGCTCTGAAATTTTGCATCAGTCAACTGTTCGCTGATAATAAGCTTCTCTTGGCTCTATGCTCAATTATGTCAAGAGCCTCAAGCTGGTATTTAGCTGAACCGTCCCAAAATGAGCACAATTCTCCATGCATGAACGCACCTGCGCTTGGTACAAGTCGAGCATTAGTTTACCGTCTCACCCTTGCAAGGAATCCTAGGTTTTTGGCGGCTAGTTGGGCTTTTGACACAATATAAGCTTATACTCGCGGAATCTTTTTGTTTAGATGCTGGTAGCTCTATATTGTCTGCAAATCGCCTATGACTAAACCCACATTTAAGAGATTGATGTTTGTAAAGCGCTACGCAATTTAGTCGTTAACAAAGCCACTGGCCCTGATGGTATTCCAGTCATAGTTCTGAAGACATGCGCGCCTGAATTGACCCCGATTCTGACACGTCTCTTTGGAGACTGGTCAAGTGCCAACAGCATAGAAGTCGACATGTAACCTGTACCCATAAAGCAGGTTGCGCCGTCCCTGCCAACCAGAGTTTAAATTCAGTTCCTTTCTCCCTAAAAAATGTGTACTAAACAAGGAGATCAGAAATGACCTCCTGAGTGACCGGCATTATGAATTTCACCAGAACCGGTCAACAGAAATAGAGGTAATGATTGGATCATTGAATTCTAGCTTCTTGGCCGGGCAACCTCTATACCCTTTTTACCATGTAACAAGACAAACTCATCCATTTATAGTTGACATAGTCCCAGGTCGTTCAAAGCGTCTCGCATCTATGATTCTTATCTGTACAGTGACGAAGTGAAAATCGCCGTCCGCGTCTTTGTTCCCCGAACGGTTTAATCTAAAAGTTTTCAAGTCTAGAGTAAAAAGATATCTTCGAGGCAGGCATGTTCCATCTTTGCATTATCAATTTTGATCAGGTGAGATAGTGGCCTAATGCTCGCTTAATTGAAAGCGGGTGCTTCCCATGCTGTCATTTAAATTTGATCAAGATCTGAAAAGTAGTTTTTGAGATATCCTCAATAATGCGTATTAAATTCATTGAATCTGATAAAGGAAGAATTATAAAGAAGATAAAGCGATGAAGTCGTTATTTCAACTTTGCTAGCGTTTAAATTATTTGAAGTCGGTTTCAAAGGCGTGCCCGCTGTACCAACTGGGTGGTTGTAAATATTTGTTAATAATATTTCAGTGAGTCTGGTGCGGCTGGTGAAAGCGTTCTCTCTATCGCACGTCAGCACTGTGTTCACCCTGGCCGCGCTCGTGTGGGGCGCAGAGGGCGCGGTGCACACGCGGGCCGTGCACTACGCGCTGGTCGCCGCCTACAGCTGCGCGGTGCTGCTCGGCATGTTCACTGGTGAGTGCCGACCTTGTACTCTATGAACATGTGAACCAGACTACTTATCCAGCAACCGTAACTCGTCTCCCGAAACGCTCCTATTGCGACCCTATAGCGCGGTGGACGCCCTACGAGCTAGTACTACGTGATAGTAGTGCTAGCATGTTCACTGCACTGGTCCGGTACAGAGCAACCACAAAGCTGTACGCGGCTACAAGCACGTAGTCATGCCCAATTGCTCCATCACGTAGTCATCCCATTGCTCTAATCGATTCCATAATCTATTTCGGTCGCTATGGGACGTTAATGAAAGGATAATTTCGTATCTTGAGGCAGGGATTGAGTAGCTCAGTGGTTAGAGCTTTAGACACTGGCCACTTTTACTACTTAATTCAGCCTAGCATGGCTAATAATAACAAAATCAAGTATTTTCTATCTAATCTAATGGTATAAGAATCTTAGTCCTGACTACTGATAGACTGACTTAGAGTCAATGCACAGCCTAAGCTGCTGGTCGTAGAGACTTGAAATTTGGAGGGTGCATTTGTCTTAGTGCATTAGGGGTGTATGTACTAAGAATGGATTTTAGAAAATTCTACCTCTAAGAGCGTAAAATGAGGTGAAAACGTTTGTATGAAAGTCCTTTGTTTTCGAACTTATAGCAATGAAAATTGGTATTTGAGTATTGGTAAAAATTAAGTTATCAATATTTATTGCCTGGGGTGTATTAAGTTGGTGGAGAGGGGGGTGAGAGTTCATGTCGAAAGTTCTTGATTTATTTAGTTACATTGATGGTAATTGGTATTTAAGTAGTTTATTTAAAACAGAAAAAATATTTTATCAATATTTTTTGCCAGGGGTGCAATAATTTTATTTATGAAATTAATGATGAAAATTGTATCTGAGTAGTAAAATGAAAAGTTATTTTGTTAATTAGTCAACTGTAATTACTTTAAATTATAGTACACTAGAAATAAATACTCTTGTAGTTAAATCTATTATAATCACAGAATATTATAAATTCGAAAATTATTATATAAAACGCTATTTTTTAAACGCTTTCACACTCACAGCCCCACACTAAGTTCGATGACTTATGTCACACAATCAGAACCAGAAGCACTAATTGCCCATGTGGAGAAAACTTGTGTTTACGCCGGAAATCGAACCCGATACAGCCGTGCTTAGAAGGCGAACGAGAACCCATCTAAATATTCATTCTATTATAAGTAAGATATGCTTGTCTTGTCTTGTTTCAGTGCTATATGAATGTCCAACGGCTGTCACAATACTGGTGCTATCAGTAAGTAACGTAACAAAATATACAACGAGCTTCTACATAACGCCCTACCTGAGGAACTTTGTAACTTGAATAAAACATTACTACAGTATCACAGAGTATTTATTTAAAATATAATACCTAATTAACATTGTTATATTTTTTTTAAGCAACCATTGAAGGATCTATAAAGAATACAATTTTCTTAGTTTACAATACAAAAGTTTAGTACGTGATGTTTTTTCTACAATAACTTGTCCCCACATTGTCATAAAAAAATTCGGTGCGTCTTTACTGGCAGGAAGTTCTTAGAGATTTCCGATTAAATTTTATTAATAGTATACAAATTGTTATCTCAACTTGGATATATATTTTTAATTAATTTACAATATAATTCTCAATATCGGATAAACGGTTTGGTATGTAAATAGGTTAACAAAAAGACATCGATATCCATGGAAAAGGACATCGGCTAACAGCAACTACCAAGTCACAACGCGTCGGAACTAATAGCAAATAGCATTCAAAGCTATATAATAAAAATGGATCGGAATGGAAACGGGTAATATACGAGTGAATAAGCCTTACAGGCAATCTTGCTTGTCGATCGCAATGTCACTTGAATATCAGGTGAAATAGTGGCCAAACATTTACCTATCTCGGATAAAAAACAAATGTACAGGGATGGGGTAACCATCCTAGTACATTTTTTAGTACATAATATATTTTTCAAGGCAAAGATAAACAAAATTCGGAGTATCTACTTCATTAGCCAAATTTACCAAACCAAAAAGTAAACCTTACAAATGATCTTGTAATTACTTACTATCCTACAGAGTTGAATTTTTACATGTTGGTTCAGTTCCTATGATGCATGTTTATGGTAATGATGATCGGAATCGACATTCAGGATTAGCCTCGGATAAAGGAGATCTACAACAGTCAACATCATGGACACGAAATTTTGCATTTAATTAAAATAGTTTTAAGTTTAGTTGCTGCACTCTGGGTTGGTTTCTAAAAGATTCAATCTTAATACAACAATTAATTTGCTAATACATGTTTCTTAATAGATTGTGCTGGTGGAGTGCTATATTGACATTGGTAATTTAAAACTATTTGAAGAACAATATAACTTATGTTTTTGGGTGACATCAGTCTTTTATAAAGAAAAAAAGCGATATTACATATTATCTTTCATTTGAATGGTTGCCTAGTACTTTACCAAATGACGTATATCCTGTCCATGAGATTTTTTTTATATAGAGATATTTTGTAAACAAATACATTTTGAAACACTTATAAGGAAGGGTCATTGTTATTGTGAATGATCTGTACTGAGATTTTTCTGATCTGAACTGTTCATGTAAAATAGATTGGATGTTATATGGAGATCTTATTCGTTTTAATTATATTGGTAGCTTATATAAGAAGTATTTACAGTGTCAGAACTTAATAACATGTTCTCTTTGTTTTGCTATACATATACATTTACATATATCGTTATTTAACTATTGTTACATTTAATTATACAGTGTAATAATAAATTGTCTAATACTAAAATAAAAAGTAAAAAAATCTTGTAATAAAAATTGCCTATAGTAAGCTAAAGAAAGAAGCTTGCATTAATATATCAGAAAAAAAAAACTTTCAATGTTTCACACATCCTCGAATGGTATTGTGGAAAAACTTAACATTATAAAAATGATTTAGTATTGTTTATAACCAAAGCTGATATGAAAAATACTATATTTACTAACTTATCTAGATCAAACTGATTTTAAACAATTAATAACATAAACATAAACACTTTTAAACTCGCATCCACACACTAAGTTCAATGACTTACATTGTGGGTGCACATTACTGACAGTGGCCTCGATTCTGATGTCACACACTAAATTAAATTTAAACTATTCCTGTCTTTTACAAAATAGGAACACAAGACAGAGATAGCATACTGCTGTGCCGTCAAGTTAGTCAGAACTTAGATGTCTATGCAAGCTTAGTCGAGTATGTGTTGTATTGGTGTTAACTAAAAACAAGCGCCCTTCTGCTTCTGCTGTTCATATTTTAATTGATAAACTAGCGTGACAGCTCTAAAATGCATGCTATCTCTGTGTTGTGTTTTATTTTGTAAGAGACAGGGATAGTATAAATTTAATTTAGTGAGTGTTCATCAGAATCGAGGCCAGTGTCTTTGCAAAACTGTGCTACCATAACAATAAAATTAAACACAATATTTGTAATTTACTAGATCTCTAGCTTCATAATAATCAAGTTGCTTTTAATTATATATCTGATTATAAGTAAATAAATTTGACCACGGCACAGATAATTGTGTAATCTAAAACAGCACAAACCCCTTGTTACAAAACTTGTTAAACATTTAAGTGAACATTATATCAAAAGATTGGTGAATGTCATTCAGTTTTAAAGACTCCATTCTCAATTTCAGGATTGACATTAAACAATAAATATTTATGATTAACATAAAACCACCTTAAAGTATACCATGCAAGCAAGACAAAAAATAATATAAGCAAATTATGAAAACTACACCGAATGTCACCTTTAAAAAAATTACAAAAATATACAAATAGTTTGTGCAATTTATATTTCAAATATTCTTATTTAGATGAATAGAGAGAACCATTACATCTTTGGCAATATTGAGCAAATCTAATCTAAGTAATTAGTAAACATAACAAATAATTAATTAATTTGATGTTTTTGCTTTTGACCAAAGTGAAAAATGAAAAAAAATGAGTAATCATAATAAATAAATAATTAGTGTTCTTAGATCTGTTCGTAAAAAAATTGGTGCATTTTCTATCAGACACCAGTATATTTTCAAAATGTTGACTCTTGAATTATATTTTTCATATGCCAGATAGGTAAGCAGAGACAGTGACAAGTGCTCCCTCCCGCCTAAAGCCACACTCCGATATATAAAGGCAACTCCTTTATGGGTGGCTGGGCTAACTGCTGGCAGGGAGAAATGCACAATACACCCCCAGCGGGACGTCAGTGCAGGCCTTATCACCCCCAATTAGAATTAGAAATGCTCCCTCAGTAAACTTATTTTAAAAAAGGCTCGGCAAACATTTAAAATAAAATAATTGCACATGCATCAGCTTAATAAGCTGCTTGGTGTATCAACAATAATAATAATTTAGCTGCTATCCCACCTAAGTAATGATGCGGCGGAAGATGTGGCAAGCTTACCCAAAAGATACCTCTCCACTCCAGTCTTGTAGACTCTCAAATTATACTGTTCGGGAAACAAAGATAGTTCCACTCCTCTGTAATGTAAAATTAAACCACTCCGAGCAGAGCAGATATGAGGTAAATCAACCATTACCAAATGGTGAAAATCTTTTATGAAACCATTTCTTCTATTCTATATATCTATTATTACAGGGTTTAATATGAAATCGACAAAACTCCTAAGAAATAAGGTTCATTTTAACTTAAATTCAAATAGAAACTGTTTGCTTGAGATAGGTCAGGTCTTGATTTTGATTGGCTTTATTATATTTAGGAAACAAAGCACTGTTTAATCAACTTGCCACCCTTTCTAGGAAGTCAGTAAAAAGCTATGCTTCATACTTGAGCAAGAATTGGTAGCCAACAATGAATTTGAATTAATTTGATATTAAATGCACAGTTTTGGTATAAATGTAAAGTACCTTGACAGGTTAAACAGACAATGACTATTTGATTTGCCAGTCGTAGCTCACACAAATTACTCTATTATAGCCATTTTGGGCAATCAAGTAAGTAGGAGGACCAAGGACTGTAAATGAATAGGATCTTACAGGCAAATGTGTTCTAATTTAAGCCAGATTATAAACACTCACAGCCCCACACTAAGTTGGATGACTTGTGTCGTGGGTGCCGGAAATATTCACATCACACACACAATCACAACCAGAAACAGAAACACAAATTTGCCTTGACGTGAAAACTTGTGTTTCAGTCGGGAATCGAACCTGATACCCCTGCTTAGGAGAGGAGCCACCCAAATAAGCCATCAATCAGTTTGTCACTTAACATCAGGTTATAGTGTTCAAATGTTTGCATGTTATTATTGAAAAACTTCACAAGAATACAGTTTTCTATTGTGCCCCTTATAATGCCAGTTGAATGATTTATATGTCACATTATCTTAACAAAATTTCTTTGAATGCATTCTTATCAGTACTAAGTTATACACAGCGTTAATATTTACTTATCTATCTTACATTTAATAATAGATATTGGTACTTACACCGAGAACATAATATAGGAATAATTTAGCTATCTATAAGGAAGCATACATGTGCTCTTTTATAAACATCGAAAGCATAGTATTTGACTTAATATAATACTAAAGGTATCATGTCTGTATACTAGCTTAGTTTCACATACAATTAAAGTTTTTATAAGAGTTTACTTTCACCAGACAATGAAGCAATAAAAAAAAACTGGGTCATGTACTCAGACCCACAAAATAGTTGTTTTTTTTTTTTTTTTTTTTTTTTATGACAGATAGGTAAGCACTTGGCCGCTATCTCACCTGATGGAAAGTGACGATGCGGCCGAAGATGAAGCATGCTTACCTAGAAGGTACCTATTCACTCTAGACTTGAAGACTCCCAGATTATACTGTTCTTCTGATTATAAAATTACTGTTATTTTAACTTTGTTTAGGGTCATACTATTGCAACAAAAATCTGTATTAGAAAGTTGTTGATAGGAATAAGCACCTATACTTTTTGTTCACATTTCAAACATGGAAGAGGAAATAGCAATAACAGAAAATGCCTACAAAAAAGTCTGGCATATCATCCAAATTAGCTGGTATCAGATCTGCTGAAACTATGCCTCAAAAGGCACCAATTGTTACAAAATAAACATTGAATCGCTATAAGTGCCCTGCTTACTGGAGCCTGGCACTCAACACCAATAATTAATGCACCACATTTACTTCCGGCTGGACTGACTGGTCGCAGATAAAACTACAATAAAAAAAACATTGCAACATTTTATAATTTTGTTTGGTAGCTATGTTTTCTTTGGTTTAATGCCAAAATTCAGTCTTTTATCAAATACAATGACATTGCATTCCCAACTTTTTTAGCTGCTATATTTAAAATGACTTGCGTTTTCAGCCAATGTCCAGACAAGATACCCAAAAAACAATCCGTATATGTAAACAATAATATTTATGGACTAAGAGGTGGATCATCATTACCAATCATCACATCCTCGTACATTACATCATTGTTTCTTCTCAGGTTGATTTTCTGTCGGACATAGTCCACTAAATTGTACTTCCTTATGACTAAGAAGAGGCCGGATATAACGAGGACGAGCGCGAAGACTGTGACTATAGCGGCCGTCGCTCCGTGGTCCGTGTGAGTGTGTGCGTTAGGAGTTTCACACTCATCGCCTACGAACTCATATCCTACAAAACATATACACTCCTTCGACTTCTCGTCGCAGAGTTGGTGTTCCCCCGGACACGGTTCCATATCGGTCACATTGCACGACAGGATGTGCTCTGTTAAAAGAACAAGCTCCATCAAGAACCCGCACAAATTGAGTCAATTAAATAATTGTTGTGTACTGAAGTCAACTTACCGCTGTACGCTCCGTGGAGGAAATTCAACGCCAAAGCGAAAAGTATGTCGACTGCGCTTACACCCATTGTTGTTAGATTAAACTGTTGATATTCACATCACAATTTTCAAATGAGAAGTAATAGTTTTCTGTATTTGTGCGGACAACGGATTTCTTCAATTTCTTTCTTTCTCTGAAGTCGTAGCAAAACAGACGTCAGTCGACAAAGCGTCAAACTAATGTTGTGCTGTGTGCTGTCACTGTCAGTGTCATTCGCTCGACTTCACATCGACAAAGCAAACTGCCAGATTTGCGTTTTGTTTGTAGTACAAGACACGTTCCACTCCATGATGCCATGGAACTAGTAAGTGTTAGTTCTGTAATACTGAGTGCGATGTAAAATGATTGTTAGTAAAAAAAAAAAACCAGGTGATAGCTGATATTATCTGAAAAGGCTGGGAGCGGCGCGGCGCGGAGTTGGTTGTTGCGCGCAATGGCGTAGTGGGTCGTGGGAATTATTATGGCGATTTGAATCAATAATATAGGTGCTGCCTATTCTCCTAAGGCAAATTTAGCTCCTCGTGGATATTTGAGTACAGTCGCAGCGAAGATAAAAAAAAGGATTCTCCAACTGAGCGGACCTAGAGTCTGTGATACTGCGAGTGAAAAAAATGTTTGATTCATTTGTTTCGGGGATGGACCGTGTATCGTACCGCCACGCCATCCAGCTCGCTCGGCGTGCCCGTCGACGCCATATCAGTGTGCAGAAACACGGGCGCTGGCACCGTTGTACGGTAGAACACGCCTGCGACCCCGCACGCCATCCGTTCGAGCCAGGTGCGTCCTATGTGGCGCAATCCTTTATCTATTCTTCTATACTGAATATTATTAAGAGGTAAAGTTTGTTTCTTTGTAAAAAGTAATCTCCGGTAACCACTGATCCGGTTGTGGAAATTCTTTCACTAATTATAGATAGCTAGTTTATCCCCGAGTATTATAGGCTATGTTTGTACCTGTGGGCTGAATGCTGTTTGCGTTGCTGAGTATTGGGCAAAAAAGGTGTAAGTGTTGCCAACGACACGCGAAGAAGAAGAATAGGCTATGTTTTATTGGGTTTTAAGTTAGTTTTCTGGTCGAATTAACAATATTTGTATTACAAGTCGGCAATTGGCCGCTTTATCGGCGCGTACGCTGACTTGACAGTTAGACATATTATAAGTGAATACAATGTATGGCAAGAATTTTGGCCTTGAAATTATTATGAATTTTACAAATAAGTCAACGACAGCATATTATATTATTATTATCATTCGGACAAAAGTTTGAGAGAAATCGTGAGATTAGTTTTACGGTAATACCTACGATAGGTCACAGATTCATCAAAAGTTACTTGTACTACGTAACCCGGCACAGTATGCGTATTTAAGATCGTCTTTGTTTTGAACCGACTTACATAAGGAGGATCTAAATGCGACTGTTTTTTTTTGTTTAGTCGGCTACAACTTGTCCTCGATCTTAACTGCTCGCTGGCGTAGGTGGGTGCGCGTTCGCTTTCAAATCAGCGGGTTCGATTCCCGGTGGGGAACACAAGTTTTCTCCCACGGTACATTTGTGTTTCTGGTGCTTGGTGATGTGAATTTTGGTGTTACGACTCCACGGCACAAATCATTGAACTCAGTGTGGGTCTGTTTATGTGGAAGTATTTGTGTAGGTATGGTTTTCTACCCGGTTGACGCGACGCCTTTGGGCTTATGTTCGCTTTCAAAGCAACGGATTCAATTACCGGTGGAACACATATTATGCAAGTTCTCCCCACAGGAAATTTGTGTTTCTGGTTCTGGGAGTAATGTGAATTTTGTGTGTGACGTGTTGGTGTTAACGACCCCATGACAAAGTCATTCAACTTTGTGTTAGGCTGTGACAGTAAATGAACTTATGTTTATGTATTTTCCCAAGCGAGGGCGGGTCAGCCAGTGAAATTTAATACTCATTCCATAGTCATCCAAAATATTTTTATTGGACAAAAATACCGACCTGATTACAAATTTAGTTAAAGTAGGTGAATACAGGTGGCGTTAAATGTTACACATTCCTCCGACTTTTCCCTTTAACCTTATCCTAACATCAGTCAAGAATTTCCAAATTCTAAATATATGTTCTAAAAGTTGTACTCCTCCCCGTTGCCGTAGACGTACTTCTCGGGCAGGACATAGTCCGCCGGGTCGTGACCGATCGCTTCGACGCCCCCGTTGCCGTCACTGGCGCCTTCCCTGTGAATATGGAAATATACATAAAGTAGGTACCTAAATAAAAAAGATATAGTGTACATCGGAAAAAAAAAATTAACTACACAATTATTATTGCGAGTAGGGCTTGTGCACTGAAGGTTCCGTAGTAACTTTAAATAATAAAATTTGTCGATAATTCTTCCATTACGGAATAAGAAAAATCAAAACTCTATGTCCGTTTTTTATCGTTTTCATAACAAATTACCACTTTTCGTATCTTTCAATTTCAACCATTTATAGCATTCTGTAAGTACCTACATTAGATGGTATATAACATAAATGTGTTCAATACAGGCCAATTCATTACAGACCTTATTGGCCACAGCAACAGTTTAAAGGGAGGAAGCTCATATAATGTTCATCAATATATATAATAAATAGCCGTGCCCCGCGGCTTCACCCGCTATTATCAAGTTAAAAAGTAGCCTATGTGTTGATTCTAGGTATAATCTATGTACCTACATTCCAAATATCATCCAAATCCGTTCAACCGTTAAAGCGTGAAAAGGGAACACACATACTTACACACAAACTTTCGGATTTATAATATTAGTAGGATATAAAGTTGAATTTGAAGTTACATGATTTCAATCGTCCGCCCTTATTTAATTGTAATATTATTTAATAATATTGTCAGCAAAATAATATTTGAATAAGTATCATTATTATGCCTGCCCCAATATTCCTTATTTTTGGTCTAAAATTCATTCTAAGTACCTTGGCTGACGCTGTCTATTTTTTAAATCTAAAAATGTATCCCATACTTACTTCAACTCTTCGTGATGTCGTCCATGATTCTTGTTCTTCTTCTGCTTCTCAGATCCACTGTGGTAGCCCTCGTCGATATCTTCTGATTCAGGTTCCCTGTACTGTTCTTTCTCCGCTGAAAAGGATATAGGAGAGTAAATAGACACACTTGTTTAGTCCAAAGCTGAGCGTTTTGTTCGATCTACAATCGCTACGAACTTAGACATCGAACCCACATTGCTCCTATAGTGGAAAAACCTTTTTAATGCTTTCACACTCACAGCGCCCAAACAAAGTTTTATATGTGTTGTGAGTGCCGGAAGCATTCACGTCACACATGCAGTCATACCCAGAACCAGCAACACAAATTTCCCTTGGGGAAGAAACTTGTGTCAGCGAAAATCGAACCTGATACATGCTGCATAGAAGGCGAACGCGCACCTTACAAAGCCAACTAACGTTATTGGGTAGTTATCGTGTCGTGAATTTTATAACCATAATTTCAATACATAAGTACAGTCCAAAAGTAAGTTGTATTGTAATGTATTGTCCATGTTAAGGAAATGTACCTATAGTGACTTAAGTAGTTGAATGATCAGGAAAGAAATATTCTAATTATTATTTACTCTTATTTAGCATTATTGATGTTGGTCAACTTACACTTTCACTGTTACGTTCTAGTTACACCGACACTCAGACAAAACAAAACAATTTTGCAAACGAAATTCTTGCATAAAGCTTTAACATAACATTTCAAGTTCAAGGTCAAGGCTGCGACTTTTTTTTAAACAACGATCTTGTTCTCATTATTCATACTTTTTCTAAACTTTATACTAGGTCCAATAGCCAGTAACGGAGGTTTTTGTGGGATCTCGCAGAGCTACATTTTGACAAATAAAAGAATGATTACTTAAGTTAGCCCAAATTTTTGATTGGTGTACACACAGACACAAAGACATACGGCAAAATAATAAGGCTCGTCTAAAACTAAGCAAATAGCTGCAACTAAAAACGTGACCTATAAAACAATTACCTTCCTATAAAATAGGTAACAAAGTAGTAACAAAAACATCAAAATCTATGCGAACCGTTTTTTTTACTCTTCTCGAAATTATAAAACAAAATATTGGACAAGTAAACTAGAGCATCATAAGTACCAATCTTATACCTACTTTGAAACCTGACGCGCGCCGATTGTAAAAAAAAAAATTATGTTTTTATCTCTCTCGACGACTTATGAAATTTGCTGGTTGTTTTTCCCGAGTAGTCGGAGTACCGAGTCGATTGACACCTTTGTCTCTTTTGTGTGCGTTTATTGCTTTAAACTTCCAAACTGATGGACAGTTTTAATGCGGTTTTATATTGACAGCTAGTTAGTAGTACCATAGTAGAAAATATTTCTACTATGGTAGTACTTAGCTGCGTTTGGTGAAAACAGGTGCAGTTGTTTGCCAGATAGCTCCAGTAGATTTTAAAAAATGTTTTCACTTGTTGAATAAACTACCACGATAGTAGTAGCGAGTGTTTTGTTAGTGAACCAGGTCAAATAAATGACGACAACATATCAAGGTTAACAGTAATAAATCGCGACTTATTTCTGAGAATCCGATGGCTCAATCGGTAAGTTTATGCCCGATACTGTGGAAAATATTCTTTCCCCTAACCAAACGGAAAATTCTTAGTGTGTAAAGAGATTGATTCCGGTACCCGTGACAAATGTTTTCTAACTTAAGAACGCTGTGCGTAGATACATTTTATTTCACTTGGGCGTCAAGGAGGTAAAAAATTTTTAGCCTGTATACCTATTGTGATTGTTTTAAATATTTATTGAATTTTTTTTTTTATTTAGCGGTAACATGATTTCTATTCTATTCTATTCTACTAATAATTCTTTGCCTCCTATGTATCCTCCACCTGGGCACCTATATACGTCCAGACCTGCGATGTATAGTAACATCATTACCCAAACCACTTGAAAACTCTCCTCAAAAACTTCACCGGTCTTCTAATAATCTTCTCCGATCTCCTACTCTCATCATCATTGACATAATCACCTCTCCTCTCATGTCTGTGGCTGTGGGCTCCCTCGTGGCCGCCCGAATAGCCTCCATCGTTGGCGCCTTCGTCCTGGCCATAAGAGTCTTGCTTCTCAAACTCGTAGTTGTCTCCAGCTTTCTTGTGGAAGGAGTCGAAGTGCTGGTAGCCCTTCTTGCCACCTCCTGACTTCTTTCTGGAAAAGCCTATGTCGCCGTCGCCTTCGCTTTGATAGGATTTGTGGTAGTTTTCAGGCTGAAAAGTGAATTGGATATTAATTTATGATCATTGCTTACTATTTGTAATAAATACAATTTTGTGGTTTGTGTGGAACTTAGTAGTATTTTTGACCGAGCGAGTATCATGAATGAAGCGTTTTCTTTTGAGCTTGGGCAAAAATGTATGTCCGGCTGTTTTTCTCTACATGTCGCGTTTCTCAACCAATTCTCGTGAAATTTTGTGAGTATATTTGATAATTATATAAAGAAGAAAGAAAGAAAAAAAAACAATTTATTCAACACAAAACACATAAATTTATTATTACATTAAGTTGCGGTAACGGTAAAAAATAAGCGAGGTTTTCAGCTCACACAGTCTGTAACTCGTTGTTGACATTGAAATTTGAGTTATATTTATATAAATGATTGCCTATCAAACATAAAAAGGTGAATCGATTTATATATAGATATATCTATTTATCTATATTGAGTTACATCCCAGTTTAATTATTCTGTTTGTATATATTAAAATCATAAAGCATCTATTAAGCTTGTAACCATTTAATAAAACAATAAACTGTGTTGCTTAAAAACTGAGGCTTTATTATGAAGAAAGTATTTCCAAAATAGGCATTTCTTTAATGAGGCTTTCAATATAAATTGTATTTTGAGGACTCTATACTTCAAGGTATATCATTATATATTTTTTTTGCGGACGCAGTCATACCTAGTAACTGTTTTTGGCACAAGGATGGATAACATGAAAGATTGAATATAAATTTCCTTAAATTTGAAATGTCACTAAGGACTGTAACGTAAATCTAATATATAAAATTCTCGTGTCACAGTTTTCGTTGCTATACTCCTCCGAAACGGCTTGACCAATTTTGATGAAATTTTTTGTGCTTATCCAGTATCTATGAGAATCGGCCAACATCTATTTTTCATCATCATCATCATCATCACTTTTCATCATTATCAACGCGGGTGAAACCGCGGGGCGCAGCTAGTAATATATGTTATTCGAATGTAGGTACTGTGAACTACTTGCAATCGTGACGTCACAATCAGGCAACTGACTATCACAAAGCATAAACAAACTGTGATAATAGATTTCACATTTCACTCTAAATTCTTTTGTGTTTTATCGTACATACCATACAAATCATTTTAATATGCTTAATTTTCATTTCATTTAGTCTTGAAAAGGTAAACTAAATTAGAACTTACCGCAGCAGCCCTCGTCTCTCTAATATATGAACCGACAGACATGGTATCATCAGTCACCTCTAAATCCTTCAACGTCAACGCCGGCACAGCTACAGCGACATGCATCACCGCCAAAGCAACGGACACGAACTTAAAAGCCATTGCCAAACTGAAAAACAACAGATCCAATAAAACCACATTCACCATTTCATCAATAAAAACGTCAACCAATATATTTACCTTGTGGTACACCAGCAAAAACAACTATCAACGTCCGATCTACAGACCAACTGACACAACTTCGGTTCTTGTATTTTATATAACTGGATATTGCGCTTGTTTGTTCTTTCACAATGATCAGAACTGACCCTTATCAAAAACTCGTCCGAAATGTTTTATTTTAGTTTTGGTTGTGCTTAATCAAATGCTTTACTAAAAACAAAACCGTCATAGAATCACCGACGACGCAGTAAATGTCTTCTTTCTTTCTGTTAGCTGATAGTTTATCTTATGTCTTTAGCTTCTTGCAAACGGTTTCTACAACCTTCGATATTTGAGTAACGATTTAGAAACTGTGATTACCAGAAAATTAACAAATTGCTCAAAGCCACCGGCAATAGTTTTGGTGTTCGATACAAATCCGACCTCAGAATCAATATAGCATGAAATTAAGTGCTATTATAATCAGTGAAAGAATTAAATTTTGCAAGATGACCTATGTGTAATGGCATTTCTCGTAATATGATTGTGCATTACATAAAATAAGTGTCAACAGTATTTAGGTACAGTATAGTATGCAACTAGTCGATATCCGAATTGACAAGGTATCTACAACATTAACATCCAATTTAGTTCCACGGGATTATTAAGTCCCTAATTCTTAGTATTATTTAGCCTTAGTTATTCCTATTATGTAATAGTAACAATGCATTGTTAGGATGAACAAATAAACGTTCAATTATCATTTCATTGTCACTTTCCATCAGGTGAGGTAGTGGTTAAATGCGTGCCTATCCAGCATAAAAAAATCCTACCAATTATAAATGCGAAAGTTTTTGTGTGGTATCTCCGTAACGAATAAACCAATTTTGATGAAATGTTGAATGTATATAGTTTAGGATCCGGAATAACACAAAGGATACTTTTTAACCTAATTAACGCGGGCGAAGCCGCAGGGCACGGCTAGTAAAATAATAAAGTTCCGTGAAACTGCAAATTTGAATAGTTCAGTTTCACAAAGGAACACACAAACATACATACATTCATGGATACTGTCTAGGCCTACTAGGCTTATAAAGGTCTGGCTGTCACTACATTAAATTTTGCTTATAGAAATGTTTTAGTGACACTCGCAAGATAAATCGATTGACGAAAGAATAATCAAAATTTGCAACACGCATTTGGTCTTCAGAGCGACACAAAGGAACAACCACACACACACACCATTTAAGTACATTCTATGTTTTTTTTTTGCCACGAAAGTGAATAGGTAAATGGCGTTGATGATTTGTATAATATTCCAAATCCTGTGATTTTTCGGGTGTTAATGTGTAATAATGGTAGCATTAACCGTTAATACTTAGTAAACGTGCATAAGTGTAGGCAAATGATACACAGTTGAAAAACGTGATTTTTGCCTTTGCTCCAAAACTCCAATAGAAGTTCTAGAAAAGTTACTACCACTTTACTAGGACATGACTTGACTATGACTGGATCTTGACTCTTTTACTTGACTTTGACTGTGACTTGTGAATTGGACTTTTAGTATGAAATACACTAACATATTTTTACTTGACACTGGCAAAATGCGCAAGATTGCAAAGCCAAAATTAAAAGAAGAAGTACATTCACACGTTGCCAACATTAGCGTCTCGTCAGTCATTTAAAAAGAAAGCCTCTTCCTGTGTACTGATTTTATTAGCAACCGTCAATATGCACCCAAATTCATCACTTTACTCCTATCTTCCCTATGCCTAAGTGGCACTGCCAGTGCGTGTCGTATAAACCACTATTCGATGCTTGTAAGCAGCATCTGCGGTTTTGTCCTTGCTGGTTTCATTGGAGTTCGAGGTCTTGTTCAAGATTTCCATGTTAATTAAGGGTTCCGATAGTATGTCGTAAGAGAGTTGCCATTCTTTTTTCAGTTGAAGTTCGTCCATGTGCTTTTGCCTGGAAAATGTAAATCCATTACATCGTTTTTGTAGTAGTAGGATTATTTTACAGTGTCCACCTGGGGCAGTACCACTATCGATGCATATTTAACATCTACGTAATATCTCAAGGTGACGAGCACAAATCTCTGCCGCAGAGATTATGACCTATATAAGTTTACTAGCTTTTGCCCGCGGTTTCATACAAACTTTCATCCCCTATTTTATCCCCTTGGGGGTAGATTAATCAAAATCCTTTCTTAGCGGATGCCTACGTCATAACATCTACCTGCATGCTAAATTTCAGCCCGATCCGTCCAGTGGTTTGGGCTGTGCGTTGATAGATCACTATGTCAGTCAGTCAGTCAGTCACCTTTGAGTTATATATATTTATATAGATAGATAGATAACTATGGGCAGCACTGAACTGTATGGGACCTAATAACCCTATTGACGCTTTTGTATGCTCGATAGGCAGGCATTTGATCACAATCACCTGATAGAAAGTGGTGATGCGGCAGAAAATTTATGTAGCTTAGACCGGTTTCGGGTGATTCTAAAAGTACCTATATGAGGTGAGATCGTAGTCAAATGCTTGCCGATGTAGTATAAAAAAAACCACAAAAGCATTGATGACTTTGTCCTAATTAACTACGACAACGTCGCAGGGTAACAGCAAATAAAACTAGTAATACTTTCAAAAGTTTTTAAAATCATGCTTTTACCAGTTGTAAATAATAAAAGATTAAAAGTTATTATAACAAGAGAACTTGTCAAGACGAATCAAACAAGCCCAAACTCAATAAGTTTATCTTGTTTAGTTCAGAAGTTTATATGACCATCTTCCGTCTCCATCACCAGACCAGCTCCATGGTACTTTATAATTGTATTGTCACCGAAGGTTCATATGTACAACAAATTTGAGTCCAATCGGACATCGGAAAGTGGGTCTATCTAATTTAGTTTCCAAGATTTGTTCACAGACCGACAAATAGATGAGACAGGTGAAACTAAATAAAAGATTGTAGTATTACAACTAGATATATCAATAAAAACTATACCTAATCTCCTGTCAAGTATATAAATTTTAATACTTAGGTATTTAGCTTGAAAAAAATGAAAACACTCATTTCATGTAGTGCGATGTATCAAAGTTTAAATAATATTAATTGTAAAACTTACGTGGCATCGGATGTAACATCGAATCGGATAAGAGGAAAGCCGCTGTCTTGTCCTCTTTTTATAACATTTTTTGTTAACATTTTTATTATTTCCAAAGTTTTAGGATCCTTATCTTGAGGTACGATTAGCACCACCTGGAAATCATGTTTAATGAACGTCATGAACATCGAACGGCCATAAATGCGTCAAATTAAAGTCCAGTATTTTATGATGAATATTTCCATCCCATACAGTAGCTGTTTGAAAACATTGGGAGGCGATACACGAATAAGTACAATCAAAGACAGGAGTGGGGAACGGCACGTCATTCAGAAGTTAACCCCAAGAAGGATCTCATTTTTACTCGAAAGTGATAGAAACGGTGCGCCGCCCAATTCAGTTGGGCTAGAATTTGGAGCTCGCTGCCCGCTTCTCTGTTCTAAGTATAATTTTGGAGTCGTATTTTTTTTTTTTATTTGTGACAGGCTAGTGTTTGACCACTATCTCACCTGATGGTAAGTGACGATGTGATCGAAGCTGGTAAACACACTAGACCTGGAATACGCAGGCTCTCAAGGATAACTGCCGGAACACCGTATTTGGCTTGGCGGCAGACTTTCAACTTGATGATGGTAAGCTACTTTGGTAGCAAGCCAGGCGAGCAACTCACAAAATGCTCTACCACCTCTCAAATGTCACCTGATTAGCACCACCCGGGGACCACGTGTAGGGAGTCAGACTTAAGGGGTATCCTCCTACGGACGTGGGTAACTCTGCCCCCAGATTGAATAGATAATGTCTCGGTAAGCATGCTACATCTTCGGCCGCATCATCATTTTGTATCAGGCGGTTTAGCGACCAAATGCTTAGGTAACTCTCAATATATATATATAATAATCTGGCAAAAAAGAAAATACTATCTCTCCTGATGTTGAGTAATGATGTAATCGAGGAAAACATATCAACTTATTTGGCTCAACGTATTAGCATTGCAATTCAGAGAGGCAATTCAGCCAGCATGATGGAAACGCTACCCACTGGTAATAGGCTGGATAGATAGAGAAACTTTTTACTAAACACTTAATTGTAACAAAAACGAAATAATTAAACGCAAGCAAAGCTTTAAAAAACCGACTTCGCCACTTTATCTTCGGAACCTTGATCAGATTCAATGTATTAAACACGCATTATTGACAATAACTCAACTGGTCCGGTTTTGATCAAATAGATTTGATTAAATGGAACCACATGGAAAGTACCAGCTTTGAAACAAAAAAAAAACATCAAAATCGGTTCACCCAGAAAGAAGTAATGAGGTAACATAAATTAAAAAAAACAGTCGATAATAAACCTCCTTCTTTTTGAAGTCGGTTAAAAATAATTATTTAGAAAATAAGTGTAACAATAGTTCAGTCCACCTGAGTCACCAATAAGTAAGGTGCCTTGTAGGTAACTCAAGGTAGGTCTTGAAGTAGGAAACAACCATTGTTTCAGCACGTATGTACCTGCAAAATTTTTTGCACACGATATTTGTCGAACAACTCGGGGGCGCGCAAGCAGTGAGCCGTGAATGACATAAGCCTCCTAGACCTTGTGCAAGGAATGCAACGAGCCCACTTCTCGAGGAGAGAAGCATCCCACGGACACACCGCTGCAGCCAGCGCCAGGCCTCGGATGTGGCTCCAGCCTTTGCGGCCTTCCTGCTGCTCCGCTACCATGGAGTGTCCTGGAATAGATTGTGCTCTACTATTCATCATAGACTGTAAAGATGCTCCAATACAAAATTGTGCTGCAATCCATTTTTAGGGTTCCGTACCCAAAGGATAAAAACGGGACCCTATTACTGAGACTTCACTGTCCGTCCGTCCGTCCGTCTGTCACCAGGCTGTATCTCAAGAACGGTGATAGCTAGACAGTTGATATTGTCATAGATGATGTATTTCTATTGCCGCTATAACAACAAATACTAAAAATAAATTTAAATAAATATTTAAGGGGGGCTCCCATACAACAAACTTGATTTTTTATAGATAATGGTACGGAACCCTTCGTGCGCGAGTCCGACTCGCACTTGGCCGGTTTTACTAAAATATCTCATTATCAAATTCTGATTATTTTAATAACTGTCTATTACATGCATGTTTTGGTTTCTGGAAGAAATTGCTCTATGCAATTAAAAAGTTTAAATAAACTTATTTTAAGATTATTTTTCTATTAACGGTATTTGTTTGCAATAAATAGTTGTTTTATAATAATGTGACATTTTGGATTTGATTAGTTATTATTTAATATTAGCTTTGTGTGAACTTCGATTTATAAGACGCAGTTTTATCTATATATATAAAAGAAAGTCGTGTTAGTTACTCCACTTATAACTCAAGAACGGCTGAACCGATTTAGCTGAAAATTGGCAGGGAGGTAGTTTAGAGCCGGGAGAAGGACATAGGATACTTTTTAAGAACGTACATTTCTTTAAAATTTTTTTTTTACATTTCGACATGCTTTCCATTTTCTCATACGTCACTCGGATTTGGTAAAGTACTAGGCAAACATAGACATGAAGGTTGTAATAATATAGTCACGTGACATTGTAACGCATGCCGGGTATGGCTTCCTAAATATGCACATTCATTGACTGTTAGGCGGAACGAAGGTCGCCGGGACAGCTAGTATTGAAATAAATATTACTATTATTATAGTAGGTACTAGAATCAGGGCAAATTCACAATTTTTCACCATCTTGTTTCGCGTCTCTTAGTTCGGGCTATTGCTTTAGATCGACACATATAGCCACAATCACTCAGCGACGAACTAGGCAAGCATCCTGCATCTTCGGCCGCATCATTGCTTTACATCATGTGAGGTAGTCGCCAAATGAAAAAAGATCACAATTTACTATGATTATTTAAAGATAACGGCACAGAGTCTCCTCCATCACATGTATTTATATTGAATGTATTTTATTAAATAAGATTTTCAAAATAGCTTCCTCCAACAACGATACATATATAATCTATATATATAAAAGAAAGTCGTGTTAGTTACTCTACTTATAACTCAAGAACGGCTGAACCAATTTGGCTGAAAATTGGTGGGGACCAGGAGACGGACATAGGATACTTTTTAAGAACGTCACATGTTTTTTCTTTTTTTTTTAAATAGGTGTATAAAAATCATTTTCTCATACGTCACTCAGATTTGGTAAAGTACTAGGCAAACATAACAATGAAGGAGTTAATAATATAGTCACGTGGCATTGTATGCCGGGTATAGCTTCCTAAACATTGACATTCATTGACTGTTAGGCGGAATGAAGGTCGCCGGGACAGCTAGTTAATAATATAAAGGGAGTGCCCATACACGTATATGGATAAACAATTTGTTTTTTTTTTTCAGTATTTGTACTCCTTTTTGAAAAGAGCTTAACATCTAGAATTCGAAAGCGTTTTTTGAAAAGTGAGTGAGTTTTTATATTATGTGTATGTTTGTTTGTTTATACATAGTTGTCAAGCACATTGATTAACGGGATTAGAGCGAGACTATTGCTATCTCGTTCCCTCTCTTTAGAAGAGTAAAGCAATAGAATGTTATACCTGTGTCTTTCTTTCATTTGTATTTTTATGCGGGATATTTAATTGACCCCAGTATTGTAGTAGTTTGTATAAATTTTGAAGTACTTAAGTAACTAAGCATTTTTTTGTGAAATTGTTATGTGAATATTTTCCTACATGTAACCAAGGTTACGGAAACCAAATTGTAACAAACCAAATTTTTAGACGACCCAATTGGCGCAGTGGACTGGTGTCTGCCCCCTGCGCCGTGATTCCTGGGTTCAATTCCCGGCAGGAGCACGTATTCCTTCCCAGAGATATTTGTGCTTCTGGTTCTGGGTGCGAATGTTTTCGGCACCCACGATACAAGTCTTCGAACTTAGTGTGGGGCTGTGAGTGCGAATGCGTTTGTTTTTTTTAACATCACACCACTATAAAAAAAACTACCGTCCACTGAAAATGAACTGCGGGAGTTTTATTTGCGACGAGATGAGGACCCACCCCCACAATAGTATTAACCTTGTGCGAGGGATCGTGCCACGTAGTCACAGAGCATGAGCTGCGGCGAGGCGACGGTGGAGACCAGGCCGGGCCAGCCGGTGCGCGCGTGCTCGCGCACGAAGCGAAGCGCGCGCGGCACGTCGGCGGGACGCGCGCGGCGCACACGCATCTTTTCTTCATTCTCGTTGCCCTTTAACTGCTGTCGGTATAATTTAAACGTAACCAAAGCTTAAAAAACCGACTTCACCGTTTATATTTTGGGTTTGGCTTGATCAATTTCGATAAAATTTATATAGGACCACCTGAAATTAATCTACCAAACGAAAATAGAATTTTGATAATCGGTCCATGAATGGGGGAGACATTTGTGAACTATATATATAAAAACCTACCTCCAACATACCTCCTCCTTTTTTGAAGTCGGTAAAAATACATTTTACAATGGGTGCTCCATAAGTCCCTTTGATTCGAACAGGGTTCACATACGCCCGCAGATAATCACACATCATCATCACACTAACATTATAAAGGCGATAGTAGTGCTTGTGTGTTTGTTACTTCTTCACCCTTAAACGGCTGGACCAATTTTGATGAAATTTGGTATAGAGGTAGCTGACACATTGGTTTAACTGGCTACTTTTTATCCCGGGATTCCTGCAGGCTGGGACTTGGTTACGTGGGTAATATTTAATGAGGAAACATTTTGATGATTCTTACTTCAATCGATTTATCTTGCGAGTGTCACTATATTTCTATAAGCAAAAATCATTATGGCGACAACGAGACGCCATATTATGAAAAAAAAAAGTTGACAAACTGTGTGGCATCACTGAATATATGAAAATATCAGCCATTTCAAAAAGGTACGCAAGATGTTCAGTTCACACAGACACTAATCTAGATAACCGCCAGAACATAATTTGTAGTGTTTTGGTGATACATTTTACTAATTGGTACACTACGACTATATTTTGGTACAGCAGGGCAGCTAGCCAGGCAACTGTCAAACACAATAAAACGCCAAACCACCGTTTAACAAATATTTATATATAACAAGTTTTTTTTAGTCTATATACAAGGTTACTTTGTATTAGCGCTCCATACTCCACAGGGGGCAAGGTCATCGACAAAGAAATACAAAAAAAAAAAATTGGAGCAGGAAAACTGTGCTCGTGGCGGGAATCGAATTCGCTACCCGCGGCGTAAAAACGAAGGACTCGCTAACTGTTTTAGTTGTATTGTTTTTTATTTTAAGTTTACGAGTTGGAGAATTGGTAGTAATCGTAGCTCGGCACTTTACAAACTTATCAAAAAATAAGCAAAAAGAAGTTTTTTTTTTTAATATTGTTTTGTGTTGCATTGTCGATACCCTACCCCCCTGTGGAGTATGGAGCGCTTATTCAAAGTAGCCTTGTATATTTGGTATTGTTTTGTCCTGAAGTTCGTGAAGTCATCAGTCATCAAAGAATGTGGGTTGCAACTGAAAATCAGTGACTTAGGTCTAACCTTAGCTGTCCGCTGAGTCGTAACCCATATTCTTGACACTCACAACTTTTCACTCTTCTGTTTCTTTTATTTGTTTTACATTTGATTATTTTACTAAAGTTCATGAAAATCGTTGGAGCCGTTTCCGAGATTCAGATTATGTATATACATATATACAAGAATTGCTTGTTTAAAGTTATTGGATAATAAGTTACCAGCTATACGTCTACTTACGTGACGCTATTAGACAATTAGATCTTGATCAAGTTAGGACCACTTTTGCAGATATCCTGCAACTAGAACTTTCAGCATTTCACTATTTAAGTACTTCTACTTCCTCATTGATAACTTTCTTTATTTCAAGAGAAAGCAGAACTTAGTCAGATAATTAGTCAGAGATAAATATAATGCACTTGCAGCTCTTTAAATCTTACTAGATCAATAACTTTATTGACACAGAAGACACTCTTGTTACCTTACCTTTTAAACCGCAAGAAGGACTTACCATAATCTGTTTGGAGGTGTCATCGGAAGGTGTCTTTGCGTAGGTCCTGACATAATTGCTGCAGAGGCAACTGACCGATCGCGTCTTCTTGAAGACCTGTCTGACTACCAGAAACCTGAACCAGTTTGGCAATGTAAACATAATGGGCTTCCGAGAATGATGCAAGTTGGTGGTAGGCCGCCTTATTTTCGGCGGGACATCATGATGTACACTTGTAATTTCATATTAATTTCACTTTAATTTGAATAAATAAACCCACAATAAAGTGGCTGCATTTTGACGGTTGCTTTGTTAGGGAAAAGATAAACGTCAGAGAGACAGCTGGTATTTTTTTTCGGAATTTGAAACAATCCTGTCTTGTACTTTGAAGGTTTTATGTGGCTTTTTGTTAATGATTAATTGCTTATTAATTTCACCAAGTTTTGGAAACTGTTTGAAATGTTCAAAAACAATTAATGTGACGGTGAGCGTTATTTATATTAAACGCTATTCACTGTCACATTCATTATATATTACGAGTACATATAGTTAAAATGCTAATACGTTGAGCCAAATAAGTGCCAGCATTTTGATCACGTGTCGCTTCAACCAGGCGCTGATATTTAGTTAGATGTAGAACTCTTTTGCGGTTCGCCTGGGCAGTAAATGTAAAGTGAAGTAGTAAAATAGATTGAAGTGCAATGTTTCCAGTGAAATTAAAGGGCTTAAAGAGATACTAGATAATCACGTTAAGAAATTTAAAGGACATTTTCAACACGTAGTAACCACGTACAACCAAGGATGTTGTAGCTATAGTAATCGTAGGTTTGTTTTCTATCTCGATGCGTACAACCTTTTCGTAATGGAGAGGAAATTCTCTATGTTCACAAAAGATTTATTCTCTCTGGTTTCGAGGAAAGCCTTCTTTACCAAAGAGTTCTGTAACAATTATAATATTCTTGACAAAATTTGTCAAACATAAAAATTGCAAAATAATTTACAAAAATGTGAAAAAACCTGCGTTATTTTTCCTTATTTTTTTACCATTTACTGTCGAAACTAGCAAAATTGATAATGAATTTCATGAAATGAACAAATGTGACCAGGATGAATTTCCTGAAGATACTTAATTACGGGGCTCTGAAGGTGTCCTGCTTGCCTCAAAGGCCCTGCATCAATAGCACCATCAAAAGGTTCCGGAAGCCGTCGATTTGCCACATGTTCTTGAAATCACCAGATAAAAGACCAGTCCGTATTCATTTAAAATTTTATTTTATAACTAGTTGTCCCCTGTGGCTTGTTGCAATGTTGTTTTTTTCTAGATAGGCCAGCTTTTTGACCACTATTTCACCTGATGGTAAGCGACGATGTGGTCAACGATGGAGCAAGCTTGCCTATAAGATATCTATTCACTCGCGACTTGAAGACTCTCATATCGCACTTATTAGGAAACACCGACTCAAGCAAGGAGTTCCATTCCTCTGCGGCAATGGATTAATATACATTTTTTCAAATGCAAAATAGGCAAGCATTTTACCACTATCTCATCTGATGGAAAGTGACGATGCGGCCGAAGATGCGACATGCTCGCGTAGGAGATACCTATTCACTCTTGACTTGAAGACTCCCAGATTATACCCCTCGGGGAACAATCATGCAGGCAATGAATTCCACATACATACATTTACAATTATAATACTTACTAGCTGTACACGCCATGCGTTGCAATGCCATGTAAAAATAAGTGTTTTACTTCTTCCAAGTTTATGGTTGCCTAGTACTAGCAAATAAAAGACGATTCAAGATAAGGAAAAGTATTCATTGGTCAGTTATTTTAATGTTAAGATTGTTTCAGTGCTTCGATTTGAGCAAAATGAGTTGGGAGATGGGTCGCCCGAACCACGCAAGGTCGATACGATCGTTTCTATACAACCAGTACTGGCCGCGGGAGCCGAGCATCGTCGGACTGTGGATGTCTCTAGAGTCGCCATACTTGGAAACCTTGTCCGATAAATACTCAAGCTCTGGTAAGAGTATTATGAATAACTAGCCGTGCCCCACGGCTTCGCCCGCTATTATCAAGTTAAAAAGTAGCCTATGTGTTAATACTAGGTATAATCTATGTGCATTCCAAATTTCATCCAAATCTGTTCAGCCGTTTAAGCGTGAAGAGGGAACAAACATACTTACACACTTACACACAAACTTTCGGATTTATAATATTAGTAGGATAAATAAGGATCAAAGGCCTGGAGAAATACTCCTCCCCCTGCAATCCTTGCTTCATATATCCAACCGCGCCATACATTTATGGTCAACATACATCCAGTTCTTTTGAATCGTTTCGCTTCTACGTTCATCATCTGTACAGCGAAGGAGTGGAAGACGCGGGCAATGAGTGCCCGCCGTCTTTGTTTCCAGAAAGTCTTCAAGTTTCCGAGTGAAAAATTATCTTCTAGGCAAGCATGTTTCATCTTCGGCCGCTTCGTCACTTTCCATCAGGTATGATGGTGGTCAAATGCTTGCCAATCATTAATTTAAAAAAAGTGGTAAGATTTAATTTTTAGAAGGCGTGACTTGCGCGTTCTTCTCATACTCAAGCTTTCTTATTTCTTATTTTCTACAGTATACAGTATTTAGCATGCACACATTTGTTAGAGCGTGGAAGTATTGTTTGTTCGTTGCCTAAGGCGCGGATTAGGTAGCTCAGCAGTTAGAGCAATAAGGTACGACACCCATATGGCCGCTGATTCAAAACCCGAACCAAGCAATATTTTTCCTTTCTAAATTTACTACTCTACTACTAAATTCTGCGCGGAAATGCACTACGCATACCATACAGATAAGATGTAAAATCCCTTCTTTTTAGGTGATCGTTTCCTAGCGTTTGAGCGAATGGAACGGACGGACGAAAAGAAGCTAGTTGGAGTTCTGGTGGCGAATAAGACCTTTCCGTGGATGATCGACGAGCTCCACGAATGGGCTCACTATACCTACCCTGAGGCTGACAGGAATAGAATGTACTTCTGCGCACATTGCTTGAAGAGCCCTGGCTTGTTTAAGAAATATAATGTTCCGTATATATATGACGTAAGTACCAGTTCTTGCTTATTAACCCTGCAGAGTTTAACCACCCAACGAGCGTAACCCCATCTGCTACCTGATGATGCAACTTTTACGGTATCAAAATCCTGATACCTCATATACCGGATATTTCTCATAATTTACAAATTCTGTCATTGTTTTAGGTTAAGAGGTCCAACTTTTATTATTTATTTTGTTAAGATAAAATAAGACTCGAAGTTAGTTCAGTGAAGTAAGATAACACCATTACCGTCAAAGCTGATCTCACCTGCATTTGGTGTCTCTGCCGGTCGAACGAAGCTACTATGAATCCCAAAAGTATTACCAAGAGGGTTTGATGTCACCTTACTAGGTGGAAGAAAGACAAAGAGATCGCATAATTTGTTGTACTCAGATTAAAGTTAGTTATCACTTTCTTAGATTGAAATCATGGGTACTGCAATGGAAGTAACTGGGCAGGGTGTGGCGACGCAGCTACTTCGCTATGCCTTGCATAACGCCGAGGAGTTGCGGCATCCTCTCGTACAAGTTGTGTCTCTCAGCAAGTACTCGTGAGTGCTCTTAAATGTTAAATTCTTGACGGTTTCTAGAAATTAGTTATTTAGTGTCAGGGCTATGAGATGATTTAAGATGTCTCAAAACTACTTAATTAAAACTGTTATGTGAAGTTTGCTTCTTCTGTAAATTTAGTCTCTTTCTTTTCTTTTTCTATTTCCCCTAGAGTTTTCGCCTTTATCGACCATTATTGTCGGAATATTTAAATATCGGTTTTATGATAAGTTTATTCCGAACGTCTTCAAGCTTTAGTAAACAGTATCTTCTTGAAAAGAGCCCTATTTTCGGCCGCTTTATCAGGTGAGCTTATGATCAAAATTAACTTCTTTTCACCGATCATGAGCACTAACATATCGAAAAATCCTCGATACATCCAGGTTAAATGGAAGAAATTGCTGTATATCATCAAGTTCGCCGATGTGCCTCCAATGTCGTTTATAAATATAATATAAGTATCTAAAGTTTTCATTTAATTGCTTGGAAGAACAATAGATCGAATAGTCGACCTAAGTTTTGAGCATCTAGGACCTATTCCTCGGGACAAGTTTACGCCGCGAGATCGCGACGAAGACTGAGGAAGCGCATGGTACATATTTGAAACCTTATTGACGATTTAATAAAACGGTGTAAGTAAAAAAGGCGTTTCTAAATAAGTTTATATAAAACCTTTTTCTCCCTAGCTCAAAGGTATGCGAGCGTTGCGGAATGAAGCTCGAATGGACCATGGACTACAGCCAGTTCGTCGACGGCGCGGGCCAGCGCGTGTTCTTCCCTCGTCGCCCGCATCAGACCGTCTCCCTTTACACCAAGTTCTTCCACCTTGATCTACCTCCCGTCTTGCCCTGCAAACCGCCATTTTAAACCTTATCACAATGGATAAATAATCGCTTTGTGGATGCTGTGGTTGGTGCGGACGCTCGTTCCGAGGGCTGTGCATCATTCTTTATCATAATGAATGAGTGACAGTCGTTGGTTAATGACACGGGCAGCGCGTTTATCACACAACAAAAGATTTCGAATTAGGTATATTTCATAGTGTACGTAAATAGATGGCCAACTAGAACTAGTTCTACATCGACGTCTTCTGGAAAAATTAAGAACACAAGAGTCCGTATCCGTGTTTCTAACTAAATAAAAAAAAAAACAATTTTTCTAGTAACGACATCTGTTAGTTAAACACAGTAAACTACGTTTTGGAAATCAAAAAAAAATGTTTTGATTTAAGAAACAAACTGTTACAAACTAACATAAAATAAAATGCCAAAAAATACTAGAATGTAATTGTTTGTTTACTTGTTGTTTATATTGATATTACATTATAAAGTGAAGCAAATTTAGGGTAAGTATAAAATTGTGTTCAAATGTTTTCAATAAAACAACCAAAAAAACACCTCAATGTTTTTTATTCAAATCCATATAAAACTTTCTTACCTAAATCTATAAGAAGTTAACAAAAATAATATTTAAAATATTATAGTATATCTACTGTTTGCCTTATTTAATTTTACAAAGTAAAAAAAACAGCTTTTTAAAATTACTAAGCTAAACAAAGCAGTTTTATATTTATCAAGCCTTTTTAAAATTTTAGGGAAAATTTTAATAGCTCTTAGCGAAATAACTTGAAATATGACACAGTATAATAATATAAAGAAAAATAGTTTACAGAACACGAACACAAGTAGAAAGATTTTTTTTATGATAGATAGGCAAGCATTTAACTGCTATCTCACCTGATGGAAAGTGACAATGCGGCCGAAGATGGAATATACTTGCCTAGAAGGTACCTATTGACTCTAGACTTGAAGACACCCAGATTTTACAGTTCAGGGAACAAAGACGCAGGCAATGAGTTCCACTCCTCCGATATACGGATGATGAACGTAGAAGCAAAACGCTTCGAGTGAACTGGAGGAAGATGAAGAAGATACATTAAACGCTTATGACGATGCAAAGAAATTTGTTACATTATAAAATGAATCTATTACATACTTTAGCATAAATCTATAGCATTTAACAGTGAAAGTATTAACTTAATATGTTGATAAATATAACACTTATTCTATTAATTAGATGATTATTAAAATTGTGGAACTATTTGTCATCGTAGTAGACCATTTGTCTATATTTATAGGTATTAGTGGCTATAAATGGCTAGAAACATATTTTAATTATTACAATAACACAACGTTACAGAACCATAATCCATCCACCAGAAACATAATCGTTTTATAGTTTTATCCCTTGCTAATAAAATATCTTGGTACATCATAGACGTGAAAGAATCTGCTGATTACTGCTTATATATAACTACGTAAAAATGCTTTTTTTTTATTAATGGCTAATATATCTCATTAATTAATTCATTGATCTGTGCAACAAATGCTTATCACGTAGAAAAATAATGCTTTATTGCTTATTTTTGAAAATATACAGTATTAAATTATTTTTTGCTCTAATATTACTTATTATTTAATGTTTCAATGTTTTATACTATATTTTATAGGCTTATAACACAAAAATTACAATTTTCTTTGTTGTCGACGAGATTCGGACATATTAGTTGACCTTCACCAAGATGAGTTAGACACGTCATAGTAAGGCGACATTTTTAGGTGTTTTAAACCGTATATTACATTGAAACATTCATTATGTGTAATACTCTCGATAGTTTTGACGTTCAAATTATTATTTTATGTTTTGTGTTAAAATTTGCAAGAGAGAAAGCTATAAACCTCTATAGGCTTTTAACTACTATAACGATCTTTTAATATTATCCCAATAGAACTTTTAATACAGATAACGTCATAATGACTTCTTCAGATGTTTTAGAAGTCCATGCACAGGCAATCTAATCCAATCATAGCAACAAGATAACTATAGCACTTATGAGCTTTGCTTTAAATGACGTCGCATGTATCAGAACTTGTTAATAAACATGATTCAAGATCATCTATGTTGCACTAAGAAAGGAAACAGTCTACGATCAGTGAAAACCACATTGGATCAGGATTGTTGCCTCAATTGAGTAGGTGGCCACGACCAATGCCAGTAGTTTAGCCCATAGGCTAGTCTACGGAATCCAGTTTCGATCGGAATCGATTTTATTTGCCTTTTCAGTTTGACAGTTTCCTTTTGCACCCTCTGTAAATGCTAAAGCATCCATCATTCTTATAAGATTTCAGATACAAGTTAGTTTTTCTTCGCGTATCCCCATTGAGAGCCGCCTTCTTTTCCTCCCTTTCTCCCTTGAGAGGACTCCTGCTGGTGATGCTCTTCGTGGCCCTTTTTACCTTCGTAGCCTTTGTGGTCTGCGTCGACGTGACCCTTATTGCTGTGGAAAATATACTAATTTAAGAGACTGCTCTTTATATGTCATCATTATACTAGAAAGGAGTCAAGCAAGACGTTTGCCTAATGTAAATCCCTCATGTCTTTCTATAAAATCTGCACCAGTGCCGCTCCGGACTTTTTAAATAAAAAAGTAAATCCCGCGTGGAACTGCAATGCTGTTCTCTCTAAAACTTAAGGGATTACATTTTTATGCCCGAGAACTCGCTTTTTGTTTCTATCCGTCTCGAATCGTAACCGATACCAGCTGCTTAAAAGGCGAACGCGCATTTTTATTACTGACTAAGTAAACGTTTGGCCACAATCACACTTGATGGAAAGTGACGATGTAATGTAAGGTGAAGCACGAATGCACTGTAAATACCTATTCACTTTACCTTTGAACACTCCAAAATTGTTACATTCGGGAAATACAGATGACGGCAAAGCGTTCAATTCCTTTGCTGTTCTATAAATGAACGTAGACGCGAAACGTTTCGTGTGAATGAACGGTATTTCAACCATAAATGGATGACGCGACGCCGTCAGTCTGGAGTTGATTGAGTGCCGGTTAACATTATAGACGAGACACTAGTCAAACGCTACAACGTTAGGCTCTTCAATAATATATACTATTCGTTATTTCACCTGTATCCCTTCTTCCCTCTTTCCACGAAGTCATGTCCAGCGTTGACGTGGTGTGCCTTCTTCTTCCCACTTTCGTTGCTGGCGTGCTTGGCGTTAAACTTCCCGAAGCGGTGGTGTTCGCCGCTCTTGTGGTAGTCGTCGTAGAACTTGTGCTCTTTGTGGAACTCGTCCTTGTGGTACTTGTTGTGGTAGCCTGGAAGAAAGCCACGATCAAACATAAGACGTCTCATTAAATCATCACTTTTAGTGATCAATTTTTATTGGATTTTATCACTTCTATTTTACATTAAAAAAAATTCAAACAATTTTTTGAGGTCATATTCTTTTTATGGTCATAAAACTGACGTAATAAATCAGTCTAGCCAATAGCGTGCGTTTTGCTATTTTGAGTTTCCTATGCATTTTTTCACTTTAAATTCACTAAAATTCGTAATTAAAAAGCATTTATGTAAGATAATAATATTTTGTACACACATATAAAGATGTTATAGTGATATTGCTATGTCATATTTACAATTACAATGCTAGAATTTAGTGCTACAAGTTTTATCAATGTTTCTAAAATTATTTGTAAAAAATGTCCCCGTATGTCCGTCCTGGTGGTATCCAAATCGGACGAACATCAACGCTTGCTCTAGGACACAAATGACAAGGATGCGTCTCTCACTGTCACCGAACTGTGTGAACAAGCTGTACCTAACAAAATGTATGCAAGCAACGAATCCGAAATATAAAAAGCTTCACTACATATTATTTGTAGCCGCATCATGTCCTGAAGTTCTCGAATGGTTTTTTTTAGTCAAACATACATAAAATATTTACATACATATACAATATTTTATCTGATGGAAATTGAAGATGCGGCCGAATATATGTAACATGCTAGCTTAGAAAATACCTATTCACTCTAGACCGTATCCAGATTGTATCGTTCAGGGAACATGTCTGTAGAGAGAATTACAACAGCTAGCAATCAATTGACTATACTTACCTACTCCACTAAAGACTCATCTATCCAATTCGTGCCATAGGTACCGAGTGTTGAGTAACCTTGTCAATCAAGTTGCCGGAAAGTCACAATACCTCCAGATTCTTACGAGTTTTTTCATCTTTTACACAATTTAACTTATACAACTTTACGCTATCGAGTCTTCAAAGCATTTGTATGTAATCCTCTAGTTACGTTAAAGACACAACAGAGGAACTGCGCGCGAGACTGTTTAGAGAATATCGTTGATAAATTAAAGTTTGAACTGCACGTTGGCGTAACTTCGCCAACGTGCAGTTCAAACTTAGTACTAGTAGTACACTCCTAACTAGGAGTGCGTTCGCCTTTTAAGCAGCGGGTATCGAGTTCGATTCCCGGTGGAAACATAAGTTTTCTCCCCAAGGGAAATGTATAATTCTGGCGATGTAATTGTTTCCAGCACCCACGTCATAAGTCATCGAACTTAGTGTGGGGTCTGAGTATGAAAACATTTTCTTTATGTTTATGTTTCAAATAAGACTAACTAGTATATAGGTACTATAACAGTATAACGACACGCAATGTATGAAAGTTCTGAAAAGGTGGCATATCGTAACGGTTCGTACATATATACCGTATATGCCATACGAGAA
Organism: Lomographa bimaculata; assembly: GCA_948107665.1. Classification (NCBI taxonomy): domain Eukaryota; kingdom Metazoa; phylum Arthropoda; class Insecta; order Lepidoptera; family Geometridae; genus Lomographa; species Lomographa bimaculata. The sequence continues at coordinate 21,598,634 of OX403585.1, read as the reverse complement.
ATTCGGAATCCAAAAGTTCCTTTTTTTTTTTTTTTTTATGCCTGATAGGCAAGCATTTGATCACAATCTCACCTGATGGAAAGTGATGATGTGGCCGAAGATGTAGCATGCTTGCCTAGAAGGTACCTATTCACTCTTGACTTGAAGACTCCCAGATTGTACCGTTCGGGGAACAAAGACGAAGGCAATGAGTTCCACTCCTTCGCAGTGCGGATGATAAACGTAGAAGCAAAACGCTTCGAGCGAACTGGAGGAATGTCAAACATATATGGATGACTTTTGACAGTCTGTCTTGTTGTTAGATGGTAAAATGGACAAGTTGGAATTAACTCGTATAATTCCTGCTGTCTAGGACCCGTTTAATAAATCTAACTCGAACTAAAAGTAGTTTTAAAACTTCCTCTCGTACTCCCGCGCTCTTCGTGCTGCCGCTTGCTAGGTGGGACGCGACGGCGAGCGCTCTGCACTCATCCTGAAGAAGGCTTACGAAAGAAGCCGAAACAATTGTCGATCTAGACATCAACAACGCGTAAGTCACGCTAATTCCAGTTTTAATTTAAATCTAATAGTTCTAAATGAGCGTGAGTTTTTATCAACATAAAGTCTTATAAAGAAAGTGTGTAGTGTGTAAACACCTGACTTAGCTAATAAGACCATCAACGTAGCATAAGTACCTAGACACCTAAGCCACTCATCATGTAGCCTTCACGTAATAAACACCTATCCATCAATGTATCTCTTCATCAATGCCTACCAGCAACACCATCTAACCTCGGATACCAACCCCCAATATAGGATGACGTTCCTTGGGATCATCCTATATCACAAGTGTTTTATTAATTTCTTCAAGACACAAATCAATGCTTCCTTTTAAATAAACGGTTCTCAGCGCTCAAATCTATAAGTAAGAATTTCAAATGCTATTTGAGTAACTAGTCTATGTGGACATGTGAACTCATACTCAAATAAAACATATTATGCGTTCACACTCACAAACCCGAGTCTTAAAGACTTAAATTGTGGGAGCCGGAAAAAAAATCATGTTACACACATAATCACACCCAGAACCAGAAAGAACTTGGTGTGGGCCAGGGAGATTCACACTCCCTGGCCCACACATTTGTGTTTGATTGTTACAAATTAGATTATTAGATTGGCGTTTGATTGTTAAAAAAAACGCGATTGGATTCTAGGTCGTTTAGTAAATACTTTAATTTAGATACTATAATGTATTTCTAATTTGATTCGCTAAAAAAACCTTAACCTTCTAGGCAATTTTCTACTTTCGGCCGCATCGTCACTTTCCAACAATTGAGATAGCAGTTAAATAAGCAAGCAGCTTATTTAGCATAAAAAAGTTTCATAAGTCATGCATCAAACCAAAATAGACAAAAAACATCGATTGAATCTAAGAACTTTGTTCTCTTTTTACGATGATGTAAAAAAGTAATTATGTCCGGTGTACGAGTTAAATGGTAGAGATTTTGTGTGTGAGATTGCTTATTACAGTACATTTTTTCTTTTGCCTGTATAAAAGAAGGTAGGTATTTTACTGAGGGCGGTTCATAATGATATACCTACAGCATATTTTTTTATATATTATACCTTATCAAACTTGTTTTCTATTTTATACACTTTCACACTCACAGCCCCATATCAAGTTCGATGATTTGAATCGTGGGTAAAACCGGAAACATTCACATCACATACACAATCACAACCAGAACCAGAAACGCAAATTTTTTTTGGGGAGAAATCTTGTGTTCCCGCCGGGAATCGATCCCGATGGCCCTTATAAGTCGAACGCCACTCAACTAAGCCAACGAGCAATTCACTTGTGTTAGGTGCTTCTAAAAAAATCTAATAATATAAGTACCTCGTTACAGAAGGGTTATGTTACGTTATATATAAGTTTATTTTCTTGCAGTACCCAAAGTAATGGTCTAATTGGATCAATTATTCATACTGTGAGTGTGAAAGCCTTTAGCGTTTAATTGCATTCTATTCATGAAGCTAATCGTTTATTAGTTTCGGTTTTGGTGTTTGCATGGGACAGAAGAGATAAATTGCACATGATAAGGGTTTTCTGGCGACTACAAAATATATAAACAAGATAAAAATTATGAATTAGTGGAAGCTTTAAACGCGCCATCGAGTTTCTTGCCAGGTTCTTTTCGAGATGCTGTGAATTTGTGAAGCCTCTTTGGATTAAACGATGATTTGGATTATTTGAGGGAGAGACTAGTTTTTAAAAGATAAATAGGCCCTTTATGGGTTACCTAAAAGCCCTATTTATCTTCACAACAACAGTTGACAAAACAATTTAAACCGACTTATTCTATCAAGATTTATGTCTATAATCAACTCAATGGATAATAGCAACATTCCTGTGATATATAATTATATTAATATATATTTAAATATAAAAATAACAAACAAACAAACGCTTTCACTCCCACAGCCCTATACTAAGTTCGATGACTTGTGACGTGGGTCAAACACAACCAGAACCAGAAACTCAAATTTTCCTTGGGGTGAAAACTTGTTTTCCTATCGGGAATCGAAAAAGCGATCTCTTCCATTCAACATTTGGGTGGCAAAAGAGATAAAAAATACAAGACCTACGGTTAGTGTTGGTGTAAATACATGTATATTAATAGATACATATTACTAATAAACATATACAAATTTCAAAAATATTACATACTCAAAAACAAATCAGAGTAAATAATAGGTACCTATACAATATTAGCAACTTACTAACTAGTCAGAGATGAAAACATTCTATCTAACCAATCGTTTCAAGTGAGATAGAAGTTTTTAACCTTCGCTTTGAAGGCTTTGTAATATGAAGCTTTATGGGAACTTTTCTCTCATTGGATTTCACGCTTCAAGTGATTGTTGTTATGCTTTCAAGAGACGTAGACTTGTCTTAAATCTCAAAATAATTAAACGCAAGCAAAGCTTAAAAAACCGATTTCACCGCACCAGCTTTCAAATAAAAAAAATCATCAAAATCGGCTCACAACGAAAGAAGTTATGAGATAACTTTTGAAGTAGGGTAAACGAGATCATCGTCAAAGTAGTCCATAAAATAGGCATTATTGACGATATTTCAAGAACTACTGATCAGATCTTAATCAAATTTAAATGGGACCAAAATAATTTTCGAAATCGGCTTACGTGCAGAGAAGATATGAGGTAACAAACATAAAAAAAGACGTGTGGCACTCGGGGACTGCCGCGGTAAAGCTATTGCATAGCATTTTTTATCAACTTATGCAATTATAATTATTTATTTATTTTATTTATGCAGTATTTTTTTACCTGCCACCTAGAGGCGAGTTGCTGAACTAAAGAGACAAGCGTGATATTTCAAAAAAGTCATTAAAAGTTCTGCTATTCATCGATAGATGGCAAAACTAAAAAGTATCACCGCTGTGCCGGTCGGAGTGGGGGGTGTTAGGTTATTTTCGTTACGGAATTTCTGGATTCGGTCTCCACGCTCAAGGCCCGCGATAGAAGCTATGCAATAGCTTAAAAAAACTTTTTTGGGAAGTCGGTAAATAAAAATAAAAAACGCCTAAATACACAACTTAACTATGCAAAATCGATTTATCACATTTACAATTCAAAATTAGATTATAATCAGCTCTCGTACACACCGGATTAATGCCGGAAATGGAACAAAATTGAATTATAAAAGGAATTGCGGTTTAGATAAACTGATTACACTCATTGCAGGTAACAATAACTTGACGTAACAGTGAAAGCGAATCATTCACCGGAAGATGTACATTGTGACTTTGTCAACAAAAGTTCAAGTGATTTTTAGGGTTCCGTACCCTATTGTTTTGGCTCACAGATTGCGATCAGGAAACTATCCAACAAACAAATTTGGTTTCCTTATGAAAAAAGTTAACTCGTAAAAAGTTAAAACTTAACCAAATTGTGAATTATGTGGAACATTGGAAGATGTCTACCACTTGTTGATGGAGTGTGACCGAACAAAAAACCAAAGAGTCATTTGTGCAAAAGTATAACATACATAGAAGTAACATTGGAAGTTATACTCATATCTTAGCAAACCCATCAGCTGATGTGGCACTTTCTCTGTACAATATAATTTTGCTCAGATGAAGACAAAGATTAGGGTATGATGGCCCCGGCTGGCATACAAAATTAGGTAAAAGTCCCAAAAAAAAGATGAATAAAAAAAGGAAAAGGTTCCGTACCCAAAGGGTTATACCCTATTACTAAGACTCCGCTGTACGTCAGTTTGTCTATTCGTTTGTCACGAGGCTGTATCTCATCAGCGGTGATAGTTGGACGGTTTAAATTTTCACAGATGATTTATTTCTGTTACCGCTATAACAACAAATACTAAAAAACAGAATAAAAATAATATTTAAGGGGACTTCCATACAACAAACGTGATTTTTATGCTCGTTTTTGCTCGATATTGATAACAACAGGTAGACGCTTGAAATATTTAGAATATTTAGTTATATATTCACTTAAAAAAAAATGATTAAAATAAAATAGAACAATTATTTAAGGGCTTTCCCCATACAACAAACATGCTTTTTTAAAGATTTTTTAAAGATAATGGTACGGAACTCTTCGTGCACGAGTCCGACTCGCACTAGGTCGGCTATATATTGTAATATATATTGTAGGTTTTTGTATATATATTATGTATCTAATATTAATAAGTATGTGTAAGTACATTTATTAATTTAAATACGTGTTGAGGTACCTACACCACCGTCCCTGTTTGTAATATTTTTATCATCTCCCTTTAGTTGTCTGGAAGAAATAGCTTTGAGCGATAAGACCGCCCTTTGTGCTCCTAAGTTATATTTAAGATTTCTTTGTAAGTGTTATTTTTTGGTGAGCAAATAAAGAATTTATCTATCTATCTATCTATTTTGTCCGAAAGCTTGCATGTTGTTACTTGTTTGAACTGTTTGCCTTCTAAGTAGCTGGTATAGGGTTCGATCCCTGAAAACATTACAAGTAAACTTTCCAAGGAAAAGTATTTCTTGTTTTTGGTATGATTGTGTATGTGATGTGGATGTTTTCGGCACCCACGACAAAAGATCTCGAACTTATTTACTTTATTGATACATCGAAATATTTTACACCATCAAAGCACTTATTAAATTTGAAATCAATATTGCTCTGCCTTATAATATTTTTAAGGTAGCTGTAAAAAATTTACTATAGATAAAGTGTAATGATTTGAAGATTAATAGATTGACTACAAATAATAATTGAAACGCTAGCAAAGCTTCAAGAAACCGACATCACTTCATTATCTCCGGAACACTTGATCTGATCTTGACAATTTTTATATGGGAACAACTCGACACCATATCCATTCAAATAAAAAAATAAACATCAAAATTAAGGTTAACTGTAACTCTAGCAAAAAATTCTGAACACCAAAAAAAATACAGTTGAATTGAGAACCGCCTCCATTTTTTGAAGTCGGTTTAAAAGAAGATAATTTTTTTTTTTTTTTTATATGAGTCTTACCTTTAGTCTTATGTCCTTTTTTATGCCCCTTCTTCTCATCGAAGTGTGCTCCTCTATGTCCATGCGCCTCTTCTTCATGACTCCCTTTATGGCCGGCGTTGTCGTGATGCTTCTTCTTCTTCCCACCTGCTTCTTCATACTCTTTTCTGTGATGTTCATCAGTTTTATGACCTTTACCACCTTTGTCTAGATAGTGGTCTTGGTGGAAGCCTTTTGTCGCCTGAAAGTTAAGAAATCTGTGACAGTACCTACAGCTGTGCTCATCATGCACACACGCACACAGGCTGGCCAATGCAGGCTTCAGTGATGTTTATATGCACTTGACTTTTACGCTTTGAGAACTGCCCGTTGGCTTGGTTGGCGTCCGTCTTCTAAGCATCGGTATCGGGTTCGATTCCCGGCAGAAAAATTTCTCCTCAAGAAAAAAATGTGTTTCTGGTTCTGGTTGTAATTGTGTGTTGTGAATGTTTCCAGCACCCACGACACAAGTCATAGAACTTGATGTGGGGCTGGAAAAAAAATTCTTTATTTTCTCAGCATGTGTAATTAAATGTATTTGACGAGAAATTGTTTATATCCGTATTTATTTCAGGTCCATGCACGACCACGGAACCGAGTGTGATATTGTTCAATAATAATAATAATAATAAACATTTATTGACATAAGTTTTTACATAAAATTTTATGAATCCATAGGCTCCTGAACTAGTGTTAGAACACTGTGTTTCAGGTGCCTCAATAGGTTTTTTATTGCTTTCGCTCTTTATTTTAGATCTATTTGCATACGTTCAAGATAAAAATTGTAAGGTAAGGTGGCAAGCTTATCGATATTCTATCGATTACATTTTGGAGAGTGTGCACAGGAATTACATGACTTAATTCCCCCATGCCCTTTTTACTATCTAACAACAAGACAAACTATTAAGCGTCATCCATTTATGGTCGACATACCTCCAGTTCGCTCAAAGCGTTTTGCTTCTACATTCATCATCCGTACAACAAAGGAGTGGAACTCATTGCCTGCGCCTTTGTTCCCCGAACGGTATAATCTGTGAGTCTTCAAGTCTCGAGTGAATAGGTATCTTCTAGGCAAGCATGTCACACCTTCGGCCGCATCATCACTTTCCATCAGGTGGATATGGTCAGGATAGTGGTCAAATGCTTGCCTATCCAAAAAAAATAAAATAACAATAATAATGTAACGGCTGTGAGTGTAAATGCGTTTAATTAATAAAAACCTTAAAAAATCGACTTCACCGCTTTATCTTCGGAACTTTGATCAGATTAGATGTACTAAATACGCATCATTGACGATATTTCATTTTCGTTTTTTTTTGTTTGGTAGACCAAACAAAAAAAAACCGATCATACTTCAGAGGTGATCCCATATTAATTTAAGCGGTGAAGACGGTTTTTTAAGCTTTTCCTGCGTTTAAATTATTTGGCAGGTATATCTTCAGTATCTACATAGTTTTTTTATCTATTTATAGTAACTGTAGTGCGTCATCCGCGTCTCATCTAAGGGCAAACGGACATTGGCCCTGCCCGTACCTAAACATTAGACGCTTACACTGAAACAGTCAAGGTTAAACAGAAATAAACCTCATCGACAGAATTCTTCAGAAGTCACTGTTGTTGTTAACGTTAGTTAAATACGTTCATTTAATATGTAAGTTTGTTTAAATATATTGTTTTAATATGATTACCTATAATAATAACTCATTTAGTTTAGGTATTATTCAAATAATTTAAACGCAAGCAAATGATAAAAAAACCGACTTCACCGCTTTATCTTCGGAACCCTTGATTAAATTAATGAGAGTAACTCAAAAATCACTCGTGAGATCTTCATCAAATTTAAATGGGACCACATGGGAAGCACCAGCTTTTAGATAAAAAAAGAATTATGATAATTGATTCACATAGAAAAAAGTTGAGGTAACACACAAAAAAAATACATTCGAATTGAGAACCTTTGAGAAGTTTTTTAATAAGATATATATATATATATATGTATATATATACCTATAAAACAAAGAAAGTGTTTCTTACAACACTTATAACTTGAGAATTGCTGGACCGATTTTAATGATCTTTGATTTGTTAATCTCCGCCCCGAATAATATTAAAATACAAAAAAAAATAAGGAAAATAAAACATTTTCTCTTACTTTGTGTAACGAAATTGGGGTTTTAATGATGTTACGAACGCGGGTGAAGCCGCGGGGAACAACAAGTGTTACACAGATATATACGAATACTAGCGACCCGCCCCGGCGAATTGTAAACCTAAACTATTATTGAATGCATATGATCACACATAAAAATAACATCAAAATCGGTCTAGCCATTTAAGAGGATTTAACACATACCTACAAAATAATTATATACTAATATACTAATATTATAAATCCGCAATTTTGTGTGCAAGTGTGTAATTAACGGCTGAACGGATTTGGATGAAATTTGGAATGTACATAGATTATACATAGGATGAACACACAGGCTACTTTTTAACCTGATAATAGCGGGCGAAGCCGCGGGGCACGGCTAGTTATATATGTATAAAGTTTATGCAGCTAACTTTGGTCTTTCTCGTATCTAATAGGTATGTCATAAACTCGTTGTTTCAATATGACTACATTATCTTGTTTATAATGATTGGCATTCTAAGCCTAGCCTGTTTATCATTCTCAAGCAAATCGTCACTTATCGTCATATTGAATGAATTATTGAGAGGTGAGATATTGAGACTATCAGAAAGAATAATTAAACACAAGCAAAGCTTAAAAAACCGACTGCTTCATCTTCGGAACATTGATCAGATTTAACGTATTAAACACGCATTATTGATAATAACTCATATTTGAGTTATCAGATCTTGACGAAATTTAAATGGGAGTACATTAAAAGCACCAGCTTTCAAATAAAAAACATCAAAATAGGCGCACAAAGAAAGAAGTTGTGAGGTAACTTTTGAGTCGGTTAAAAACGAGAACATCGTCAATGTAGTCCATAGATTACGCATTATTGAGGATAACTCAAAAACTACTAGTCAGATCTTGATCAAATTTAAATGGGACCAATTAAAAAGCAAAATCAAAAAAAAAATTCAAAATCAGTTTGCGTGGAACGGTGGGTAACAAAAAAAAAACAGTCGACTTGAGTACCTCCTCCTTTTTTGTGAAGTCGGTAAAAAAGTAATATGGCACTCTGTACCAAAATACAGTCGTAGTTCCCCAGAAATAACTTAAAATAGATGAATGGCGCCATAATCAACAAGAAAAAATGTTGTAGCAGCTATCCTTAAGAACCAATTATCCCGGGCTAGGTTTTGGCGTATCTTTTATACCACATCACCATTTACTATCAGGTGAGATAGTGGACAAATGTTAGCCAATCAGAAATAAAAAAAAGTGCCTACATTGTTTATAGCAATAAGGTTATTTATAACAAATATATATTTTTTTTAATTGGTTTTACTGTATTCGCAAGAAACTAAAGTCTAATTAAAACATTTTAGTACAGTCCTCCAATTTTTTATGCTGGATATGCAAGCCCGATGGATAGTAATGATGCGTTCAAAGATGTAGCATGCTTGCCTAGAACATAATAATATCGATTCACAATAGACTTGAAGACTCCCAAAATATACCGTTTAGAGAACAAAGACGCTGGCAATGTGTTCCATTCCTTGGCAGTACGGATGTAGAACGTAGAAGCAAAACGCTTCGAAGTAGGAAAATTAAAGTAAATAATTGGGGTTTTCCAGTTTGTCTTGTTGTAAGATTGTAAAAAGGGTATATGTTTTGTAAGATACGATACGGTTATATTATGTATGGTAAAAAGGGTATTGTATATTGTAAGTTGGTAAAAAAGGCATAATGTAAAAAAAAAAATAACTCAGCCCCTGGCCTCAGCCAATATTTATATTTACCCACAATAAATATGTCGAAATGAACTGATATAATAATGATATTATCATCTTCAAAATAAACAGGTTTCAACATTAAAAAACTCAAACATTGTAAAGACCTTCTATAACACTGAAAGCGCACTCGTATGAAATGACAAACAAAGCAACAAACATACCTTTTCTCCGTGCTGTCCATAATGCTTAGCGTGGTGTGAGTGTCCACCGCCCTGCTTGTGTCCGTGGCTATGTTTGTTGGGCACATGTCCAGCTGCAGCGGGAGCCTGGTCGCCATCCAACTGCTGCAGCGTCAGCACAGGAACAACCGTCGGGCCAGGCACATCCGCGGGAACACGGGAAACATACACAGGACTAGACACATGCGCTTGAGATGTATGCTGTGAAAATGACGCAGGCTTGGATGCCTCAGCAGACTGGTAAGCTTGCGAAGCTTTAGATGATACAGGACCCTTGTTCGGCTCAGAAGCAGCATTGAATGTCTGTGAAGCTTGATAAGCAGATGGAGACGGATCTCTGTTTACAGAGGCAGGCCGATGTGAAGGCTGTTGGATCTGATATGCAAGTGGAGCAGCATTGTGAGTTTGCGTTGGGAGTTGAGGATTGTGATGGTTTGCGGGATGTTGAGACGCCACGTTGACAGTTGAACTTACGTCAGGATCCAGGTACCGTGCTGTTTTCGGCGCACCCGGTGACGCGTACACCTTGTGGTAGTGGTCGCTAGCCGCGGCGAGCATCTCCTCGTAGGGAGGCGATGAGGGCTCGTGTTCCTCCGTATATTCGTGCACTTCATACTGGTGAATCTGTCGGGGCTTTCTTACGTAATCCTCCGAGCGGCGGACACGTCTTGGCTCCTCGCAGCATCGCTTCACTCGAATATGCTCGTCGTATGGACCTTCGTGCACATCTCTTCTTCGTCTGTAGACTATCTCTTCCTCCTCATCGTTGTAAGGTTCGTCGAGATCCTCCTCCTCGACCCAGGGCTCCTCTATGAACTCGGCGACCGCGACGGCCAGCAGCAGCCAAACTACGAGCGCCCGCATAGTTATCACTGCGGCGCAACTTGCAACTTTTTTGTTTTATATCTAACAACCTTTCACCGAAGGATGCGTTGCTAAACGCGGCGGGATTGCGAGTCGGTCTCCCGAAGTGCGGTTATCTTTTTATACGAGACGGTAGGCAAACATCGTTGTTTGCTGAGACGAGTGCGCGGACGCCGCGTACGAATGACACTGGTGCAACTGGCGGGTTGAACCTAGAAAGCGTTGTTAACAGCCCGGCACAAATCGATGATTGTTTTCACGATTTTTCTGGCGGTGAAAACGGCCGTGAATTGGATTTGTCTTCTAATAGTCTGCGGCCGTGGGATCAGCTTGCGTAACGCCGCGTAACTGCACTGGGAATGTCGCGGTGAACTCTGACACCGAATTGATAATTTCTAATTACCCACATTTCAAGATATATTCAATGGCGGGAGTAGTTTTGAATGGTTTGGTTAATAACTTAATAAAAATAATGACATGATATTTGTTTGAATAACTCAAAAAATTTTTTTTAACAGCATTTTACTGACAAGCTTGCTTTTAAGCTGGACGGCCACGTGATATTTGATAAATGGTCAAAAGTAGGTATTTTTATAATGCTTATTGGCCCTTGTTAGTGTTTTATATGATTTCTCTTTAACAAAAGATCGAAAAGGCTTATTCGCGACAGTAAATTAGTGTAGTCCAAATTGCAAGAACAAATGCTTGTCCATCTAGCATAAAAACAAAGAGGTATTTTCAACCGACTTCGAAAAAGGAGGTTCTCAATTTGACAGTACGTTTTTTTTTGTTTTTGTATGTTTGTTACGCGTTATCTCCGCCAATCATGAATCGCTTCTGTTGTTTTTTTTTGTCTGGTAGAGTATACTTCCGAAGTGGTCCCATATAAATTTTATCAAAATTGGTCAAGCCAAAACTGAAATATAAGCGATGAAGTCGGTTTCTTAAGCATTGCTTGCGTTTCAATTATCCTATAGAAAGTTTAAGCGATTTGTATGGAAGTACGCATGTGTGTCTAATGTTATAATTTTGACATTGGGATTATGGAAAGATTACTACAAAAATATGAAACTTGTTTGACTATATTATGGATTGACAGTTGTCAGCTGTCTTGACAGTTTTAATGTTAAAACTATCGTGAGTTAATGCTAAAACTGTCTTGACAGCTTTTTAAACAATGTTCCATTTCTAAGTTAAGCTTATAGAGATCATAGAAAAAAAACAATACAAAGTTGCTCTCAATTTTTTACTGACATTCGTTACGCCTCGTCTATTTCACCAAAATCGTGAGTGTTTTAACAAAAAATATAGTTGTCTAGTCGTGGTCTCGACTGAACTGATTATGATTATTGAATTATAGTAATGTTTCGTAATCTACCTGTCCCCTTGACCGAATAAGGATGGTGCAAGCAGGTGCTTTTTGTGGACAAGGTATTCATTTTGTGATAGTTGCACTATTCTGGTAAGTAATCAATTTAATTCAGATCTAATTCACATTCTACACCGTTTTATATAACTATTAATAAATTGTTATGGCTGATTTTTCAAGGTTTATAGACTACATGCCCAACTTCATTAAAATCCATCTTGCACCATAGGGTACTTATGCTACTAATTTTGTTTTAATGTTTTAAAACAAAGAGTAGGCCAGGATTTAGTGTTCATCTGATGTTAATTGGTGATGATTCCGATGCGACGATATAGTATACTTCTGCCTAGAATAGTTTAACCTTTTGCAATATTTATAAAGTCTGTTCGTCACTTGACCCTTTCTGAATTTTTTAATAGGTATATTTTTAGTGTTCACTAGTGTTTAAAACTGCTAAAACATTTTTTTTATTGACCGCGAACGTTTTTATCTTTTTGAAGTTATTAATTTTAATTTATTTGCAAGAATGTAGTGGACATTGAAATAGCACGACGTTAAAGAGATAATAAATGATCCTCGGCTTCGCCTGCCTTAAGTTAAAAAGTGTACTATGTGTTATTATGGGAACTAAATTATCTACATTCTAAATATCATCAAAATCGGTTTAATCATTTCGAAGATACCTGGTAACAAACATTTACACACACACACAAACTTTCGCATTTATAATATCAGTAGGATACTAATTAAATTAGAAAATAAAATATAATTGAAATTTTGCAAATGGGTTGATATTAATTAAAACTTAGTCTTAGCTTTAAATATCTTTTATTACGTTACACAATTTATAAAAAAATATATATATCGTAATTCTTTGTTTATATAAAACAAAATAATATTATATAGAAAAAGTTCAATACGAAGTTTTATTATTATACAAATTATTATACAACAATTTTAATGTCAAAATAAGCATTGTTCGATCTCGTTGCAATTCCGATGCGAGACAGTTCTAAAGTGCCATAATAAGACCGTTTCGGTCACGCACGACTGCACTCGATTTTCAATCAGAGCAAATGCATCGACTGAGATGTCAAATATTGCGTGCAGTTACATTATTTACGTTTTGAAATTATCAAGTAATATTTGTAACACTTTCTATTGTCAACAAAGATCTGTTGAACAATTGGGATTGAGTGGCAGGACCCACCAACTTTCTATAATTTTCTTTGTATTAAATTGTTCGTACTGTTTTGCATAAATTCTACTTCAATTTTATTCTATTTGTTATTGTATCCGAGATAAACAGTCAAGACATATTTAAAAGCTTTTGTCAGACTGGTCAATTAAGTTATCCGAACCCCTCCGGACCACTTAATTGACATGGATATGATAGGAGTTTATGATGTGATAGCGTCTTATAAATCGATGAACACCGGCTGCACGCACGAAAAAGTGTCACGTTCCGCCTGAGCCTGAACGTGCAAGCGAGAGCCCGGAACAAGCCATAGAGAGGCACGATCGGCCCAAGCTTCGGCTTGTACACATTTATCTCTCTTCTCACTCTCTTCTCTTATCACGTAAAACTATCGTCCGTAAACCGACAACCAATTTTTGCCAATCTGGCAATAGAATCATTAACTTTCATGAGTGCCTCTTTGGGGCCCATGTGAATAAACGATTTTGATTTGGATGTTAACATGACAAACAGTAAGTGGTATCGCCCCAGGCGAAGTCGCAGTATCTCCAACTACTATATTTGTTAACGGAGTTTCGTTCCTCCTTGTGGTCTGGTGAAGATATTTCATTCCCAGAGCCCTGGAGAGTTTCAACTTCTAACGGATGTTCCTTCGCCACCTGGAACGCTGCCTCTAGGGAATCAAGGTATCCTGAGCGTAGTGGTGACCATATAATAAATTTGTGTATTATTTTTGATCTCCAAGAAAATAATGTATTAGGTACCTACTCTTTCGATAGACAAGTACCTATTACATTGTGTTACCTATGTTGCGATGGCATTACCCAATTAGCCCTGACAGCATAAATAACATGGAAAGTAGCCTTCTAAACTAAGCAATTTCAATTAAAGGTTTGCAAACAAAGGTTTGTCAATTTCAATTTGTTTTTTTACATAAATCATTATCGTACTCAATAGAGTCGATAATGAAGGCCTAATTAAATATTTAGCAACATCTCATTTAGCAACGGAATTAAAAGCCAATTCAAAATGTTCTTACTTTATTTCATTCAATACTTATGTAAGTATAGGGCAAAATATATATCTGTATATATAACTAGACGTGCCCCGCCGCTTCGCTCGTGTAGATCAAGTAAAAGAGTGTATGTGTTAATCCTAGAGACATTTCAAATTTCATCCGAATCCGTTTAGCCTAAACATACTTATTCACAAACTTTTGGATTTATAATACTAGTACTTATGATTCTTCTGTAAGTGTATATGTGACTGGACTCTTTCTAAACTTGAAGAGAGATTAGTGGTCAAATGTTTAACTATTATTTTATATTAATGAAAATAAATTGCTGCATGTATAAACGCTTTCACACTCACACACTCACAGCACAATCTCACCGAACAAAAAGTGATGAATCGGCCGAAGAAGTAGCATGCTTGCCTAGAAGGTACTTATTCACTCTTGGCTTAAAGACTCCCAGATTATACCATTCGGGGAACATCGAAAGACGGGGTCAATGAGTTCCACTCCTTCGCAGTACAGATGATAAACATAGAAGCGAAAGGCTTCAAGCAAACTGGAGGTATGTCAACCATATATGGATGACGTTTGACAGTTTGTCTTGTTGTTAGATGGTAAAACGGGCAAGGTAGAATTAACTCGTATAATTACTGCGCACACTCTCCAAAATGTAAACGGTAGAATACCGATATATGCCACGTAGAGATAAAAAGCATTTAACTTACCTCTTTCACGTTTATGGGTGCTTAGTACTTTACCAAATCCGATTGATGTATTCCTGTCAATGAGAAAAATATTTTATGTGCACATCTTGTTTCATAAATTCTACTTCTTCATTCATTAATCATAGGTATACATATAGAAAACACACAATTTAATTAAGAAAAAAAAATCTTTGGGCTGTTTGTTCTTTTGGTTGTTGTTTTCTTGTCGATACCTGCGATTTCGTTTGCGGAGTATGGAGCGTTAATTCAAAGTAACCTTGTATATAATTGTTCTTTACGTGTGTGTGTGACTAAAAAGTAAAATCCTCATAAACGGCTGGACCGATTATGATACAAAAATTGTTCACCTAGGATTGATGAATTAAGAAGAAGCAGAATTTATGAAAAACAATGCATATAAAACAATTTTCTCATTGATAGGAATACATCACTCGGATTCGGTAAAGTACTAGGCAACCATAAACGTGAAAGAGGTAAAATGCTTTTTATCTCTACGTGTTTTTTTTTTTTTTTTTTTATTTGTGCCAGGCTAGTGTTTGACCACTATCTCACCTGATGGTAAGTACGTGGCATTATTACGCATGTCGGGTATAGCTACGAGTAGTTGGTTTACATAATATCAGTTATTTTTTTGACAAATTTACTACTTAAGTGAAAGCCCGAAGAATTATTCAAATAGTTTATTTGATGTGTTTGTTAACAAACAAATATGTACGTCTAAAGCAAAAAGTGCAATTTATTTTTTTAATTTCTTATTACTAAAGATATTACGCTTAGCTTATGTTGATACGTAACAATCTTATTTACAAGTTTTGTTTATAAAATAATTATAATTAAGAAATTAAAAAATCACAAGAAAAATCATCATTGAGTATTAGTACATACAAGTTATTTTATTACAAGTAAATCGAACTTTTTTCATTTGATTAATTACAAGTATAATTCTACTTCTAAAACAATGTGTAACTCGTAATTAATATGGCACATTTTATTAGAATAAATTACAATATTTACACGATTCACAAGTCTTTCCATTTCGATAAAAAATATGCTCTTACAGATAGTAACCGCTTACATGTATAAGTATATTCATTTATTATTATTATTTATCTACAAACAAAACAAAAATAATACCAAATACTTTAGTATCGTTGTCTCGGTTAAAAATCTTGGTTGTCACCAGCGCTGGACTGGTCGTAGAAATATATTTTGTACACCAGCATTTAATAATGGGGAAAAAAGAAACAAAAAAGTATCGTTAGCTACAGATATAAATAAATATAGTGAGATAAAGACTCTCACATCCATGCAGTCACCATCAACATTTTAATCACAATTATTCCATGGCAAGGAAAATTGTACTTTACTATAATAGGAATATAACACAGTAGATATCAACAGTGTAGTATTACAGAAGCTAAAACTAAAAAAATTCAACTATTCTCCCTCTATTCATTTGTTCGTAAGTTAT
Source organism: Lomographa bimaculata (assembly GCA_948107665.1). Classification (NCBI taxonomy): domain Eukaryota; kingdom Metazoa; phylum Arthropoda; class Insecta; order Lepidoptera; family Geometridae; genus Lomographa; species Lomographa bimaculata. The sequence goes on along the minus strand of OX403585.1, from coordinate 21,582,342 downwards.
GTGTACAATTATCATGTAAGTTTGTACAAGGCAAGTACCAATTAAAACAATATATGTACTTAACAAGAAAGCTAAAGTAAAGATCAATTCCAATAGACTTTGTTCTAATACATTATGAACAAAAAACGAACTATATAATTATACGAATGTTCGAGAAAGGCTTGTTCTATACTTGAAGGGCGATTACGGCCGAGTGATGAAATGTTCTTCTTTTAGGACATCGGTTCAATTCGGTCCCACCCAACATTTAATGGAACTTTCGATGTTTGTACAAATAAGCAATTTCAAAATTAAAGCCTTATTGGTCATGCTAGGTTCGTCAAAATCAAATCAAATATATTTATATCATAGCCACAAAGATAAAGCAACGAAAATAAATGACTCTAGTTACCAGGTTTACAAAATTTTAAGAAGAAACTCAATAAATAAGTTTACGCAATCTTCAGTATGGAGAAGAATTACTAAAATTCTTGGATGTGTATAGTAAAATGATTTTCAACTGACTGTTAACCGAGCTTTGGAGCTGGATAAGTGGATTGAACGCAGTTGTTAAAACAACAGTCGTGTATGACATTATGGAACATAAATAATGTAGACACCAAAACTGCCCACTAGTTCTTGTTTGTCGCGTTGGCAAGCAAGATAAGAGCAACCAACATAAAATATAAGAGACTTTGTAGTTATATGAAGACCATTATGACCATCAAAGTGTCTGTGGACGAAGTATCCTGATGCAACTTGTAAAAGCATATATATTTTAATGAGAAAGCAGGGTCTTTTCGCGCTTTTTTTTTTTAAATAACATTATTTTGACTAGTCTTGACGTTTCAGCAAGGATGCCATGGCATGGCCATGGTCACGAGAGATCAGATAAAAGCGCGAAAAGAAAGAAAGAAAATACATTTATTCGTGACAAAAACCCAATTTCCTCATAAAAAACATGATTGCAGTTCGCTAAAGTTTAAAAATTCTAGAGTTTATACTATTCACAAATCGAAGATACATTTCATAATGATGTAAGTAACGGTTCTGGTCAATTAGTCCAATATTTGTTCTCGTGGTAGATTATCCCAATTTAATGATTCTGAATTCAGTATTAACAACTAAATCCGAAAGGCAACTTTAAAACTAGTAAGTCTTTATCAAATGTTCCGACACGAACGGCGTGAAAGCTTCGGGATCCTTTATTTTTTTCTTTTTATGCAAGGGACAGCTTTTCTGCTTATGGCCAGTCTCTGACTTATTGTGCGTAGGTTTGTATTGAGCAGGTATTGATACACTTTTCTTGGTGTATTGGTTTTGGCAACTGTTTGTGATCACTGTTTTGTCTTTGTGAAATGTCCTTGGGTCCGATTTGAGGAACTCCTTTTGTTGTAGGTTTTCGATGTAGGATTCCGTTGAGACTTCGAGTTGGCTGTGGTGCAGGCAGGTTGACGTCATCTGAAACGGAAAATTTGAAATTATTAACGGTTTCTGTCACTTCGATACGAGAATGTTTGTCATTGCGAGCATGAGAGTAGGTCTACTATCAGCTACTGTCAGAAACAAATAAAAGACCTTTGTGGAAAAGCCCATTCGTGCTTGCATATAGTAATGCAGTGATAATACTAAGTCGCATGTGTGTCACTTCAATTTTAATTTAAGAAACAAAACTCAATTTTTTACGTCAACGCATAATAAGCTATTTGTTTATATTTATTTTAGCCAATGCCTTAAAGGCTAAAACAAATTTAAAGAAAAAAAAAAGTACAATAAATTCAAAATATCATCATCAAGTGAAAAAAATTGCATTTAAAATTGTTTAAATAAAGGTATGGAAAAGGCCTGCAAAATCATAATACGTTATGTTAATAAATCAGGATAATTACATGTGAATCAGCAGACTGATTTGGGCGCCAATTAAGGGCGTATATAGAAGATTTGGGAATATCTGCAATTTACCGCCAATTAAGAGCGTATTTAGAAGCAGGCCTCTTTGATCTCTTATTCCCTTCTAGTCTAGATTGGTCACCGAGTGCTAGTGACGCTGGGATAATTAAAGTAGTAACTAAAAAAAATCACTTAAATCCGTTCAGCCGTTACATCGTGAAGAGAAATCAAACATACTTACACACTTAACATAACATAAACGCTTTCACACTCACAGCCCAACACTGAAATCGACGACTTGTTTCGTGGGTGCTGGAAACATTCACATCACACACACAATCACAACCAGAACCAGAAACATAAATTTTCCATGGGCAGAAAATTTATGTTTGCCGGAATCGAACCCGATACCCCTGTTAAGAAGGAGAACACGCACCCAACTAAGCTAACGAGCAGTTCACGCAAACTTTCGGATTTATAATATTAGCGTGATAATAGTTATTACCGAGTGGTCGGGTCGCGGGCGCGAGTACAGCGCAGCGCGTTCCGCCATCTCTGTGCGCAGCCGCCACGCGCGCGCCGCCTGCTCGCGCCGGCTCGCCGCCGCCGCGTCGCCGCGCGACCTGTGCCATCTGCACAACCAAATACAACACATCTTATTTGATACAAACTTACACACTATATGAACTTATTACATTACTAGTGTCTCTGTGATCTGAAAAGCTCGCATATTTTTCGAAATGACTGAATTTTTTTTACGTTTAAGAACCCCAATTCTCCGGCATTCTGTTAAATTTCCAAAAACTAAATCGACAATCAAAATCTATATAATTATCGACCCTACTCACAAAATTTCATGAGAATCGGTTAAGCAATGCGACATGTAAAGGAAAACAACCGGACATCCGGACACACGAAAGCAAGCTAAAACGGAGACCCTTAGCGCTCGTTTGGTAAAAAATGAGAATAAGCGGGACTTCCGAACAAAGCCGAAACAAATATCGATCTAGACATCGACGAAGCGAACATTACATAAATTACGCTAATACCCGTTTTACCACATGTCATCACCATCATCATCAGCCTGTATTCGTCTACTGCTGGACATAGGCCTCTCCCAATGCACGCCACTGAGCTCGATCTTCAGCTCTTCTCTTCCAATTGCTGCCAGCCACTTTACGTATGTCGTCGCTCCACCTAGCCAGAGGGCGTCCTCGCAAACGTTTTACCACATGTAGGTAAGGTTCACCAAAGTGTAATTGGGAGAAAAGAGTTCTATTGTGTTGTAAATAACCTACCTCGTGAGCAGCTGTAGTATCCGTGCGTGCTGGCCGGCGGTGCGCAGCGCGAGGCAGGCGGCGCGCACCGCCACGGCCTCCCCCCGCGCGCTGCCCCCGCCCCCGCCCCCGCCACCGCCCGCGCCGAGCGCGGTTCTCATGCCCGCCGTGAAGTACTCCAGACCTATTGGTAGTAGACCTGATAACGAACAAAACGGTTCATCTCGCCTTTCTATTTAATATATTTTAACTTTTTTTACGTCTAAGTGCCTCTTGCAAATTTATTAATTTCACTATCGGTTTTACCCGCGAAAATTTCGGGACAAAAAGTAGCCTATGTGTTGATTTAGGGTGTCGGCAACCTCCCTACCAAATGTTATCAAAATTGGTCTAGCTGTTTGAGCGTGAAGAAGTAACAAACATACAAACACATTCACAAACTTTCGTCTTTATAATATACTAGCAGTGCCCCGCGGCTTCGCCCGCTATTATCAAGCTAAAAAGTAGCCTATGTGTTAATCCTAGGTATAATCTATGTACGTTCCAAATTTCATCCAAATCCGTTCAGCCGTTAAAGCGTGAAGAGGGAACAAACATACTTACACACTTACACACAAACTTTCGGATTTATAATATTAGTAGGATGTGTGATTTATACAGTTTCGGAACATTCGGTGCTTCTTTTTCAGTCGACGCCGTACGGTCTGCGCGCATACTAAAACTTACGAATCTTGCGAATTTTCCTATTGTTATATATAACAATATAGACAAAATAAAACGTATCAGTAACATAAACTGTTACATTGATGTGAATAAGAATGTGTCCATTACCACTTGTATCTTAGTTAAGGGTGGGACACTTTATTTCTTGGGCATGCATTTTTTGGCGTACCTGAAACGATTACAATGTTTGTTTTAAGCAATGTCTCACGTCGAGATCGTATGAATAAAAAACCTCTTATATTTTGCAATCATATTATATAAGTAAGATGTTTAACTGGTATTGATGAGTATTTAAGAATTTCAATAACGGGCGTTCTGCGTTTTTTAAACTTTTGCTGCTAACTTTTACAAAGTCTGCATATTGTAACTGATTACGATTATGTTACTAATAACTATATTTTTTTTTCAGATCAGTCACCTATGTATATGATGAATATTTATAAGAGTATTGTTGTTTTTTCAAAATCAACAATACCTATTTCTTAACTCGGATTTAAAAAATTGAGCTTCACTTCCCCACATATCAATACCAACATCAACAGTATATTCAAGCACCCACCTCTCTCTAGCATCCAGTTTCCGTACAGTACGTAATGTTCCCAGTTCCCAGGCTCAAGTTCCAGCAGCTTGTCAAGTATCCAGCGCTTGTCTTCAGGCTTCAGATGGAGAAGTTCCAGGTAGGCTTGGACGAAGCGTGGCTCGAGGGCTATGCAACGCTCGAGCATTTTCAGAGCGTCGGAGTGTCGGTTCTTTTTTCTGTAGTAAAGGTTAATATTTTAAAGCGATATTATAGGGAATATAAAAAAGATTAATTGGCTTTAGGTGACTACACCGGTCTGATGACCAAGTGCAGTTTTGGCATGGAAAATTTTTGCATAAAGTACACCGATTGAGTAGTAACTTCACGTTGATACGCAAGGTTAGCCTGTCGGTCCGGCGGGAACACAAGTTTTCTCCCCAAGGAAAATTTGTGTTTCTGGTTCTGGTTGTGATTGTGTTTGTGTGTGTGATTTGATTGTTTCCGGCTCCCACGACACAAGTCATCGAACTTAGTGTGGGGCTGTGAGTGTGAAAGCGTTTATGTTATTGTAATTTTTAAACTTTCGCGATTCGAACACATAGTTTAGGTAATATCTCGGGACTTAATCGCGCTAAAAAACTATTTTTATTTACCTCGACGTTTCGGCCAAGTTGCATTGGCCATGGTCTCGAGAAGACGAGTCTTCTCGAGACCATGGCCAATGCAACTTGGCCGAAACGTCGAGGTAAATAAAAATAGTTTTTTAGCGCGATTAAGTCCCGAGATATTACCTAAACTACGTTTATGTTATGTTAATGAATTATGACTGATATATAAAGTATTTTCTTTCTACATTTGTTATCCAACTGCAATGAAACGGAACGATGGAACTCATCGCCAGCGTATATTGTCCCCGAATGTCAAAGGTCCCCAAAAAATTACGGTAAGCGAGAATTTTAATCAGTTTTACTACATATTATACCAAATATCCGGATGACCGAGCTTTGCTCGGTTTTTTGTTTTTGGTAGAATGTGTTTTGATTTGTAGCCTCAGAAAGCTCCATCTAGTGTCGAGTAGAAACAGTTTTTTACATCGGTCATGGCGTAATAGATGGCGCTGATAGTTTCTTTAACCCGGTTTTTAAAAGAACCGAGCATTTCTCGGACCTGGAACGTTGATAAATCGATTTCTTGGGCCGAAAAACCCCTAATCTGTAACTTTCATGAAAATCGTTGGAGCCGTTTCCGAGATCCTGATTACTTTAAAGATATTATAAAGATAAAAATGCCTATAGGTTACTCAAGACACTACAAAATAATGTTGATTGCAGCGACACCTACCAGGTCAAATTGTTTATCTTTATCATCAAGAAACCACTCAAAAACAACGAATGTCGATCGCAGCGGTACTTACCAAGAACCCATATTCCCAATCCGACAATTCTTTTGCTAACAGTACTCAAATTTCCATGGAGTGATGTCGACTAATATTTTTATTTTAATTTTTGTTCGGTGGAGCTCAGTGGACACAAAGTATAACAATAGCCGTGGAGCGGGATTATTCCCGGTCGTCCTAACCCTGTCGTCCCCACTTTATAATTAAATTTATTTAATACACAATTATATTTATTATTCATCCGAATCCTCGGATTGAATAATAAATATAATTTTTGAAATCTGTATCCATTTTAATACACAATTCCGTTGCCAACAAGGTCATTAAGGGAATTGCCCGTTGGCTTAGTTGGGTGGGCGTACGGCTTCTAAGTATCGGGTTCGATTCCCGGCGGGAACAAAGTTTTCTCCCCAAGGAACATTTGTGTCTCTGGTTTTGGTTGTGAGAGTGTGTGTGATAGACATAGACATAGACATATATTTATTTGTGGCAAAAAAATTCTTGGTACAGGTAGAAGTTACAGGTAGAAGGTACAAATAGTTTTTTTTTACTTTTTTACCACAAACCGTTCTCAACTCAGCATAATGCTGGTTTAAAAAACCAGCGCTGGTCTTCCGTTGAGAACGGCAGGTGACGTCGCACACGAAAAAACAACACTGAACAGCTGTGACAAGAAAACAATTACAAACAATTTGATGTGAATGTTTCCGCCACCCACTAGGTTCGATGACTTGTGTAGTGGCACAAGTCATCGAACTTAGTATGGGGCTGTGAGTGTGAATGTGTTTATTACCGACTTCCCAAAAAAGGAGGAGGTACTTAAGTCAACTGTATTTTTTTTATGTTTGTTACGTCATAGCTTCTCTCTACGTGAGCCGATTTTGAATTTTTATTTTGTAAGATGTTGCTTTCTAATTGGTCCCATTTAAATTTGATCAAGATCTGATTAATAGTTCTTGAAATATTGTCAATAAAGTCTATTTTGTGGCGAATAATGAGTACTTTGACGATGTTCTCGATGTTTTACCCGACCCGACGATGTTTTACCCGACTTCAAAAGTTACTTCATAACTTCTTTCGTTGTGAGCCGATTTTGATGATTCTTTTTCTATTTGAATGCTAGTGCTTTTTACGAAGTCCCATTGAAGGTCAAGGTCTGATCTTTAGTTTTTGAGTCATAGTCAATAATGCGTGTTTATACATTAAATCTGATCAAGGTTCCGATGATAAAGCGGTGAAGTCGGTTTTTTTAAGCTTTGCTTGCGTTTAATTACTTTTATGTTTAAAATCATCCTATGACTACATTTCACCTTGGAAAGTGCAGTAGATAGGTACAATTATCTCTAACTACAATGCAGTCAGGGTTTACTTAGTAGGTACCTTTTCACCACAGAGCAGAGATTGTACGTAAAACAATTCCCTCTTCTGTGGTATTAACTATGCAAATATTTCACTTTTACCTTATTCATCCTTCTGGTTGAGGTAGGTTCAAAATGCAATGTTATCTTAACTGTAAATCAACAAAGTAGTACTTTGTTGAGCTTGTTTATACATTAATATAAAGATTACAATTAAGGTAGGTATAATATTTTTCACGGGTTTTGTTAATTAGGCTTTTTTATTATTAATAGGAAAGCATTTGACCGCAATTTCTTACCTGGTGGAAAGAAAGAAAGAAAGAAAGAAATAAAATAGATTTATTCGAGACAACACGCGACGTTACATTATGTACATAAAACAACAAGACAAAACACACAAAAAAATACAAAAATAAACAATATAGCGCCGCGTGATGTCACGAATGAGGTCCCGACTCAGCATATAACTAGCTAAGTAGATATACAGGACCCTCCTGCCTACCCAGTAACTGGTTTTCAGGCGGAACCCATGCATGTCACGAATAACTTTTACTTGATTTACAGTATCATACAGTAGGTAGTATTTGTGATTGTTGGCGTCATTCACGGTTCTTTTGAGATTGAATTTACTTACCTGTATAGTTTAGCTAGATTGTAGTGGGCATTCACATGATCCCTGTTGTACTTCAGAGCTTGTAGGAAGTGGTGTTCAGCTCGCCCGGACGCCAGCACCAGTGTGCCCAGGTTATTGTGTGCACTTGCGTAGCTGGGCCATAAGCTGAAATTAGATTTATAATATGATAATAATGTATCTCTATTAAAATATTTTTTATTCATGATAGGCAAACGTTCGACCACTATCTTACCCGATGGAAAGAGAAGATGAGGTCGACAATGGAGCAAATATGCCTAGAAGATACCTGTTCACTCGTGACTTGAAGACTCACAGTTTATATCTATCGGGAAACACAGACATGGGCCAGGAATTCCACTCATTCATTAGTTCCGTTTATATGTAAAAGTTTGCATAAGGTTACCCGATAAAAAGGAGTTTTAAATAGAAGCCTCACTCTCAGTTCAAATACTTGTATTGCGTGTGCTGGATATATTCACATCTATGTAAATTGCACCCAGAACCAATATCGCTTTGTAAGGAACATTTTGCCACAGCAGGGAATCGATCCAGGCGTAGAAACCATCATAGAAATCCTATCAGCGTAGAACTGTGTTGTGTTAGTTAAAGCATGACAGTACACTTGTCGAACATGCACTGATCGAAGTAGTTTTGTGTTGAGGATATTGCAAATGTTTCGTACTAAATGCTAAAGATATCGGTTCCTGCATTTAAAATGTATGATGAGACAAAAAGTAAGCAATGGAAATGTTGTGGATCTGGTATTGTTATACCACAAATAATGACTCATGAATTGCATTTTATTGTGAGCAACGCTTCTGCAAATGTTTGCTGCTATTATGTGGTCAGTCATAAGTCATAACTGTTGCTTTATTACAATTTTGTAAGGCAAAACTGCCTTACTGCTTTTTGATACTTGATTACCCGCTGGCGTAGTTGTTTGAGAGTCTGCCTTCCAAACAGCGGGTATCGGGTTAAATTTCGGGTGGGAGGAACACAAATTTTCGCCCCAAAATAATTTGTGTTTCTGGTTCTATTAGTGAATGTGTCTGTGATGAAATATTTCTGGCACTTATATACGACACAATTCACCGAACTGGGGCTGTGAGTGTGAAAAAGTTTATATTACGAGCTTTTCTTTTGTTTTACCTGTCCCGTGATTTGTCAGTCTGTAATCATATCTTGCAAGCTAAATTAGATCCACTTACCGATGTCCGATTGCACTCAAATTTGGTGTATGTATTTATGTATTTTGGGTATTACATAATACCATGGAGCTGGTCTGAAGATGGAGACGTAAGATGGCCATAGAAATTTCTGAACTAAACAAGACAAACCCATTAACTTTGGGCTTGTTTGATTCATCTTGACAAGTTCTCTGGTTATATAACTTTACTGTCCTTTTTATTTACAACTGATAAATGCTTGATTTAAAAAACTTTTTAATGTATTACTTGTTTTTTATGTTATGTGTATAACACAAACCATTCCACGAATTTTGCGATTTCGTGAACCAAGAAATTAAATCCTATCTCCCCCTTTAATCCCTTAAATAGAGTTCATTGTTATATAACAGGGATGAATACTTACGTCAAGGCTTCTTTGTAATGCTTAATGGCGTTTTCTTGCTGATCGATATCTTTCAGGAAATTGGCGAAGTTGTAGTGAAGTTTGGCATTGTGGGGGAGCACTGAGAGATCAGCCCTGGGGACAAAGATGGCGGGTTAATTAGGAAGTTTGAATGCATATTTATATAATTTAGCTGGTGTTGTTTTGAGTTTTAAGGCGCTCTTATTCTTCAATGTAAGCGCATGTTTTTTTACCTGAGTCCAAGGAAGGGTTATGTTTTTAAAGCGTATCTTGTATCTATGTACCTATATAATATGTATGGATATTTGTAAATTCCTTTATTACCTCGTAACGGCTGGGTAGATTTCGACAGTTAAGGTATCATTATATTCATTTAAAAAACCAAGTTTCCTTATAGTACTTAGATAGGTGTTTGAAAAAAAAACTAAATGACGTATAAAAAATAAAAAAAGAAGAACAGCTGGATTTTTTGGCGTGAAATAGTAATACGCTAAAAAAATACCCATATAAATAATAGATAAGTAGATTAGTTACGTTATTAATTATGTATGTAAAGTATAGAAAAAGATACAGGCTAAAAAAAAGATGCCAAACCTATCAAGAGAGAGAGAGAGAGAGAGAGAGAGGGTATCAAAAAGAAGGAAATTAAAAGGGGATTACTATAATTTAATTACATACAAATTAGGTTCTCATTTTTCGCTGTCAGATTTTTTTATTTTTGGTACATCGACTTGTGTCCCACTTTATAACTAGACTTATATTATCTATGCAAGAACGCTTTTAGCGCAGCAAAATATTGGTGGTTTCGCATCTTAAACTTTGAATTAAGAGGTCCACCTATATTTTTCGAAAAGTATTAAACAAAACCGAATTCTGTCTAGTGAATTTTTAGCTAAAATTTAATCCAAGAGGTTATGTCTGAATATGAAGAATATTTTTCAAACTTACCTCAGCAGCGTTTCTCTTGTCCTCCAATCCCGGTTTCTCAGCTGAGTTCTGGCTACCCCTGAAGCCACCAACATGACCACTCCGACCACCGCCAGCCCTCGACAGTCACCACCGCGCCGCCACAGCAGCTGGACACCGTAGACGGTGAGCAGGACTGAGCCCACGCTGGAATTTAAAAAAAATCCATTGATTTATATTTATATTATATTATGTGTGTTATGTTTTACTAACAATATTGTATGGATCCCTTGTTGTTCCGAAATAAACAATTTGAATTATAATTTACAATGTCACGATTTGTCAAAGCCGATATACCAATTTTTTTGAATGAAGTAACTCAAAAATGCCATCAGTGAGTTAGTAGTGAAACGTGAGATAAAAAAATCGGGGGTTGCTTTGAGAGTTTAGTACCTACTATGTACCTACTATATGTAATTTAATGAAGCGAAGAGTCAAGATATTATTTTTGGAAATTTGGACTAGTAATACCTAATAAGATTACATTCCAAGTGGGGTTGATGGTGTGAAAAAAGTCTCTAGAAACCCTCAAATTCTTAGAATGGTAAAACGTTATTTATGCACTCTTCATTTTGAAAGTTGAACATATCATAATAACATTGAAATAATTTAAACGTAGGTAAGCAAACCTTAAAAATAAAACATATTTCATCGCTTATATTTTGGTTTTGGCACCTCTGAAATATAATATAACAAAAAAAAATTTTGAGAATCGTCCATAAATGAGGAGGAAAAACGGTGAAAAAAAAAGTCGAACATAGAACCTGCTTCTTTTTTGAAGTCGTTTATTAAAACAAATAAATTCTCTTTGTTTGCAAATAATAAATCAAAAAGTTTTTTAAATCAAGCTTTAACCAGTTGTAAATAAAAAAACACTAAAAAGTTATACAACCAAAGAACTTGTTAAGACGAATCAAACGAGCCCAAACTCGGCCGATTTATCTTGTTTTATTCAAAAGTTCCTATGACCTTCTTCCATCTCCATCATTAGACCAGCTCCTAAGTACACCCAATTTGAGTCCAATGGGACATTGGGTCTAATTTAGCTTGCTAGATTTGATTTCAGACCGACAAAGAGACAGACAACGGGACAAACTGAAACGGTTGTAAAAATCGAGTTTGAATTACGCTTGATCAGTGTACCTATGCTGTCTTTTCTCTGAAAGGCTAGAGTTTGACCACTCTTCTCTCTGTATATAAGTAATTTCATATATACTGACAGGTGTGATCGAGGATGATAAACACGCTATGCTATATACTTTTGGAGTTTAGGTACTACTTATAGTGTTAAGAATAATGTAACAGACTTTGTCATTTCTAGAAGAGGTAAATATAGTACTTACCTGGGAATATACAGAACCCTCTCCGCCACAACGAATCCCACCGTAACGAAGAGGTTAGAAGCCGGCAGGTACGGCAGCACCAGCAGCATCAGTCCCACCACGGCTGGCGTATGTTTCTGTAACTGACATAACTCATAATAAAATAGTGTTGCTAATGCCTCTACCTGAGAGCCATGTGATCATAAGTCACTGAAACATTTGATGATTGGAAGATGCTTCTTACAATAATGAGTCGTTTAGAGAAACTAGACTCCCAGTTCAGGGAACAAAGAAGCGGGTAATGAGTTCTACTCATTACCTAAGTTGATAAGTATCTTCTGGACATGCATGCTACATAAACGTAAACGCTTTCACACTCACAGCCTTACACTAAGTTTGACAACTTGAGTCGTGGGTGCCGGAAACACATAATCATTCCCAGAACCAAAAACACAAATCACCCTAGAGGGGAAATATATCTAACTGTTCAAACCGACCTCGCCTGCATGTGGTGCCGATCGAAAATCAAGCTTCTAATGAAATCGGCACTACGTGCAGGCAAAGTCGGCTTGAACAGCTAGGTATATTAATATATCTCTGTTATTTAATTTATTTAAACTTTTAAAAGTAACAAATACAATTATAATCTACCTCCATATCAACTAAGCACCGATATGAAAGCGCCAGAAGGGCAATCAACGCTGCGCACGTGAGCAGGTTCCTCGGATCCCAGCCCGACGTGAGGAGTGGCACCGACCCCATCTGCCAGTCGTGGGACAGCGACCAGGGGCACAGGAGCAGCCACCAGTTGAATGCAGCCAGGTAGCAGAATGTCATCACCCTAAAACATAAAATATATCTATGAGTAATTATCTAGATCTCTTTTCTGAACATTCTTATAGGTTATACAAACTTATACAATTATTTATATAGTTTCTAACATTGACGTAAAACAAGACAAGTATAACAGTAAATTTTTTTTCACATTCTTAGTAATAGCAATGTAGCAGTTCAAGTTAAAGTTAAATTACAGGTAGGTAGGTACTCTAGAAGTAAAAAAAAAAGTTATATTTTTTTATTTTAGATCAATCTTTTAGAAATTGTAAATATAAAAATAACTAAAAAGGTATATAACGCTTTCACACTCATAGCCCAACACTAAGTTCGATGCATTGTGTCGTGGGTGCCTGAAACATTCACATCACACCTACAATCATGACCAGGACCAGAAACACAAATTTTCGTTGGGGAGAAAACCTGTGTGCCCGCCGGGAATCGATATACCCCAATTCCCCTGCTTAGAAGGCGAATCCCACTAAGGCAACCGGTAGTTCAAGAAGAAGTAGTTTAGTAGTTCCTGTCAAGTAGAATCAAACGAGCCCAAACTAGATGGGTTTATCTTGTTCAATTCAGAGGTTTCTTTTTTCCTTTCTTCCATTTTCATCATCAGACCAGCTCACTGTATTGTCACCGAAGATACATTAGTACCTACAATAAATTTGAGTGCAAGTGGGATATCGGGAAGTGGGTCTATTTAGGTTGCAAGATTTGATTACAGAGCAACAGAAAGACAAAGGGACAGGTGAAACTAAATAAAACTTTGTAAAAATACAATGAACACTGTTTATAACAATTGTTATACAAAGACTTAGTCATCTCAAGACTTACTTTAATTCTAGTCTAACGCATTTTGAGCTTGTTAGTAGTAAAGCTTGAGGATTATTTTGGAACTTTAAGGTTTCGGTTGGTAATGTCATCAAGATAAGTGTTATTGCAATTTTTATTTAATAATTATACAAGCCGTGCCCCGTAGCTTCGCCCGCTATTATCAAATAGAAAGCAGCCTTTGTGTTAATCCTATGTATAAGCTATGTACATTACGAATTTCATCCTAAGCCGTTTAGCCGTTAAAGCGTGAAGAGATAACAAACATACTTATACACTTGCACACTTACACAAACCTTCGACTTTATAATATTAGTAGGATAATTAAATTACCAGGCTGCAGAGTCAAGCTACTGAAGGCTAGCAACACCTCAATATTGTTCTATTCAAATATAGTTTAAGCAGTCCTTCTATCGTTGACCCGTAAGAATAAGAATACAATGCTTTGTAAATTTTGACTTATGATATTATAGGTCCAATGTGATAGCTTTCCCATCTTCTACAATCATTTGTTTCTGATTCAGATTTAATCTTCAGCAATATTCTACCTGACTGTTACAGAAGGATGAAAAGCTGGCGGGTTATCTTGCGGCGAGAAGGCTGGTAGGGAACCTTGCAGCAGCGCCAGTCTTACTCCAACTAGTAGAGCCAAGCCAGCCAAGGCTCGCAACACTCGACCGCAGAAACTCTCACATTTCCATCGCCATTTCACTGCTGACGATGATCTGAAATTAAAAAAAGTTAATTTTAAAATTATTACAATGCTGGTGCAGAAGCTTTTCTGCATGTTGTTTTACCAATTGGTAATTCCGCTTCATTGCTTCACTTCTTACATATTTGTAAGTGATGAAGCGGCGGAGGGCGGTAAGCATGCTCGGTTTATTATTTTATTAATTCTCAAGAATAGCTGCCGGGCTAACGTTTGGTGCTTCGAGACAGATTTTCTATTTGAAGGAAACTACTACTGCATTATTTATGTTGTAGTATTTTGGGAGTTTGGGAAGGCATTACGTTAGATTAAGTTTTGAAGTAGTAAATTTAGAAAGGAAAAATATTGCTGATGCGGGGATTTAACCCACGGTCATGGCGCGGCTCTAACCGCTGAGCTATTTAAGCTTTGCCGCAAGTGACGAAATTATCCTATCCTTATTATTACGTATTATGGGGAAGTGTGATGTTATCTACCGAAATAGTTGGAAACTATTACTGTAAACGAGTCTAAGGGACTTGGTATACAAAGCGGCCAGGGCGCGCGGCCGAGCAGCGGTCGCGCGCCCGCGATGCTTCCCCCCACGCTGTTGATGTTTTGTATAGGCTCTAGTGTAACAAAATAAACAAAACAGGCGTTTTGTATATCAAGTCCCTAACATTGCATAGCTACAAGTTGTGTTAATAACGTCAACCAAAAACAATTGATTTTCGATTATGTAGCATTAACCGTGCTTAGGAAACTAGAGTATTAAATTTAAAAAGAAGAAAATTTAGACGTCTATACGTTTATTGATACTGACCTAGCTATAGGAGTCCAGCACCTGTACATGTCAAAGGCAATGTTGAACAGCAACGCTGTGAGCCCAGTTTCTTTAGCCAGCATGCTGAGAGCTGCCAGGACTATGCTGGCCCACACGCGATGTCGACCTGATGTCCTGAAACAGCAAGTTTTATTATACAATAAATTATTAAAGTAAGTTCAGATATATGGACGGAAAAATCCGCTCGGAGCGAAAATTTTACTTACTGCGTAAAGTCTGATAGTCTAATGATTCGTGACTCATTTACTTTGTGAATTGAGGCCTATAATACTTATACTTAATTTCAGTGAATTACATTTTCATTATCTCTGATGGGATAGCCTTTGACCACTACCTCACCCGATGGTAAGTAATTATGTGGTAGGTACGCAGTGATTAAACTGTCAAACGTCATCCATTTATGGTTGACATACCTCCAGTTCGCTCGAAGCGTTTCGCTTCTACGTTCATCATCCGTACGGCGAAGGAGTGGAACTCATTACCTGTGTCTTTGTTTCCCGAGGGGTATAATTTGGGAGTATTCAAGCCAAGAGTGAACAGGTATCTTCTAGATAAACATGTCACATCTTTGGCCGCATCATCACTTTCCATCAGGTGAGATAGTGGTCAAATGTTTATCTATAATTAATAAAAAAAAAAGAGCATGATTAAAAGCTAGGCGTGACTAGCTCTCAAAATTAACTGCTCCAAGATTATATTATGAAAAAAACTTGCTACCTACAACTAGAGCTCGTAACAAGTTAACTATACTATTGATTTACCAATACATAACGGACTATAACATGATTTCAATTTCTTAAATAAAGACATTTTATTTTATAGAAGTCTAGAAAAATTTTTGGTATCAACAACGGGCCAATTGCCTATAAGCTCGATGTCTTGTAGTTAACTTAGTTCTTTGTTGTATATAGTTTTAGTTTAGTTTTAGGAAATATAGGCAATTGGCCCGTACATACCCTACATTTTTGAAGATAATTCAACCAAACATCAACATAGTTTTTAAGCTACGATGGTCAGTTTCACTATAAATGTTTGTATCAATAACGGGATATTTACCATGTTTTTCTCCGTGATCATGGTGCTTGCAACAGTGCCGAAATATCGGAATCTCAAAACAAACGAAATACATGGTAAATATCCCGTTATTAATACAAACATTTACTTTGACGATGTAAGTTTTTAAGCTACCATGGTCACTTTCACTATAAATCTTTGTATCAATAACGGGATATTTACCATGTTTTTCTCCGTGATCATGGTGCGTGCAACAGTGCCGAAATATCGAAATCTCAAAACAAACGAAATACATGGTAAATATCCCGTTATTGATGCAAACATTTATAAACATCAACATAATTTATAACGTTTAAATAAAAAATACCAATTTCAAAATGTAGACAACCACGAATCGCTTCTCACCCCTCCTCACAAATGGAATAACATAATTCAGGGGCCGCGTTCGTTATAGATCATGTATCGCAATATTTACGGTTCTTGATTATAACTGTGGAGAAAATGTGAGAAATGTAAGAGTTATTGAAAAGAAAAACAGTAAGCTGTTTTTGATTTCTCAGTGTCAGCACTTCTTTGCAGGTATTCGAAAAAATTCATGAGTATGTAGTCCAAACTGCAAGTTGTAAAGTTCTTGTTAGCATTTAGATTTCGAAGGCGCGAAAATTACATGTTACTCAAGTTGATGACTTAATAACACTCTAATCTCACATCTAATTCAAACAAAGTAATGAACATTTTAACAACAAACGATTGTCAATTAATGTTTCCATTGTTCGCTATTTTAAACTCTAACTCTTTTAAACAGGATCGCACCCATTTTCTTCATCCCTGGGAAGAAAGGGAACTGCTAGGCAATTTTCCTCTCACAAAAAATTAAGATTACGAACCTTATTCATGTTATAGAAATATGTATGGTTATTCTGACCGATATGTTCTGGGGCTTTAATAAATCTACCAATTATTACAGATTTTCGGAATGAAATAATTCTTTCTAGCAAGTTTGATCATCATGATTTTCAAATGATTTTATTTGGTATATAAACATAATGTATAGATTTGATGACCAGGTATCATACATTTGTACATATAACTCTTTAGGATAATTAATGTTTTTTCCTGATAAACGCGGGTGAAGTTACGAGGCACTAGAAACTCTTTTGTATGGTAATTAGTTCATATGGTAATTCTAATCACAAGATAAAAGAGCACAATACGTATGAAGCTGATACACTGTCGATATTCTATATAAAATACACCGCGATCATTATCGACAGGCATCGGCCTCGTCGATTTCGTTTCTCGACATAATTTGTCATTATCAGGGTCAGCGAACGCATGCGAAAATGTACCAGGGAAACGTTCTGAATTTTACGAAATACGATTATTTTGTTGTATATTTTTTATCGCTGCAAAGGACGCCCTCTGGCTAGGTATAGCGACGACATACGTAAAGAGGCTGCCATAATGGTTGGAAAAGATCTGAAGATAGGGCTTAGTGGCGTTGTAAGAGGGTTATATCTATCAGTAGACCGATGTTGATGATGATATTTATTTTTAATTTTATCATATTATGATCACTCAAAAATAGCTCTGCTACCGGAATAGAGTTAGTTTTTGGAAATACTTTTTTAGATTTGAATTGAAGTGTTTAACTTAAGAATGTAGATAATCATATGAGCATTAGTAATAAAACATCCTACCATGAATTATAAATTAATAAATAAACGCTTCCACACAGCCCCACAGTAAAGTTCTATGGCTTGTGTCGTGCCAATCACAACCAGAAAAAGAAACACATATTTTCCTTGGGGAAAAAACTTGTGTTCCCACCGGGAATCCAACCCGATACCCCTGCTTAGAAGGCGAACGCTATCTAAATCATCAGACAGTTCAATTACGATATCTGTAGGTGATATCACAATTAAATTCCCATGGCTAGGTTTGAATCCACTGCCATCAAATCAATCCACTGCCATCGAACTGGTACTGAGATGTTAAAGTCACAAATCTTATGAATATATAAATACTATTTAAACGGCTATAAGTAGCTCGTGGTGTTGCCCGCTGGGCCCATCAACCATTTGGAATTGGGCCAATTCAAAATCACATTCAAAAAGACAAGGTATCTTTTAGGTAAGCATGTTACATGTTCGAACTCATCATTAATCGAGCGAAGCGAAATCTCTAAATTGACTTGGGTCGTTGAGCACTGTGTCCGTCCGTCCACCCGTCTGTCAAAGGCATCTAGCGTCTAAACCATAAAAGCGAATGACTTCAAATTCTCATAGAACATGTAAAACTATGGCCTATCCCAGAAATGACATTTAAAATTACATAAACGATGAAAACATTAAGGGGGCAATTAATGTTTTATATACCCTTGTATCGTTGAAAAGGGCTCGACAAGTAGAGTACGAAACCGGTTTCAAAAAAAAATATGTTGGAAAATAAAGATTTCGAAACTTAAAAGTTTTTCTCTGAGGCAAAATGTAGGCGCGAGATCTCAGTTCGGCACGAACAACTAGTTATTTTCTAACAAGTGAGATAGCAGCCAAATCCTTGCCTATATACCAGGCATAAAATAATATAAAAAACTTAAACTATACATAAACTTAATTTTTAATTTTAATTTAGTGGTTAGTTTTGAGAATAATATACGATGTGATATGGACCTTTGCTGTCTGAAATACATTTTTAATTGAATTTGAATAAAGAAGGTGTGGTCGGGTTCGGTGGCCACGTGTTATACCATATTAATATTCCTTTTTAAAAAGAATTCTTAATAGAACTCACTTTTTATTTACCTCATCTCCCTACCAACTCAAAGTTTTCATCAAATGCCGCATCCACCATTTCGTTTTCCACAGTCGCAAAACGGGATCACTAGATGGCGCAGGTAGTACTTAAAACACGCAAACGGTATTTTCCGACGACCGGCAACTACGGAACGTGGGGTTGATACAGTTTGAGGGAGATAAGGACTCGTAATAGTGAGTTATATCAGTCTTTTTCTCTCTCCTATTATACACTGACATAGACAACGTTTGTCTCTTACTCTTACTACAAGAGACAAGTGTTGTCGGAGTTTTGCCGCGAAAGTGTAAAAATGACGTTGTTGATTTTGTTTTATTTTCTAAAAGTTGTAATTCTTTGAGTGTTAATGTGTAGTAATGGAAGATTATTAACCGTTAATAATTAGTGAACGTACACGAGTGTAGGCAAATCATACAAAGTAAAAAAATGCGATTTTAGCTTTCGCTCCAAAACTCCAATAGAAGTTCTAGTAAAGTTTCTACCACTTTATTAGGGCATGGCACAGTCAAAGTCAAGTAAAAGAGCCAAGGTCCAGTAATAGGACCTTGGTTCTTTTACTAGACTTTGACTGTGACTTTTGTCGGGGAATTATATAATGAAATTTACTTGAAATACTTTATAACTTGACACTGGCTAAATGGACAAGATGACGAAGCCAAAATTAAAAGAAAGAAAAAACAAGTGTTGTCATAGGGCCACGGCCCGATGACGATTAATAATTATATATGTGTTAATAATATTGTTTGGATACTTGAATACTAATTAGGCACAAGTTTTTATCTGTCGATCTGTAATCAAATCGTGCAAGCTAATTTAGACCCACTTCCTGATGTTCGATTTGAATTGAATTTGGTGTACTTATGTATCTTCGGTGACAATATAATGACATGGTACCATGGAGCTGGTTAGATGATGGAAACGGAAGATGTCCATAGGAATCTTCCGTAGCCCCTTCTGAACAAGATTAACCCATAGAGTTTGGAGTCGTTTGATTCGTCTTGACAAAATCTCTGATAACTTTTCAGTCATTTTTTATTTTTAACTAGTAAAGTTAGATTATAATAATTAAACGCAAGCAAAGCTTAAAAAAACCGACTTCACCGCTTTATCTTAGGAACCTTGATCAGTTTTAATGTATAAACACGCATTATTGACTATAACTCAATAACTAGAAATCAGATCTTGATCAAATTCAATAGGACCACATGAAAAGCACCAGCTTTCAAATAAAAAAATAATCACCAAAATCGGCTGACAACGAAAGAAGTCATGAGGTAACTTTTGAAGTCGGGTAAACGAGTACATCGTCAAAGTACGCATTATTCGTCACAAAATAGGCATTATTGACGATATTTCAAGAACTACTGATCAGATCTTGATCAAATTTAAATGGGACCAATTAGAAAGCAACATCTTTCAAACTAAAAAAAAATTTTCGAAATCGGCTCACGTGGAGAGAAGATATGAGGTAACAATACAATACAAAACTCTTTATTGTATAACCAGTTTACAAAGTGTACAACTAAACAATTCTTAGAAATCATAGATTTTTTAGTAGCACACATAAAATAAAATACAGTCGACTTGAGTACCTCCTCCATTTTTGGGAAGTCGGTAAAAACGTTTTAAAGTACATATTACTTGTTTTCTATGTAAAACGTAGTTTGTTCTATGCTCTATTCAATATTATCAAGCAAACAAGAATCAAGGCTCATTCTCAAGCAGGCATCACGCACAAGTTTGCCCAACTCGCATCAAATTATCCCGCATCATCGGAGTTGCCAACTGTTGTTACCGCGGTTTGTCCCGGAATGCTTGGCTTTGAGGCGGAATAGTTGGCCACAGTTGTCCGCAGTTGGCCACAGTTGGCCGTTGTGGTACTTAACAGCATGTTGTGACGAAGTTTCTTGAGGACAGTTTCGAATAAGAGGATATTGGGCCATGACGTGACCTAAAAGTTAGCGGCGGGTGCGTCAGGCATTTTACTTTTGGGCGCCTTTGTAGTGACACGCTTTTGTAACTTAGGCAAGAGATAACGACATTGTCATTTTTTTTATTAAGTGAGGAGACAAGGAAGTCTCTCGGTGGAGATGTCTAAGTATTACAACTGTAACCAAATTTCTAAGCAATGAAATCGATCATAAGTTCGAATTTGTAAAGTGAAACTTCTTTTGGTAGGGCTTTGCAATTCTGATCCGCAACCATTTAGTGTGACGCAAAGTGGTGGGGGTAAATAAGTTCTGATGAATAATAATCAAAAAATTTCCCTGTAATATAAAAGTTTTACTTCTATCAAGTGTATTTACGAAATACCTTTACGTATTGTTTACCGACTTCAAAGAAGAAGGACTTTGTTCGACTGTATGTTTTTTTTATGTATATTACCGATTTCTCCTTCATTTGTGAACCGATTCTCAAAATTTTTTTTTTGTTTGGTAGATTATATACCTACTTCAGAGGTTGTCCCATATAAATTTTATCGAAATCGATCAAGCCAAAACCAAAATATAAGCGGTCAAGTCTGTTTTTTAAGCTTTGTTTACGTTTAAATTATTTATTATATGCATAATTTGGCTGGTTATTTGTATATGTTTATTTCAATTTAATTTTCAATTTTGTTATTAATTATCTTGGCTATCTACGGACCAATTGCCTATATTTCCTAAAACTCAAGTATAATTATATACATCTATACAGCAAACATCCAAGTTACCTACAAGGCATCGAGCTTATAAGTAACTTAAGCCCACTACCAGTGGGTAGCAATTGATAATAATATTCAATTGGTGGTTATTAACTGATTATAATGTTAATGTAAATGGTTGGATATTAATTATAACATAAAAAATTAAAATGTATGTTGGATTTTGATTGCAGTAAAACCTATTGAATTTCCAATTATATTTTTGAATTACCAAGCAAGTAGATAAGAACGGCGTTTGTCTGATGTTAAGCCAATATGTAAACAAAACGCTTCTCCCTGTGGCATTATGGTGTTACGTTTAACACGTCCAATAATTATACTGGCGACTAAAATATTAAAGTCAAATTAATATTTACCCATGATATAAAAGAATAGACGAGAGGAAGAAGATGCAGGCCAGGACATCCGCCCTGCCGACCACACCAGCCACCTGGAAAGAATAAAAATTGAAATTAAGCATATTTATATTTAAAAAAATATTAAAAACTCATAGCTGTACCCGGCATCTTTCACGATTATGGTCACCTAGTGCTTTACCAATCCCGACAGACGTTACGTAATCCTTCAATACACAATTAATTAAGAAAAAACTATTTACAACTTTCCAATAATTTTCAGGAACCTTGTCGGATATACGCATAACAGCCCAACAAAGTTTCATCAACATCAGTTCAATGGCTTAGGAGTACATAGAGGACAAACATGCAAACTTTTTTTGTATGTGGAATAGGCAAGCATTTGACCACTATCCCACCTGATGGAAAGTGATGATGCGGCCGAAGATGTAAAATGCTTTCACAGAAGATATATATGCCTATACCTATTCACTCGAATTTTTTTTTTTAGATTTACCACTTTTTTGTCGATGGACTTGTTTATAATGCTATATCACTTTCAACTAACATCAGTAATTCATATTCATCACGTGGCAGTTAATTCACATACGTAATATTACGTATATAATAATCTAGGTATACATATATGTATACGAATTGTCTGCAAGGCCTATAAAATATATCTGACACCAAAAACATGTTGAATTTATTTGAAGAGAAATTCTGACACCCACGACACAAGTCTTTGAAATGAGTGCGGGGCTGTAATCATTAAAACTATATTCGGTTAACCATAAGAACAATAAAATACAAATAGCTTATTCATTTAGTTCTGTTCCATTTAAATTAATTAATCGAATGGATCCTTTGTGAATGTAAACAATGAAATGAGCACATTTTGGTGCATAATAGAGGAATTGCGTGTATTCACTAGAGAATAATGATTAATAATTCGGGAATGAAAGTTTCGTTTATTATGACTTATATTTATTGTTCTTAATTGAATAGTTCTTCATGTCATTTGCACTTAATTGAATTTAGCACGGATATAAATATTGTTAAGAATTATAAGTCCAGGACATACTTTTTTTACAAACCTCATACATAATAACCTACATGACAAGTCGATGGACTAAAAATGACAAAACCCGACGGCAAATTATGAAATCCTCTTCATTTTGATATTTGTCTCTATAGGTTTGATTATTTTTTATTAACGTATTACTTTTGCACCAAAAATTCGCCTTATTGTTTTTATACATTTTATCTTCACAGCGCCAGGGCTGCGCGCCTCGGGCGCCTTGATACACAAAGCGCCCGAGTATCAAGTGTATCAAGTCCCTTGGCCTTCGAAGAAACATTCTTATATTTTGCTCTTTTAACAATTTACGGCAATTCCTACACGAAACTACATCATGAAGAAATTAAATACATCAAATGTCACATTTTTTTAAGTCAAGAAACGTGACCTCTCTTCTACAACAAAGGCGTACGTGACAATATCAGTAAACTAGGTTTCAAACTTCACTAATCGAAGTTCAAATACTAGATAGTAGAAGATTCCTTATACTCGCTGATCACGAACAAACTTTCCCTCGTCAAAACATAAGTTCTATCAGAAGATAAAACGAGCCGTTATCCGCCCATTAAAAATCCAATGAATATAAAATGATTACAAGTTCAGACTCCATCTTGGCGGCTCCAACGTTAATGAAGCTTCAATCTACCCGCCCTTGAACAAAACCAATAACTACAGTTGTAGAGACAGATAGGGTGGGTTTTTATTTGACGGTGCGGATTTATCTTTTGGTAAAATAATCTTTTGGGAATTTTTTGTTCGGGATAGGCAAACACTTTAAACATAGCTCACACTTACTGAGTGCTGTGAGTGTGAAAGTGTGAAAGTGTTGGACTCATGTCGATAAAATTACTACCTTGAGCCCCTTAGCACGAATCCGCTACTGTCTGTACTACAAACAGAACTAATGCCTAAAATAGCACACACGCAAAAACAAATGCTCGAACTTTTGTACAGGTATTATGCCACAATTTGAACATGGCATTGGCTTCATGTTACATCTTCGGCCGCATCATCACTTTCCATCAGGTAAGATTGTGGTCAATTGCTTTCCTATCGGGCATAAAAAAATATATGCGGTAATTTATAGACCAAATTGGCAACACAAATCAAGATCAAGCCTAAACGCTAGTAAAAACGTGGGTCGAAACTAAGGGACGGACTCTTGATATAAATTGCATCCAGCAACTTTTCAAATTAAAAGCCCCGAGACAACTCCCGCAATCAGTCGGCTAATAGGAAAACTTCCAAGATTATTCGCCCAATAGCTCACCTATAGAGCCGGTATCTTGTTTGTCTTTGTCTTGGGAAAAAATACCTCCATTAGTATCGCTTCTAAAGAGCTGGAGAAGAATTATATTGTGAGCCAAGGATACCGTACACAAAAGGTGCAAATTGTCCATACAAACTGGAGTTCTGTAACCTATGCACTACACAACTACTATTTTATTGGCTTATGCTACAAAACTAGAATATCTAATATGTTAGTAAAAAACCGAAATAAATAACAACTACATAATATAAAAAAAAAAACATACCAATAATAAGAAACAATATATTCCCTCGATATTCTTTATTCAATGACGATAATCAAAATAGAAGCTGTTTTTGTTTAGTATTCTTGTTTAGAATTTAAAAAAAACCATAGTTATGAGAGGGGAGTGCCCCAGGGCAGGCTCTGAGACCTCTTTTATTTAATCCCTCACAAAGCTTTCAAAAACACTTCGTTTTCTCAATCTATTTCTTAGAAGTATAGAGATCTCTAAAAGCTTTTCTAACTTATTGATTGGTTGTTCGAACTTTTAAATATAAATGCGGAGGTAAATTCCTTGTAGATATGAAGTTGTTTTCATCAATTTTTTAAGCTTGGATTAGAACTCGTGTTTTGTACCAAAAAAATAAGATTTTTTTAGAGAAAATAGAATAAATACCTTTTGTCTATATATTTTTTGAATAACTGTTAAATATTTTTTAATGCTCGATTGGCAAGTACTTGACCACAATCTCACGTGGTGGAAAGCGATAATGTAGCCGAAGATGGAGCATGCTTGCCTAGAGGATATCTATTCACTATTAATATTCAATATTCCTCTAAGGAATTAGTATCACCGCTTTGTCAAATAATCATCTTGCGCATCGAAGTTTAGAGTGAACAGGTATTATTTGATTAAGCATGTCAAATCCTCAAATCAACGCTTTCCATCTGGTAAGATAAGCCAAATGCTTGCCTATCGGGCATAAACTGATGGCCTACAAAATTGTTGTATTATAAGATTTTTATAAAATACAGTTCCGTACTCTACTTGCTAAGCTCGTTTCAAAAACACCGCACACGAGCTGAAAAAAATAATTGCTTTCCACTTTCGTGCCAGAATTTGAAGTTATTCGCTTGTTTAGTTTAGACGCTAGATGCCTCTGACGGATAAAGTGAACCGATCATGTCAACATAGAGATCTCGCTTGGCTCAAACAACAAATAGTTTAAAAAGTCTAACAAATTCCGTGATACCGCAAATAAATACGTTTATGAACTCTTTACGTTACAAGGACTTTTAATCAATTCACAGAGCACAAAGCCCGCTCGATAGAATGGCTAAAGGAGTCTATGCCTTCAAACAAATGATACCAATGACATCGGAATGTCAGCTCAAAGAAGTTTACTTTGCATACATTCACTCTATAATGTCATACGGCATTATCTTATGGGGCTGCTCAACAGACTACGAACGCATACTCAAAATGTGGCACCAGTAGATATATTCACATCTGCAGGGTACAACAAACCAGCAAGCAAACTATTATCAAATTCCATTAATCGGGGCAGTTTATCTCAAGTTTGGCGCCGGAAACACTTAACATGACTTACTGTCGGCAGATATGACAAATTCTATCGGTAACTGCCTGTCGGTTAGGTTAAATCTGTCTGGATTGATAAGTAATGAATTTCGAATTCTATTTGCGTTATCATTTCACTTTTTGTGTAAGCAGGTATATCTTTGCTATGGCATTTATATACGCGTAAAGATTAGTGAGGGATAGAATAATGAAAAAAAATCTAGTCTTTGTTACATTGTGATAAATTGATGAAAAGGAATTTTATCAAAGCAATAGTGGCATGTAGTTATATTTCTTTACCCGAATTCACGATGTATGTATTTTTGTTCCTTTACGGCTTTGTAGAGACCAAACGCGTTGGCCGATTTTGATGATTCGTACGTTAATAGATTTATATCTTGCAAGTATCACTAAAACAAGAAAAATATCGATATGGTGTCACCAAACGCCATATTCTGAAAAAAAATCGACGTACTGTGTCATTGAACAGGCATTTGATAATCATCTGTAAGTTGTTGAGCAACCATTATTTTGGTTTTTTTTTATAGTTATAATAAACTGTGATTAAGTTTTGATACAATCCCATAATAGATCCTAACTAACAGAAGTTCACTTTTTTACGCAGTCGGTTTTTAATGTTTTTGTATATTGATTTGTTAGTCTGAAATGCTATAGCTTTTGATCAATAGGTATGTGATGAGGTCAAAGACCGTATGCGCACTAGTCTTACACTAGCTTTAAAGTACATATAGCTGCCAAAACATTATTATTATAATTTTGACGAGAATATTTAAGTAAGAGAGTTGTAATTCATTAGCATGTAATTTAAAAAACAAAAAGAAACGGCGCAGCACACTTATATTATAAAACCGAAAGCTTGTGAGTGTGTTTGTATGTTTGTTACTTCTTCACGCTCAAGCGGTTGGATAAATTTAGACGAAATTTGGATTGACACATAGGCTACGTTTTATCCCGGATTTTCCGCGGGCCCGGGACTTACACGAGTAAAACCGCGGGGCGCAGCTAGTATTTAATATATTGCGTGAAAAGAACAACTCTTTTTATAAACTATACTCACATAGGCGTATTAGTTTATTGCTCATCAACTATACGATATACGAGAGCATGTTCTCGCTCGTCATAAAAATTTGATAGCGCCTCGAAGATGGCCTACCTCTTATTATTCCACGGGCTTCCAGAAAGAATCGATAAGGATTTATTGCGACACGGTGAAAGGTAAAAGCAAAGTTGTGTCACGGCGTCTCTAAAAATATCTTGAAAACCTAACGAACAGGATATACGGCACTTTGTCATATGAATCAGATTTACTTGATGATCATTATGAGGGAAGTTTTTTCGGTCCACAAGGTTTATCAAGGAGGTTTTGATATATTGAATTATTGGCGGGAGAGATGTCTTTTTTTTGTAAATGAGGTAACTTAATAAATATATAAGCTGTGATTTAAGTATTTATTATATTTGTTTTTTTAGGAATATATTTGTAGATACTACTTACGCTTTTTGAGTATAAACTGTATTTACTTTCAACTACAGGAGTTCCTGAAGCTTCCGATAATTGCGTACTTAATTATTATATAATTGGGTATTTGAAAACAGGTTAGGTTATTTTTAATTTATATGTTTTTTTTAAACAAGTTGACACATATTTAGATTTACTTTAGAATTCTTGATTGTTAATTGATACATAGTAATTTTATAATTGATACAATGAATTACCATGAAATCAAAATGTTATTTATTGTTTTAAAGCGCTACTTGAAAAAAAATGTGTTGACTTTGAAATAAAGGTATAAATTGAACTGCTTCTTAGCTTAGTTGGGTGAGCGTTCACCTTCTAAGCATATCGGGTTCGATTCCCGGCTGGAACACATGTTTTCTCCCCAAGGGAAATTTTTGTTTCTGGTTCTGATCGAGATTATGTGCGTGATGAGTATGTTTTCGGCACCCACGACACAATTCATTGAGCTTAGTGTGGGGGTGTAAATGCGAAAGCAAAAAAAATATCTATAACATACCTTTACTCCACAGAGTTTTAATAGATTTGCTAAGTTATACTGTTAGGATAAAAAAATATTTTTTAAAGAAAATAAAATTGCTATGGTGTAATGTGAAATTATGATATCCCCAGAACACACAGATCTTAACCAAAAGAGATGGTGATATCATTATCGAAAAAAAAATAGGTATAGCCCATTTTTTTATTTGTTTTTGTTGAAATCATAAGTTACGTAAAATGTAACCACACTAACATATACAATGTTAGTGTGGATATTTTACGTGTTATACATTTTACGTGAATACATTTGGTAAAACTAAGCAGACGTCGCCAGCAGCCGACTGAACATGAAATACAATCAGTGTAAAACGGCAACGGCCACCCCGTTGTTAATTATAAGGCAGCAAGTTGGCAACAATGAAGTCGCTAATCCTGTTTACTACAACTACGATGGCAAACTTCGGTTGATGCAAATCTAAACGTTGGCGCAAGGGTAGAGCTCAGAGCGGAGTCGGGGAATCAAAGTACCTATTATCTAATAGCTATTGGCCACTACATAGATATACCTAGGTTAATATAATTATGTATTAGTGTTAAGGAACGATTTTAAAAAATGAATGAAAAATATGCGCCGCCGAGTTTCTTGCCGGGTTCTTCTCGAGATGGCTGTAATTTTGCGAATCTGGCAGTAGAATCATGAACTTTTTGATTATCTTCTTTAATAAGAGTTAGGCCGAAAAAATTGTCACCACTATTTTTGTATCTAGTTTTGTTTCTATTTAGAAAAAAATAGGCGGTTTCAAATAAGCAAATCAGGTCTGGCCGGACAACGTTTGCCAAGAGATGCTTGTATAAACCCAAAGTTAAAAAAACATATAAATTGGGTCTATGTAGAAATATTCTACAAATTAAAGAATGAGAGAGAGAGAGCCTGGACTATGTATTTATTTGATTACTCAAAATAGTTTTTCACTTATGTTTCTAGGCCTATTATTAAAACTTTATAATACAATATACTGACACATCTCGTTTCTTTTTTATATATTTGTCACTTATTGACAAAATAGGTAAGAGGGGGTTTAGTAATACAGAGTAGTTTATCTCTTAGATCATAACTTGCGTAATTTGTGTATCATAGTAGCGCCTAAACCACCATTATAAAGTAGTATAGAAGATAAAATTTTATAAATGTAATAAAATTTCATTGATTCCATCAAAAAGTCAGTTTACCGAGTTGACAAAATGACAACTACAAACGCTTTTTTTATGTATATATTCTATAGACAAGCATTTGACCACTTTCTCACCTGATGGAAAGCGATAATGCGGCCGAAGATGTAGCATACTTGCCCAGAAGATATCTATTCATTCTCAAGTTGAAGAGTCTCAGATTATACCGTTCGGGGAACAAAAAACCTAAACTAAAAAAGCATGCATTTCTAGCTACATTCATGTTGATCAGATTTAATGAAGATACATTAAAAACGCCGCGTTTTTGTAAATGAAATAAATACAAAATACAATTGATATATCGAACTAAAATGTCGCTTATTACAACAAACAGCGTCCTAGCCTTGTACCAACGCCAGTCCAACTTGGCGCGCACGGTGTCAATACGATTTGCCAAACTCGGTAACTATTTTATGCAGCCCCGCTACACAGATAAAATCTGTTCGTAGCTGAAACTGTTCTACTCTTTCCAAATTAGGCGTGGTCGGTAGCTGTTCTGTTTATTCTGTAACACCGATAGCACATGGGTACCTAAATAAAGAGGCAGTTGAAGAGCGCAATGCGATTATGGAAACTGGTTTAAACGATCGCTCTAGTTCCCAAATCGAGCACAGGAGTTTGTGTTCTTTTTAAAACGCTTTTATTAGCTTAGTATATATGTATGTTTGAATGTAACGAAATCTTTGAACGAGACTTCCCCCCCGTTTAAAACGTTGGATTAATTTGAAACTTTGCACACTTATCAAGGACCGATGACAATTCGATAATTTAAATGGTATGTCCCATTGTCCTTACCAGGGTCATCAGAAATAGCAATTCTTCTTATTTGTTCGGCTATCTACAAAAGCGTGTTTTTTTTTAAATATTGTTTTTTAAATATTACTGTAGCTCTAGCTTATCTCTATCTCTCTAGCTCTAGATCTAGCTTAGCTTGGTTTTTTATAAGATAAGTTTTTTCTTGGTAAGACGTTTTTTAAAATCGATTAATCGCTTCCGAAACCCCCTGCATACTACATTTCATGAAAATCGTTGGAGCCGTTTCCGAGATTCAGATGTTATATATACATAAATACAAGAATTGCTCTTTTAAAGGTATTAGATATCTCACAACCGGCTTTGCCACTGTCTCTGGAACATAAACATTTTAAGATCTTTAATTTAGATATACCATATCTACTTTGACGACTTACGATTGATTTCTCGCCTTGTTACGAGAGACTAGTTTCGGAACAGTCGGTGCTCCTTCATGAGTCGAATACGCGGGTGTACCTTCCGCTGTCTCGGCGTGTACTCGAACGCACCGACAGCTCCGAAACTAGTTTCGCATCAATGCGAAACTAGTTTCGGAGCTAGACACCAACCATAGGTGACATCGTTAAATTCTAAATAGTGTTATACTATATCTACAATCATAAAAAAACTACAGACATACACATCCACGTTTTACTCTTTTAACGAGATCTATCTGGACCTATTTTTTTAGACGCATCGAGTCAGTACAGTCAACTTCATAATGCTCCAAAGTTTGTCGCATCAACAATATTGTATTGAGGTTCTTCAGCGTTCCCAAGCTTGAACAAACACAATCTTATTACAAATATTTAGCACTAAAACTAGCCCCGCAATAACATCCGCTGGTATACGGCCAGTAAAAATGTAATGATCTGTATTGGAGGCCTATCCAGCGGCGCCCTTCATAAAGTTTTGATGGCGGACATTATGAAATATAAATAACGACCATGGAAGATATTGAAGAAGAATTGCCCTAAAGGCCATTGAATGTGTTTTTTTGCCTAACAGGTTTTAATTCGGGCGCTATCTCACCTGATGGACGGCGATGATGCGACAGAGTAACATGATTTAGATACCAGTTCACCCGAGGCTTGAAGACTTCCAAAGTACAGTTCTGGGAACAAAGGCGCGGCTAGTGAGCTCCATTCCTTCGCTGTACGAATGATAAATGTAAGAACAACGCACTGAAAAGGCTACCCTTAGGTAATCTCCATAAACAACGCAGTGGGCTGGTGTCTGCCCAGTGGGCCTCGAGTCCTGAGTTCGATTTGCGGCAAAGCATAATTTTCATTACTTTTAATTTCACTCGGACATGTGTGATTTTACCACCCGAAGCGGCCTCATGATAAATCGTACTTCTTTGTTTGGTAATGGAATTTCATCTCTTTTTTTTATGCATTGACACTCACTTTCATACTCACTCGCTTAGAAGGCAAAAGCGCACCCTACTAAGTCTACGGGTAACAGCTTTAACCTTGACTTACTCGCCTATTTTATTTCCCTCCTAACCTGTAGAGTTTTACTTCCTATTCCACATAGGGATGTAGCTTCTAGGGAATGAGGCTCCCCAGAGGCATACCTTGTTCGCAATAAGTTCAAAAAAGAAATCGTAGTAGACATTGCAAGATATTCATTAACACTTTACCCTTTTGCTACTAAATGTACGCAAACTTCGGGTCAATGTTTGTACCTTATTTCGGCCATTCTACCCCATCCGACTCCGTGATCAGAACCAATCGGGATAATGTCCAACACAATACCAGTATTAGAGTAGTCGCTCATAAACTTATCGTTTAAGCACGTTTAGTAATTTGGATAAAAGCATCCGTTTGCGGCCATTATTCTTACTCCGTGGGCCGTTAATGTCCTCCTTAGCTTTAAAGCCGTTCTTAGCGTATCTCCCCACTGAGTCTAGGCTCTTAACGTAGGATAAGTGGATGGTTCCTCGTTTTATGGAGTCTAGTTAAAACTTGCAGTTGTTGAAACGTTGTTCGAGTATGTTAGTAGATGCTAAAAACTTTACAAGGGCTCTCTTTGCTGTGACTTGTTCTCAGCGGTACAAATAAAATGTGTCATTCGATTGTATTTGTTATTACTTTCTCGGTTAAAATAATTTTCATTCGTTTTGGGTAATTTTAGGCGGGCAATTTGCCGTTCGTTCTGTGACGTCCAAGACCCAATCATAGCTGTCGTAAAAAACAGTAGACCAATCATTGACATTAAAAATGTGTGGAATGACGTCACGAATCAGTCAAAGCTAATGCGTGCGTTTTGCAATTATGATTTTTTTGTTCTGTAAATGCCTGATCTAACCATGGGCCATTATTGCCTATATTTTCTAAAACTAAACTAAAACTATATATAGCAACTGCCTATCTAAGTGCATTAATATTTATTTTACATGTTAAACACGTCTATTTCTCTTCCGTTTTTATAAATTAAAGAAAAACATTCAACCACCAAGTTATCAACAAGTTCTCAATATCGCACCAAGCTGTTAACCAAAGTATCGAAAGTCAAATTGAACTCGAGAATATTCTGAGAAGTTTCGAGTATAATCCAGGAACTGGAGCTCTACTAACTCTACCAACACTACACAGGTAGAGCGTCATAGAGCAATCAATAACGTCTCAGATTCTCTACTACGTACTAGTAGAAACTTAGATGTCTAAGTTTGCAATACTACGATAAACTTAAACTTGACGTTAAGCAGATAAGTTTATGGAGTAATGATTTCAGATCTATTTTGAGCATGTTCGGGCGCGATAGTTCAGTAGTTGACCACAAATAGCAATTTAGCATTTGGTATCTCCAACTAAAAACAAAATAATGTTTATTCAAATGGACACCAAAGAGGCGCTCGTCAAATTTGCCACGTTATAGCTATATCGTGAGAAAATGTTAATTTAATATTTATAAATAACCTTATAGACTTTCGAATGACATTCGTCTTTGTTTTTGAACACTTCTGATGCAGTCATCAAATATAACTAATGTGTTTATTATATGTAACATACTAAAATAATTCGAATAGAAGTTAAAAAGATACATTATACGATAGAAATACTTAAAAAACATATTTATTAAATATACATTATCCTTGCCTTTCCATCCAGCCGTCCATTCCACCATCAGAACAGGATACTAAACTATTATATTGTCATCCAAATTGCATAAGTTTACAAAGTCTTAGAGCAATACGACCGTTACAAAAATGTTGAAATCTTCTTCCCAGATGTGTTTATATAATAGCTTGTAAACAAGTTAAATACAAGTGAAGCAAATAAAGCATGTAAAACATTTGACGTTCCATTTGAATTGTAGAACAACCAATTGTTTTTTTTTCTTATACGCCAAAAGTCAGTACTTATTACGATAGTGTCGCTTCAGTCAGGATGTATAGATAATATCAAAGTTCCAACAACTCACCAAACCAACATCACTAACTATACAAAATTGTATAACCCCGGCTTGAATCCGCTGGAACGGCTTGAAGCGCTCGAAAGCCACTCGAGAGTAATAAACAAGGCTATGAAAAATACGGTTCTCAAGCTGGGGGCAACAAGTGCCATTGTGGGCTGGCTATTGTGTTTATTCACTGGACAGCTACTTTGCATTCGGATGCGCCATATTTCGAGTATTTTTACTGGACGTGAGATGCTGGATTTGAGGGCCAAACTATTGATGTGGGTCGTGGATGTAAAATGTTCTTCGCTCTGTCAAGAATGGAACATAATTGCAATATTGTGGCTGTTATTTTGTCGATAATAGTGTAGATTTTTTTGTGTAATTTTGAGACGTGACGGTCTAGGTGCTCAACTTATTGGAAGTATCACGCTTTCTTTTTAATTTTTTTTTATTTCAGTGCCCAGAGTTTTGAACTTTAATTATTTTCACATTTGAGGTTACTAGGTATGGTATACCACATGTAACTAGGTATTATTTATTAGCTACCCAAGCCGACTTCAACGTGTTGGTTCACTCCATGCGGTATAAGCTTTATTTTTAATATTTTAGAGTAACTATTATAGGTAAACAATATTTTCCCTTGCATATAACTCGGATAAAGATTTTTTCATTCTAAAACATTTGTTTTCAAATGACATTTCTAAAGAGGAATGTTATGCAGAAACCTTGTCAGTAAAACTCAAGTCAAATCCTTTTCCATATAATTTTTTTAAGTTCTCACAGTAAGTGGGAATGCTGGGAGATGATGATGATAACTTACATTCTTTTTAATTACTTTTGCAATGTTACATAATAATTATTTGTAAAAATATGCTATGTGAACAATGAAAACAAGGCCGGCCTATCGTACAGAAAAATAGAAATTCTATTTACTTCTTACAGCCGAGGATAATTACCTGATCAAAGCAGCAACATATGATTGCTTGCGATATTATGGTTATATTTCCCATATTTTAGATCAGTATTATAGAAATGTTTAGTATTGTTTAGATAACAAAGACGTTAGATTTAGTTCCATGGCAACAAGCAATTATATTTTCTTTTTTCCCTGTGTTTGTGAGAGAAGATACTCAAAAGGTATTATTATAGAATTCGTCTGATTATGGTTGTATCAGATTCTGTTATTTTATACAGGACTAACAGATATATTTACATATACCTACATTCGATGGAATAAGGTGTTTTGCAGCATAATGCTAAACCATGTATATATTTATAATGTGTTTTGTAGAAAGTGTTAACTTGTTGTTGTGTATAATAAATTAATTTTCTTTCTTTCTTTCTTTCTTTAGAGTATTTCGTTTGAATAGTTTTAAATCTAAAAATCGTTTGCTATCGGTGAAGCGTATACAGTATTCTGGGCGCTTTTCCTTCGGCAAGTTGTCTATAAAATGTTTTTTTAGATATTCTCACTACCCACAAAAAAATATGGGAACTGATATTTTGTTACTGACTACTGTAAACATAATCAAGCGATTTGGTATAATTGTAGTCATGGCGCTCTCCGTAATTTCTTGATTTTAAATTTTTTGCACAAAATACAGTCATCATAAAATATAATCATAAAGTATAAGAACTACAATAAATAGTGCTCGCCCGTGAGATTTTGGGTTTCTGGCATCATAATCAAGTTAATTAATAAAAAAAGCATTTGTAGACCGGCATATACAATATTATTTAATCAACATGTACCTACACAATGTATTGCAAGAATTTTCAGTTTTCCATTTTCTCAAAACAAATACAGAACATTTAACGTAAAATTAAAATTATATTTTATAATAAAACGCCCAGAAGCAGAACAAATATTTGCAAAGGCCGATATGAAAATAAGTTGGAAGTACAGCCTGGACGTAAAATTGGATTTTCAATATTGGGTTTCCCGTTGTAATATAGTGCCAAACCTCAGCGCTGGCTTCGCTGATACCGACATGGCAGCGGTTCAAAACAATGTAGACCATTGTTATACTCTAGCTGTTCTAGCAATAGTGTTCATTACGAACTAAGACTCTTGCACCTACATTTTGCCTAATTGGAAGAAAAATAGAAAACTAGCTTATTATCTAATATCTTTAAACGAGCAATTCTTGTATATATATATAACGCCTCCAACGATTTTCATTAGAAGTTAGAGATTAGGGGTTTTTCGGCCCAAGGAATCGATTTATCAACGTTCCAGGTCCGAGAAATGCTCGGTTCCTAAACTGCATTTGAAAAACCGGGTTTAAAAAACTATCAGCGCCATCTATTACGCCATGACCGATGTAAAAAACTGTTTGTACTCGACACTAGATGGAGCTTTCTGAGGCTACAAATTCAAACACATTCTACCAAAAACAAAAAACCGAGCAAAGCTCGGTCATCCGGATATTTTTATTTTATTAAAGATAATTGTTTGATTTTTGTTATTCAAGTACAGGATATAATGCATAAGTTTCAGCTTTAAATATGTACCTAGTCGTTTTTGAGATAGATCCCGGGACATAAAAGGTCTAAAAACAGTGACTTTGCGCACAGTGACTCTACTTGCAAAGCTTTTTTTAACGATATCCCAAACTTTCAGAATAAAATTGCACCCCACTTACATATATGGATGCGCCCTTAATATTTTAATGTATATAATTTTACTATTTGCGACCCGCGGTTTTACCCGCGTGAGTCTCGGACCCGCGAGAATGCTAGCCTATGCTCACATTCTGGATTAACATCTAGGCAGTCAGCTACCTCCACACTAAATTTCATCAAAATTGGTCCAACCGTTTGAGCGTTAAGGAGTAACAAACATACAAAAACATTCACAAACTCACAAACCTAGCAGTCCTCATCTCTTCTAAGATTTTTGCGGTGCCCCACAGGGTCTATATAGAACTGAACTTTAAAAAAACACCTGTATAATACTATTATAGATTGCATTAAATAAATGAACTTTAAAAAATACAGTCGACTAGAGTACCTCCTCTCTTTTGGGAAGTCGGTAAAAAAATTACACATTTCTTCATTCTTTGAGAATTTGAGATTATTCGCATTAATGGTTTAAACGTTAAATAATCTGTCAGATCTACGGACGGAAAGTGCTGAGCCACCCAAGTAAGCCAAACCTCGCTTTGCTCGGTTAATAGTAACATATTTATTGAAACCATCCTAAACAAATACGGCTGTTACGTTGTAAAATATTTATTGAAATAATCCTAACCAAACACAATGCTAAACCGTTGTATTGTTTCAATGGAATTGATTAAGAAACATAAAAAACCGGCCAAATGCGAGTCGGACCGAGGGTTCCGTACAAACCTATTGGTGTATAAGTAAAAGTTCTGGTATTTTTATTGCTTAATGAAATTATTAATATGATGTAACTAAAAATTCATGCTTTTCGAAATTTTTCTTTTATCTGTGCTCTATGATGTTGCTTCGTACTAAATTTCAAGATTCTGAGTTCACGGGAAGTACCCTCTTTTGATTCCCTTGCGAGTGTCAAAAATTTTAAGCATAAACGGCTGAATCTTTTGATTGCGTTGGCTTAGAAGTTTTATTTTTTCATAGCTTCAAGGGACAGTAGACTTGAGTATTTGATGTGAATTTCAACTTGATACCTCCACGCGTTCCTGAGAAAAAGGGTCTTGACAGACAGACAGACAACAAAGAGATCAAAAAAGGGTTCAGTTTTTTCCTTTTGAGGTACAGAACCCTAGAAATGGTTACTCTTAAAATCGTACTCATGTACGAGCATAAATAATTATAAGACCTTGAAATAATGAAATTAAATGAATATAATATGTAGATATAAATGTAAAAAAATATATAATTAAATGAATATAGAATGTAATATTAGGTATTTGTAAGTTTAATGAATTTTTAGTCAATACTAAATATTAGGATTAACCATGAGAAACCTACCAAGCCAATTGCCTATATTTTTTAAAACTAAACTAAAACTATGTACAGCAAAATACTAAGTTACCTACAAGACATCGAGCTTAAAGGTCTGTAAGTTATATGTTATAAGATGCCAATAAACTGATTTGATTTGATGTTACGTGGTAGGACATTACAAATTACGTCTGGCAGTTGCAAATGTTCATGTGTGTGAGCGTGTGTTAGAATAATCCATGAATGATCTTTGTAATGGATAAAAACCTAAAGTAGCTTACCACCATCAAGTTGAAAGTCTGCCGCCAAGCCAAATACGGTGTTCCGGCAGTTATCCTTGAAAGCCTGCGTATTCCAGGTCTAGTGTGTTTACCAGCTTCGATCACATCGTCACTTACCATCAGGTGAGATAGTGGTCAAACACTAGCCTGTCAAAAAAAAAAAAAAAAAAAAAAAAAAATATGTGAATAATATTTGGTGTCTGTATATTCTAAACCCTAGATCATGACATAGGCTGCTATAATCCTGATTTACACAAAGCCACGGGGTAGAGATCATTAATTAAAAATTAAATACTCTCTATAAATTATACCATATTTTGCTACAAAATATGAAATTCAGAGAGGCCTGTTTCCTGTGAAGTAAATTTATGATCCAATTAAATTTTGAACTGAATATTGCATTGAAAATCTAGAGCTCGCAAATCAATTAATAAATAGGACCGTAAATCAACCGTATAATAAGAGGCGTTGTTACTGTTGTTACACTGCCGTTGAAAATACCGAGTTGAAGATATTCATTCTAATAACAGGATAAAGTTTATAGTATCAATAGTTTAAACATAAAAAATATACACGGTAAATCTCGTAATTGTATAACTTGCAAGGTTTTTATCATGTACCTTTTAAGTAGGTATACCATTTTTAACATACCAGACCTGCGAAGTCGGCGAAGTTCAAAACTTAACGGTTATTGGGATATTTACCTTTACCTAAAGTTTATATATTTGATTAATTACATTTTAAATCCCAAATCTATCCATTGGCTTAGTTGAGTGAGCATTCGCCTTCTAAGCATGGGTATCAGGTTCGATTTCCGGCGGGAACACAAGTATTCTCCCCAAGGAAAATGTGTGTTTCTCGTTCTGGTTAAGATTGTGTGTGTAATGTGATGTTTCCGGCACCCACGACACTAATAGTTGAACTTAGTGTGGGGCTGTGAGTGTGAAAGCTTTTATGTTCTGTGTATGTTACGAACGGTAAAACCTCGTAAGTTGTATAACTTGCTGGGTTTTTACCGTGTACATTTTAAAGACGAAAATAAATTTTAAGATAATACGACTTCACTCACTATTGT
This sequence comes from Lomographa bimaculata, assembly GCA_948107665.1. Taxonomy (NCBI): domain Eukaryota; kingdom Metazoa; phylum Arthropoda; class Insecta; order Lepidoptera; family Geometridae; genus Lomographa; species Lomographa bimaculata. Next base: position 21,543,978 of record OX403585.1, on the reverse strand, counting down.
TTGCTCGCATTGTACTAGGCTAGTTTCGGAACAGTCGGAGCTCCTTCATTAGTCGAGCACGCATAGACCTTCCGGCATCTCTGTGTGTACTAAGTAAAATTTATATTTTTGATGCATTATATTTTAAATCCCAGATCTTTGAAGATGGGTTCTGATTTGACGCCTATTTGCTGTAGCTTGCAATCCCATGGATCGATTTCAATGTTTTTTAATATAATAGATATATATTGATAATAGGTTGTATCGTGTACTAATTGTATAGTGAAAGTCAGTTTAGTTTAAAACAACTTAATGGGTTTATTCATAATTTTGACTATAATGTAACCAAAAAATTTTAAAATACATTATTTACTAATCACCATCAACCAATAACCTTATTCTTTTTATGAATTTAATGGATTTTATTTAATCCTAGTCTTTGGGTTTATATAATTTTTCACTGTTTACATGTTTATTTACTTACCCTAAAATTTTTATTATTGTAAGACCTAAATGAGTTTTAACAATGATTTTTCCTTATTTGTATTTTACGCCAAATCACGTTACACTTGAATCTAACTGATGATGCATCTAAAGCTGATTTCAACATTTATGTATACAGTACCAAGCTAAAAAAGCTATCTACATAAAAAATCTAAGATAAAAAGTCGTAGTCATGCCTCCTTTCCAATATAAAAGCCACCCCATACCCCCTGCGTACAGCAATTGACACAGAATACGATATAAACTTGCAAAAAATCTTTTTTTGGCAAAACACTGACGGTAACAACACCTAGTTTCAATTTAGGCCTTTGAAAGCCAATAGTTGTCGCCACAGAGATTTTTTGAACGAGTCACGAAAAGCTATCACGTAGGCACTGAATAACGAAACTAAAATATCTTTGGCACGTTCATATTTGATTGAACTAGGAGTTGGGATGTTAATTTTTTTTTCTGAACCCGCTATTGGTTATTGTTAAGGTAATAAATATCTCGGAAATTAATCTCGCTAAAAACTATTTTGGATTGGAGTCTTCTCGAGACCATGACCAATGCAACTTGGCCGAAACGTCGAGGTTTATAATTATTAAACGCAAGCAAGCGTATATACCGACTTCACCGCTTTATCTTCGGAACTTTGATCAAATTAGATGCACTAAACACGCATTATTGACGATATTTCAAGAACTACTGAACAGATCTTGATCAATTTTAAATGAGACCAATTGGAAAGCAACATTTTTAAAACGAAAAAAACAAATTTTAAATCGGTTCACGTTGAACGAAGTTATGAGATAACACACATAAAAAAACTGCTGACTTGAGTACGTCTTCGTTTTGTGTGGAGCCGGTAGAAAATAGTTTTCAGCGCGATTAAGTCCCGAGATATTACCTAAACTATGTGTTTGTATGTGTTTAAAAGTTTCATTCTTATATTTTCTTGATTCTGGTGACTTTTAAAATAAACTCCATAAAAAATATGATATCGCATAATCTAAGTCAATCACGTAACCGATTACTGTAAAACTTTACCATGTGATCTTTTAGAACCTTTCTTTCGTCCATTTAGCCAGTATCACGATTAAGTGTTTTACTCGATATTTTATTCTTTCAAAATGTAGCATTTTCGAGTATATTTTGGATTTTAGTTTAAATTAATTGTAGTCGTAATTAAATAAGAATTTAACTATTAAAGTTTTCGTGAGAATTAAACATTATAATATTATTAAATTACGGCTATCCATCACGTCATTTGATCTATATTGACGACCTAGGTTTCGTGCATGTACGATGTTCTTCTTCGGGGTGAGTTTACGCCGCGAGAAGACGAAGACTGCGGGCGTGGGCTATGTCGCCCCCGCCGAAGCAGGCGCCACCGCGACGCTCGCAGAGAGCGGAACGAGCCCACGCCCGCAGTCTTCGTCGCGATCTCGCGGCGTAGTCTCATCCCGAAGAAGAGCATCGTCGACGTCCGACTAGCTGCACTCCGCGTTTTTACCCGCGTATGTCTCAGACCCGCGGAAATTCCAGGATAAAAAGTGTTAATCCAGAGTGGTACCTACGTCCATCCCAAATTTCATAAATATTTGTCCAGACGTTGAGCGTGAAGAAGTTACAAACGCACTAACAAACTTTCGCTTTTTTATATTAAAATAGGGTGATTAGCTCGGCTTTTAGTTAAAAAAATAATTTATTAATTATGAAATGGTATTTTGTTTTTTATTTTTTTTATTTTTACCCATGACTACAGTACTTGTCTATTAGTTATATATTAACTACAAGTCGTGCCCCGCGGCTTCCCCCGCTATTATCAAGTTAAAAAGTAGCCTATGTGTTAATCCTAGGTATAATCTATGTACATTCCAAATTTCATTCAAATCCGTTCAGCCGTTAAAGCGTGAAGAGGGAACAAACATACTTACACACAAACTTTCGCATTTATAATATTAGTAGGATTAGTAGGATATACAAATATAATAATATTAACTATTATGCCACGAATTAATATGTTATTTATGTATCGAAGATAACTTTTTAAAATTTAATTATTGGTTACAAAAAGTACTTGTTGGTTTAAAACAGCACCAAATCCGATAAAAATACTTTTAGAATTTTTCTGTAGTCACTCAGTTCTTAAACGAGCTGGCTACTCCAAAAAGAATCATATTTTCTTCCCTAAGGAGAACATTTTGCAGGTTTCAGAAAACTTCTAACTGAAATTAGATACCAACTTCTCGGAACTTATAATTTTTTGAAGAAATCTGTAATAAACCTCAAATTAAAGGGAGTTTTAATGAAGCTTAATAATCTGAGAAGCGATAAAATGAACAACATTTTTAAAAGTATTTATGTTTTGTGTTATTTTATGAACCGTGTTTAAGCGTGTAATTATATTCGGCCATAAATATAATTTTTTCACAGCAAATTGACACTAAATTTTATTTCGATGAACGGTGATTAATAACACGTATATAATAAACGCTGGTTACCTTAATTTGACTTGTTTTGCCAGTATTACTATTACTTTTTTGCTCAAGATAGGCAAGCATTTAACCACTATCACACCTGTTGGAAAGTGATATTGCGGCCGAAGATGTCTTTTTTTTTTATCTTGAATAGGCAAGCATTTGACCACTATCTCACCTGATGGAAAGTGATGTTGCGGCCGAAGGTGTGACATGCTTGCCTAGATGTAATGTAAACGTAAATTACTTATACCTTGGGTGCCAGAAACATTCACATTACACACACAATCACGCCCAGAATGAAAAACTAAAATTTCCTATGGGGAGAAAACTTGTGTTCCCGCTAGAAATCAAACCCGAAACCCTTGCTTAAGAGTCGGACCCGAACCTAACTAAGCCAAAGGGCATTGAAACGAGCTAATTAGGTACGCTGACCGTACCCTTTGATTTCATGGACATTTACCAACAAAGAAGATAGTGTTCAAAGGCCAGACCAGACTGAACAACAATAATATTACTAGAAGAAACATCATACTACCAAATAATTTTAAACACGAAGCCCGCATTGTTTACTTGAACAACATTAATAATTTACTTTAATAACGATTTTACATCTTCATAAATTAATTACAAATGATGAACAAACATGGAGTTAAAGTACATCGTTCCGCGACAGTCGGCCAAAGGGTAAGCGCGGGTTAATTGGACCATTATCATTTCGAAACAAATGAAATTCAAATACAATAAAACCGAATGTTCGGCTTCAACATGGATTCGTAATTCGAATATGCATAATAATTCGCGTCGGAAAACTAAATGCTTATTGTATTCAAATGTAGGGATTCGATTTTAGATAGTGGTTTTCACTATTTTCATGTTGGGAATATTCTCAGCTGATTGCAGAGATTCTTTTATTTCAATCGTCGGAGTTTTGTTATTTACCTAAGTTATAACAGCGGTTTCAGACTAGCGTTATAAACTCGTTTTTGGAAGCACACGTAGTCGCGTATAGGCGCGAATTTTACCACACGCGCAACTCGTGCGAACGTTGATGCGCTTATAAGTTCGTATAGGCGCCCACTCCCCCGTCCCCGTTCGAGCGAACACGCCGAAATAGGTCTGTGCACGCGAGCCCGGTTTTTTGTAGCGTGAAATGTAGCGCGCGTGTAAGCGCGTATGCCGAAATGACCGTATATGCGTAAAAATACGCTAGTCTGAAACCTACCTAAACTCTGGATAGCGCTAAATTGTAATGGGTATGTAGTTCTGTAGTTATATAGATAAAAAAACTAATACTTAACCCATATTTAAATCTCATACATATTCTCTACTAGCCGTGCCCCGCGGCTTCGCCCGCTATCATCAAGTTAAAGAGTAGCCTATGTGTTAATCCTGGATATAATCTATGTACATTCCAAATCCGTTCAGCCGTTAAAGCGTGAAGAGGGAACAAATATTTGGGAACAATTATTACTTACACACAAACTTTCGGAAATATAATATTAGTAGGATAGTAGGATTACGTCAGTACAGAGTGAAGTTTACGTACGAATTTATATAGATCACAATTTTCCATTAGGTATTAGGTACAAAACACAGTTCACGAGTATACACTTGGATTGAATTTTCGCCTCAGATTTCTGAACGCAGCAAACAAATATCTATGACTTAATTCACTGATATTTGGTTGTTTGGTTTGGTCGGAAAACGTTTCAACATTATTTGTTTTATAACAAATAATATTGAAAAGTTTTAGCTTTAGTTCCAAACTAAACCAAACGTGTAAAAAGGTAATATTCTGCACTCAAAAAGAATTGATTTTTTACCGACTGTTTTTACCGACTCAATTCGACTGTTTTTTTATGTGTACCTCTTAACCGACACATGAAAACACGAAAACCGATTTAGTATTATTTTAGTTATGCTTTTGTTCCCATTAAAATTTGATCAAGATCCGATCAGTAGTTTTTGAATTATCGTCAATAATGCGTGTTTAAAACATTTAATCTGATAAAGGTTCCGAAGATAAAGCGGTGAATAACATTTATATATCACCCACAGGTTTGCCTGAAAATCAGCGTCGAGTTTTGTGCTTGACTTTTGTGCTGAGGCAAACCCATTTTGGCATGCATAATATATAAATATTATATAATTAATTATTAGTTCATAAGTGTTTCACTGTTATTGTTATTTTTTTGCTACGTGTCGAAATAAATTATTTCACTTTCTATCTTTCTTTTCTTTCTTTCAATTTGTTTTTTTTGAACTTTCCTTGCATTTAATTATGTAAATAATAACGTAGCCTGTTACACCAGTGAAGTAAATATGGTATGGTAATTATGGTTTTAAAATCATAACCTTCCTTTTTGTCAATTAAATAGCTAATTTATTTAGCGAATAATAAACCAAGTCAATAAAGCAATATTTAAACATCAAAATTTTTTAAGCTTTGCTTGCGTTTAATTATTTGTTGTCGATCTCAAAATTCGATAACAACATCGTATATTGTAGTTTGGATAAAAGTTCTTCATTTATAAAGTTATGATAGGAAATCTTATCGGGCGCATATTTCACATAACACTCTGTTTCTTCAATGAGCCCTAAACAAGACAGTGCGTATTTCCTAGTTTTAATATGTGGGGCACTTTAAAGTGCTCGGGGATAAATAAAAGCGAAGAGCAAAGAATGCATTTCACGGAGATGAAAATGATTCGATTGCTTGCTTGCTTGTCGTATAGACTAGTGAGCGATCAAATCCAGACACTAGGTCAGGATTTTCCAAGCCAGCATCCTACATGACTTAAAGACTGTTGTCTAATAAGTAATAACTAACATTCAGCATCCTACATGACTAAAATTCTGTTGTCTAATAGCTAGAACGGACTGCTTAACATGCCCTCCAAAGCACGGTGACACTACATGAAAATCCCACTAAACTGTCACCCATCCAACCAATGATGCTATAGGTGGTGTTACGAGAATTAATAAAATTAAAAACAAGGACACCCGAGCGACTTTTCGAGTAACGGTTTAGTTCTATGATATGACCAGACAGTTCTTAGTCTCAAAGGAAAGTAAACAAAGCAGAGGCAGTCCACTGACAACCTGAAACGAACTATTCAAAATAACATGCTGATGATGGTCTAAGCGACAAAAATGACGGAAAATTGCCAAGAATGCATCAAAATAATATACCTAAACATCATTATTTCGATGCAAGAAAGTCATAAAAGTATCAGGAAAATTGACCCTAATAGGCATGAAGCCAGGGAATTAAAATACATGGCTCTTAATAACGTCATTAGCTGCACAAATAACAATGTAACCACGGCCACTTCCTCCGACTTAGTTACTGTATATTTTGAGAATCACGATGAACTTTATGACTCCATCCACTAAAGCACATTAGTGCGTATGCATGACTAACTTGTGCGGTAAAGTTTTGAAGGTGATGTGAGGTAGAACAAGGCAGTTTCCAGTTAAGAAATTATACGGTAATATAACCAGTCTCATGTCTGATATTATGTTAAATAATGTTATCCTTATTAAACATGTTGCCTGCTCACTGCGTGTAGGTTCGAAAGAGTGCTAAGTCGTAGATTTTTGTAAATTTGATTTTGTCCTCGCAAAATAAGTGCATTTAGCCAGTGTTAAGTAATATATATATATTTTTTTTTTATGCCCGATAGGCAAGCATTTGACCACATCTCACCTGATGGAAAGTGATGATGCGGCCGAAGATGTAGCATGCTTGCCTAGAAGGTACCTATTCTTGACTTGAAGACTCGCAGATCATACCGCTCGTTAATATATTTTTAAAGTTTGTTTAACAGTCATCAGTCTCTGTCAAAGTCAAGTTAATGAGTCAGGATAAAGTCAAAGACAAGGCCTTAATGCAGTGGTCTAAACACTTATAGAAAAACTAAGCTCCAATAGAAGTTTCTATTGAAGTTTTGAAATGAAAATGAAAGTCACGTTTTTTAACATTAATGCACGTTTAAACGTGCATTAATGTTAGGGTTTAACTAATAATCAATATATATCAATATATATAATCAATATAATAAAATCCACAAATTATCATACATTTATTGACACTCAAAGAATCACTACATATTTTCAACCTACTTCAAAAAAGGAGGTTCTCAATTCGACTGTATGTTTTTTTTGGTATGTATGTTACGCGATAATTCCGCCAATCACGAATTGATTTTGATGATTTTTTTTGTTTGGAAGATTATAGAGGTGGTAAATCTTATCGAAATCGATTTAGCCAAAACCAAAATACAAGCAATGAATTCAATTTTTAAGGTTTGCTTGCGTCTCAATTATAAATGGCAATTAAAACTAGACAAAGCCATTTTTTCACTTTTCGCCAAAAGCTGTAGTTATAATTGAAAGATAGGCAGTGGAGTTGTTAAGACCAATAAAATAACCATCTGATAGAAAGTGATGATGCGGCCGAAGATGTGGCATGTTTGTCTAGATGATGCCTATTCACTTCAGCCTTGAAAACGCCCAAATTATACTGTTCTGGAGCACGATAAATATGTGAATATTAATCCAATTCGTACCTACTATTAACAACCCATTGGGCGCAGCAGGGAAGTCTTTGCTTTCTACGGGGGTTTGATTCCCGGCGTACACTTTTTCTTTCCAAGGAACATTTTTGTGTCTGGTAGAAATCGCTGAAAGCGATAAGACCGCCCATTGTACTGCCTTATAATATTAATTTCGTAGTTTTAAGCTTGTATCTTTTTGTTTTTTTGGTGTACAATAAAGAATTTTGTATTGTATTGTATTGTATTTTTGATTCAAGTTCTGGGTATGGTAATATATTAAATGGGTGTGTAATATGTAAATGTACCCGCAATATAAGTCTTTGAACTTATTGTAGGGCTGTGAGCGTAAATGCAAAATTTCACGTTTATAAATTACTATCTCTTATTGTAAAAATGTTGCTCATGACGTGTATTAAGTCAAATTCGGAGTCTAGTCCTAGATGTAAGCTTAAGTAGATTTTACTTGCAATGGTGAGAGAGTTTTCAGCGTCTTGAATTAATCTTATCATCAAGCAAAACGTGTTCTGTATTACTGAACTAGACATTCTCTATATAAAAAGAAACATTTTCCAAGGATTTATATGCCTTTCCAACAACATCCATTGTGATAATGTGACAAAGGTGTGTACAACACGGTATGTGAGTATACTCATCAAGAGTAATATTGCTATGACTTTAGTACTAAAGTTACAATAAAAATGTTAAGGGACTCCATTACAATCGTTATTTAGATAATAAATTTAATTACTGTTTGTTTTCAAAAATCTAGGTTTTAGTCGTAAGAAAACCTTCACAACCCTTAATGAATGGCTTTCACGTGGCTTGATTATCTCATGGTTTCTCAAATTGTTGAGTACTGATTTAAGTTGTCGCTGCAATGCTGTAATGCTTATATGCATTAGCGGATAAAAACAGCATTTTTACATATGATCAAACATACCTACATATCGTCTCGCCTCTTTCTCATTGGAGTAGGCAGAGACACTTCTCTCTCCTGCTACCATCCCGACACACATATTACGCTTCTACTACATTCATGATTATTTTCTTACATGTTCATTAGTTGCAGGTACTTTTGACCCGGCCTTTCTTTAAAACGTTTTCGAACTGGTTGAGATACGTTCGCCTTTTATTTTATTTTTTGTGAGGGGAATATGCCTAGAACTTCCTTTCCTTCTCAGAGATGAAGGAAAGGGGAATGTGGGGATCAAACCCACTAAAATCCCCCCCGTGAGCAGTCTCTCGCCGAGGTGGGGCAAGGTAGGGTCGCGCTAGCAGTCACTATCTTTCCCCGGCCGTCTGCGCCGGAGCGGGTCAGATCGGGGATCGAACCTCTCCCGCTCCGCGGCCTCCTTCTGCTTCATCACCGCTTCGCAGAAGGAGACCACCGCCTGCCACGATCTCTCGCTACCGAGCATGGCGTCTACCACGCTCGGCAGGGAGAGATCTCCGCCTATGAGCGCCGACAGCGTGTGCCGCTGTAGGCCCCATGCGGCACACACCTCCAGCGTGTGGAGCGCCGTGTCCTCCGGCGCACTACATTCGTGGCAGGCCGGAGTCGGTTCCCGTCTGGCGATTTGGTGCAGGTACATTCCGAAACATCCGTGTCCGGAAAGGACCTGCACCAATCGGAAGGTCAGCGACCCATACCTCACACATGCCCTCACATTCACACTCGCCTAATAAATCTGCTTCGTCGATTTATTTCCATCCTCTCTTCATAACCAAACCATCTACTAATTAAACAACCCTACAGGTTTTCTCAATATTCAAGATCACACTCTATTTTGAAGTGCTTACAAAATGATAAAACAATGAATCTTTATTTGTACAGCCCTCATAAATCACTATGATTTACTTCACTAAAATAACAATAAAGTAATTGTAAATTCACATCACCACAGTTACTAAATTGGGTGGACGCGAAAGTTTCTGTTTAATTTTGATTTATTCGAAATTAGGCATGGTGGGTGTGTTCACAACAATGGCCGTTGGAGTATAAAGCTCAAATTCCAAACTAGGCGTTAAACAATGAGTCGGTTTCTGCCATTTAATGGTTTCCTTTCATCTCGGGGGTGGGGGTCGTGGTGGTGGAGGGGGGAGGCTCTAATTGTCTGTGCCAGAGCTCAACTCGGCGAGAATTAGGCGGATTTTTGGGTTCTTTTAGCGCGATATTGAGCGCGTATCGGAGGATTAGGATGCGGTGTCGGCAGATAAGAGAGTTCAAGTCTACGGGCTCTATATTGAAATGAATTGCGATCGATCGGTTTCGAAAGAGGCTTTAAGTTGGAGTGTCTTATCCTTGTTCAGATCTAATGCTTCGTAGATCAGAGGTTTCTACTTAAAAAGGTATTGTGGTCTGCGAAATAAATCAATTGTTGTAGTTTGATGATCAATTTGGATTTGCAATTTGTATTGTATTAGCATTGCAATTTAAAAAAGCAATGCTTATACAATACAATTTTACTGGTAGCAGACTTAAGCACTGTAGTTATCTTGGTGGCTTGTAGTGACTTTATATGCTATTTAATTTCAGAGAATGGCATTTGTCCATATTTTCACTACAGTCGAATTGTTGGGCAGTAAAACACCTACATTTATACGAAGAAAACTTCGTCTGACATGTTACACCCTCACTGTTATCTGAGTATATTTAAGTTTTAAACAAGTACCAAAAACACAGATCGTATCTAACTAAACTATACAGTTGTGCAACGTATCTGCATCCTAATTATGTAGCGGCTTTAGCGTCGTCGGTGCGTATCGATACGCCGCTGTTGTAATTACGTATCGTAAATGATAGGTTGCAGACTCGGGGTTCAATATCAATTTGCAATACGATAGCAGTTTAGACTTGTGCAAAGGGTTTTGTTTGTATGCGATACTTTTTATTATTATATTTGAAATGGGTAGATGTGTATAGTGTTTCAAATATTATAGGTTCTTTAATTGAAGTACAGATACCCTCGGTATGGAGGGATGGATATTAGTTATTTAAGAAAGTCTAATTTATTGCATAAAATGTATTGTTCAGCTGATTTAAAAATACTTTGGACACACGCTTACAGACACACACAAGAATTAATAATAATTCATTTACATTTTGTAGTTCTTGGCTATTTTTCTCACAGTGATGCTATTATAGTTTGAATTAGGTACCAAAACACAAAATTTATTCAAAGCTTTCAAAAACTAAATATAAACTAATTTCGTAAAAAAAAATAGAGGAAACGTATGCTTAAGTCCACGCATACGTTTCCTCTATTTTTTTTTTATGATATAAACAAAATTGGTAATAAACAGGATCCATGACTTTACGTATGGAGCTTAACTGTGAATTCGAGTGGATTGAACCATTTTAAACAGGAGTAAAAAATTATCGAATACTCAATGCAAAGTTTTAGGATAGACCTGCAAAATAAGAGTTAAGTCTTTTATAGCTCGTAATATCATTAAAATTTAAACCAAGAGCTTCTCTACTACTATTGGACTTACGTAGAAGATCTGTAGCTGACACTTATTAAACTTGTTATAAGTTTCTTGGACAAGAAACCTAATTTGACTCACTCAACTTCTAGTGCCAAGATTTTTCCCAGGCAACTCAAGAAAACTAAATAGGATGTTGAGTTGCCTTTTATGATTTGTAAAACATACCAGTTATGTTTTGCTGTTCAGGCCGCATTTCATTATATAAGGCTAAAAAAGAAATAAGAGACTGATTTTGATGTTGATCTTGATTTTGAAGTTAGCTTTGGCTTGGGACACACCATGTGTAGATACCCTGGCGCCGTCTCATCTTTCCGAAACCAAAAAAAAGGCTGATGTTACGGTTGTAACGATGTAATCGATGTTACGATGTACGATTTTCTCTGTTGAATCAGACAACAGAGAAAATCAAAAGACGCAAATATAGGAGTAATAATCTTGATAGTGGTTATTACATTTGTGTCTTTTTGGGTTGAGAAGTTGACACCTTGAGAACTGGGTTCACTTATAATTTATAAAAAAATAACAGGAATTAATTTGTTCAAGGCATTACGTGACCAGTGACAAAAATACTGTTAAATATTGATCATTGAGCACAAAGATTGAGCATTGCCATTCAACCTGGTAATGCTGACTCATGCTGTCAACATTTTACGCACTTTGCCAACTGGCGGTGGTCTATTATATTAAGCTTGGCATATGTATTTTAAATGTATTTATTTTTAGTTACATTTAATTAAATTTTAGTTTATTTTTGTCTTATATTCGATTTTCTGTTATCCATAATATATTCTTTACTTGTGCATCAGAAAACCCATCTAATGTTTGCTTTAAGTTAAGATATGAAGTATTTCCTTTTCGAAATAATATCAAAGCATCGCCCGCATAAGGACCTTTCGTCGAAAATTCTGCAACCGAACAAACGTCGGCGGCTGTGTACACACGTAATTGCTCTAAGCTGACAGCGTGATGTACGTAGTTTGAAGGCTGCGGGCCGGTGATATACTTAGAAGTTTTGCGTGCTTACTTTGAGCTTTTGCAACACCCTTTTCTCAATCTTTAGTTACGAGGGAGAACTTCTGTCAGCACGGAGCTGTAGATTACTTTAGTAAATAATTTAGGGGTAAGTTTGTGACTTGGAAACTATGACGACCCAGTTGGCGCAGTGGACAGGTTTCTGCCCTCTGCGCCATGGGTCCTGGGTTCGATTCCCGGCAGGAGCACAAATTCCTTCCCAAAGGATTTTTTTGCTTCTGGTTCTGGGTGTAATGTGTGTGTGTGATGTGAATGTTTCCGGCACCCACGATACAAGTCTTTGAACTTAGTGTGGGGCTGTGAGTGTGAATGCGTTTGTTTGTTTCTTTTGTATTTACATTCTAACAATACTTTTTTAATACTATATTCAATAAAATCTCACCCCGTTCACACTTGAACCAGGAAGCACAAATTAATGCATCTGGCTACATTTATAGAGTCTCACAAAAACTGCTGCATTCACGGCAGCGGCATGAATATTGAGATTTGTTGAAAGTTTAAAAAAATGTGGCAATTGCAACCCTATTTTATCAGCAGCTGTTCAAGTCAATAAACTCGTAAATCGAGAGTAAGGAACTCGTAACCGTACAGAAATGACAAAAACAAATTACCTACTGTAACATACTGCAAACATTTTATAATATTACCTAAACGTTTTAATTTAGTTTTGACTAGTGCGAATTCGACTTTCATTCTCCAGCAGACGGATGATAACACGATAGACATACACAGCAACTAATGACTACTCCTTTCTCTTATTGATTGTATAACTCATAAAATACTTGCCGGCTGCCCCAACAGATCAAACACATACATTCATACGCTTTTAAAACGAAAACCCTAATGTTTATGTAAAACAGCGCCGCCGTTAACAGTTTACGAAGCGTTTAGTGGTAATAAACCAGGGCGAGGTTCACCCCCTAAGAGGTAATCGCGCTATCTACGGCTATCGTTGATTACAAACGTTCTGACCACTTATTACCCAACTGTGTTGTTGGTTTGTGTTTGAATAAAGCTAAAATAAACTTTATTTCTTCTAATTATTTCGGTTTTTTCACCGGAAGCTCAACCGCGTTGTAGGATGTAAAACTGCAATTGCCTGATTGTGGGCCGTCTCTTCTATGACTGTCATTAATATAATGTTATGTAATATCGTTGCAGCCATTACGTGTACTAAATTAAATGGATAATAATAAAAAAAAAACCATCATACGATGATATCAATTAAACAATTTGATTTTCAATATAAATTGTAGGTAGTACATATCACATTAATATTATAAAGGCGAAAGTTAGCGAATGCATTTGTATGTTTGTTATTCCTTCACAACGGCTGGACCAATTTTAATGAAATTTGGTATGGACGTAGCTGATACCCTGGATTAACACATGAGATACTTTTTATCCCGGAACTCTTGCAAGTCCGGACTTACGCGGGTAAAACCGGACGCACCTAGTATAAACATAACAAAAGTTTTCATACTCACAACCCAACACTAAGTTTGATGACTTGCGTCGTGGGTGCCGGAAACATTTACATCACACACATAATCACACTTGTGTTCCCACCGGCAACCGAACTCGATACCTGCTTAGAAAGTGGACGCTCACCTTACTAAGCCAACGTGCAACGGGCAAATCCCATACAATAGTCGATTGCATATATTTCCTATTTGTTAACTAAAAATAATAATATTGTTAAAGAGCTAACTACAAGCTGCCAAGATTATAGCTAACCCAAGTGCTCAAGTTCACTACCTGTGGGCAGCGTAACCATCAGATTCATTTTGAGCGTTTTTGTAACGATGCTTATTTAGATCATATAATAATCACAATACGAAAACCTAGAAAATCTTGAATATTTAATTGAATTTTTATTTTTTTTAAAGTTCGTAACTCATGAGCTATAAAACGATTAAAATAAACGTATTTTTTCTTTAAATTTAGACTTCGCAATCTTGTGCATTTAGCCAGTGTTAAGTAATAATATATTTCAAGTGTATTTTTTATTAAAAGACCTAGTCACAGTCAAAGTCAAGTAAAAGAGTCAAGGTCCAGTCATAGTCAAGTCATGCCCTAGTAAAATGGTAAAAACTTTACTAGAACTTCTATTGGAGTTTTGGAGCGAAGGCGAAAATCACGTTTTTCAACTTGGTATAATTTGCCAACACTTATGCACGTTTACTAGGTATCAACAGTTAATAATCCACCATCATTACACATTAACACTCGAAGAATCACAGGTTTTGGAAAATTATACATAATCAACAACGCCATTTTTACATTATCGCGGCAAAACTCCCAATATAAAAAAAATAAAAAACGTTATCCCTGCAAATAATGTTTATTAAAGGTGCACGCTATTAAACGATTTATCTTTTCTGTGAACCGTTTTATTTGATGGCAAAGTCGTGTATAAGTCAAAGCTATCACATGTTGACAGCAATTGCTCTTTGCATGTCACAAATTTCTACCTCGGGTATTTGATTTATTTCATTCCACCATGACACATCGCCAACTACGTAACAGTAAATTAAAAGCAGTATATTATTGCTCACACTTACAAGCAGTAAGAATTCTCCATAGAAATTAATAAATCTCACGCTCGCGGTACCAAAAATTAAAATGTAAGTTAAACTCAAAAATAACGACATTGTTTCAGTGAAAAATATATGCACAGTATTAGTTTTTTTTGTCAATCGCCGAAAACCTTATCTCCAAAGCTTTCCGCGTTTTTGTTGGATAGTGGACTTGATAAATCTAGCGAATCACGCCATAAAACTTTGCGTGGAGTAATAATAATTATAAGAGACAAAGATGACCCAATGGCCATTCATAGTAAATTTTTCATCACTATAAATGTCACTGAAAACGTATCTTACTTTTCTGATTGTCGGACTTTTTTTTGTGGGGGGGGGGGGGGAGGGAAATGCCTGGCATTTCCTTTCCTTCCAAGGGGTGAAGGACCGGGGTTGTCCGACTAAGCTAAGCTAACTATAATATAAGCTAAAAATATCTCTGGACAACTCAAACGACAACGAAATAAATGTAACCTTTTGTTAATTTGTTTACGTGATATTACATTCACCAAAAGAATTGAGACGGAAGATGGCCATAGGAACTGTTGAACTAAACATGATAAACCCATAGAGTTTGCGCTCGTTTTATTCGTCTTGACGAGTTATGTGGTTACTTAACTTTTTATTTATTTTCAACCCACTTAAAAAGAAGAGGTTCTCAATTCGACTGAATGTTACGCGATATCTCCGCCAATTATGGATGGATTTTCATGATTTTTTTGTTAGGTAGATAATACTTCACAAGTTGTCCCACATACCTTTTAATAATAGGTCGGCCAAAACCAAAATATACCGTTAAAGCCGGTTCTTTAAGCTTTGCTTGCGTTTAATTACTTGGAAACTGGTAAAATTTGCTTGATATTAAACAACTTCTTATGTATTACTTGTTTATAATAAAAGTGAATGGATAAGTGATTTGCCCCTACTGTTCCAACGCTGCTGTACGTCGCGCGTCGTCGTGACGGAAATGACGTGCCACTGGAATGTTTGCCGACACAAGCTATATTAGTTTTATGTGACAGCCGCTCGCGTGATTGTCTCCGTTTATGCGATATGTTTAATGTGGTTCTACTATATTTATGTGATACCTACGTTAAATATAGTTTCACTGTCTTTGCGGTTTAGATGTTTAATGATTGCTTTATTGACTTGGTTTATTATTCACTAAATATATGAGCTATTTACTTGACTACGGCGAAACAAAAAGGGAGGATATGATTTTAAAACCATATTTACCCATGTATATTCGTTTCTTCCCTCACAGCTTCACTGGGTATAAAAGGCTACGTTCTTTTTTACATAATTAAATGCAGGGAAAGTTTAAAAAAGCCGATTTCATCGCTTTATCTTCGGAACATTGATCAAATTCAATGTATTAAACACGTCTTATTGACGATAACTCAAAAACTACTGATCAAATCTTGACCAAATTTAAATGAGACCAATGGGAAAACACCAGCTTTCAAATATAAATCTTCAAAATCGGTTCACGTGGAAAGAAGATATGAGGTATAACACACATTTTTTTAAAATACAGTCGAATTGAGTACCTCCTACATATTTGCGAAGTCGATAGAGAAAAAAAGTGTTGTCCTTGGTGGTCTATAAAGTATATACATACTTTATGGAATATATTGGAATATATATATATATCTATAATAGTGAAATACTATTATAATGCGAGTAAAATGAAATAACTCCAAAATACTATTTCAAAAATACAACATACATATCTGTCGCCATAAAAAATCTGCTCCAGTCGATTTATTAATTTTTTATTTGTGAAATTGACCATAGCACTATCCGTAAAAGGAAGCCAGTCCAGGCCTATAATGTTTGCTATCCATGACCACATCATCACTAACAATCAGTTTTGGTAGTGGATAAACGTTAGCGTATCAGAGATAAAGAAGCGTCAAAACAAAAGAATATGGACAAAATAGTAGTAGGACAAAATACATTTTTTTCTAAGTGAAAACTTCTTTAGGCGCTATGAGCAGTTTTGGATGAACAAAATCATGGTTCTCGCGACATCGTCACCAAACGCTTTCTAATAGCACGACGGTACAATTCACAAGTTACTTAGTTTTCACTTCTGTCGGCAGTCCCCAAAGACTGCCCCGCATGTTTTTGTATCATTCAATTTTTTTCATTAAAAAATCATATACGATCACAATCAAGACACATTTCTTGCTAAAGTTTATTTTCTTAACACATTAAACTGCCAAAGTAGCCTTGAAAGAAACCTTTATTTATAAAATTGGTTTACATCCAGATGGACAGATCCGCGAGTGCTTTCCGGTGAAATATTTATTTGTAGTTTGCTTTTAGCAAGCACTTTGGTAAAGGAAACGACGTTGGAGGAAATGTGGACGAAGGAAATGGGTTTGGAAGAAATAATGTAGGTTCCTTTATTTTACTCAGCGTGAATTCTATTTTAATTTTGCTACTATTTACGAGTAATTCTTTAATTTGTTCTTTAACTTGATATTTGGCATAAATAGAGGTTTTAGATGACATCAACGCAGAAGCTTGATTTTTCACAGCTCTTACACACTGTAGACTGTAGTGTTTAATATAAATCTGAATTTATACGGAATTTATGCAAGATAACTTGGTACCTCTATGCGCTGTTGGAAAAAAGGGCTATTTCCAGACAAACATACAACTAAATTTGGTTTTTATGGTTCATAGTTATTTTTTATGTCGGGAAACCTAAAAAACTAGATGAACTTAGCACAATTAGTTTAAAGCTGCTACATAGAGACGGACAAAAGCTCAGTGAGAATACGTCTGTTATTAAGTTATAATTAATGATGGAGATAACCATCGAGATTCAAGAAAGACAACATGAAACAAACCAAATCAATGTGCCATATTCAACAATGCAATCAAATGGTCAGAAACACATTGAAGCACTTTCACATTCATAAATAAACATAAACGTAAACGCTTTCACACTTAAAGCCCTTCACTCATGACTTCTGAGGTGGGGGTCGGAAACATTCACATCCCACATACAATAACAACCAGAACCAGAAATCCAAATTTCCTTGGGAGGATACCTGTGTTCCCTTCGGAACTTGAACGAGAAATCCACTGCTTAGCAAACACGCACCCAACTAGGACAACGAGCAGTTCAAATTAAATTCGTCGTCGTCGGGTATGAAATAATTTCGAGCTAATTCATAAGCAATGCACTACAACCTCATATTCATAAGTCATATAAATTTCAGTGGTCTGTCATTGAAAACCATAAATTAGGTTTACCTCGGTCGGGTTAATCTCTGGTAGGTCATAAATCAGGGGTGTTCTCGCAGATTTTATCTGTTTAATTCACTTTGGGACAATTAAGTGGGGCCCCGACCTTAGGGTAATGCTTAATGTTATACCGAGGTAATGGTCTTGGAGATTAGTGTTTTGGTTATCTATTAGCATGTTGGATGTTGGTCAACTGCTTCTAGTCTTGAGGAAATGTATGCGTATATTTTAGATAACTAAATTCACAACACCTATATGTTACTATAAAGATATGAACAGTATGTTCCTGCTGTTTTATCTATCAACGCGTAAATCGAGGTCAAAATGAGTGGTTATCGATATTAACTGGATATTGTAATGGACTTTATTTACAAAGTGGTCAAGGCGCGCGCTCAGACGCTCGCCCTGTTTGCGGGTCCCTGCCGCTGCTGCTGCTGCGACCTGGTCTAGTTTTCCATGTCAAATATTGTACAAATACGTGCGCAGCTCAGTTAATTATTATGTTGTTACACTAGATCCTATTCAAAGACTTCGGCGTCGAGGGGAAGCGTCGTAGGCCGAAGCTCAGCCGCACGACCGCGACGCGTCAAGTATATTTCGTTCGTCAGGCAGACATTAATCTTCACAGCGTCCGGGTCGCGCGCCTGAGGCATTTTCTATATCAAGTCCATAATGTTTTATTATGTACACTTGGGCATAAGTCACTCTTTGATTGATTACATCTGTTTTGGGTTCCGGAATATACAAACATTCACATCACAGAAACATTTTCCATAGGAAGAAAACATCGGTACTTGCTACATGTAGGCGACATGTAAAGGAATTTTCCAACCATATCTTCACTACATCTGGAACGATCGTCACCTAAGTCAGATATAAAAACTTATATCTTTAAAGTTAAGCTAAGCCGTGTTAAACACTAGAACTGGGTCGAATGTATGAAGTTCCCAATTACAGTTCACGTGCAGAACTCTCGGATGTTCTAAAACTGCACGCTTGCGGTTTTAACCTGGAGAGTTTGTAGGAGTTGAATACGTTGGTAAGGTTTCGGTAATAGAGACTGCTTCTACGGATTAAAGTAATGCTCAAAATTTGGGATAGACGATCAGTCTTTCTGAAGTAATAAGTGAAAACTTTATTAATGTTTATTTTTTATCTCTGATCGCGCGTATACTTGTGTTTAGGAAAGTGATGTTGTGGTCGGGAGTGATAAACACTTGAGGCTTATAATATGAATGGCTCTCATTACATGATAGTTCACATTATAATCTTCTATAAATATATATAACTCAAAGGTGACTGACTGACTGACATAGTGATCTATCAACGCACAGCCCAAACCACTGGACGGATCGGGCTGAAATTTGGCATGCAGGTAGATGCATGACGTAAGCATCCGCTAAGAAAGGATTTTGATTAATCCTACCCCCAAGGGGATAAAATAGGGGATCTATACCTAATTAATAATAATACTTCTAAACGCGAGCGAAGCCGCGGGCAAAAGCTAGTCATTAATAAGTCTCACGTCCGGTCTTTACTAAAATTGCCGTGTTCCGCTGCTTTGCTCGAATTAATTAGGTTAATAATTAAACGCAAGCAAAGCTTAAAAAATACCGACTTCACCGCTTTATCTTCGGAACTTTTATCAGATTAGATTTACTAAACACGCATTATTGACGACATTACAAGAACTACTGATCAGATCATGATCAAATTTAAATGGGACTAATTAGAAAGCAATATCTATCAAACAAAATGTTCAAAATCAGTTCACGTGGAAAGAAGTGATGAGGTTAACACACATTAAAAAAAGCACTCGACTCTAGTACCCCCTCCTTTTTTGTGAAGTTGGTAGAAAAGTCGCAGTCTGCGTTATTTCGGAGCCCAAACTATCTACATTCTAAATTTCATCAAAATCGGTTTATTCAATACGGAGATACGTGGTAACGAACATTCACACACACAAACTTTCGCATTTATAATATTTTTGGGATATTAGTAGGATAACCAGTAAATACGCCCTGAATTACACTTATTTTATAAATCCGTAAGTTTGTGTGTGAATATGTGTTTAGACACACATTAGGTATGTTTGTTTTCTTTTTATGCTACGCTATCGCTATACTACGTAACGGCTGAACTAATTTGGATGAAATTTTGAATATACAATGCTTATACCAAGGATTAACATATAAACAACTTTTGAACTTGATAAACGCCGGCAAAGCTTCGGGGCATGGCTATTAGGATAATGAGCAAAATAACTAAACGCAAGCAAAGCTTAAAAAACCGACTTCACCGTTTTTTCTTTGGAACTTTGATCAGATTAGATGTATTAAACACGTATTATTGACTATATTTTAAGAACTACTGATCAGATCTTGTTCAAATTTAAAAGGAACCAATTGGAAAGCAACAAGTGTCAAACAAAAAAAAATCAAAATCGGTTCACGTGGAACGAAGATATTCAACGCGAAAGTTCAATTCCTTCTTAGGGCAAAAATTCTCATCTTTCATGAAATATATTTTCAGTATAACATAACCAAATTATTTGAAAATTTATTCTTAATATTATATCAAAAAACATTTGAACCTTCGCATGCTTATTTACATACTGCTGTTATCACTAATCTTACATAAATTATTTACTCTCACAATATGAGTATCTTTATCCCAAAGGTTTAGCAACTATTAATCCCACCACAGATAATCCCTTAGCTTCATAACCTTGCCTCTACCTTGAGATTACCAAATACTTGTACTATTCATTAGTATAGACCTTATTGCCTCATCTACGAGATTACAGATCTTATTACACTTACAGCCATAGTATATGGCTGTAAGTGAGAAAGCGTTTATGTGTTACGTTTTTATTTAGATATTTATGTATGTTACACCTTAAACCAGTAAGTATGATCTATAATATAGCATTTGATATAAATGTATTTTTCTTTCATTCGGAGAAATATGACAGTATCACATCTAGCTGCCCAACACACCCTGCACGTGGCGCCCCTACTGATCAACAAATAAAACTTTTTTTATACTCGATAGGCAAGCATTTGACCACTATCTCAACTGCTGGAGAGTGAAGATGCGGCCGAAGATGTAGCATGCTTGCCTAGAAGATACCTTTTCATTCTTGACTTGAAGACTAACTAACTTAAGTGAATAACTTCAATGAATAACAGCTTTCCCAGGATAGGTTGACTCACGCCAAATATTTTTATGCTTTTATATATTTACACGCATTCACAATTTTACGTTGAATTAACCCACTCGATGGGCGAAGGACATGATAGAATTTGGTTTTTGAACTTATATGTACTACGTAGCATAACTGCTACGAAGCTACGAGATGCAGCATAACTATTGTATGCTACGACAGCTACGCAATGCTACGTAGCTACAAATGCGCAGGTGTTAGTGATTTGTTTATAAACACAGCTCCATCACTAACGTGTGCGCTTATGTTTAAGTACAAGTGCAAATTTTCCCTGTAAAAATGATATTTAACATGTAATAATTACTTCTTTATCGTGTCTTGCAATTGCACAAAAAATAATTTATGCCACATTCGAAAATATAAGCAAGTCAAGACCAAACAAAAGACAATGTCCCGTCCCAAAAAAACAAATGCAAAATCACTAAAAATATTGTTTCGGCAGATTTCCTTAAGGATCAGCTATTCTAGGCAAAGAGTGACCATCCTCGACCACATAAATATTCATCAGGTGCCTATCAAACATAAAAATATACATTCATAAAGATTAAAACAATACATCATAATGTTGAATATTCCTTATTCCGTCCCATATAAATTGCGAAACATAAATTTAGTTCACACTTAAGTTATTAATAGCCTCGCATCCAGTACGTCGGGAGCGTAATATAGGTTCCAAAACCTAAAACCCATCTGCGGTTTAAAAGCCGAAGTATTATCCATCCTAAGCAGACAAAGGTCTATTATGTTCTAAACAATGAGCTCTCGGCGGCCGAATTTCTTTCAAGTTCCCAACTCTAATTGTTAGCCTCTTTGTATGTTTTGACGCGAACTTAAACCTGCTTATGGGGAATTGGAACTAATGAGAGTTTAATTAAAGATAAACACTTTTATACTCACAGCTCCAAACTAAGTTTGAAGACTTGTGTTGTCAGTGCCGGAAACATTCACACAAAGAAAAATATTTTGTTTCAGCCGGAAATCGAACCCGACACCTAGAAGGCAAATGCGCCATCAACTACGCCAACGGGTAGTTAGAAATTGGAAATATTATTTATGAACATTCAAAGACATCTTCGTAATATCATTTATGCATTACTTTGATTTTTAATGCTCGATAGGGAAGCATTTTACCACTATCTCACCTGATGGAAAGAGAAGATGCGGCCGAACATAAGATAAGTAGTGTATATTTATATCAGTATGTATACAGTGAAATTCTATGTAACGGCTTAAAAGTTATTTTTTTCTGTTACGCTAGCGTTAAACCTATATCTCACCGGTTGGTAAGTGACGATGTAGTTGCTGAAGGAAGACATGCTAGATCTATAATGAAATTAAAAGATGTCATCGAAATTTACGAACCAAGAATAGAAGAAAGTATCAAAAAAGATTATATAATGTTTAATCTACATAATATTATTATGTAGGCTTAATATATATCAATATATACGTATCCTATTCTGCATAAAAACAAATAAATTATATGAGGAAGAAATTTACTACAAGTATAAATAGGTAAGCAAATCAGAACGTAAACATGATTAAACATAATTTTATGAAAAGATTCCAGTTTCGGTTGTTTTCTCGCATTGTTACGAGACTAGTTTCGGAACAGTCGGTGTTACTTCATCAGTCGAGTACACGCAAAGAACGTACAGAGTCTCGGCGTGTACACAGCGCGTACTCGACTGATGAAGGAGCACAGACTGTTCCGAAACTAGTTTCGTAACAATGCGACAAAAAAGCCGTGAGTGAAGTCGTATACATCCTTAATACGTGAACAAATCTATCAATTAAACATAAACCTTTAAACTACCACAAGCAGGTTCTGTAACGAGACACACCTCGAACACAATTTCAAGATCCATGTTTGCAAAGGTGGAGGATTGTTATCAAGCCGAGACAGATTTGGGTAAGAAGATTACCATAAGGAATGTTTTGAATAGGACCGTGAGTCCGTGACGTGTTTCCGGTTACGTAGATAAGTGACGTGGGCGGAACAATCCAATCTGTTATTTATCTATATTTGGTCCTATCACCATCACCAAATGTTCAACATATAGTATATAGCTGTAGGCGATAATTATATGGTAAGCCTATATTGTGTAACAGAGTTTCGACTATATAAGGTACGTTATATTGTTGTTTTTTTTTACATTATCTTGCTTGGTTGCTACCAAATAATATGTACATTTAATTCCTTTTAATAAAAGAAGTTGGCGCAGTGAGCAGCTCTCTAACTTCGGCACCGTGGGACTTAAGTTCTGCTGCTGGTATAAAAAAATGTTCTGGTGTGTCAAAAAATGTAATGTCTAAGAAAACGAACATCGGCTAGAGAATATTGTAGACATACCTAAGTCTAATAGAAATACACAATGAGAAAGAAATTTTACCTAAAATAAGGATGAACACTCATTTAATTGACGAAATAAAAATAAATTACATACACCAACAGTGAGATTAACCAAGGTTCAGAGCCTCTTCATAATAATTAAAATGTATCTTTAACAAGTTTCAAAACATAACAGAGTTAACCAAAAACTTATTCAAAAATATAGTAAATATTTCTCTAAACACAATCCTTGTTCAAAATCAATGAACTTTATAATATTATTAAATTACGGCTATCACTCACGTCATTTGATCGATATTGTCGACCTAGGTTTCGAGCATGTACGATGCTCTTCTTCGGGATGAGTTTACGCCGCGAGATCGCGACTTAATAGTAAAATCAATGAACTCACGATTATAGATATTATATATATATATACATCTTCATTAAGTGGACCATCAGTCGCTCAATTGATGGTTACATTCCCATAACAGTTCAGTATCATCCAGAACTGAATTTATAAGATCAACATCCAATTTTTTCATGCCAAGGTTTATCAAACATTTGACCACAATCTCGCGTAACGGAACGCAACGATACGGTCGAAGATGGAACACGCTTGCTCAGTAAATACCTATTCACTCTCTTCCCTAAAACCCCCATATTATACTTTTTTGGATACACAGTACATGGTAGAGCGTTCCATTTTTTTGCAGTTCTTATAATGAAAGTGGAAGTGAAACGCTTTGTAAGAATGGTTGCTATTTAAACCATTAGAGGATGCCGCATTGCCGTATGCCTAGATTATATATATGATAGGTCTTTAGTTTATTAGTTACAAATGACACGAATATAAGATGTAGGTATTGTAAAAATATACAAACGAAAAGTACCCGGCATTCTGTAGCGGTCCATTTTAGGAATAACTTATATATATTTCTTTTTACATTTTAGGAAAATTTACAAAATAGTAGTTACAAAATTGAATAATCTAATATCTTTAAACGAGCAATTTTTGTATATATATGTGTAATCAGGATCTCAGAAACGGCTCCAACGATTTTCATGAAAGTTACAGATTAGGGGTTTTTCGGCCCAAGGAATCGATTTATCAACTTTCCAGGTCCGAGAAATGCTCGGTTCCCTGCATTTAAAAAACCGAGATTAAGAAACTATCAGCGCCATCTATTACGCCATGACCGATGTAAAAACTGTTTCTACTCTACACTAGATGGAGCTTTCTGAAGCTACAAATTCAAACACATTCTACCAAAAACAAAAAACCGAGCAAAGCTCGGTCATCCGGATATTACATATTATAAAATACGGAAGGTCACTTAACTATTCCACTAATAGGTTTTTAAATAAAGTATAATATATTACGACTAAATTACTAATGTTAATATTCTGTTTCGTTTCCATCCACTATTTTCTATTACAAACGAGTAATGCCACTATTGCTACTGTCCTGTTACTGTACTATTTACTTGATATTCTCTCTACGCGAAATAATACAAATATTGATATTCTATTCGTCGGAGTATTCACTTTTGGATGCTTGTATTTGCGCGAGTGTATTTGCTTTTATAAGAGGTGGTAAATGCGAGTGCTCGCCATGAGGGTTCTAGAGCCCTCGTGACCCGGTTTTTGGAGCTTAACAAATTGGTAGAATATAAAAACTAAGTATTCACTGCATAGTGCATGATATCGACCTATTTTATATTCCTACTTATAGTGAATATAAAACATTTCTTTTTATGCTGGATAGGCAAGAATTTCATCATTATCTCACCTGATTGAATGTGACGATGTGGCCGAAAATGGAACATGCAAGTAGAATTATATCTATTAACTCTAGACTTGAAGACACCCTGATTGTACGCTCAGGAAACAAAGACGCAGACAATGAGTTCCACTCCTTCGCTGTACGAATGAAAAAAATAGAAGCAAAACGGTTCGAGCGAACTTGAATTATGTCAACAATAAATGGATGACGTTTGACAGTTTGCCTTGTTGTTAAATCTTAAAAAAGGTATGGAGGAATTATATTACGTATTTAATTTACACTGTATAGCTTTTGTTCATGGTAAATCAAATGTTATGAAATAACTGTTACTTAACAGAAATAGTATGCAAGTTATTGCCACAAAAACCGAAGACTCTTTATTGGAAGCAACTCGCGGTACTTCTCAACTTTCGGTATGGTCACATTCCATTATGAGATAGTGGTCAAATGCTTGCCTGTCCAGCGTAAAAAAAAGAATGTCTGTTACACATAAAAGTGCTGAAAATGACGTTTTAAATAGTTAACGTAGGTACTTTACTGAATTATAAATTAACTTCATTCAAATATATTTAGTTAGAAAATATTTTTGTCATTTTTAATTGCGTTACACACGTATACTCATCGATCATATAAACTCTATGGTACTTTTAAGAATCCCAATAAATCTAAAAGGGTTTAGTTAGTATCTACAATAAAAAAAATGAGGAAAGCCTAAAATTATATATTTATAACTTGGATAGACTTACTTTTATATTAAAGGAAATTATAACTGTGATTGCAAATGTCTTATTTATATAAGTAATGGGATTCTTTTATAATCATAATCATTTATTTGCTTAAAATGTAGGTTAGTACGATGGAAATGGTTAGTATAGTACCAGATAAAAGTCGAAATCGGACGACTTTCGGCCGCATCATCACTTTCCATCAGGTGAGATAGTGGTCAAATGCTTGCCTATTCAACACAAAAAATAAACTAAAATACTTTTGACAACCCTACAGTTACATGTGCGACAATCGGAGATATTTGTACCGTACAAAAATATTTTTTTGCAAACCCTACGATTACATCTGTGGCGCATGACCTTGACCTTTGTTATGGGCACTACTGTCAGACGTCTAGGTCCAAAGGCTATGTAGTGTAGAACGGTAGCTGATGAAATAGGGTTGCAAATGACATAATTTTTTAGACACTTTAATTCATCATAACTCAATATTAATGGTGCTACCGCGAATGCAGAAGTTCCTGTTAGACTCCATACATGTAGCTAGATATGTGACTTGAGTGTTACTACACCTTTCTGTTACACATTGTATACATTGAAGTGAAACTCCTTACGACAAACCCTTTTTTGTAGAACTGTACTACATTTGTAAAAACAAAAACAGCAAATTTTAATTTAAAATGCAATGACCGTTCCTGTTCCAACACAGCTTCAAATTGGCCAATTGCGGTCATAATGTAGTCCAATCAACCAATCATAACCTCGCGTTTATTAAATTGTGTTTTAATCGTGCTTTTAATCACGTTGAATTTCGAATGCCGTAATCAAAGCTGAATGGATAATAAGTATGCTTTGCGGTGTAAATATTACATGATGAAGGCAATGTGTGCGTGTATCGTCAAAGAATACTTGAATGTACAAGTACAGATGGCTCGTTTTGCTATAACATTTTAATAATGGGTAACTTTTTCCAAGATACAGCAAAGTTTCAGTTTTGTTAGCACAGAACTGCGATGCTTAACTAATATTTAGGTATATCTGATTCATGCTAAGCTTAGGGAATTGTCTCAAGGTGTCAAGTTTGCTGGTCTTATATCGGATACATATTTTGAACAATCTGCTGCGGCATTGCACAATCTAATTTCGCCATCCCCATTCTATTATCGGACAACTAGACAAACTGCATTGCAAAATCGCTATTTAGTAGATATTTCACCAACACTTTCTAAACTAGCTATGCTTTTTGTTATTTATTATAAGTACCGCAAGGTAGTGAAACTCCATACCCAAGTCTGTATTCCGGTAGTTATAATTCGGAAGTCTTCGATTCACGAGTGGACGTAACTAGGACAATGTGTTCATCATTGACCACCGTCACTAACATCAGGTGAGATAGAAGTTAAAACATTTGCCTGTTCTAATTGGAAAACATTTCTTTCTATCGCTCATTCTTATTGGCTACACACCAGACGAATTGGGTTCGAATATGCGTGCGGTAACATAGGTGCATGGCAGATTTATGTTAGGTGTGGTGCGGTGAGCGGTAAAATGAAAAAAAATGTTTTAAAAAAATTACAATTTATAAAAGCAAAACACAACGCAGTGCAGTTTCCATGATTTATGAATTCATAGCGTCTCTACCTTACTAAATGCCTCGCATGAGTGGCAAGTTATAGTAACTGTAGCTGCGCTACTAAAGTGCGAAGAGAATCAGGCCTGATATCGTGTAATACTACATGCTGTTGCGTGTGTGCGTGTTTAATCTTACGCATGTGTGTCATGTCAGCGTTAATGTATATTGTTTTTAAATGTTGAATATTGTGATTAATTGTGAAGCTGTTTATTCGTACGTGCGGTTATTTTGTTTTGGTGTTGCGTGGGTTGTAATTATGATATGTAAATACCATTTCATTTAGTACTGAACATTTCGTTTGTAGGGAACATGTGAACTGAAACTGCTTATGATTATAATATGATTAAGTCCTGCAAAGAGCTATGCCGCGGATGTGAAAAAATGGCGTTGCTGATTTTATATTTTTCAAAACGTGTGATTCGTCGAATGTTAAGGTGGGTGGATTATTAACCGTTAATAATTTTTTGAACGTGCATGATTATGAGGCTAATTATACAAAGTTAAAAATGAAATTTTCGCTTTCGCTGCCAAGCTCCCAGAGAAGTTCTAGTAAAGTTTCTACCACTTAACTACGACATGTCTATGACTGGATTTTGAATCTTTTACTCGACTTTGACCACGACTAGGACTTTTATTAAAAAATATTTTCCACTTGAAATATTTTATTACTTGACACTGGCTTATGGCACGAAATTGCGAAGCCAAAATTAAAAAAAAAGTCCTTATTATCTCTTTACTAATAAAAACATTTCACGCACACATCACTATTTTTTATGCGATTAGCGATAATTGCCAAATCATAGTGAATATCTTTGGTGCTAGGACAGTCTAGAAAGCAACCTTATACCGAAAAACAGTCGTACTTTACTAGTTTCTAGTGGAACAATCTATCACCAAGTTCTAAATGGTGTTCCGGGTATCGTTTAGATCCAGTCACATTTTAACAACTTCGACCACATGATAATGATGACTACCTATCGGTATATGTATTGATCAAATCTAACCTATTATAGGAATTAAACAATCTGTTATTCTTGACATAAAAGAAGTTAAAAATCATCAAATTAAATTATCATCTCACTAACCTTGGGTTTTCTTTAACTTATTTGTGAATAGATATTGTAAAAGATTTAACACCACTTTCAGTGAACGGGTGCCTGTCTGATGTCAATCCTACTTGGCAATGCTTTTAAACTTCCCAAAAAAAAGGGTTAAATTTGACTGAATGTTGTTTTTTTCCTTCATATGATTAACCCGAACCTCGTTTGTTGGTTGGCAGGACTTCATGTGTATTGAGATATCAGTTCGGGCGGCTAGGTGGTGAGTGACCAAATCACTCAATTATAAATATTACAACAATAATAAATACAAAACAAACCTAGTACTAAGTTCAAGCATTAACATTACACACATAATCACATTCAAAACCAGAGGCACAAAATTTCCCTTGGGGTAGAAATTTATACTTCTAAACCAATGACCTAGGGCGCAGTAAGCAATGACTTGCCCACAGCACCGCACCCTAGTTCGTCGTAAATTATATTATATTACGAAAAAAGAAAGTTTGTTCATAAAAAAATCAATGAAAACATAACCGACCCGTTAACAATTTCTCAATAAAACTTTTCATGTACGAAAATTTGGAGCATAAACCATAAAATGTAAAACATTAATTTGCGGACTAACGAAACGACCGTTAAGTAAAAACGGGTAAGTTATTAGGGGACAGGTAAACCGTGTTAACGAGGCGGGTATGTGCCCGGTATACAGGGGATCCGCAGAATTATTGAACTTAATTTCATTGGGTATTTTTGTTTCGGAGGGATAAAATATAGTCACAAAATCCGACCTAACATGCACTTGGTACCACTAATGATTAACAAACAAATGTTCCCTTTTAATGAGCATGCCCTTGCCCAAGGCTCGACGTAAGGCAGGCAATCATTATAAATAATTTTTTTGTTCTATTTTCACTCCAATCTGTTGCCTAAGTAACAATCCTTTATTTTTCTTACTTTTTGTTCAGAATAGTACATGTAGTGCGGATTCCACTTATATTCGCTTTAAATCACCTTGTTCTTTTGGTTGAAGTATTTTTAAAGTACGGTAAGCTGTCCTCTTAATAACGACTTAGTTGGCGCAGTGGGCAACTCTTTGCTTTCTATGCCGTGAGATTCCCAGCAAGTGCATTTTGCCTTTCCAAGCGGCATTTGTGCTTCTGGTTCTGGATGTAATTGTGTGTATAATATAAATGGCACCACGATACAACTTTTTAAATCTTTGTGTGGGACTGTGAGTGTGAATGCATTTTATTTATTTCTATTCGTTTCTCGGAAGAAGTTGTCAATAGGAATTAAAAAAGAAGAATAAATCAATAATAACGTGGATATTGCATTAGCAATATTTTTATAAACGTATCAATTTAGTTAGATAACACAATTGAAATCAAATAAAAGAAAACACTAAATCATTAATTTTAATATTTGACCTTAATTTTATTTTTTTTAGACACATTGGTTAGCACTTGGCCGCTATCTCACCTGATGGAAAGTGACGATGCGGCCGAAGATGAAGCATGCTTACCTAGAAGGTACTTATTCACTCTAGACTTGAAGACTCCCAGATTATACTGTTCGGGGAACAAGGATAATACAGTTATTCATTGTTTTCACAGAATAAGTTCTATTAGGTACCAAAATCAACACCCTGTATAAACCAGGCTGATACATATGGGTGCTTTAACACCGGGCATTGTGGATACTTTATATCGGCGTAGTACCGGCTGTAGGTGCTTCATACCCGATAAATAACCACTGATAAGGTTCGCTTTGTTCTCGAATAAATCGCTGGAAAATTGAAGCTTTATTCCTGGCGACGGGAATTAACAGTATATTCAGTTTTGTGAATACATGAGAGTTAAGAGGACGTGTTACTTGTTTATTATAGATCCTTTGTAAGCGCTTGGTGAATAGTCTGTACGTGTGAAATATTCCAAAAACTAGAAGCTGTATTATTTGAATGACCTTAACTTATGTTAAAATGTGGGCGTTGGACTGTGATAATAATATATATTAATTAACTAGCTGCGCCCCGTGGTGTTGCCCGTGGTTAAACTTTTTTCAACTTTTCTTGGCCCACAAACATTTGCCCGCTTGCGCGGATCAACTCACTAAGGTTTAGTTACAATCAGATGCGTAGATAAGCACTTGTGTGCATACAAGACAAACATACCTACAAACATTGATTTTTAATTTTTATATCATTTGTATTAGATAAGTTAGAATAGGTTTCTTTATATATAAAGTTACTTTTGAGAAAAACTTAGCAGAACGCACGCTGTTGGCTACATTGATTTGTGACATGTGTTTACATATTTTTGATGTCTTTGATTAGTTGACTTTCCTTGACTGCAGCTGATTGGATCGTGGAGGTAAGAACATGGATAGTAACAATTAATTCAATAAATAATGGTGGTAAGACCTTTAGACCTTTTCTCATGCTGACTTGGCTACCTACCGTGTACTGAAATACAAGCGTTGTTTAAATTGTAAAAAGAAAAAACATTTCGATAAATAATCTGGCTAAAAAATAAATACGTATATTTAACGTAGGTATAGTAAAACATCAAGATCCTTGCAAACTTATTCCATAATCAAAGCCATCAACTTGAGGGTAATTTCACGCTTACCAATTAACAATAACCGACATCCGACTAAAATATAGCTCTCAAGTTGACGCCATCAATATCGCTGGTGAATTGCCGGCTGGCGAACATCCGGCGCTTTCATCCATTCACCATCGCTTCATAGGGATGCTAATAAATAATCGATTAAATCCAATCGAATTTTATGATTTATTTTTTAATTTATACTTCTTTTGGCGCGTTTAGAGAAAATTATGAGAGTGAATTTTCACGATGTGCTCCCACACCGACATCTAAAAGCGACAACATGAAGTTGGTTGGTCATCGTATTTCAAGTTTGTATAGGAACTGATTACTATATTCAAGGTAGTCATTTGATGTAAATAAATGTTAAGTACACATACATCATATTTTTTTTAATTTTCCCTGATTTGCTTCTCTGTTTATGCGAGGTATATTTGTAATATACATTTCGTCGCTTACCATCAGGTCAAATTGACACTGTTTTAAATCTATTTTGTCCCGGGGTATATCTAAAAAATGGCAAAACATTTTAAGCTGAAACTCGCATCTAATATGACCAGTTATAATATCATCTCATTAAATAACATAATATACATAAAATCACACAATTTCTATGAAGAAAATAGTTATCAGCAATAAACTTCAAAAGTTATTCTCTTACTCAAAATGTAGGCGCGATATCTCAGTTTGGGGTGAATATTAGTTTAAGTCATGGAGAAGAAACTATATTTTTTCTGATTCTTGTTATTCATCATTATTAACGTGGACGAAGCCACGGGCAAAGCCATAAACTATCGATGAAGAAAAAACAAGTCAATTATTATAAAAACAATTATTAAAAAAAACACCCATCCCATCCCTACCATTCCATTCTTCGCCATTATTCCGTATAATTACCGCCACATATGCGCAACTTTGAACACGTTGCCACTTGAATATTCGGCGAAACATTGCGCAGAGAAATTTTAAATATTTAAAATACAATCTCCGCGTTGAGATCTTCGCAAAATCAAATTTTGCTAAGAAATGGCTCGGTTGGGGGTTACTGAGACATCTTTACGGTTTTGGGCCGGATCGTGGTTCCTGATGCAGTCATAAAATCGGGCTATGTATCAAGTTTTCAGGAACTGGTTAGATACTCTTACATATTTAGGGGAAATATCCTTTAGATGGATGAAATTTTGATGGACCTGTCTATAATGAACTGCCAGTTGGCTTGGTTGGGTGGGTTCGCCTTCTGAGCATTATATACAAGGAAAATTCATAAGTCTAGTTCTAGTAGTGATGTGAATGTTTCTTGCACCCACGACACAAATCATCGAGCTCAGTGTGGTGCTGTGAGAGTGAAAGCTTTTTTGTTTAGCATTTATATGATTATCAAGTTGTAAATTGCTTATGCTTGTACATTGAATATATTTTGGAGATCTAACTGGAATAGATCATTCACAACTATATTTTGAAAGAAAGAAACATTAAAAAATATTCAAGCTCAAACTAGAATGGTTTATTCTGACAAAATAATATTTTCTGTCATTCATATTGGCTCATTTTTTTATGGTTTTCACACCCCCACTAAGTTCAAGACTTGTGTAGTGGGTGCCGGAAACATTCATATCGCACACAAAATCTCAACCAGAACCCGAGTACCCGCCGGGAATTAAATTCCCTGCTTAGAAAAGCGATGCGCAGTTACACCCAACTACGCTAACGGGCAGTTCATTTAAGATGAAACGTACAGTACATGTGGACTTTAATAATACAGAAGTGGCTTTAAGCCAGTTTGATTGCTTAATTCTCAACTTCAAACCTGGGTCATGTTTCACAGCAGTGTGAAATCGAAAGATTAAATAAAACTTATGCGGCAGTTATTGTCTTTGGCGGTAAATTAATAAAATACACATATTAATATTTAAATTTATAACTAAGCTGAATAACTATTGTATTTGTAATTTGGTAAATGTCTCACGCACATGTGAAATTTTGAATGAAATTAAAATGGGGACTTCCGCGTTGTCAATGTATATTTATCAACAATTAGCATCATCTTAAGTTACACTTTAACTTTAGGTAACGGTTTTTATGAAGAGATTAATTATTTATTTTAAATGTTTTGTAAGGACCCTAGGCCAAAAATAATTAAACGCAAGCGAAGCTTAAAAAGAACCGACTTCACCGCTTTATCTTCGGAACCTTGATCAGATTCAACGTATTAAGCACGTATTATTGACGATAACTCAAAAAATTGTGATCAGATCTTGTCAATTTAAATGGGATCAATTGGAAAGCAACATCTATCAAACAAAAAAAAAATTCGAAATCGGTTCACGTGGAAAGAAGTTATGACGTAACACAAAAAAAATACAGTCGACTTGAGTACCTCCTTCTTTTTTGGGAAGTCGGTCAATAATTAGCGAACGGGAACGCATAACGTCGCAAGCCATTCTATCATTTATATTTTGGTGAATGTGTGAAGAAATTACACGAGTTACTTCCACCATGCCCGTTTCATCTAACAACAAGATAAACTGGCAAACGTGTTCAAGTCAAGAGTGAATATACCTAGGTATCTTATAGGCAAGCTAGCTGCATCCAACCAATTCCGGGGCGAGTATACTAGTACATGAAATATATAAAACTCGTTAGATTATATTTGTATGCACTAGCTGTGCTCTGCAGTTTTGTTCCTGTTGAGGAATAAATAATACAGAAATGGAGTACTTTAAACTTTTACCTTGAATATGGCGGGCATAAAGCACAGCAAGTACAATATATCTGCGTTGTAAAGATACAACGTTAATTCACAGATAATGTAAGGACATTATCTGTGGTTTAACAAGACTATACAAGTTTTTACTGCCAGTTGACTTAATTGGGTGGCGTTCGCCTTCTAAGCAGGGGTATCGGATTCGATTCCCGGCGGGAACACAAGATTCCTCCCCAAGGAAAATTTGTGTTTCTGGTTCTGGTTGTGATTATATGTGTGATGTGAATGTTGTCATTGAACTTAGTATAGGGCTGTGAGTGTGAAAGCGTTTACATTTTTACGTTTAAGTTTTCTTTTGATTTCATATAACGTTGGACTGCAAAACTAGATTTATTTCTAGATGTATACTTAAATTTACCTACTCTATTTACACTTCTTCTTGAACCGACAACATTCTCCCACAAAGCGAGCTCTGAAACTAAGTAAATGTAGTAAAACCACTGTGAGTACGAGTATTTTCTTCAATTGTCTAGAAAAACAGTGAGCTAAGTGGCTGGATACTTCAGTTCTTTGTTAAAAAAAGGTAGTCGGTAAGTATTTTGCTTTTCGAATTGTAAAAAGTGAGTGTGGTGAGTTTTTGTGTATTCATGTCGTATAATTATATCGTAGTATTTTTGAAAGTGCTATATGGTGTGAATTTAATTAGTAATTTATTTATTTACTTTATTTAAAATCGGCGAAGCAATGACATCCACTAAAGTAACATAATTTCTATAATTATCATTAACAAACAAACAACAAACGCATTTATAAACGCATTCACACTCACAGCCCCACACTAAGTTCAAAGACTTGTATCGTGGGTGCTGGAAACATTCACATCACACACACGCAAGCCCAGAACCAGAAGCATATATATCCCTTGGGAAGGAATTTGTGCTCCTGCCGGGAATCGAACCCAGGACCCACGGCGCAAAGGGCGGACACCTGTCCCTTGCGGTAACTGGGGGGTCGTCATTAAACAATGCTTAATTAAGTTCAATGTCACACACAAAATAAAAGGTGTACATTAATAGCACTTTCTACGGGCCAATATATTTCTTAAACTATATAAATATATTATACAGCTAAGATCTAAGTTATCTACAAGGCATTGAGCTTATTGGTAACTAAAATGCTCAAGCCCAGTCGGTAGCGTTCCCATCATGCTGGCTGCATTGGATCTCTGAATAGCAATGCTAATTAATACGTTGAGCCAAATAAGCACCAGCATTTTTATCACGCATCGCCTCAACCAGTTAGAAGCTTGATAATTTAAACTCTAAAATAAAACAGAAGCTATCATTTTAGGGAAATTAATCGTAATACAGCAAGTAATAAAAAAAACAAAATATCTTTTCAAGGTTGACATATCTACGAGATAATGTTCTTCGCTACAATTCAAACCAACTACATTCCTTTGCAGTCCTACAGTAGCAAAATTATAGTATGCTACAGAACTATCTCTACAGCTCTCGATCTAGGTTTATAGCACTTGCTATAAACGTACTTACGTTGCACTACTGTCTATAGAACACTAGACTCTAAATCTACGTATGTACAGTCTAATTTGCATTCTGGCGTATAGACACTGGCGCCAGATGCGCTGGAAATTGGCCACGTTCAGCGAAACAGCGCTGCCTTAATTAGACGATGGAATAAAAGCTTTATGCCCCAGCCTTATGTCCCCACATTTTGACTATTGTGAAGTAAATCTTAGTAAGGAAAGTTGGCGCTAATTAGGAAATATTCATAACCAGTTCAATATCAGAAACCTCAATAAAGGAATTAGATAGGATAATTCCATAGCACACTCTCCGAAATGTCGAGATGCTCGCTATCTTGCGACGATGCCCTAAGCTCTGAAGCTTGGCATCAATTAAATGTTATTTTATATACTGGCATCTCGTTCCTTTTTTCCAAACTAGTAAAAAGAAGTCGCCGATTCCACAACAAACGACATCCATTGTATTCCCTGTCCTTTTAACGTCATACGTTTTGTTAGTGAAACAATACTATTGTCCTGTCCCGTGTTTTGTTAACTGTCATGGATACCTTGTTTGCTGTTTCTCTCTTTCAATTGGACTGAGGTGCAAAAATATTTTTTTAAATACCCAGTATACGATTTTTTTTTACCGCATTCAGACTTACAGCCCCACACTTAGTTCAAAGACATGTAACATGGGTGGAATGACAATTACACCAAGAACTAGAAACAAATCTCCCTTGAGAAGAAAATTGCGCGCCTACCGGGAATTGAACCCATGACCCACGGCGTAGAGGTCAGAGATTTGGCCACTGCGCCAACTGGGTTGCCAAATCAATTTTTTTTTCTACTGTAATAATTGATGCAATATTGTTTGGTTTAGAGTAGTAAGCAGTCTAAATCTAGATTGGTAAGTAGCTTACAAAATTATTTTATTTTGGTGATAGTTTTTTTACTAAGTTTGGTTAACTAAGATTTTACAATAGTTTCATAGAATACCTATCGTATCCAATCATAAGAGCCTTACCTCTCCTTAATTTGACAGTAGACAGTTATTTTTTTTTTTAATTAATAAACTGCCGTAGCTTAGTTTGGGTGTGCGTTTGTCTTCTCAACAGGGGTATCGGGTTCGATTTCCGGCTGGTAAAAAAGTATTCTTCCCAAGAGAAATTTGTGTTTCTGGTACTGGTTGTGATTGTCTATGTGATGTGAATATTTCCGGCACCCACGACAGAAGTCATTGATCTTAGTGTGGGGACGTGAGCGTGGAAGCGTTTATGTAATGTAAATTTTGCTATTTGGTGGTTCACTTAATTAGTGAGGGTGGGTAGTTTATATAGAACGCTACAAAATCTGCCGAGGAACAAAGTATGCTTCCATCGCGAAAACAAAAATAATATCAACATTCAAAGAATATATCATGCAAAAGCATAATTCAAGAAAACCCCACTGCATTTCCGCCATACATCCCTCGTCTCTATAAAATCCTCTTAACTAGTTGTTACTACAAATTATAATATGTAATGAGAAAGAAGTCCTGAATAACGGTATGCTTCGTAAACCACACCACAGGGAGAACAAATTGCAATGTATTTTGAAGCTTCAGGGCAAGATATAGGGTTTGTTTCTTTTTGTAGCTCGCGGTATATCTAATAAGCTACAGAGCACAACGATATGCGTCTTTCCGCAGACGGTATGTCCTTTATCTTTATTTATATGTACAGTGTATTTCTGGGATCATTTGCCATTTTGCTCTCTCAGTATCCATCTTTGTTCAGCCAATGTTATAAGAGATTGGATTTTGAAAAAAGAATATGGAATATATAATTATAATAAAACAAAACGCAAACGCATAAACGCATTCACGCTCACAGCTCTACATTAATTTCAAAGGCTTGTATCGTGGGTGCCGAAATCATTTATTTCACACACAGATGTACCCAGAAACAGAAGCACAATCCATTAGGAACGATATGTGCTCCTGCCGGGAATCAAACCTAAGATCCACGGTGCATTGTCTGTCGGAAAGTGGTGGGGGTAAACACTGTGATGAATAATTGAAATGTTTCCCTGCAATACAAAAGTATCACTTCTATCGTGTGTGTCTTTACGAAACACTCCGTTTTTTTTATTTCTGATTAATGAATCTAATATGTCAAATAACTTTTCATGTATTAATGTTATATTAATATTCCAAGCCTAGCGTGATTACCACCCTTGACTTCATCATCACCTTTCACAAAAAATAAAAATGGTTGCCTGTAAAGTCGGTATACGGGCGAAAGTTTTACGTGACAACTCGGGCATGGTTAGCCCGCCTAAGAGCGAGAGAGACAGACAACGCGTCCCTCTCACTCGCTCTCATTGTGAGCGCATAACGTGAGCGGAGCGTAACGCAGTTTCTTGAAGTGTCACCCGGCAAACCAATTTATAAGACGTTATCACGTCAAAATGCCAGACAAACTGTCAAACGTCATTCATTTATGGTTAACATACCCCCAGTTCGCTTAAAGCGTTTTGCTTCTACATTCGTCATCGGTACAGCAATGGAGTGGAACTCATTGCCTGCGTCATTGTTCCCCGAGGGGTATATCAAATCTATTCAATATCTGGGAATCTTCAAATCAAGAGCAAATAGCTAGGCAGGCATGCCACATCTTCGGCCGTCATTTTCCATCAGGTGAGAAAGTGGTAAAATTTTAAGCTTAAATAAAAAGATAGTTGTTAGACTCTTTCCTATCCGATTGAAAATAAAACAATCGATAAAACCATCTGAGACACGGTGTTAGTAATATTCTCTTGTAGATATCTAATCTATTAATATGTCTAGCGAGCTTACACGCTTTCAAAGCCTTCTTACTCCAACGTTCTTTGTAAACTGAGAAAATACGTTTAACAACCTAATTAAATGGAGCTTTACAAAACAGTCCTAACCTTTGTCCCGCTCAAAGGACGTAATGAGCAATGCTGCTATCATGCACAAAGCAAATTAAACGATGAGCCAATATTGCCTTTGTACTCCTGCTGCCTTTGATGATTAATTAGCTTATAAGTTTACTTGCCCGTTCTATTCCCGGTGAAATACAAGATTTCTCCTCAAGGGAAATTTGTGTTTCTAGTTCTCTGGGTGTGATTGTGTGCGTGATGTAAATGTTTCCGGTACCCACAACACAAGTCAACAAACTTAGTGCGGATATGAAAGTGTTTATAGATAAACTAGCTTGACCACTAACTTACTTGATGGTAAAAGATGATGTGGTCGTAACTGGCTCTCAAGGATCACTGCCGAAACATCAGTTTTAGTGATTTTGAATACATATACATTACATTATTAATATTTTAGCTATGAGTTAGTGGTCAAATGATTGCATATGTTGCAAAGAAATGCTGTTGTTAATTAATGTCAATAAGCTTTGAAGTGTATAATTACTTAGATATTACTCACTAATTATCAATAATCACTTCGTGGTAATACTGAACACTGAGGCTTGTAAAGATAACAGTTTTAATTATAATATGTTACTCATTATTACTTTTATTCTTACATAATATTGTTAAATAAAATAGTCCGTCAGTTAGGTTATCAAAAATGATGGAAATGTTTTATTGTTTATTTCACAAATTAATAGAAATTAACAATGATAAAGAGCGCCAAAGTTCGGGAGTGGGGGGTTCGTGAGTCACACGGATGTTTAACGCACTATATCTTTGTATTTTTTTGTTTAAATGACATAAGAAAAAATATGTGACCAACATTTTTTGATAATATAAATGACGGACTAAATCATATGTTTAGGCATCTAGCTTATTGGATATTGGTAGATAACATGAATAATTATTTGTTTATTCCAAGACCTAGTTTTACAATATAAACATTTAAGTTATAAAAAAGGTTAAAGATGGTCTAGACAATCTTTAATTTTTGGCAAAGTTCCCAAAAAGCTTGCTGTATAGCAAGGCTTATCCTCTGCCCCAAATACAATCCAGCATATTGGTCATGTGCCTAATCAATCAGTGTCTTAGACAAATCTTTGAAAATGTCTGCATCCGGTCCCCATGAATAACTTGGTAGATAACTTGTATAATAAAATGTGATAATTGTCCTTAATTTTATGCTCATTAATATAATAATATATGATAAATAATATATGCTGTAATTAAATTAATCATTTAATTTAAGAGTACCTTAATAATATTACAATTTTACAGTAACCTTTCAAGTCTCACCCAAAAACTTCAAAATTAAATTCAACATCGTGAGCACTGCGTTCGATAACACCCAACTCCCGGCACCAGATGGTGACGCAGTAAAATGCTTGGATATCTATCTTACGGAGAACATAAATCTCGGAGATCTAATCTGGCCCTGTCTTCCGGTTTCAATTAGGCAATATCTCAGAGGTGCGATGGCATTGGGGCATGGGGATTGAAGAGTGGTAAGAAGCGGTGCAAATGTTAATAGCAGTGAAGGATCGAGCTACGATTGAGTGACGTTAACATTTTAATAAGTTCTAACTCGATTGGGTTATGTATAAAGTTAGATAAAAAAAAAACTGCTTTTAAAATCTGTAATAAGCTAGCATTTGAAATCTGCATTAACTTGTGATAAATAGGACACTGTAGGCCTTAAATTGGCAGCCTAGAAAGCTACTGAAATATATTATTAAGTGATTTCGGTGACAGAGTTTAGCTCTATTTCTAAATTGCAATGAACAAATTAACACCTATATTACTTGTGTCGTTGGAGAAAGAAACGAACGCCCATTCATATAATACACACAATCACACCTAGCATCAGAAACACAAATTTTCCTTGGGCAGAAAACTTGTGTTTCCTGGAATCGAACTCACAAATAGCTATTACTAACAATTTGAATGCACACACACAACCATGACCAGTGCAGTTCAAAAGTCAGTGGTGTGGATTTTTCTGTGGAACCCGCTGCCCGCGTCTTTGTTCCCTGAACTGTATAATCTGAGAGTCTTCAAGTCTAGAGTGAATAAGTATCTTCTAGGTCAGCATGCTTCATCTTCGGCCGCATCATCACTTTCCATCAGGTGAGATAGCGGCAAAATACTTACATATCTGGCATAAAATAAAAAAAAATTAACAATATAAGTTAAGTATAAAATCCGCGACATTTTAACACAACAACACTATGTCACCACGAGCTAGGAACAGCTCTACGTAGTGTAATATTGTCTGGTTACGTCCAGTGCTGTAAATCTGTCCGTTCGTAATGTAGACCGATCACAGGCAGATGTGCTACAGCTCTTTGTCTCAGAAACACTTTGTGTTTAGTCGCTTTTATTGCAGGTTTTAACTATTTGTACAGATGTTTTGTTTATTTTTAGTTGTTATCAAAAACAAATTTGTTTTAAATGTTGCTGGATTTCTGTTACTAAAATAATAACATCAATAATTAAGGAGTTATAACAAAACGTAATCATTTGAATGTATATATTTATATATATGAAGCCCTCCCAAACCATAGATATTCATAAATACATATATAGGTAGATAAAGCCTACATAGTTAATTAACATATATTATTATATTTATATAAGTTATGCCATGACCCATATCTAACTAATATGAAGTAATGCTACCAATACTAATAAACAGGAATAATGTATAATGATGAAAAGCGTCTGTTTTTCTTTCCTTATAAAGGCGGTAGACAATAAACACTTTCACACTCACAGCCTCACACTAAGTTCGAAGACTTGTGTCGTGGGTACCGGAAACATTCACATCACACACACAATCACAACCAGAACCAGAAACACAAATTTTCCTTGGGGAGAAAATTTGTGTTCCCGCCGGGAATCAAACCCGATACCCCTGCTTAGAAGGCGAACGCTCAACCAACTGAGCCAACGGGCAGTTCAATCCCTTAAAGCTTTCCGGTGCGAGGCATAATAATATATTATCTTCTCGTGTTTGGCTGGAACATGAAAAGCCAGACCAGTGGCTTTTTTCTGTTTCAGACATTCCAACTCATGTTGATGTCCTAGGCTTCCTTGGACGTAACATAGGACTTGTTCGCCTTTCGTCTCCTAGTACAAACGCGTATATGTAGGTGTATAGTAAAGAGAAGGTAGCATTGGTTGCGGTTTTGGCGTGGACGAGAACTCTTTTTTTCTATACAAAGGTGACCTCTGTCACTCTTATTCTTCTCAGAAGCTGTTTTTGCACTCGTTCATTTAGTTTTTTTTAATTAATAGACTCACTTATATGAATACCGTAATTATATAAGTAAGTAAAAATAACAATCAATGCATTTCTTGTTCATCGGTGCCTCGTTCGTTGATCAACACCACACACGGAGTCATACCGCCCTTATTCCAACTTCATTCAAAACCAAATCAGGCAGACCTGTAAAACTAAGGCAAAACACAATAGTTCCGTTCCTTCTCTGTCAGTGCTCTGAACAGGCTCAAGCAGAATATAATTTAGCTAATCCTTCGTCTTGAGCGAAGGTGAATACTCGCAGATTTAAATACCACATAAGTACCAGCTCCATTTACATTTCATCTGCTAGTCGTATTTGCGAAATTAAACACGCGAGTCGAAGGCTGTGTGTGCACAGAGAACTATAAGTAGTCCTATTCCGTAGCTTTGTATGCTTACATTGAGAATATTTTTGTAAAGCAACCTTGGTTGTTTTACTTCTGCTATGCTGGCGTTTGTTTACTATCTCACATGATGGTAAGGGTTTTGATCTAGGGCGGTAATCACGCTAGCCCTACACTATATTTGAAGGTCATCGATTACAAATCTGTAATTATTATAAAGATGACAAGTCCGTCATGATGGTAATTTTTCAATAAATTTGATACAATATTATGGAGATTTAGATGATAGAGTTGGGCATTGTGTAGTACTTTTTTTCTACCCTGTAATGGATAAAAAAAATGTGAGTAAAGCCGCAGGGACCAGGTAGTTAATAATGTATGTAGTTAAGATATTCTAAAATATACAGGATCATATCACATGTTTTGACTGCTCAAGTTGTCAATTTTTCTGGCTTTTGTAAAAATACTTCACCCGTGGTAGTTGTTAAGACCTTTGACCATAAAAGCTGCTGTCGCTGTACGCCGTCCTTTTAAACCAAATGCATTCAGTGTGAAGCAAATTTAAAGAAGCAAGACTCCACTTTATTTGACGACTCAGTTGACGCAGTGGGCAGGTATGTGCCCTCTGGGTTCAATTTCCGGCAAGAGCACAATTTAATTCCCAAGTGACATATTTATGTGCTTCTTGTTATGTGATTATGTGTAGGTTTCCGGCATCCTCTATACATATCTTTGAAGTCAGTGTGTCTATATCCGAAAGTTAAGATTTTATCTGGAATTTCAAAGCTTCTCTGAGAATTTTCGCAAGAAATGCGAATAATATCAAAGTCATCAAAGTCCGGTACAGGCTGAGCTCGGAAGCAGCTTCGCAATAACCGCTTGAATAAATAATATCTGCAGATGTATTCCCTGGAGTGGACATATCGCACTCACGCGATGTCGGCCGCACGCGGTGACGAGGGCAGGCGGCTGACAGTGCGATCCTCGTGGCCGCTTGACTAGTCTCTGACAAGCGTATCGCATGCGAGTGCTGTGCAGTATATGGAACCACTGGTACGAAACATGTAATAAATTCAAATTCTTTTATTCACATGGGCCCCAAAGAGGTACTCATGAAAGTTAATGACTCTACTGCCAGATTTGCACAGTTACATCTATCTCCAGAAGAACCTGGCAAGAGACTTACAGGCGCATTTTTACATATTTTTTTAGAAAACCTCTTTATCCGGAGCTAATTTGAAGTCGATTCAAGTCATGCGATAAGATAAAAATGCGTCGTCATCGGAACTGAACCAACGTATAAAACTTCAACTTCGTAGGATAAAAGAAAGTGGTTCTTATTCAGTTTCCATTATTTTACCTTAACTAACATACACACATTGCAAGTTATGTAAGAGCTTGTAAAAATGTGAGACCACCTTGCGATTAAGCTCTACCAAAAAAATAATAACGTAAAACTGTGCATACATTAAAACTAGGAACGGACACGTATTTAAATACTCTTCCCTTTTTGAAGTTGTTACCGGATTAATAAAATTATTTCATATTTAAAAATTTTAAATAAATACTTTTAAGACACAAAATGTCTGTCGAACTCAATCCATAATCGACAGCATGCACGGATATAAAAATATCAGTATACGATGCACAGCAACCGACAGCATATTGCACTGTTCTATCATATACCTGATACGCTTCTCTATAGAAGACACCTAGGAAACTAGGAAAAATATTATTTTCAAGACAAATAACAATTCTTTGTAAATAATTTCTGTTACCTGTATTTTACTGAAATACTTATAGACATTTT
Organism: Lomographa bimaculata; assembly: GCA_948107665.1. NCBI lineage: Eukaryota > Metazoa > Arthropoda > Insecta > Lepidoptera > Geometridae > Lomographa > Lomographa bimaculata. The sequence goes on along the minus strand of OX403585.1, from coordinate 21,500,123 downwards.
TTTGTGTCAAACAATCAGTACCACTCCGTATCACTTCCGGATCTGTCCGGGGCTCATTGTTGTGACAGCCTCGTATAACAATGTGTATGGACTTCAGTAGGTACAGTTCCGGTAAACAAATAAATAGTTCGGTTTGCGAAATGTTGAACTGCCCGGTGCTTAGTTGGGTTCGCGTTTGCCTTCTAAGCAGCGGGTATCGAATTCAATTCTCGGTGGTTTACAAGTTTTCTCCCAAAGGCTAATTTATGTTTCTGGGTGTAATTATGTGTGTGATGTAAATGTTTCCGACATCCACGACACAAGTTATTGAACTTAGTGTTGAAAGTGTTTCCTTTTATGTTTATGTCTCTTATACCATCTTACAACAAGACAAAATGTCAAACATTAAAATGATCTATAAATGTAATACATTAATATATTACAGATCTTTAATCGTATATAAACCCCTACTAACAAAAAGCATAACAAAAACAAACAAAACAAACGCTTTTACACTCACAGCCCCACACTAAGTTCAAAGACTTGTATCGTGGGTGCTGGAAACATTAACATCACACACACATTACACCCAGAACCAGAAGCACAAATATCTCTTGGGAAGGAATTTGTGCTCCTGCCGGGAATCGAACCCAGGACCCACGGCGCAGAGGGCGGACACCTGTCCACTGCGCCAACTGGGTCGTCTCGAACTCAGGACCCACGGCGCAGATAGATTTATACTAAGATACATGTTACAAGATACTCACCTTATTCAGGAGTGGATGTAGCCTGTAGAAACAGCACAAACCATGGCCGATGCAAAAAGGTCATTTTAAAATTAAAAACTATAGTGTTAATCAACCAGCGAAGTTTCCACGACCTAAATTTGCATCCTGCATCCGATCCGCTCCGAACATATTAATAAAACGCCACTGCTCAGTTCCTACTCAGCTGCATTGGAAGTTGAGGTTGGACACATGGAAGTGAAATAAGCGGAAGCGGATACCAATTACCAATATAAAATTAATAGCGAAAATGATTTAAATTTTTAATGTTGGACAGTTACTGCTCTCAAAGACAAATTACTGCGTACCTAGAAACAAACACGCAATGCTTATCCGAAAGTTTGTTATCTTAGAGACTAGTTTTGAGGATGAAACTATTAAATTTTATTATGTTAACAAGTTCCTTATGTTTCAATCAGTCCCGGCTTTATTTTAAGACAGTTGGTGGTCAATATTAAATCATATTTATTCATTATTTTGAGTTTATTAAAGAAATTTGGTTCATTTTACGTAAGTTATATGTCCCGGGAAATAAATGTTACATCTTAGAAAATACTCTATCGTATAGCGAAACGGAAACGATGATATACCATTAAACATACCACACTTGTACACAAACATGAACACAATTAACATCGCACACTCAAACAAACACACTCCCTTACACACACTATATTCCCTTGAATTATTATTAGATTCATTATACTTCAGAAAAAATATATATAATATATCGTAACAGTAGGTTTCCACGACACGGGCCTTGAGCCTAGTGTGGCCACAATCTAGTGTTTAGAACCAATTTTAATAAAACTATCAAACGCTAATAAATTCATAACCATAATAATATGTCACATGTAATATTTACATTTTAAATGTTTGTCAAAATTGTTCTTATGTTATCAATTGTGATGAATAAAATAATCTTTAATCTTTAAAAAACAACCACGCCTGCATTTATTTAATTTCGTTCAACCTTTTCATAAGTAATTCATAGCTAACTAGCCTACGATCTCTATTTTCTAAATCAAGTTAAATTACACATATATTCTATTCAGCAAAAGAGGTAACGATATCCTACTAAGCACAAATGCTTAAACTCACTACCCGTGGGTACCGTGCCTATCACATAGGCGTAATTCTCTATCTAAATTGCAAATACGTTGAGACAAAAGTACCAGCATTTATATCACGCATCGCTCAACCAGGCGATGCTAATATTTAATTTAACTACTCGTTCAATTCTGTACAACTTTAAGCATTTATACATAAGCATGAATAATGACGATGGAGTTTTGCCGTTGTTGATTTTGTATAATTTTCCAAAACCTGTGATTCTTCTAATGTTAATGTGTAATAATGGTGGATTATTAAACGTTAATACTTAGTAAACGTGCACAAGTGTATGCAAATTATACAAAGTTGAAAAACATGATTTTCGCTTTCACTCCAACACTCCAATGTAAGTTCTAGTAAAGTTTCTACCACTTTATTAGGGTATGACTTGACTATGACTGGATTTGACTCTTTTACTTAACTTAGACTTGTGACTAGAACTGATATTATGAAATTAACTTCAAATATTTTATAACTTGACACTGGCTAAATGCACAAGATTGCGGAGCCAATATTAAAAGAAAAAAAATAAAAAATAATGACGATAATTCATTTGATCTCCATAAAATTAATACCTAACAAACGTTTCTGAAAACGCTCTAAAACGTTTGATTATTAATCTCCGCTGACGCTTAATCCACACCCACATCTTAACTCGACTGAGCTCTTCAATATTGAACTTTTTACTGCTCTATGTCGGATAGAAATCTATAAATGTATTTTATCGGCGAGCAGGCTGACATTGTCTGCGACACCGCGAGAGAAATGGCTCTCGTTTGTGTGATATTTCTTTTAAATGTACCTTTTACGTGGCCACAGAGCTTTATGGAGTTTAGGTGAGGGCCGATGTTTGACTGGTCGGTTTGCAAGTGGGTGAGAAGGGTCTGTTTTGCTCACCGCTCACTGTTTGAATTGAACGGCTCTTATTTTTAGAAAACAGCTTTTATACATATAAATAAACAATGTGTATTTTATGCCATTGCTATTTTAGTTAAACATTTGTGAAGATAATGTGGAGCTATTTTAAAAAAAAAAGCTAAATATAGTGATTTTAGTGTATCTTTCCATTAATTTAACTCTATGATACATCTGTTAATATAATAAAACTTGCTATATAATTTATTTATTTATTTATTTATTTAATGTATATATTTATATATGTCGAAGAAAGAAATGGACTAATGTTTTTAAAAATAATCAGAACCGCTGACCGCATTCCGGTCATCGGTGCTGCATAACTTAGATTTATCTTTGATTCAAGAAATAAGGGCAAGCTTATAACCAAAACACAACTACAACATTGAACTAGAAAACTTTAATAGGTTTAACAATAAAAAGCAAGTTAACCAGATAATCGTGTTACAATTTTAATCAAACAGACATAGATTTTACTTACAGTGTTTATTCTCCGAAAATCAGACACAAAGTGAGCTCGCGCTCGATACCACCTTCCACCAAAAACCTGCCTCACCGGCGGACGTTTCGTCATGAAAAAAAACCCCAGGCCAATGGTAGCAACCGTTCGAGTTGCTCACCAAGTTCCGCAAGGTGGCGTTGGGAGTTTCACAGAACATCACACAGATGGCGTTATAATAAACTCTACATTTAATAATTATAATAAGTAAACGTTGCAATAGCATTTATGCCTAAAAAGGCAAAACCAGTAATAGAATTAACTATTTACAAAGTAACTCAAAAATAACACCAAATTTGGTCAAGCAAAATATTATCAAATTTTAACAAAACTCTGAACTCTTCTGGTCATTTTCATTATTAATTTAAACACAAATCAAAACTTATAACTAAAAACTTATAATCTAATGCTTCGCGGCGACACGGCCATTCTGCGCCGCGATGCGCGCTCTGCATCGCTCCTAGTGTTCAACTGTAATAAATAAATTTAAGTTTTGAGGCAGGGCACATCTACAGTACACAAGCCTAATTGTTGTAAATTTCAGATAAACATGTTTTAATTTCACTGTACACTCCACGTAACCACAGTTTAAATATTAATACAAATATAAAAAGGTAGGTACTGTTAAAGTGTTTCCAATCAGTCAATTAGAGTAATTTGTATCACTGCTCATTCCACATGACGACAGTAAAGTTGGCAATTATCATATTCAGTCGTAATACTGCTCATTCCACATGACAACAGTAATGTTGGTTATCATATTTTGTAATATTACTGCTCATTCCACATGACAACAGTAAGGACAGTTATTGTTATTAATATCATTTTTTTTTTTGTATAATAATAAGGTAAGGATAGGTTGGTGAAAGGTCGATGCTGCATAAAGCAGAGGTTCTAAAGGAAGTGGGAAGGTCGATGCTGTGCTCTGGGCGGTCTTGTACGCCGTGGTACACAGGGGCTTATTATTCTTTCAGGACAGGATTTTGTTATAAATGGCTTATTGGTCACGCCAATAGAGCATCTTTTCATATTTAGGAAGGATGTTTAGGGGAAGGTCGATGCTGTTTACAACAGAGGTTCAAAAAACAGGATGATGGGGAAGGTCGATGCTGTGCTCTGGGCGGTCTCGTACGCCGTGGTACACAGGGGACTATTATTCTTTCAGGATGGGATAATTAGGCTTATTGGTCGGCTCCACACGCCAATAGAGCATCTTTTGAATAACTGTATTTTTTTTTTTTTTACATTTTTTTTTTTTATCAAAGTCAAAGTCAATGTCAATTCAACAAGTATGCAATAACTTTAGTGGTGTTGATGGGGCTGAGATATGTAACAAACAACAAACGCATTCACACTTACAGCACTAAGTTCAAAGACTGGTGTTGTTGGTGCCGGAAACATTTACATATCACACACACACAACACAACAAACCAGCACAAAGAATAATAACCTAGCGTAGGTGTAAACGTAGCTCAGACGCGACTGAACTACAGATCAGTTATAAAACAAACAGATTGAAAGGTTCTCACCAAAATGGTTTGTCTTGTTATTCCGTCGTGCCGGCCAGTTCTCTTCGATGTTCGTCCAGTTCTGACGACAGAGGCGAGTGTGCCGCCGCGACGCCAGACGGTCCCGCCTGTTGTTCGTCTCGGGGCGACACGGCCGCCTGGGTGACATTTCCAGGCTGCGGGGCACGCCGTAGTTGATCGTGGGCAACCTTACGAGGTCGCCCCTGGTGTCCCACTACTTTCTTTACGAGGTAGCGGTCATTATCGAGAACTCTGTAAACTTCATAAGGAACGCTAAACTTTAGGTCAAGTGATGTTTGGTTTCTGGGGTTGTTTTTTATCATAACGAATTCACCCCGTTGAAAATGATGAATTTTAGCACGGCCTTTGTCAAACCTTGCTTTGTCTTTTGCAGATATGTCCGTCATTCTTTGTCTTACATGACTTTCGAGAGATTCTATGTTGATGGAAGCATTGTCGAGATTAACTAGGTTCAATAATTCTGCAGGTACACAGTTCTGACGTCGAGTGAGTAGTGTGAGTGGGGCAGTACCTGTGGTCCTATGTACGGTACAGTTCAAAGCAAGTTGTAGACTTTCCAGCGCCGTATACCAGTCGGGGGTCTCATAATTTTTTATCATAACGAGACTGTTTTTTAGTGTTGCCATTACTCGCTCAACTTGTCCGTTTGCCCTGCTAACTCCTGGTGCTATGGCGTGTATATCTATACCAAATCTGTCACAGTAACTTTTATATTCTCCTAAAAACTCACGTCCGCCGTCTACGATGACTTGCTTTGGGGCTCCAAAAAGATGAACTACTTGCTTCAGGGCCGCCAGTGTACTGTGTTGGCTTTTGTCATTGGTATAGCGAAGTAAAACATACTTAGTGAAAGAGTCTATAGTGACCACAACATACTCCTGTTCATTTGACGTACCCAGTTTACCCGTGACATCCATGTGTATGACTTCGAATGGCACTGTTGGTTTAGTGATGGGATGCAACTGTACCTGCGTGGCTCCAGATGTTTGTTTCGACGTTCTACAAACGATGCAATTATCTACGAAATCTCTAATAATGGTGCTCATTTTATCGAAATAGTAGGTCTCCCTTACTTTGTGAAGCGTTTTCTCCCAGCCCGGATGCTTGAGGGCACTATGATACGTGTTGATGAGGCTCCACTGGAAAGACTTTGGTACAACAATCAATTTTTGTGTACCTAGAATTGGGTCTTGTCTCTCAATTTTAAGTACAGTACCTTCGAGATAGTATCCGGGGATTTCCTCTCCGTTGTGCAGGGAATCTATGATGGGCCGTAGTTTTTCGTCACGCCGTTGTTCAATATTAATCCAGTCTAGATTTTTGGTCAAAACATTTACCGTCAAGGGATCCGGGTTTCGGCTTAAAAAATCTGCATGCTGCATCCGCTCGCCTTTCCTGTATTCTATATCAAATTCAAAGTTTTGAAGATATGCCCACCATCTATGAATGCGAGGAAGTAAGTCCTTTTTGTGCTTTGATGCCTTAAGTGCATTACAGTCGGTAATTACCTTGAACTGGCGTCCATAGAGGAAATGCCGAAAATGCTTGATTGCTCTTACCACTGCTAGCGTTTCAAGTTCGTAGGAGTGGTATCTACTTTCAATGTCTGTTGTACGCATGCTGAAGTAAGCTACCACATGCTGTCGGTCGTTAACTATTTGAACGAGTACTGCTCCAAATCCAAGGCTGCTAGCATCGGTAAACAGCTCAATGGGATCTCCTTCTTGGAATATCGTAAGAGCCGGCGCAGAAGTTAGGTGATGTATAATCTTTTGACGAGCCTCTTCATGAACATGAGTCCATTGCCACCTAGCGTCCGTCTTAGTCAATTCGTATAAGGGGACCATGATTCGTGCGAAATCGGGAATAAAGCGACGAAAATATCCAGCGAGGCCGTTAAATTGACGAACCTGTTTCGCATTTGTTGGTACTGGGGCTTTTAATAAAGCTTCCACCTTTTTAGGACTGGGACGGACTTGGCCGTTTTCTACTACATTACCGAGATACTCAATAGATCGTTTGAAGAAAAGACACTTATCGATATTAGCTGAAAATCCCGATTCGCGTAATGCCATCAAAATTCTTTCTAAGTACTCGAGACCAGATGAAAAATCCCGACATTTACTAATGACGTCATCAATATAAACTTGAGCTACGCTATCATTGTGAGCTTTGTCTGCACTACCTGGAAGCAAAAGTGGTCCCAACGCGCGGTTTATGCATCTTTGATATACGGAAGGAGCGTTACACAGACCAAAAGGGACAGTTTTATAGTGATACAAGCCATCCGGTGTCACAAAGGCTGTTTTTTCTATAGAGTTAGCGGCGACGCGTATCTGATTAAAACCGGATGCCATATCTAGGGTACTGTAGTATTTTCCGCCAGCTAACTGATCGATTTGATCGGCGATCAAGGGAAGAGGGTAGTGATCGCGTACAGTATTCGCATTCAATTCCCTATAGTCTACGCACATGCGGTCGTCCCCATTTTTCTTTTTAACTAAAATAATTGGACTTGAGTATGGCGACTTACTTTCCTCCACTATGTCATTGTCAATTAACTCCTTTACAATTTCTCTGACCTTTTCACGCTCAACCGGACTTAATCTGTAAGGTCTTCGTTCGACAAATTTATTCGGATTTTTCAAACGAATTTCCAACTCACCTGTGTTCACACGAGTTCGTGAAAAACCGCGCGTGAAAACATCAGAGTATTTATTCAACAAAGTCAACAGTTGGTCTATTTCAGTCTCATTAGTCAAGTCATGATCTATATTGTCGAACAAACTAGTTTCCGACCGCACGTGCATGACTCTAGGCTGGTAGCACAAAGTCGCGCTATTTTGGGTCACTACTACACTCAGCCCTGTTTTGCCTAATACATTTGCACCTATGAGTACGTCTGACGTCATTTCGTAATCAGGCAAAACATGGAAATCTAATTCAACATGAATATCGTCAATTACACATATTGTTGTTAGTGTGCTCAAAGAGACTACTGAAAACGGTCCTATGCCTCGTAAGTAGCTGATTTCTTGTCTCCTACTCCCCGGAAGCCTATTTGCAACCGACTCGCGCATTAATGAGCATTCGGCTCCGCTATCAAACACCGTATCTATAGAAAGCTCACCTACCCGCATTCGCATAGTATTCAAACATGACGTTTTATTGGATACTGAATTTACGTTAGAGGTTAACTGTTTCTCCCGGCGAAAACAAGTATCAAAAGTATGACCGGGTTTTGAACAAAATGAACAAAACCGAGTATCGTTTGGTTTAGGTGCCGATGTTAATGACGCAATAGGTTGTTTCTCGTTTGATCGTTTATCTAAATCTAATGACGTACTTTTTATACGACATTCGCGAAAAGTGTGGCCGGGCCTCTTACAATAACTACAATAAGGGACATTTCGATTATCAACCGCATATTTGAAACGTTTTGATTGCGGTTGATTTATATTTTGGGAATTTTGACGCTTAACGCGTAAACAAGAGGCAACGGAAATTAATTCGGGCACTGAGGTAGCTCTGGCATTCATAAGCTCAATCCTGAGGCGTTCGTCACCGACTGTACCTATCACCGCTTCTACCGCATCATTATTATCGAGCTTATCTTTAGTTACACGCCTCCACAAAACCCATGATTGTGACAGGAACTCGGCAATATCCTTAGAAGGCTCATAGACATGTTCTCTAAATTTCAATACATCGCGTGAGTAACGAGTTTCTGGTTCAAATGTGGTTATAATATTCTGGCGCAACTCATCCCAGGTAGACGTTGTGACGAGCCAATTGTCAGCCCACATTTTAGCACGACCTTTTAACAAGCTAGTCACCTTCATGCGGATGTCGTAGTCGTTCAGGTGGTAGTTAGTCATAGCCGTAGAAATGTGATTGCACCATTCGCGAACCCCAATATTACCATCCGGATCGTATGAGGGTAGGAATACATCAGTGATTTTAACTTTTTCGCGTTGATTCAACAACCTTTCGCTCATATTTTGCATCATTGTTATCATGTGTGAATAAAATTCAGAGGGTACGTTACCGCCCTGATGTTGAAGTGACGACACGTTGGCAGACGTGCTCGGCCCGGGATCGACTGCATCGGGAACGACGCATGGTGGCGTGCTCGGTGCCGTTATCACGTTCTGGTCTGGCACTTCCATTGTGCGCGGTGCGCTGGAGAACTTGTTCGATGGTCAGGACCTGAAAAATATTACGGACAGAAAAACGGCTCGAATCCCACTTCTGATGTCGAAGAAAGAAATGGACTAATGTTTTTAAAAATAATCAGAACCGCTGACCGCATTCCGGTCATCGGTGCTGCATAACTTAGATTTATCTTTGATTCAAGAAATAAGGGCAAGCTTATAACCAAAACACAACTACAACATTGAACTAGAAAACTTTAATAGGTTTAACAATAAAAAGCAAGTTAACCAGATAATCGTGTTACAATTTTAATCAAACAGACATAGATTTTACTTACAGTGTTTATTCTCCGAAAATCAGACACAAAGTGAGCTCGCGCTCGATACCACCTTCCACCAAAAACCTGCCTCACCGGCGGACGTTTCGTCATGAAAAAAAACCCCAGGCCAATGGTAGCAACCGTTCGAGTTGCTCACCAAGTTCCGCAAGGTGGCGTTGGGAGTTTCACAGAACATCACACAGATGGCGTTATAATAAACTCTACATTTAATAATTATAATAAGTAAACGTTGCAATAGCATTTATGCCTAAAAAGGCAAAACCAGTAATAGAATTAACTATTTACAAAGTAACTCAAAAATAACACCAAATTTGGTCAAGCAAAATATTATCAAATTTTAACAAAACTCTGAACTCTTCTGGTCATTTTCATTATTAATTTAAACACAAATCAAAACTTATAACTAAAAACTTATAATCTAATGCTTCGCGGCGACATATATATAATTATTTTTCAACAATTTGGTACAATATTTAAGCCCTAGAATATAAATAATATTATTTTATTGCTGAGTAATAGAATCAGTTGTTAACATGCATAGCAGATGTTGTCTAATGAAATACATTAAAATGTATTTTAGCCACTTTATTAATCTATACATCTATTCATATATTATAAAGAGGTAAAGTTTGTGAGTATGTGAGGTTACTGAACCGATTTTGAAAATATTTTACTAATAGAAAGCCACGTTATTTGTGAGTGTCATAGGCCATTTTTTTTTACCCAGGCGACGCGATGCCGGGAATGTCAGCTAGTAATTGAAGAATACCGATGTCATGACCCTCACTCGCAGCCCCACTCTAAATTCGAGGACTTGTGTCGTGGATGCCGGAAACACTCACATCACATACAAGTCATAACCAGAAACACAAATTTACTTAGAGGAAGAAAAACACTGCTTAGAAGGCGAATGCACCCAACTAAATCAACGATTTACTGCAATATAGTTGATTAGTTTTGGTATAATGCTACGAATAAAGTCAACTTTAGGTAAACTTAAATAAAATAAATTCCAATTTTACGAAAACCAACGCAACTTTTATTTATTAGTTTATTTTAATATCAAAGACCTCTCATGAAATATTACACAACCACGCTCAGAAATCCATGCATTCCCATTTTTCAAACGAAACCTCTTATTCATCCGGTGCATCCTGCGGGAGCATTCCATTAATATTCAAGAAGACATGCAGGTGAACCTGCAGTCCTGAATTATAGGACGCCCTCAGACGCAAGTCGTAAGATATTTAATGCATTCCATGCAGGGTGATTTGAAGCGCTGGAAATGGAACTCTACGGGTGAGAGATGGATTCATAATGGCTGAAATAGTTTCAAAAGTAAATGTATAAGTACAACATTTTAGATTAGTCTTCAAAAATATAGGCACTTTGTCCGTATACTAATACATTAACTAACCAAATTATAAATATTCGTAACACTTGCAAACTAACACATGTAGCAATCTATACAAACTCGTCAACATATTTATTATAGACAAATTGAAGAGACTAGGAGTTTGCGACACAGGCTAGCCTAGTACATGGTTTACGTATTATTATTACTGTTGGTATCATAACTTCTATATGTATCTTCCAGTTTGCTCGAAGCGGTTTGCTTCTACGTTCATCATCCGTACAGCGAAGGAGTGGAACTCATTGCCTGCGTCATTGTTCTCTGAGGGGTATAATCTAATCTGGGAGTCTTCAAAACAAGAATGAATAGGTATCTTCTAGGCAAGCATGTCACATCTTCGACCGCATCATCACTTTTCATCAGGTGAGATTGTGATCAAATGCTTGCCTATTGAGCATTAAAAAAAAGTAAAATATCTTAGTAAACCTACCACCAAATTTTTTATATTATACTAATAAAATAATAAACACATTTTTCACGATAGAAAAACGGATTTATTGTCATGGGTGAACAAAATACTCATATTTTTTTACTACTTTATAATGTTTACAAAAATAGGTTACACTATAAGTAAATACATGACCCTTATTGCATTAATAGGGTTGTGAGAGTGCCTGGCAACTCTAAATTGTTAAAAATTCTAAATAGTATTTCAAAATGATTATCTAAATATGATTTTCAATCTCTAATCGTTGATATCCAATTAAATGCAGTTCGTCAACTTTTTTTTTAGATTAAGGCGTTTGGTTGTTAATTTTAAAGATTTTGTTTTATGATAATCGCAAAATTAAGACAATTCAATTGACTAGAATCATCAAAATTGGCTTACGCGTTCGGTCTCTTTAAGAGAGAAATAAACATACATACATATATTGGATGATAAACACAGAACCCTCTTTTGCGGCGCGCAATTGGGTAAAAAAGCGTAAAAGCTGTAAGAGATTTGATTAGAACAGGTTAATTTACATTATAGAACTTGGTGCTTCCACAAAATGCATAATGTGAATTTGCATGTTGCACAAAATGGTCTTGAAACTTTGTAACTCGGGGAATGCTACAACTTTGTACATTGCAAGGTTTAGATTAGGGATGGTTAAGATTACCGTAGGAACTGTAAATGTTTGTTCTGCAATCTTTACTACTAATAGGGTTAAGTTTGTAGTCTCATTAGGTATCTATCTTAGTACGAGTTTTCAATTATAACTTCTCTTCTCTTCGAATTAGATTTCACTTTTGTTTTGACTTTACCATACAAATTTTATGAATCCAATCTATTTACGTTGCTAAATTAAAAAATATTTATATATAATTTTGACTACCAGGATCAACACTAAGACTATTTTTTATCCTAATTATCTAATCGGGATAAAAAGTAGCCTACATACGTAAATGCCTATTTATTCCGGGGCCTAAACTAGAAAGTTTACGATCAAATGGATTTTGAACATCAGTCATCCAAATAAAATTCATTATATCATTACATCTATATATATAAAAGAAAGTCGTGTTAGTTACTCCACTTATAACTCAAGAACGGCTGAACCGATTTAGCTGAAAATTGGCAGGGGGGTAGTTTAGAGCCAGGAGAAGGACATAGGATACTTTTTAAGAACGTACATTTCTTTAAATTTTTTTTACATTTCGACATGCTTTCCATTTTTTCATACGTCACTCGGATTTGGTAAAGTACTAGACAAACATAAACATGAAGGTTGTAATAATATAGTCACGTGACATTGTAACGCATGCCGGGTATGGCTTCCTAAATATGCACATTCATTGACTGTTAGGCGGAACGAAGGTCGCCGGGACAGCTAGTATATTATATAACTTGCTTTGAACATACTAACAAGTGTGTATTAGTATATTCAAAACAAGGTATACACACAAATTCTTTGTACATATTATTATTCTTCTGTACATGTGTATTTGACTGAATTCCTGAACAGCTGGACCCCTTTCGATGATTTTTTTTGTGTGTGTTCAGGTACATTCAGAATGGTTTAAATATATAATTCGATCCGATAAATAATGATTTTTATATTTACAAGGGCGAAGCCACGGGGAACAACTAGTATTTCGTAAAACTAAATTACTAAATACATCTCTAGTACAGCAAAGACTTAAGTAACCTACAAGGCACAGAGCTAATATGAACTATGGATTAATTTGTAGATTATAATACGTCGGATGGAACAACATCTTCACTTTCCATCAGGTAAAATGGTGGTGAAAAGCATGTTTATCGTGCATAAAAAAAGAGAATTTTCACATAATAATATTTACAATAATATGAATGAATGAAGCCGAAACAATTGTCGATTTATACATCGACAACGCGTAAGTCACGCTAATTCCCATTTTAATTTACAATTATATCTTTAAATTCTACCCAACATACCACAGAATGAAATCAAACTTTTTCCTCTTGCTATTTATTTCAGCGAAACACCTTACGAACACCTGTAGTTGTATTAGTGGGAATTCTTCGTCTACTTTCCGAAACTGAAAACACATAAACTCATACACAAACATAGAGCGCTGTATATTTATTACCCTAGCAAAGCAAAGCATAAGCGGAATGCATTGAATTATTCATATAGCGTCTTGGTCCGGGGAAATAAGCACTGTCATATAAAAATATTATTACACTTTATGCGATAGAGATTTAGAAAATGGTTAAGTGTTTGCAAGTGGACGGTATTGAAAATGTATGAGTGAATCTTGTTTGGTGGAGTGGTTCTGTGGAGTTAAGAGAAAAATAATATTTGAGAATTGTTTGATTGAATTATGGAATGTTCGAAAAACATACATAATGAAATGTTCGACAAACACACGTAATGCAATTTCAAATAACAACAATTATAGATAACTAGCTCCGCCCTGAGGTTTTACCAGCGATAGTCCCGGACCCAAGGGTAAAAGAAAACACCGGGATAAAAAGTAGTCTACGTGTTAATTTAGGGTGTCATTTACCTTCGAATAATTTTAAAATATGTATGCCTAATAACGGCGAGAATGCGCATGACAACCAATTTTGTTTTTTTCAACATCTTGTATTGATTTATCAATGCACAACTGCATTCTGAGGAATAAATTATATGAATTTAATTTTTTTATTACATTCTTAATATATAACAAATATAAATTTCAAAGTTATGTAGGCGTGGTATGTCGTTTTGACTCTATAATAGGACATAGACTACTTTTTATCCGATTAAAGTGGGCAAAGCCGCGAAGCACGGCTATTATAAATCCTAAAGTTTGCAAAATTGTGTGATAGTCGGATACTACATGTATATCTAGCATAAATCTAACTTTGGTCATCATTATATACGATTGATCTTTCTATCGCGTAGTCTGACCGATAAAATTATATTATTTATTGCATTGCCTTTTTTTCGCCGATCACGAATGAAGAAATTGGACTTGTATATTTCATACCTTTCAAAGAACAATCTTTTGTACTTGTCTCTGTCACGCACAAAGCGTTTTATGTTAAAAACTTCAATAATTTTTTGCGATAAAGTATGCCCGCAAATAATATATTTTTCCATCGCCTTCATCGCAGAATCTTTCATCTTAAATATTATAAGTTTGTAATTCAGGACTCCTAAATTCATGATTGAAAATCTTGAAAGTAGCCATCTCATGTTTAAAATTTACAAGATTTATCCTTCACAAAATCTTAAAGGGCTTTTGCGGCCTTTTTACGTCTATAAAAGGGAACTTTTATAATATTTTACGCAAGAGCTTCATTTTTCTTTTCAAAACCTGCTGTGATTTTAATAGGGTGTTTTATTCGCGTTAGGCTAACGCTAGAATTGCTGGAAAAACTATTTTACTTGTAGTAATAAATTACAATGTAGTAGGTGGAGTTTTTTTATTTTATTTGGGACTAAGCCAGCATTTGACCACAATCTTACCCGACGGAAAGCGATGATCCGGGCGAAGATGGAGCACGCTTGCTCAGTTAAAACCTATTCACTCTCTTCTTGAATAAAGCCATATTATACTTATCGGGAAACCCAGTAGACGGCAGGGCGTTCCATTCTTTTGCAGTTCTCATAATGAAAATGGAAGCAAAACGCTTCGTGCGAATGTATAATGAGTATATTTTTAATTTTGAGAAATTTTCTCGTTTACTTTTCACAGATATATCAAGGCAAGCATGGTTCAGCAACTACTGAACTTCAGGTGAGAAAGTGATCAATGTATTATGTTTACTCCTACAATTCTTTCACAAATCAGTTTTCGGATTGTCTTCAACGATATATTCAACTGAAAAGATTACCTAATAACTTACCATCAGTGTCACGCAGCTTCGCTCGCGTTCGTTCTGTTTAATCATTATCTAACATCTCATTATCTAAGAAATCATAACATGTTTTTCAAATTCAAGATAGGCAAATGTTTGACCACTATCTTAAACTCGTTTATTCCCGGTCGTCCCCACCCGGTCGTCCCCACTGGGTACGAGTGGGAAAAAAAGTTTCGTTCGTCCCCAGTGGTGACGATTGGAACTTTTTATTTCCCACTCGTTCCGCTATAGACCGAGGGTCAAAATACATGGGGATTTAAATAAGAGATTATTTTTTTAATCTTTTCTTCTGTTATTGTGTAAAGTAAGAGTAAACACGTTTATGTACATACTTACAAATACACATTTGGATTTATAATATTTATACTGGACTTGTTGTGCCCCCATAAAAAGAAGCATATATTATTTTATAAAACTATGTACTGACAGTTATGAACCCAAAAAAAACAAAATTCAGCCAAATCGGTCGATCCGCTCTCAAGTGATCTTTCTTATTTTTTTTTTACTTTTGATATTGATTTTTATTTATATGTACATTGAAGGGTCACAATTTCCACATTTCACATTTTTTTGGATTTTTCCGATCTAAAAATACTCTTATATAATACAAGAGTCTATAATGAGATGCAAATAAGAGCTTTAGAAGCGAAGAGAGTGACGTGCGGGATGTAACGCGGTGGAATTACATTCCCGAGGTGTCACAATGTCTCGCCCTGTCGATAAAAGAGTAAGGCATTTTCCTTGTTTATCAGTAAAGCTGTTGATACTGTTGAGTTCAAAGAGCAGGTACCGGAATTGTGGACTTTTTAAGTTCGATAGGCAAGCATGATACCATAATCTCACCTAATGGAAAGTGACAATACGGCTGAAGATGTAGCTTACCTAGAAGATACTAATTTTGTCTTGACTCTCAGATTATACCGTTTGGGGAACAATGACGCAGGTAATAAGTCCACTCTTTCGATGTTGATGGTTTACGTAGAAGCAACGAGTATATATTATTATAATAAATAAAAATTAATGTTATTTGTTGGTTCGGAGAATGTTCACTTAGTCATGTTTTTGAATATATTAACAACGTGTATTGGTTCAGTAAGTATACGATTGACTACAATAAATAAACGCAGGCAAAGCTTAAAAAAACCGATTTAACTTCATCTTCGGAACCTTGATCACATTTAATGTATTGCACACGCATTATTGACTATAACTCAAAAACTAGAAATAAGATCTTGATCAAATTTCAATGGGACCACATGAAAAGCACCAGCTTTCAAATAAAAAAATAATCATCAAAATCGGTTCACAACGAAAGAAGTTATGAGGTAACTTTTGAAGTCAGTAAAAAACGAGAACATCGTCAATGTAGTCCACAGAATACGCATTATTGACGATATTTCAAGAACTACTGAACAGATTTTGATCAAATTTATATGGGACCAATAAGAAAGCAACAGCATTTAAACTGAAAAAAAAAAAATTTCGAAATCGGTTTACGTGAGTACGGTTACTATGAGGTAACAAACATAAAAAAAACAAAAAACAGTCGACTTGAGTACATCCTCCTTTTTTTGGGAAGTCGGTAAAAAATATCTCCGTTTATTTAAAAAAAATGAAAAACGCATACATTGTTCCTAGATATCTTTAGAGATACAACGACACATGAGGATCGCGCCTAAGTAATGCCGATGTCAGGTAGGTGTCGCTAGATGTCGCGAAACTCGCGAATTGTCTCTCGGGAGGCGATACAGGTAGGATTGGCTCGGGATACATCCTGATCCTTGGATTTTATTGGATTTCCTAGCTGTTTTTGGAAATGTGAATATTGTTGATAGATAGGAACGTGATTTATTCGAACCGGGAAAAGGTAAGGAATAAGTTTTGTGCTCGTATGTGTTTTATCTCTGCGAAACAATGATCGGGATGTCTTTGTGTAGGAATGTGTGAGATTATGTAGAAGTTTGTTTGTATATAAAATCAACCGGATAAATATAGGTTACTGTAATCCACAATACACGCTCCCAAGAGACCTAGTGTTGGGGACAGGGTTCCTCAAGGTACCTACTTTTTAATTTAGTGGAAACCATTCAAGAAAGAATTTTGTGTAATTTCTTTGTATCTTAAAATGTGTACCCACTAAAATAAACGTCAACTCTATAAATCGTTATTTTTCTTTCAAATTTAATTGGTAGAGTGAAGTATGACTGGTAAAAATACAAAATAGATATTCGACTTTTTTTTAGCATAAGCCATGGCTATTTCATTATTATATCTAAAACCTTTAAACACGCAACTCTTGTATACATATATATATTTATACAATCTGAATCTCGGAAACGGCTCCAACGATTTTCATGAAATTTTGTATGCAGGGGGTTTCGGGGCGATAAATCGATCTAGCTAGGCTTCATTTGTAGAAAACGTCATTTACAAAAAAAGAAACCGAGCGAAGCTCGGTCATCTAGGTAATAATAATAATTGTATTAGCAGAAGTAGTAGTATTTAAGTAGTTTTAGTATATCGTATATTTAGAAAGGAAATAATATCTATTAAGTTACCTATGGCCATTGGTTCCAACCAAGCGATAGTTTTTTTCATTCTAAATTTAATTAATTTCTAAATTTTCTAAGTCTGATGAACACAACTTTCAAATTAATGAAGAAATGATTATGAAATAAATATTTTATTCTAGCTATTGGTAAAACGAAGAAACATTTTATGACAGTTAGATAAAATTAGATTTTGGTAATTAAAAATCTGTATTTTAAGTATTTAAGTAAAATATATCTTGCTGCTTCAATAAAAATTAAAGAATTCATCAATTCTGATTAACCTGAAATGTCACTCGTGAAATCAAGACAATTTATAATAATTACCAACTAGTCAAGATTTAATATGTTATGAGTAATTACGATTTTATCCATATACCTATTTTATATTTAACACTTACCGCTTCAGCATGTACAGGGTGTACTGCAAAGAGCACCGCAGCGAGAGCAGCGAAGGGCCGCTGCAGACGCGCGACTGAAACGCCGGTGCGGGCGACGAGGGCGCAACACGCTGCATGCAAAACTATGTTGCATGCATGCCACCACCATGGAGATAGCCCACATAGTTTATAATTTAGCCTGGAACAAGAGAATATAACATTTTTATTTTATTAATAGATGAGACAGCAGCCAGGCGGTTGGTCGTAAAAACTCTAGATAAATCATATTGGAATACTGGGAGTTCACGAGTAAGTAATGATTAATTAATAGCTCTTACCTACTCTTTATTTCATTTTATTTGGGACAAAAACAAATTAATAAATTTATTTAATCATTTTGCACAAATCAAAGTGCAGGGTATGACCTAATGCCAAATAGCATTTTCTACCAGCTATCCTGGCCGTGAAAGAAAAGCGGTGGGTGCGCGGCAGAAACAAAATAACCGAACTTATTATATATATTTTAGGATATATATAAATATATACATGTCTATTCTACATTTTAGATATTTAAATGTATATATTTATTAAATACACATTATTATACAAATCTATATGCAGATACATATACAATACCTATATGGACATATATACGATGAAGAATATGTAAAAAAATAGTAATAATGATAAGAATACTATTGGATCTACTAGGAAATTAAGGATTAAGAACTGGATTAATCACTCTTAGGAAGTATTTTTGGTCAAGTCGTTTGAATATATGTTTATTTACGGCTCGTCGGTAGCGCATTCCATAAGAGAACTGCAGCGTACCAAATGACTTGTCTAGGAAAGAAGTTTTATGGTATGGAATTGTGAGTGTCAAGTTTTGCGAGGATCGTAGCTGCCGTATGTGAGTATCGGAGAGAAATCTAAAGTTTTGTTTTAGATAGCTTGGTGAGTTTGTATCGTTAAGAATAGAGAAAAGGAGACAAAGTTCGAATATTCCTACGCTCGCGAATAGGCAGCCATTGAAGTTTGGCTCGATATTGAGATACATGATCATATTTACGAAGGTTAAAGATGAAGCGGATCCAGGAGTTTACTAGACGGTCAAGCTTGTTCAAGAGTTCTTCTATATATACTATTGGTTTACGTAATTTTCTGACATATAACAAGCTAAACCATATATTTATATGTGTAGGTATTGTTATATATTAGCATACAGATAAATTCATATTTATTTTAGAATTATAAAAGTTATTAATATATATATTTGGTATAAATACTAACGCAAAATAAACATAATAATTAAAAATATGCATAAACGAAACCTACTCCACAGCTCCTGTCCAAGAAATACACTAACCGGCTCGCGCCGCTGTTAGATACCTACTTGCAGTAAGGTAAACAACAAGCGTCGCGCGCGATATCTACTTAGTCGCCATTATACTTTCGCACTGTTTTGTGTACTAATATAGCGATATTATTATGTATAAGTATACTTCCACTCCTTAGTAGTATGAACTCCCATCCTTTTAATAATCTATCTATCCTATCCTATGGTAGACTTTGCTACTGTATTTTTTGTCGTAAAAAGTTCCTGCATCCGAATAAGAGTTGGCAGCCGTAACACAGGTTCGACCTAGCACGGCTACCAAAGTGTTGTGTTAATTAAAATAAAAATAAAAAATTGTTTTTATATACCTTTCTACCACTAATCAATTAGATATTATTTGAATGCACTTAGTTAAAAAGATGTAAACATTTCGATGAAATAAAACTTATACTTAAAGGTCAATAAAACAGATATAAGCGTAAAAGATAATTGAGAGTAGAAAAGTTTTAACGATGGAAATGTTGGTTTTGGAGGTAGAAAGTTTTTGAGTCTAAGAATGGAGTGGAGAGAAGCATAAAAACTACGAGATATGTCACAAATATGTGGCCGCCAACTAAGATAAGAATCAATGATGACTCCGAGACCCCTACTGCAGGTGAGAATGTACACTTAAAATAAAATTTTATTTTTATTAATATGGGAATCAATCTATATAAGGTATTTTAATGCACAACTTACTACATTATCTATAGGTTACAAATGATAATGTTAAAATGAGTAATGAATTTCCGGTTTTTATTTTATGTGCTGTACTTCACCCGCAAAAAATATATACACCCATGTGTGAGGAAGGTTACATGTTGTGCCAAAAAAAAGTAGATATATAATAATATTGTGTTAACAGACATAGGTAAGTAATCCACCATATGGATAGGTTCATGCTGCAAATATAGTAATTTGTTGTGATTATGCTTCAAGAAACAAAAAGCTCAGCTTGGTAGTGACACTCTTCTCCCTAAGACTTTCAATCTGGTGAACAAACAAATTATGTCTAGATAGCCAAGCGATCAATACAAATTCCTATACTATCTACAATCCAAATGGAGTTAAGTGGCCAAGGACGCTTATATACTCTTTACAAACATTTATTATACCTTTGACATAATCACGTCTATGAAGTTCCCTAATTATTGACAGGCAACCATAGACAAAAAATGCAATACTTCATGCAAGTTGTATTTTTATTAAGGAATTGACGTGCTTACTATCTGAAATATTTATCGATTTCGATAAAAAAATAGTGGGTTATGCAGTAATAAAAGGTTAGAAAGAGCTTCATGTCTATACTAATGCTGAAGCCCTGGTTTCTTTTTGCCTCTTCTGAAGTCATTCCATGTATAAAAAGGAAGGTCCATTATAACATCGTTAAGTCTACTCAAAGTAACCAGCGTAAAACTATTATTATTATCCAACCTTTAGTCAACTGAGTTTCACAGCATCTAATCACAAAGAACATTTTGCAACTTACAACCAAATTAAGTGACAAAAAGATCGCGAAGATTGCCCGAAACCCTATCTTTGTTCAACGAAGCTTAGCAAGTTATTCTAAGTAAAGTTAAGTAAACAGTCAACATTTAAAGCTTAACGAGCTGTGAAAATTAATACTCCCTTTTATCGCCTTTAGGAGACCTACAAACAACTGAAATGATTGCAAATGGTTCATTTATAATCTCGCCTAAATTATGGAGTCGAAGCAATCTAGTTCTTGTGCTTAGACTTACTTAAATATAAATGAGATAAGTTTG
Source organism: Lomographa bimaculata (assembly GCA_948107665.1). Lineage (NCBI taxonomy): Eukaryota > Metazoa > Arthropoda > Insecta > Lepidoptera > Geometridae > Lomographa > Lomographa bimaculata. The sequence continues at coordinate 21,478,981 of OX403585.1, read as the reverse complement.
TAAAAAAATTAAAAACTTTTTGTGAAAGCATTAGTCTAGTTGTTAAGAGATGTGATTAAAAGCTCGATATATCGCTCAGAGTCAAAGTCGCGCATAACGTTTTATGCTATCTTAATTAATTTAGTCCCATACATTTTCACCTGAGCTTAAGTTAGCATGTTAAGGATGGATGTTATAAAATAGAAAACTAATACTAACTTTCTGAACTGCCCGTTGGCTAAGGTGGGTTAGCGTTCGCCTTCTAAGCAGGGGTATCGGGTTCGATTGCCGGCGGGAACACAAGTTATCTCCCCAAGGAAAATTTGTGTTTCTGGTTATGGTGTTTGTGTGTGTGATGTGTATGTTTCCGGCACCCACGACACAAGTAATTGAACTTAGTGTGGGCTGTGAGTGTGAAAGCGTTTGTTTTTTTTATTAAAAAAAAATAAATACAAACACATACACACATGCCCTTACACACACATACAAAGACATCCTTTCACAAATTTCCAACTCCCTCGCGTAACACTTAAACACATACAAACAAAAACACACATTTATTTTAAAAATAATAAAAATATAAATAATTTAACTTATTGTTTAGAAAACTAGCTGTTTAGACATAATTTAATTGGTTAACTCTGATGGGAGAAGCCACTGGCTCCTGAAATACAGTTTAAGACTAGTTCGGGAGCCCATGGATTCATTATAATAATGTTGTACCCTATTATGTCAATCATTTATTTGTATTTGTATTAGAAGAGTGCTAGGTCTAGTTTTTATGTGAATAGGTAGAGAAACAGAGGAATAGAAAAATTCTATGGATTGTATAAAATATAAGATGAGTAAGAATGGTGTGAGTGTCGAGATGGCGGCTATCACAAACGAGAGTGAAGCAGAAAAAATTGGCAGACCTCACATTTAAGCGAAATAGTCGAAAGTGAATGAACTTTTTCTTAATCAAAGTAAGGAGTAATAGATGCATTAACTTAATTTTTACATAGCGTTACAATTTTAATCACCAATACTACCTTACTTTAGAAACTGGTTGTGATTGCGTGTGTGATGTGAATTTTTCCGGCACCCACGACACAAGTCATCGAGCTTAGTGTGGGGTTGTGAGTGTGAAGGCGTTTAATCCACTAATTAGGTAAAAACTAAGCACGAAACTCGTCGTAAATAGATACTTGGTTACTAAATTAACATTCTCATCTACAATGTTTATATTGGTGGTTTTTAACGCAAAAGAAAAGTTTTACTTAATCGAGATCTCTTAGTTGACTTAGATGATACTTTGTGCGTCCGTCCGTCCGTACTACCGTCTAAACAAACAACTTCAAATTCTCAGAGAATATGTCAAACTATGGCCTAAAGCTAGAAATGACTATTAAAACATACATGTGGGGAGCAAAATATTTTTTATTTTTTTATATTTATACCCTTATCGTTGAAAAGAGCTTTTCAAGTAGAGTACACATTTTGACACGAGAACTATTAAGTAGACCACCAAAGTCACTGTTTTTAGACCTATTTTGTCACGGTGTCTATTTTAAAAACGGCTTCACATTTAAAGCTGAAACTATTATGTATATTATCCGTTATATCCTGTACTTGAACAACAAATACAGAAATCAAACAATTTCTTTTTTTAAGTTATAGCAATTTCAAAAAATCTATTTAGAGATGGCTGATACAATATGATCAATGCTACACTGATATTTTCTACTTTCAGTCAAAGATCGTCCCCGTTTTTTCCTCTATTCTATCCTGATCTTAGATACCAACTAAAATCGCAGCGAGAAGCAAATTGCCATTGCGAAAGAAGTGTCGTTCCAAATAATACTGCACGCACGGATAATTTCATCGTTCTATACTTACCGCACACGCTGAGCACAGGCCAAACTGAACAAACTTTAAACTAACATACTAAAATAATTCCTCTCCAGCCTTTACCAGTTCGCTCTAAGATCCGGGTCAGACCCAAACTTACGCAGCCGAAGCAATATAACATCCGTACGCAAACGTTCCGGACATTCATACCGGGTCTAATTTAATCAACGCGCCCGTCTTACACGTACGGGTTACGAGGTTGACCACGTTGAGGAGTTGACGTCAACGTGGCAAGAAGACAATTTTTCAAAAAGACAAATTTTCGTTTTTTTGTTATATAATTCATTAAATTATCTTTTATGGGTTCTTTTGCAGTTTCTATGCATATTAGTGTAATTATTTGAGGCCGTGCTAATTTTCAATAAATCACACTAATATTATTAGGGCGCAAGTTTGTGAGTCTGTTGGTATGCTTGTTACTTCTTGATGCTCAAACGGCTGGACCAATTTTGATGAAATTTGGTATGGAGATAGCTGACACCCTGGATTATCCTGGATAGAAGACACATGGGCTACTTTTTCCTGGAATTCCCCGCAGGTCCGGGATTTACGCGTGTAAAACCGCGGGGCGCTGCTAATAAATAAAATAAATCAATTAAATTATTCTTAAAGCTTTAGCTTACAAAAACGTGGCAGCTGGTTCGAATTCAAGCTTAAATCTAGATATTGGTTTATTTATGATCGTCTGAGTGACGGCGTCTAAAGTACTCTACTTGTTATGCAAACTCAAATTTTAACATAAATGGGATAAGTTCGTGAAAATATTAATGTTTTATGAAAAAGCATAATAATAGAATAATTATTTATTGGAAAACTTGTTTTGCTTATGCGTAAGGATTAGAATAGTTAGTGGTTTAAAGAAGATGTGAATGAACGTGGCAGGAGGCCATTTTAAACATTGCTTTTGTATCGATTTTATTCAAAAAGGTGTTGTTTTCAGCGTACGTTTTTTTACTATGATATAACTAGTCGTTCTCCCCGAACTGAGATCTCGCATCTTTATTTTGCCTCATAGAGAATAACGTTTATTGTTTCAACTACGGGATGTAACGGATATTATACGTAAGTTTGATCTTCAAACGCCATTTTTGAGATAGACTCCGGAACAAAATAAGTGTAAAACCAGGATAAGTTTTAGGTCAGAGTGTAAACGGTAAACCAATTGATCACAATACATATATGTTAATTACTCGGAATAATTGATAATTTGTTATTCAATCACGCTAAAAAGGCTGCACTGATTCATATGGTTGTCAAACCCTAGTCAATAATAAATATATGAAGATAAGTTCAACGAAAACTGCCTTCGGCTCCTTGATAAACAAAAGCCACGGATAAATAATATATCTTCTATCTATATATATATAAATCAATGCCACTTTTTGTTGTAATTTTATAACTCAAGAACGGGCTCACCTATCCAAACAAAATGTTTAGGCTCTGTTCGGACTATTTAGTAGATGGTTTATGTGAAGTTTGCACAAAATCCGTCGAGCGGTTTGCATCAAGCGGGAGCTTCATTTATCACATTTTTTGTAGGCAACTTTTATTGGCGGTACGATGTTCGCCGGGTCAGTAGTCAGGGTAGTATAAGTATAGATAAAAAAAGAACAAGACATGAATGCGGTCGTACTATACTTAAGCCGTACTATACGCATGGCCCATGAAAATTAATATGAGCCCAGTACAAATAGTCATTTAGGCCCAATAACCCGCCGAATGATTATTTTCCCGGCAATTAGTAACTCGCCGCGAGCCCTGGTGAATGTAAACTTGCTTATTTATTCATTTCTGGGAGGTAAGGTACAGGTGTATGTATATTTATGTTAATGTTATGTTTTGCTGTCGGAATCATTCGAATTATAATCTTGATGTCTTCAAGTCTAGAGTGAATAGGTACCTTCTAGGCAAGCTTGTTCCATCTTTGGCCGCATCGTCACTTTCCATCAGGTGAGATAGCGGTCAAATGCTTGCCTATCCAGAATAAAAAAAAAAAACAAGTTTTTTTTTTAATTCAGTATAGACAAGCGTTTGACCACTACCTCACCTGATGGTAAGCGATGATGTGGTCGACGATGGAGCAAACTTGCCTAGAAGATACCTATTCACTCGCGACTTGAAGACTCTCATGTTCTTAAATACTGCTGAATAATTATTTTTAAGTCTCCGTGTCATAAAATATATAGATCACTTTAGTAGTCTGTCGGTCCCATATCTAAGTACTTATAACCTTAAGGGACTTGATATACAAAGCGACCCAGGCGCGCGGCCCGGGCGCTGTAAAGATGAAATGTATAGCGCCTAACTAAGAGAACAGGGCGCGCGTATTTATACAGTCAAAATCAAAATCAAATCAAAATCGTTTATTCACATGGGCCCAAAAGAGGCACTCATGAAAGTTAATGATTGTACTGCCAGATTCGCGAAATTACAGCCAAAATTACAGTGGCAGCTGCAGCGACTGAGGCGCACGTACAGGGCGAGCGTCGGGCGCACGCCTAGGGACCGTGGTATATCAAGTCTTTATAGATATTATTTTTTCCTTGTTATAAACAACTTGTATTACGAGGACGTGTGACGCCATTTACCAGAATAGCCTGAAACTTATAACTATAAAACTTAGGAACGTCGTTAATACTCGTATGTCTTAAGAATCAAGTCTGCGAGAGTTTCACCCGTATATTTGTTTAATTATATAACTTACAAACAAACATAATCAGCCCCACACTTAGTTCAAAGTCTTGTATGGTGAGTGCTGCAAACATATCACAGACACAATCACACCCAGAACCAGAAGCACAATTCTCCCTTGGGAAGAAAAATTGTGCTTGTACCGGGAATCGAACCCAGCACCCACGGGCAGACTACACTGTGCTAACTGGGTTGTCAAATGTTACGTGAAACTAAATACTATTTAATATTCTATTTACAGCTCAAAGCTTTAAACCGTTAACTCCACAAATATACAATTTAAACTTTATAAAATCCTCATTTTACAAGTTCACGGAAGTTGATTAAGTCACTTTATATAATTACACGCTCGCGGCGTTTCGCCAGATCTCAGACGATGAACAAACTCTTGTATCTGCAGATGTGAGTTGACTCGTTTCAACAACCGACAAACTTAGATTAATGTTTCAAAATGTGTTCATGGAGTTACAGGAGTTAAGCAATTGTGTTCTTCCTGTTTTTTATACTTTCCTGTTTTTTAAAGGTATTATATTTCTGTTAAATGAAGGTGGGTGTTACTTCAAATTCCAGATTATCGGTCACCGACGTAAGTTTGCAAGCCTATCGGTATTCTACCGTTTACATTTTGGAGAGTGTGCGCAGGAATTATACGAGTTAATTCCCTCATACCCTTTTACCATCTAACGACAAGACAAACTATCAAACGTCATAATTTATGGTTGATATACCTCCGGTTCTCTCAAAGTGTTTCGCTTTTACGTTTATCATCCGTACATTGAAAGAGTGGAACTCATGGCCCTCGTCTTTGTTTCCCGAACGATATAATCTGGTAGTCTTCGTATTTGATTTCAATCGAGCATTTAAAAAAAAACTTGAAGATAACTTTCATTAGAGAAGTGAACACCAACCTCTTACCCAACCCTCCAAACCAGTTACTATTAAAAAAAATAATGGGTAAGTTGTATTTCTATACCAATCCAAATAAATTTTTAAAGAACCTTTGCTTATAAAACATTTATTTTTTTCAGTTTTGATAAAAAATTAGAAATGCACAAAATAAAATTACAAGGTCCAAACTAAATAAAGCTGACCTACAAAATAAAACAGCTCCTGTGCCACCTGCGATAATGGATCGGACAGCATTTGGTGGCACCTGCCAACATCGCAACTGTGCAAATTAGAATTCAACTCTAGTCTTGCACTCCGGTAACATATATATCCCACCGGTGGGCAACGTCTACAACCCACATTGTACAAAGATATACTCATGTGACACTTAGTTTGCAAATAAACGTATATGAGTATACTACCTCTTTGCTGTTACTAAAATTTTGAGAGATAAATAAAAACAATTTAACCACGACACATGAGCACTTTTGATTAAAATATTCTCTTCACAAATTGCAACATCACTTTCTTTATTATGTTAGATATTAAATTTTATTAAAAAGGGCTCCCGGAATGCTTCTTAATTTCTATAAAAAAGACAACAATTTAGAAAGATCAAAAGTTTCGAACGCAAAAATACAAAATAGGTCATTGAAGAGATTTGCATAACTTAATTTTGGAACCTACAACTCGATCTAAAGCGTTCAAAGTCATTCAACGAGTCGTTCTCGTAAATCCATGATTTATTTCGGTGCCAAGACTTCATCAAATATTTCAGCGTAATATCGGAACCAGTTTATAGCCCAGTTAACTTTGGTATGCAAGTAATAACATACTTAGAAGTACGTCTCCCCTTGATACGAGTTTCAAAAGCAATTAAGTTTACAATTTCAAACACAATAATTAACTAACATAACATTGACAACTAAAATAATAATAACAATAAAACATGTATTTTGATTATGATTATTATACATTATAATCGTGGGTGCCAGAAACATTCACAATACGCACACAAAATCACAACCAGAACTAAAAACAGGAATTTCCCTTGAAAATAAAACTTGTGTTCCTGTCGGGAGTCAAACCCGATATATGCTTAGAAGGTGAACGCGCAGCCAAATAACCAACGGGCAGTCAAATTCTATGCTATAATAATTATATTGGTAATTGAAGTACAAATAAGCGACAACCAAAAATATAAGCATTTATAATACGTAGGTATCTATTGAGTGCTTAGAAAAATCCTTTGAAATAATGTTGCTAAGTAAATGTAAGGGGATTGAAATGAAACCTTTTTAATATGTTCCTTGCGTGGTGCAGTAATGAAGCCAAGCTCAGGCTGTAATGTGATTGGTTCCTTCGAGGATTTCTTTTCATTTCATATTTTATAGAAACTGTTATTAGCGAGCATAGAGTCGCGGAGACGAATTTTTGAAATAGGATCAGAGGTAATCTTAGTGAAAAGAAAGAGACGCTACTGAGATAGCAATCAGTTTTCCTAACCAATGGAAACGCGTGTTTCTGGTTATGTGCTACTACTACTTATTATTATATCTTTTACTATCAGTATGTACAAGTAAATATTGCTTTTCTACTACTTTAAAAAATAAAAACACAGTTCTATATAAACAAAAGCAAATCGGAAAAAAAACTAAAAACTTATGAAGAAAAGTAGTAAAAAAGAAAAGTATTTTTTTCTACCTGGCTTTTAGCAGTTTTAAATAAAAAAGGACTAAAACGTTAAATATCCACAGATTTTGGAAACAAAGACGAATCAAACGAGCTTAAACTCGATGGGTTTATCTTGCTTAGTTCAGAAGTTCCTATGGTCATCTTCCTTCTCCATCATCAGACTAGCTCTGTGGTACCATATTATTGTATTGTCACCGAAGGTACACTTAATTTGAGCCCAATCGGACATCGAGAAGTGGGTCTAATTTAGCTTGCAAGGTTTGATTACAGTCCAAAAGATAGACAACAGCAAATAAAAGCTTGTAGAAAGTGTAAAAATATAGCTTGAGACGAGTATTAAACTCGCAGCCATGTCCTATTATTCTAATTAAAAACGTATATTTAATTAAAAACGTATATTTCTAGTGTGGCTAGTGATATAAAAACAAAATCAATAAATAAAGATCGGTATAAACAAGTACTGGGTCTGAAAAAAAAATGAAAATTGAAAAGAACTAATAGACGCTGTATAACAAAAGTAAATCGTATGAATGTTTCCGGCATCCGTGATAACTATTAAACAATATGTGCCAGCGTAGTTTTAGGTATGTAAGTGTTTATGTAACGATACTATTCTGACTCTTAAAATTATACACAAATTTATTCTAGCCAGAGGTGCAAATAATAGGTCGTGCTATTCACTCGCCTTACATTGAAAAGACATGAACATATACAGTCTTACTTATAAAAATGTCGCTAAGCAATGCTTAGCCACCTCTTAGTTAAGCAGCTCTTAAGTCCATAATCAATGATTAACTTTTTTTCACTCATAAACATTAGTTAGGCTTTGCTTAGTTGAGAAACACACAGAGAATCGAAAATAATTTGATAAAAACTCACGCACATTTTGAACTTTTAAATTAAAATTAAAACGGGAATTAGCGTGACTTACGCGTTGTCGATGTGTATATCCTATCCTCCGACACGACGCACTACATAAGATTCGACAAGGCCCAGATTTTAGCGAGAGAAAAGTTTTTTGTTCCTCGTAAAATCCGCGAGGCGATTGAAATTAGTCGTCGTCCAAATTTCAATCGAGACAGAGGGTGGGCGCTGTCACAAAGCTGGAAAACTTGTCTTCATGGTACTCTGGGCAGTGTCAACAAAGTGAGTAGGGACACTATAAGTTTCGCCTGCCGGAGTAGAATGGTGTCATCAAGCAGCAGTGATGAAACCATTTTCATCACTGCTGCTTGATGACACCATTCTACTCCTGCTCCGAAGAACCATTTCTTCGGAGCAGGATCCTGCTATACGGTGTATGCCGTCTCAACCCCCACCACCACAACCACCCCCGCCGTCCTCCCGCGCTCTTCGTGCTGCTGCTCGCAGTGCGAGGTGGGACGCGACGGCGAGCGCTCCGCACTCATCCTGAAGAAGGCTTCCGAATGAAGCCGAAACAATTGTCGATTTACACATCGACAACGCGTAAGTCACGCTAATTCCCGTTTTAATTTTAATTTAAAAGAATCGAAAATAATCGAAATGTACACGATTGCCATAGATTATAACCAAAATAGTCGACTAAAAGTGAAATTATACGAATACAGCTGTCAAAAATGTGGTTTTATTAATCTATTGAAATGAAAATCTAAGATAGGTGACATTCAACGGTTGTCGAAGTAAACAATTTTGCGCCTTACGTAAAAAGTTTTGACACAATTATTATTGAAATATATCAGTCCCGCCATCTTGCCTATTAGCAAGTTTAAACTAGGCAATGGCGGTGTTTAATTTTGACAACTATTTAAGCATTACTTAACGCTAAATCGCGTTTATGAGTGAAATTTTTGTTAAACTGTAGCTAAGCAATTGATTAAAAATTAAGAGGGGTTTATAAGTAAGACTGATAGATCAGAGCCACGTCTCATTACCTCGGTTAAAGAGTTCAGCGTGAGAGCTACACCATTTAAAATAAAAATGATTAAAGTATGAATAGAATTGTTAATACAAAAAATAATTTATGTAAAGTGTAGTAATAAGTTTATTCTAAACATTTTTAGAGCCGTTAAGAACTTTATAAAAGTTTCAAAAGACCAAATCTTTACTGAATACGACAAATTCTTAGCTGTTCAAACAATTTGCAAAGCGTCTTAACGATCACTCACTATTAAAAGCAACCCTTGGTCACTTTTAAGGTCAGTATACCACGTTTTGAACCACGCGTGGCTATGTTAATGACGTAATGACTATGAAAATAGGGTCACAGTTTAATGAATAGTACAAGTAGGGTCATTAAGTGGTACTTAGGGTCAGGGATTTTTAGCTATGAATAGAGGGTTAAAGGTCACTTTGGGACGATAATGGGGTGATTACGAGAGGACAGAACAAGATTAAATTTACGAACTGCTAAAGGTGCTCGTAGAAGAAGATTTATAATGAAAATTATTTCTTTTCAAATTTAGATTTACTTTCGTACTCACAAATTCTTTGCCACGGAATAATAACGGAAAATAAGTTCTGTTTTTTACAGACTTCCCTAAAAAGGAGGAGGTACTTAAGTTGACTGTATTTTTTTTTATGTGTGTTACCTCATTACTTCTTTCCACGTCAACCGATTTCGTTTTTTTTTTTGGTTTGAAAGATGTTGCTTTCCAATTGGTTCCATTTAAATTTGATCAAGATTTGATCAGTAGTTCTTGAAATATCGTCAATAATGCGTATTCTGTGGACTACATTGACGATGTTCTCGTTTTTTACCGACTTCAAAAGTTTCCTCATAACTTCTTCCGTTGTGAACCGATTTTAATGGTTATTTTTTTTATTTGAAAGCTAGTTCTTTTCATGTGGTGCCATTGAAATTTGATCAAGATTAGATTTTAAGTTTTTGAGTTCTTGTCAATAATGCGTGTGCAATACATTAAATCTGATCAAGGTTCCGAAGATAAAGCGGTGAAATCGGTTTTTTAAGCTTTGCTTGCGTTTAATTATTATATATTAGTATTTATTTATGATATAAGACAATGGGCCCGTGGAGACCGGCAGCTCATTCAATTTTCAAAAATCTATCAGAGTGCCTGGTTGAAGCCTTCATCAGATTAAATGTATTAAGCACGCATTATTGATAATAACCCTAAAACTGTGGTCAGATCTTGATAATGAAGCGATAGCTTTCAAACAAAAAATATGTTTAAAATCGGTTCTCGTGGAAAGAAGTTATAAGGTAACAATCAGAAATAAAAATACAGTCGAATTGAGTACCTCCTCCTTTTTGTGAAGTCGGTAGAAAATACAAACTGATAAATACATACATATTTAACCTAAACATAACAAAACAAAACAACATCAAAGATCAAATTTTAATCTTTGGTGACATGGGAAAATATGGAGTAGTCGTTATTTTTTAAATTGCCCATTTACGTTCTTATCATAATGACATTTTGTAATAGTGCCGAAATACCAATTTCTTGACAAAAGTGGACATTCATTTTTATAATACAAAACAAACATTTACCTGCTCTCATATCTGGAATCTGGAATCTGGAATCGTATCTTCCATAGAAAAGGAATGTGAGCAAATCCGTAGGGCATAACTAGTTCAAATTAAAGTTGTAGTGCTCTCAACCCTGTTACGGCGACTACAGAAAGACCGCAACTCTGCCATGCATGGTCAGAGGACGTGTTAAAGCCCCCTACGGGCCATTAAGGCTTCGGGCTTTGAACTGTATACTATGTAGATAGACACTAAAACGTATCGTAGACTAGAGATAACACTATCACATTTTTTAGTCATTAGTTTATATAGATCTGCTAAGAAGATTTTAAAATATAGATAGAACTGTTCTGAATTGCATATTTTCGCGAGCGAAGTTTTTCCGTTTTTTCTTAAATTGCTTTTGTGTGTCCCGCGGATTTCCGGTTGTTCTCCTTTACAAGTGGCATTTCTAAACCGATTCTCGTGCAATTTTGAGAGCAGGTTCGATAATTAAATAGACATCGTTAGTCAATTCGGTTTTTTTTTTAATTTAACAAATAGGCTTATAGCTGGTTGAGAACGTAAAAGAAAAACAAATTCAGTCCTTTTGAAAAATGCGCGAGATTTTCAGTTCACGGCGTCACTGATTTATGTATTTGACAATACATTTAAGTTTTTGTGAAAATGAGACATTATAATCTTTAAACGAGCAATTCTTGTATATATATGATCTGAATCTTGGAAACGGCTCCAACGATTTTTATGAAATTTTGTATGCAGGGAGTTTCGGGGGCGATACATCGATCTAGCTAGGTTTCATTTTGAGTGAACGTCATTTACCAAAAAAAAAACTGAGCATAGCTCAAGTACTATTATTAAAATGCGGCTATCACTCACGTCATTTGATCGGTATTGGTGACCTAGGTTTCGAGCATGTACGATGCTTTTCTTCGGGATGAGTTTACGCCGCGAGATTGCGACGAAGACTGCGTCGACAATATCGATCAAATGACGTGAGTGATAATCATAATTTAATAATATTATAGAAGACAATACAGTCTGCTGTAATAGTTCAAATTTAAATTCAAATTCAAATCTTTATTGCATTCTATAAATGTAAATAGGTTGTAGAAATAAATGACAGTACATTAGAGACCTTGTTGGGCACAACAATTTAGAGCAGAGGAGGACGACATGCTTTATTAATTATGTATTATGTATAAGTTAATTATGTATAAGTACTTGTAACACTTATAGCATAGGGAAAAGTATATTTAGTTCTGGGGATGATTGCGTGTGATAGTGATATACACCCACGATACATGTCTTTGGTCCCAGTCTGATATTGTAAGTTTAATATTATTATTATTTTTAAAATGCATAGATATAGCAAGTACTGATTTATTTACTAATACTAGTGGCACGGTCACCTCTTCCATACCGTATAGTTCACTGGCTCCGGAAAGATTCCCATTGCTAAAGGACCCCCGTTTATGTTCCAAGGATTATGTAGAGTTGGATAGTTGGTTATGTTATCTAGGATTAATGCGATGGGGGTTAAATTGATAGTGAAGGTTGCCATATATTATTACTTTAATGTTTCATGGGCTTGGACACATTTTGTTACGGGCATGTTGACATTTGAAATGTAAACTGCGTAATTCATGACGACACGCGGAGTTTCAACGCACTATAATTTTTTTTTTGGTAAATTGTCAAATTTAAAACTACATTTTCAAAATTTTTTGATAATGTACATGACGGACTAAAATATTATTTCTGGCATCTAGCCTGTTGTATTTAGAAGCTGTGAATAGAGATATCATTATCAACATGGAAATATAAGTGAAACATTCGCCTTATTCATACATTATTGGCGTCGACGGCCGTATTTCACACCGTTCGGAGCTGCGCTAGTATAGCGCTACAGAGGGGGCATTTAAAGTCATTTCACGATCGATTATGTGCTATTCTTATAAAATGATATTAATTGATTTTCTGAGATGCTTTGCGAAACAAGAATTCATCTGTTTTAGCTTTATTATGCTACATATTTGGCTTAATTGTCGGTAGTGACTGTAGTGATCAAATGTTTTGAGCAAGTCGCAAGCCTGAAGTTAAGCGTCACGCCTGTCTATTAAAAAATAATAAAACATGAAAAAATCGTAGTTATGAATAAATAAATAGTTTTAAGCACACAAACCATCCATTCGATATTTTAAAATTATTAATGGGACTTCTCTACGGGCCGAATGCCTATGTTTTATAACACGAAATAAAATTTCAATACCTCATAGTTATGTCAAAAGTTAATGTTATCCTCTGATGCTTGTAATTACTTATTAAAGTTAAAGCTAATTGTATATGTGAAAATAGGGGCAGAGGGAGACTACCCGCTTCCTGATTGACCAATGTCCGCCAAGAACCGGATGGTCTTCCAAGCCAATGTGAAGAGAGATTTAAAAGCCCTTGTTTTATTAATCCCACCAAAGACAACCTGAAACCAGCATCGTAGCGCCAAAGTACAAGGAAACAAATATACAAAGACCAAATAAACAAAAAATGGGAAAGGGCAAGAAAAAGGTAAGAAGAAGAAGTCTGAAAAACATGAAACTGAAATTTCCACAAAGATGTACCTAACTAGTTATTTTTACCTCGGCCATCAACATCATGTATATTTGTCGTAGTCATCCTTACTAATATTATAAATGCGAAAGTAACTCTGTCTGTCTATCTGTTACGCTTTCACACTAACACTACTAACCGATTTAAACGAAATTTGGTACACAGATAGTCTAGAGCCTGAGATAGGACATAGGTTACTTTTTAACCTCGAATTCTAGCTGGTCCGGGACTTACGCGGGCAAAGCCGCGGGGCGCAGCTAGTATTATATAATTGATTTAATCTCTAATGTTTGTCTATTCGCAGTTGCTACCACCATTTCGTCATAAAGCAATATATAGGACAACAAAGTTGTAACTTTACGCCGCATATTGATAGGTTTTAGATTCACTGATTAACATGCTAATTGAATCTAGCAACATACATACATATACATGGCTGACAAGATCAAGGCTCTACACCGCAACACATTCGCCCTAATTAGTGGTTGGAGTCGGGTCAAGGTGTCATCCAAACAATGCCTAGTAGCATGGATAATTATTAGCTGGTATTAATCTAAATAGCTAGGAACTAACATAAATACATTACATATGTATAACTTGGATGGGCATTGGTATTTTTTTAGTTTTCTTGGGAATGACAATAATTTCAGAAACAAGGTGTGAAACGACGGTGAGCGCGGTTAGATACTAGAAGTCAACAAAGCATCTCGTCTATAAATGAGTATAACTTTTTTTATATGAAACTGCGCTCCGCGGTTTTACCCAAGTCCCGGACCCGCGAAATTTCCAGAATAAAAGTAGCCTATGTGTTAATCCAGGTTGTCTAATCCTTACCATTGTATCTAAATTGGTCTAGTCGTTTGAACGCGAAGAAGTAACAAGCATACAAAGATACATACTTTCGCTTTTATAATATTAGTGTAATGAAACAGAAAAATAGCGTATATAATAATGTTGAACTTTCCGGCATCCTAACTTCATCCAAATTAGTAGCAGTTTTAGTTTCAGTAGTATAGCAAAAAACACTCGTCACAAGCAACAATTGACAGTAAAACAAACTTGAACAATTGTACATCCCTTCTACATCTATAGAGTCTTTATTCCAAATTCCGTTAGACAAATTAAATTACAAGGAGGAACTCCGATGCATTTTAATGGCAACATTTTATTTCTACAACTGTCCGAACCGTCTCACCCTCGTCCATTAAACTCAATTCCGACTGACGCTGCTCACTTCTACTGTAAAATTCTTATTTTAACCATCGGTGGAATAATTTTTAAACTCCAAAGATGAGAGAGAACAAGAACAGTCAAGATTTTTTTAATACAGTGCTTTATGATGATCCATTTGACGAAATTTCACATCTTGTATGATAACGTGATATAAATTACGTTTTATGAAGCCGTTCCCATCATTTTACTTAGTAAGTTTGTTTGATAAATCCTACTTATATAATAAATCTGAAAGTTTGTGTGCAAGTGTGTAAGTATGTTTGTTCCCTCTTCATCCTCCTAACGACTGAACCGATTTGGATGAAATTTGGAATGTACATAGCTTATACCTAGGATTAACACATAGGCTACTTTTAACTTGATAATAGCGGGCGAAGCCGTGGGACACGGCTAGTCAATTATGTTTCACGGCTTAATTTGATAATTTTATCTATACTAATATTATTAAGAGGTTTAATGTTTGTTTGTTTGTTTGTAAAAGGTAATCTCTGAAACCACTGATCCGATTCTAAAAATTATTTCATTAATAGATAGCTGTATTATCTCTGAGTGTCATAGGCTATGTTTTATTGGGATAACAGTTAGTTTTTAGTTCGAAATCACAATATTCGCAATACAAGTCGGAGAAGAGTTAACCTATTGGCCGCTTTATCGGCGTACGCTGACTAAACTGTTCCACATAAGCGGATAAAATTTGTGGCAAAAATGTTGGTCTTCATGAGTTTTACAAAAAAATCCCGACAGATTATATTTAAAATATATTTAGCCCATAAAATCATTTTCTTCGTTAAAAATCAGAAAAAAAGCAGCCTGTGTTTAATTAGCTCTTTGAGACACGCAGTATTAATCCTTAACAAAATAAACTATGACATCGTCTTACGTAGTTCAAATAGATTTAATTTGATCTTTACTTTAATAATTAATTTTAACTTAACTTATTAATTGAAACTGCATTCTATTTTTAATTATGACATTCAATTACATAAAGATAACATAAACGCTTTCACACTCACAGCCCCACACTAAGTTCAATGACTTGTATCGTGGGTGCCGGAAACATTCACATCACACACACAATCACAACCAGAACCAGAAACACAAATTTTCCTTGGGGAGAAAACTAGTGTTCCCGCCGGGAATCGAACCCGATACCCCTGCTTAGAAGGCGAACGCTCACCCAACTTAGCCAACGGGCAGTTCAAAATTACTTTTTAAATCTTGTGTTCAACATGAAACTAACAATATTATTGTAGCCTACATATTTGGATTTTTTAAGATTACCTATGTGTTTTTATAGTAGGTACCAAAGATACGAACAAATTATGGCAAAAAATGTTTACGTTTGAAGGAGCACAGCCTTATAACAAAATTACCTCAAATATAAAAAATGTAAACTCATTTAACATATTTAAGTCACGGCTAGCTGAGAATCTTACAGACGACCATTCGCTTTTAAGTAAGAGACGATAATGTGTTAAATGAGTTATTGAACATAAAAAAGAATGACGAATGTAATATCCCGGAATGTTTACTATTTTTCTCATGTAAGTGACGTTTTGTCCTTTTTGAGAATTAAATATCTTTAAACCTTTTTTTATGTTTTTGTTTAATTGTGAACTGTTTTATTTAGACTATAGTGTAATATGACTTGCCAGTATAACAACTATACTATATACATAAGGCTAATAAACAATTCAAATTCTGATTTGGATAAATAGTCTACGAGAAATCTCTCGATTAGTTTTACGGGAGGACGACGGGTAACAAATGTATCAACACTTTCTAATGGGAACACAAGTTTTGTCACCTCAGGAAGTATATGTTTCTGGTTCTAGGTTTGATGTGAATGTATTTTATTTATTTACTCGTATGGCAAGACATTTGACCACTATCTCACCTGATAGAAAGCGATGATGCGGCCGAAAATGTAGTATGCTTTCTTAGAAGATATCTATACACTCTTGGCTTGAAGCTGTGTGAGTGATGTTAAAAGATTTATGGATCCACGACACATATAATTGAACGTAGTGTGGGGCTGTAAATTCTCTTCTGTCTTCTTACCTCAAGGTTCACTTCCTCAAATTTAAATTGACAGCTTGCCCCAGCTTTTAGCTGCGTCAGAGAGGCGTTAAGCTAACGAATGTTTTCGGAATACGCCCCTCAGTGTTCGCAAATAAAATTTTATCGCGGGAATTCGTGTTCGCATTGTAGTAAAGTACGTTCGCGCCGCTGTTTCCTTTCGCATGAATTTGTTATTCGCCTCTGGCGGTGCTTATCCCTTTATTGCAAAAAGTGAGACTCCACTTGCAACCATTTGGAGAGACGTGGAAATATGATATTGATTTTGTTGACAGGGTATGATATGTTTTGTTTTGAAATCTTACAAGTGACTTGAGATTTCCACGCCCCATGAAAAGAAATGTAGAGATGGTTAGAATGAGGAAGGGGAAAGCAATATTTAAATAGATAAATAAAACGCTTTCGCACTTACAGCCCCCTACTCAGCCTGATGACTTGTGTCGTGGATGCCGAAAACATTTACAACACGTACACAATCACAACAAGAACCAGAAACACAAATTTTCCTTGGGGAGAAAACATATTGTGTTCCTGCCGGGAATTGAACCCGATACACCTACTTAGCAAGCGAACGGCCACCCAACTAAGATAACGGGCAGCTTGAACGGGCAGATATATTTATATACATATTTTTATAATCTTATCGGATAGGGTTTGACCACTTTCTCACATGTTAGTAAGTGTTATTATTATAGACAAGGGCATCAGAGTGGTATAACCCACAGCTGCCCAAGCCGACCTGCATCAATGCTCATATTGATCAATCAAACGAGGCTTTGATGAATTACAAAACAGTCCGGTAATGTAGTTGGTTACATCGTCTACACTGCAAGTGCCGGGTTCGATTTCTAGAGGAAACACATTTTTTTTCTGTTCTTATTTAGGGTTTTATTATTTGAAATAAATTATTATAACCAGCCCTAATAACAACTCCTCACCGCAACAATTCACTATATAACTAATGACTATATTAGGGAACGTACGTTTTTTTGTATAATTATAACTTAATATGAAATTTGAAAATGTAAGTTTTCATACCTATTTACTACGCTACTTCAGTCGACTTTAAAATCTAGTTATAAAACTCTTAGAAATCTCTATCGTAGAGATTTTTGCTGGGATTTCAGATACCACTTGACACCTACAATTCGCTGCAGTAGATAGCAGTAAGCCTTAATACCGCTAAAGTCGGCGCTTAAAGTCACAGCGCTAAAGTCCTCTCACTTAGTAATAGGAACGAATGGTCCACGCCAGTCCCGCCTGTCCTCAGATAAATTCCTTCTACCCATAATGTGAACTAACAGCGCTTGCAGGGGAAAATGGCTGCACAAAATTAGAAAATTAATAGCCTTAAGGTCTAAGATTGCATGCCTTAATTACAGGGAATAGGATAGTGGGCATTAATTACGGTGCGTGAAAAATGGCGTTGTTTTCTCGTTAGGTTTAGAAGATTAATGCGGTTGTTTTATGAGTCGACGGCGCTTTAGAGTTTAGCGAAGGGACTTTAGTGCCGTAAGACATTGCCATTCTTGCTGCTTAGTTAGTACTGCTTAGTATTTTAAGTGTTTGGATTTAATTATAAAACAGTCAAGTAATCATTTGAAACTAGGATTTTATAATTTTCATAGCCTGTGGTAAAACAATAGCAGCTATACCACGGGTTATATAAAAACTTACTCGTTCAACTTCAACCAGTTGAACAACGCAGTTGGACAAATATAAATGCCCGTGGCATACGAGTCACATAACAAGCTAAAGTTTTACTAACTACTGCTTTAACATTTACAAATTGTTTAATACAAATAACTATCTATCTACGTTCCAAATTGGATCAGTAGTTTCGTCGATAAGTAACATTCATTCATACAAATATCCAAACTTCCACCTTTATATAGTTGCTCATTTATATTTTTTTCAATAACTAGCTGCGCTAAAAAAACAATTTTCAGTTGAAACGTAGTTCGATGTGCGTCTGCTGTGTTTCTGCAGCGGGTATCGGAAATGATTAACGGTGGTAACAAGAATTTTCTCCTCGATCTTGCTATGAGTGTGAAATCATTTGTGTTTTTGGTAAATAAATAATTTTGTATAAATTTTGTTTAAATTAATGACACTAACGCGGATATATATACTCGAAATTTGTAACTTTGTAAAAAACAATTATGAATATTATTTTTAATACAGTCTAGTCATATCAATAACTTATGTAATAAACGTAAATTTAATATTTGTAAGCCTCAGATAAAAAAAACAATATTCTATAAAAGTACTTTCGTTAGTGCAATTAAGGTGTATAATAAATGGTTATACACCTTAGTAGGTAAATACCTACGCACATAAAAGGTCTTACTGGTAAACCATTTAAATCAACTCTTAAAGTAAAGCCCATTGTAATCTTAAAGAGTACTATGATGCTGGATAACTGAAAAGTACTATTTTTGTAAATTTCAGTCACATTTTATATATAATAATAATATTTTATTTTTATTTCGACGATGCCTTTTCCGATTAGTAACTTAATTTACAACTGTTGTACGTCCGAAAAGAACAAACTGTTGAGTCAAAACTGTATTTTTAACATCTGTTTTTTTGACACAGTTATTATATATGCTTTATCTTTTTACGGCTAGAACGATTTTGATGACATTGTTTGAGTGTATTCAGGTGGATTCAAGAATGGTTTAGAGATACACAATTCGCTTTTTTTAACTAACCGCTAGTGTAATGTTTATGTATAGATATAAATGGTAGGGCGTGAAAATAAAATTAATAGATCCACAGTAAGCTTTCCCACAATTGATGGACCCACAGTAGCTCTCCCACAGCTCCGAGTAAGAAATTTTAAATTACTATAAGTGAAACTAGATAATACCATAAGTGTTTAATTCATCTTTTCAATAATATAAAACAACAATATCTTAATGTTGGTATGGTGTGACTCCCTGACTTCTCTTTTAGCTCAAAGATACACGGCGTGGAATTAGAGGCGGGGTGGGGGGATTGCATTGAATTTGATACGCTTTATAAATATAGGTATATATAAACTTGTTTAAAGTTAAAATTAAGAAATGGCTTGTTACGCAGGCTTTTTATACATATGACGAATTTATTGAAATGAGAATTACTTAATCGTATGTACGCTACTTTGACATGAATTTATAATAATTTAATTTATTATCCTTAAATTATTACAATTTCTATTGACATTTATGAATAATTAATTTTATTTTATTTATTTTTACTTTTTGACTATTATTTTTAAATATGCTTATTTCTACATTGTTTTGACCTGTAATAATTATTTACCAATAAAATGAATATAAATATGAATATAATTTAGTTTTGAGAAGTCTTTTTTTCTACTTTTGATTCTGCGCTGTTTCTGTCCAGATGAATGTTTTTTTTTATATATTTGAATACAAACCTTTATATTTTATGTAATATTACAAAGATCAAGCTTTATTCTTAGATAGTGGTGTTTAGTCTTAATGCTTAACTTATATCTATATATACGTATCACTGTTTGTTTTCCGAATAAAATAAATAAATAAATACAAAATAATATAAATCACAAATAAACCTGATTATGAAATTTACTACAATTTAAATGTGACGGTTGTATCCGTCACAATTAAATTGTTCATTTTCATTATAATGTCAGGTGAAATTTTATCACGTCAGTCCAAGGAAGCAGGAAAAAAGAGGGAGCGTCACTCACTGTTCCTGACATAGCCAATAATCCTGTGAATCCTGTGACATCCGAGCGTGTTGTAAAGCTTTAACATACCGATATAGAATTAAACATGAATAACTTCTTCTTTTGGAATATCCAATACTCATAAACTTTCGCAATTCATAAAACAATAATAAGCTAATTAATAAAAACTAGCTTTTAAAAGTCACTTTAGTTTTCGAGTTATTCTCAGCAAGCCCTTTCATCTAATACCCATATTTTAGGAGTGCATTAAAAATATCTTGTCCGCCATTTTGGGTGTCTCGCCATGTTGGATTTAATACGCCAAGCCAAATACGGTGTTCCGGCAGTTATCCTTGAGAGCCTGCGTATTCCAGGTCTAGTGTGTTTACCAGCTTCGATCACATCGTCACTTACCATCAGGTGAGATAGTGGTCAAACACTAGCATGTCACAAATAAAAAAAAAAAAACTAAAAATAAAATAAAATAAATATTTAAGGGGTGCTCCCATACAACAAACTTGATTTTTTATAGATAATGGTACGGAACCCTTCGTGCGCGAGTCCCCACACTAAGTTCAAATACTTGTATCGTGGGTGCCGGAAACATTGACATCACACACACATTACACCCAGAACCAGAAGTACAAATATCCCTTGATAAGGAATTTGTGCTTCTGCTGGGAATCGAACCCAGGACCCACGGCGCAGAGGGCGGACATCTGTCCACTGCGCCAACTGGGTCGTAAATCAAAACTGGAGGTATGTCAACCATAAATGGATAAAGTTAGACAGATTGTCTTGTTGTTAGATGGTAAAAAAGGGAAATAGAAGAATTACATTATGTAATGTCTGATTGGATTTAAATTTGGTCTAAGTACACCAAGTACTCGTAAGTACGAGTATATATCTTAAATTTACTTCAACACGAACATTTTTTTACCAACGCAGTCCAGCCTTTTAAGAGTTCAGTCACAAACACATTTTATTTCATATGAGATATACATAAGCATGTTTCCTAATTTCGTTACAATTTAGCCTGTATTTGGCTAATGAGTTATTCTAATTTAACTTAGATTGCTAGAGTCATCAATAACTAAAAATGTTTCCATTGGTACTTTTCTTATTATTTCTATTAAGGGGAAGACACTTTGTTCATGTGCTCTTTACGGTAGAAGGTACTAAATTACACTATCAAATAGTTCAAACGGTTTCGTGCTTGTTAGTCTTCTCACTAATTCTGTCTGGTCTGATCACAAAAACATGTACAGAAAATATATGTAGTAACTTAACATTTTCTAAGCAAAAAAACTTAAAGAAAAATTATCTCTTCCAAGCCGCTTAACATGCAAACTCATGGAAAGATATCAAAAGACTCGTATTCATCTCGCAATCCTTTGTGGCCGCATGTCTTTGGGAGTCTGTTGCTACGTAGCTTGACACGGCGTCATGTTCCCTAGCTTTGTTTTATCTGAAGCCCGGGGCTAGAAGTGTCTGACATATCGCTTCTGGTGATGTCTTGAATTTAGTGCTCGACTGTACAATTGTAAGAACGTTTGGATTGGGAACCTGTGTTAAGTTAGGATAAGTTTGAGTATCGAGACCTGCGTGTTGAAATACCTGCTTTTGGGGTACTTAATGCTACATTCTTAGCATTAGTAATCATCATACTTAATGCTAAGTATTTTCCAATAGGTATGTTTCTAGGAGTCTAATTAATTTTTAACTCTAATAGGCTAGCCTATCAGAGTACTATCTCACCTGATGGTAAGTGATAACGTGGTTGAGGAGGGTAAACAAGTTGGGCCTAGAATTTTTAGCTTTCAAGGATAACAGGCAGAACACATTTTTGTAGCTTTTATGGTGTTATGATTATTACGACAGATATTTCTACTTGAGAATGGTAAACTACATTTTGGAACGGTATCATGCTAAGCGAGTACGAGATGCCTTACCTAACGATCCCAGCTAAAAAAGGCGAACACGTAACAAACAGCTAATGGGTAGATGCAAACAACACTACATTTAATTCACGTGTAGGTTAATCGTCTCATCGTGTGACAACTTACATTTCTCCAGAATAATTAGGATATCGCAAAGACTTTGTGCTTACTCAGCTTGTAATAAATATACGACCCTGAACATTAACAACTTAAAAACAAGCTTTGATCTCTTTCTTTCCTTAGAACGTCGGTTTACCTTGTCAGAACATAAAGAAGTACAAAGCCTGATTTATTATTGAGCTCCCCGTGAACTTGCTCGCGCATTATTTACTTCGACTTGGGAACTCGAGGAAATTAGTTTGTGCGTGAAATATTTAAGGGATTTATTCTAGAACGCTGTTTAAAGCCTTATCTACTGAGGCTAAAAAAGCTAAATAATATTCGATCTTACTAGTACCGCAATATAGTTCAACTTAACTCTGACAAAATCACGTGTATGGGTTTTTCATTGTAACTTTCTTAAAATCCATGTATATTGTGTTGTGTGACGTACTAGTAACTCAAGAATGACGTCAAAGTTTTATATCTAAACCCTGTTGACGTCGACTTGTGTAGATTTGCGGTGACGTCAGACGTGGCTGTGCATAAATGCGCATCTATATCTGTTGGTGACAGAGTGGGCTGCTTATAAAGTGACTTTACAGGTAACTGCGCACTTTTTACACTAACAGCTCCACACTAAGTTTAAATACTTGTATCGTGGTTACTGGAAACAATTACAAATCATACAAACAATCAAATAATACGACCATTTTCACCGCACATGATGTTTTTTGAAATGCAAAAATTAATCAAAATCTCTAGGTATATCCCATAGACACAGATTCATGTATGAATTTGATAAGAAGCAAGGTCTTGCAATTCAAACAAAATACGGAAAAAGATATCATAATACATTGTGGAAAAAACAATGTAAAATGACAAGTCATCGAGGCATGATTGCGATCTACTACATACAAGTTAGTACAGAATAATGTCGATAATATTATACATTACTTAATATTTTTTCAGTAACAATTAAAAAAATGGTTCCTTAAAATTCAAAGACAGCCTGATTTTTCCATACCACGTACTTTACGTAGGTATATTTCGATCCCAAAAACAAAACGTCCCTTACTAACATTTAAAAGACATAACAGTCGCAGCAACATCCTGAGCGGTCGCCTCAACAGTGACGTCCAGTCAGTGAATCCAAAAAACAAGTGTTGACACACTGGGCCCGTGGGGACTGGGATCTCATTCTATTTTCAAAAATCTATCAGAGCGCCTGGCTGAGGCAACGCTTGATTAAAATCACTTATTTGGCTCAACGTATTAGCATTGCAATTTAGAGAAGCAATTCCGCCAGCATGATGGGAACGCTACCCGCTGGTAGTGGGCTTGAGCACTTAAGATTTGAGTTATCTATAACCTCGATGTCTTGTAGGTGACTTAGGTCTTTGCTGTATATAGTTTTAGGAAATATAGGCAATTGACCCGTAGATAGTATAGAATTATTTTTGCGCTAGTCAGTCCAGCACATGTCCGTGTTTATTTTGTTAATTGTAAGTTCCCTTATCTAGGTTTCTATTTCATTCTGTGGCTTTATGCCAAAGTTAAAGCAGTTAACTTCAGATGCAGAGGCCGTAAAATGTCTATCTCAGTGTCTGCTCCAAAACTTCTGATATTAGACCTGCGTATAAATTAGTAAGTACACACGTAAATTAATTCAATTCAATTCATTTATTTGCGGCATTATGAGTACAACAGGTTTTTAATTATATAAGTTAGACTTTCCAATAATTGATGTCCAAACATTGTTGTTAATTGTCATAATATATATACATATATATTATGACAATTAACAACAATATTTCTATTACAACATTGGACTTTGACAAGGCATGAATTAATTTCAATAATGTAATATAAAATTATATATATACTAGCTTTTGCCCGCGGCTTTGCTCGCGTTAAGAAGTATTAATTTAAAATTGACAAAGTTTCTTACAAACTTTCATCCTCTATTTTATCGTCTTTGGGGTAGAATTAATCAAAATCCATTCTTAGCGGATGCCTACGTCATAACATCTACCTGCATGCCAAATTTCAGCCTGATCCATCCAGTGGTTTGGGCTGTGCGTTGATAGATCACTATGTCAGTCAGTCAGTCAGTCACCTTTTGAGTTATATATATTTAGATATACAATTACAATACAAATAATCTTTGATAATTATAATTAATATCGCAACAATAGACAGTGATATCGATTTGATACTAGCATTATTTCTGGTGGTAAGCTTCTTCACGTGGCTTGCTACATTGTATCGAAATCAGTCATCGGTAGAAAAAATTATTGTGTTCCAGCACCTATCACTTATATCCAGGCTCATTATTTACTACACTAAATAAATTGTAGTAATCGCTAGATAATTATTTTTATTTTTTATATTTTTGATAAAATAATAATTAAGTAATTACAATCTGAATGAAAAATAGAATTGAATACATTTTTTTAAATAGATTACAATTTATTTCATAAGACTTATATTTAATTCATACAATAACATGATATAATTGTTGTGTAGGGGAGCCCAGGATCCCACAATAAGAACAATCCTGTATCGTGGGAAACAGTCTCTTTAATTCCACTGTTTAGTACATATAAAATACATTCTATTACCAGATAGATTATAGATTAAAATTGTAAATGTAATTAAAGAATATAAGAGATTATTACATAGTTATAATTATTACTAATTCGAACAATTCAAGATACATTTTAAATAATAATTATTTACACTTGGTAATTATCAGAATATATTTTTATTGTTGAATTTAAATAAAACAAATATATGAATAATTTGTTTTTATTCAAAATTATGAAAAGCAATATTCAAAAATAATCAATTTTCTATATATACAATTTAAATTGTTTGGTAGTAAAACACAGCGAAACCGTAAAAAACATTCGAGAATCGTGAGAATGGTCTGTGAATTTAGCTCACGCACGCTCTCATATTGATGTAACACGAGAAGGACTATTATCTTGTACTAAATGGTAATCTAGTAAGACTTGTTTATAAGATTGCCTAACCTTGTCTAGAGGTGAGACAATTCATAGACTTCGAGCAAAAAGAATAAACTGACGTCATGTCGCTTGAATTTATGATATGCGTCAGCTAAAAATAATAACTTTGCTGGCACATATCCATAAATTGCAAACAGCACATTGATATGGGATTTACAAACGCATTTACACTCACAGCCCCACACTAAGTTGTAAAAACTTGTCACACACAACCACACCCAGAATCAGAAGAAAAAATGACCTTTGGAAGGTAAATTGTGCTCGTGCCGGGAATTGAACCTAGGACCCATTTAATCACTTTTTACGGAGTCGATTTTTAATTTTTTAGGAGAATCATATTGCCATGTTATAACTCTGAAATTTGTAGTTAGATATTAAATGTTAATAACATCTACGTACAAAAATGGAAACAAAATGCTAGTCTTCAACCCTAACATTAAAAGGTACAAAATATAAGTTCTTGCTAAATCTATTCTTCTTTTTTTATGTCTATGAGAAAACTAATACGCCGTTACAACGTTAAGGGCGAAAGAAATGTGATCTACGCGCGACAGGCGGCAATACATACTGTTTTAGCGAGGATTACATAAACACGTCTATTTCATAAACTTGTTAACTTGGGTTTACTGAACACAATCATTATAGTCGGAGTACTTTTAAAAGATTTTTCAACTTTGTGTGTAGTTAAGATAATTTTGTGCTGCCCGTTAGATGGTGCTTAAGGCAGACATGATAAAAATATCTGCCTTAAAAATGGGCGAATTCGCGGGGTACGGCTCGATATTATTCCTCTTTAAGTTGACACAAATGACCTTGTTTTGGCAACTTAAACGGGAAAATAAATTTTATTCAAGTCTCTAAACTCAAAGAAGTTACAGTTGTATTTGCGTCGTGAACAGTTTTTCGATTGTTTAAGCCAAAACCATTCAATATAATAAAGCTGTCTTCCTACCAGTAATTATACGTATAAGTAGATATGTTTTTGGCAGGCGTGCGGTTGCCAAGCGCAGTGTCAGTGATATACAACGCGCGGCGTGCCAAGTGTGCAAGTACCCTAATAAACATTTGTGTACCGGGAACTTTGTACGCTTAAATATTTTTCCGAGTAAACGCAACCACGGGAGAGTTGGAGATTGTATATGTCTTGCAGCAACTTTATGGAGTATTTGAAAAGTGTGAAGTTATATTTGAATTTTTTAATAGTTATATACGAGTTATAATACAAATAAATATGACTCATGATTTAGCTTGAAATATCTTTTAAATGTCTCACAGGTTGCTTACAGGTCTATTACCTATTGGTAAAAGTGATGATGTGGTCTATGTTGGTAAACAGGACAGACCTAAAATGTAACTGCCTCTCGATGATAACTGATAAAACATCATTTAGAGTTTAGACAGAGGTTTTTTCTATACAAAGGTATATTATGACTATATATTATTATGTTGATACTTAACAGAGTAGGTAGGGAAGCACGAGAAAAAGCCCTTCCACTATAGGTCTTACCGAAGATGTCACCTTCACCGAAAGCCCTTGGTCGGATTCAATACTACCGCTCGATCGGCGGCCGTGTCTATTTTAACTACGCTATCATCGTTTTACTTTGATTTTAATTCGGCAAACTCAAACTTAACACCCTGGATTTGCCACGGAAATAATAAGCGTCTATTTTTTAGTTCAATCAAGGGAAATAATGATCAAATGTTTGCCTATACTGAATAAAAATAAAACCAGCCAAGTGTGAGTCGGACTCGCGCACGAAGGGTTCCGTACCATTATCTATAAAAAAATCAAGTTTGTTGTATGGGAACACCCCTTAAATATTTATTTTATTTTATTTGTAGTATTTGTTGTTATACCGGCAAAAGAAATACATCATTTGTGTAAATTTCAACTGTTTCAGTTCTTGAGATACAGCCTGATGACAGACGCACGGACGGACAGCTAAGTCTCAGTAATAGGGTCCCGTTTTTACCCTTGGGTACGGAACCCAAAAAATATGTATATTTATCTTTAAAAGCGTCCGGTACCACGGATGGAAAAAAAAAACACATATTTTCTTTTAAATAAAGAAAAAAACAGCATGTGTGTAAGACACACTATAAAAGTAATACTTGTGTATTACCTATTAATTATTCATCAAAGTTTTTACCCTCACCACTTTTCGTCACACAAAAATTTGGCAGATCAGAATTTCAAAACACTCCCATAAGAAGTTTGACTTCAAAGGTTCCACCTGCTAAGCAACCTGACGGGTAACTGTCTAAATCAGGAAGGTTCACATTCAAACTTGAACCAGAAACAAAACTCAGTGGCTGACCTAAAACCTCCCGCCATATTATTTTATTGGGTACCTGCAGAATGATCTCAAACATCCAGCGGTTTAGAGTGGTTATTTTTCGAGCAATTAAACACGCTCGGGGAGCTCGCGATTGAAATTTTCATTTTACATGAGGGTTGATGGTATTGCTGCCTCATCCGTTCTATATTAGGGTATGTGAATTAGGACTCGAGGGATGTTATAACATATGATGTAAATTTGAAGACAAATAAAAAAATAACAAATTACTTGCTGTACATAGTTTTAGTTTAGTTTAAGGAAATATAGGCAATTGGTCCGTAGTTTTAGAAGGATGAAAAAAAAAAAATTTGAAGACGAAATATAAAGAACTGAAAAAAAACATAAATTGTATTTTTAGTGGTAGGGATTTTCCTATTTACCAATATAGCTCCAGCTAAGTAAAGAATTACGTAAGTTTTGGAACTCTAAAATACGATTTGTTAATAATACCATATGGCCTTAGGTATCTTATTAGCTAATTATTTGTAACTCTGTTCCAGCCTAGTACGATCCGACTGACCAGAAAGCTCTCTAATAGGATTTCCTTTGATAAACCCTGGATCATATTCATAACTAGGGCAGGAGGGACTAAAACGAAAGTTTAACCAACTTTAGTTGTCTCTTCATCACGCAATAATGCAGCGCGTTTTCTACTGGTTTTATAAAGCTGTGTTAACTAAAACAAATGACATTCAATTCATTGCATTTCATGTGTCTTTTATACGCAGACATATAGCACAATTGTGTCATTGGTAATTGTATTTAGCCATACTGTGTAACAACGAGACAAGTATAAAATCAAAAGTAGCTCATCTTAATAATTAATATCCGGATGACCGAGCTTTGCTCGGATTTTTGTTTTTGGTAGAATGTGTTTGAATTTGTAGCCTCAGAAAGCTCCATCTAGTGTCGAGTATAAACAGTTTTTTACATCGGTCATGGCGTAATAGATGGCGCTGATAGTTTCTTAAGCCCGGTTTTTCAAATGCAGTTTGGAAACCGAGCATTTCTCGGACCTGGAACGTTGATAAATCGATTCCTTGGGCCGAAAACCCCCTAATCTGTAACTTTCATGAAAATCGTTGGAGCCGTTTCCGAGATCCTGATTACATATATATATATATATATACAAGAATTGCTATCTATCTATCGGCTTTCCGTATCGCAGCATCACTTCGATTAGGCGCATCGTGTTGTGCTCCACACCGCTGTCAGTGCGGTACTGCTGTTGACCGGCTCGGTCATCACGGTTTGTCTTGCTCTAGGAGTGCAGGACGTATTCCCCGCCACGCGAGTCTTAATGATATCATACGTCGGGCTCTTACCACCGCCAACTGTGCGGCTATTTTGGAACCAAATGGTCTAGCGCGTGATGACGGTAAAAGGCCTGACGGAATGACCCTGATTCCATGGAAGATGGGACGGCCTTTGGTTTGGGATGCAACTTGCGTAGACACCCTAGCACCGTCTCATCTTTCTGGAACTAAAAATAAGGCTGGTGTTGCGGCTGAATCAGCAGAGACTCTCAAAAGGCGCAAATATAGTAATCTTGATAGTGGTTATATATTTGTGCCTTTTGGGGTTGAGACGTTGGGACCGTGGGGACCGGGAGCACATACATTCTACAATGAATTAACAAAGCGTTTGGTCGAAGCAACTCGTGACCAAAATGCTGGCAAATATTTTGGACAGAGATTGAGTATTGCCATTCAACGTGGCAATGCTGCCAGCATTTTGGGTACTTTGCCTACTGGTAGCGGTTTATTAGATTAAGTTTTGTACATATTTATATCTAATTATAGTTTTTTTTTGTTTAATTTTAATTTAGTTTTTAGTTTAATGTAATGTATAATAATGGTATAAGTAATTAAATGTTATTTATTGCAATAAAAGAATTGCTCGTTTAAAGATATTAGATAAGATAAGTTTTCTTCAGTTTATTGTATGAGTTGAATTCAGGGACTTGTTTATAGTTATGCTTATTTTATCTTGGTATGGTGTTTAAAAATACAACTTACTATGTATATGCACTTGTTAAATACTTTATTTTAACATAATGAAAGGCTACCATTTGTCCAATAGGTAAATCACTTTATGGTAAGTGATGATGTGGTGATTATGGTGAACATGCTAAGCCAACCATGACAGGCTTTTAGGGACAAATCAGTATTTTTATTTAAAAAAAAACCATCCTACTAATATTATAAATCCGAAAGTTTGTGTGTGTGTGTGTGTAAGTATGTACATATGTTTGTTCCCTCTTCACAATATAACGGCTGAACGGATTTGGAATTTACATAGCTTATACCTAGGATTAACACATAGGCTACTTTTTAACTTTATAATAGCGGGCGAAGCCGCGGGGCACGACTTATTATAATGTTTAAAATGTTTATGTGTAGTACGCACAAAGTTAATCTATCCACGCGTGTTTTAGACGAGCGTATAAAATGCGTGTCCTATAGAGACTCCCAGTTTCTACTCCCCTTTAATTGAGAGTAGGTGTACCCGGAAACTTTGCAGAAAAGTTTCATAAAATATCCGCTGAAATTAATTTGAGAGCCGTCAGGAGTTCAGTGTGGAAAGGGGATACGACCTTGGCAAAAAGTAGGTTTTTGTTTAAAATATTAGCCTTTCGGTGCCTCGCTAACCGCTGGCGAAAGGACCCTTTATAATAACGTGAGTTATATTTTCGAAGCTGAAAGCTTACGTTTTTATGTTTAAATTTTTCTCTTTAGAAACTGACAATTAATAAGTTTCTTCTAGGCAAGCATGCTACATCATCGAAAATATAAAGTGTTTTTAAATTCCCATTTCGTTTTTAACACATAATTCGTAGTATTTATTTGACATAAAATTACATCATAACGTTGTTACACGATTAGAAACAATTTATTGCTTGCTGGTTTAGACAAAGTGTCAAACGACATCTATTTATGGTTGACATACCTGCAGTTCGTTTGAAGCGTTTCGCTTATACGTTTGTCATACGTACTGTGAAGGAGTGGAAATCATTATCCTAATCTTGTTAAGTCTCCCCGATTGTATTGATGGGGTCAATACAATCGGGGAGACTTCAAGTCAAGAGTGATTAGGTAATCTTTTAGGCAAGCATGTTACATTTGCAGGGTTATTTGTAAAATATCAGCAAACTCTCGGATCTTGTTTTTGCTCTATATCTTAGCTCATTTAAATCTACAACTTTTTTCTGAATGCTACTTTTTCGTAATAATTAAGATGATGTATTCTATACAATCTATAATAATTAACAGTGGTTGAACTGAACTGTCCCACAAAGAAGCTGTCAATACGCTTCGTTATATGCATGCCAACGACAGTTAACACTTGGCACCTTTGATTTGGTAGAGAAGATATTAAAAATAATATACCTATTTGAAAATTTATCTGAAAAATCGTATAACATGATTTGAAATAGCCGTGACAGGCGTTGTATCTATGGTTGGAATGATATTCCAAGAGGTTTCTGGCATTTTACAAATTACTCTGCATCTCCGCATCATTATTATCCATCAGGTCAGATAATGCTTACCTTTCGAGCATAAAAAAGGAGAAAATATAGTCAGTGTCGACGTACTAACGTAGAAATCTTAATCTATATATAAAAAATCAATTGACGTTTGTTAGTTTCACAAAAACTCGAAAACGGCTGAATCGATTTGCCTAATTTTGGTTTTGAAATTTTTGTAGTCCAATGATAAAAGGTGAGAAAATATAAAGAAATTGCAAGGAAAGTAGTAAAAACAACTATTTTATTTTAGCATACCAACTATTCGTACCTGTCAAAGATTAGACACAAAATTTAAATCTGAACGCATTGACCACAGGTAAATTTTACATATATGTTTGTTGTCAAATATTGGTGAATCCTTGGATACTTACCTTCTTTATTGGCTGTATGAAGTTCGCTAGGTCAGCAGAGCTAGTGCTTGATATTTATGATTTCTTTGGTCGAGTATTTTTAAAGACCCAAAAATTCAAACATGTCGAGAATAAATTGTTTCAATTTAGAAAATACATAACAAACAAGAGCGCTCGTCTCTTTAACAAGGGATGAGTACCATTTCATGAGGATGTGAAATTAGGCTCTTTTAACCAAACCTTACATTTCAAATTAGGCTTATTTAACTTATAAAATACACTAGTAGATGTGCCATGGCTTCGCCCACGTTTATCAATTTAAGAAGTAACCTATGTGTTATTACCACCTAAACTATCTACATTCAAAATGTCATCAAAATCGGTTTATTCGTTGCGGAGATAGATTCGCACACACTTTCGCATTTAAGATATTTGTAGGATCTCATGCATACACAGTTTTTCTCTCACACACACACACGTATACACACACCCCATACAACACACACTACAATGCACACAATTTTGTAATCATTTTAAATCGATTTTAATCAACTACACGGTAGAAGGACGATTCAACAATGAAGACCAATACGTATACTCTATTTTGTGTGAAATATATACTCATTACTCATATATACTAATTTGAATTTTGTATAGTAATCGTTAACGCCTTCTGAATAAGTAATGTACAGACTTGCCCTAGTGTAGAGATCAATACCAACTTTGTTATTTATATAAGTTTGTTTTAAGTGAATATTATGTTTAGTAAATGTAAACTTTAAAATGCTACAAACCCACAGACAAATACACAAACACACATATCACAGATAAATATAGATACCAGCCTTCAGTGTTCCTAGCTAATTATTATATTATTTGGTTAATTTCACTTTACCATCTAACTAAATTTGTCCATTTTACCATCTAACAACAAGACAAACTGTCAAACGTCATCCATATAGTTGACATACCTCCAGTTCGCTCGAAGCGTTTCGCTTCTACGTTTACCATCTGTACTGCAAAGGAGTGGAACTCATTGCCCTCATTTTTGTTCCCCGAACGGTATAATCTGGGAGTCTTCAAGTCAAGAGTGAATAGGTACCTTCTAGGCAAGCATGCTACATCTTCGGCCGCATCATCACTTACCACCAGGTGAGATTGTGATCAAATGCTTGCCTATCAGGCAAAGAAAAATGCTCCTAGCTTCCCCGCTTATGGTGACGTTAACTTTTTAAATTAAACATAATAATTTCAGAAAGGATTAATTAACATCCCAATCATTGTTCTGCGAGCTCAAACCGTGGTACGTAAGCATTAAAAATGTACCTGGCTGAGTAAGGCGGGTAAGGTGCTTAGTCAGCGGAAGAATCTGGAGAGCTCTTAGATAATTAATGCAGGTTAATTAAGGTATGTGCTGAGTTCATATTTTGTTAAATACAAATTAAAGTAGTCGGCCCTTGTGAAGATTTTACGGGATAGATTTGCTCAGGCATAAAATCTCAATCGTTTATTTACATGGACCGCAAAGAGGCACTCATGAAAGTTAATGACTCTACTGCCAGATTCGCAAAATTACAGCCATCTCGAGAAGAACCTGGCATGAACACAGCGGCGCATTTTTTTTTAAATTCAGTCCTTAACACTAATACTTAATTATATTAACCAAGGTATATCTATATTGGCCTCGATTCTGATGTCACACACTAAATTAAATTCAAACTATTCCTGTCTTTTACAAAATAGGAACACAAGACAGAGTTAGCATACTGCTGTGCTGTCAAGTTAGTCAGAACTTAGATGTCTATGCAAGCTGAGTCGAGTATGTGTTGTATTGGTGTTGACTAAAAACAAGCGCCTTTCTGCTTCTGCTGTTCATATTTTAATTGATAAACTAGCGTGACAGCACTAAAAAGCATGTTATCTCTGTCTTGTGTGTTATTTTTTAAGAGACAGGGATAGTTTACATTTAATTTAGTGAGTGTACTTCAGAATCGAGGCCATTATGTAGTCGCTAGAAAGCGCTTGTGCAGTTTGCCTCCATGCATCCTTGTCATTAATGTAGTCAATCGTTTTATAATAAGCTTTCCTAATTAATGGTCGTTTTATTATAGACATGCATACATACGAATAGTACCTGAGTAAAGGTATCTAATAAATTGAGGTTTTTCTTTTAGAGAAATAATCGTCTCGATATTCTTTATGATCTGCCAGAGTAAAAAAATGTGTTGTTTTATTATTCAAAATACAATCGGATAATTTAAAATGTGTCCCAAAGAAAATTAACAGAAAAACTTAGGGAAGATAAGAAAATACAAGTGGCTCTGTGAGGTAAAGATCTCGTTAGTCTGTTTTTGCATAATTAGCCTCGCATCCCCACCATTTAAACAAAAAAAACAAAAAACTGAATTGACATAAAATCCATACAAAGCTTATCACAAAATTTTACGAGAATCGGTTGAGAATCTGACCTGTAAAGGAACAAGCTGAAACGGCGACGCTTTGTTCGCTGTACATATTGACTCTCGATAGTAATCATTATCCTATATACAGAAAAAAAACTAAAATCTTCAATTTAATAAAAATTCTGTGCAGCACAATATTATATTAGGTATTTCAAATCCTTAGAAGTTAAAAATGTAATTCATACGTTTAATGAATATGCGATCAAAAGCTTTCGAGTGCCTTAAATTTTACACCCAAAGCGAAAAAGTAATAAAAACATGGAATCAGTTTACGCCAGAGAAAATGTAGTTTTCACGACCTAAAAAGAATTTCAACCTCGAGTTTAAATATAGTAGAAATGTAAATAAAGATTAAGAGTTGGGACATCTATACTTATAATAAAACTGTTCGAGGTCAAATTCTGTACAATGAAGATATTTTGAAAATGTTTCATGGAGGACAGTCTACTATTGAAACGGAAGCAAAATATGTATTTAAAAAAATTTTTGTCTGTCTGTCTGTCCTCCTGTATCTTGAAGCACTATCACGCCAAAACTACTAGGTGGATTGTAATGAAATTCGGTGATATTATAGTGTGTTCTCCGAGGTATTACTTAGAATACTTTTTATTCTGACGTTTTTATTAGTTTGGGTTTAACAGCTTTTTTCCCTAACTACAGTATATAACTTTGTAATTTCCTGTAAATGTATGAAGTTACCAACTTTACTTTGCATTTGATGCAATCAATGCGATCATGTACATTGCAGATATTTCGAATATTTATTCTAACTTCGGTACGTACGTCATGGGTTTTGTACTTTTTAAATTGCATAAATAAACACCTACAGTCATATTTGGTGCAACTCTGTGCTTTATGTACAGCGTAAAATGGCAAAAGAGGGGCCTACCGCATGCACATATTCTTTTATGGCTGCAAAAAAAAAATCGTATGAATGACGTCGATAGCATAATTAGCGCTGAATTTCCAAACCCCAGTGATGATCCGTCCTTGCATGCCATCGTAAAGGCGCATATGGTGCATGGTCCATGCGGTACTCTTAATAATAACTCCCCCTGCATGCGAGATGGGCGTTGTACTAAGAGGTTCCCGAAAACACCTGTCCAGCAGACAGTGACTGGGGAGGATGGTTACCCATCCTACCGTCGCCGTTTGCCTTCGCAGGGAGGTTCCTCTGCGACCATGGCTGTACGTGGCCAAGAAATCTATGTGGATAACCGATGGCTTGTGCCGTATTCTCCAGTCCTGACAAAAACATTTGAAGCACATATAAACGTTGAGATGTGTAACAGTGTGAACTCGATAAAATACATATGCAAATATGTCAATAAAGGAAGCGACCAAGCGACAATTGCTGCAGACAGCACCAACAGCCGAGATGAAGTTAGTCGCTACCAATCGGGTCGATACATTAGCTCTTCGGAAGCTGTTTGGCGGATTCTCAGCTTTCCAATACATGAGCGCTACCCACCTGTTTCACATCTCGACATTCATTTGGAGGGCCAACACAGAATTTATTTCAATGAAGATAGCGTCGAAGAGAGACTACTAAATCCAAGACAAACAACTTTGTTGGCCTTTTTTCGACTATGCCAAACCGATGATTTTGCAAAAACAATATTATACGAAAAAGTCCCTGCCTATTACACGTATAATAAACAACAAGGCGAGTTCAATCGGCGTAGAAGAGGTACAGCAGTGGAAGGTTTTCCCGGTGTGTTTAGGGAACACAATTTGGGTAGAGTATACACAGCGTACCCAAACAATACGGAGTTGTATTACTTGCGGTTGCTTCTGCATACTGTTCGTGGCCCGACGTCATTCAGTGGGCTACGAACAGTGAACGGCGTAGAACAACCTACCTATGTTGCCGCATGCCGGGAACTACATTTGCTGGATGATGATCAGCACTGGGATGCTACACTAGCTGAGGCTTGCATCAGCGACAGTCCACGACAATTGCGCCATCTGTTTTGCATGATGTTGGTGTTCTGTGGGCTTGCTGATGCCTTACAGCTTTGGCAGAAATACCAAAATGC
This sequence comes from Lomographa bimaculata, assembly GCA_948107665.1. Taxonomy (NCBI): domain Eukaryota; kingdom Metazoa; phylum Arthropoda; class Insecta; order Lepidoptera; family Geometridae; genus Lomographa; species Lomographa bimaculata. The sequence goes on along the minus strand of OX403585.1, from coordinate 21,442,957 downwards.
GTTGGCAGAAGATTACATTTGGAATGGTGCAAATCCCGGTACGTCTCACAATAAATGCCTTAAGAAAATTCAAGGTATGGTTTTCTCAATCGGTGGGAATAGCCTCACAAGCTATGGTTTGCCAGAACCTGCACCTATTCCAGACCAAGTACACCCTGCTAACCGGGAGTACTTTTCTGAGACCAACCATGACCCTGCAGAAATCGCGGCAACTATCAGACATGGACTGCACCGAGTAACTGTTGAGCAACAGGCAATTTTTCATCAAGTATGCAACAGTGCCGTGAACATTACAGGAGATATGTTTTTCTTGGATGCACCCGGGGGAACAGGTAAAACATTTCTAACCAAAATAATCTTGGCTCAGATACGCAGCCAAGGCAAAATTGCCTTAGCTGTGGCGTAATCTGGCATAGCTGCTACATTGTTGCCAGGAGGAAAAACAGTCCACGCCATGTTCAAAATTCCTATACAATTGGAGACTTCTGAAACACCGGTGTGTGACATCTCACGCAATAGTGATAAAGCACAGGTTCTACGTGGGTGTTCTCTAATTGTATGGGATGAGTGTACAATGGCGCACCGCAAAGCAGTGGAGGCTGTAAACAGGACGGTAGAGGACATAATGCGAGACGACCGGCCCATGGGAGGTATCACAATGTTGTTTTGTGGAGATTTCAGACAAACACTGTCTGTAGTCCCACGCGACACAAGAGCTGATGAAGTTAATGCATGTTTGAAATCGTCAAGTCTCTGGCCACAAATACATCGGCTTCATCTTAGCACCAACATGAGAACTCAAATCGGCGGCGACAATAATGCTCAAGAGTTTTCCGATTTGTTACTTAGTATTGAAAATGATACGTTTCCAACAGAAGAAGGAAAAGTTAGACTTACTTATGTCAGATGGTTCCTTCTTCTGAAGAACTAATCCCAGCTGTCTATGGTTATATTGAACAAGTGATAAATCGTGAAAACTCTTGGCTTTGCGAGCGTGCCATACTCACGACTCGAAATGACCAGGCAGCAGCTTTGAATAATAAGATACTCAGTCGCGTCGCTGGTGAAGCCACCAACTACAATTCTATCAATAGGGTAGTAGAGCAAGATGAGGCTACTACTTACCCAATAGAATTTTTAAATTCGTTGTCGGCCCCTGGGCTGCCATCGCACTCAATAAGTTTGAAAGTTGGAGTGCCAATTATCCTGTTGCGTAATTTAAATCCGCCCAAATTATGCAATGGAACTCGACTGAAGGTAGTTAGGTTGCAACAAAACGTCATAGAGGCAGAAATTTTGACTGGATGTGGTACTGGGGAACAAGTTTTCATTCCCAGGATTCCGCTTATACCGAACAACTATCCTTTCCGTTTCAAGCGGGTCCAGTGTTCCCCGTGAGTTTATGCTTTGCAATGACAATAAATAAAGCGCAAGGCCAGACTTTGCGCACTGCGGGCGTGGACCTCACCTCCAGCTGTTTCAGCCACGGACAACTGTATGTGGCAATGTCAAGGGTGAGTGAAGCAGAAAATATGTTTGTGTACTGTCCCGACGGTGTCACTCATAATATAGTGTACAGAGAAGCTTTGTAAATGAAGGTGTCATCGCCGTGACACAGATACAAATACAAAATTTATTTATTTAACAAACAAGATAAATACAATAATATAGAATTGCCCACGAACCCCGCACAAGGACAAGCCTGTACCGCGGGTGACACACACCTTCATTTACAAAGGCAACATAACGGACATATACTCCAATTAGTGTTAAGTGGATTCAAGTAAATCACCCTGATGGTAAGCATCGCGGGTTCCAGATTCAGTGTAGGTAACTTGCTCGGTTGAAATAGTGAAAAACCAGCAAGGTTATCCGAAGGTGTAAACCGTTTTAAAGGAGTTCAATAAGTCAGAACACGCGTGCAACGCCGCGGGTACAGCTAGTTAAATATAAAATGCTAAAGGCAGTCACTTTTATTAATAAAATACTGTAAGAAATTTTGTCATAAATTAAAACAGTAACAAATGCTTTCACGCTTACAGTTCCACACAAAGTTCAAAGACTTGTATCGTGAATGACATTAAAATCTCACACCCACACCTAAACACACACTCACACACACACACACAAGCGTCCAGGACCAGAAGCCCACATTACCCGTGGTAAGATAAATTGTAATCTTGACGAGAATTGAAACCAAAACCCGCAGCGCAGAAAGCAATGACTTACCAACTGCACCATCAGAATCGTATCCACGATGTAGCATGACAAACGGGCAACTAAACGTACAGCCATGCGACGTCGATATATGATAGATATTGCGCTCGAAGCGTTTTTCTTCCACATCAGTTTCAGTAGAACTCCTTGCCTAATTGGTTTCCCGATAAGTATAACCTAAGAGTCTTCAAATTATGAGTAAACGTTTGAACATGGAAACGCAGCAATGTTCATAAACATCTCCCAGCTGCTTTTCTGCTGAAGATACCTTGGTTCCTTGCTTGTTCTGATGGCACCCGCGATATGAAATGTGGTGAATTTTAATGCTAGGTTCACGCTATAACGGCGGCAATTCACTACCTACGTACCCAACTAACTACTTACCTACGTAACCCTTAGTTTTCGAGCCACGAGTGAATAAGAAAGTAGTAAGCTAGTCTATCAGAGATAAAACAACATTAATACAAATATGATGTACAAACTAGTAATCCAATAATCCGGTAATAAAAAGTTGTTTGCTTCAAATAATATAATGGCAGTCGTTTGTTTATCGTAGAAATTTACAAAACAGCTGTGGTAATATCCTAAAGTTCAATTTCAAAGTAAAATAAATAACTTGTTAGCGTACCGGTGTAGGAAAATGTGAGAGCCACTGACTCAAATCAAAATAATATTTTTTTACATATAAATTACAACTTCTAAAAATCCATCCTGTGCCCTTAAAAAAGAAACTCACCTTTGGAAAGAATGCAAATTGAGCTAATTTAAATACTGTGTCATTCGTATAACTCGTGCTTTTTACAAAAAAGATCCAGTATTTGTTTTAAAAAACGGTATAAATAACAACGTAAAAACGTAAGCCCTAGACTCTTTTGCCGTTTTATACGAAACTTTCGAAAATTATTGATCGTTTCTAGAACATAAACAATTTTGCTGTTCCAAAACATACTCAGAAAATATTGTTTTTTAAAAGCATGTGATCAGCAGCATGTTCAAATTCAAAAAGAGAAATGATAAAAATGTTCATTATTCCGTAAAACAAACGTTGGATAGAGGAAGATTTGCTTATATCATTTTTTGTTATTTTGTTCAACGGTTTCAGAACAATGTATTCGCATTTTCAAGAACGGGGATATTAATAATTTCAGGAAATTTTCATCAATGAAAATATGCGGGTGCCGAATTTTGAATTCCCATTTTATGGACGAGTGTTCAAAGACGAAGAAATTGAATTTAATACATTGAACTTTGTTAAGATCAAGGGAGTTGTAATTAATGAGATTATTCGGACTTTTAATCAAAGAGAAATTAAGTATGGCATGCTTCGGATAATGTTCATAATGGAGATAATTATATTTGATTTTGGATTCTCTTGCATTTTAATTTCAACAAAAGTTTAGTTTCATAAATCATAGAGTTAGATATAAGCGACATCAGGCAACATTATGTATTTTTTTATTACTTAAGAATAGAAACCGAGAAACATATTTGTTGGAATACTTGTATCATAAATTCAGTAATGATATAATAATATGAAGGACCGCATCAGGGATCTTCGCACCGTCAAGTAATGCTCAACTGAATTTAGTTTTTTACCGACTTCCCAAAAAAGGAGGAGGTATACTCAAGTCGACTGTATTTTTTTATGTGTTTTACCTCATAACTTCTCTCCACGTGAGCTGATTTCGAATTTTATTTTAGTTTGAACGATGTTGCTTTTTAATTGGTCCCATTTAAATTTGATCAAGATCTGATCATTAGTACTTGAAATATCGTCAATAACGCCTATTTTGTGACGAATAATGCATACTTTGACGATGTTCTCGTTTACACGACTTTAAAAAGTTACCTCATAACTTCTTTCGTTGTGAGCTGATTTTGATGATTTCTCTTTTAGCTTTCGAAGCTGGTGCTTTTTATGTAGTCCCATTAAAATTTGATTAAGATCTGATCACTAGTTTTTGAGTTATAGTCAATAATGCGTGTTTAATATATTAAATTTGATCAAGGTTCCGAAGATAAAGCGGTGAAGTCGGTCTTTTTAAGCTTTGCTTGCGTTTAATTATTATAGAGGCTATAGATTTATATTTTTTCTGATAATAAAAGCATCCTTACAACACCACGGTAAAAACGGCTACTTTTTATTCCATAGCTTTCGAAAGCGCAACGTCACATGATTGACGCCCCGCCCCCAGGGATTTGATTAATTCCTTTAATTAAAGCCGAGGGGAACGTGTGTTCGTATTTAGAATAAAAATCATTTCTCTCGCAATTTTCGGACCAGAATCCCCCCGACGGGGGGTTGGTAATGGGGAGAGGAGGTGAAGTAATTAATGATACAGTTAGAGTGTCGATAATTTGTGGCCGTACGTTTCCACGATATGTGCTATTCAGTTGATTGGTGCTCTGTAATTGCCAATTGTATTTTATTTTGATATGGAAACAATGTAAATAGATCGATTTTGTTTTGTTTTGTGTGAGTTTTGTTTGTTTAATGCCAGTGAAAGTTAAATCAAAATTTGTTTATTTAATTGGTGTGCTGGACTATTAGTATGACATACAAAAAACAAATTTTAATGTCCTAACAATTCGATAACATCTCTTCAGTTCGGTAATCTTATTACGAGGAGGCTACCCAATGGAGCATATATACAAATTTTACCCAAAAATCAAAATCGTTTATTGACATGGGCTCCAAAAAGCACTCCTAATCCACACAATCCGATGTATTACAACTTGACGCGAGTGCAAACTCACAAAAACTATAGTATTTTTTTATATATAGTATATATAGTACAAATATAATATTATTTTTATATTTACTATTATTATTTTAATACTATACGTTTACGTAAAATTTTCTAGCTGTGCTTCAAGCTATAAATGTGTTATTTACTTTTTTTTATTGAATTTTTCTGATGTAAAAAAAGGAGTATTTTATGTCCTATGCGCGAAATGCCATGGTGAGCCGTTTACATGTTTTAACAGATAATACAAAAAAAAATTCGAAGGAAACGTATGTAGTCACACACACCACTAAAAATAACTTGAAACTAGCAACTAAGTTCCCTCTTCTAGCCAAACTTTATTTATTTCATCCTCCACATTGACCTCCGAGATTTGTTATAGGTCGCTGATAAAATATAACTTGAAAGTTTCAGTTTAGTTAGCAGGCTTCGCTTCAGCGAATCTGCTATTGGTGTTTTCTTTAACTTTTGGAGAAGTCCTAAAACAATTTTAGGGTGGACCTGACTAGGATGTTTGCGGATTGGGTGGAATTTTTGTTTGTTTAAGTAGTTGGACTTTTGCGGTTATAAGTGTTATTATTTTATTGCGGTATAATACGTAGCTGCGAGAACAAAGTGATACGCTTCTGTAATCATCCATACGGCGAAGGAGTGGAACTCATTGCCTGACTCTTCGTTTCCTGAACGGTATAATCTGGGAGTCTTCATAAAAAAAACGTGTGAGTGCCTTATCAATATTTTCATTTATATTATTTAATTGCCGTTTCTGTCCTTGAGCCACAGTTTTACATTCTTTTAGAATTTTTAGTTATTCAGTTGTAAAGTTTAGACGCTTACTGTCTCTGACAGACGGACGGACGGATAAAATGCTGAACCACCCAAGTTAACTGAGAGATCTCACATGATCATCAAAAGCGTAGTAAACAAACAAGTGCCATTTAATAAATTTTAAATATGTTTATGTATGAACGCTGACGTTCATAATTTATATACCATCAGAGCCTCCATCTCATCCAATTAAACTATCAAACGTGGCAATTGACCTCATTAACATCTGATACACAAATAGCAATCAGAACCACTCAATCTGACGTTAAGACGTGACGTCGAGTGACGTCTCATTCCGGCGTGTCGCGTCACGCTCGGATGCGTGACAAATGACGCGCGACGTCGCGAGACATGCCATTATTGGGGTCGCAAACAAGTGTCTTGTAATCGAGGAGGGATCCACTTGAAGATGTAATATTTTTTAAATATATTAATATCCGTTAAATAATTTTAACGACCCACTTGGCGCTGCGCAGTGTCTGCACTCTGCGCCGTCGGCCTCGGGTTCGATTCCCGGCACGAGCACAATTTTGTTTCCCAAAGGGCATTTGAGTTTCTGGTTCTGGTTGTGATTGTGTGTGTAGTGTGTAATATGTAAATGTTTCCGGCACCGACGTTACAACTATTCGAACTTAGTGTGGGCTTTGATTGTGAATGTGTTTTATAAATTGCTTAATTTTTTTTTCATTTAACATTTCAGCTTACATTAAAATAATGAAGAATCGGTTGAGAAATGCAGCCTGTAAAAGAGAACAGCCGGACATCCGGACATAATATGAAAGCTATTTTGCCCAAGCTGAAATGGAAATGCTTTGCTCGCGCGACTCCCTCGGTCAATAAATGAAGGTAATTGAGATAGAAAAGGCATATAAGTATATAACCTTACTCGTATATAAGCTTATATGTGGTCGAAAGTTATATGTCGCTGTCATATAAAAACTATTATATCTACTGACGGACTATATAGTCGATCTTTGTCTTGTCACACTTACAGCTTTGATTCTAAACGCTGCAAGCGAGAGTAGCATCTGCAAGCTTGATAAATATACTAAAAATAAAAAATTACATGTTTAAATTACCTAACAAGTTCTAGTTACCAAAAATATGATGCTCTATCTAGATTTGCAGTGTTAAAGCGTAGCTTTGCATCCTGTGACGTCATCGCGGTCCGCGGTCATAGAGCTACAGAGCGAAACTAAAACAATGTTTGAATTCTGTCATAATTTATGTGTTAACGGGATCAACGCATAAAATAGACATAAAATATACCTTTAGAAACGAATCTAATAGAACAGCACGAATGTGTAAGCACGCGTAGCAGTCGTAGCTGCGTACGTGCTACATACTCCTACTTTCGTAGCATAACGTAGCATCACGTAGCGCCGTAGCAGTATGCGCCGTTCTCAACGGCACAGTTTACGACAAAGGAAGGCAGGGTAAGAAGATAAAGACATCATTTTAGATAATTATATCGCAAGGAAATAAGATATAGCGACATATTTCATGTGAACACGGAGCTCGTAAAAAGTTATGCCTGCGAAATTGTTGAAGGTGTCGTGTAAGGTGTTGAAAATATTATTCACGTTTGAGTGAGTTTTAATGGAGCTTGAAAATGTTTTTTAAAGGTGATTGACTCGTTATGTATTTTTATCACGCAGGCTAAAATATATATATATATTTTTTTTTATTTGTGACATGCTATTGTTTGACCACTATCTCACCTGATGGTAAGTGACGATGTGATCGAAGCTGGTAAACACACTAGACCTGGAATACGAATAATTAAGAATAATAATAATATATATAACTTAAATCAATCAACCCCTGTCCGATTTACAAAAGAAATTTCAAATTTGCCAACATCGAAATTTTTTTATCATTCGATTTTTTTTTAACATTCTTAATACTGTGGTAAACTGTGAAAATTTTATTTGACTTTTTTATGCATCCAGGGTTATCGTAGTTCTATTTTAATCCCAGTGTAATTCTTGTATGTTTCTTTTATAAGTACCCGGATGGGTATGGATATATATATATATATATGTATATATATATTTATATATATATGTATATATATATTTATATATATATATAGTATAAAAGTATTAAATTACTGACTATTTATATAAATGCATAATATTTCATGTTTTTATTAGATTTATTTATGTTTTATTTTTGTAAGAAAAATAACTTTATTGACCTCGTAATAGAGAAAGAAATAATTAAAAACCCTGGCCAACATTCTAAGATAAGCTCAAAAATAATAAATACTTACTAATATATAAAGAGCGTTCCATTAGCTTATCAATTTTTAAAATCATCGTTAAAAGCGAAATATTGCTTTCGGAAATGGTTATTTATCGTCAGAAAATACGTAAAATACGTAAATTTCTGACTACGTTAATGTACGTTTTATAGTCTCGTGGATGTTTTGGGGCAGTTTTTATTCGACTGAAAGCCTTTTGAGTGAGTGGGAGATATATTTATTATGATCTTATAAGACCTTAATGGGGATAAAATACTTTTATGTTTTCTTGGCAAAGTCAGAATAAAGTGTAAGCTGTGAAATACTTCCAAGGATGGATTGATGGAGCACTTACTAACACAATTCTAAATTATTTAGATCGTTTCATATGTCCGTCATTTATTTTCTATTTGTTGGCAGATTAAGTGTAACGCGCTAAGCCAATACAGTGCGTATAAAAAGATGAATTAGTTTCGGTCCACGACACTACTCTCACTCTCTCTTTTTTTCTGTCACACGTTCATGGCTGGTTAACCTAAATGCATCGAGATAGCAAGTAAACCTCCGGTTTGTGAGCTACAAAATTATTGGCAAAATTTTATAAATTATTTAATTTTATACTTATTTTGTAATAAATTACATGTATCAATCTAAATTGGTTTATTTTTCTGTTTAAGATCAATTTACCAAGTTATTTTAATATCGGAAAAATTACGTGCGTCACTTGTATGAGTAATACATGGTTTATTTCTTGGATTTTTTCATCGCTGGTTTATGTCAAAATATTGTTGCCCTACAAGGTTAATTCCAAAAATCAGTAATAAAAATACTAAGTATTAATTAAAAATTGTTATTTAAAAAAATCTATGATGAATGCTTTAATATTTAGCAGTACACTCTTCCTACGGCTAAGACGATGATAATGATGAAAAAAAAAGACGTGTGGCTCTCGGGGACTGCCGCGGTAAAGCTATTGCATTTTTTATCAACTTATGCAATTATAATTAATTATTTATTTTATTTATGCAGTATTTTTTTTCCTGCCACCTAGATGCGAGTTGCTGAACTAAAGAGACAAGCGTGATATTTCAAAAAAGTCATTAAAAGTTCTGCTATTCATCGATAGATGGCAAAACTAAAAAGTAACACCGCTGTGCCGGTCGGAGTGGGGGGTGTTAGGTTATTTTCGTTACGGAATTTCTGGATTCGGTCTCCACTCTCAAGGCCCGCGATAGAAGCTATGCAATAGCTTAATAATACAACAGAGATAATGTAAGTAGGTACATCTGTGACGGTTGGATGAATGTGGATAGAATTTAGTAAATACGCCTAAATGATCTGTCTAGTTAAGACCCTAGAAAAGTACATTTTATCTTACTTATTATCCCAATAACGGTGGGTAATGCATGGGGTATAGCTGGTAAATAATATAACTAAAAAACGATTGCGTTACAAAATCTAAGCCAAGAGTAACGCCGGGTGGCGTGGCAGGGCCCAAACGATCGACGAGTCAGGACTGCGGAATGAGAAAGCTGCTAAAAATGTGTGTGTCCAGGAGTATTTCACTAAACCTTTGTCTTTTAACCCTATAACTCTAGTGAGACACATATTATTCTTTCTAGTATTTTTAATTAGAAATATAGTGTATGAGACCTTTTTAACTAACGCTTTATTCCTCTAAGTACAATGAAATAAAATTAACAAACAAAAAATTTTATACTGAAGTTACAAGAAAAATCATATCCTATAAATCACTTAAGTATTAATCATTACCTCAAATTACTTACTAATTTTCTTTCGAACTTCATTAAAAAGTTATCAAATTAAGTACATAAAATTAGTAATAATCACTTTAACCTCACTTCAAGCGTAAATTTGAGGCGCTTGAACAATGTTTGTAAACAAAAAAGTAAGGGAATAGAGAAGGGGAGAAGTGAAAAATTTAAGGGAAACTCGGATCATATTTTACAGGAAATTATAGAAGGAAACACGGAAGAATCATTTTTATTTGCTTGTGAAGAATATTTTATTTGGTGTAGGTATCATCTGTCTCGGCGAACATAAGATTGTTCTGAAATTTGAGTTTTAAATTCGAGGGTGGATAGGTATTTTCTAAGCAAGCGTGCTCCATCGTCGACGCATCAAATCAAATCAAAACATATTCACATGGGCCCCAAAGCGGCATTCATAAAAATTAATGACTCTACTACCAGATTCGCAAAATTTCTGCCACACATCGTCACTTAACATCAGGTGAGACAGTGGTCAAACGGTTGCCTATCACAGAAAAATTAACTTTTTCAAATTTTTTGGTTTCAATTGCGTCTAAGATTATAGTATTCATACCATTTGAAAAATTTACACAATAATGACTTTTTGCAATTCACTATAAACTAATTTATTACAGACTTGATCTGGTTCCAGATAGTTCCAGGGTTTGCTTGTCATGGTAGGTCCCTACCTACCATGACAAGCAAACCCTGGAACTTGGAACCCTGGAACAAAATGTCTGGCTGCCAAGACAGCTCCCTAGCTGTCTTGGCAGCCAGACATTTTGGGCCACTCGAAGGCATTCGACGTCTTAATAACTACCCATTGGCTTAGAGGTGGGTGTTCGCCTTCTAAGCAGGGATATCGGGTTCGATTCCCGGCGGCAACACAATTTTTCTCCCCAAGGATGATTTGTGATTCTGGTTCTGGGTGTGATTGCGTGTGTGATATGAATGTTTCCGGCACCCACGACACAACTCATCGACTTAGTGTGGGGCTGAGAGTTTAAAAGTGTTTATAAAAAAAACTAACTATGACCGATGGAGACTTCAAGCACGGTACTTAGTTCAATACACAATAAAATTATGGTCATCCATCCAAGTAGTCGCAACTGTGGCGGCAACTGCTATTAAAGCTGGTTCGCTTGTATGCTGAGCCGTGGTCACAAACACTGCTGCAAAGTGACTGCGCCCGCTTCCACACATGCCATCTGAGGCATCTTTAAAATCGCGACTGTAGCGGTCTTTATGGCAAGCAGCGTGTCGCAGCTATTAAAAACGGTCATACCACAATTTCTTGTTGTAACGTTATTCCAAAAATGACCACAGTCCAAACTAGATATGATACCTAATTTATATTACGTAAGTTAAAATGATACTCTAGTTTCATTAAAGTACGTAGTTGCTTAGTTAAGTGCTCGTTAACGAGAACGTTAGTTTTGAGACCGTTCTCTCCTAATTGACTTTTACTAAGTAAAATTTCTTTATTTAAATCTTCAATTTGCATACAAAAAGCGTACTTATTTGGACAAAAATACCCGCAGACATCGTGTGTTTGCCAAAAACAATGTAATTTTAAATTTAAGACAATATTACAATTGGACTTATTTGGTTTTTTGTCATTATGTAATTTGGACAGAAGTACCCTAAGCCATCCTATGTGTGACGCTGCACCTTGTGGTATGAAAGAATAATGTACACCAGTCTTATCCTCAGCCCGTATTAGAAATGTAAATTGTATTCCGCGGCGGATATCGGCGGCGTAATGGGATTTCCGCGGCGTATTTCCGGCGCAACAACCGCTCATTGAGTTTATTGGACCAGAATGAACATGAAATCGATATCGATGATTATTTTGAACAGGCGACCTCCTTGATACTGCATTTTTTTTTATTTAAACAAAGTTTCACTTATATGAGGCTTCTTATTCTAAAACCTAAGTGTGCAAAATATCATTTATTTTTTATCTACCCTTATCATTCATCGTTGAAAAATCGACGATTTCCATCTGGTGAGATTGTGGTCAAACGCTAGATTAGTCATAAATAAATAAAAAACCCATGTACATTCAAAATTTCATCCAAATCCGCTCAGTCGTTATAGCGTGAAGAGAAAACACACTTACAGACTTACATATTTACACACTTACGCACAAACTTTCGGATTTGTAACATTAGAGTTAAGTTCATCGAAATGTAAACAGCAAAATAACAAATATTAGAATACATCTTTATAATTCTAAGGGGCTTACTAGAAAGCTCCTTATCATTTTGCATAGGACCCAATTTCTCTTTAAATACAAATATATTTATTTTATAAAACATCAACTTGTACTGTTATATTCCTCTCTACTCCGATTCCAAAGTCTTCTAAGAAAAACATTGTGCTCATAACAAAATTTGCTGTTTCACGTCTGCCAAGATAAATTAAGTTATGCCTTACCCTATTTATTTGCAAGGCTTTCTTAAAGGTTTTGTTGTTTATTCAGACGCTCGGGGACCCATTGTCAAAAGGAAAACCGACTTGGCCTCATTCAATTTTGAGAATTATATATTTTTGCGCAAGAAATCTTAACGCCTCCATCCATCATTGAATTTAGACATGAAGTCTCGGGGAAATTAGGTAACGAGATTTATTAAGAATATAAAGAGAAAAAGACTTTTAAAATGAAATACATAATTTAATTCTAAACATTATTCTAACTCACCTTTCAAAAAAAAAATCGGTTCATCTGTTTAAGAGCTACGATGCCACACACACTCACAGTCGTTTTTGCGTCGGGGGTTAAAAACTTCTATAAATTTTATAAATAAACCGTTAAAACTCTCTTAAAACCTCGAAAGTAGTCGCTTATCAAGGAATTGGGTACATTGAGAGTTGTACTTAATGACATAGGTTGTGACATAGGTGATTCATCACCATAATAAAAATGTAGGCAAAGTTGTGGGTAATGATGGGGTGGTAAGAATGAGGTAGTTATTGTATAGTATCTATATTATAAAAGTCTGTGAAAATTTGCATGTAAAATAAAATGATCCAAAAAATTTAAATTCGCCAATAATATGTAAGTCTTGTTTAATATATAACATACATTTATAGAACAGAACAAATAAGGAAAACTATGAGATGGCAAATATTTGTTTCTATAGTTGATTGTAATAGAGTAAGTTGATTGTGAATGTTGGTTCACATAGTTAGGATTACAACAAGATGAATTTATCATTTTGAGTATAAGTACGTAAGTTATAACCTTAAGACTGTTTTGTGGACTTTCAGTAAAAATATAAAATTAACACATAAAAATGTTACATTGAAAATAGATAAGAGGACTTGGCCAGTCATTAACTCGTTCGCTGCCGCGTAGGTCATCGGTGACCTCACCTGAACTGGATCGAGACGCCGCCACGTAGGGCATCAGTGACCTCAAGGTAGATCTGAGTATGAAACTCATTTGTGAACCGTAAGCCATATTTACCGAACACTTCTCTATAGCAGGTGACCGGAATGGCGCTGTAGACCAATCCTCCAGTATGGTTTCTGAGTAATCGTAAATTTGTTGAAAGTGTGGGTGAAATTGCAAAGCAATTAAGAAAAACGACTGATGTGTGGGGATGACCGGAGGCGTGCCCTACCCGTTGCCTCCATAACGAATATTCACTTTTAGGTATTACAGCGCCGCGTAGGTCAATTATGACCTCACGAGGTTTTTTTAAACATCTACGGAACCCAGTTGCTGATCAAAACACTTTCAATATAGAAATGTATATTTTGATCTGCCGCTTATATTTCCACCAAAAAGTTTTTTTGTTTTTTTTTATCTTTTACACCACCGGGCGAGAACGTGTTAAACATACTCGTATAATTATGTTCTATCTCTTTAAAAGTAAAATCAGCCTTCAGGTAATTATTTATATAGCCGTTGTCGTGTGAAATACCTACCTCAAAGTCGCGTGAAACACGTTCTCTCGTTCGCGTCTCGAACTTGCAATAATAGGTACGACCGCGCATTGCTGTTTTTTTTTACCGACTTCAAAAAAAGGAGGAGGTTCTCTATTCGACTCTTTTTTATGCGTGTTACCTTAGATTTTTTTCTAGGTGAACCTATTTTGATGATTCTTTTTTATTTGAAAGCTGGTGCTTCCCATGTGGTCCCATTTTAATATGATTAAAATCTGACCAGTGGTTTTTGAATTATCCTAAATAATGCGTATTTAATTCATTAAATTTATGGGTTCCGATGATAAAGCTCTAAAGTCGGATTTTAACGCTTTGTTTGTAATAATTGTTCTGAAAAATCATATCTCTGAAAAATAATCTTTGTTCTGAAATACTGACTGACTGACTTAGAGACAACACACAGCCCAAACCGCTAGTCGTAGAGACTTGAAATTTGGAAGGTTCATTTGTTTTACTTAGAGGTGTACTAAGAAAGATTTCAGCTATGATCAATTTTTGTCAAGGGTGCATTAAAGTGGACCGATGGAAATGAAAGTTCACATCGAAATTTCTTTATTTATAAAGTTATACCGATGGAAATTGGTATTTGAGTAGTTCATTTAAAATAGAAAAATAATGCTATCAATATTTTTTTGCAATGGGGAAAAATTATGTCAAAAGTTTATTATTTATGAATTAAAGTGATCAAAATTTTATTGTATCTGAGGAGTAATTTCATTTATAAGTAATTACAGATAATAAGAAATAACTTCTCTAACGCGTAGTTAACTATGTTATAATAATACTAATATTATAAATCCGAAAGTTTGTGTGTACATATGTAAGCGTGTAGGTATGTTTGTTTTATCTTTACGATGTTACATAGCTTATACTCAAGATTAGCACATAGGCTACATTTTAACTTAGTTAACGGGCGAAGCCGCGGGACACTGCTATTTATTACATAAAAGTTGTTTCACATCGTGAAATCCATAACGCTATCAGAATAAGAACCAGCGTTCTTTCCTGAACCTCTTACGAGCTTTATAACTCTATTATGTTAATTTCGTCATATAACAAGATTCGAGGGAGTGTAGGATCTAATGTGTTCTGAGTTCCTGTATTTTCGTTTGCTTGTTTCTCTATAGCAGTATTGTCTCTTTACTAATTATTACAAGGATAATAAGAATCCATAATAAACGCTTTCACATTCCCAGCCCCACACTAAGGTAGATGATTTGTGTTGTGGATGGTTGAGCGTCTAAACTTGTCTTTAAGGGCAGTCTTCGATTGGGGCGATGCCAACCTGGTCAAGTATAATGCCATTAAGGCGCAGGCGTGTTTGTTCTCCGCTAAACGGAGTTAATTTGATTAGACTCCAACTTTCCGAAATGTATCCCTATCAGTAACTGACCATTTCGACTTACTCGGTATGACTTTAAGTCAAAGCTCAATTTTGGAACTTACATCGAGTTGAAAACCTAATTAGCTGCAAAAAAGCCGGGAATTCTTGCGAAGGTGAGACGGTACTTCACACCGGTACAGTTGCTCAATCTATATCAATCACAAGTCCATTCATGTATGGAGTACTACTGTTCTCATATTTGGGATGATTTAGGTAAGTACCAGCTTGAGGCTCTCGACACCATTATGCGTACTGCTAAGAGCAGCAAGCCGCTGAATAGTTCAAAACTTCAGAGCTTAGAACATCGCCGCATGGTACCTATTCTCTCGGTTTTTTATCAGATACGTTTCGGAGAGTGTGCCAAGGAACTACACAATCTAGTTCCTCCATCCCCGTTCTATAATCGGACAAGCAGACCATCTGCTAAGCGACACCGCTATATGGCATACATTCCACAAATGCGGACGAAGCGTTTTGCTTCCGCATTCATTGTGCGAACCGCAAAGGAATGCAACGCCTTAGTCGGTGTTTCCTGGTAAGTACAATATGGGAGTCTTCAGGTCGCGAGTGAATAGGTATCTTCTAGGCAATCTTGCTCCATCGTCGACCACATCGTCGCTTACCATCAGGTGAGGTAGTGGTAAAAAGCTTGCCTATCTTGAATTAAAAGCGTCATACAAGTCTTTGAACTTAATGTTGGACTGGGGCTGTGAATATTATATGTTTATTATTGTTCTATTCAGGCGTTTTCATAATTTATTTGAATTTTCTTATAGCTAAGTATAACAAAGTCACTTGACGTGGTATTAACTTGTTACACGCGAAATGTGACGATAAATAACGTGAAACCAAGACAATGTGTGACGAGGGGAATCCGCTTAGCGGTGTCTCATAATGTAAAATTCTATGTTTTTCATTTAACTAGGCCTTTGTTACGTTGAACATTTAGTCAATGTGAAGTTTACCTTTGAAATTAAACTTTTAATGAGTTGTTTTAATTAATTAGTTCATCGTGCCTACAAAACTTTTGTTGCAAGACGATCAATTCTCATCTAACTTTAAATTAGGATAAATTATCTCTGCGTATTGTATTTTTGTGGTAGAGCATTATCTTATAGATCTTAGTTAACTTTCGCGAGTAATTCAGATTGCAAACTATCTCAGTGATTTGGTTTGTTCTGATCCAACTGTAGGGACCACGGGCCATTTTCAATTCCCCTGATACAACCAGTTGAACTACAAAAATTGCCCGTTTGTACCACAGGATATAAATCGAATTGATTAAACTTTCTGCATTGACAAAGTTATGAAAACATCGCGGCACTTTCTCATCATTAGTCGGGGCCTTGAAGTTTGTAACTTCTAACTAATAGATAGCCGTCTCAAAGACTCGGGTTATAATGATACTGCGATGTCATCAATTTTAATGTCAACAGTTTCGGTTCGTAGAATTAGTTTGTAACTAGAAATCGATATTAACATCTACTATATTATGATAGATTTTATAATTTGAGTAAAACGATTACGCTCATCAGACTAATTTTATAAATCGGAAAGTGTGTGTGTGTCAGTGTGTAGGTAATATTGTATTCTCTTCACTGTAACAGCCGAACCGATATGGATGAAATTAAGAATGTGCTTATACCTGAGATTAACACATAGACTACTGTAGTGATAAATTTAGAAAGGAAAAATTATCGCTTGATGCGGGATTTGAAGCGATAATTTTTCCTTTCTAAATTTATCACTATAGTTCTGCCTAGCATGGCTAATGCTATATAAATAAAATCACATAGACTAATTTTAAACTTGATAAACGCGGGCAAAGGCAGGGCACGACTAGTCTGTTCATAAAAGATGCTTTGGTCGGGGTGGTAAACGTACTAGGCCAAGTATGTGACTGGCTATCACGAATAGCTATCAAACAAACAAACGCATTTACACTCACAGCACCACACTAAGTCGGAACACAACATAGAGCTTTGCGAAATATTGCGGATACTTGAATATGAACAAGCATCGACTCAGGCGAGAACGAGAAAGGATTTCATTACGAGGTTACCTTCACTAAACCCAAACCTGTTGTAGACTTAAATACTGTTATCAACGGATTGGCAAGAGTGTTTATTAAAGCAGTAATAGTCGCTTCAACTAGCATTAACGATATAAAACTTTGTTCAATACCACTTATTCGCGTTACGTCCTTGCCCAAATAAGATCGTTTTACTATTGATCCTACATCGAATCCTATTCGTTTGACAAGATATTACAAGTACGGTACGATTTTTTTGCATCCGACGCCATTTCACCGCCTCGATCCTTGTCCCTTTTTTACTGCCGTGTCTTCTATCTAGTGAAGGCATATCAACGGCAACCTAACACTCCACATCGACAACTTATTGGTAAAGAAATTTCGATCTTCTGGCGAGGAGCTAAGGCATCAATAGTTTTTCTTTGGTTTCGATTTCTTAGGCTTGCACTGGTGTGGATGAAAGGGGGAAATGAAACGTGTGATATGTAGATTTGCTGGATTACTGTTATTATTGTAAAGTGCCGTATTGTGGTTTAATGGAGTCGAATCGAATGTCTTTGGTAATGATGGGGGTGTTTCGGTCGGTTTGATTGCTTCTGGGGTGTTACGAAGTTAAATTGAAAAGTTTAGTTGTTTGGTTGGGTGATGGTTTTTCAGTTTTGATAGCGTTTTTAAACGAGTTTTTAACCGACTTCAAAAAAAGTGGTTCTCAATTCGACTATATTTTTAAGACTATATTAATATTGATCAATTGCCTATATTTCCTAAAACTGAGCTAAAACTATATACAGAAAAGACCTAAGTTATTTATCTACATATATAATTAGACTATATAATCTAGGAGTCTTCAAGTCTAGAGTGACTAGGTATCTTCTAGGCAAGTATGCTACATCTTCGGCCGCATCTTCACTTTCCATCGGGTGAGATGATTTTCAAATGCTTGTCTTTCTAGACATAAAAAAAAAGATTGGATTATTTCCAAAACTGAGAGCAAAAGAGCGAGAGCAATATGATCTTACCATGAACTAGCAAAAGCGTTACACCAACAATTATTTATCGTTTCATACTTATTATTCAATCACTCTGAATATATAGGTATTCATGATAACAAACTTTATCTGCTTTATTAGCATTCAAAACTTGAACTACAGATAAATTAATGTACACGTTTCGTAATTCTCGAGAACTGGATAAAGTTTCCAACAGTTTAACATTATTTCTAAAGTTACCTGAAGCGCCACATAATACGATTTGGAGTTTGAAAATTAGCCTTTTGTTAAATTACCTTTTGTTATTATGTTTAGATGAAGATATATATTCCATCTAGGAATATCTTTTTTATCTTTATCTTCAAGATTGAGCATTTTGTATTTTTACCCGACTGCCTATAGACTGCATAACGTCTTGATGAATTTCGACAATTCAGGTATCGTTATATTCGTCTTTAAAACCTAAGTGTTCTTAGATAAGTGTTTGAAATTAAAATAAGTAACAATAAAATAATTGTTTAAAACTTTTTTAAAGACAAGCTTTTAGAAATCCGCCATATTGGATTTAAAGTAACGTCACTTTATTTTTCGAGATATTCTTAGCAAGCCCTTTAATTTGACACCCATATTGTATGAGTGCATTAAAAATTACTTGTACTCATTTAATTAAAAAGGTATGTCAGTGAGATACTTCGAGATAGTAAACAAACCTACTGATTGTAAGACAACACAATGCATAGTTTTGCTCTCTTTCTTTCACTCTCTCTCATTCGACAAAAAGCTGTAATTCTTAAATAATGCCATACATAATAATACCATTAAAATTTGGCTTGAATATATCCCATTTAGGAAATATTTGGGTTTGCTTACGTCGATTAAAGCTTCAATAACATAATTTAAAAACAAATAGCTAAAATTAAGATATTAAGGCTGTAATCGAAGTTCAAATCCAAATATTTTCTAATTGGGAAATTTCAAGCTACATTTTTCATGTTATTTATTCGAGCCTATGTTTCCCCAATAAGTATAATTCGGGAGTCTTCAAGTCACAAGTAAACATGTATATTCTAGAAAACAAGCTCCATCGTCGATCGCATCGTCATATAACACCTTGTGAAATAGTGGTCAAATGTTTGTCTATCGCAAATAAAACAAAATTTATCCATATTTAATGTTATAGACAGCAAACCGTGTCACTCGGTCTAGAAATATAACAATATGCATGCGTCCATGCGTCAATAACGCATATTTTAACGATTTTAATAGAAATGTCCAATGTAAACAGCCGTGCTCGGGTCTATGTAAAAATTCACAACATTTGCCTTGTCATTGTCATTTATCAAGGTACCTATTTACAAGTAACATCTGCAATGCAGCATTTTGCATACGGTGTGTTATTTAAAAAACGTCACGTGATATGTATATGCTTGGTGGCGTGGCGATAACTACAAGGTACTATTACTACTATTGCTATGTTTTCTAACTAAGAGCCAGTATTTAAATCCTCACAGATAATTTTTTCCTTAAATAGTACAAACAATTTTTTTCAATTGTCAGTAGACTTTGTTTGACTAATAAATTGACTACCAGACAAATTACTTTATCTGTTCCTTAGACAGCCATATAACCCGATATTCTATAGAAAATCAATATTGTTACCTGATTAAGAAAGGGATTTTGCGTGTCATGTGCATGTGAGTATATTTGTTTCAAAAGGTATCTTTGTAATTTCACTAATAGACCCTGGGCCGGATGTCGTTATCCCTACTTCGTCAAGTACCAAGAAAAGACTGATATGGGGTGCTGTGTGTAAAAAGTTATGCTAAAAAATAGGGTTGCCTAATATTAGCCTGGAGCATTTGTAAAAAGTTATGCTAAAAAAACAGGATTGCTTGATCTTAGCCTGGAGCATTTTGTGCAGGTGACAAGAATCTGATCAATTTTTTTGGTGAAAATTACCTCATCGAAT
The DNA here is from genome assembly GCA_948107665.1 of Lomographa bimaculata. NCBI lineage: Eukaryota > Metazoa > Arthropoda > Insecta > Lepidoptera > Geometridae > Lomographa > Lomographa bimaculata. Next base: position 21,422,820 of record OX403585.1, on the reverse strand, counting down.
ACCAAGTACATTGTAACATTTATCGAGTACTACATAAAAAAAACTGATTGCCTTCATCCTGGAGCGTCTAATTAGGGCAAAATTTGGTAAATTTCAGTCTCCGAAGAAGATATAGAACAGGTATCTTTTATTCTAAATAGCGTGGATGAATCTGTACCAGCACGTAGCAAGTAATATGATTTCAAGCTTGTATCAAAACAAAATTACAGCGCCGTTGAAATCCATCCAGCTTTCACGAACATATCGTCCACGAGGGACGGCATTATTCAACAGGAATCCATTTTTCATGTCAACCTCTCTGACGAACATATAGGCGTGCTTTAATGCTTCCAATGTAAATTGTATAACAGTAACTTACATAGGATTCTACTGGGCGAAATCGTAAATATTTACACATCTTTTAAAATATTATTGATCGAGCGAAGCAAGATCTCTAAGTTGACTTGGGTATTTCAGCACTTTGTCCGTCCGTCAGTCTGTCAGAGGCTTTAAGCGTCTGAACTATACAAGCTAGTAACTTCAAATTCTCAAAGAACATGTATGGCCCAAATCAAGAAATGTTACATCTGCTTACCTATCTGGCAATAAAAAAACGGCAATTAAAATTATATAAGTGAAAATATGAAGGGGCCCAAGTAGGAGCAAAATATTTTTTTATCTACTTTTGTGGGGTATTGTTTAAAAAAACTCTGCAAGTGGCGTAAGAAACCGGTTTAAAAAAAGAATATATTTGGAAATAATAATTTGGTACGCTAAAATCGTAACCCTCCTTTTGCTTCGCCGTAAATGGACAAAAATAAACAGATTCATACTTTGAAAATCATTGTACCTTCTTAACCATTTATGCTTGAAAACTGGCTTTTATTCAACCATAATACCAATTTTCACAAAAAGCTTACACTAAAATTGTCAAAGGTAAAAAGAAACCCTTATTTGCTTACACTCTTTCTACGTAAACCTAGGGCTTTATATGAGGTTTATCTAAGATTTAGATTGGTTGGACCTAGGACATTACTCCCAAGGGTTGAGCTGGGTCCTATGTAAATAGAAAAAGGGCATTGTGTTTTTTCCATTTGCTTATAAGGTAAGAGAGTAACAAATAAGTTATATTTTTTTGATGACTATGCTAGAGAATTCAAACAAAATTGCATTTAGAATATTTAACAAAAAGTCACAAAATCAAATCTGGAAATATTCACGACGCTATGGAATTCTGATCTGAAAACGGCTACACCGAATAATTATTCGGTATATAGTACACCCTTATATTAGGTATACAGCGTAAAAAGTAAAACTAAAAAAAAAAACTTTTACCAACAAATTTTACCAGTGGTAAATGAAAAAAATTACTAAAAAGTTATATAAACATAACATAACATAAACGCTTTCACACTCACAGCCCCACACTAAGTTCGATGACTTGTGTTGTGGGTGCCGGAAAATTCACATCACACACACAATCACAACCAATATATTTTATATACAAGGTTACTTTGAATTAGCGCTCCATACGCCACAGGGGGGATGGTATCGACAATGCAACAAAAAAAAAACTTTTTTTTAAAGTGCCGAGCTACGATTAAAACTAATTATCCAACATGTAAATTCTTGTTCTAAGTGTGACTTGGCTGTTAATGTGACTCGGGAGTTCGTAGTTTATGAATGACCATGACTCTTCGAACTTAGTGTAGTTAATGCTGTGAGTGTAAAAGTGTTTGTTTTGTTTTGAAAAAAACTGATTAGGTCTTGATCACTTATTGAAATTGGTTATTGAAAGCGCAGTGTATAATAATACTAGGCTCGACTGCACGCGGACGGGCATTGACCCGACACTCGCTCCGACGCGCACGCATTGATGATAGTGGTGTCGCGCAGCGTCACCTGCGTTAACATATTGGTGCATGCGAACAATAACAGCTGTTTTAGTTGTATTGCGTTTGTAAGTGTTGGATAATTGGTTGTAATCGTAGCTCGGCACTTTACAAACTTATCAAAAAATAAATAAAAAATAAAGTTTTTTTTTTATTTATTTTTTTGTGTTGCATTGTCTATACCCGACCCCCCTGTGAAGTATGGAGCGCTAATTCAATTCAAAGTAACCTTGTATAACAAGAGAACCTGTCAAGGCAAATCAATCGCCCATACTCGATGGGTTTATCCTGTTAAGTTAAAAATGTCCTATGGCCAACTTCCGTCTCCATCATCAGACCAGCTCCACGGTACCATATTACTATCACCGAAGATACATAAGTACCTTCACCAGATTGAGTCCAATTGGAAATCGGAAAGTGGGTTTAAATTAAGTTGCAAGATTTGTTTACAGACCGACAGATAACGGAACAGGTGAATTAATAAAAGCTTGTAAAAAAAATCAAATGTAGTTATAAAAGTTGTTAATTTACGGACTACAGTCCCCAAGCATAGTGACTGTCGCCTAGCACCAAATGGTATTCCAGCTACTGTCCTGGTGAGCCAGTTCTTATTTCTTGCCATTAATTTATGAAATTACAGACCGAGTCCGTAACACGGAACTCCGGAGACAAACCAAAGTCTGTGATGTGGGTCAACGCATTGCAAGACTCAAATGGCGATGGGCCGGACACATGGTAAGGCGAGGTGATGGTAGGTGGAGTAGAGTCCTAACTGAGTGGATACCGAGAGAAGGCAAGCGAGCCGTTGGCAAACCAGCTGCTCGATGGGTCGACGATATAGTGATGATCGCAGGAAAGACCTGGATGCGATCAACGCAAAACAGAGGTGAGTGGCACAAGGATGAGAAGGCTTATACCCTGCAGTGGGTTGATACAGGCTGATGATGATGATGATGATGATGAATTTATGAAATGAGTTGTCAATAACATAGCCAGGTAGTTAAGTTTGTACAAAGATGGTTATAATTTTATTCATTACATCATCAATTGTTACATCACAGCCTTAAGTTTGAAAAAACCGACTTCACCGCATCACCTCAGAAACCTAATCTGATCTTGACAATTTTTATATGGGAAAAACTTGACACCATATCCTTTCAAATAAAAAAGAATTAGGAATGAATCACAATCGGTTTACCTAGAAAAAAGGTAAAACATGTCATTGTGTGTTACCCTTTTCTAAAATAAAGTCAGTCAGTCAGTAGAGTAAAGTCATACAGTCGAATTGAGAACCACCTTCTTTTGAAGTCGGATAAAAATGATTCAAAATCTTACTATGTATATAAAGCTTGCGACCTAAAGCAATCATGAAAATTATCATAAATATATGTTTTCTCATAGCATAAAAACATTAGAGCGAGACAAAAGGTCGCCTGCCGCAAACGTTGCGAAACGTAACGATGATGAATGATCCCTCCTGAAAGAGGGGACTCTCTTTGCGGAATAATAATGTATTTCATAATTATGTGAAGCAGAGACGATTTTTTACCTTTGTATATAGTTCTGAGGCGGATACATAAGCATTACGCTAGAATTAATCTTATGATACACTTGCGTTTGAACACTTTAACACCTTGAATGTAATAATTTGGTCAAAACGTTTTATTTAAGTACACATAAGGGTGATTTATATCACCCTTATATTTGCTTGGTTTTTACCAAGCCAGAGATAATACTCTACGATCATGGACGCGCAACGAATCTGCGAACAAATTATTTTGTTCCTGATTGTAGGTATAAAATGTTAACCGAGGTTTATTATGGTAAAGTTGACTGCCGAACATGTGGTTATAACATCGAATACGTGAAAAAAAATCAATATGGAATCCATGTTGATACAGCATTGTCCGTTGCACGTCTAGCTAGCTACTATTCTACCAGTCGTAGCCATAGAAAATGTCACGAAGCTCCCGATTAACATTTCAGGCGTAGCTCCATTGATCACCAGGTGAAAAATTGGTATGACGCTGCCTGTCTGCTCATCACAAAATTGCTAAAGGTAAAAAGCCGTACAATTTTAGATCAGATTTACATGTTTCGAAATATTGTAATTTACTTGTTTTTTTAATTAAAAATAGATATTGAACAAAATGCGTGTGCATAGTAATTAATATAAAAATTGACAAAAAAACAGGGTGTGTCGTAAAGACACACGATAGATGTGTAATTTTTGTATTACAGGGAAACATTTATATTATTCATCACAGTGTTTACCCTCACTCCTATTCGTATACACAAAAAGGTTGCGGATCAGAATTTCAAAGCCCTCCAATAAAAAGTTTCACTTCAATACTGACATTTAAAAAAAGACAAATAACTAAACAACAACAACGTGCACAACTTACCTAAAAGACAGCGTAGTTAGTGGTCGATACGACTTGTGACTGCTCGCATCTGACATCGGCGTACCCCAAAAGTCATTTTTGAACACACTATAGAGACCGTTCCTGCCGTTCACATCACTGTTGGACACTATCGCCGGGATGTCATCATGCACGAATTCGCCATGCAAACTATTCACATACGTCAACGCTCCTACTGACGCAACAAGGGCATACACCACCCAGTCATTATCGCATAACACTCTCCAAGTCTTGTGGTTCACTTCCTCGCGTACCGGTGGCAAGGGACGACGTTTCATTATGACACTTTGCACTTTCTCAAGTCACTGAGTCCAGTCACTGTGTTAAAGAATATACATACGCAGAAAATCAGAGAATACTTCAGATTTTTTGCTATATAAACTAAATAAACATATTACCCTCCATTACTTGACGCAGTCGAGTAAAAATAGAGGATAAAAAAATGTGTTCACTAACTAAATTACTGAAAAAGAAATGTGACTTAACAATGGGTAACAACTACTTTACTTGTAAGTATATTCGAATAACTTTTTGGTAATTAGTTTTAGCTCAATCATATCTAATCTGTTTCACTCATATCTCTAGAGAAACCGAACCAGCTATACTCGTCAAATTATCTTCGATTTTCATCAAAACAATTGTCATAAGAAAGAAAAACAAAAAGTTCTAATATATTCATGGCCTAAAAGTACCTCGAGTCACGCGAACAAAGCAATCTCCGCGGAAGGCAAACAGAATACCTCATCGATTTAATAAATCGCCACTCCGAGCTTCATGCATACGCAATTGGCAAACAACTACGTCTGGAGCACAAAAGACTGTTCAAGCGTTATATCGAGCACAAAACTGGGCCTTGTCGGATTCGAACCGACCAACCCGGTCGGAGTGACTACACGTTTGATGGATCGCCGTCGTCGAATAAATCAACATCGTGGGTCAGCGCCGACCGCTTATGTCATATTCATGAGTGTCCGCCGTCGTCCCGCAACCCGCCGGGTGAAAGATAGCCGGACTCTTTTTTATCCTTCCGGCCGTTCCGACCCTTTCCCTTATTTCGTTTTTCTTCTTAATTCTTGGCTCAGTGCGGGATGAGCGCGACGCAACTTTTTTAAACGCTTGATTTATGACCGCGCGGGATGTAACCTGAAACAAAGAAAGGAAATGATTTATAAACATTGTATTGTCGTTTTCTTATTATGTGAGGAGTTGGAGGCCGCGCCAAGAATTTCTTTTACATCTTCCGAAAGCAAAATATACATTCGTGATATGATTACATTAATCAATTATGGATGATAAAATGTTTCCTCACTGCGGTTGCCTTGCGCGAATACCTCAACGGTTGTATAATAAAACCGGCCAAGCAAGAGTCGGACTCGCGCACGAAGGGTTCCGTACCATTATCTATAAAAAATCAAGTTTGTTGTATGGGAGCACCCCTTAAATATTTATTTTATTTTATTTTTAGTTTTTTTTTTTTTTTTATTTATGACAGGCTAGTGTTTGACCACTATCTCACCTGATGGTAAGTGACGATGTGATCGAAGCTGGTAAACACACTAGACCTGGAATACGCAGTATTTGTTGTTATAGCGGCAATAGAAATAAATCATCTGTGAAAATTTCAACTGTCTAGCTATCACCGTTCTTGAGATACAGGCTTGTGACAGACGGACGGACAGCGAAGTCTCAGTAATAGGGTCCCGTTTTTACCCTTTGGGTACGGAACCCTAAAAAGGAAGTAGAAAAATCAACATATTTTATTTGAACGCGATAAGAATAATATCGTTTACTTGTATATAAATTGAAATAATAAATGCAAATAAAAAAATACCTATATTTGTATTGTACTAATGATAACATTTTTCTTATTAGGTTATTGCTGACACAACATGACCAGTACAGCTAGCGTAGAGAAGAAGGTCTTATACTCAACAAAACTATATCCTATACGTACTGGCACATATGGACTTAGGAAAAGTTAAATATTAATATTTTAATATTAATTGAATCGATGAAATAGACGGTACAAAGAGTGATTATTGATTAAACTTAATAGCCGAATGACTAAAAACTATAACCAATATTAATTACAACGTGCAGTCAATTGTCATAACTAGAACAATGAAAAAAAAAAACAATAAAACGTCATCCATTTATGGTTGATATACCTCCAGTTCGCTCGAAGCGTTTCGCTTCTACGTTCATCATCCGTACAGCGAAGAAGTGGAACTCATTACCTGCCGTCTTTGCTCCCCGAACGATATAATCTGGGAGTCTTCAAGTTTCGAGTGAACAGGTATCTTCTAGGCAAGTATGTTCCATCTTTGACCGCATCATCACTTTCCATCAGGTGAGATAGTAGTCAAATGCTTGCCTATTCTGTATAAAAAAAAATACAGAGATTACCAATGCCCCTGCAACCTGCAGTCAATGTATAAAATTACTAATAATAAATTGCATATTAAATTTATATAAGTAGCTTTGACGTACAGCGAAGGAATGGAACTCATTAACTGCGTCTTTCCCCGAACGGTACAATCGGGTTAGTCGCGATTTTCCCCGTTGCCGTTTTTCCCCGACAAATTAAATATGTGTCTTCAATTCAGAGTAAATAGGTATACTCTAGGCAAGCATGTTAGATCTTCGGTCGTATTTTAAATTTCCATCACGTGATTGGTCAAATATTTGCCTATCTAACATTAAAAAAGAATAACTTAGATACAATAAGTAAGTCTAACTTAGACTACTCTTCATACATTATCCATAATAAGTACCTACTGACTCAATCACCGTAGTTTATAAGTGTTACAATTAAAAGAACATTTTACACTGAAGAATATAACTTCCATGATTACGGATACAAGGAATTGTAGACCTTTTAACAGTTTTTCCCAAAAAAAGGCCTGATGAGTAAAGTAAACAGCCCAAATTGTAAACTGTGTGATGTCGTAGATGATATTTATCATTTTTCAACCGACTTAAAAAAAGAAGGTTCTCAATTCGACTGTATGTTTTTTGTTTATATGCTACGCGATATCTCCACCAATTTTATATTATTAATCGATTTTGATGTTTTTTTTTTTTTGTATAGTTTACATCAGAGCTGGTCGCATATAAATTATATCGAAATCGGTCAAGCCAAAACCGAAATATAAGCGATGAAGTTGGTTTTTTAAGCTTTTCTTGCGTTTCAATTATTGATAAACACTTTCTTACACAATAATTTGATTAACTCGGATGTGGGTCTGTAGCAGAGCATCCCGGCAGTGCAAACCTCTGATAGCGCCAGGTTCCTCTGACAGTCTGCTTATGGGCTGACCAAGCAAACTAATTAATGAAGTTTATTAAAAGTGTCAATTATGGGACTGACATAGTCGTTGGTCCAAAAAAAAAGAAGAAAAGGCCAAACGTTTAAGAAATAGCTAGGTACCTACTTGTTACTATTACTATCTAACCTAATTTTTCCATCCATCGCACGAGCACTCCAGAACTTTTAAACACATTGTTCCATACTTCACGAGTAACTCAATGCAACCCCGCCATTTGAAATGCTAATGTTATGTTTCCTCGATCCACTCCATACTCGGAATTAAAACCGATGGCTTAATACCATTATCTTGCAGACTTCCTCCTATTTGCGAGACGTTGAGATATTCACTGGCATTTCATTTCCTACTTGAGCAATTTATTTAGGAGTTCGCTAAATGTGTGACTTTGGAATTTTGCTTCTTGTTAAGAGAGACGATTGAAACAGTCGAGATTTGCCCTTGTTCATATGCGAGGACTTAATTGAGCCTGAATGTCGATTTTAATATCAGATACCAAGAATTTATTTTTGTTGTGTTTTATTGTAACACTAACCATAGTAACGTTGAACTTTCAATATTAGAGCATTTAATTTTGGTAATATCGCGGGACTTAATCGCGTTAAAACTATTATTTACTTTGACGTTTAGGTTATTTGCTCATGGACAAATAAACTGAAATGTCAAGGTAAGGAAATATAGTTTTATGTTCGATTAAGCCCCGTAATGTAATACTAACTATTGTAAAAATATACGTTTTTATAGTAGTAAAAAAAGTAATATAAATAATATATAAAATAATATATAGCGTAAACCATTATCTCACCTGATACACGGTAGGCCTAGAATAAATGTCAGTCAAGAATAGCTGTCAGAGCATAATCTTTAGTGCTGTTTGGGTGAAAATAATAAAAATATGTAATATTTTTTTTTTATGTTGATTAAGCAAGCATTTGACCATTATCTCACCTGATAGAAAGTGATGATGCGGCCGAAGGTGTGACATGCTTGCCTAGAAGATACTTATTCAATCAAGACTTGAAGACTATGAAGACCAGATTATACCGTTCGGGGCACAAAGACGCAGGCAATGAGTTCCACTCTTTCGCTGTACGGATGATGAATGTAGAAGCAAAACGCTTTGAGCGAACTGGAGGTATGTCGACCGTAAATGGATGACGTTTAATAGTTTGTCTTGTTGTTAGGTGGTAAAAAGGGCATGGGCAATTATTTTTTTGTGAACATTAACCACTTTCCACTGCAAAATGAACATTTTTCATTTTCAATTTCAAATGAGTGGTGGAAATAATGTAAAATTATATTTACTAGTATAATTATTTTTAATATAAAATAAATATAAGCTAATTAAATTAAGTAGATATTCATTTGCAAAATAATATCGGGTTAAGACCCTCGAGCAAACACTTAAGCATGCAGCTTATCAATCATATCACAAACTACACAATAAACAAGCATGTAGACACCACATAAAGCCTGTTTTTACACTCGCCCGTTTTATCGCCGCACGACAATCCCACCAATCGACTATTTGTCGACGATCGCAAACAACTCAACTTAATTACCTCTAAGCATGAAACGACAAACATCGACGACAACCAGCAAACTGGGGGTCATTAATAACCCCCAATTACAGCCTCGGACACGTTGGACAAATATTGGATTACGTATGATTGATTGGCCCCAAGTTTTGTCCAACTAATAGGTCTGATCAATACGTGTAGCTATAGCTGTGTAGAGAGCTTAACGTCCATGATTGACGAGACTTCGACCACTGTTGGACAGCGTTTTGTAAACCTTAGCTAGAATGGTTTTACCTAATAATAATTGTAAGAGGTTTATGTCTCATAGCGGCTTTAGATGTTTTCTTTGAAATCAATATTAGGGATTTATATCGTTAATATTAGTTATGATATTGATATTAGAAGTCACGCTCCATATTTAGGAGCTTTTAGCCACTAGTATTAAATGTATGATTTAGTTATTGGGTATAGTAAATATTAAGCTGGATTGACTGTATTATTGGAATGAATTAGTAATATTCAATAGATTATTGTAAATTAATATTCATAATGTGATTATGTATCGCAATGTCTAGACTTTAATCTTCAAAGACAGATTAATAAGCAAATGTATTATGTAACGTACTAAATTATTAAAAGACATTATTTCATTACATTACTAGCGATCCGCCCCGGCTTCGCCCGGGTGTGATAAATAAAGAACCGCTCGACTGATTTTGTGCAAACTTCACATAAACCATCTACTAAATAGTCCGAACAAAGCCTAAACATTTGGTTTGGATAGGTGAGCCCGTTCTTGAGTTATAAAATTACAACGAAAAGTGGCATTGATTTTTTATATATATATAGGTAGAAGATATATAGATAGATTATAAGTGGAAAAAGACACAAATAGTAATATAGTTGAATAACTGTCATATTAAAATTAGAGGTATACGGAAAGATTTTTCACTTGGACATAATTATTATTATAATATAATATAATACAATGTTTGTTTAAAAAATATAACAATATCTTGTGGTTGATATTACAAATTGTACAATCACATCACATTACACTGAAGTTCGTGAGTGTGGTTGTATGTTTATTACTTCTTCACGCTCAAACGGCTAGACCAATTTTGATGAAATTCGGTATGGAGTTAGCTCTGGATTAATACCGGAATTTTCGCGATATTTGTGGATTTCAAAGAAATAATGTCAAAATGGCCGCGATTAAAATTGTTCGTACATGCCCGTAGTTTCAAATATTTATTGAGTACTAGTGATTAGCCCCGGCTTTGCTCGGGTGCAATTTCCGGTGGATTAATTACAAACACAAACAATTACAAACACAACAAAAAATACAGCCAAATTGATCGAGCCGTTTTCAAGTTTATGCGAGACTAACGGACAACAATTGATTTATTTTAATCATAAAATCAATTATATATAATGATTTTCTGATTGAAATTTTATTAACGGCAATAAAATAACATTGAAACCAATTAAAAGCATAAAAAATCTATGTATATTCCCTATTTTTTATCGTATTTTTAACTGTGAATTATCCATTATAATTATCATACTCTCAATATTTTATGTAAATACATTTATATATTTGACACTCAATTGGTTGACGAATAATAAAGTAGGTCCTGTCCTTACATTCCTTGGCCTGTATTCACGTAGCTTGATCAGACAAGCTCGTCCCGCAGGACGAAACTTTTTCCATCCACCAAGAAACTTCCCCGCCCTTATCTTGATAAGCGATATTTTAAAAACAATTTGCGGGAATAACTCGACTGAGATACAAGAGCAAGTTCTGCGTAAGGAAATAATAAATTGACTAAGTTTGCGCTCACCTGCCGGGTATCGGGGAACTAATTTTTGGATTAGGGCTACTGGACTTTTCGCAGATAGGAAGTTCAGTGGTCTCTCCGCTGTGATAAAGTACTGTCTGTGGTTTGGAGCTAAAGGGAAGTAGACGGTTTAATGAAATAACAGAGACAATTGAAAGTCTATGAATAAAAATAAGATTTTTATCGAGAAATTTTCTGTAGACGGAGAAATTGTTCTATTGTACTTTTATTCATCACGGGCCTAATGACATTTATAAATAGACGATTATTCAGCCTGGTTTCTTATCGAATCTGGCAATAGTCATTTATTTATTTAACTTTCATGAATGCCTCTTTGGAGCACATGTGAATGAACGATTCTAAATTATTTAGTAGAGCCTTATTTAACCCAATACGAAAATAAAAAAAATTGTAAAGTAACTTTCTAGATATCTACAAAAACAACATTATACTGTTAGTAACAACGTAATATTTCTTTTTCATTTAAGATGTATTATTTAATAATATGCACACCAATCTTGATAAAACCAGCCATTTTTTTGTCTTCTTATCATATAGCAGGTATCTGAATAACAAATAAAACTTTTTTAGTTAAAGTAATTTAGCAATAAAATCTACGAATATAAGATCTTCTTGGGCGCATGTCCAAAATTCTTGGTTTTGATTTTGAACAGGTTTCTTGAAGATAGTAACAATCTGGGAATCTTTAAATCTCGAGTGAACAGGTATTTTCTAGGCAAACATACTTCACCTTCGGCCACCTACCACTTTGACTTCGAGCAAGCATCCACTACGATAAAGCAAGCGAGCGTCTTGAGTGTCTTCTTTTGCATACAAATAATAGTACCTGGATGACCGACCTTTGCTCGTTAAAACGACGTTTTCTAAAAATGAAACGTAGCTAGATCGATTTATTGCTCCTGAAACCCCCTGCACACTAGATTTCATGAAATTCATTGGAGCCGTTTCCAAGATTCAGATTATATATATACAAGAATTGCTCGTTTAAAGGTATTAGATTAGATAGATAGATAGACAGATAAGCATACATAACAAATTTGACATTTAATATCAGATGGTTCAAACAAATTGTGCATTTTGTAAAGGAACAGACAAACACATTTACAATGTGTTTCAGATAGGTGTTCACACATTAAGCTACATGTATGGAGTCTAACAGGAACTTCTTAATTCACGGCAGCAGCATGAATATTGAGTTATGATAAATTTAAGTTTCTAAAAAATGATGTCATTTGCAACCCTATGTCATCAGCTACCGTTCTACACCACAACGTCTTTGGAGCAAGACAGTGGTGGCCAAAACAAAGGTCAAGGTCACGCGCCAGAGATGTAACCGTAGGTTTGTCAACAATACTTGTAAAATATAATTTAAAAAAATTGTACGGAAGACTTATTCTCCGATTTTGACTTTCGTTCTCTGGCAGAGGATTCCTTGCTCAAACACATACACGCCACCAAGTATTACTACATCTTTTTGTTACACGTTGTATAGCCATGTACAAACATATACTACAGATTCATATGGCTTCTTTCACTGGTATAAATCTAAATTAAGCCAAACAGTCATTCTTGCCATTCGTGAGAAATAACCGCAAAAGGCGAATAACCACAAGAGAATCCTCTGTTCGTAATTCGATTAAACTCGGCAACTCTGTCTTAATTATGTTTTCGGTGCGCGGTTTTCCGCAACACGCAAGCCTTTTGATATCGCTGTTTGAGCGCCGACGTGGAAATTGTGATGGTAAAATTAGCGTGAAAATAATGATTTCCTTGAATTGATTTAATAGTCTAAGGAACACTGCTCAAAGGGAACACAAAATCATTTCATAGAAAGCGTTGAAACGTTTCCGCAAAGCAAACTAACTAGATACTCAAAATTACTACTGCTTTGTTATGTAATTGGTACTGCAGATTGCATATGCAAAGAGGGAGTTGAAATAGTTGTTATATGTTGAAATTGTTTTTGCATAACTCATTTTTATACTGCTTCGTTCGAATGAGTTTTCGGTGCAACATAAAATTTAAAAAAATAAAATTAACAATAAAATAACTTATTGACCGAGAAAAGCGAGGTCTCCTTACTTGGGCGGTAGTTTTTAGCGTTAAGCATCTTTGAATTCAAATCAAATCAAATCAAAATCGTTTATTCACATGGGCCCCAAAGAGGCACTCATGAAAGTTAATGAATCTATTGCCAGATTCGGAAAATTACAGCCATCTCGAGAAAAACCTGGCAAGAAACTCGGCTGCGCATTTTTTTTCATTCATTTTTTTTTTTTAAACATTCCTTATTTCTAATACATAATTTTCTTAACCTAGGTGTTATTATGGTCGCTAGAAAAATTCTCATCCTAATATCTGCATGAACATATAATATTAGGCAAAATTATGTAATTTCGGTGACAATATGGAACCATGAAGCTGGTCTGATGGTAGAGTCAAAAGGTGTTCGCTGGAACTTATTTATTAGTATCAGTAGATCATAGTATTGAAGTTTATTTGATAACGAACTGGTTTCTTAAAGTAACTTTGGCAGTGATAATTTTAAATTTATACCGTATTTCATAAAAGCTTGTCTGACAAATAACGTATTTATTATTCAGACTTGTAAATAGAATACATTCATTACAACAATAAAAATCAATGCCCACAATATTGTCAGCAATTCTCTTGCAAGATTTAAATTGTAATGTTGGGGAATATGTCGGGATACAGTACAATTATTGATCCGTAACTCTCAAAATTACTGTAATTATTTTAAGCATTATTTTCCCAGTAAATTTGGCAAATGATAGGCATGCCAAAATTGTCCTGCCAGAAAATTCCCCAAATTTACCTTTTTCTAAGTTTAATTTTAATAATATGTATGATGTGGCAGTGCAATTTACAAACTCCGAATATTTTGCACTACATAATATAATCGTGTCTTGAATACATTTTCAAAAGCTACAAATTAATTTCTGGGTCAGAAGACGACGCATTCTGCAATACAATTTTTTTCCTCGGATACAAATTTAAAGACACACTGAAAATAATAAGTCCAAAGTTTCTATGATTTCTTTTAAAAAGTTCTTGTATAAACCAGTCAAATCTTATGGTTACACAAATAAAGATGGCAGAAAATAGAACTAGGAGTGGAAACAGTATTTTCAGCTCCCTTTGTAGGTAAAAGATCATTCTCTATTTGCGAGGTGTAAACAAAGCACCGCCTCCGATTTCAGACTCTTGTTTTATGGAAATCAGAACAGCGACGATATTCAAATCTAATCTTACGAACAACTGAATGTCGGCGTGTGTACTATCTGGAAACTGGGGTTTAGTGTTGAAGTGAAGTTTTAATATCACCGTGAGCGGTGAAACGTTTACCGCGTCGTTGGAGGGTTAGTTTCTGGGGATGAAATACAGGGTGATAAACGTTGAGGAGCTCTTTCTCTCACAGTGTAGGTGTATCTTTTATTAAATTTGTTCCCAGAAAAAACACGTGTTACATTTTAGCAAGCTTACCAAGAGTAATTATCGAGTATGGTAAACATGCTACTAAATTCTAATTTCTCCAATATCTAACTTGATAGTAAGATATTGAAGAAATAAGAATTTAGGTTACCTATCAGAAATCAAAAATAAATATAAAAAAAAAATTGTAATAGGAGAGTAACAGTATACATTAAGTAAAAAGATATTAAGGGAACCTGGCCAAGGGGCTGCCCAAGTCAACCTTCTGTGCTCGTGGTGCCACTTCTGATAACAAACGAGGTTCCGGTAAATCATAAGAATATTGCCAAAGATGGTTGACATCAGGCTGGCGTATTATAAAAACCCTTGCGAAATTTTTACTTTATGGAAATACAAGTCAATTTTGGTGGAATACAAAAAAAAATCTTTGAGAGAAAACTTTTGTTCCTGCCGGGAATAAAAAAATCCCCGGCTTGGAAAACGAACGCGCACTTAACTAAGCTAACGGGGTAGTTTAACTTTGAAAAATGTAGTTTCAAAGATAGTGAATATCAAAGGAACATTTTAAGGAAAAGGGCGGGGCATACAATACAATATGTTTTTGAATTTTAAAGTAAATAATATAAACAGGCCAAATGTGTGTCCAGCTCATACGATTGTAGATGGAACCTGTTTTTCTATGCTAGATAGACAATATTTGACCGCAATCTCATCTGATGCAGTGATGATGCAGCCGAAGATTGATGATCTGGTGCACTTAACTCGCTCCTAGTAATTTCGTTTCATCACTTTTGATATGAATAATCAAAATAGCATCTGCTATATATAATATCAACAAAAAAATTTGAAAATTTTAAGTTTTTCTCTGTCCTGCATTGCGAATTTTACACGCAAAAGCAGTAAACAGGAAAAAAAACTATTTAAAATTATTATGTTCAGTTTTCCAGTACAAATTAGCAATCGGTCTTAAACTTGCGTCGATCGGGAAGGTCAGATAGGCCGGGCCTATTTGAAATGCTAAGCCCGACTCGGGAATTCCATCGAGACGTCTGAGTTAATGGTTAGCGCACAATAGAAGAGGCGGGTGAGATATAACTTGTTTGAATTTGGGAAACATGGAGATCTGTGGAATTGTTCCTTTACGAAATTGCTTATTATGTAGCATTGGATATAACAAAATTATGCAAATGGATAGGATGGAGATAAGATGGAAATTGTGTCAGTTTTAAGGAATCTTGGATTGTGTACACAGTTTTAGGAGAAGCTTAGTACAAATCAGCTTCTACATTATTATGTTTAGTAGAGATCTTAAGAATTGAAATTATAGTAGCGCAATAATTTAATGTGTTATTTATTTCATACATTAATTACATATATGAATGATTAATCTAATATATAAAATTCTCGTGTCACAGTTTTCGTTGCCATACTCCTCCGAAACGGCTTGACCGATTTTGATGAAATTTTTTGTGCTTATCCGGTATCTATGAGAATCGGCCAACATCTATTTTTCATCATCATCATCATCATCACTTCTAATTTTTAATCTATCATTATCAACGCGGGTGAAACCGCGGGGCGCAGCTGGTTACATATATAAATGCACTACAGATGTTTTCGACTGGAATTAAACTAATTAAAATGGAAACGATTCATTTACAAGCTTTTATTTAACTTTCATTGTATGTAACTATGTTTGTTCGGGTGGACCGATCTTCAACTCCAATGTGGTGGACTTCTAAAAGCTTGTTATTAAAAAAGTTTTAAACAAGCAGCTTATTTATTTTGTTATATCTGACGTTTACCTATTTGTACAAAATTCTAGTGATGACCCTAAGACATTTCCTTTTATAGAATTTGGTGAAAAACTTAATTCGTTTAGATCTTTGTTAACAACAGTCGATATGGTTTGTAGGCGGGTTCATCTCTATTCTATTTATTACTTATTTACAACAGTTATCAGAAGGCGAATTTATGTCAGAAAAATATGAAGAAAATTCATATATCATAATCAAAAAATTTACATTTTAATTAATTTCAAAGAGTATTTAGAGCATGTTTCTCGAAGCAACAGCCCTAACTTCACGGAAAACTAATCTACCCCCATTTACACCGAGATCTCTGTCAACAACAATCAGTAGAAGGCTTTGTTTCATTATTTATTACACTGGATTACAACTCAGGGCGGTAATGAATAACTTTGAGTGACGGAGAACCGTTAACAGTTAATGACAAACATGAATTTAAATCAGATGATAATGTTTTTCGTCGCGTTAAATTTAGAAGAAGCCGTAAACAGAGAGGTGTAGATGTTCTGGAGAATGACGCCAGGAAGACGATCAAACTTTTATAATGGTGGGTGAAAATAGTTTACAGACAATGGAATATCAATATATATTTTTGCTTATACAAGGAAAACGTTTGGAATGAAAGATTTAATTGTAAAATAACATCAATAAATACTTATTCTCACAGCCTTATACTTAAATCGAAAATTTGTATCGTGGTTGCACGAATGATTCACATCACACACACAATCACATCCAGAATCATATGGACAAGTGTCCGTTGGAAAAAATGTGCTGAAAAAATGGAGTGTCGCCAAACCCAGTTTATTTTTACTTTAATATAAGTAATAATGGATTTTAAATCATGATCGATATTTCAAGTAAACAATATTTTTGTTTGACATAAACCGAAAACCAATAAAATTGCATACCTATGTATAAGTACTTAATATTGTCGATATAAGTTAGGGCTTAATTAACCAACACATAACCACCATTTACACAACTGTTAAAGTTTCACGTGAAGTCGGGCCTTAGATATATAAACAAAATATCATTATTATCATTCACTGTGCGACTTATATTTGAGGATACATTTCTTTATATCAAGAGGTCCACTGTGTCTACAGGTCATTCTAAAACTACTCGTTCAATTGTGACAATGCTCCAGAAGAAAATGAATGCCTGCTGAGTTCAAAGTCTTCCCAGAAACATGAAACTAATAAAACGGCCGACCTCGTATAGAGCCGGTCTCAATTAGCCTAAAAATATATGTAATTGACGCAAGGAACTCGCTCTACGAACGGACATACGATTCTAATAAAAAATAAAACGTCAGAAAAGAATTCAAAATCAAAGGAGAGATAAAATATGAAGGCATCTTCATTACAGACAAGTGACGAAGGCGGCTTAAGCGGAACGGTTTGATGAAAAGCCCCAGCCAAAGTTCACAAGAAATAATTTGAAGGATTCCACGAGAAATCATAAAAAGTTAATACGAATTCGGGGAAGCGACGAACTCATTTACTTACTCCACGGTCCATTTAAGATTTCCACAGACATCGTCGTAACCCAGAGTAAATTGTTTTTAAAACATACGGAAATAATGTTAACGTGGATGATATATTTGATCGAGCAAAGCGAATCTCTAAGTTGACTTGAGTCGTTCAGCATTTTGTTCGTCCGTCCGTCCTACCTAGCATCTAAACCATTAAGCCTAAAATCCCTTCTCAAATATCCCCCCTACAAATATATGCGTTAGTTGGATAGGAAGGAGTTTTACGACACTATCCAAAAATAGGTTAAATATATTTGTCAAGGGTGCTTGATAGCGAGCAGCTCTTACATGTGTGCGTCCAAAGTCTCCTGAACTTTCAAGGCGGATGTTTACTTAAACAATTACATGCTCTAGAATGTGTAGCACCATTGCTGTACTATAAGTCAGTTCTATTGCACTCAAAGGTTATAAGTTGACCATATATTTTTTATGTAATTCCTAAGTAGCTATGTCAGATTAACAAAAGAACTTCAACTTTTTAAATCATAATTAGGAGTTACATATTTTGTCCAATTTATTTAGGTTTTATTTGTGTGGTGGTGAATCAAGGCTAAGCCCTGAGTATGTTAATAAGTAGAATGTATTTAATAAAACGATTGAAATTATCTGATCAACGCATATTACTTTTTGTTTGAGTAAACCAAATAGACTAGTTCTAGTAATAGGATCTAGTAATTGTAAATGTAATCCAAACCATCCAGCTTTTAGGAGTGACAGATATTCATCAGTTAAATGAATTATTATTCATAATATTTATTTTGAAACTTTTAATTCAAATGTATTTTTTATCTGTGTCAAATATGATTTAAATTTTCAATGTTCTTTTTAATTAACTATAATACTATGGACGCTTATCTAAAATAAATGTTTTGAATTTTAATTTTAAAACATACTCACACACATTTGCTTCCAACTTTCTGACTCTCAATTTTCTGTAAGAATTTATAAAGAAGATTTTTGCACCATTTCTATAATTCAGGTTTTTCTGAAAAATATCCTTATTTTTCTTCAAACTCCGAGTTTCAAAGGGAATGTCCGTAAGCAATCAACACTTCTAATTTTATTCCTTTTGTAACTTTGCGAAGGATCGTAAAAATAAGCTTTCTGTAAGAGAAATCATGAACAATGAATTATTCAGAGGCCGAATAGTTGTCTGTTACGATTCTGACATAAAAACGTTGTAAGCGGATGATTTTTTTTCAAAATTGCCAAGATTTTACTGTCCCTAGAAATAACACACGATTTTCAACATTGACGCTGTAGTTTTATGGTTGTGTTTTGCTTGGTAGTAACATCCCTTAGGAAGAACGCAGGCAGTGTGATCGATTGCCGGGCAAGTTGGCTCGACACTTGTAATTTCCGAAGTGTTGGCCGTCGAATTATTGTATTTGTTTTAGTTTTGTTGCTTTCTGTTAATAGCCGACGACGGTCAGAACATTTCTGTTCAGACATTATTGGTTTGGTTTATTTTTGTCTACAATATGTCCTCACGGGCTTGTGGGGGCGTAAACAATCTCTTTATTTATGGACTCTAACGCATAAAGACCCATTTTCCTACTATTTTCTTAGCCTCTGAGCCGATAATAATAGTACCGTATAAGGTAAGCAAAAGGCTTTAATGTGATTTTTTTTATAACTGTTTTTTTCGTAATGTTTGAAAATGTATTAGCTTATAATAATGATATGTGCCTAATATTATCTTTTATCTCTATATATATAAAATAAATGCCACTTTTCGTTGTTATTTTATAAATCAAGAACGGGCTCACCTATCCAAACCAAATGTTTAGGCTTTGTTCGGACTATTGAGTAGATGGTTTATGTGAAGTTTGCACAAAATCGGTCGAGCGGTTCTTCATTTATCACACCCGGGCGAAGCCGGGACGGATCGCTAGTTAATTATGAAAAATTATGCAAACGATGTTTAAAAGTTATACTGTAGCCGAGAGTGGTAAACACTGTATGCTATAGAAACGCTATTTTGAGCTCGTTCATCGACAGCTGATTTTCTGCATAAGAGGTATAAGTTACGGCTGTATTTTAATCCTACTAATATTATAAATCCGAAAGTTTGTGTGTATGTGTGTAAGTATGTTTGTTCCCTCTTCAAGCTTTAACGGCAGAACGGATTTAGATGAAATTTGGAATGTACATAGATTATACCTAGGATTAACACATAGGCTACTTTTTGACTTGATAATAGCGGGCGAAGCCGCGGGGCACGGCTAGTTAGATATAAGTGACTAGCTGTTCACTTATATCTAACTAGCCGTGCCCCGCGGCTTCGCCCGCCCCAAGAGACTCTATAATTTTTTTCATAACGTTGTCCGTCGTAGGATTCGGAACAACGACCACCTGATCAGGAGGCACTTAAAATACGATCGAATTGTCGTCCTTCAAAAGAGATAAGATTGGTAGAAGTAGCAGTGATCAAATCAGACTGCAATTTAAATCAGATTAATAGATTTTTTTTTTGCACGGTGCTTAATCTTCACTTAATTCCATCATAAAACTTTGTCAACCTATAAGATTGTTAACGAGCAAAGATTTATTAAACATAAACGCTAAAACTCAACTATTAAACACACTCACAGCCCCACACTGAGTTCGATGACTCGTGTCGTGGGTGCCGGAAACATTTACATCACACACACAACCACAACCAGAACCAGAAACACAAATTTTCCTTGGGGAGAAAAACTTGTGTTCCCGCCGGAAATCGAACCTGTTACCCCAGCTTAGAAGGCGAAAGCTCAATCAACTAAGCCAACGAGCAGTTCTATTATATTCACTTTATAGTATCCCTTGGGCCTGAAATATCAAAAAGATAGACATTTTTGTGCACACAATTCCGTCCAATAGCTTTCTTTCGCATACAGTAACCGATATTAATTGCCTGTCAAAACGTACAGCAATCAAACAATTTTTCGATACAAACCGTAAAAAATCGAAACAAACAAGTTTTTACGGACCAGCGTTCGTAACAAACGAATCCCAACTGTGAAACAAAAACCATATTATTTTACATATTGGAATTTGTAAAACAACATTCAATTGGAATGATCAATTAATAAAGTTTAATATAGAGTCAATTTAACTGTAGAATAAATTCAATAATTTATTAATTCAATTGTTTTTATAATGATGTATTGAAATGTTATCAATATTTAAACTATGTTCAGTGAAAATTACTAAATTAACTCAAGCCTTTTATTTAGGGGGGCGAATGCCTAGCACTTCCCTTCCTTCCCAGGGGTGTGTGTGGCTCGAACTCACAAAACGCCCCCGTGAGCAGACCCTCGCCGATGTGGGGCAAGTTAGGGTCGCGTTAGCAGTCACTATCTTGCCCCGGCGGCGGTAGAACCGGATGCAAACCGGGCCACTGCGCCCATGGAGGGGTGACCTTGTTCGCCAAGGCCACTACCCAGACGTGTGGGGCAAGCGTGCAAGCCGATTATAGGAAATTAAATCAACCCCTTGTTAAGTTTGTTTGAGCCTTATTTAAATTTTGATTACCCAAGTAAGTATTAAAATGAAAATATCTTTATAAAAGCAACTTTAAAGTCAGTAATAGATGGCAGTCATCAGATGTATAATAATCGAAGATTTGGAGAAAAGCTCTATTCAATAAGATTTAACCACTGTTTCGTACCGCGACCCGTACATCATGTGGTGTGAAACAACTAACAATCCAAAATAATTGGTTACGCCGATACTTTTAACTTTACATGTATTTATCTTTCCTATGACTCATCTATTTAACACTATATATTATAGTTATAAATCCGATATATAATATAAAACTACTCACTTTATTATTACTATACGCTCAAGATACACTTAAGAAGACGTGTTCTCACCAAGACGTCCGTCTTAGTCAAATCAAGTACTCGAAAGTTAAAACAACTTCTCAATTTATTAAAACCTAACAGAATGTTTATGTATGTCATGTGTATGAGCTTGTGAGTAGGTTTAAAACGAAATATATCTGTAACAGCTAGACAGATTTGGATGAAACTTGGTTTGTAGATGGTCTAAAATAAAGTACGTTCTTCTTATGCTACTTATTATATTGATGAAAGTAATCATGGCACTAGCAGCAGCTGTGCCCTGATCAATAATCAATATTTTTTCTCAATACTTTTACCTATTTCAAGTGAGGTAATGTTATCCTTGTATTGAATGATGAATAAAGTGCAGCATTTGACTGAGCTACAGTTTGCAATTCAAACCTCACCTTATATCAGTTCACGGACGAATGCCTTGGTTCTGACGTTTTGTGGTGGAAGTCATGGAAGATTCACTAATCAAACATAAAATGAAAAAGTTAACCATGGAAAAGATAGAAAATTGACAATTTCTCTTACATAATAAATATAATCAACTACATTCACCGTATTCTTCAAATATTCATGTTTAGCTTTAGCTAATGCTTTCTTGTAATTTGGTTGAAGTAGAGGCGTCCTCCGATCGGGCGGTCGTGGTTTCAATCTTGTCACTGTACTGTTATTATTATATGAGTAACAAAGAAAACAAGCAAGACATTTTTTTTATCGTATACAACCTAACCATTAAATCTGCAGTGCCAACTGAAATGTTGAATAACACAGCTACGCGTGTGACTGCAATGCACTTATTTTCATGAGACTTATGATGTTATAGTCAGAAGTTTTCGGTAAAAATAACATTGCCAAATAAATTATAGTATTGCTCTACTTGCCAAGGACTAAATTGTGTTGGTGCCTCAAAAAACAATTAGGTATATTAAAAGAATTCATATTAAGTATAGATATAGTTTAAAATAAATAACTTTTTATTTCTCTTATATACTATTTCACCGGTTGGTAAGTGAACATAAAGGTGAGGCTGATAAATGCGCTATATAGGTGAAGTACTAATATTTCAACTTTAGTGTACCCAATTTTGATGATTTAATTTTTTACTCTACAAGTATACGCTGAAAAAGCATGTACAAAGATTTAAATTACAAATTATTATAAATGCATATGCTATCCTCACGCGAGAAGTAATCAAAACGCTTCCTCTTGTCCCATATGCCGCTGGCCACGTATGACTTTCTGATACAATGGGCACAAAATGGAGATATTTGTGTTGCTTCTGTAAAACACGACCGCTGACCGCAGCGAACGGAAACAGCGCTCCAGCGCTTTCTTTGCATTATTATCTGTTTCGCTCATTGACTGCGCTCGAACAAGCGAAACGGCGAAACGAGCAAGCGGGGCGAGCCGCTTGCTTTGAGCGCTTTTCTAGTTCACGCGCTCGGGAGGCCAGAATGTGCTGAATTTATTATAGTGGGATAGGCTTAACATTTACGTGGTTTATTTGAATGAATAATGTTGTGAATTTCTGGACCGTTTGTATGAGGGCAGAGTTTCGTAAATTACAGCTTTCGTATTTGAGTTGCAGTTCGAATGGGTATTTAAAAGTTTAATTAGTGGTGAAACAGAAACGTTTTAATTTTTTTTGTAATTGTGTTGTCTACTGTTTTATACACTCCGCAAATTTTATTTGACGTAATTAAAAAATAAGTGATTTCTTTAACACTGTTACCGACCAGCGCTCGTTACTGTAACATTGGCGTGCTACGGTTGTGCTACGCCGAGCTACGGTGCTGTCAAGCCAGGCGTTAGATTTGTCCCACGCGATAACTGAAGAGTTGGAACAGTCCAGTTCTCATAATATTTATAATAATTAATTGCATGGGGATAAAGATTTTATTAACAAGTACACTATAAAATAAATTGGCGAAAAAGCGGCTATATTCTTCCTTATCTAGAAAAAAAAAAGCATATCAGTGTTTATTACTTGCTGCACAGTTAATAGCTATGAATGCATTATCTGATATTTTCAAAGCTAATCATTTTTACTTTTAGGGAATATTGTTCCGAAACCATAACTAATTTTATAAAAATATTTCTACTAAAAACGATTGCAACTCCCAGTTATCATCTATCTCTACGAACCGTTTCCTTATTCGATACGTGACCGAGACATCACGTACCTACATGTACGTGGTACGGAGACTGGCTACTTTGTACATTGGACTAGATGGTGTCAAAAACACATAGAACGAGTACAGAACAGTCAATTTTTAAGTTGAAATTTAAGGTATCGAAGTGGTTTTTTATTTTATACTTATAACAGAGTAAATAAACAAAGAGTGACTAAATTGAAAGCAATACATCAAATTAAATTAATTAAAATTAAATTTGTTTATTGAGATAAAAACTACTTTCACCAGCTACATTTATTACACATCTATAATTGATAAAACATGTTACGAACTACACATTAAAATTTACAATGTCAAATTACAAATTACAAAATGTCATAGGAAGCATCAACAATTTTCCATTTATCTTATCTTTAACTGTCTAGCTATCTCAGTTCATGAGATACAGCCTGATGACAGACGGACGGACAGCGGAGTCTTAGTAATAGGGTCCCGTTTTACTCTTTGGGTACGGAACCCTAAAAGCTATTTTCATGTGACTATGTTCAGTACCTACTGTACAAGTATCATTACTATTAAGCATAAGAAAACCTGGATGGCACATCACGCCTGGGTTTTAGATGTAGGTATAGAAAATAAAGCCAGGTGTGTTTTTGTTGGCTACTAAGTGCGACCTACTTAAGTCTAGTACTCAAGTCGTAGAACGAAGATAAGGTCACCTTCACATTGCTATATTAATTCGTACCTGCGAATTAAGTAATTAAGAATGGACGAGTCAACTTTTAAGTGAAATGCTAAGCTACTCAGGTTCAAGTTTACTGAGAGTAAGTAATTTTGTTAGAAAGTAGTAAAAGTTAATAATTACTGAGAACGAAGTAAACGGGGGGTGATTATGAAAAATGTAAAGACATGGATTACTTACTAAACAGAAAAATCTTAAAAATTCTTTAATGCTTTAACAGTACTAGTACTGTACTGCCGTCATAAGGAAAATGACGTAACTGACCTTTTTGACAAAATTGAGTTATATTTATCAGAAAAAACAGTCTTTACTATTTAGTATGACTTGTAGCAGATGCGTCTAAATTATAACAAGTTGCGTTTGAATATTTTAAAATAAAATAATTAAACTCAAGCAAAGCTTAAAAAACCGACTTCACCGCTTTATCTTCGGAACCTTGATCAGATTTAATGTATTAAACACGCATTATTGACTATAACTCAAAAACTAGAGATCAAATCTTAATCAAATTTCAATGAGACTACAAAATAAGCACCAGCTTTCAAATAAAAAAAGAATCATCAAAATCGGCTCACAACGAAAGAAGTTATGAGGTAACTTTTGAAGACGGGTAAACGAGAACATCGTCAAAGTACGCATTATTCGTCACAAAATAAACTACTGATCAGATCTTGATCAAATTTTAATGGGACCAATTAGAAAGCATTATCTTTCAAACTAATTTTTTTTTTCGAAATCGGCTCACGTGGAGAGTCTCTACTTTTTTGGGAAGTCGGCAAAAATAATAGTAGTTCCGTCTATTATTTCAGATTCCGATGATGTAAAATGCAGACACGTTTTTTTTCCTTATGCCCGGCAGTATACAAAACGGCTGCGTTGGGGGAGGAGACGTAGGCGCGCGTCTCGGGCGCTTTGTATATCAAGGTCCCTTACGCGCCATACATTTACCTTCACAGACTTAATGTCAAAACATTAAGCCTAGTTGGATTTATCTTGTTTACTTCAGAAGTTTCTATGGCCATCTTCCATCTCCATCATCAGACCAGCTCCATGGTACCATATCATTGTATTGTCAACAAGGACGCATAAGTCAAATTTTAGTCCAATCGGCCATCGGGAAGTGGGTCTAATTTAGATTGTAAGATTTGGTTACAGACCGACAGACAAATTATGACCTATAACATTATTTAGTCCATAACGGACGTAAGCTTTAGTAAATAGATGGAAAAGTAACATCGGCGCTATAAAACAAACGATGCTCTTACTCTTCTAGATTGAACCATAGATTCATCATGTCAAGGTATAATTTTATTTGGCTGGTTTGTAGTAATAGCTCAGAAAGTTCTGAGAATCTACGCTGACTGTTATCTCGGATAATATGAATATCAAAGTTTATAATTATCAATTAGAAGTTTTTATAGATTTGTATACAGAAAAGTAGTAATTGGAAGAAAAATCTTTAAAGTAATTAATTATTTTCTCAGTAGAAGTCGAAACATTTATTTAACCTTGAGAAACAAATTATCTTTTAAACTCGTAATAAACAAAACCAATTTGAAATTCCGCTAAAACTCGAATAAAGCACTTCAAAAAGTAAAGTGAAGCCCTCGATATAGCTAGAAGAGACAGCAAATATCCCACAAGTGCCTGCTCCATATAACAGCACTACATTTCTCTGTGCTATATTCGTAAACTTAAATGAGAACTAATTTTAGAATTTTTAACTGTACTTAAATAGCTCCAAAGCACATTATCATCAGGTCTCAGGACTCTCTCGATCAATTAACTAGAAGATACAACATCTTTCTGGAACGTGCTTCCACCTCCATATACGGCTTACCACGTCTGGTAACTAATTTTAGATTTTGTTAGCACTTGGAAACTGTTATTTTAAGCACGCTGTCGTCTTCATATAATTTCTGATGACCTCATTTCCTTGGGAATATATTGAATATATGAAAAATCTAGACGTATTATTATTAAAATATTATAAAACGTAGGTCCGGCATCCCGCAGGAGCATAATTTTCCGTCGCAGGGGACATTTGTTTTTCTGATCCTGAGCATGATGGTGTGTGTTATATGTAAATGTTTCTGGCACCCACGATATACAAGTATTTGAACTTTCACACTCATACTCACAGCCCCACACTAAGTTCAAAGACTTGTATCATGGGTGCCGGAAACATTTAATGTGTGTTAACACACAAATACACCCAGAACCAGAAGCACAAATATCCCTTGGTAAGGAATTCGTGCTTCTGCCGGGAATCGCACCCAGAACCCACGGCGCATAGGGCGGTGACCTGTCCACTGCGCCGACTGGGTCGTCAAACTTAACTTAGAGTGGGACTGTGAGTATGAATACGTTTTTTTATTACATTACTAAATCTCTAAGAATTTAGAGAACAGAAAAATTTATCTAACATGAAAGTCTGGCATGAGTCTAGATTCTGCCTTAGCTAAAAAAGTAAAATATTTCACTGATTTCTCTGCCCAAAAAAAAATTTGTCTGTAAAGTCAATTTACGGACCATAATTGTACGTGATAACGTCATATAAAACGAACGCTTGGGCCGATCCGCGCTCTCACTCGCACACTCGGCTCAGGCGGAACCTGACCATGAGTCTTGCTTTTTCGTGCATGCAGCCGGCGTTCATCGATTTATAAAAAGTAATCACGCCAAAATAAACAAGTCTAATTGAGTACCTCTCAAAGAAAATTTTCGCTCAGAGCGAAACTTGGTTATACGGGAAATAAAAATAATCTTGGCAGTTCAGTAGTTTGTTGTTTATTATTCTACATCATAATATTATCGCTTATATCGAATACGTCCTGCCTTTTATACGCTCTACCGTAACCGATAATCCGAACCCTAGAGACTGTAAATACAAGGCATTGCTTAGTTTCAGTGGGTCGGTAATCCGATTAACGATTAGATGTTTGTTCCGTGGGCGGTTATTTAATAAACAAGTTTTCTGAGGCGGTAATTAAGGATGTAGGCGGTATTATTGCTCTTGTCTTTATTATACCTATATATTTGAACTGCCTGTTGGCGTTGTTGGTTGCGTATTTGGCTTCTCAGCACCGGATCGGGTTTGATTCTCGGTGGAAACACAAGTTTTATCCTTAGGGCAATAATTTATGTACATGTATCTGATTCTGGGTGTGATTAGTGAGTGTCATGTATGTGTGATATAAATGTTTTCGAACTAAGTGGATTTGTGAGTGTGAAAGCGCTTGATTGTTATATTGTATTTTCTTTATTAGAAGAAAAAGACTACTCCACTGAGTTTTTTGGTGTTCTTTAGTGGGTGTAACTTGAAACAATTTTCTTCAGTCAAGTGAATCACGTATGCTATATTTGATTTTGAATATAAGTAACTATTACCTAATAATGTTTTTACTTATTATATGACTGTCTTAACGAGAGTAAATTTACATTATTTTTCTTTAAAGTGTTGATTCTTTGAAGCGATTGATATCGGTATATTTTTTTATTTGGCTTCGCAATCATTTAGCCAGGGTCATGTTATAAAAGATTTCAAGTGTATTTTAAATTAAAAGTCCTAGTCACAAGTCCAAGTCAAACTTAAGTAAAAGAGTCAAGGTCCAGTTATAGTCAAATGTGCCTCATACTGAAAGATTGTTGTTTTTTATGAAAGACTGATGGAAAGTGACGATGCGGCCGAAGTTTATATGTTATTTTTCTCTACTAATAATAACGTGCAAAAGCTTTAATATCACATTGTTTGAGATTCAACTCCATGACAAAAATACTTCCAAACTAAAATTGAATTGTTCTTCCAAATTGTTCATTTTACACTTAATTGTTTGACAACTTTAATGAAGGCTTTTAGATTAGACGATCTCTACATTATGAATGAAACAACATATACAATTGACTACTCTCACGTCACACGTGTACCCGACCCTTTATTGACCACATAGGGTGCCATTTGACAAATTGATTCACCCGCGCCGGTGTGACGGTACAGTTAGCCACAATACAGTACAGAACCTTGCCTATACAAATCATATTGTTTGCTCCATTCAAATTCATAACTATCGCTTCAGACAGGGTTTGAACCCATGACAATAGAGTGTCATACTCTATTAGTTTAACCGCTAAAGGCTTGGATAGCTTAGCGGTTATGGCATTTCATCCCTCCTGTTTAAACCCTACCTAAATAAATGCTTTCACAATCACAGCTCCACAATAAGTTCGATGACTTGTGTCGTGGGTGCCGGAAACATTCACATCACACACACAATCACAACCAGAACCAGAAACACAATTTTTCCTTGGGAGAAAACTTGTTTTCCCGCTGGGAATCGAACCTGATGCACCTGCTTAGAAGGCGTACGAGCACCCAACTAAGCCGACGGGTAGTATAAACTAAAGCGATATTTTTCTTCTCTAAATTTGCTACTAATTTGAATAATAACAATAATTATTTTGAGATTTTAAAACCTTTCTGACAACTTTTTATTGACATAAAATGTGGTATTTTGACACCAAATAAATAAAATGATCTAAGCCTGATTATTATTACTTACATTTTAATTTTACCTATGCTACTAATATATTGATTTTGATTTAATCCTCTTCTTTTCTAATATTACTGTGCCCTACCAGGGTCTGTTAAAACTATCACTAATTTATTTAATTAACTTCTTTTTTACTTTATAAGTGCAATACAACACTGAACACTAATTGATTCGCCGATCATTGTCCCGATAGTCGTTTCGGCAAATGGGCTACTAGCAAAAAGCCTCTACAAAGACCTCAAGACTTTTGTCAAGAGGCTTTCGCTAGACTGTTGGATCAAGGGTCAGATTAAGAAGGCAGTTCAGGAGTACTTACTGCCTTCTGAATCTGACAATACGTGTCAATACGTGCCGTGTCCTCCTGGGTACAGCACGTATTGTCAGGAGGTTCCTCACTCTGCAGCACCTACTGTTAGCTGAAGGCCTACCCCACTGCGGCGGAACACTAGATTTGGGGTTATTAATGATATTTTTTATTTCTATTTTGAATTATTCATTGGAGACACACGGCCCATAGTAAAAAAAATATGGTATCGCTTTCTATCAGGTGAGTTGGTGGTCAAGAGTTTGCATATCTTGAATGAAACATAAATCAAATAAATTAATCAAATAAAAAATCATCAAGGAGTCATCGGTGGCTAACTGATATTAATATTATCTTACTAGTAACAAAACATAGACAAAACTCAAGTTACGTATCTTATCTAGGATATACACTCACATAGAATAGTAATCATCACCCAACCTCAACATCTGCCGTCCACCGCGTATGTTCCCGTGTACAATTACAAAGCGATAGGCTGTCGGATAACGGGTTCGATGGCCACTCGAGCGCCGTTTTATAGCCGGCACCTGTTTTAGAACACGATTACCGGCAAATTGGATATTTAGGACACTTCTGTACCCTTATTGGCAAATTTGAATTTGGAATTGTGTTTAACAGGATATTATGATAAGCAAAATAAAGTAACGTTGTATTAAAAGTAATAATACGAAGGGGTCGTTGTGAGTATTTCTAATCCCCAAAAAGGAAGCGTGTACGAGATTGTCGAGTTTAAATAAACAATTTCACACTCACAGACCCCAATTAAGTTTGATGACTCGTGTCTTGATGCCGGAAACATTCACAGCACGAACTATCACCCAGAACCAGAAAAATATTGCTTGGGGACATAACTTGTTTTTCCACAGGGAATCGATCCCAATACCCGCTGCTTAGAAGGTAAACGCCCGTTTTCTTAGTTGGGTACTAAGAGAACGGGCAGATCCATTGATCCAAAAATCATTTATTTTATCAAACAACATCAAAGTTTAGACTAAAGTTGATTAATACAGCAGATGGCAAGCTGACTACCAAAAACAACCCCATTATGGGACCATTACATTTCTGTATTCTCTATACTTCCAAGCTATAATTATAAGCTGAAACATTATACTAAACCGTTCAAAATAAACCAGTTAAAGATAATTTATTTTCTCCATATTCAAATAACGAAAGAACGAAAACCAGACGTGGGTAGAGTCAGTACTCTACCTGTTTGTTTTTTACCGACTTCCCAAAAAAAGGAGGAGGTACTCAAGACTGTATTTCTTTTTACAATGTTTGTTCCCTCC
Organism: Lomographa bimaculata; assembly: GCA_948107665.1. Taxonomy (NCBI): domain Eukaryota; kingdom Metazoa; phylum Arthropoda; class Insecta; order Lepidoptera; family Geometridae; genus Lomographa; species Lomographa bimaculata. The sequence continues at coordinate 21,392,140 of OX403585.1, read as the reverse complement.
TAATTTCTCTTTTTTTTAGTTCGAAAGATGTTGCTTTCTAATTGGTCCCATTTAAATTTGATCAAGATCTGATCAGTAGTTCTTGAAATATCGTCAACAATGCCTATTCTGTGGACTACTTTGACGATGTTCTCGTTTAACCGACTTCAAAAGTTACCTCTTTTTAGTGAGCCGATTTTGATGATTATTTTTTTATTTAAAAGCAGGCCCAAAGATAAAGCGGTGGAGTTGTGGAGTTTTTTAAGCTTTGCTTGCTTTAATTATTTAAGCTTTGCTTGCGTTTAATTATTTTTTGTCAAATCACTCAGTTACATTATCAATGATATTCCATAGAAAATCAATTTTAACTCAGACTAATATTATAAATCGGAAAGTTTGTGTGTGTGTGTGTACAGCTGTAACAGCTAGTACGATTTGGATGAAATTTTGAATGTACATAGATTATATACTACTTTTTAACTTGATAAACGCATGAGAAGCCGCAGGGCACGACTAGTATATAAGAAATAATTAAATGACAACACTAGATAAATTGTCAAATGACATCCATTTATGGTTGACATAGCTCCAGTTCGATCTAAGCGTTTCGTTTCTACGTTTATCATCCGTACTGCGAAGTAGTGGAACTCATTGTCTTTAGTTTCCCGAACGGTATAATCTGGGAGTCTTCAAGTAAAGATTAAATAGGTATCTTCTAGGCAAGCATGCTAGATCTTCATAGTATAAAAACAACATCGGAATACACTAGAATTTTTCTTCTCTCAGCTCTAAGATCACGCATCTTTGCCACACCTTTTGGCACATTTCAGGTGAAACCAAACTAGTCCAAACCGCTTGAAAGGTGAGAGTGCGTCCGATAAAAGCGCAATGGCTGGCAATAGTATAAAGCACGGTGTCACCGGAGAATAACACGGAATTTCCGTACCGTACCGGTACAATACAACCGGTACAATGCTCGTTCGGGAATTTTTAATATACGACGGCATTTTCTGAATCAAATGTTACAATGTGCTTTTTGTGCCACGTAATACGGTATTATAGTTCGTATTCTTTAGATTTTAGACACAAAGTTCAATTTTACTTGCTTATTTTAAAATTATACATGAGACTGAATAATGACAATGGATTTTCACGCTACCATTAATAGGGTTTAATAAGCTTAGGAATATAGGTAATTATTTTATAGCGACGATAACATAACATTGTGATTGAACTCTCCGGCAGTAACTTTCTTTAAATACATTGGAGGAGTGCGCTTGCAACTTACTCGTACTTTAAGTCATATTTGACTCATTAAAGAGAAATTGACTGACGTAAGTATAAAAAAATCGGTTAAAACGCCACACAGGCAGAAACATACATATATAGGCTGATAAACAAAATACCCCTCTATGGGTCCACGCGAATCTCTCAGGGAATTATTTAAAGAAACAGGAATACTTACCATGCCTTCGCTTTACATCTTTGAAAATATTATGCGAGCTATGACGCACACGATCTTAATACTAGATATAAGCATAAAATTACAGTGCACGCATTTAGATTAGGCAAAATGAATAAATCTTTTATGGCAAATAGGGTTAGATTTTACAATAAAATTCTTGAAATTGTAACTGAATTACCACTGGGAAAATTCAAATCAGTAATAATGAAACGGGCATACATTAAAAAAGCTTATTATAAAACGATTGAATACAGTAATGACTACTAAAACTACGAATTGTTTTGTTTGTTAAATAAACACCTAGGTTAATATAATTATTCATAAATGAGTATTTAAGAATATTAAAAAAAAATGAATGAGAACATGCGCCGCCGAGTTTTTTCCTAGGTTCTTTTCGAGGTGGCTGTAATTTTGCGAATCTGGCAGTAGAGGAATAAAATTTTGATTTTGATGCATCGCTCAGTCGTGACAAAAAACAATCAAAATTGCATTCTGCATTTTACTACCAAGTTATAAAATGCACGTCCCCCGACTTCACTAAACACAGTTAACCCAATTCCGCTTTTACTGCCCCTAATTTTATCTTTGCTGAATAAGCTCTCACCTCGAGAATCGAGAAGCATCGCAGCGTAAAACGATAATGACATGCAGGCAATTTACGCAACGCCACTCCGAATACTTTGCAGGTGACATGCTCGCTAAAATCCCGTCACATTCGCCGGGTCGGGTCGGTGCATGCCAGCTAAATACCGGTACATACCGGTCCATATAGGTTTATACAGGTTTATGCTGGGTCGGGTAGAATACCCCCCGTGGCTTGGGTACGGGAGAGGTATTTGAAGGATTTCCCGAGAATGCGAGGACAAGAGGTGATTTTGAATCTCTTTTATCAGAGGGATTAGTTTGTGAATAGTAAGATAGCTTTAAGGTTTCGTATTATATTTTAGTAGGTATTGTTGCAAATACTGGGATTTTTATTGCTGCTAAGGGAAGGTCGTCGCACCAACGATTCATTTTATATCATAAACAAATAGTAGCACTATTATCAAATGGTGGGCTTTTGTTTTAAGATTACGTATACATTATGAATACTGGAATCAACTTTGTAATACTTTATTAGAAATAAAACGGACATTATTTCTGTAAGCTTTTTATCAAATGAATTACTACATTAAAAACAACGATGCATGGAGGTAAACTGCAAAAGCGCTTTCTGGCGACTACATAAGATAGACATACTTTTAGGTTAACGTACCAGACATATATTTAAACAACGTACCAGAGATATATTTGAGGCAACTTTTAAAACGAAAAAGTCAGATAGAGACTGACGCATTAGGTACCCATTCGCACATATGCAGACCTTTATTATGTATTTTCTTTTTCATCTTTGCACACACTCATACGCATGAACACACACATTCACATACAAACACATAAACACACCAAATATATCGTAGTCAATGGTAAGGTTATTTTATTTGATAGTATAAATATAATTAGAAATAGTATTAAGCATATTCAAAAACAGAAGTTTCTTGATTTAAATTATTAAAAACTCTCTAAATTGTATTTTCCGCTGCCTTTTGATCACATTTTTTTTCAGCTCAACCTAAACCCAAGCTTGAGCAATATGGGGTGCACTGAAAACCAGCCCTGCGTATACGCAGTTTGCGCAGCACAGTGCTGAGTGTTTCCCAATTGCCAAATGATGCATATTAGAAATAGCAAATCGATTTATTTTACTATCTATGATTACTGTACCTACCCAGTTGTGACCTATGTGTAATTTTGGCAATATATATATATTTATATACATATTTTTTTAAAGTTAATATAATTCCTGTATTAGTCTATAAGTGTTGAATGAATGGAAAAATGCACCGCCGAGTTTTTTGCCAGGATCTACTCGAGATGACTGTAATTTTGCGGCTCTGGCAGTAGTCATTAACTTTTATAAGTGTCTTCCCGGGGCCCATGTGAATAAACGATTAAAATTTTTGAATTGAATTTATACCATGGTTATTGGCAGCCACTTTTTAAACTGAAGAAGAATGTATTTACTTGGTAGAATGTTCTAAGGACAAAATGTTATTAAAGTCCGAATGGTTGAAAAGGCAATATTGATAAAAGGATAATAGTGGACATAACAAGGCCAATCACGAGATTAAAAACGCTTGTGGCTTGCCAATAGGTAATGCGTTTATTTTACGTTGTTTTTATCTATACTTATAATAAAACTGTTCGAGGTCAAATTCTGTACAATGAAGATATTTTGAAAATGTTTAATGGAGGACAGTCTACTATCGAAACGGAAGCAAAATATGTATTTAAAAAAAATTTTGTCTGTCTGTCTGTCTTCCTGTATCTTGAAGCACTATCACGCCAAAACTACTGGGTTGATTGTAATGACATTCGGTATGATTATAGTGAGTTCTCCGAGGTGTTACTTAAAATACTTTTTATTCTGAAGTTTTCATAAGTTTGGGTTTAACAGCTTTTTTCCCCAACTACAGTATATAACTTTGTAATTTCATGTAAATGTATGAAGTTACCAACTTTAACTTGCATTTGATGCAATCAATGCGATCATGTACATTGCAGATATTTCGAATGTTTATTCTAACTTCGGTACGTACGTCATGGTTTTATACTTTTTATATTGCATAAATAAAAACCTACAGCCATATTTAGTGCAACTCTGTGCTTTATGTACAGCGTAGAATGGCAAAAGAGGGGCCTACCGCATGCACATATTCTTTTATGGCTGCCAGAAAAAATTCGTCCGAATGACGTCGATAGCATAATTAGCGCTGAATTTCCAAACCCCAGTGATGATCCGTCCTTGCATGCCATCGTAAAGGCGCATATAGTGCATGGTCTATGCGGTACTCTTTATAATAACTCCCCCTGCATGCGAGATGGGCGTTGTACTAAGAGGTTCCCGAAAACACCTGTCCAGCAGACAGTGACTGGGAAGGATGGTTACCCATCCTACCGTCGCCGTTTGCCTTCGCAGGGAGGTTCCTCTGCGACCATGGCTGTACGTGGCCAAGAAATCTTGGTGGATAACGTATTTTCCAGTCCTGACAAAAACATTTGAAGCACATACAAACGTTGAGATGTGTAACAGTGTGAACTCGATAAAATACATATGCAAATATGTCAATAAAGGAAGCGACCAAGCGACAATTGCTGCAGACAGCACCAACAGCCGAGATGAAGTTAGTCGCTACCAATCGGGTCGATACATTAGCTCTTCGGAAGCCGTTTGGCGGATTCTCAGCTTTCCAATACATGAGCGCTACCCACCTGTTTCACATCTCGACATTCATTTGGAGGGCCAACACAGAATTTATTTCAATGAAGATAGCGTCGAAGAGAGGCTACTAAATCCAAGACAAACAACTTTGTTGGCCTTTTTTCGACTATGCCAAACCGATGCTTTTGCAAAAACACTATTGTACGAAGAAGTGCCTGCCTATTACACGTATAATAAACAACAAGGCGAGTTTAATCGGCGTAGAAGAGGTGCACCTCTTCCTCATATTAGCAGTAGAAGGTTTTCCCGGTGTGTTTAGGGACCATAATTTGGGTAGAGTATACACAACGCACCCAAACAATACGGAGTTGTATTACTTGCGGTTGCTTCTGCATACTGTTCGTGGCCTGACGTCATTCAGTGGGCTACGAATAGTGAACGGCGTAGAACAACCTACCTATGTTGCCGCATGCCGGGAACTACATTTGCTGGATGATGATCAGCACTGGGATGCTACACTAGCTGAGGCTTGCATCAGCGACAGTCCACAACAATTGCGCCATCTGTTTTCCATGATGTTGGTGTTCTGTGGGCTTGCTGATGCCTTACAGCTTTGGCAGAAATACCAAAATGCGTTGGCAGAAGATTTCATTTGGAATGGTGCAAATCCCGGTACGTCTCACAATGAATGCCTTAAGAAAATTCAAGATATGGTTTTCTCAATCGGTGGGAATAGCCTCACAAGCTATGGTTTGCCAGAACCTGCACCTATTCCAGACCAAGTACAGCCTGCTAACCGGGAGTACTTTTCTGAGACCAACCGTGACCCTGCAGAAATCGCGGCAACTATAAGACATGGACTGCACCGACTAACTGTTGAGCAACAGGCAGTTTTTCATCAAGTATGCAACAGCGCCGTGAACAATACAGGAGATATGTTTTTCTTGGATGCACCCGGGGGAACAGGTAAAACATTTCTAACCAAAATAATCTTGGCTCAGATACGCAGCCAAGGCAAAATTGCCTTAGCTGTGGCGTCATCTGGCATAGCTGCTACATTGTTGCCAGGAGGAAAAACAGCCCACGCCATGTTCAAAATTCCTATACAATTTCTGAAACACCGGTGTGTGACATCTTACGCAATAGTGATAAAGCACAGGTTCTACGTGGGTGTTCTCTAATTGTATGGGATGAGTGTACAATGGCGCACCGCAAAGCAGTGGAGGCTGTAAACAGGACGGTACAGGATATAAGGCGAGACGACCGGCCCATGGGAGATATCACAATGTTGTTTTGTGGAGATTTCAGACAAACACTGCCTGTAGTCGCACGCGGTACAAGAGCTGATGAAGTTAATGCATGTTTGAAATCGTCAAGTCTCTGGCCACAAATATATCGGCTTCATCTTAGCACCAACATGAGAGCTCAAATCGGCGGCAACAATAATGATCAAGAGTTTTCCGATTTGTTGCTTAGTATTGGAAATGATACGTTTCCAAAGGAAGAAGGAAAAGTTAGACTAACTTATGTCAGATGGTTCCTTCTTCTGAAGAACTAATTCCGGCTGTCTATGGTGATATTGAACAAGTGATAAATCGTGAAAACTCTTGGCTTTGCGAGCGTGCCATACTCACGACTCGAAATGACCAGGCAGCAGCTTTGAATAATAAGATACTCAGTCGCGTTGCTGGTGAAGCCACCAACTACAATTCTATCAATAGGGTAGTAGAGCAAGATGAGGCTACTAATTACCCAATAGAATTTTTAAATTCGTTGTCGGCCCCTGGGCTGCCATCGCACTCAATAAGTTTGGAAGTTGGAGTGCCAATTATCCTGTTGCGTAATTTAAGTCCGCCCAAATTATGCAATGGAACTCGACTGAAGGTAGAGGTTGCAACAAAACGTCTAGAGGCATAAATTTTGACTGGATGTGGTACTGGGGAACAAGTTTTAATTCCCAGGATACCGCTTATACCGAACAACTATCCTTTCCGTTTCAAGCGGGTCCAGTTCCCCGTGAGTTTATGCTTTGCAATGACAATAAATAAAGCGCAAGGCCAGACTTTGTGCACTGCGGGCCTCACCTCCAGCTGTTTCAGCCACGGACAACTGTATGTGGCACTGTCGAGGGTGAGTGAAGCAGAAAATATGTTTGTGTACTGTCCCGACGGTGTCACTCATAATATAGTGTACAGAGAAGCTTTGTAAGTGAAGGTGTCATCGCCGTGACACAAATACAAATACAAAATTTATTTATTTAACAAACAAGATAAATACAATAATATAGAATTGCCCACGAACCCCGCACTAGGACAAGCCTGTACCGCGGGTGACACACACCTTCATTTACAAAGGCAACATAACGGACATATACTCCAATTAGTGTTAAGTAGATTCAAGTAAATCACCCTGATGGTAAGCATCGCGGGTGGCCGTTCCAGATTCAGTGTAGGTAACTTGCTCGGTTGAAATAGTAAAAAACCAGCAAGGTTATCCAAAGGTGTAAACCGTTTTAAAGGAGTTCAATAAGTCAGAACACGCGTGCAACGCCGCGGGTACAGCTAGTTAAAAATAAAATACATTTACAAATATATTAAATGAATGAAGTAAGACAAAGGTTATGGATCACGAGAAAACAATTTTTGTTCGTGACTGGTAAAAATGAGGTTTAGGCCTTGGACGCTGTGTATGTCACTGTCCCTTAGGCGCCATACATTTTATCTTCACAGCGCCCGGGCCGCGCGCCTCGGGCGCTTTGTATATCAAGTCCCTTATTATAAAACAATTTGTTTTAACCGACTTCAAAAAAGGAGATTCTCAATTCGAGTTTTTTAATGTAAGTTACCAAAATTTTTTTTTTGTAGATGAACCGATTTTTGTGATTTATTTTTCTATTAGAAAGTAGGTCCCATCTTAAAATGGTCAAGATCTGATCAAGTTTTCCAGAGATAATAACGTAAAGTCGAATATTTAAAGTTTAGATTATGTTTAAATTATTTATAAACCGTTGAATGGTTGAAAAGACGTATATGGGAATAAAACGAGAAACGGACAGATCTATATTTTTTTCTTTTTAAACGCATGTACACTGCCTACACTAAGTTCAAAGACTAGTATCGTGGAGGCCAGAAACTTTTACATGACACACACAATCACATCCAGTACCAAAAGCACAAAATCCATTAGAAAGGAAATTCTGCTACTGCCGAGTATCGAACCCAGGACCCACGGCGCAGAGGGCAGAGACCAGCCGACTGCGCAAACTACGTCATGTTTGTAGATAAAATATAATTAAGTATCGCATATAACCACAATTTAGCATCAAATAATGTGGTTTTGAGTGTGCGTTGAAACTAAATATTTTATCGATTAGAGATGTAGATTTACATAGATTTCACACCCGCATCCTACATCTAGTGTGAGGGAAGAAGTAATACGTGCCAACTGTGAAACAAGTTTGTACTCGTAAGTTTGCGCAAGCAAGACTTTTCTGCTTGCGCTGAGCTTTCTGTGCAAATCCAGCGCTGTTTTTCTTAAAACAACGCAACGCATATTAGTTTTTTCATGCTCGAAACAAAGAAATAATTCTAACCACAGAGGAATGGAATTCCTTACCGAAGTCGGTGTTTCCTGGTACAATATAGGAGTTTTCAAGCGAGTTGATAGGTATCTTATAGGCAAACTAGCTCCATTGTGGACTATATTATCGTTTAGATCGATAGGTGAGACCTATCTCACCAATATATAGGTCATTCTTTACCTATCTTAAAACCAAGTAGCATAATCAAAATGTGGACAATACCTCCGACGTTCTATCTGGAAAACAGTCTATATTCACCAAATAGATAAAAATGCTCGAACAAATCACCTTTCAAATAAAAAACCGCATCCAAATCGGTACAACCATTTGAAAACTACGGTACCATAGACATACACACACACATATAGCGGTCAGAAGTATAACACCCCTTTTTATGCGTCAGTGGATAAATAATAATTAGAAATAACAGTTACAATAGAAAATTAAAGAGCATGAGAGCAGACGTAGATCAATTTTGATGCTACATATTTTTTCTAAAATCTAACACCAAAACATAAAATTTTATCCAAATCCATGGAATTTTTTTTTAAACAGAAAGATTATACAGCTTTTTTTATCTGTAGCTAAATTTGTAAAATATTAAGCGTATAATTAAGCTCTTATATCCGAATCACCTTAGGCTCTCAACCCAGTGGAGCTTTTAATATTTTAACGCAACATCAATATTTTGCTCGATGTTAATTAATGATCGCAATTAATTAAGTTAAAATAATTTTCCACTAGCGCGGTGAACGCGGTAATGTTATTGAGATTGGTTATGGTTTCGTCGGTGGTTATTTCAGCAGGACACATTAATAAAAAATCGTTTATTTCCGGTATACTACTGAGTTTTAAGACCAGTAGAAACAGGAAAAATGACTACCTGCGTTACTACCTACGCTGGTAGTGGCTACTAACGCATATGTTTCTCAACTCAATTTTCAACTTGGATTCTGTCTCAAATCATCCACGCTAAGCACTTCAAAACCAGTAAAAAGTCAGTAACCAAAACAATTTCTAAAACCCGGTAACTTTCTTAAACTAACTTGAGAATTATGAATAAACGCTTTCACATCCAGAATAAGTGTTCAGCCTTTTATCGAGGATGCCGGCAATATTCACAACCACACCTAGAATCAGAAACACACATTTTCCTTGGGTATAAAAGTTGTGTTCCCACCAGGAATCAAACCCGATACCCGCTGCTTAAAAGGCAGAAACGCAATCAACTACGACAGCGAGATGAATATGATCAACTACTAAAGATGTCTACGAAACTATCATCTTTACTTTCTAACAACTTAAAATATTGATGTTTGACACATGTCAGCTAGAACAGGTCAGTAAATCATAAATAGAATAATACGCTGAAAGCCGGTAAATACTCAATCAACTAGGTTAACCAATCACCTATACTCATCGTATCGTGATCCTTCCACCCACAGCTACCAGGATTTAGACTGATAAGCCGAGGGTTCATCGTTTCTGAGACAATGTGTTCCAAAATAAAATTTACCGCATACATATCAAACCCTAGCCGTATCCCATTGGATTGATTCGATGTATCTACGACTGTTGTGACGTCAATAATACCAATTTTAAATATTCATGCCTAGGAAATTAGATATAGATAGAAAAAGCTTTTTGTTCACGTGAAGATTCGATTTCTATAAGTTTGATTTCTATAACTGGAAAGTGATAGGTGTCAGTGATGTATTAGACTTGATAGAGAAAATAGTTTCAGAATGTTATGACTAGCAGTGAGCTTCGCTCTCGTAAATTAGGTTAAAAGCCCTAGTCTTAATTATAGGTTATAAATAAGTTCAAAATCCTGGATATAAGCTATGCACATTAATTCTTCGACCGTTGCGGTATTAAAATAATTTAAACGCAAGCAAAGCTTAAATAATTAAACGCAAGCAAAGCTTAAAGAAACCGACTTCACCGCTTTATCTTCGGAACCTTGATCAGATTTAATGTATTAAACACGCATTATTGACTAATCATAAAATCGGCTCACAATGAAATAAGTTATGAGGTAACTTTGAAGTCGAACGAGAACATCGTCAAAGTAGTCCACAAAATAGGCATTATTGACGATAAAAAAAAGACAATCGACTTGAGTACCTCCTCCTTTTTTGGAGAGTCGGTCAAAACCTGACTTCATCTCTTTATCTTCGGAACAATTTGTACCTTTCGGGAAATACAGACGATGGGAAAGCGTTCCAATCTTTTGCTGTTTCATATAATACAAAAACTACGATGATATTGAGCGTTCAAATAAAAACAGAATCATCAAAATCGATTAACATAGAAAAAAGTTCCGAATCACGAATAAAAAAACACAGTCGAATTGAGAGCCTCCCTGATTTTTTAGAAGTCTGTTTGTATTTGTTAAAGAGTTTTACACAAACTTTCGCTTTTGTAATATTAATACGATTATTGATAAATCGTATCATCTTGATACTGTACGAATGATAATTAATAGTCTATTGGTATATGTCACGATACATCTTGGTAACGACGAAAAAGAATAAAATTCATTTGTATTAACAAAAGGTGACAATAATTAACACCGAAACAACTCTCATTGGTCATAATGGCATACATGTAGCCCACCACATGAGCTACTGTAATTAATTAAAAGCATACAAATAGTTACAAGCACATTTTCCTACTAAAACTATTTCACATTATTACACTTAGGTAAGTAAAGTACATATTCCGAGCTAAGGCAACAAAGCACTTACCTCTTACAATAACCAGATTTAGGGCTCTCAGGCCAGCAGCGATAAATATCCTTGCACACTGTACAATGGTGAGTCGCTTAATTTCTAAGCCGTATTTATGTTGGGCCTTGGGCCTAATAACTTCTCCCTGGGGTCGGGATGACGGATGTTCCACCCTACAGTAGCTGAAGGTTCTTATAAATTGACATTGTGGTTGCAGTTTTTGCGTTGTCTTTTGGCGAGTCTTAATTTCTTGTAGCGAGTAAGGTTCTTAATTCGTTCTGCGTTGTTTTTAATTCTAAGCCAGATTTTGTACGTTCTTTATGTAACTTTTAAATCAGAAACAAATTATAATTATGGTACATACATTGGTATATTACTACTTTTTGGGTTATACACTGCCCGTCGGCTTAGTTGGGTGCGCCTCCGCCTTTAAAGCAGGGGTATCCGCCTCGATTCCTGATAGGAACTCAAGTTTTCTCCAAAAGGGAAATTTACGGGGCTGTGAGAAGCGTTAAATATGTTATGAGATAGTGGTCAAATGCTTGCATATCTAGGCAAGAATTTGACCACTATCTCATCGGATGAAAAGTGATGATGCGGCGTAAGATGGACATGCTTGCTAGACAATACTTATTCACTTAAGACTTAAGACACCCAGATTGTACCGTTCGTAATAATATAGGTACCTACATATAATTAAATGTTGTTTTCATAAATACTTTTAATATATATCTAATTATATTATACAACTACAACATTTCACATATCCTACTACTAAATCCGAAAGTTTGTTTTTAAGTGAGTAAGTATGTGTAAGTATGTTTCTTCACGCTTTAACGGCTGAACGGATTTGGATGAAATTTGGAATGTACATAGATTATACCTAGAATTAACATATAGGCTACTTTTTAACTTGATAATAGTGGGTAAAGCTGCGGGGCATGGCTAGTAATATATAATTAAAATCATTGATTTAATGACACCTAATTAAATTCAAAATAAAAACATTTTAAATAAGTCGTAACAGTCGAAGTATGGAAAAAAGCAACTTTTGTGTATTATGTGACCTAGTCATCGAACATACATTGGTTATAAAGGTCCGTGCATATTAGGCGCACAAAGAAGTCATAAAACGGATATAACTCAACCGGGATCAACGAGATTATTAACCGGGTGTCGTCTAACCATTTATGTGCGGTCGGTGTTAAAGCGGTTTGTTCCAGGTTTTAATAAATTATATGATATTTAATATTTTTTTATTTATCCAGGAATCCAAAAGTACAATGAAGAGTCGATAGTTTCTAGCACAGTTATATCATGTCCATATATACATATATCATGTTGTTATTGTGGTGTATTTCCTAAAATTAAAACTGTATTGTTGCTTAAGGTCATAAAATAAAAAATAGTAGTAAAATGAATACACTATGTCATGCATACTCAGTCTCGTCCTCTCTCACTCACACACACACACATCTCACACAATACATACAACCATGCACACAACATTGTAATATATGTTTTTTAATTCTATTTTAAGTAACTACAAGAGTACACATATTCAGTGTAGCTGTACTGACGTTATTTTCAAGTTTAATTAGGTATAATAATTGTTAATTGCGATACAGGCTTGCCCTAGTGCAGGGACCAATTGCAACTATGTGTTTTATGTATGAAATGAAAATAATTATTTGCTTGAAACATGGTACAATTGGGTGTTTTTATAACGTTGGAACAACATGTTTCACCATAGACTGGCATGCAAAAATTACGATTTATTATTAAATTTTATACATTTGAATAAATTTAACTTTACCTAATTAATTACCAATACATTATTACATTTTATAATTGTTCTTTACTTATTACTATGGACATAGGTATGTCTTATTTATTAATGATGTGAAGGAAAAAATGTCAAAATGGAAATAATTCAATAATATTAATATAAATAAAGAGATAAATTGTAATTTTGTTTTTAGTAAATAAATTATTTTTGTATTTGTATTTTATATATACAGCAATGACCTAAGTTACCTACAAGACATCGAGCATATAGGTAACTGAAATGCTCAAGCCCACTACCAGTGGGTAGCATTCCCGTCATGCTGGCGGCATTGCATCTCCGAATTGTAATGCTAATACGTTGAGCCAAATAAGTGCCAGCATTTTGATCACGCGTCGCCTCAACCAGGTGCTCTGTGGATAAAATATATAACAATAATAGTGTCTGTAATCCGTGGTAAAATATAGTCAAAGTCAATGTAAGAGTATTTAATTAGCAATTATAAACCAAATATTATACTCGTGAAGTTACTTATTATTACACTAAGGAAAATTACTACGTAGTAATTAGGACCTAACAAACCATTAAAATGTAATACAACAAAAGTGCTTTTACTTATATATACAAAAAAAAACTCTGCAAAAATGAAATATTATTTCGTACCTTTTTTTATCTTTCGATTATTTCATCAAAGAAACGTAGAAGAAATAAAGAAAAAGCCATAAAGATTCAGTATTATATATATATATTTATAGTAAGTTATTCGCGTAAAATAAATTCGATACTTGCAAACCAATAAAAAGAAGAAAGAAGAAACTCACAAACGGCTAATAAAAATATTTAATAACCTTGCGGCAAATCCGCAAAGCTAATAACAATTCATTAAAAAGCCTCTCTCCTCTACATCGGGTCATACCCCGAAACCGGGTATCCGAGCATAATGTCCGGATGCCCGGATCGGAGATAAAAAACCCTATTGAAAAGGACGCAGGTACGCACTTAACGGGCGCGCTGCCCCTCGGGGCGGAGACCCCAAACTTTTGAGGTGTAACGAATTTTTTAACCGATTTCAGAAATAACATTTTCTATTCGAAATGTTGTACTTTTACTTTGGGCGTTGCCAAGGGATCCTTTTCACAGTTTATCCATAGAAACAAAGTGTTGTAAAATACCTAACATATGGAAAAGGTCGTTTGTTCAATAGTTCCATATGCGGGCATGGCCCCAAATTTTAGCGCTTTGTAAAAATTAAACATATCGCAAAATGCAGAGAATTTATGTGGAAATTATTACAATCCTATGTCAGTTTTTTGTTTTCTTCAACGTAAAAGCATTGTCATTCAAAAAGACAATGCCGCCAGCATGATTGCCAGGCTACCCATTAGTAGAAGGCTTGACCACTAGAGTCAACTCCAAGCTCATTGGTTTGTTATGAGTAATGTTACTGTATAAATATATATATATAGCTTAAAAGAGATGTTTCATAATTGAAAGAGCCTGGGCCAGCACCATGTACCATGTACCATATAGCTATACAATATAGTAACCGTTTTTAAATGTTTATTTTCTTTACTTTTATTTCGTTTTAATGTACATTTAAAATATCTTGGTACATTGATAGCAATACAACACAGTTACAAATGGCGGTCATTTGTATGTTGTTTCATTTATTGTAAACAACATACCAATTCTAAAATATTTGGGTTTCGTTATACTTATAATAGGACTATAAAATATGTAACTCGATTGAAACTCAGAACACGAGTGACATTCAGTATCTTCTTGTCATTTCTGCCCCAAAAATAGGGATAACATATTTAAAAACTCACCAAATAATAATTTGAGGGTACAACTATAATCTTCTGCAGATTAATTTATTTGTATTTTTAAGAAAATGCAATATTTTTTCCCTATTTTTCTATGAATGGTACATAGTGCTGGCCCAAAATAAAACATCTCCTTTAGTATTAGAAAATATAGGCAACTAGCTGTAGGTCTCCGAGGTTAAGCAAAGTTGTCCTTTAAAAAGTACATTTGAAGATCGAAATCAAAATTACTCAACAAAAAAAAAGCTTTGGAGCTCGTTAAATAACTTGTAATTACGTTTTATTATTTTTAATAAATTCACCTCTAATGAAAAGTGAAGAAAGGCTGAATATAATAAATCTGCTTAAACTTACACCTAAAACCTTAGTATGTATTTGAAGTCGGTTTATAAACGAATCGTATCTTACTAATATAAAAAATGCGAAAGTTTGTGTGTGTGTGTGTGTGTGAATGTTTGTTACCGCGTATACAACTGTAACAAATAAATAGATTTTGATGAAATGTTAAATGTAAATGTTCCGGAATAACACATAGGCTACTGCTTAACTTGATTAACGCGGGCGAAGCCGCGGGGCACGGCAAGTAGGATAATACAGTAAACTAAAACTGCGAGGAAAATTGTGATTTCTTTATGTTACAATATATTAACTGATTTCATATCATAATAATAACTAATACAGTAATTACGGATGCTCGTTAATGAGACATTAGTTACGCTTCCTTAATATCAGTAATTATTACCGGTACGGCAAATAGTAAAACGGTACGTCTGGTATAGTATATCTACCATAATTATCACTTTCGTGTGCGCTCTTGTGTACTTAGCGGAAGCTCGTTATACCTTCTACCTACACAGTTTGTAAATACATCTATGTTTTTGGAAGAATACGCCGTATTAAAAATCGATAGAAACGTTTTACAAGCACTGTAATTAAATACAACAAAATAAAAACGCATTCACACTCACAGTCCCACACTAAGTTCAAAGGCTTGTATCGTGGGTGCCGGAAACATTCACATCACAAATATTCCTTGGGAAGGAAATGTGCTCCTGCTGGGAATCGAACCCAGGACCCACGACGCAGAGGGTGAAGATCTGTCCACAGCGCCAACTGGGTCGTGAATTTAATTAGACGATAATTAATTACAGTGCTTGTGAAATGTTTGCGACATGTACTAATTTTTAACAGACTTCTCAAATTGATAATTATATTCCTAGAAATTAATAATTAAAATGTGTTAAACGTGGCATTCAAAATAAAACGAAAAGTGTTCGGTGAAAAGCCTTGATTCGACTCTCAGACGAAATTCGTTGAATTGGTAGAGACTTTTCAGAAGTTTTCAGGATTTCATAGTATATTTTACGGAATATAAGGCCAATTAAATAAGTTTTTAATATCAGGTTTACCTTATTGACGTCTAGCTCTTTTCTAATACAAGTAAAATAGCTCGGATTTTTCTTTAGTTAAGCTTATCGCAGCAGAACAGAACAACCTTCCAATTAGGAAAGATTGACGTAAGTAACATTTTTCACAGAACCTCACGACCCGTACGATTCGGTCGCAGAACACAATACGTATTGGAAATCACCACGTAGCGGAACGTCGGCCTTAAGGGAGGTTACAGACTGGACTATTTCGGGCCATTTATTTCTTTAACTTTACCAGTTAATTTTTTTACAAATCCGGTTTACAAATCCATGCAAAAATCAGATGATTTTTGCAGCATGATCCGTTTTGTCCAGCTGTTTAGGAGGAGGAGTTGGGTGCGGGTTCGCCTTCTAAGCAGAGGTATCGGGTTCGATTCCCGGCGGAAACACAAGTATCATCCCTGAGGAAAATTTATGTATTTGCTTCTAGTTGTGATTGTGCATATGATGTGAATGTTTCCGGCACCCTCGATACAAGTCATCGAAATTAGTGTGTTCATGTTTATTTTATGTTCATACATGAACAAACATTCTTTATTCTACATTTTATAAGGCTAAAATAGCTTACATATGTCACGTTGTCTCAACGGCATAACTTTTTTTTATGCTGAATAGGTAAGCATTTGGTCGCTATCTCACCCGATGGAAAGTGATGATGCGGCCGAATATGAAGCATGCTTACCTAGAAGATACCTATTCACTCTAGACTTGAAGACTCCCAGATTATACTGTTCAGGGAACAAAGACGCGGGCAGCGAGTTCCACTCTTTCGCTGTACGGATGATAAATGTAGAAGCAAAACGCTTCGAGCGGACATGAGGTATGTCAATCATAAACAACATAGTCCACACCAGATATTAATGTGATTATACACTGGGTCCGTGGGGACCGGGAGCTCATTATATTTTCAAAATTCTATCAGAGCGCCTGGTTGAAGCGACGCGTGATCAAAATGCTGGCACTTATTTGGCTCAACGTATTAGCATTGCAATTCAGAGAGGCAATGCCGCCAGCATGATGGGAACGCTACCCACTGGTAGTGGGCTTGAGCACTTGAGTTACCTATAAACTCGATGTCTTGTAGGTAACTTAGTTCTTTGCTGTACATAGTTTTAGTTTAGTTTTAGGAAATATAGGCAATTGGCCCGTAGTTAGGCATGTCAAAGTCATGTGATTATATCTAACATAGTGTGATCGCGCCCTAACCGCGGTAAATGACGCGTGAACCGACCCATGGTACCGCGGTCCCTGATAGGCCGCTAAACGATGACGTATGAAGATTTCCTCCAAGCCGCCGAGAATTAAATCACGGCTTAACTGAAGGTTCCCTATTCATCGGGAACGAGGTTTTTTGGAAAAGGCTCCGGTAAGTAAGTAGTTTTTTTAGGTGAATGGGGAAAGGCAGAGAAGGGATAGTACAAGCAATATATTATGCTGTACATTGCAACTATGTTTTGTTTAGTTCGTTTAATAAATCAGAATAAAAATTACACTTAAAAATATTCTTAGTCCCTATAATACCTGTGTCTTGGGGACCTATTCCCTAAATGATACATGTCAAAATTTCATGAATTAACAAACAATTTTAAACAAATAAGAATAACTTCAACGTTATTTACCATTTATTTAATCTGTGTTGTTTTTGTGTGGGTGAGAGTGTGAGGATGAGCTTGTTGTGTTTTGTATGTGTATGTGTGTGTTTTTTACCGACTTCATAAAAAAGGAGGAGGTACTCAAGTCGAATGTATTTTTGTTTTTTATTATTTGTGTTACCTCATAACTTCGTTCCACGTGAACCAATTTTTAAATTTTTATTCTGTTTGAAAGACAATAGCTTTCCAATTGGTCCCATTTAAAGAACAATGGCGAAATTTTAGTTGACCTATGTTTGATCGTATTTAAATGTGAAATTAACGAAATTCACTCAAATAAATTACAAAGATTTACTAATACAACAGAAAAGGCAGACGAAGCCAGGTAAAAAAATACACATTAAAAGAAACAAAACGATTACTTTCAACCATTTTTCATTTTTCTGTTTTTGTCTATGCTGTGGTTATATAATAAGATGTTACCATGTCCATTGCCTTACCCTAGTGCATCTCTATATTCCTAAGCCGTAATTCTAATGCTTATGATGTATCCATAAAACAAAAAATACTATGGTAACTTATGTATGAACCATCAGCTGTCTAGAAACCGTCTGTCATTCACAGGTTTTCTAAAAATAGCTGCGGTTGCTATTGCAGTCATCGACATTTAAGGGGAAAAAGCAAATGTCATGGCAATACCAAACTGTCGAACGAATGACGTTTTCACTTTTGACGTTTGTTTTTTTTTTCTTTTATCTTTTAATATTAGCTTCGCAATCTTGTGCATTTAGCCAGTGTCAAGTTATAATATATTTCAAGTTTAAACGTAGTGGTGGCTCTTTGGAATGGGCTTTTATCACAAATTCACGACTGTCAGAACTGTTGGCGTATTCAAAAAGAGATCGGCAAAGTGTGCTGAGCCATAACCTACAAATATGTTTTGTTTAATATCTTAATAACTAGGCCTTCTAAAACGACAATTCTTTTAAAATTAAGCTCAGAAGGCAACCGGCCTTACGTAAGATATTTTTTTATCTATATACGATGCTATTTTACTTCAACTAAAATGATGTATGGGAGTTCGCCATTGTTCTTTAATCAAGATCTGATCAGTAGTTCTTGAAGTATCGTCAATAATGCTTGTTTAGTACATCTAATCAAATGTTTGACCTTTTTGTAACCTGATAGTAAGCGTCGATGCGGTTGACAATGAAACACGTTTGCCTAGAAGATGCCTATTCACTCGCGACTTAAAGTCTTCCATATATATAATAACAATCTATTCCTACCACCCTCAAGATTAAAAATGCTTAACACTAGCCCGTACTTCATGGCCATCAAAGTATTTAATAAGTTACCACAGGATATTAAGAACCAAACGAAACTTGTTACTTTTTGTACCAAGCTCAAAAAGTTCCTTCTTAAAAAAGCTTTTACACAATAGACGAATATCTTACCATCAAATAATATTAATAAATACTTACTTAATTGAAGTAATAATATACTTACTATCTGGTCTGTACGAATGATTCTCCAGCTACGGATAATTTAACATTTTGTCTTTGTTTTTTATGATGTTATGTATAATAATTTGCTATGCTTGTAAAAGGCGGCTAAGTTTAAGTCCTGATTACTTAGAATAAGCCCCATGTAACACTTAGTTTGCAAATAAACGTATGAGTATGAGTATGAGTATTGTTTTTATCAGACAAGATACTTGTAACATTTATGGATAATACAAGTTCTTATTAATGTAAAAACTCAAAATCTTATTGTTCTTGAATACTTGACCCAGATTTTTAATGCATATGCATTGATTGCGTCTCCTATCTCTAGTTGATCAAGAGCAGGTCAATAATAACGCCGTCTTCGTAGTTTGGAGAGCTCTCAGCTGGCTGCCTAAAGGTCGCTTGGCTAGCTGGCTTTATTAGTTCGTCGACAATAGCCTCAATATTCTGTGTAGTGTAAGTACTCATTGAATTCACAGATGCTGCGCGGAGCATACCAGGTTATTATAATTCTGTTTTATATGTGAGGGTTCTTGAGAATGCTAGAATCGGTTGAGGTCTAGCTTTTTGGCAAGTTACTTTTACGGACATTAGAATACATTATATTATTATTTGATGAGTTATCCACAACAATACAATTATTATAAAATCTTTAAATTTGATTGTGATGGCTTATTCTTACATGACCAACAATTTATTGATGTTTATAGAATCTCAGTATAAGTCATTTGGAAAGCCTAAATTACTTATATAATATATAGGTTTTATAGGTATTTTTAGGTGGTTATTATTGACGGCTTATGAGGACGTCCTTTCGTTCTGCCTAGCACGGCTCTAAAAACAAAAACATATATGTTTTTTCTTACGTTCTGGTATATATTACCTCACGCAGCTGAAATACTCGCACTCATTTAGATTGGATGAAAATTGCTATAATGTCTAGTTGGTCCCATGAAGTTTACTCAAGATCGGATGAAAAAATTCATGGTTAGTGGCAGTGGCTGTAATTTTGTGATTCTGGCAGTAGAGTTTCAACTTTCATTAATGCCTCTTTGGGGCCCATGTAAATATACGTTGTTGATTTTAATAGTAAAGATTATTGATAAAAACTCACAGGTTTTGGTAATATTGTAGCAAGATTTAGTGGAAATATAATTATTTAAAATAGAGCATTCATAGACTTACTTCAATAAATCGTCAATTATTTACTCTGCCATAAATACGGTTCTAGTGCCAATCAGCTGGCCCTCCAGCCTCGGAGAACTGTTATTAGTTTCGGCTTTAAGTGGCCCAGATATTGCCGATTGAAGATATTGGCAATAGGCACCACTGGGCACCAACTTACTGAGAAAGTGTTACAATGGTAAAATTGAAAGTATTCTTGTATTTTTACTTCTGACAGCGTTGGACTCTTATATCATCTGAGTGATGACGTATTCAAACAATTATAATGCTCTAACATTATAAATTTCATTAAGATTATCCTACTAATATTATAAATACAAAAGTTTGTGTGTATGAATGTTTGTTACCACTTATCTCCGCAACGAATAAACATATTTTGATGAAATTTAGAATTTTGGTAGTTTAGGTTGCGGAACGACACACGGTCATATTTTTTAAGGGCAAGTCTTGTTACGGATATTTTTTTGGGATAACTATTCTAAACTATTCTGAACGTTCTATGAAACCAACCACCAATAGTCCATTTTTATAAGATTTCTAGAAACTAGCAATATATATAGAAATCATCAAATTAGCTCCATCTCCAATAATATTGCATTATCTTATGAATATATGCATGCAAATTTTCAGAAAATCGGGAACCATAATGTGGGTCTAATTTAACTAACAAGATTTGATTACAGAGAGACAGCGGTACAAGTGAAACTAAATAATAGCTTGTAAAAACTCCTCAATCGCACTTGAATCCAGCAAAACCACATTAAAATAAATATTGAGCAATTACGTCAATGTATGTAACACGTGTTAGCTCTAAATGGGTCATTCCCGGAAACCTTCAAACATTAAAAGTACGAACATTTGTGAGAAAAAGGAGGATAAAAATTCCATGAATACGAAGAGTGCCCTTGGCCGTTCCCTTGACGAACAAACCTAATTTGCAGCAAAGTCTGAAGCTTCCGACTTTCAGGTTCCAACCAGACGTGGGGTGGCATTACTTATTCAACGTTGTTGTGTCAGTGTCAGGCAGTTTGTCGTTCAAGTAGTTTCAGATTTGAAGGTTTTGGAAGATTTTACACTTAAATATTTTACTTAATTAATGCGCGGTCTGCTTTGGGCTTTATTACGCTTTACAATATCGTTTTCCGTCGTGATTTATGAAGTTTGAATGGCTTGAAATATAAATATAAAAGCTTTCAAGTTTAACAAACATAAATATAAAAGCTTTCAAACTCACAGCCCACACTCAGTTCAATGCCGTCGTGGGTACCGAAAACAAATGCACAAACAATAACACAAATTCTCATCCTTTATAAGAATCATACAATATAATACTACACAAAACTCTTTATTGTATAAACATTTTATAAAAGTGTACAACTAAACGATTTTTAGAAATAATAGACTGTTAAAGGTAATACAATCGACAGTCTTATCGAGTGTAGCGATGTTTTCCAGACAACCTTAGTATGGACATAAAAGAAACTGGAATGTGATTATATTAATTATATAGCTTGAGTGGCTTAGCGGTTAGAGCAATAAATAGGGCATGACACCCTATCGCTGCGGGTTCAAATCCGTCCTCAAGCGATATAGTTCTGCCTAGCGTGTCTAATGCTATATAAACAAAATCAATGGAATGTGATTGATGGTGGTGTACACTAGTCAAGGAAAATGAAAACAATGTAAAAGATATTATCATAATAAGTACCTATTTACATACTCAATACACATACGTATATATATACATAATGTGAATATACATTCATAAAATACTCAATACATAGTAGCAAATAAAATAACACACAAATGAGCAAATCATTCTCTATTAAAAAAAAACCGGCCAAGTGCGAGTGGGACTCGCGCACGAAGGGTTCCGTACCATTATCATTATTATTTTATTTTAATTGATTATATTTAAAGAGAACATAAAACTAAATATTCTGTGAATAGTTAAAGCGTCTACCTGTCACCGTTATTAGTATCGAGCAAGAAACGGTAAAAAAAAACAAATTTGTTGTATCCCATACAACGTTAAATATTTGTTTTATTTTATTTTTACTGTCTTTGTTGTTATAGCGGCGATAGAAATACATCATCTGTGAAAATTTCAACTGTCTAGCTATCATCGTTCTTGAGATACAGCCGGGACGGACGGACGAACGGATGGACGGACAGCGAAGCCTCAGTAATAGGGGTCCCGTTTTTACCCTTTGGGCACGGAACCCTAAAAACTATGTAAATTCCTATTATATTCCTTTTTCATATTAAATTGTTCATACATTTTTCAATAAATACGTCGAAGCTGCAAATAACTCGGATCGCTGCGTTCCGCATATTTCTGCGTACCAGATATGAAAACCGACATCTGTGAGATCGGGCATGTCGGTCATAACCGGGCATAACCGGGCATAACTGGGCATAACCGGGCATAACTAGACATACCGCACGAATGGCAAGCCTACTTGCACCGTTGGCGCGAGCCTCTGAACATTAGATACCATTTGTGAATAAGCCACACATGAAGCGTAATGTTTAACATATTGGTGCTAATTCTGTTGAGCACCGAACTAAACTAACCTAAACTAAACTAAAAATAAACTAATTTTAGTCAAAGAATACCTAAACGCTATTCTAATTTTACGTTGAACTTAATTTAAAAGTTTAAATGACAGGACTAAAACTAATTTTAGGCTAGTTTAGTCTAATTCTGGACAACAGAATCGGCACCAATATGTCGCAGACAATAAAATATCCATAATTGTTTAAACATGAAAACTTCAAGTGATCTTGCTTACTAATCAGACTATAACATAACAAACATTCATACTCACAGCCCCAAACTAAGTTCGATGACTTGTGTCGCGGGCGCCGGAAACATTCACATCACACACCCAACCAGAACAAGAAACACACATTTCCCTTGGGGAGAAAACTTGTGTTCCCGCCGGGAATCGAACCCTATACCCGGGTGAACGCACAAACAACTAAACCTACGGACAGTTAAAAATTAACTATATACATAAACATAACGTAAACGAAAATTAAAACTATCGTGAGTATTACACATAATTAATGTTGTGTACGGCTTGAAACACGTCTAAATTTCGACTTACTTTGTAGTCGACTAGTTTCCGAAACTAGTCGACTACAAAGTAAGTCGAAATTTAGACGTGTTTCAAGCCGTACACAACATTAATTATAACGTAAACGCTTTCACACTAACAGCCCCACCCTAAGTTCGATGCGTCCCTTCACTAAGTTCGATGACAAATTTTCCTTGGGGAAAAAACTTGTGTTTCAGTCGGGAATCGAGCCCGATACCCCTGCTTAGAAGGCGAACGCCACTCAACTATCTATTCTAGCGTGATCGATAAGGGTGGCTTACATGAGATATGGCTATGGTTAGCTATGAGCCGCATTGGACTGACGATAATAGGTATATATCAAGGTTGTTCGAGACACGGTATTGTTCCATTGTTAGTGTAATGAATATTTAGGTACCTTCACCTAAACTGACACATATATATTTTCTATTTTAGTATATCTTTAAAATGTTTAAATACCTACTTATCCATATATTGACTAACTAGCCGTGCCCCGCGGCTTCGCCCGCTATTATCAAGTTAAAATGTTGCCTATGTGTTAATCCTAGGTATAATATATGTATATTCCTAATTTCATCCAAATCCGTTCAGCCGTTAAAGCGTGAAGAGGGAACAAACATACTTACACACACGCTTACACACGAACTTTCGGATTTATAATATTAGTAGAATTAGTAGGATAGGATAGTAGGATTTTATACAAAGAAAGTCATTCCACATTAGTGTCAGTTATAATTTTTTTTTGTTTTTTTACTTATGAGATTGATCATAGGGATCAGGATTTTTCCTTTCTAAATTTATCACTTTTACAGTTCAATTTACTTCAGTATGAGTCTAAACAAATACTCGTACGAGTTTGTTGAGTGTGCCCATTCTAGAGTAAACAAGTTTAAAATAAGTTACCTAATCTCTACAAACATGATAGTTAATGACACCTCTACAAAATTAATTACAAAGACTATATATTATTGAAGGATCGTGCAGTTCATGAGTGCCTCTTTGGAACCCATGTGAAAAAACAATTTTGATTTTGATTTTGAAAGCGAGCGTACCTGGTACGGCCAACCTGAGGGGCTTCCCAGATACCGCTGGGATTGCGCTGGGAGGACGAATTAGAAGACTTGCGCGAGCTCCAAGCCACCTCGTGGCAGGAAGTGGCACAGGACAGAGAAAAATGATGTATTCTGATGTCGGAGGCCAAGACTCTTTTTAAGCACTGCGCTCCGATAAGTAAGTATAAATTATAGTGATAAATTTAGAAAAGAAAAATTATCGCTTGAGGCGGGATTTGAACCCTGAACTATAGTTCTGACTAGCATGGCTAATGATATATAAATAAAATCAATCAATTATGTATAAATCACATTGTATATGCATATAATATATTCCGCTCCAAACAGAACTTTCCACTTCTAACTGTCAAGTAGTTAGTATATACTAACTACTGTTTAAATGTCGAGAATGCCACGAGAACTCGAGAATAGGTGCTTCACGAGAACCTACATTTTATTTTATTTTAAAACATTGAACATTTTAATGGAAGTTACGAGCGGGAGGCGAGTGTTGAATGACTTTGTGTTGTGAACAATGATGTTTTAGTTTAGTATTAGTTAAGTTTGCAACTTAAACGTACCAAATAATATCTTTCGCATACTAAATAATGGAATGAATGTTACTTATACTTTATAATATTAATATCAATTAATGTATTAATGCCGCCAGCTTGATGGGAACGCTACCCACTGGTAGTGGGCTTAAGCACTTGAGTTATCTATAGGCTCGATGTCTTGTAGGTAACTTGGTTCTTTGCTGTATATAATTTTAGTTTAGTTTAAGGAAATATAGGCAATTGGCCCGTAGGTAGAAGATTTAAAAAAAAATTATGTAAATAACTTAGATGTTTGCTGTAAATAGATGTTTTTAATATTTGTTTATTTTTAGGAAATATAGGCAATTATACCGTAGATATAGTACAGAATATCAATCAGTCGTTTATTGTCTCTTTAATACTGTAATTGCACAGACTAAAAACTAAAGAGACTGCAGTAGATTAAAAAATAATCTGAAATACGTGTCGCCTATTACCATCTCTGTTTCGAGTGGTTTCTATTTGAATTAAGCAAAAATGAAATTTAATTTTTAAGGAATTTCGTCAATTTAGAATAGAAACTGATCGCAACAGAAATACGTATTACGTAATAAGTGGTCAGGGCTCTCCCGCGAACGTATATAATGTTTTGGCATTTATCTTAAGCATTATTATTTAGTTACATATACATAAACGCTTTTACGCAGACAGCCCCACACTAAGTTCGATGACTTGTGTCGTGGGTGCCGGAAACATTAACATCAAACACACAAACATCACATCTAGAACAAGAAACACAAATTTTCTTTGCGGAGAAAACTTGTGTTCCCGCCGGAAATCGAACCCGATACCTTTGCTTAGAAGCTGAACGCTAACCCATCTAAGCCTTTGGGCAGTTGGCAGTATCAAAATATTATTATATTATTTTAGTCTGGCAGCCTTACGTACTTCTTCGTACCTACCTGTCAAAGATTAGACACAAAAATAATTTCTGACCACTGAGAAATGTGAGGTATTTGTATGTTGTCAAAGTTCAGACAACTTTTATTGGCGGTACGAAGGTCGCCGGGTCAGCTAGTCTTAAATAAAAAAATACATACCTTTACACACACCAACATGCTTGCTAAAAACATTCCCAAATCGGCTACTAAACAGCACTTCCTAATTGAGTATGATGTTTTTTTCCGGAATAAGTAACAAACAAGCGTGCAGCCCTTCTAATGGTAGTGGTTTTTTTTTTTTTATTTGTGACAGGCTAGTGTTTGACCACTATCTCACCTGATGGTAAGTGACGATGTGATCGAAGCTGGTAAACACACTAGACCTGGAATACGCAGGCTCTCAAGCTGAACGCTAACCCATCTAAGCCTTTGGGCAGTTGGCAGTATTATATTATTTATTTTTTTAGCTGGTTACCACCGCCTATGAACGTTTCCAACACTAGAGGCATTGCAAGCGCGTTGCCTATCTTCAATCACAACAAACCAATCTTTAACATTTTGATTAAACAAAACAAACATTAGAAGTTAGTAAAAGGACACAAAGAATTGTACACCAACATGCTTGCTAAAATCAGTCCCAAATCGGCCACTAAGCAGCACAATGACTAATCCACTCGTTATCTTAAACCACTCAATAACGAATCTACTCGTTATCTTAAACCACTCAATAAACCAACACTAGGAGCACGCAACGACATCTTAAGTTTAACAAATCGGTGAACCAGAGTGAAATCAAATGGCGTAGTTAGAGCTCCATAACCGTTTTATCGAAGGAGCCATTACGGTTACGAGTAAAACTGTATAGCGTATGGGGTCGACACAGGACACGTGTTGCGTTGGAAGGTGATATTGGTTTACCTGTGATGATTTAGGATTCGGAATTAGAAAGTTGTGAGATTCATTCGCACTTATTATATGCGTTTTTAAGGTCACTTTCACTATAAATGTTTGAATCAATAGCAGGATAGTTATCATTTATTTCGTTTGTTTTAAATTTCCGATATTTCGGCACTGTTGCAAGCACTATGATCACGGAGTTATCCACCCGCATTACTCCAATTACTCCGTGATCATGGTGTTTTTGCCGAAATATCGGAAACTCATAACAAACGCAATATAATACATGGTAAATATCCCGTTATTGTTAATAATTGTGTATAATGTTTAAGAAAATTTAAATTAACGGGTAATGCTGTTGAAATATTCCAATAGTACATTTCTGCATTTTTTTTTGTGGTCTTAAGATTTTCTGCGGAGCTTATGATTTAATAAACCAAACAGCACCAAGCAGCGCGAGCAAAACGTCTCCATTTTAGCTTGGGCAAAAATGCTTTCGAATGTCCGGCGGATGTCTAGCCGATGTCCGGCGGATGTTCAGCTGTTCTCCTCTACAGATAGCATTTCTCAACCGATTCTAGTGAAATTTTGTGAGCAGGTTCGATAATCATGTTTTTTTTTTGTAGTTTTAATTGAAGAATCGCGGAGATGCGGGAGTTAAATACGTAAAAAAAACATGTTACAGCCATATCGAAAAATACGCGTGTGTGTAAGCTTTCGTACGACCACTATCTAACCTGATGGCAAATGACTAAGTGGTCGAAGATGAAGCACGGTTGCCTGAAAAATACCTGTTTATTCGAGATTTCAAGTCTCCTAGATTATACTTATCTGGAAACATAGACTCGGGCAAGGAGTTATAATAAATATAAAAGCAAAACGCGACCTTGGAATTTCAACCGATGTCGCATGACTGATGGTAAAAAGGGGATGGCACACTCTCCGAAATGTAAGAAGATAAGACCGTGACTTTTTGATATGTTCTAGGCTTATTTTATTTCAAAAGCCTCACGTGGCATTCTCCGCAATTAAATTTGAGGACTCGTGGTTGTAAAATAATTTCAACAGCGCCTTTTGCCGATGGAACTTCCAGTAGATAACAAAAATAACGAATTTGTTTTCTTTAGTCAGGCTCGATTAAAAGGTTTTCGTTTCAAAGAAGTTATTCGTCTCTAAGACTTTCCTTGTCAAGAAATTCGTACACGTTTTTTATGATTTCCCTTGTGCGACAAAGAGGTTGTCGGAGAGGAAATGTGACCCTCCACATTTTATTTGACGGGGTAATTGAGAGATTACCATACAGTTTACTGCCTTCCTAAATGAGTATGATGTTTTTTTCTGGAATAAGTAACAAACAAGCGTGCAGCCTTTCTAATGGTAATGGTTACCACCGCCTATGAACGTTTCCAACACTAGGGGCATTGCAAGCGCGTTGCCTACCTTCAATCACATCAAATTTGCCTAGAGATCTTACTTTTACTTAGGGCCTTATCTGTATCGAAATATTAATAAAATCTTAAATATAATTGAACTAAAAAAATTTTAATGTAACAATATACTATGACGATGGCTCAAAAATAAAAACTACAAACAGATAAAATCTATTTTTAATTTGCTAGAAATTTGTTTGTAATTTATATAATTAGTGTAATTTTATTTTTTAATTGATTAGTTTATATAATATAGCTAAATTAAGTGAAGTAAGATACAAATTATAAAAAGAAATGTTAAAGATGGTTTAGACGATCTTTAATGTTCGGCAAAGTTCCCAAAATGCTTGCTGCATTACCACGCTGTATAGCAAGGCTTATCCTCTGCCCCAAATACAAACCAGCATTTTGGTCATGTGCCGAATCAATCAGTCTCTTAGACAAATCTTTGAAAATTTCTAAAGCACCCGGTCCCCATGGGCCTAGCGTTTCAACCCCAAACGGTACAAATATAAAACCTTTGTCAAGTTTGGAATACTTGCGCCGTTTGAGAGATTCAGCTGCCATAGCTGCGCCACTAGCTTGTAGCGTGGTTTCAGGAAGATGGGATGGCGCCAAAGTGTCAACAGACGTGGCATCCCACACTAAAGGCCGAAAAAAAAAAACATAAATTATACTTAAACACACCCACAACGCACACACACACACACACCACTCACAACACACAAACACCAATACACACATTATTCAAAAAAATATTATGTCCTACGTAAACATATTTTTAAATAATTTTAAGAATGTTTGGAAGAGATATAGTCTCCCCAAGACAGGGAATTCTCAATCTCATACCTTGTTAATAACTTTCTGCATAAATAAATAAATTATTAAATTATTATTATTAATCTTTAACATTTTGATTAAACAATACAAACATTAGTAACGTTAGTAAAAGGAGACAAAGAATTGTACTGGTGAGACTATTTTACTGTACGCGGCTACTTTGCCCACGTTCATCAGGATAATAATCGAAACATATAAACCATCCTAGAATTGTGGTATACCACATTTCAAACTTCATTGAAATCAACGTGTCCAACCGTTTCAAACATATATTTCACACAATGTTCATAAATTTATGATTGACGTTGATCAGAAAGAAGCATTGGTAAAAGATAATATTCCTTTTAGTAAATTAAAAAATCAAAGTACTGTGCTGTTTTTTTCGTAAATTCGTCCGCGTCAACATTCCAAACTATTTAATATAAAATAATATTCCAAAATATAATATGCGAGCAGTCGTCGTCTATAATATGTAATGACATTTATTTTCATACCTTTTTTCATCCGACTTCAAAAATGGAGGTTCTCAATTCGACTGTATGTTTTTTTTGTATGTATGTTACCGCGATAATTCCGCCAATTATGAATCATTTTGATGATTTTTTTGTTTAGTAGATTATACTTCAGAAGTGGTCTCATAAAATTTTTATCCAAATCTATAGCCAAAACCAAAACATAAGCGGTGAAGTCGGTTTTTTTTAAGCTTTGCTTACGTTTAAATTATTCTTTCTTAGTACATATTCTTGAAATGAAATAACTTATCGTACTTTCTGCCATTTTTTAAATACTACGCTCTTCTATATGATCGAAGACTACAGTCATTCATATTATTATAATACTGCCATTCCCGCATCTGTATTTGTGTATTTTAACCGGAAATAGTTAAACACGATATCGATACGTTGAACTGTTCATTTATACAAATTGATAGGATCGGAAATGGGTGGCTCAACAGCTATAAATTCCAATTTTGTTTGAAATATTATGCTGCAGCGTATTTTCTATCTGCAACTCCGATGTGAAAGTAGTGCCTCAGATTATAAAGGTAACTAGCAATAGGGTGTAATTTACAAAATTGAAAAAAAATGTTGCCTGTATAGTCGGTTTAGAGACGATAATTTTACGTGATAACGTCATAAGACGAACGCTTAGGCCGATCGTGCCTCTCTATCGCTTGTTCCGCGCTCTCGCTTGCACGCTCGGCTCAGGCGGAACGTGACTATGAGTAAGCGTTTTCGTGCGCGCAGCCGGCGTTCATCGATTTGGTTTGACCAATTTCGATAAAATTTATATGGGACCACCTCTGAAGTATACTCTAACAAACAAAAAAAATCATCAAAATCGATTCATAATTGGCGGAGATATCACGTAAGATTCATACAAAATAATTAAACGCAAGCAAAGCTTAAAAAACCGACTTCACCGCTTTATCTTCGGAACCTTGATCAGATTTAATGTATTAAACACGCATTATTGACTATTACTCAAAAACTCAAGATCAGATCTTGATCAAATTTCAATGGGACCACATGAAAAGCACCAGCTTTCAAATAAAAAAATAATCATCAAAATCGGTTCACAACGAAAGAAGTTATGAAGTAACTTTTGAAGTTGGGTAAACGAGAACATCGTTAAATTATTTTATTATAGATTTTTTGTATAAATAGCAGTACATAGCTCGGGTAGAGTATATTCTTTTCTATGGTACATAGCGTCACAAGTACATAACGGACTTATAAATTTTTTTTTATGAAAGAAATGGAAGAACGGAACGTAATATATAATAGAGATATCCCATCACAGACTTTTTTTTAGGATTTTAGAAATCCTCAGTTATCCAGTACACCATTTTTATGTATATCTTAGGGTTTAAGCGAAAAATAAAATTACATGGCATACGTAGGTATACCATGTAAATTGAATTTTCGCTGCCTTGATTGCAAAATATTGTTTCTTCTACTTACACATATAGTTAATTAGGTTTTATTATATATTCGTATATATAAACATTCCGTGAAAAAATATCTAACTGATAGTGAAAACCGCATCAAATCCGTGGTATGGTTGAGGTTTGCATTAAAAAAAAAAAGAGCAATTAGCGGATAAACAGACAGACGCAGAAAACGACTCTGTTTTATACTAAGTAGAGATGCAGTGAAATAGAAAGTGATTCGCTATTTATACATTGTGAACATTATATTATATGTTACACGTGCAGATCCATTGTTCACTGAACAATCAACGCTATATAATATATAATTAATAATATATAATTTCTAAATAAGCGTCAAGGCTATCAAATGTATAGGTGTCAAGGACCATCGATCGATTAAACCTACATTAGTCAGCTAAACGTTTGAAACTAGCGCAACAGCTATCAACTAAACCCCACATTTAAATCAGTTTTAATTTCTGATTCATTTTAATATAAATTTACGGCTATTCTTAACTAATTGAGGTGAATTTTGCATAAACGTTTAGTTTGGATGACAATGCATAGCTAGCTAAGTAACGTAATTTTTAATCCAATATGGCAAACGGCCCAAGATGGTGGACCTTTTATTTTTTGTACACGCCCTTATATGGGTATCAAATGAAAAGTTTAAAAAGTTTTTTGAAATCAAGTTTTTACCAGTTGTAAATAAAAAAAGAACTAAAAAGTTATACAACCAGAAAACTTTCAAGCCGAATCAAAATCGAGTTTAGTTAGAAGTTCCTGTGGCCATTTTCCGTCTCCATCATATGACCAGCTCCATGGTACCATATCATTGTATTGTCACAGAAGATCAAAAGAACACCAAATTAAAGCCTAATCAGACATCAGGAAGTGGGACTACAGTAGACCCACTTACCGCTTGCGAGATTTGATTACAGACCGACAAATATCTTCTAGACAACGGTAATATTTCACCTTTTCAAACTAAATAGCTTAATAAATTTAATAAAATTATGTATTAGAGATTATGAATGTTTAAAAAAAAAAGAATGAAAAAATGCGCCGCCGAGTTTTTACAGGTTCTTCTCGAGATAGCTGTAATTTTGCGAATCTGGAAATAGAATCATTAACTATCATGAGTGCCTCTTTGGGGCCCATGTGAATAAACGATTTTGATTTTGAATAAATTTATAACTATTTTAAATACTTATAATTTTGCTTTTTATGTATTGCTGCGAAATACATATAAGATTATTGTTGTTATCGATTATACCAAATAAGAAATCTGTTATCTCAGTTCAAACACACTCGTAGTTTATTCGTGAGAAGGATAGATTGAGTGTTTAGTGTAACATAGCGGAGCGCTGCGCCGCGCCGGCAGGTAATGGATGGCGCATCACTCGTGTGAACGATGGCCCTTATTTACTCTATCTATATAAGTACCTACCTGAATCCCGGAACCTTGTTCCCATTTTTCTATTGATCTCCTAAGAACCTTCTGAAATTGAGGCGAGAAACATTTATACCTCTTTTTTAACAAAATTACACAAATATAAACGGTTATCAATTAAAGGGCTGTGAGTGTGAATGCGTTTAAAAAAAAAAAAAAAAAAAAGTAAAGAGTGAAGTGAAATTGGGTGGAAATGTTTGTATGAAAGTTCTAGGTTTTTTAACTTTAAATTGGGAAAATAGCTGATTTAAAATAAAAAAAAAGTGTTTTAATATATTTTGACAGATATGACTTAAAGGTGGTATTTTGTTTTTTGACAGTAGATATATTTCAAAACATCTTTTTATTCGAAGTAACATTCGTAAAACCAGTAATTATTAGGTATACACATACCTATTGTATCAATGTTTGGATTCACTCAATCAATCCGAAACTACTAAACTGATTTGGCAAAATAGGTTAAAAAAATTTAACCTATCTGGAATAATACATTGGCTTCATTTTCATTTGATTGAGGCGGGAGAAGCCGCGGGCATAGCTTGTATTATATAATCATTTCAAATTTACCAAGAGAAAGTAAACTGTGTAGAAGTGAAGATTGCACATAAGTTTTTTTTAGTTTGTTTTTTTATGCTCAACAGGCAAGCTTTTGATTACTATCTCACCTGATGAAAAGTGAAGATGCGGCCGAAGATAGAGCATGCTTGCATAGAAGATACCTTTTCAAACTTGACTTGAAGACTCCCAGAAAAAAAAAATTTGTAATCATACAACATGTATCCACATTTTTAAAGGTTAATCTGTACACTTATTTCGCGAAGTTTGTGTAAGTCCATTTGTTTGTAGGTCGATGCTGATAATTTAAGTATTTAAAAAAGAGAAAATGCGCAGGAATCACACGAGCCATGAATTTTAATTTTCCCCATGCCCGTTTTACCATCTAACAACAAGACAAACTGTTAAACGTCATCGATATATGGTTGACATACCTCCAGTTCGCTCGAAGCGTTTCGCTTCTACATTCATCATCCGTACAGCGAAGGAGTGGAACTCATTGCCCTCGTTTGTTCCCCGAACGGTATAATCTGGGAGTCTTCAAGTAAAGAGTGAGTAGGTACGTTCTAGGCAAGCGTGCTACATACATCATCGCTTTTCATCAGGTGAGATTGAGGTCAAACGGTTGCCTATCGTACATAAAAAAAAAATTTTTTGACTGTTGATCAAGAACATACAATAATAAGTTGCCTTCGAATTCAAACTACTGCAGTGAAACGACATCGTTTGAATTTCATACCTACTTCGCTTTATGAAATACCGTGCACTTCACTTGATGAACTACCCACAACAAGCTGAACAAGTTTAAACTCTACCCTCATTTCAGAAGACTTATTTTACTAAAAAAGAAAGAGTTTGAACATAACACCGTTTTTAATTTTATGTTTCAGGAGTAATTGCAATTACAGAGGTCTTATACGGCATATTTTACTTTTAATTACATTAAAATGCGAAGGTATCGTGTTGTTTTGTTGTTAGTATGGATATGAGAAGAAGGTAACATTTTAAACAGGCTCACGGCAATGCAATATAGCAATTCAAAATTATATGAGTTTATCAAGAAAGACGGACTCTGGCAAGGCGTTCTACTCCTTTGCGGTACGAATACTGTACGTAGAAGCAAAACGTTTTGCCCGCATTTGTAGAAAATTTGCCATATATCACTTAATTGATTAAACCCTAACCTACCAGTTGATCTAACCTACCAGTAAAGCAGCGTGCCCATCATATCTCAATACGTTGAAGTCCAATACGTTTGACGACCTAGTTGGCGCAGTGGGCAGGTCCCTGGCCTCGGCGTCCTAGGTGCTGGGTGTGATTCCCGGCAGGAGCACAACTTTCCTTCCCAAGGCACTTTGTGCTTCTGGTTCTGAGATGTAAACAAGTCACAACGATACAAGTCATTGAACTTAGTGTGGGGCTGTGAGTGTGAACATGTTTAATTATTGAGAACCAGAGTTTTTGTCACTACAATACATTTTTAAAAGTAGTATTCAAATTTAAAAAAATACTAATTTTAATAAATTATGCTATCAGGACACAAGAAACAATACAAAAAAGAAAAGAATACACCCATTTGTACCCTGCCAGCGTATGTCGATTGTTCTTACTTAGTATTCTAAAACTGAGCCTGTAGTTGTACCAGTCGTACCTACCCCAGACCCTCCTTGGTCCGTCCAATTAAGAATGCAAAGGGGATACCGCACGGACATACTTTAAGATCCTCTCTCTCTTTGTAGGGGTTGAAGTTTCAGGAATGATATTGTATAACCAACTATATTTTATGCAAACAAAAGTATATCTAAAAATCAGATAAAATTATTTATAAGAATCCCTTTTTTCATCTGCTTTAATATGTTATGTTTTTTTATATTTTATCTCCGTCATTCAAAATTCATAACTAAAATTCATTTTTAGGCCTAACGTAAATTAAAACACAATTTTCACTGATATTCTTTAGCTATTAAAATTAATTTGTCTATTACAATATAAGTAATTGTCAGTAAATCCTAGAATATTCTAATTATTACAAGTCTTTATTTAACTTGAAATGTATGTACGTTTGTCCGGATGGAATCTTGCAACTCAATATTTTCAACCGATTGAGCTGAATTTTTTATTTATTTTTAGTTTGGATGACAATGCGGATGGCGGAAACCGAAAAGGATGGATAAGTTATTTTTAAATGTACTCCTACAATATGGGTATCAAATGAAAGGGCTTGCTGAGAATAACTCGAAAAACAAAGTGACGTCACTTTAAATCTAATATGGCGGATTTCTAAAAGCTTCTACAAAATAAATGGCTTAAATGTAGTAACCACCATCGACCATATCACACCAGACGAGATAGTGGTCAAAAGCTAGCCTATCAGATATACATAAGACCAAAAAATAATAATTACTTAACTGTTAACATAACATTAACATTATAAATATATATGGTAAAAATAAATTATGACGCCGAAAAAACAATTCATAAACCAAAACACTCATACACCAAGAATATCACACATTATGACAACAGAAATTAATGCTTATATAATAATTTTCCAACTAACTAACGTTATTTACTAATGCAGCTCGCCATTAGTGAAACCCGACAATGCCTGTAACATCTAGACCCCACTCAAGCGGGGATCTGGGGTTTCCGAGTTCCGCCAACCAGAGTAATCTGACCTCGCGTTGACCGCTCATCGATCGCACTAAGGGCAAGTCACTATTGCTGGCATTTGGATAAATTCATTTATGTATTGGCATTTTATGTATTGGCTTTTTTGTAAGAAGTTTTGTTTGTGACTAATGGAGCGTGGTGAAGCACAGTGGAAATTATTTTATTCAACGACTTACATTCTATTTTTACGTTCTTTGTGGTATTTTTCTATGCTAGACATTAAAGCACATGACTGATTGCCTGGAAGAGAGAACCTATTTTCTGTAGACTTGACTCCTAGTATACCATATACCATTTAAGAAACAGAGGTTGAACAATATTTTTATACATTTCTTTTTAATAAAACACTTACGTAGCATTTCGTGTCATGAGATATAAATATATAGAAAATCCTGTATGTGCTATATGAGTTAAGTAACCTACCCGTTTTAAAATCACTAACAATTTATTGACTAATTATGTTTATTTATTCTTTAACCATAACTCAAAACAATAATAAAGTTATTAATTATATTTACTTTTTTTTTACTATATTTTACAGAAAATTAATACCGGGAAACCCACGTAATTCAAACACATTTCATCTCAAAAAGCGCAATATTTTATTTTGAGAGAGTTTACTACTCTCTATTCAGCGCTGAACGAGGTCCTCAATG
The DNA here is from genome assembly GCA_948107665.1 of Lomographa bimaculata. NCBI lineage: Eukaryota > Metazoa > Arthropoda > Insecta > Lepidoptera > Geometridae > Lomographa > Lomographa bimaculata. The sequence continues at coordinate 21,355,725 of OX403585.1, read as the reverse complement.
CAAATTTCCCTCGTAAAGAAGAGGGATAACGTAAAACCGCCCTAAGTCACACCGATACAAACCGACGGGCCAATAGGTCTGCTAACAGTGTAATAGGATTGTGCTACTATAAAAGGTTGATACAGTACAATACAAACCGAGTAGTTCTCTGATGAGAACTACTTGTAATTTTTGATAATAGTTTTACTCTACTAAATCTTAATATTTTGTAAATACTCGCATAGATAGCCTTAGCACGAACCATTCGTATACAATCACAACACATTTTATTTTACTTCAAGAAGTGATGAATGTCTTTTATAGTATAAAAGAGATAATATATATTACTCGTATGTCATTAAATTCGTTTTTGGCTGTTAAAGTTTTCATTAATTATAAAATCTGTTAATTGAGAGCCGTGGATTTATTAAAAATTAATAAAAAAATATGTAAACTTTTTATTTTCAACTTAACAATTTTAATTGGACTTTTATTATTTCACTAATATTTTATTTAGTAATGTTTAAACTAGTACATAGTATTTTCTACCAACTTCACAAAAAGGTAAGTACTCAATTCGACAGTATTTTTTATTTTTGTTTCTTCATAACTTCTTTCCACGTGAACCGATTTTGAAAACTTTTTTATGTGTTACCTCATTACTTCTTTCTACGTGAACCGATTTCGAAATCATTTTTTTTGTTTGAAAGCTTTTGCTTTCCCATTGGTCCCATTTAAATTTGATCAAGATCTGATCAGTAGAATTTGAGTGATCGTCAATAATGCGTGTTTAATACACTTAATCTGATCAAGGTTCCAAAGATAAAACGATGAAGTCGGTTCTTTGCGAAGCTTTGCTTGCATTTAATTATATTCATTGGATATAATGCAGCTTAATTAAGGCACATAGCAAAATTCATCAAAGCGCGCATATTACAACAACTTTAATAGTAGCAACTATAACAAGAATTTTATGCAAATGATGGACGAAATGTAAATATGATATTTATGGTGAGTCATAAGTTAACTTGCTTCTATTTCGACTTTGAATCAAATAAACATAAAGGTAAGGAGACCGCAGTACGAAGCTCTAAATACTCAATATAATTTAGTTCGACATTCGGTCGAGTTGCATTGACCATGGTTTCGAAAAGACAGAAAGTATCCGTAAAAGTATATTATTATCGTATATTTAAATAGAAGCACAGAACCTTATCTTTTTACAGCCCTTGTTACGTTTTATTCGCTTAGCTCTTGGGCTATTACTTGTCCCCCGTGTCTTGTCCTACTGCATAATGCGGCCTGTTCCTGAATTATTTAACGCTGGTCGTTTAACGTAATGCCCGGTTGTTATTGTTTGACGGCCGCATCAAGGTCGACGCTCCTTGGGGGTTTTAAGAAATTATGTAAGACGGAATGGGCAAATACGATTATGGGCCGAGAGCCCCGAGGAATAGGCTGTTCTCTAACCTAATCAATTTTCAAATTAACGTCCATGAAATGGGAACAAGCTTTGGGAAAACGTTTCTTGTAGAATGTTCGTGTGAAATGTTTTATCGTGTGAAATGTCTTGTAAAATTTACATTGAATTGAATATAAAAAAAAAATGTAATGATGAAATTAATTCTTTACATATTAGGATCATTTTATCTTAAAGCCCATATTAGGTTTGACCAGATAATACTGTTCTAAAACATTAAATTCTTCACATATTATAAAACGCTAACATATTATATAAAATAAAAACTGATTGAAAACAAAATCATCCCAAAGTTTTTTTACTGGGATAATTGGCTTGGAATTGGATGTAAAACTGTCTGTTCAACCTCAAAACGTCACGCATGAAATATATAATGCAGTTTTGTAAGTTAAAAGTCAAATCAAAATGAAAACAATTATAAAAAAAAATACAATACAATTTGTAAATTCATCAATACTAATTTGAATTGTGAGGTAAGAAAAAAAGGTATTGAGACCACACAGGACTTCAAAAACAACGACCTGCGTGGAACTGCAATGCGCTTTACCCTCAAACTTGCCTTATTTGGTCAGTAAATAGCATCCATGCTGCTATTCAAAGGGTTCAAGGAAGGAGCAAAGAGATACCTATGGACAAATTCGCAAGAAATCGTACAAGCTCGATTGGTGATAGAATTTAATTTCTCTAAATTTGTTTATAATATAAGAAATATTAAAAAGCTCTTATTTTGGACCGAATAAAATAAACTTGGGTTACCAGCTAACAGGGTACTTTATTTAAAATTAATTACATCAATAGCCGCTCATTTATCACGATAAATTAGGTTCAGCCTAGATCAAATAGTATATACCCAGCCTATACTCCTGTATAGGCTGGTATTATCCCAAAGTTCCCAAAGAGGTCTGATCTGACCTCAATACGTCACGAGCTTTCCTTTACCCAGCCCCCAGAATTTAAGCGACTACACAAGATAGCTAGGGTAGCTTAGGCCGTGTAGGTTAGACTTAGGATAGTTTCAGACGTGCTACTTTTGGAAAGGCGATGATAAATAGTACTTTTTTGGAGTAGTAGTCTGGGTGACATTAGAAATATAGTAAATTTTTACTCTCCATGCTAACATGGGTCTTAATCAAAGAGATATTTTATCCGATATATTAAGAAATTTGTTACTTATAAGTAGAATCAATCTAAATTTCCGGTTACAATAGGCGTCGGTCGTTTATAATATTAACCTCTAGTTGCTAAAGATAACATATAGCAAAAATGACATCAGACATAAGTTAAGTACATAATGACAACTATTTAAAAAAAAAGCAAAAGTAAAGGAGGCCAGATAGTTATATTAATATTATTATAATGTTATATGGCTTAACATTACTTTAATTTTATTTTACTGATATCCGTTTTAGAAAGATTTATGTTCAATAAAACAATCATAAGATCTCATCGCTAGCAGTGATTTCATAGTGACAACCTTTGTGTAAAAAAAATCTGAAGGTATAACCTGCGTTAATAAAGAAAAAACATTGACATTGACAACAGACAAACAGACATTGACGACAGTTGATTTATTTCACTCGCATAAGAGTTTTACAGCAACAAGGTATTGAAACAACATGTCATGTCCATCGTCTCTTTTCTTCATCTAATATTTATAATAGGTAGTGATTTTGTATAATTATAATCTGCGGTGAAGTATAAATCGCTATGTCTGAAATTAGCCTTAGCTTAGGGATTGATAAACTTATTTTAATTAATTATTTCTCTATAAACTCAGTTAGTTTATTAAAGCTGTGGTATTTGTATTCCCTAATAGATGGATGCCATTTATTTTACTGAAACATATAAACTTTATATGTTTCAGTAAAATTTATTATAAAGCATTGTTGGCTTATGTTGTTAATAAAAATATCATAAAAAGTTCTATGTACACAACAACCTACTCGCTCCTATAAATTATATCCTACTTAAAGGGTATGCTGGAAGAAAACTCTGTAAAGGGTTAAGCTCGCCTTTATACATCTTTTGTATGGCCTTATTGTAAAATTGTTTATCAATGTGTGTACAATAAAGAATATAAGAATATGAGAAAAAGTTGTAATTTTTATAAAATTTTTGAAATTAATAATCTTATATTTAACACGCTTATATTAACTTTGTTTCACAAACATGCGACCTTTAGCAAAATTAATCGTTAATATAATTAGCATATAATTAGTTAATAAAATTAATCGTTAATGCAAAGCCGTTAGCAAAATTAATCGTTAATATAATTAGGTATTTTTTTTTTGCGAAACACTTTTTCCAAGTGCTAGTCGAAATTGAAAGTGGGGAAGCCAGCTTGTTGTTGACAAATTGCAAATTAAAATTACAAATTATATTATATTTTTTTGCAATTCAAAGAGGCAATGCAGCCAGCATGATGGGAACGCTACCCACTGGTAGTGGGCTTGAGCACTTGAGTTACCTATAGGCTCGATGTCTTATAGGTAACTTGGTTCTTTGCTGTATATAGTTTTAGTTTAGTTTTAGAAAATATAGGCAATTGGCCCCTAGTTACATCATATATTTTGTTAGCCTGTAAAATACAAAAAAAAAAAACAATAGGAAACACGTATTACACTACATAAGTTTCACTTAATTGGTATTGTATGTAAGCTCTAAAGGTCTAAAAACCTGAAGAGGTATATTCCAACGAACTAAATAATCAACGAATCTTCCGTATCTCCAACCAATACGTACCTTCAAACTTCCAAACAAGAGAAACCGACAATTTGATAAAACTTTAATTGAATAGAACTTCGGCACAATACTTAACTCAATGGACTAACAATCCCTCTTAACACAATGTTCCTACTAACACACACACATGGGCGTTAAGCTCGTGATACACGTGGAGAAATAATAGCATTCTTACCTTTGCAAGTGACGACTTTATTTTTATTTTTTACAATATGGCATTTGGTGTTCTCCATATTACATTTTGATTAAAGTCATATTTTTAGTGACACTGGCAAATGTAAGACAAATTGATTGACGTAAGAATCGTCAAAATCAGCCTAAGCTTTTTGTTTTTTATAACGCTCCAAAAGCACATACATACTTACATAGGCTGATAAACATATGGGGTATAGTATTTCGTCACGCAGTCGAATAAAAAGAGAATGATTTCTTACATTCGAGTAGAAATTATTTAGAGAGGAAGGTGGCAAATAAATCGTGTATCAAACTGCCTGTTGGCTAAGTTGGGTGAGCGTTCGCCTTCTAAGCAAGGATATCGGGTTTAATTCCCGGTGGGAACACAAGTTTTCCGCCCAAGGAAAATTTGTGTTTCTGGTTTTGTGTGTGAAGTGAATGTTTCCGGCACCCACAACACAAGTCATCGAACTTAGTGTCTGTGAGTGTGAAAGCTTTTATGTTTATGTAAACCATGCCTGTAATTAACATGTTTTCTCTAAGCACATGTCCATAAACCGAAAGAGAAAATTGCGCTGTCATTTCCTAACCAATAGGTAGCACGTGTTGCAAAGCAGCATGTCCTCTTGTTATTAGATAGCACGTGTGTATAAACCTTTAGATTGCTAAGACAACAATGTATTCGAGCAAGGCCCGTGGCAAACATTCTCTTATTTACTTTCAACTTAGACGTATACGTAATTCGATGTTTGTGTGTGTATTTCATTAGCTAACTTACAGTTATTAACGAGGTAGGTGAGCATTATTTATTAGTAGACTTAATAAGCATAAAATACAATGCTCGTTGTCGCTCTGTTTACGCTATAATATTTTAGGCATAGAGCGAATCATCACTTACCAGGTCACCAGGAGATAGTTTAGTTAGTTGTCTTTTCTATGGGAGTAATAGACAGCACAGTGAATTATTAAGTGTCCATATTGAATATTATAAAATCATCGTTCTGGCAGATTTAGTTGATATTCACTTCCTATACCAGCTTGTCATCCTCGACCAAATATCACTTACTAACTCATCCAAATAACACCAATTAGCGCGGTCGCAATCGATCGCAACTTATTTATTTTATTTAATTATTCATATGCATTGCATGTACATTACGTCATAAGACTAAACTTAGAAACTAAAGACATTCACCCTGTAATGTAGGGTATAAGCAAGTATGTTATCTATCTATCTAATATAATATTGGAGTTGAGATCATTTAGAGTAAGTATCTTCTAATTTCACATAGTATATACAAGTTATTTATTTTAGGTTTTATTTAGCTATGAGATTGTAACGTTTTATCTTCAAAATATTCATTAATGTTGTAGTAGCATTTGTTTATCAGTAATTTACGCAGTTTTGATTGGAAGGATTTATCATTAGATTCGGTTTTTATAGTAAGGGGAATATTTTTATAAATTCTAATAAGCATGTATTACTTATTAACAAGGTTAAGGAATAAATATTCAGGCCAGTGCTGTAATGGAGTAATTCGCCCCATAAGCGCAGAGAACCAATACGAAGTGCATCTGAAAACTGTTTCAACTCGGTAACGCAGATGTTTAAACAATCTAATACTCTACTTCACAGCTGTCACGTGCATTAATTGTAGATCATGACACGTTGCGTATTGCTAAGCTATTGTGGGACGTGTCAAGGAGCATTCTAAAAGGCCATTTTCAGGCCCAAACCCATGGAATAAAGAGAAGTGTACGACAATGTCCACCCCCACAAAAAAAAACACCAGTGCTTGCATAGGTGTCTCTTTTGTGAGAGTTCAACTGTGAAAAGTGTTACTACTGTGCTTACGAGGTACGTTAAGCTATCAGACCCTCAAACATCGGCGTAAGGTTGGTTGCTTGTGCGTAATACTTAATACGAGATATAAGATACATTTTGGAAAGTGTGCAACAAAACTGCACGATTAAATTCCTCTAGCTCCCGTCCATCATCGGATAACAAAAACAAACAAGACATCTTTTCATGGTTGACATTCCTCCGATTTGAACCAAGCTACTCGCCACAACGTTTATTATGCAAACTGCAAAGGAATGGAACCCCCTGCCTTCGTTCTTGTTTTTCGATAAGTATAATTTAGGCTTCTTCAATTCAAGATTGAACAAAGGTATCTTCTAGGCAAGCATGTCGCACCGTCGATCACATCGTTGCTTTGCATCAGGTGAGAAGTTTTTTTTTAATTCAAAATAGGCAAACCACAATTCACCTGATGGTTAGATTGCGGTCAAATGCTTACCTATTGATAAAAAAAAATCCCGGTTGTTAGTCGTAACGTAAAACCCTGACTGCCTTGGACTGCCCACAGTCCATACGACAAGCAAACAAACACACTATATTCATTCGAAAAGTAAACTTAACGCTTAAAATCATAGAAACTATAAAAATGTCCTTTCAAACGACTTCCCAGCGAATTCCGTTGTCAGGTCCCGGTATAGCTAGTTTTAAGAGATACGAAAGGCAAATGACATCGCCTTTAGGTGCTTTCGGTATTTATCCTGCAGTGAAGCGCTTTTAGATGTAGCCTTACTGATGCAAGGTAGAATACATTTCTGCTAGTTTTGGTGGGTTTTATTTGTTGTATTATTTTTTTTTGTAATGAGAGATTTAGGAACTGTTCACTGGCGTATTTGGTTGGGCGTTTCCCTTGTAAATGGCGGGTATCTGGTTCAATTTCTGGTGGGAACTTAAGTTTTCTCCCTAAAGAAAATGTATGTTTCTGATTTTTAAGTGTGATTGTACATAATGTGATGTGAATGTGTCCGCCAACCATGACAAAAGTCGTATGTAATGTAGTTTATAAGGTTCCGTACCCGAGGGTAAAACGAGACTCTATTACTAAGACTCTGCTGTCCGTCCGGCTGTCTATCCGTCTGTCATCAGACTGTATATCATGAACTATGACAGTAAGACAGTTGAAATTTTTACAGATGATGTATTTCTATTGCCGCTTTAACAACAAATACTAAAAAACAGAATAAAATAAATATTTAAGAGGGCTCCCATACAACAAACGTGATTTTTTTGCTCATTTTTTTTACCCGATGACTGTGCGACGCATGAGGGTAATATGCTTATCAACTTATGTATGAATCTACGTTTGTTGTTTTGTGACGCTCTAGAGGCCTAATGTGTGGACCGATTTTGATAATACTTACTTCAATCGATATTTCTTAATCGTTCGATTGTCACTCAAAACATGACAGTAATCAAAATTAAATATGGCGACAACCATATTGTGAAAATTAAATCATTATTATTTGACTTGGATGAGGTTCTCAATTCGACTGTTTATGTTCGTTTTTTTTTTTTTATTTGAGACTAAGCTAGCGTTTGACCACAATCTCACCTGATGGAAAGCGACGATGCGGTCGAAGATGGAGCACGCTTGCTCAGTAAAAACCTATTCACTCTCTTCTTGAACAACCCCATATTATACTTTTCGGGAAACACAGTAGACGGCAGGGCGTTCCACTCCTTGGCAGTTCTCATAATGAAAGTGGAAGCGAAACGCTTCGTGCGAATGGTCGGTATTTTTACCATTAGCGGATGCCGCATTGCCGTCTGTCTAGATGTTGTATTAATAAGATGTAAGTATTCAATATTATATTATTAATAGTTATTATTATATATTATCTTGATGTGTGTTTCATTTGAATTCCTTCGCTACATAGATAAAATGAAACCATTTTAAATACGTTTGATAGAAAGAAACTCTAAGACGTCAAACGATACCAAAAATGTCGATATAATCTTTCTTCACTTAACCATAACTCAATTATATTAATCTTGAATCAGCTCTGATTTCCCCTCGTTATAGTACAAACAAAACCACCCTTGATTGGGCAAGCAACTGGTATAGCATCTGTGGTCGGACCGAGAAAAGCCTTTGAACCCTACAAAAAGAAAAGAGAAATACATTGTAAGAAAAACAATCGTTTAAAATTCATTTTGCTTGAAAAATGAGGAAGAAATGTTAGGAATTCGAACGAGAAGTCTATTAAAATATTTCGTTTGTCGCAGTTATTTTGGTGGCGTTTGATGATTAATTCATTTAAGTGATATTTTTATCCATAGATATGTTTGTTTAATTGGTTTGGACCTTATCATCTTTTAGTACTATCTAATCTAATACCTTTAAACGAGCCATTCTTGTATATATATATTACTACCCGTGCCCCGCGGCTTCGCCCGCTATTATCAAGTTAAAAAGTAGCCTATGTGTTAATCCTAGGTATAATCTATGTATATTCCAAATTTCATCCAAATCCGTTCAGCCGTTAAAGCGTGAAGAAGGAACAAACATACTTACACACTTACACACAAACTTTCGGATTTATAATATTAGTAGGATGTATATATGTGTTATCAGGATCTCGGAAACGGGTCCAACGATTTTCATGAAATTTTGTTTTGGGGTCGATACATCGATCTAGCTAGGTTTAAATTTTTTTAGTTTCGAAACTTTCTGAATATTTTAATTTCAGTTTAGTAGCAACCTTTATATATATATTTTTTATTCAAGATAGGCAAACATTTGACCGCCATCTCACCTGACGGTGAGTGACGATGCGGTTGACGATGGAGTACGCTTGCCTAGAAGATGCCTATTCACTCGCGACTTAAAGACGCCCATATTGTAATTAACAGGGAACACTGGTAAGGAATTCCATTCTTTTGCAGTTCGCATAATGAATGTGGAGCCAAAACGCTTCGTCCGCATTTGTGGAATATCTACCATATAGCGGTGTCGCTTAAGAGTCTGTCTCGATGAAAATTAGTGTAGTCAGTTTACACAACAAAGAACACAATATTTTTAGCATAAAGAGATGATGTAAAAAATATGTTTGGATCTAGTGGAATACTTATTTACCTCTATTAAAGAGGATTACTCATCACTGGCCAATTATCTTCCTAAACGAATAAACACACCTTCATTCATTTTCTTTTTTTTTTTACAAGTTCCCATACTTTCACTTACCACTCATAGTTCACCTTTATGGTATACTAGCCGTGCCCCGCGGCTTCGCCCGCTATTATCAAGTTAAAAAGTAGCCTATGTGTTAATCCTAGGTATAATCTATGTACATTCCAAATTTCATCCAAATCCGTTCAGCCGTTAAAGCGTGAAGAGGGAACAAACATACTTACACACTTACACACAAACTTTCGGATTTATAATATTAGTAGGATTTTTTTATTTGATAGGCAAGCAGCTGACCACCATCTGATGGAAAATAGCGATGCGGCCGAAGATGTAACATGCTTGCTTACAAGATACCTATTCACTCTAGACTTGAAGTCTCAGTTTATGGCGTTCGGGCAATAAAAACGCGGACAATGAGTTCAGCTTCTTATTATTTCACTAATATGTACGGACGATGAATGCTTAAGAAGAAGCGGAAGTATATCAATCATAGTTTAAATTTTGTAGCATCACAGGACGACATCATTTATTTATATAACACGCCTGTAATTAACAGTCTTACTTATAAAAATGTCGCTAAACAATGCTTAGCCACCTCTTAGTTAAGCAGCTCTTAAGCCCATAATCAATGATTAACTATTTTCACTCATAACATTAGTTAGGCGCTGCTTAGTTGAGAAACGCACAGAGAATCGAAAATAATCGAAATTTACACGATCGCCACAGATTATAACCAAAATAGTCGACTAAAAGTGAAATTATACGAATGCAACTGTCAAAAATGTGGCTTTCTTAATTTGTAGAAATGAAAATCAAAGACAGGTGATTATTCAACGGTTGTCGAAGTTAACAATTTGGCGCCTTACGTAAAAAGTTTTGACACAATTATTATTGAATGATAAGTCCCGCAATCTTGCCTCTTAGCAAGTTTTAAACTAGGCAATGGCGATGTTTAATTTTGACTATTTAAGCATAACTTAACAGTTGAGAGTGAAATTTTTGTTAAACTGTAGCTAAGCAATTGATTAAAAATTAAGAGCAGTTTATATGTAAGACTGTAAATGTATGCGTATGTTATCTTGAATGCTGTATAATCTAATGCTGGAATGTATTTATGTATTAGTTTCTTTAACTTTACACTTTTAACATTTTTTTTTAAACCTAATAATGTATTTTGTCCAATGACAAGAATCAGAATAAGGTTATTTATATTAAATGTCTTATAAATAGCTAATCTTGCCCTGCGGCTCACCCGCGTTATATAAGTTAATAAGTAGCCTAACCGGAACCTAAACCATCTACATTCTAAATTTAATCAAAATCGGTTTATTCATTACGGAGATACGTGGTAACATACATTCACACACACATAAACTTTCGCATTTATAATATTGGTGGATTTATGTGACTACCTAGCTAGCTGTAATAAATAATAACAAAATGGATAATGAAGTCTAGTTTATCTTGTAGTTAGATGATAAAAAGGGCATGAATAAATCAACTAATAACTATCTAATCTACGAAGGTACTTTACTTTTCAATACCGCTCATCACTTCCCGATCTTTCTAAACCAAAAAGAAACTATCACCCTCATCCCTAAGACCGCCTTCAAACATTTTCCCCCAACTTTCACTTACCACCGTTATCAGGGCCAATTGGCCCTAAATCGTGGCCCTAAATTAACACCTCATTAAGCCCCCACGGCCCTTCCGAGCCAGACATTGAGGGGCACTCACTTTATTCAGTTTCTGCTGAGCAAGGTGTAATCATATCGACCTTAATCAGCTTGGTCCATTTTGGTTGGTTGATTTCCATTGAATTTTTGCTGTAAAATAAATTTCATGGAATTGTTTTGATTTTTTTATGCTCGATAGGCAAGCATTTGACTACAATCTCACCTGATGGAAAGCTATGATGCGGCCAAAGGTGTAACATGCTTGCCTAGAAGATACCTATTCACCATTTGTAACTTTTTAACATTTTGATTAATAATTGCAGAATGTTCCAATGTTCCATCCAAAGGGACATTGTATTTCTGGTTGTATGTGTGATTGTGTTTACGATATGTTATCCCAGCATCCACGAAAGTTCAAAGAATTGTGTCGTTGGTGCCGGAATCATACACATCAAACACACAATCACTTTTAGAATCAGAAACATACCTTTGAGGAGAAAAATTGTGTTACCAAGCCACCGGGAATCGAACCTATTAACCGCTGGTTAGAAGGCAGACGCGCCGCTAACTACGCTAGCGGGCACTACACTAACGTAGAGAATAATTATCACACTAATATTACTAAGGCAACCGTTCCTGAGTGTGTTTGTTTGTTTGTTACTCCTTCACGCACAAACGGGTGGAGCAATTTTAATCAAATCTGGTATGGAGGTAACCGACACCCTGGATTAACGCATTGGCTACTTTTTATCTCGGAATTCTTGGGGGCCGGAACTTACCCGGGTTAAACCGCAGGCCGCAGCTAGTATAAAATAGTTCTAGTATGACATTTTCCATAACTCCACTTATTATTGTAATATATTATCAGCTCGTCCTCCTCCCACCGTGCACCGAGTGAAATTATCCCAACTTGAACGCACTTTTGAATCCTCGCTGTAAAAATGACGAGCAAGATATTTCATGACCGGCCGCCTGCAAGACGTCATATCTTCAGAAATACTTTTGTAATTCGCTATAAATTACTTTGTTGATCGGCAGTGGCACCTTGTATCGATGAAGTCAGCTTGGATGCCATAGTATTAAACCATCTTTATTCTAAAAATATGATATACAAAACAAATCCTTGGCTCTTCAATAACCCTGTCAAATTACCTAAACTAATATAAACTACCAATGATAATATCTACCCACCGTCAAAAAAATGAAAATTGACGGGTTTCAATAAATATTTATGAGCTGACTGACTGATATAGGTAAACGCCCCACAAACGTCAAATCTGACATAATCATCACTCATGTCAACCAAAAGAAGAAAAATAAATATATTCGATCGAGCAACAATTTTTATCAGGAGCCTATATAGTAGGTATTTCCACGACGTTATAAACTATTGATAATTGATATAATAATTATCAATCATTATCTGTTAATTTCCAAGGTCCAAAAGCTCCATTGTCCACCGTATCGTCATTTAACTTCAGATGAAATAGTTTTTTACGTTTACCTAACCCGAATAAAAAGAAAAATATAAACAAAGTTAATATAAGATCATCTCTTAACTACTAAAAACCAAACAAAATCGTGTAAACATTTGCAAAAAACGTTTATTCACCACAGCGGCAACATTGATAAAATATATCATCCGTGAAAATGTTTAACAACACGAAATCGAAATAAGAACGTGACTTACCTTATTTTCCTTAATACTATCTCCATAGCCCACTCCAACCTATTTACAACACTAAACCACTACTCATAAACTATTAATATATCAACATCGTCATTACGTATGAATTTTAATTGATAATTGATGTTTAGAATTTCGTAGCGCGTGTTCCGCGACGAGAGGTAGACAGCGAAACGCCGAGACGTCTACTCAGTCCAGAGACCGAAAGTCTACTGCAGAAGATTGAGGGTTGGGAACCTGTGTCACATCCCGCATCAAAGAGCCGGCTGTGCGCATGCGCGGAACGATACCAAGCGGGATGTAGTCAGCTGACGGGCGGTAACTAAGGTCACTGTGTCACGGGTGTTCTTTTGGAATTCCTTTTTAGATGGGGACTGCAATCTGGTGCATTCTTTGGAACTGTTGAGAAACTTTCTGAACCATTGTGAAGTCTAAAGTTTGTATGCTGATGCGGCGTGGAATTTAGTCCGGGTTAGTTTATGTGGAATTATTCGTTGATCACTAAAAGAATAGAATACGTATTATAAGATGGCAATCATAGATCCTTTATAATGTATCAAACAATCTTAATTATAATATCATATATATAAAATTCTCGTGTCGCGGTGTTTCTTGCCAAACTTCTCCGAAACGGCTCGATCGATTTTTATGAAATTTTGTGTGCTTATCGGGTAGGTCTGAAAATCGGTCAACATCTATTTTTCATCCCCCTAAATGTTAAGAGACCAAACCAATTTTTTGTTTATATTTTTTATGATTCAGCATGAAATAACTGAAATAAAGTATATGGCAAAACAACGTTTGCTGTAAATATGCTTGAAGAAGATTAACAATTATTGTATTGTTATGATTCATTTAGGTGTCATTATTATTTTGAAATAACTGACGTTCGTTGAATCCTAGAGGCAAATGTTTTACCCGACTACGGTGAATCAAAAATAATGTTTTAATTTAGCACCGTATGTGTGTAGGTAAGTTTTTACATAGTATGTACTTATTATGCTTTTGTTTCCTCGCAGCGTCCAAACCAATAAACCGATTGTAACCAATTCTCCGGGCAGGCTTAAATTTTTATTAAAACAAAATTACATTGTACTCCATACAGTAGTGACAAAACAATAAAAATGGACAAATGTGATGGGGTATCAAATTAAACAGCTCCAAAATACCATTTCAAAAATGGATATCACATGTGGAAATAAAGTATGACGATTTAATTTGTTTTTTAGATTTTTTTAGAAAGCCATTTAGTTACTAGTTGGTAGTCGGTTCCTAGTTTCATTTTGTCTTGCTTAAAAACCAAAATTTATCAATGTGTGCAGACTGCCACAAACTCCATTTTTAATTTAGCTTGAGCAACTCTTCAACAGGCAAACAACCAGTCTCGTTTAAATGTAATATTTTCAAAGCTCATTATCGCGAACAACTTTACTTCAGTATGTCCCAAAGTCGGCAGGTTGAAAGGCACGGGTGTGGAAGTAAGCCTACCCGCGGCAAATGCGGTTGATATGTCGGGTTTGTGGAACGTGTAGATTATAGATTACGTAAAATACTTATATTATGGTATTCATTTTCATGGTTGGGTATTTTCTCAAGCTCACCTGGCTAGCTAGTTTTCTCCGCACTAGTAGAAAAATCTTTGATCACGCACTAAATGTTGTTCGTTTGCTTATTATTTCAACTGCAAAATTCTTGAACTTACTACTTCTCTGCTGTCCGTCCGTCTCTCACCAGGCTGTATCATGAACCGTGAAAGTTAGACAATTAAATATTTTTTACGTTTTCAATCTTCACCATTTTGAAAAATGTACAAAAACTGAATCGACAAAAACCAATATAATAATCGAACCTGTAGGTTTATTCTGCTCGTCAAAGTTCGAGGGTTCGAATTGATGTGACGTTGACTTTGAAAAATTGATGCCCGGAATTGACCTTCTGCTCACAAAATTTCAAAAGAGAACAACCGGAAATCCGGACATACAGACATACGAAACCAGTTTTGCCCAAGCTAAAACGAAGACGCTTCGAGCTTGCTCGGTCAATTAAAGTTTGCTAAACTATTAGTCTTAACACGGCCAGTCCACGCCGAGGACGGTCTACACGCATACTCGACTGTTGAAGGAGCACCGACTGCTCTGAAATTGGTCTCACAACAATGCGAGAAATCAACTGTTAGTAAAATCGTTAATTACTAAATATATTATTTCGTATTCTAATTAATTATCGTCATGGCTGAATATAATTGGGCTCACGTTATCTTAACTACCTATTTAAAATCTACAATGTACATAATTATACCTATATCTATTCGCATTCAACGCTTTGATCATGAAATTACAATCAGGCGAGCGAAACATTCGTCTTCCCTCTCAGTTGCGTTCACCAATTTTCAGTCAGACCAGTGCTTGAATGGGTGACCTTATCCTGAAAGACAAGAGCCGTTAAGCTATGTCGGATGCCTTCAGGCGGTCTGAAAAATCTTGACACTAGGACTGCCCACTAGTCTCAACGACAAGCAACCAAATTGCGTAGAAAATGTATTGCTAAAATATTTTAGGTCAATATTGATCTTCATTAATTATGAATTATAAAGTCCGCAATACTATGTCAGCTATAATAACGGTTTTTATGTTATATTAGGAGATTAGTATCGGGTTCGTTTTCCGATGGAAACACAAATTCTTATTTACATTTGGTTTCTGCTGCTGGAATGATTTTGGATGTGATGTGAATGTTTCCGACACCCACGACACAAGTCGTCAAATTTGGTGTGGGGCTGTGAGTGTGAAAGCGTTAATGTTTATTCCTTTATTTTTCCACGAAGGCCAAGGAGAGGCGGGTACGTTAAAAGTTGTACTTTGTAGCAGGTCCTTTAGAAGGATATCTCGCAGCGCGGTCTCCGTTACCTTTAATTAAGTGTGTCTCTAGAACCGATCGTAAACACACTGATTTACAACTTTGCTAAGATTTATGCTCTCCAAGCTCACAGAAAATAGGTTTTCAACTATCACTGGTAGTGGGGATTTATCTGTAACCACCATCTTTACTGATTTAGATGGCGATGCATTCGCTACGCCAGAAACAGACACACAGACGAAGCCCCTTTACACCTGATATTGATATTTTGGACATTATTATTGAAGCAATGAGCTATTGAGGAAATATGAATTATTATACACTGTATTTATATTTATAGTACCTGGATGACCGAACTTTTTACGATGTTTTCTAAAAATGAAACCTAGCTAGATGGACTTATCGCCCCCAAAACCAGAAAACAAAAATTAGTGTGCAGGGATACTAATTTCATTGCTGAGGTGTATGTATGTGGCATAACAGCTTCTAATAGGTTAGCCTTTATGTACCGATTTTGATTTAGGTTTTTTCCTTTTAAAGGTGACTTTATGAAAATCGATGCAGCTGTTTTCTAAGCAGATCGGGGATTTTCAAATTTTGATTTTGCCAGTTGTTATCTAAAGGCTTGGTTTATAAATGTCGGTGTGAAAAGAAAAAATAGACAATTAATTGAGAATTATTTGAAGTCGGTTGAAATTTTAATTAATTATCCCGATCTCAAATATTAGTTCGCTCGAAGCGTTTCGCTTCTACGTTTATCATCCGTACTGTGAAGAAGTGGAACTCATTGCCCTCGTCTTAGTTCGTCTCGTATAATCTGGGAGTCTTCAAGTCAAGGGTGAATAGGTACCTTCTAGGCAAGCATGCTACATCTTTGGCCCCATCATTACTATGATCGTCAGATACATCAGGTAAGATTGTGGTCCAACGCTTGACTATCGGGAAAAAAAAGAAACATTTATCCAGATCTTTTTAAAGAAATAGACCTAACAGACTTGAACCAATGTCAAAGAAAACAATAAAAATCACGAGAAGACCGCCCTTTGCGAAAAATAATAACAATAACTAAAGCCCCATCCACTATAAAGGCTTACGAGCACTAAAGGCGCGAACAGCGTGCTAATGAAAACTGCGCTAACGATATTAAAGCCCGAGACACATTAAGCGCAACCAGTTGACACAGGCCTTAATGAAAAATTCCATAACGACCACTATGTGGACGCAAGATGGCCTCCGAATTCACCGCATGCGGTGACATTTGCACAGATTAAAAATTCTGGAAACTGCAGAAACTCCAAATACTGTTTGCTAAAAGTTCCAAAACTTCGTGTGCTCACAGTGTTTACATTGTGCTTGGCGATGAAAGGACCCAATTGGAAAAGCGGCTTTTGAATATGCGGGAAACTTTAAGCCGGACAAGGACAAATTTTAGGCATATGTGTCTAAAATTTGCACGTTTTGACTTAATATATGACATAGCTTGATTGCCTATAGGCCGTGTCTCCAAGTAAACGAAAAATCCAAAAAGAACACGCGTTCAGAGTAAACTCAACAGGGAAGGGGGAAAAGAATCATCAGGTGAGAATGTGGTCAAATGCTTGTATGTCGGGCATAAAAAAAGGAATACCTCCAGCTGATCACGACAGATGAAACTCTGTCAAAAAACGAGGATGTAGGACTTTTTACCGACTTCCGAAAAGAGGAGGAGGTACTCAAGTCGATTGTATTTTTTTTTTATGTGTATTACCTCATAACTTCTCTCCACGTGAGCCGATTTTGAATTTTTTTTTTTAGTTTGAAAGATGTTGCTTTCTTATTGGTCCCATTTAAATGTTTATGTAGTCCCATTGAAATTTGATCTCTAGTTTTTGAGTTATAGTCAATAACGCGTGTTTATACATTAAATCTGATTAAGGTTCCGATGATAATTATTTATAATATCAATACTAATGTTTGTTTTTCTATAATGATATTCACTTTACATTGATTACATGTCTTTGTACATGCTATCTTGTGAAATTAATTAAATTGATCCCAAACAAGGCCTTTATTTTGGTAACTCGAGTTTGAGGTTTGGGGTTACCAAGTAGGACTTTTTTATTATGAAGTTAATTAAATATTACTATTAAGACAAATTAATCTTTTTTTTATATTTTGATATAAGAGCGTCTCATATGTACATGAGCAACTAGTCGGAGTATTTTAGACAAAATTCACACGATTTAATAGCCAGTTAGTGGTAGGACTTCTTGCGAGTCCTGGAGTGGTTACTCAGCTTATCAGCGGAATATATGAACTGCGCTAGTGACCGAGCATGATTGTTATCACAAACAATTATAGATCGTATAATGTAATCTATAAGGGCGCGTTTAGAGGAGTAATAAATATGACGGTTACGTTTGGTTGCGTGTGCCATACTATTTTTTGTTGTGATTATTGGTAAAAATATTTAAAAGTAGGAAACATATCATTGTTTTGTTTATAACAATAATATTATTGATTTTTCTAAAAGGAATTTCACTTTACATTGATCACATGACTTTGAACATTATAACTTGTTAAATTAATTAATTGAATAGATGGCAATGGGTCCCAATCAAGGTTAGGTCTAAACGACGACGGATAATAATAGATAGATAGATAGATAACAGTTTATTGAACACCAAATTATAATATAAACATAAGAAAGAGAACTTAAACTATTTGTGCAAAGGGCGGTCTTATCGCTCGGAGCGATCTCTTCCAGACAACATGGTATTATGTTTTTAAAAATATCTATCAAATTTAACTATCAAACATACTGAAAAATATGTATTCAAGTTACACACTGATCATTGCAAAATATCATAAGAATAAGAATAAGAATTGTATTTATTGTAAAACTGTGTACAAATATAGTTCTTACATAATAAAATAGTTCCAACAGCTTTGTTCATTTCGAACATACAATAATAAAGATGTAATATATACAATATGTACATATATCAATGTAATGTTCAATGTAATAGGTACATATAATATTCATTATTCATTTTTTAACGATGACTTAAATAAAGAAATCAAGCATCCTGTATACACTCGGGCCATCGCTCAGAACCGGCTACGTACGGTTGGCGCAAACAATGCCTACGGCGAGCGAACGTCATTGTATTTGGTTCCTCGACTAATTAACGAGCTACCACCGGATTTGTGTAAACAAATCACACCACGTAATATTAAATTCAAACTGAAGTCTTATTATTTGCAACAACTTGAATGCTGATGATGACGTACATGTGCACTTACCAACTTCTTATTATTTAGGTATAATGTAGACTAGTTGTAGTATTATATTACAAACCTTAGTGGTTTTTTAAATGCTATACTATCAAATTTTTGTATACTTTTTAAATGGTAAATAAATGAAAAAAAAAAAAAAAAAAAAAAATAGATCGTACACAAACATAAAATAATGCAATGTACAATGTAATCTAAATATATATAACTCAAAGGTGACTGACTGACTGACGTACATAGTGATCTATCAACGCACAGCCCAAACCATGGCATGCACCTGCATGTAGATGTTATGACGTTGGCATCCGCTAAGAAAGGATTTCGATTAATTCTACCCCCAAGGGGAAAAAATAGGGGATGAAAGTTTGTATGAAACTTTGTCAATTTTAAAACTTCTTAACGCGAGCGAAGCCGCGAGCAAAAGCTAGTAGGTACATATAATAGATCGTACACAAACATAAAATATTCATAAACAAACATAATACATAATTTTTAAAGAGCTTGCTCTAAGAATAGAATAGAATTATTTATTCGCCTTCTATTGTTACAATGGGCGAGTCATATTATGTAAGTCTCATATGATTTTCTACTAATATAATAAATGTTATTATTAATTTATCGTGGATCGAGTAATCATATTCTAGGATGGTTTATCTAAGTACCAGCTGGAGGTCCTTAGCTTGAGCACATAGCCAATTAAGACTAATTTCCAACAACTTGACTGCAAAGCTTCAGAGCTTAAAGCTACACCGTATCGCGAGTCTGTCGGTATACGAGTATTATTAGAAATAATATGGTTACAAAATCTAATTGCCTCGACCCGTTTGATTTTTGATCGACATCGATTTCGGTGGATATTTCATCCATAGTATAATTTGCTTTCACTTATATTGTAGGTATTGCAAAAGATTGGAATCCCTGGTTTTCATGTTTGTAGTTTTGTATGCATGGACACTGACTTAAATTTTTTTTTAAAGCCCGATAGGCAAGCATTTGACCACAATCTCATCTAATGGAAAGTGATGATGCGGCCGAAGATGTAGCATGCTTGCCTAGAAGATACCTATTCACTCTTGACTTGAACACTCCGAGATTATACCGTTTGGGAAACAAAGACGAAGGCCATGAGTTCCACTCCTTCGCAGTAAGGATCACTGTTCGCTCGAAGCGTGTCGCTTCTTCATTTATCGGAAGCGAAACGCTTCGAACGAACTGGAGGTATGACAATTGACAACCATATATGGATGACGTTTGACAGTATGTCTTGTTTTTAAATGGTAAAACGACTAAATAAAACCCCCATTATTTTATTTTTGTTAACTTTTTTTAAATGTTTTAATTAACTCGTGTAATTCCAGCGCACAACCTATAAAATAATTGCTAACTTTAACAATCCAGTTGGCCCAGTGGGTAGGTCTAAGCCCTCGAAATCGAACCCAAAACCCACGGCGATGGGTCCTGGGTTCAATTCCCAGCAGGAACACAATTTTTCTTCCCAATGGAAATCTATGCTTCTCGTTCTGGGTGCTTTTGTGTTTGTGATGGGAATGATTCTGACACCCACGATACAAGTCTTTGAGTTTGTGAGTTATTATATTAGATGTATGTATAAATAAAATTAAAGCGCAGTACACCACCCCAGCAATTGAACATTGATCTCACCGCTTAAAACATCGCCTTACATGTTAAGGCCCGGCTTACACGACCCGCCGTCGAACCAACAAATTACACAAATCGAAAAAAGAATATCGAAAGTGGACAGAAGCACTCGCTGCTAATGGAACGCGAATAGAATGGCAAATTTTTGCATCGACCTCCTTTGTTGTCCTTGTCTTTCGTTTGTAAGCCGTTTATTTGTTTCTTTCGGCAATTCGGTAGATTGGGCTGTCCATGTTGGGATCAGTTGGCTGCAGCTTGTGCCAAATTCTACCGGATTGCATGTAGCTGTAGTTTACGTGGCCTCGGGCGGCTTAAGAGGCTTTTGCTATTGAATCTTATTTATTTGGATTACTTTTGCTTGAAGTTGGCTTAGTTGGAAATGTGGCATTTAGTTTCGAGCTCAGTGAAGCCAGAAAATAATACTTGTATAATTTGAGGTTTGTCGCCTAAGATACAAAATTTAATATTATTTTCTGTTTTGAGAATTTTCGTTGATCTAGTGAATATAAGACTCGTCGTTGAATTGTGAAAGAAATTAAGAAGATATATTTGTCGTATCTCTCTGACTAAGAAACAATTCATAAAAATTCTATAAACAATCAAAATAATATACTAAATTTATACATTCAATTAAAATTAAAATATTTAATAAATATGTTTATGTATATATGTCTATATAGAAAATTTATGTATGTATATATGAGTACTATGAGTAGTTAAATGTATGTATAAATATGTATATATTTTTTTTTTGGTATATTTTGGTATCTTAAATTAGACTATTTTTTATATATTACTATATACAAATTAAAGTTTTAATTGTAAAATAAAAACAACTTTTTACCGAAGATGTGCACTACCATATCAAAATATCCTCGATACACCCAGGTTAACTGGAAGAAAATGCTTTGTAGCATTAAGTTCGCCTATGTACCTACAATACTGTTTGTGCAATAAAGAATTTTCTATCTATCTATCTATACATTATCTTGATTGTTTTATAAATGCTATGCGATTGCAATTGGCCTTCTTTGCGAAAAGGCACATACCAGCGCGTGTAAGATAAACTGGCACTGGTGAAGGAAATTAATAGGCATAAATAAGCCTAAGAGATTGTGATGAAATCTCACGATGTACTCTACAATTCGTTCCGAGTGGCATTGCCACTTGCAACTTCAAATAAACAATTGCATTCCAGGTGACCAGAACCATATCACCACTAAACGCAAACTGGGTTCCGAATTTAATATAACTCGACAAAATCAAATAATATGTTTTTGAACTGTCCGTTGGGTTAGTTGGGTGCGTGTTCGCCAACAACTTTTCTCCGCAAGGAAAATTTGTGTTTCTGGTTCTGGTTGTGATTGTGTGTCTGATGTGAATGTTTCTATCACCACGTCTCAAGTCATCGAGTTTATTGTGAGGCTGTGAGAGTGAAAGCAGTTATTTATAGTTAATTCGATGATCTGAAAAAGATTTTTAAAATTTTGAAAGCTGTAAAGGCCACTGGTCACCCTAAAAGTGACAAACATCTTATACATAAGTGGCCTCGATTCTGATGTACACTCACTAAATTAAATGTAAACTATCCCTGTCTTTTACAAAATAGAAACACAAGACAGAGATAGCATACATTTTAGAGCTGTCAAGCTAGTTTATCATTTAAAATATGAACAGCAGAAAGGCGCGTGTTTTTAGTCAACACCAATAACATACTCGACTAAGCTTGCATAGACATCTAAGTTCTGAGTAACTTGACAGCACAGCAGTATGCTATCTCTGTCTTGTGTTCCTATTTTGTAAAAGACAGGAATAGTTTAAATTTAATTTAGTGCGTGACATCAGATTCGAGGCCACTGCAAAACGCTTCCAGCTGTTTGCTGCAAGTATACGTATCTACAATATTCACACTTGCACATGTCACATGCACGTCGTTCAACAAGCCCTAACAAGGCGCACTCGACGCGCGCCCCGCTCGTGTGGAGTGGCCCTTAGCCGGCAATCGGCACCTTACCACGTGGAAATAATGAGCCCTAAGCTTTGAGACGACTCATTAGAATGAAGCTTAGCTTGAGGACTGAGAAAAATAGAAAGACTGAGAAAAATCTGACAGCAATTAGAGATGAAATGTTAGGACTAGTCTATTGACGTTGCGACACTTACGGTGAGTTGTACTTGTAGTAGTTTTGACGCCATGTCATCTAAATGCTCGTTGGCTAAGTTGGGTGCCCCCTTGTTGCAGGGGTTCGATTCCCAACGGGAACACAAGTTTACTCCCCAATAGAAATTTGTGTTTCAGGTTCTGGATGTAATTTTGCGTGTGATGTGAATGTTTCCGGCTCCCACGAATTAAGTGTGGGGCTCTGAGTGTGAAAGTGTCTGTAAAGATGCGAGGTCTTCTTGCAAGTCAGTTTGGGATATACCACCCCTTCGCCGAACAGCTTACCAGTAGGTACTAAACGACTGAGGTACCAGCTAAAAGGATGCCAATCTTATAACTGAGCTTGTGAGACTTAACAGCTAATGAATGGGACCGTTGTAAAAAAAAATTATAATATTTCGCGTGATGGTAAGCGTCACGCTTACCTATAACATATCCCAGCCTTTTTTTTATGCTGAATAGGCAAGAATTTGACCACTATCTCACCTGATGGAAAGTGATGATGCGGTCGAAGATGTGACATGCTTGCCTAGAAGATACCTATTCACTCTTGATTTGATGACTCCCAGATTTTACTCTCTTAGCGCCCCCTAGATCTTTAAATATCAAAATCTTCCAAGGCACGTCGCTTCTCTCCCTACTGAAGCCGAAACTGAAGACCTACTGAAGTATATCTACTGTGTACTTGAAAAATTTGCTACCTATCAAAATGTAGTCTTAACACAATAAATATATGAATTATAATTGTCATGTATATTGGGACATATAACCCTACATTATCTACACAATATACATATTCAATTAGAGCAGGTAAATGGTTCACAGTCGTTACCATAGGAAAGATGCCTGAAAAATGTATTCAGTCTGTTATTTACATTATCAAAAATTATTGTATATGTATCGTATTTTTTCTTTTGTCAATGAAACAAAAATATAACGAAGATAATATATTGCGTTGAAATATTAGTAAGGTGGGTTTTACTAATAGATGTACAGTACTATCTTCGGGGCAATTTCCTATATTTTCTAAAACTATATGCAACAAAGAACTAAGTTACCTACAAGAAATCGATCTTTATAGGTAACTCAAGTGCTCAAGCCCACTAAGGTTTTACTGAGGCGTGACGTCACGAACCCCAACTCCCAAACTTTAACGCTCTTTATCTTGGTCAAATTATATAGTTTAAAAAAAAAAATAATACATGTCAATTATTTTTTGATAATACAACTGATGAACTAATTAGATTTTTATTGCATAGCTTCTATCGCGGGCCTTGAGCGTGGAGACCTAATCCAGAAATTCCGTAACGAAAAAACCTAACACCCCCCATTCTAGCGAATTTTCGGTCACATTGAGATGCGAACTCCGTACCGATGCATACGTTTCAGTATCCAGTACCAATCGGCTACTGAGTCTTCTAACGATAACCTCGAAATAAGCGTATAGGTTTTAACGTTTACGTTTTTAAAGTAAACGTCAAGACCTTGCTTGAGCACTTGAGTTACCTATAAGCTCGATGTCTTGTAGGTAACTTTAGTTCTTTGCTGTACATAGTTTTAGTTTAGTTTTAGGAAATATAGGCAATTGGCCCGTAGTTATTACTAATTGACATTGATAAATGTAAAAAAAAAAAAAGACCTATATGCTTATTATTTTATTATATTATTTATAGTTAGAAAACTCGGTAGCCGATTGGTATTGGATACTGAATCGTATGCATCGGTACGGAGTTCGCATCTCAACGTCACCGAAAACTTTTTGTGAAGAAAAATGAAACTGAAAAATAAAAAATGCTATGCAATAGCTTTACCGCGGCAGTCCCCGAGTGCCACACGTCTTTTTTTTTTTTACCCTGACATCATCCCAATTAGATATGCAAGCAACTAATTACTTTAAGATGTGTTAGAACAAATTGTCTCTGCAGTTGCTTAATAACAAATTTAGTCACAAACAACAGGATACACAAAATCACACACACAATGCGCAAAGTCTAAAAAGCTCTCGTTATCAATAGAACAGTACGTTACAACAAGAGATATGTGTTCAAGCGCTAAAAGTGGTAAATTGTAGAAATATTGCTGGATTCGATAGGGGGAGCCGACGAAGTCGTGAGTTATTGCTCAGGAGCTACTCGGTATCTTTTACGAACGGGCCGATTCTGGGACATAACACTTGTGAAAATTATTTAAATCAAGTACTAGTTACACATACACTCACACACACACACGCATTCATTATATCTCGTAACATACAATTCCATACAATATAAACGCATTAAACGCATTCACACTCACAACTTTGAACTAAGTGTGGGACACTTAGTTCAAAGGCTTGTATCGTGGGTGCCGGAAACATTCACATCACACACACACATTACACCCAGAACCAAAAGCACACATATCCCCAGTGAAGGATTTTTTGCTCCTGCTGGGAATCGAACCCAATATAATAAATACATAAATCAACTTCTTTTATACATTATTCTAAATGTATCTTAATTGTAAAAGATCTTAGAGCTAGATATAGATTTTATTTGTAGATTCAGGTATGGGAAGAGCGATGAATACTGAAACACCTGAGATGAGCATAGTTTAGTAATATTTAATGACTTGTTATTTTTATTTTACAATAAGAATATGTATTATTAAAATATATATACTTATCTTCTATGACGAAAATTTGTAATGCGTTGGTTTATTCTGTTATGTTACAAAATTAAATGATGAAATAAATGAATTGTATTGAATTAAATAGTTCGGCAGCAGATACTCTAAAACGATATTACTAACTTAGCCTTTAAATACTCTATCGTGGAATAGTGTATACATATGATTTTTTTTTAATATTATTTGTATAGTGTGATGGACACGTTACCTAAAACCTTGGTAATAGTGAGCTCATTCTGTATAGATACATATAAGCTGTAAGATCCGCCTAGTTTAGAAGTTAGAAATCAATCTAAGTAATTAGTTCTGTTGTATAAATACGGTTATAAATATTAATGAAGTGAAAAACTTCTTTAGCGGCGTTGTGTACTTTTTAGGATGGGTAAAGACGGAAAATTTATAAGACGAAGGAGAGGAAGTAATAGTCCTTACTTCTTTTAACCGCGTGGCGAAAAAAGTTCAAGTTTTCACTTCTGCAACCCGTTGTTTTTTATTATTATAGATGTATATTATTTTAGTTTATTCTTAGAAAACATATTATATTATATAAACATTTATGTTTCGCATTAGAATTTACTAGACGTTCGCCCCGAACTGAGATCTAGCGCCTAAATTTTACTTATTAGAGAAAAACTTTTAAGGCAATTTCTTTTTATTATTATAATTGTTTAATTTTATATTTTTTGTTTAATAACAGGAAATAATGGATATAAGTTTCATCTTTTAATATGTAGCCGATTTTGAGATAGACCTCTGGATAAAATAGGTGACTAAACTAATGACTTTAATGTTCTACCAAATTTTTATCTTCCAACATAGACTTTTACAAATGATTTCACAAATTAAATACAAATTTATTTTAACGATAGCCCACGGAAAAAATATTTTTTTGGCTTCCCACTTACTAGTATAGGTTCCCCTTAATATTCTCATTAATTTATTTTAATTGCTATTTTTGGCTTTGGTCCGTAACTTTACAAATTCTCTAAGAATTTGAAGTTATTTACTTGTATGGTTTAGACGCTAGATACGTCTGACAGACGGACAGACAAAGTGCTACCCAACCAAATTTTTTATGCGAGATAGACAAACATTTGCCCCCTCAACAAAATATTAATGGTCATAATATTCGCGTTATAAAATGTTGACATTCTTTGATTGCCTCAAAGTCGAAATCCTAGATTAATTTAGTTTAAAGATAAATATTCTCAATTATTATGATTATTATTTACAAATAGTATACATAATGCACTTGAATTAACCCAGATTAATTAAGTAAACGCCACCAGTTTACCTACACTCAGTTTATTTCTATACAAATTAATCCAATATCGTTTTTAATAGTGGTCACATTTTGGTGACTTGTAGACTTGTTAAACTTCCGTAAATAGCCCCCGTACGGTAGGTAAGTCGTGTTTGTAGGCAATGCGATAAAAATGCAGTTAGGTAGTGTAAATAATGTACTCTGACAGGCAAAGCTAAAAGCATCTAGCTGTGTAGAGATGCAGAGTTATTTACATGTTAATGTATACTGCATCAGGATAGCTATGTAGATGTACGTTGGTTTTCTATTTTTGTGAGAGTAGAAACTGGCATTTTAATCATTTTAACCAAGAAACAACTTAGCACCGAATATGTTTTACATTAAACTGCAAAGGGGCTGCTACTAAATATAAAAGACATTTCTAGCTACTTAATTACAAAAGTTTGTTTAACATTACCTGTTGGTATGTTTGGACAAATATTGTAAGTTTATTTTTCGAAATGCCATAAGTCTGTTAAGTTTTTTAATAATATAATAAAATAGTTTATTGAATACGAAAATGTCTACAGTTTTGCCTTAACTAGCCGTGCCCCGCGGCTTCACCTGCTATTATCAAGTTAAAAAGTAGCCAATGTGTTAATCCTAGTTATAATCTATGTACATTCCAAATTTTATCCAAATCCGTTCAACCGTTAAAGCGTGAAGAGGGAACAAACATACTTACACACTTACACACAAACTTTCGGATTTATAATATTAGTAGGATTAGTAGGATAACTTAATAAATGGACTAATTAAGTTTACTAGCTCACAATTATTGACCATCTTACAAAATGAATTTTAAAGACTTGCTGGAAACATTCACACCACTCTCAGAATCACAAACACGAACATCCCGTGGGGAGAAACCTTGTGTTTCCAAAGCGAATCTAATTCGATACTCGCTTCAAAGAAGGCAGACACGCAACCAACTAGAGTTCTCGTCACGTAAAAAGAACGCTGGCAATTTATCGATCAAATAGGAGGCATGAAAATTGCATTAAAAGGGGCGCGATGAGGAAACGCTCTGCCGGTATGTGTGTGCGCGCACGCTATTGTTTTATCTGTTGATCCTTGCTTTCCGCGCTGAGACCACGCTTCGTTCGCTCCCAAGAACAGTCGCTCCACTGTCGCTCAGCGTTCTTCTTACGTGACGATAGCTATAATCTATTATAACGTAACAGTAAATGTAAAAAAGAAAATTATACCGTCTTCCTTTCCCGATCCATGTTTCCAAGTTGTAGCTGAAACATTTGAACGAAGACTTTAACAAGTCTCAAGTTTTCAATCAATCTCGGAAGTACCTCTCTCTAGTTTAAACTTCTTCCCGTGTTTTCTCCCAATAAAGCCGAGCTCCGATATCAGGCTGTATCAGGCTACAAAGGTACAGACAGACGTAACAGGCAATAAAAGTTTCACTTCTTTTGCGCTCAACTTTAGATTGGTCAGTCGGACGAAATCTGCCGTGTGTGCCAAATGCGCGAGGAAACTACATTTTGTTTTCTTGATTGTAGCCGAATCGGTGGCAGTGCCAAGAGGCAGGAGCCGGCAAACTGCGAGTGGAATAACAATTGCAGGTACATTTTACCTGCTTACTTCTGTTTGAAATCGCAAGATTGGAGTTAAATGTTGTCAGCTATATGATCAGCCCGGTGGCTTAGTTCGTCTTCTAAGCAGTAGGTATCAAGTTCAATTCCCGGTGGAAACACAAGTTTCTCCACAAGGAATATCTTTGCTTCTGGTTCAGGGTGTGATGGTGTATGTGGAGTGAATGTTTCCCATGACACAAGTCATAAGACTTACTGTGGAGCTGAGAGTGTGAATGCGTAATTTTTTTATTTCAAAATTTAAATTAAAGCTATCGTGAGTATTACACATAATTTATGTTGTATACGGCTTGAAACACGTCGAAAATGTTGACTTACTTTGTAGCCGACTAGTTTCGGAAAAATTTGTCACGCGCCGAGGCCCGAGCCGCTCGCCTCTGCGTATCGCGCGTCTGACTCATCTTGATGAAGGATAACAAATATGTCCGAAACTAGTCGACTACAAAGTAAGTCAAAATTTTCGATGTGTTTTAAGCCGTATACAACATAAAAAAAAAAATTATTTGATTTTAATAATATGCTAACATTTTTAGACCGATTTAAAAAACACGATCTGCAATTTAACTGATTTTTATTCCCCAAATTATATATTACTAGCTGTGCCCCGCGGCCTCGCCCGCCTTAAATATACAAGTATCTATCAACCAACGTTCTAATTTTAGTCAAATCGGTTCAGTAGTTTCGGCATTATCGAGTGACAAACACCCAAACTTTCGAATTTATAAGTAAGTCATGGAATGGGATTTGTTAGGAATGTTACCTCATATTTTCGGCTTGTGTGAACTTGGATTATATTTCATTTATCATATCACATGTATTTAGATTTGCAAATTAGATCAACAATCACGTAGATTTTAAAAAATACCAAGTAAAATTGGCCTGCCCAATTGAGAAGCAGTCTCAAGCCTCATCTTGGAAGACTAGAGGGGCCTGCAATCTGACTGCAGGTCTAGTAATAATAGACGACAAAACAAAGGCGCCTAAAGGGTGCCGGAACAAAGCCAGAGGGCCATCGAACGTCGGACGCAGGCTGCGGTTCGAGGGTGCTTCGGGTATCGCCTCTACATAATTGGATATATTTGTGGGATAGTCGCTAGAACAATAAATATGGATACTCGACCTAAATATCCGTATTTTTATGGATATACTGGTCCTGGGTGTGACTTTATGTATGAAGTGAATTTCTGGTACCCACGACACAAGTTATTGAACTAAGTGTGGGGCTGTGTGTGTGAATGTGAAAGCGTTTTTGAGTTTATATGACAGAGAAAAATATCAACGGTAAACTTATTAAATTAATGATTACACACACAATCCCTATATATTTGAGATATGTATCCTGAATATTATTGGTAAACTTGATAAAAAATCTTCAAAATACAATTTAATTTATACCAAAAGGGAAAGTACGTAAATAATTGATTCATTTCCTACATGTTTTGTAAGTTACTTCATAACTATAAGTGGAAACTAGAAATTAACTCTTTGTTGTATATTTAAATTGCTATATTATGTTACTATAGTTGATAGTATTCCTACAAAATAAAATAAAATAAAACATAAATATATATCAACTTCAAGGGAGTATTAATAAACATTTAAATATTCTATATCATACCAATAATATTATATATTTGAAAGTTTGTGTGTACGGCTGAATGGATTTGGACGTAATTTGGAATGTACATAGCAAATGCCTAGGATTAACACATACACTCTTTAACTTGGTAAGAAGCCGCGGGGCACGACTAATCCTTACTAATATTATAAATGCGAAAGTAACTCTGTCTGTCTGTTACGCTTTCACGCTAAAACTACTGAACCGATTTAAACGAAATTTGGTACACAGATAGTCTAGAGCCTGAGAAAGGACATACTTTTCAACCCCGAATTCTGGGTGGTCCGGGACTTACGCGGGCAAAGCCGCGGGGCGCAGCTAGTATCTTATCCCGTTTCTAACAATAACTCTAATGTGAGAGACCATGTCTGTTTAATTTTATATTATAAATAATAGCTCTTTATTTTGAACGAAAAATATTTGAATTGACAAGTAGTTTTTGAATTCATCATTAGTAAATACGATTTTACAAAATGTTCAGCAAACATTTTTCTAAAGGTGCCTAATTTACGAGGCAGTTCCAGCAACAAATCCTCGATGCGGCCTGGGTGCGCTTTGGCCGGCCATTATGTATGCATGAAAGACGGCTTTGACCGCAACGTCTGCGGCAATCCTAATTGTAGCTTATGTCGTAGAATTGCCAATTGGTGCAGTAAAGCAATTACTTCCTGGATTAAATAAACATAAACGCTTTCACGCACACAGTCCCACACTAAGTTCGATGACGTGCGTCGTCGGTGCCGGAAACATTTACATCATACATATTCACAACCAGAACCAGAAACCAAATATTTCTTGGGGAGAAAACTAGTATTTCAGTCGGGAATTGAAACCGAGCTACAATAATTAGGCATAATACGTTTAGCCGTAAAGTTATTTCTAGGATAGTCTTTTATGTTTCGATACAACACATAAGGATCGCGTTAAAAATCTAAGGATATGGTGATTTAAATTTATTTACTCCTGCTTTCTTCTTCAATAATTTTTGGTTCATAGTCTAGTAAATATCTACAATCGTAGTTTTTCTCCCTCTGCTAAAATAGGAAGGTTACACCTTTCCACTTATCAACGTAATATGTGCGTTGTTATATGTTAAAAGTAATTAACAGTTTGTAATCATTGTATGTGATATATAATATATATTCACTTAATAATAATAAATATCTATAATATTATAATAAATATTCACCTTGTAATATTGGAATGGCACCGCTTTAAAATTGACACACATCTATACACATCTATATCTATAAGTAACTATATAATTGTTCATATAATAAAAATAGACATAAATCAGGGTCGCCATTGGGAGACGCCACTAGTATCTGAAATACAGTGTACTCACTAGTTCAGAAGCCTATGGATCAAATACGCAATTTTAAAAAATTATGTCAATAAGTAACATTTTTACTTTACAATGACAACTGTGGTAGTGTGGTATTTTCAACATAGCTGGAAATTTGCTGTAGCTTTCTAAAAGTTAATTTTTTTTTCTTATTCTTTAACGTATTTTTGCTGTTAGTGCGCACAATAAACATATTTTCTGTATTCCTTTTTTCTATCGAATTACAAAACAGTTCATAATATTCATTGTATTGTAGTTTTTCACATGCTTGTCTATCTTATACCTAGTATGTTCCCCAATCGTAATTCTACCATCAATTTATATTGTAATCCTAGATTATTTACCACAATAATATCCCCACTTACCAGCTTATAAAATAATAGTCATAAGCAATCTAACAGAGATTTAAGAAAAACCTAACTTTATCACGTTGTATAGGAGTAGATTCTCGTAGTATCTATACGTAGAAGGTATAATTCAGCTGTGTTTAAACCCCACTTAACCGAGGCTAACTTTATGCGCTGCGAGGTTCTCAACTTTGTTCGTGAACAGTTTAAATCAAACTCAAAAAACAGCACGGTAAAAAGCCAGCTTTAAAAAGCAGTATTAAGGCAGTGTATTTAAAAACACTGAAAACTGCGCTTATTACAACTTTTCATGAGTATATTTATTTATATAAAAATAGTAAGCTAACAGTAAGTAAATACCAAAGCGTTAACTACCTTAAATATTTCGAAAGAAATAAACGTAGATTGCTTAGAATGGCTCCAAAATTGTCACTGAAAATGTCGACTTGTTGGAAATCGCGAGTGAAATTGTTTAAAATGGCCAACAGTCTGCGCGTAGGCGCTTTAATAGAAACTATAACTGTCAAAAATGTATAGACAATAGGGTTTACAAATACAATATAGACAACTAGCCGTGTCTCGCACGGCTTCGCCCGCGTTAATCAAGTAGATTGTAGTCATGTTGTAATCCTGAGTATAAGCTATGGGCTAGAAATTCCACCCAAAAACTAAAGTGATAAATTTTAATAATCAAGAGATAATTTGTCCAAAACCGAAATATAAGCGATGAAGTCGGTTTTTTTAAGCTTTGCTTGCGTTTCAATTATTCGTCGTTAGTTAATAACTTGATGCATGAATAAGATCATGGATTCTCCATAATCTTTTTATGAGTTTTAGAACAATAAATAATAAAATAAACGCTTTCACACTCACAACCCTACACTAATTTCAATGACTTTGTGTGTGGGTGCCGGAAAGATTTGCATCATACACACAATCACAACCAGAACCAGAAACACAAATTTCCCTTATGGAAAAATCCTCTGTTTCCGCCAGGAATCGGAACCCAATAGAAGGCTTAGAAAGCTTAGCCTTTAGAAGGCGGACGCCCTCCAAATAAAGCCAAAGGGCAATTGTATAATTTTGAAGATAATTAATTCGGAAAGCCATTTGCTTCCACAATGCTCTGCGTAATATTACCTTTGCCGTTAGTTTGCGAGCGCTTGTTTCGGCGTTCTGCTATAAGTTTTCAGTTTACTACTAACAGGATTCCCGCCAACTTTCAGTATCTACAGGAGGATTATGTGGTCCAAATACTAAAACATTCCAGAAACTTGTTATAACTCGCTTAACATTTATAGGATAGATGCAAATATTTCGGTGAGTTTATTTATTTTACTGTCTAGTTTATACGATCCCACCTGATGAAAAATGTGATCGAGGGTGGTAAGCATGGCTCTCAAGGAATGCTGAAACTGAATCATATTGTGTTTGTAGCTAATGTTAATAAGGTTGGAGGAAATCCCTGGTGGTAAGGCATTTTTTCGGTCTCGCCTGGATTGCCATCCTGTAACTGTAATCCTGGGTATAAGCTTCCATTCTATGTACATTCCAAACAACACAATCCGTTCAGCCCGTACAGTGTATAGATAATACAAACATACTGGCATCTGGCAGTAGAATCATTAACTTTCATGAGTGCCTCTTTGGGGCCCATGTGAATTAACGATTTTGATTTTGATACACACTCCTACATTTACACACTTACTTTCACTCAATCGAATTTATAAAATACTAGCCGTGCCCTGCGGCTCCGCCCGTGTTTATTAGGCTAAGCAGTAGCCTATAAAAATAAAATGGTTACACACTCACAGCCCCACACTAAGTTCTATGACTTGCGTTGCCGGAAACATTCACATCTCACACACAATCACAACCAGAACAAGAAACACAATTTTTCCTTGAGGAGAAAACTTATGTTCCCACCGGGAATCAAACCCGATACCCCTGCTTTGATGGGGAACGCCACCCAACTAAGCCAATGAGCAGTTCACTAAGCCAACAAGCAGTTCTATGCCTATGTGACATTCCCAATTTAATCAAAATCCGTTTCAGTGTGAATAGAAAACAAACATACTTACACAAAAACATTCGAATTTATAATATTTGTGTGATTAGTATAGTTGTACCAGGATGACCGGTTTTTTTAATGGTAAATGACATTTTCTCAATATGAAACCTAGGGTACCTAGCTAGATCGATTTATCGCCCCCGAAACCCTCTGCATACAAAAATGTATGAAAATCGTTGGAGCCGTTTCAGAGATTCAGATTATAAATAGATACATAGGTATATAATACAAGAATTGCTCGTTTAAAGGTATTAGATAGATATATACATATCTATAGGTCTTATACATAGCTACAAATCATGCTTTATTATAATAGCATTAGACCTCCTCGTATTTTATCTCATATCAGTGCACTGAACATCGTGAAGAGCACTCGATGTCAGCTCTGTTCTGCAAATTGTGCGGAACCTAACTGGGTCAAGGAGCGCCACTGTTGGACGTGCATTGTGAATCGTTATGCTTGCAGCTGACGAATGGTCCCACATATTGTAATCTGTGAGGAATATTGGCTAAAAATGAAGCTGTAACATGTATTTTTTTATACTGGATTTGAACACTATCTAAAGTGACGATGCAGCCGAAGATGGAACATGCTTGCTTTCACTCTAGACTTGAAGACACCCAGATTTTACTGCTCAGAGAACAAAGACGTAGGCAATGAGTTCCACTCCTTCGCTGTACGGGTGATAAACCTAGAAGCGAAACGCTTCGAGCGAACTGGAGGTATGTCAACCGTAAATGGATAACGTTTGACAGTTTATGTTGTTGTTTGATGGTAAAAAGGGCATGAAGGAATTATACAATGTAACTCCTGAGCACACTCTCCAAAATGTCAGCGATAGAATACTATAGGCTTGTTACCTTACGTCGGTGGCCGAGACTTTGCAATTATGTTTTAATAATAAAGTAACCGCAGACGAAAAAGAGGACTGTTATAATTTTGTAGTGTGTATCTGTGTATGTATGTTTGTCTGTATCACAGAGCTCCCAAAAATCTAAACAGATTTTAATTGTCCAAGCGAGCCAAGCATCTCCGTTCCAGCTTGGGCAAAGTTGCTTTAGTGCGTCCGGTGGATTTCCGGTTGTTCTCCTCTAGAGGTCGTATTTCACAACCGATTCTCGTGAAACTTTGTGAGCAGGTTTAATAATTATATGGCTGGTTACCCACAACACAGGGTCTTAGTGTGGGAGAGCTTGTTAACAGCATATATTTATGTAGGTACCTATACTAATAAGTCGTATTGATTAAGTTGTCTACGTTGTTGTAAGTGCCTACTTGTTATTTAGAATAAATTGGATTGAATAAAGTAATTTTTTTTCCAATTCAGTTTATGAAATTTTTTCAAAATAATGGAGATATTGGAGTTAAAAACGCAAAAACACTTTTAAGCTATTTCGATAAATACGCGAGGTTTTCAGCTCACAGAGCGACTAGTTTAGTTTTGGTTTGAAAGTTGATTTGATGTGTGATTTTTTTGGTGTAGATTGATAGATAGATAGATATACTCTTTATTGAACACCTTAAATAATACCTGCTTAAGCAGAAGAAGCTTATTCATAACGGTGCTTACGGATCTAATATATATATATATATATATACATCAATTACAAATTTACATATACATAGGTTCATATATACTATATTATATATACTTTATATATATTAATATATATTTTATATAAACAATACACATATGTACAAACAATACATTAGTCTATTTATTTTAAAGGAGAAAAAAAATGATAATAAAAGAAAGCATTTCGCCACTGTACCAGGAGGCAAATGGCGATGCAGTCGAAGATGAAGCTTGCTTATC
This sequence comes from Lomographa bimaculata, assembly GCA_948107665.1. Taxonomy (NCBI): domain Eukaryota; kingdom Metazoa; phylum Arthropoda; class Insecta; order Lepidoptera; family Geometridae; genus Lomographa; species Lomographa bimaculata. The sequence goes on along the minus strand of OX403585.1, from coordinate 21,320,272 downwards.
TACAACAGAAATTATAATTTAATAACATTTAAATTAGAAAATGTAAGTTAAGTAATACACTTATCCAAAAATATTTAAAATAATGTGAGGACGTTTTGCTTATACATTTATACACGAACAGCCAAATGAGTGGAACTCACTGCCACGTCTTTGTTCCCAAAACTATATAACGGCATATATCATGCGGTAATTCTAATGGTAAAATAAATTTTCAGATACAATGCAAGAAAGATTTTTAAAATTTAATATTCGCACTGATTCCTAGTGAAAAGTTTAGACTAATAAAGTTATTACTTTGGCGGAATTAAAAGTAAATAACTTTTGTAGTTTTCATCTTACTCTAAACATTTAACGACAATCAGTGAAATGCACCATTGTTTATTGTGTCCCACTTTCCGAAGTTGCAAACGCGAGCGACAAAATTATGAGTTATAGCCTTCCAGCATGTACGTTTAATAATAATAAAGATCACATAACAGAAGAGAATTTTGTGAACCGCTATATAGACATACGGTGCTTAAATCATAAGCCTCTTTTCTGCTTTGTAGTAATGGAGTACAAATAGGTATAGTTTTATAATGGTATCAAATTTGCGGCCACAAGCAGAGTGCAAAGTCCTGCACACACCACGTTCACAATAACGATGCATCAGAGTAGAGGGCTCTCACTCCCGTCTCTATGTAAATGCTTGCTTGCGTATGCATGTTGATGGCGATGAAATCGAACCGTGTGTGGAACTGAGAATATGCATGGTTAGGCTATAGGTTACATTTGAATTAGATAGTGTCATGTTTGGATTGTTTTCATCTTGGTGAAGATTTGTTATTTGGAATAGGCAAGCATTTGAGCACTATCTCACTATCGGCCGAAGATGGTCACATGCTTAGCTAGAAGCTATCGATTTACGCGAGACTTGAAGACTCCCAGATTATACCGTTACAGGCAATGAGTTCCACTCCTTCGCTGTAGGTACGGATGATGAATGTAGAACCAAAAAACGCTTTGTGCAAACTGGAGGTATGTCGACCTTAATTATGGATTACGTTTGATAGTTTGTCTTGCTGTTAGACGGTAAAAAGGCAAGTCTATATCGTCCGGTTACTATGGACTGATCATGCTGATGATGATGAATAGTTTTCAATCAATGATACAAACGTACGTATTACAAGTTTAACAGACAAAATATGTTTTTATAACCAATGGTATGACCTCACGACGAGTTTTGGGTTAATGTATATTTTTTCTAATATTTTTCAGATATTATAAATTCGAAACTTTGTTAATATGTGTATGAGTATAATTATAGTAAATAAACCTATAAATCCCGTCAACATTATTTATTAATCTGCATATAACAAACATAACATTGGCCTATCACACTTATTACAGCATGTATCAGGTTCGATTACCGGTTGATATACCAGTTTTCTCCCCAAAGGAAATGTGTGTACTGCTTCTGGTTGTGATTTGCATATGTTTCCGCCAAATAAAATTAGTGTGGGGCTGTGAAAGAGTGTATATCAAAATATAATGCAGGTACTAAATATTATTAAGATATCTCTGTATTTATTTCGTATTTTCCGAGATTTTTAAATATACTCATTGGGCCTTTAGATACCACAAATTTGATGAATTCGTATCACTTAACGACTACCCTGCCCCTTGGCAAGATTCAAAGAATTCCTCTAAATAAATCCGATAGTAACTGTAGGGGTTGATAAAATAAAACAAAAGTTCTGGATTTACTTTTACTTCGTGGCGGCCTCTCAAAGAAAAATAATAAATTTGAAAAAAGTAGGTGTAACGAAACCCTTTTCTTTTCAGGATTTAGATAAAAAAGAGCTTTTGTCTGAGCCGTGTGGTTTTTGATTCTCACATTTTTACGAATGTTTTTGTTATCTTGTTCAACATCTTTTAAAGTCAGCAGGTACATGTAACGGTTGATTTAGGTTACAACGAAGCGTTTTTAAACACAATATATACGAATGCTGCTATGTCTAATTGATCGTGCAAAGCGAGATCTCCTAGTTAACTCAGATGGTTCAGCTTTTTGTCTGTCCATCCATCCGTCAGTCAGAGGCATTTATCATCCAAACCATTCAAGCGAATATCTTCAAATTTAAAAGAGTATGCAAAGCTATGGTCCAAAGTCTAAAATGGTAATGAAAATGATATTAATCGAAATATTAAGGGGGCACCCATTTTGAAACCTCAAAAACAGATGTTTTTGCAGACACATATTTAAAGCTGAGACTTGCATATCTAATAAGCAATTATTATTAACAAAAAAGTTATAAGCGATTAAGCTCAATAGTTTTTCTCTATGAAGAATAATGAAAGCGCGAGATCTTAGGCCAGGGCGAACGACTTGTGTATTCTATAATAACAATTGTATATTTAGAACATCTTCACCGGAAGCGTTGAAGAAGACCGACGTCATATGCAGACTATAAAATAAACAGTACCGAAGTTATAATTTTCATTACTTTTAGCATACATCAGTTTGTGGTTTAAAGAAACTGTGACCGTTCATCTGTTGGTTGCTTGTAAGTTAATAACAGCCTAGGCTCAATAGAAAAATGTTATTACAACCATAACTTAAACTAGAAAATTTACACAACTCCAAAAAAGAGCAAAATCTCCAAAGGCACTCAGAAAACCGTAAAAGCACCATATTCTAATTCCGAGTCCGTTATCCAAACAACTATTAGGGGAAGGCGAGGCAAGGCACGCGCGGCTCAAATTGCCCACATTTATTACTCGGGTCAAAAGAAAATGTTTTTTTCATTAAAAAACCGGGAAAGGGTCGTGTTTGGTCCACGTTTGGGCACTTTGGGGCTGCACAGGTGGAAATCACGGACTGAAGGAAATATCATTTTTCATTTACCTCGGAAATAGTGTCGACTGAAATGAGCCTGTGTTGGATTTAAGTACGTTATTACGTCTCCACTAGGTTTTATAATATTAATCTTGAGAAAAACTATCAGAAAATGTAGGCTGACTCTCATAGATACCTACCTGAAAACTGTCTGGTCAACTAGACTTGACATCAGGACGTATTCTAATAATAATGGTAAGCTGCTACTGTACTAGTTGGCATCCTAGCAAAGGACAGGCACACTTGGACAGATTACCATAAACGCTTTCACACTCACAGCACTCGACTCATTGTTGATGACAAGCTAGTTGAGTCCAAGTTGCAGAGCCTCATCTACGAAAGGTATATTTTGGAGAGTGTACGCTCGAATTACACCAGTTGATTCCTTCATGCCCTTTCTATCATCGGATCACAAGACGAACTGACAAACGTCATCCATTTCTGGTTGATCTACCTCATATCCGCTCGAAGTGAATATTGCTTCTATATTTATCATTCATTACAGCGAAGGAGCGGAATTCACTACCTGCGTCTTTCTTTCCCGAACATATTAATTTGGGAGTCTTCAAGTCTAGAGATTAGGTATCTTCTAGGTAAGTACTACATCTTTAAGCGGCTACATTATCAGTTTCTATCAGGTGAGTTAGAGGTTAAGTGCTTACTATATACTTACCTATCTGGCATAAAGAAAAACTTTAAACGATGTCTAGTCAAGCAGGCCTTATGCCGGTCCTGCAACCAATAATATGACCGTAACCGAATCGAATCATTTATATTTATTTTACTTTACCACAAACACATGTCTCTTAATACCGCAGTATGTCAACATTCTATCTTTATTAAAATGTTCCGAAAGTTTTTAACATGTTTGCCAAAAAATATATTCGAAAATGTAAACGAAATTCAGAATATGCAACATGAACCGTTACCGTACACCGTTAGACCACAGAGAAAACATTGATTAATTTATCCAGTTTTATGATTGGGGCCTCATTTTTAGGGTTCCGTACCCAAAGGGTAAAAACGGGACCCTATTACTGAGACTTCGCTGTCCGTCCGTCCGTCCGTCCGTCCATCCGTCTGTCACTAGGCTCTATCTCAAGAACGGAGATAGTTAGATAGTTGAAATTTTCACAGATGATGTATTTCTATTTCCGCTATAACAACAAATACTAAAAATAAAATAAAATAAATATTTAATTTTATCCCATACAACAAACTTGTTTTTTTTACCGTTTTTTGCTCGATAACGATGACAGGTAGACACTTTATCTATTCACAGAGTATTCAGTTTTATGTTCTCTTTAAATATAATTAATAAAAATAAAATAATAATGATAACGGTACGGAACCCTTCGTGCGCGATTCCCACTCACACTTGGCCGGTTTAATTTACCCACTCACACACACAAACTTTATATTCACACAGTCATAACTCTCATATAGCCCAAACATGGCCTGAAATTGGCACACTCACCCTAAAACATGGAGTTAGTTTACTCGGTACAATTTCGTGAGGTTATTAACATTTTAGTGAACCTTTTATAAAACGGGACTCTGTACTTCTGTAGCATTTTTTTTGTCTGTTTCTTTAAGGACTTCCTTAAATAGCAGCATTAAACGTGAAAAAACACAATGACATTCTTCAATAAGGGTATCAAGAATATCTATGACAGAACAACGGCTGAGTGGAGTTTTTGGTCTAACGGCCCTGTAATTCTGAAACTTTCAAACCTTGGTATAGACGAGTATTACTATTACTTTGGAAGTCTTCAAGTTCACATTGGAACCATGCTAGGCTTTATAATTTATAAATCATAAGACTAGACTTACGATTTCGAATCGACTCTTGCCACCTTGGTTTCAGGAATGTCCGATTTCCATCATCACGCGAGTTCACGATGGAAATTCACGGCTCTCACAGCGACACAGCGAGCCCCTAACCGAGACATGCCGTATTATTAATAAATTATAATAATGTGTCAAACTCTCGAAAAGTTTAATAATCAAACATGCTGGACTAGTTACTGCATATCGTCACTTTCCATTTCCGTAGATTTATTTGATTTACTTATATTATGCACATAAAAAAGTTTTGAAATGCAATAAATTGTAAATTGTCAATGACAATATCCTGGTAGTCTCTTCTATGGGAGAATTTTACTCGATTAGCATTTAAAGTATCCAATTCCAGGGTTCAGACTAACTAGGTACAAGTTCATCTAAATCTGTCCAATCGTTACCTCGTTTTAAACATAATCAGACACACCCACTCACAAACTTTCAGATTTATGAAAAATGTATATTCCACAAATATGGACGAAGCGCTTTGCTTTCACATTCATTGTGCAAACTGCAAAGGAATGGAACTCCTTGTCTGAGTTGGTATTTCCTGATAAGTACAATATAGGAGTCTTCAAGTCGCTAGTGAATAGGTATCTTCTAGGCAAGAGTGCTCCATCGTCGACCACATCGACTTTTATATCAGGTGATCAAACTAACCTATACTAAATAATAAAAATAAAATGTTATGTTAGTATTTCATTGTTAATTAAGCTGTTCATTGGTTGAATGAATATGACCGGAGAAAATATTCAAATTTATATTAATATAATTAATAAATGTTTAATTTCTACTAAGATTTAATTACATCTGCTCTTAAATTCAAAACCACATGCAATTTGCATGCTATCTTAATATCACGTCAGCAAACCGTCAAACTAATAACAAAATCAACTACCACGCAGATTTTTATCAGTCTATTTAAAAATCTCACGTACTACTAACAAAATAACGAATAAGCTGACCCTACCTTTGAAAGTCTAATAATAATATGCAAATGGATATGTAGACCGTACCCCTTTGCGAAACACGGTGGGTAAACAAAGAGTGGGGAAAGGGAATTAAAAGAAAATTTGATTAATTAGGGATATAGAGCGAAGTTAGAGGAATAAAATAGTGTTTATGTTAATAGGCTTTATAACAAAGTGAAAAATTTATCTTATCTTTCTTCTAGTATGAGCACGCTACCCCCTGGTAGTGTGCTTGAGCATTTAAATTGCCTATAAGCTCGGTGGCAGGTAGACCTTCATGTATTTCAAATGGGTTATGCCACTGCGCTCCACGAAGTATGACAAATTCTAATGTATAATTTATGCATAACTAGCCGTGCCCCGCGGCTTCGCCCGCTATTAATAAGTTAAAAAGTAGCTTATGTGTTAATCCTAGGTATAAGCTATGTACATTCCAAATGACATACAAATCCGTTCAGCCGTTAAAGCGTGAAGAGGGAACAAACATACTTACACACTTACACACAAACTTTCGGATTTATAATATTAGTAGGATGTGTTTTTGGTAAATAAATATTATTGTATAATATTATTATATAATCATGTATTTAATTTTTCTACAACAGATAAAGATGTAATATACTGTTTAATTTGATAAAGTAACGGCAATTGGCCTATAGAATATATACAAAAAAAATGTGTATGTCAGTAATATAAAAATAAATCTTTAAAAAAAACATATACACATAAGCGCTTTCACACTCACAGCCCCACACTAATTTCGATGTCTTGTGTCGTGGGCGCTGGCAACATTCACATCACAAACACTATTCACTATTATAAAGTTAAAATGTAGCCTAGTGTTGATCCTAGGTACTAGGTATATTATAATATTTTTAGGACATCAAAATCTGACATCTATAGTTTAATTGTTTTAGTATTTAATTATTCCCTTTTTTTCTGTCATTATATTTATTATTTAATTAGAACTTATAATTTGTAATTTGAATTTTTATTATTTTTATTAATGTGTACACTAGACAATGTAAAATGTATGGTTCTTAACCTGAAATAAATCATTTTAATTTAAAAGCAACTTATCTACACTGAAAATGAAGACTGCTTTATAAACTATGTACATTCCAAATTCCAAATCCGTTCAGCCGTGAAAGCGTGAAGAGAGAACAAACATACTTACACACCAACTTTCAGATTTATAATATTAGTAGGATTATGTTAACAGTATTCAAAGTACCATAAGCACTAAAATTCTAACAAATGATTAGGTATTTAAACTGCCGGTTGGCTTAGTTGAGTGGGCGTTTGCCTTCCGCGAGCGTAGGGGTATCGGATTCGATACCCGGCTGGAACACAAGTCTTCTCCCCAAGTAAAATTTGGGTTCTGGTTGTGATTGTGTGTGATGTGAATGTTTCCTGCACCCATGACACAAGTCATCAAACTAATGAAATGAAATGAAATGAGTATATTTCACACAAAATAGAGCATACATATTGGTCTTCATGGTTGAATCGTCCTTCTATTTTGCCATGTGTTGGTATTGTGAAATTACATGTTAAATTAATATAATGACATGAACTAAGTATGGGGTTGTGAGTGTAAAAGCGTTACATTTTTTTTTACCGGAAACCATTATCACGACATATTTTTAACACCCTTTCCCGCGCATCCCTAACCTCTAAAATATCCAATCGAGTCCCTAATTCTGTTTACGAGTTAGCAACTCAACTTTTTCTATCAAAAGTTGGTCGGCTCTGCCGTTAAAAAGTATTTAATTTCTCGCCCAAACTGACATCGCGCTCAATTTAAAATTCACTTTTAATTTTTGTTACGGGCAATGTGACGGCAAAAATTTTTCGCTTTTCAAAACTTTCTAACGTGATTAAGACGTGGATGAAGTTAAATATTTGAAATTTGCTTTCCGCCTGACCTATGTTAGGATTGTTTAAGTTTTGAAATTTCGGAGTCTGGGTCATGACTAAAGTCATTTGGTAACCACGAACCGCGATGTTGTAGGTACCTATTAACAACAGTACTTACGTATTAACGTAGGAACTCTTTCCATAATGTATTTATCTAAAATAATATTCAGTGTTTATGGTGTGAACAATGTTAGCTACCAGAGCCCTTAAAGGCAACATAAACAGAATATAGTTTAGGTAATATCTCGGGACTTAATCGCGCTAAAAACTATTTTTATTTACCGCGTTTTTTGCGAGTTTCGAGATATTATTATTCAAAATCAAAATTGTTTATTCACATGGACCCCAAAGAGGCACTCATTAAAGGCAGTCTTTTAGGCAAGCATGCTACATCTTCGGCTTCCATAAGTTGAGATTGTGTTCAAAAGCTTGTCTACCGAGTATAAAAAAACTAAATACTATGATGAACCTATAATTATTAATATTTAACATACTACCGTAAACGCTACTGAAAAAACTCGTGAAAGTAAAAAGCGCTTTGGCTAACATCAATGACTTTTTTCCAGGTTATTCTGATTTAAAATCCAAACTAATAAATCTATTTTGATGAAACATCTATGGGACTAATCTGAAAGTGAAAAGGATATCGATTGAGATAACAAAATATGTTTTCATATCAGTTCATAAATGACCGAGCTCTGAGGTAGCAAATTTAAAAAAATACAGGTTATTGAGAACCTCTTTTTAGGATTCCGTACCCAAAGGGTAAAACGGGATCCTATTACTAAGACTCCGCTGTCCGTCCGTTTGTCTGTTCGTCTGTCACCAGGCTGTATGTCATGAACCGTGATAGTAAGACAGTTGAAGTTTTCACAGATGGTGTTTTTCTGTTGCCGCTATGACAACATATACTAAAAAACAGAATAAAATTAATATTTAAGGGGGCTCCCATACAAAAAATGTTATTTTTTTTGCTCGACATTGATAACGGCAACAGGTAGACGCTTGAAATATTCACAGAATATTTAGTTATATATTCACTTTAAAAATAAATAAATAAATTAAAATAAATATTTAAGGGGGGCTCTTATGCAACAGATTTTTTTACCGTTTTTATAGATAATGGTACGGAACCCTTCGTGCGCGACTCAACCCGCAATTGGCCGTTATTTTAAGTCGTTTCAAAACTTTACTTACCTATCATCAATTTTGTAAGCGGCAAATTATGACATACCCGTACTGAACAACTGAACTGTAAAGTTTACTCCAGTCACTTCAAAATAAAGAAAACCCGAGTACAGAATGTAGTCAATGTTAAATAACTCCAAGTAAATTGCATAAAGTTGGTTTATACCTGCACAATTACTATGAGTACGAAGATATTATCTATGCCAAAGGAAAGGCCCGAGCTCGTTTATTTTTTACAACCTGCCATAATTCAGGGTACTTTTGTTTCGTAATTATAATAAATCAGATTAGAGCACATCAAAAACATCAAATAGCGGGAATTTCGTTAAACAGACAACAGGATGAAAATAATTACTGTACCATTTGACGCAATACAAAGAATGCCCAGTATGCAATCTTACCTACGATTAGCATTTATGTTAGAAACGTGATATTTGTCATGTATTTTAGATTTTTCCTTGCTAACAAAGCTTGAGTTCCCGCTGGGAATCGCACCCGATACCACTGTATAGAAGGCGTACGCGCACCCAACTAAGCAAACGGGCAGTTTTTTGAGGACAACGTTACTCCTGAATACAAATACATTTTGTTTGTATTTAAATGAAAATATGCACGTTTTATTCGTTGTTTAAAATATCACTTTATTCCTAATTTAAGTTGTTTAATTGCGCTTTCTTAGTTTAAATAACTTGTTTAGTTAGATATACTTAATACACCTAGACTAAAACTTATAAACGTTTAGAAAATTATTTATAAAAAATGAGTTAAAATAATAAGTTCAAATTAATTTCAATAACTAATCCATATTTTTTTAAATTACTGGATTTTTCTCTTATGTTTGAGGATTCGATGTGTATGTTATGCCAACCTTACTTATAAAAATGGAAAGAAAATGTTGTATGTTTTATGTGTGACCTACTCCTCTAGGAAATTTACTTGCGATGTTCTCTATCTCTGTGATCGTTTCATTAGGTAATAGACCTTAACTCTTTTGCTTAAAGTTTAATTAAATTACTTAGCGATCGGCTAAACTTAACGGCTAGTAAAAGACCTTGAGTATTTTAAAAAGGTTCAAATTACTAACCTCTTTAAGAGGATTGCAAAGATAGAGAATGCTTTGCTTGCAACTAAGCTAGGAGGTAAAAATCTAGGCTTAATATAAACAAATGGGTGGAGTTGTGCTACTTTTCGCTTTTATATTGTGTTTTTCTTACCCTCTTTTCTAATTATCCCGACTTTGTAGACGTTTAACAGCTCTCAGTTTTTGTTCCGTAAAACTGTGTTGTGTTAACAATGGTGTTCGTAAGCCTTAGGCTATTCCGGAAATGTATGATCTTTATTTAGGTGAACAATAAGAAATATCTAGGTGATTAGTGTTAATTGAGCCACGCTAAGATAATGGCTGTCGGATAATGAGTGACGGAATTAGAATTAGAATGAATCTAAGATAACTAATGATATTGTATGTCAATTAACACTTGATATATTGTACTTATATTACAGGTAATTAGACACGAAAAAAAAAAAACTAAATCTCTGTATTCTGTAATACTCTGAATCCTAAGCTCCTTTTTAGTTTGGGACGTATTGAAATCGTATGCTTTGTAAATAAATATATGTCTGTCAGCATGTGAATGAACCACGTATTGTAAACATTTTGAAACAAAAATCATTTTTACTTATTTACTTTTTAATATTGAAGCTAATATTAAAAGCAATGGTCGAAATCAACAATAACTCTGCTTCACAAGAAAGGCGATTTGAGTAATTATAGGCCTATTAGCCTCATGACAAACATGTATAAAATATTTTCAAAAATCTTACTGAAAAGAATGAGAAGAACATCAACCACGAGAACAAGAATACTCAACGATGGATCACATCCAGGTCGTCACGCATATAATAGAAAAGGCAAACGAATACAGTAACACTATGTACTTGTGCTTCATTGACTTTAAAAAGGACATTGAATCGTTGAACCATGATGCAATATGGACTGCACTGACGCATCAAGGCATCGATAAGAAATACTCTAATCTGATCCGAAACATCTACTCTACATGTCATGCTAGGGTACGACTAGACCGTGAAGGCATGGAGTTCCCAGTACAAAGAGACGATTGGTAAGGTCTCTGTTTTTTTTTTAGCTGTACTTAAATCCGTCTTCAGGGAACTTAAATTGAAGAGCATAGAAGTAAGAAATGATGGCGAGATATTGAGTCACCCCTGCTTTGCGGACGACATCGCAGTGTTGGCCGAAAGTGCACCAGATCTAGCCGCGATGATGAACGAGCTAAAGAGAGAAAGTCAACTAAACTCAAAGACATAGATATAATATAGATAATAATAAATGGAGATAATGAAAATGTAATTCTAGAGAGTGGAAAAATAGGAATATGTCTATCTCGGACAACTAGTCTCATTTGAAAGTTATACTGAAAAAGATATACAAAAAAATGGCACTAGCTCGGAAGAAGTACTGAGAGCTGAAAGAAATAAAGAAGAACAAAGAAATAAAAATAAAGATCAAGAAAAAAAGCATTTGACATTGCGACCCTTCTATGTTAACATTTAACATACGGCTGCCAAACTTGGACTTTAAGGAGAGAAGATGAAAAAAAAACTAGATGGAAAGAAGCATGCTAGAACTAAAAATAGTGGGTCAAATTAAAAACAGAATAATAAGGAAAAAACGAAAGATAGCAGACTTAAAAGTGACAATAAGACAACTGAAATGGGCAACTGAAGTGAGCAGGGCATGTCTGTAGACTGGAAAAATATAGGTGGACTAAACGGGCGACAGAATGGGTTCCACGGGAAGGAAAACGGAAACAAGGAAGACCGAAAATGAGATGGAGGGATATTTTTACGCAACTATGTGGACCGGAATAGATGAGGACGGCGAGAGAAAGGGACGTATGGAAAAATTTAGCGCCGTGATGGCGACAACTACTATTAAGTGATATAGGAATGAAAATGTAAAATATCACTTATTGTACTTGAATAGTAAGAGAATTAAGGCTTTTTTATTTTTTTTATTTTTATATAATATTAGAGAGAGCTACTAAAAAATATACGATATTTGGTCGGATGGAATGATATTTTGAGTCGGTCACTTATTTATCAATGTGTATATGTTTTTTTTTCTAGCCATTATTTAAAAAAAAACATAAATAAAATTAAACAAAAACAATTTAAATATATATTGTAATATTTATGTAATATTTACTAACATTGTCTTGTAAGGTCTGCAAGACTAACATTTTTTATGTAATTTTTAACACGGACGATGTCTGAAATAAAACAATTTTGTTTATATTATTATATTTTTTTATTTAGCCAGTTTCACGATTGAATGAGTTTCACTACAAAGTTTTTTTCGGTCGAAAACGTTGCTTTTTTGAGTTTGTTTTGGAATTTTGAATATAAATAATTACTAACAGAAAACATTGTTTATTGTCAGTTACGATAATTTTTTTTATATATTTCTTATCTTCCAAAAATTTACTAGAGTTTAAAATAAATATCTTAGGATGGCATGCGTGATCAGATTTGCTACGGCATAATATTTGCCATATATAATAATGACATATGATGATAGTCGTGCTCGAACTGAATCGTAACTATGATCGTTTTTTATAATTATAAGCCCTCACAAACAGAATTTAAATATGTTTAGTCATATTTGTTATATAGAAAAAATAACATATTTACACGTCAAAATTTAAAGAATTAAATAGATTCATCCATGACGTAATTAATGACACGGAATAATATATAAATCATGTTTTGCTCCCAGATCAGATAGACTTCCAAGAAGCTATGTACGTGCCTACACAGATAGAGTACTAAAGTGTATCTACACGTCGCCACTGACAGCGAGATAAACGACTGGGCCTAATTTATAAGGGTTCCTAGTTACGGACCCCTAATAAAAAAGACGACTAGAGGTCCTATTACGATCCATCCGTCGGGCTGGCACATACTCCGCGACCCAAGTTGGCCCAAATAAGGGCCAAATTAAAAATTCCAAAGGCCAATTGCTCAAAGCCATTGCTCAGGACAAAGTCACAACGATCTTTGATAATTCCATGTCTTTCTTGCGATGGAAATAGATTTTCCTGTTGACAAAAGAATCTTTGTGGAGCTTTAATCTCTTTCCTGAATGTATAAAAGGCAAATCTTTCTGCCTTCGCTTATCAGATCGACGATGAAAGAAGACATTCTGGATACCGAGTTTGTTACACGCATTATAAGAAAAATCATAAAATGTATTCAAGTGAAGCATCAACCAATAAAATTATTAACTTAAGATAATATTTTATTATCAGACCATCTAGATCAAACTAGACGAGCCCCATGTTCGCTCGCGTTAAATAAGTTAAAAGTGGCTTATTGTTTCCTGGTGTAATGTTTACTGTTATGTACCTACATTCTAAATTTCATCCGAATCTGTTGAACTGTTACAAAGTGAAGAGAAAACAAACATACACATTTTGAAAACTATCGCGAGTGTAATTCATTATTACTGTTTAACCGGCTGGTACTCGCGTATTGAGGTGCCCGCGGAGAAGCGACGCGAACGTTGCGATCGGCCACCTCCCAGATGATGGGCATCGTACATGCCTGAAAAAAGTCGGAAAATCCGACAAAAACCGCCGCGAGTACCAGCCGTTGAGTAAACAGTAATAAACATACACATTTACATACTTACAAACTTTCGGATAGTGTTATTAGTATAATGCAAAAGTTTGTGTGAGTGTAAGAACACTGGTGACACCAAGTATATCTGTATAAATATGGTCGTTTTTTCAACAAATTGAAACTCAGGGATAAGCAAAAATCTTACCAAATTACCGACAAAGTCGCGGGAGCAACACAAACGAGAGAATATATTCGAATGATTTTTAATTCCGATATTCAGGCCAAAACTTCCTTGATACGACAACAATAAAAATAATATTTTTTTATACGTTTTAAAGCTACCGTAGTAACTCACACTATAAATGTTTGTGTCAATAATGGGATATTTACCATGTAGTCAAACTGGGAGGAACCGTGGTAATGTTTTTAAAAAGACAAAATATTAATTAAACTTTAGAATTAATTTTAATATGTCTGATTCTTAAGACGACTAAATACGGAATGACTTAACCTAGAGCTTAGAACATACGAGGAGCCATATCCGCCTGTATGCATTCCTGCATTATCAGTTCGCGAAACGCCGACGTGTCGTCGCGACAGTGCGTAGGCGGTGATCAGGCGATGCCACCCGTGAGATGCTTAGATAGCTAAAAAGGCTGGCCGATTAGTAGGTGCGGATGATATAACTCCTCCCTCCGTAAGTTCGAGATTATCCGAGGGATGAGGATTATCTCGAGTTTTCCTCAATAAACATATTTTGCGTATTTTATCCTTACATGCTAACAATAGAACACACATAATTATGATTACATAAAACACTATGTTTCCTATACTAACACTTTTATCACTAAAAACACTTTCATTTTCTTTATCAATAAAATGTCCACTTCCACTTTTCTGCAATAAGTAATTTAACGCCTGGATGTCGCCGAGCTCGATACCGTTGAGGTTTACTGGTTTCTGGGTATTTGATAAATTGGTTATAATTTTGGGTAAACTTATAACTGGAAACTGTGTGTAGGTTACATCTTTTCCTTGAATTTGATGCTTTTTCAGAGTGATTTCCTTTATTTGTACTCGACAGTCATCATCCATTGACAACAGGTATGTCCCACAGATGCTCTCCTGTGTTATCTCATTTTCGCAGTATTTGGTAAGTAGAGTATCCGTCTTCGCGTAGATTATCCAGCGATTGGGCTGAATGAGGTCAACCTTGACGTCATCGACGGTAACGGGAACTGGATGGCAACTTAAGATGTTTGTGGAAAATCTCATAAGGTCCGTAATACAGCTGTCTTCAACCATTGGCGATATGTCGTTCTCGTAGCACAGGAAACGAGCGTCGTCGATCTCGCGGCATGGCTGGGAGAGCGGCTTGGTCTTTAAACCTTTCACAAGGAGGTAAGGGTATTTAGGTAGGATAAGGGAAGTAAGGCCGTTATTGCTATTATACATAGGTAAAGGAATCATTTTATAATAATTATAGATTTCATTTTTAATTAAAGGGATATGCATAATGAATTTTATCTGATTTTGTTTTATGTATGCTTTCAGCTCTATACACTGCTCTATCTTAAGGATATTCTCTATATTTACTGGATACACAAATTTTTCAGTTTTCTCTATTTCTAGTAATAATGTTATCAGTTCGCTAGTCTCTACAACTGACTGGTGTAATAACTTAATTCTAGAAAAAGCAACAGCTGTTTCAATTTCATCTAATCTAATGTAAATGGTCTGAAAGTTATTTGTGAAAATGTTATAAACATGAATTATTTTATTACCGATTTGTAGAGTCTTTGAGGCGTTTAAACTACGATTAATATCATTCAGACTTTCATTTATTTTAATAAAATTGTTTCTCGTAGTGTTACTAATTTTAGTAAACGTACCCACCATTTCAGCGACAATAGTCATTTTCTGAGCCATTCTATCTTGTTTAGTTTTTAGTTCATACATTAACTTTTCGTACTTAACGGCGTCGTTGTGGTCGAGATTACCAGTGATAGTCTTAATTAATGAGCCTAGAGGGTTGATTAAACCACGCTTAATCCTTATCGATGTAGGAACCAACTGTTTATACTTATCTATAGTAATATTCATAATGTATTCGGTTTGCGCTTCAACTTCGTTAAAATCTGAATCAAAGGCGTTGACATCAAGACAACTCTGAACTTGTTGTTTTAACTGTACATAATTATCTATATTCAACATTAACTGATCGTTAATTAACTTTAAATCTAATATTTTTATAACAGTCCATTGATCATGGCTGACGCTAGCTTGACCTTCCTTTACAGGTAGAAGTCCAGGGTTCTTCTCAATCGATTGCAGATGAAGGGCCTGGCTGTGGATCACTTGGACCGCCAGAAGTACTAACCTGCGGAGGACGCCTTATGTCTTTAATTGGAACTCTAGTATTCCTATTTTGGGTAGAGACTGGTACGATGTTTCTCTCTATGCTTCCAATGACTTTAGCTTTCTGGTATCTTGCTTTATCTTTACTGCGTCTAGTATTAACTCCTTTCATAAATACCGTATCTCCTACATCCATGTCAAACTCTTTCTCTCCACCATGCTTCTCTCTTACTGTCATCTTTTTCTCAATCATCTTGTCTGTTAGATACTCATAAAGGTACTTTGTTTTTCGGACGTGTTCCTTAACTAACTGTTGTGTGAATTGCTTATTAAACTCTACATGAAATGCGTTATTTGATTCGGTGTGTCCAAAAACAACTTCAAATGGCGTAAGGCCCGTAGCAGAATGAATCGTGTGGTTATAGGACATTACTGCATATGTCATAACAGACGCAGCGTCCGTAATCTTGCGTTCGTACTTTGCTATTCTATATATTTCTATGAGTGTCGAATGAAACCTTTCGACTATTCCCATAGAGTTCGGGTTATGCGGGGTACTGATATGTAATTCAATCTTATAAAAGGACAACATTTCTTTAATTAACGTATTGTTGAACTCTACACCGGGGTCGGAACTAATCCTTACAGGAACTCCGTATAGCGAGAAGTACTTAAGCAATGCTCTTACTACTTCCGGGGTAGATTTAGTGCTAATCTCGATTGCTTGGCCTAGTTTGCTGAAGGCATCTACTATTGTAAGATAGTATTTTCCTTCAATTGAAAACGTGTCAATAAACAATTCCTGAAACGGCCTGGTTTGTGTCTGAGAAAGTTGAAGTTCTGGTTTTAATGGTTTTCGTTCATACTTCATTTTTTTACATATCTCACAAGCATTTATAACACTCGCAACTACTTGTTCCATGTTATTCCAGTAAAAGTTACGTTTAAGATGTACTAGTGTTTCTTTGATGCCTCTATGACAGTTCTTTCCTTGATGGTATTTTATCACAACGTCTCGCTGCTCGTTCTCGTCATCTACGTGAACAACCCTTTTAGTACATTCGTAAAACTTGATCGTTCCCTTCTGAAATAATGAGATAGTAACCTCGGAAAATAGTTTACGGTGCTTTTCATCTTCGAAATAAAAGAAGTATTTTATTTTTGGTCTAATATATTCTTTCAGGAACTTTTTCACTAGATTTGGGCTGTCTACAGGTAAGTGTATTTCTAGTACTTTTTGTTTAGCTTTAGATAGATCTTTAACTGATAACTCGTTTCTGTTCCAGGTAAAAACAAGGACCTGATTCGGCTTGGTATCTATAGCCTCCTGTAATATAGGTATGCCGTCTGTGTCTAGATCGCGGGCTGAATGTATCGTGCCTATACTGTCATTACTTGCAGCTTCAGATGCAGTAGCGGTACTGCTGTTTACGGATGGAATAGAGTACGGGGATCGTCTACCATTGTCAGGCAATGATGGGATGCTTCTAGTTGCCTCTGAATCTGATGAGATTAATATTGGAGATGGCGTTCGTTCTCGGGTAACTTTACGCTGGAGTTTATGTTCCTTTTTATCTAAATTAACTTTCATCGAAACGTCATCATTTTCGCCTAAAGCATTAACTTTAATACGTGATAATGCGTCCGCGTTGCAATTCTGCTTTCCGTTTTTGTATACAATGTTATAATCAAATTCTTCTAAACGCAGTTTCCATCTTGTTAATTTACTATTTGGCTCTTTTATAGAATTGAGCCAGGCAAGCGGCCTATGATCCGTATAAATCGTGAACTTTTTGCCATACAAATACGGCCTAAAATGCTTTGTAGCCCACACAATAGCTAAAAGTTCTTTTTCTATCGTGCTGTACCGGGACTCAGCGTCGTTTAAGGTACGACTTGCGTAAGCTATAGGCCTATCGCTGCCAACAGGGCCTTGCGAAAGGACAGCGCCGAGCGCATAGTTTGAAGCATCTGTCGTAAGGACAAATGGCTTGGAAAAATCGGGGAACTGTAAAAGCGGGGCATTTGTTAATAGCTCTTTACATTTTTCAAAGGCGTCGATGTATTCCTGTTTCGTGTAATCTATTTTATTTTTCTTTTTGAGGCATGAGGTTAATGGCTGTGTCAGTTTAGCGAAATCCTTGATAAATTTACGGTAGTAGCCTACAAGACCAAGGAAACTTTTGATTTCCGTTGCTGTTCGCGGTAATGGGAAATTAATAACGGCTTTTATTTTATCGTCATTAGGCATGAGACCATTTTTGGTGATTGTATGGCCCAAATACAGGACCTCCTTTCTTAGGAACTCACATTTATCTAGAGTCACTTTTAAGTTAGTTTCCCGGAGTCTATCAAAGATATTGCGGAGTTTATCAACGTGTTCCTGTAAACTATTTGAATATATTATGATATCGTCAAGATACACAAGGCAGTGTATTCCTTGAAGGCCTCGTAATACATTATCCATAGCTCTTTGGAACGTTGCAGGAGCCGTCTTTAACCCGAAGGGCATTCTTTTGAATTCAAAGTGTCCGGCTTGAGTCGTAAACGCGGTCTTGGCTCTATCCGTCTCATTTACTTCGATTTGGTGGTACCCAGATGCAAGATCCAGAGTACTAAAATATTGGGATTTACCTAACTTATCAAAAAGGTCGGTTATATTAAAATTTTGTATAACGTTGTCTTCTAACAATTTATCTACCTGTCTTTGTATCTCTTCGTTTTGACAAGGTGGGTGTCTGTATGGTCGGATATAAATTGGGTCTTCGTTCGCGGTTCTAATGTTGTGTTTTACCTGGTTCGTAAATGATAGTGGCAGTTTATCGCTATAAAATATGTCACGATATTCAAAACAAAGTTTGGTTATAGCATCGCGTTCCTCTTTGTTCATGTGTTCTGTACGGATTTTACTCAAATTTTCTTTCAAAACATCGTCAATTATACACTCATCTTTCGCGACATTTACCTGACATTCACTGCTTTTAAACACTGTTACTTCGAATGGTGCTGTAAAAGTTATTGTACTTCCGGTGTCTGAAATGTTTTGTATGATGGTGTCAGCAAAGAAATTGTCACAGCGGACAAGAGCGGAAGGCATACGCACTCCGTCTCTAAATTGAACAAAATCTATGATTGCGTCTCCGTGTTGTAATTTTGTGGGAACTCGAACTCTTGTTTCAGATCGCGGCGGAATATTAACTTCGTATGGAGGGTTGTAGATTATGGGAATTGACGCGTTGTGTGTTTGTAAGACTTGGTTGCTCATGTCTATATTAGCGGCTAACTTTTTTAGTAAGTCGGATCCGATTAAACCGTCGTATCGTCCATCTACGTCATAGACGTAAAATTTATGGAAAAGCATGCTTTTAAATGTTTTTAACAATGGGATATATATAACTTCGTTGTGCATACTCTGCGCATGTGTACTAACGACTGTAAAAGGTTCGTAGTATTTGCGGTCGCTGAAAAACTCATTTACTTTAGCGGGACTGATGAACGATCGGCTACTTCCGGTATCTATTAAAAACTTTGAATTGATTTCCGGAATCTGTATGTGGGGCAATTTTAAAATACTGTCGCAATAATTCAAGTGTATTATGTCGCTGGGGTGTCCGAGGCTGTTTCCTGAAAATTTTCATGATCCTGGCTCGCGGGCTCTGTGACGACATAGCTATCTACATAATCTACGGTAGATCGTTCGTTTTCGTCATACAATTCGTAAGCATAACCGTCGTTATAGCTCATATCAGGTGTATATTCCTGATATTCACAGGGCTCTTCCATATAGTAGAGGTCATTTGCTATCATATTTTGCCTAACCGGGGCAGTGCGCATAGATACATCGGTATCCTGAAACCTAGGCGCTTGTTGCTGATGTGATAATTTTTGAAATTGAGGTTGGTTCGGTATGCCGAACTTAAAACCTTGCTGTTGGGGAATGCCATATCTAAATCCGCCATGTTGGAAAGGCGCGCGCGGTTGTTGGAACGGTTTTTGTCCAAAATTACGCTGAAATTGTGACTGAAACTGTGGTCTGAATTGATTTTGAGGCGAAACAAATCTATTTGGTTGTTGCGAAAACTGTGGTTTAAATCCATGGTTTTGAGGAATGCCAAATTTAAAATTATTGTTTTGGGGAATCCCGAATTTAAAGTTGGTGTTAGTGGGCGCCGAATTAAATGGGGGCTTCATAAAACCTTGAGCCATTGGTAGTGGTCTTAACGCATTTTGTGTGCTAAGTGGTGGTGCCGAATTTGGTTTATTTGTTTTATTTTTGGAGTTATACTGAAACTGAAAGTTTACCTCTTCAGTTACAATGCTTAAGGCCTTTTCAAGATCTGAACAACCTTTTAAACGGACAATACGTATTAAGTCTTCTGGTAAATTATAGAGAAATATGTTCAAAGCTGTGTTGTTATATATTATCATTTTAGCTGCTTTAATTCCTTCATCGACAAGTCGGTTAACTTTAGCAAATAAAGCGCTTCTAATATTTTGTATTCTTTGACAGAACTGAATATAAGACTCGCCGTGCTTAAGTTTTAAAGTTTCTAACTCTATTGCTATACATTCTTCAGAACGCGGGTCGCCGAAATGTTGTGTAAGTAAATCTTTTAATCGTTCCCATGTTGAGATGCTTGGGTTGTCGCTTAGCAACGACGCGGCTCTACCTAAGAGTTTACTGCTAATAGCATGGAAAAGGTACAATTCTTGAGCTCTATTACCCTCAATTCTACTACCACTAAGCACAAATTCAGATTTAGAAATGAAGAGATTTAACAATTTTTCATCTCCGTCATATTTAGGAATTATACAAAGAATTTCTCTCGGAATTGGCTGAATTTTCTCTTCTCCCATTTTTCTAATTAATACACAATATAACACACAATAGAAAATTTAAACACACAATAAAATACACAAAATAACTTATTTCTACAGAACTTAATAGCTAACACGATATATTTACCTATTTAAGTGCAAATAATATCACTTATTTCTTACAGGAAGTAAACACAATATATTTGCCTAGATTAGTGCAAATAAAATTACTTATTTCTACAAAACTTTAATAGTTAACACTTATATATGCTTATTTAAGTGCAAACAAAATCAGATAAATTGCACAATGCAATACGCCTAAAAATTTAGTTTAGGACTTAATTTGGAAAAGACAGGGAATATGAGAATCGGGAAGTGAAAAGGTTTACTCACCAGCCGCTCGATCCCATGTCCTCCTAATTCTGCTTAGCCGTCCACGCACGGTGTCCCAAGGGAGACGAATTTATATTAGGTTCTGGATTCCGTGTTTCCTCGAAAAACTACTCGCAGAC
The DNA here is from genome assembly GCA_948107665.1 of Lomographa bimaculata. Classification (NCBI taxonomy): domain Eukaryota; kingdom Metazoa; phylum Arthropoda; class Insecta; order Lepidoptera; family Geometridae; genus Lomographa; species Lomographa bimaculata. The sequence continues at coordinate 21,299,141 of OX403585.1, read as the reverse complement.
CGATGTAGGGGCTCGCGGTAATAGCTTAGAAGGAAAACTTCGAAACATCCACAAGGCTGCGCCAGTCAAACTGGGAGGAACCGTGGTAATGTTTTTAAAAAGACAAAATATTAATTAAACTTTAGAATTAATTTTAATATGTCTGATTCTTAAGACGACTAAATACAGAATGACTTAACCTAGAGCTTAGAACATACGAGGAGCCATATCCGCCTGTATGCATTCCTGCATTATCAGTTCGCGAAACGCCGACGTGTCGTCGCGACAGTGCGTAGGCGGGGATCAGGCGATGCCACCCGTGAGATGCTTAGATAGCTAAAAAGGCTGGCAGATTAGTAGGTGCGGATGATATAACTATGTATTCGTTTGTTTTTACTTTCCGATATTTCGGCCCCGAACGAAATAGATATTAAATATCCCGTTATTGACACGAAAATTTATACATTTTTATTCGTTTGGCGTAAAAGGCTTCCATGTTTCCAACCTCTCTACCTACTGACTACCGGCCCACTGGTTCCGTCTCTACCCGTATACTGTCCAGTGACAGCCGTCTAGATGAACGTTGAGACAAGATGATCCAGAACACTATAAAACAGCGCTTAGTGTCAACTTTTTGTTACCTTTAAACAGTTAAAACTGATCTTGATGATATTTGGTAGAAAGGTAGTCAAAGTAATGGAAAAATACATATTTATTTATCGTAATCCTACTAATATTATAAATCCAAAAGTTTGTGTGTAAGTGTGTAAGTATGTTTGTTCCCTCTTCACGCTTTAACGGCTGAACGTATTTGGATGAAATTTGGAATATACATAGATTATACCGAGGATTAACACATAGGCTACTTATTAACTTGATAATAGCGGGCGAAGCCGCGGGGCACGGCTAGTAATATATAATTTTCGCGAGAGTCGCTTACAAGCTGCGGTCACTATTACATAATAATTATTAATAATATAGTAATCAATTTATTTAGACTTTGTTCTATATATTATACTGATTCATAGACATGGTATGTAGTAAGAAACACTTTACAAGTTAGTTAGGTATTTTATAAAACTAGTCCTAGTCACCAGTCACAGTCAAATCAAGTAAAATAGTCCTGATACAGTCTATGACTACTGCTAATGACCTATTAAAATGATAAAAACTTTACAAGTACTTCTGTTGGGCGTTTTGGAGAGAGAATTAAAGTCACGTTTTTCAACTTTGTATTTTTTTTTTTATTTGTGACAGGCTAGTGTTTGACCACTATCTCACCTGATGATAAGTGACGATGTGATCGAAGCTGGTAAACACACTAGACCTGGAATACGCAGTATTAATATTAATACGTATGATTTGTGTTTTTCAGACTAAACGTGAAACTTCAAAGTATGTAGTAAACAAAAACTAAAAATCTACGTTTTAAAGTAGTGGAAACAATTGACAACATTTTAGTCGTTTCATCATTCAGCACAAAATATTATTGATATATCATAGATTATTCACTATTTCTAACGCGATGTGATCTGATGTGACTAATTTGTTTACCCCAAAGATTCCCCGTGTCCAAAGTTAGGCACCACGTTACGCAAGACCAAAGCCTCGGTTTATCTACGAGTTTGTGTACTCCAACATAAACCCCTCGCTCTGCCCACGCTTTTTAACGCACTCGGCCTCTAGGATTTACCGAAAACGATGTTTATTGACGGGATACGGTGAGAGCCTCGAAAATGTAACGTTTTAATGGCTGGAGGACTGGGCTTTGAGTGGAGCTTACAAACATCTAAATGTATTTTTAGGTATGTTTCAATATAATAATAAGTCAAGATCGCCTTAACTTCGGCGATGCACGAGCGTTAAAGTTTTTTTTTTGTGGTTAAGGCTTGGTCTCTGTCTTAATTCTTTGACGAAAACAAAGTTCAAACATTATACCTTGATGGCGTTACTAAGCAATAGTTGTGCTCAGTAGGTATGAATGGAACTGCATTAACAATTCATTCAAAATAAAAAATGATATGAGTTATATAAAAAATATTTTAAATACATTCAATAATACTCCATTTAACACAGTAGTGTTTTTTTTAATACTTCACAATATGGTGGTTGTCGCCACAACATAGAAATTTGATTACAGTCATGTCGATTGATATAAAAATTGTCAAACTAGAATCGCGCGTTTGGTCTCTAGAACGCCACAAAGGAACAAACATACATAGGCTTTTAAACATATTATTCTCCTTTGCATCGCTCAGTCGGGTAAAAAGGTCATATACACATATTTATACATTGTGTTATTTATGGTATTTTATGAGTAATTAATACAGTATTATTTATTTAATCGCTCAGATACGCGTAGCTTCCGTCACGTATTCTCTGACACGTTGATTCGTGCGGATTACCAACATCCAGATGCTACTGCGGTATGTAATACTACCACTTATGTACGACTAAAGCCCCTGCTTTAGTTATCATCATGCAAGCTTTCTGTCTGATGCAAGTTTAATGCTATCTGATTGACATTGCCATACATTCCCGTCAAGATTTTGTCTAATCTTAGGGTATTCAAGTGAGATATTGATGTTGGACTGTCTCACGTCTTGCAACGTCGAGTATTTTTAGAATATAATTGAGAGACAAAATGAGCTAGTCGCTAACCTGATAGTGACCGTCACGCTTGCCTATTGTAATAGGTAACTGTAGTTCAGTATCACCCAGAGATTTTTGAATTTATATTGTAGGTCAAAATCCTGTGCGGCAAAGCACTGCCTTCGTCACCCTGCGGTATAAGATGTTAAATCATACAGACCTGTACACTGGACTGGAAACATTGCTCTTCAATCCGAAACATAGTAATGTTTGTAACTGCTTGGCGGTTGAATGTCCGGCAGAGGTGTGGTTACTGTCTCAGTCGGACTCTGCAAAAGAGTCCTACCACTAAATTAGTTTGATACATTCTGACTGATTACGACTTGTTTTTAATGAATCCGCTCGTTTTTAAGTTTGATACGACACAAGATTGTGGATATTAATGATTAATCAAAATACAGATTTAACTAAACTACTTGCCTAATACAAAAAAAGTCATTGGTCGGCAGTGTGCTCAAAATGCTGGCTGCGTTACCTCGTTGTATAGCAAGATTGTGGACTTTTCTTCTCATTGGCATTAAGAATTTAAATTCAAAATCCTGTCCGTCCAATGTAAACCCCAGTTCACGATATTCTTTACTAAGTTGTCATGTACATCTCTTGGATAAATAATCCAGTTGTTGCCTTATGCACCGCTATTTTTATTACAAATCTTTAACACAAAACCATTTTCTTATCAAAGCCAAATTCAATTTAAAACGTTCAATTTGTACAAGCTCTCAATCGCACTACTGCAATAAGAAGAAGGTACACTTTCCTCAGAATCCAATCACTTGGATCCAAACTTCAAACACTGCGGTCCTCGAAACACCCGTCTCATGAACTGAAGGCAACATAAAAATAAATAATATAAATGAAAGAAATTCCAATTAAACACAACACTAGAGTAGAAACGCGGGCGACGGATAATTATTGCGGTACATACTCGTAGCTGGAACCCTCATTAGGTTCGTTGCACACAATTTGTGTGTTTTTTATCTCTGTTCAGCTGACTCACCTGCTAGACGCAGTTTTTTATCGAATCACACAATCACATTTCAGAGAGTGTGACAAAGAACTACGCGATTTAGTTCCCCCATCCCTTTTCTATCGAAATACTGCTAAGCGACTTCTCTGTATGATAGACATTCCAGAAATATTTAGATATATATATAGAAATATATAGAAATATTTAGATACAGCGTTTTACTTCTACATTCTTTCTGCGAACCGCAAAAGAATGGAGCTCTTTACGCGGGTCAGTGTTTCCTAATAAGTACAATATGGGAGTCTTCAAGTTGCGAGTGAATAGGTCTTTTCGAGTGGTCAAACGTTGACCTATCTTGAATAAAAAAAGCACGATGATGCAAATGTACCTATTTAATTAGAGTAGTATACTACAACTAAACCAATGTTAATCCAAGAATTAGAAAATGCTTTACCACAAAGAATTTATCACGGTGTTACCTTCACCGGAAGCTCAACCCGAGGTTGGATTTATCACTCCTTCATCATCGTTTGGGAGAGCTTTTGTTTCGTAATAAGCTTTTGTTTAGTTTCACCTGTCCCGTTGTCAGTCTATCGGTATTGCAAGCTAAATTAGACCCACTTCCCGATTTCCAATTGAACTCAAATTTGATGTATTTCTATATCTTCAGGGACAATACAATGATATGGTACCATGGAGCTGGTCTGATGATGGAGGCGGAAGATGGCCAAAGGAAATTCTAAGCAAAGCGATATAATTCAACTCATTTGATTCGTTTAGACAAGTTCTCTGGTTATGTAAGTTTTAGTTCTTTTTTATTTACAATGGGTAAAAACTTGACTTTTACAATCTTTTTGAAATTTATTTTATGTAGGATTCTCTACCAGTGTACGCCGGCCCCAAAGGCTCGCGGCAACGTCCGCAGCTCGTAACGGAAAGCGAAGTTCAAACATCGATTTGTTGAATAAACAGCGGATCAGCAGAAACCGCGCCAAAGGAGACCAGATATAAATAAGAGATTAGGGACTTTATTGAAGCTCTGATGGAAAAATAATGTTTTTATATGGATTTGGAGCGATACAGCTGCTGCGGAAATAATTAACTCGTTGGTTATTTGAAAAAATCAGGGTATTTTTAATCAGTGAGGGTTCAGTTGTTTGTTATTCTCCACAATGGCGGAGATAAAAGGATAATTCAATTGTTTTTTTATTTATTTGTTTTGTCACAGCCAAAATATATTATAAGGTAAGCAAGTAATTATTTACAATTCGTTGCCGTAACCTCTATTTTTTTTTAATTTTGGAGATGCAATCTTTGTGCATAGGTCAAGTAATAAAATAATTCAAGTACATTTACATTGATTTCAAAATAGAAGTCCTAGTCACAAGGCACGTCATATGTAAAATGGTAGAGACTTTACTTAAATTTCTATTTAAGTTTTGGAACGAAAGCGAGAAACACGCTTATCAACTTTGTATGATTTGCCTACACTCATGCAATATTTTATACATTAACACTCGAAGAATCTCAAGTTTTGGAAAAAATACAAAATTGACCACTCCATTTTTTCAGTTTCGCTGCAAAACTCAGCCGTAACCAATATTCAAAATGTTTTATTCACATGGGCCCCAAAGAGGCACTCATGAAAGTTAATTACTCTGCTGCCAGATTCGCAAAATTAGAGCAATCTCGAGAAGAACCTTTTAGCAGTGTATGCATTATATACTACATTATGGCTGTACTACTTAGCTTTGGCTTCGTCAATCAGGATATAAAGTAGCCTATGTTATATTCCAGGGCTGAAATGTATATAATGTAAGTACCAAAATTCATCCACATCCGTCCGCCTGCCACTGAAATAATTATATCTACTGAGTTTCAAACCCTTTCAATCCACAGTCCCAATCATCAAACCCACAATCACAACCACACACATTTTCAATTTCATAATAAGCCTGATAATGAGATCATTATAGTACAAATAAAACGCTTTCATACTCAACGCCCCACACCAAATTTTATAACTTATTTTGTGGGTGCCGATAACATCACACACCCAGTCACACCCAGAACCATAAACACAATTCCCCTTGGGGAGAAAACTTGTGTTCCCACCGGGAAACGAACCTGGTACCCGTTGCTCAGAAGGTGAACGGGCACCCAAATAAGCCAACGTGTAGTTCAAATAAAATAAAGTCGATTTAATGTTCGTCTTTCCCTTCAAAGTTCCAAAACAAATATGTTATCTTACTCTGGAATAATTAAAACGCAAGCAAATCTTAAAAACCCGACTTCATCGCTTATATTTCGGCTAGATTTTTTTGGCTAGACCGATTTCGATACAATTTATATGGGACCACCTCTGAAGTATACTCTACCAAACAAAAAGAAATCATCAATATCGATTCACAATTGCCGGACATATCGCATACATTAATAAAAAACATACAGTTGAATTGAGAACCTCCTTTTTTGAAATAGGTTAAAAATAGACTATCACCAATATTAAAAATATAATAATATTCTAAAGTTTGTGTTAGTGATTTATGTTCTGCGACGTATGAACGGATAAAAAATTAAATTTTAAATGAACATAGCTTTATAGTTTTTAGCGATAAGTCCACCCTTTGTACCTATATTGGACAAAAAAGAGTGAGATATTTATTTTTATTTTAATAAAAATAAATATACACAGGATATGTAATCACAAATATTTTATCTTGTGTAACGAATCAGCGAAGCTTAGGGGCGTATGTAGTATTTTATTAAATTAAATAAAAAATAAGTACATCATTATAATATGTACATTATTAAGATACATACAAAAGAGCCCATTACAAGCCACCATGATTATTTTATAGATAACTCAAGTGCACAAACCAACCAATTTGAAAAGTTGCATATCGTTATTTTTAACCGACTTCACAAAAAGTAGGACGTTATCAATTCGACTGTGTGTTTTTTTGTATGTGTGTTACCTTATAACTTATTTCTAGGTGATTTTTTCAAATTGAATGCTGGTGATTCCCTTGTGATCTTATTTAAATTTAATCAAGATCTGACCAGTTTTTGAGTTATCCTCAATAACGCGTGTTTATTGTATTCTGAACGAGGGTTCCAAAGATAAAGCGGTGAAGTTATTTAAAGCTTTGCGTTCGTTTTAATTATTTTCTCAATTGTTTTATTGATATTGTAACCAAAATGTCACTCTTCTGTTTTTATTGTACAGATGAAATATAACTTCTAAGGAAATCCATAACCACGTTTAACTCCATTACTGGCATGAATGCTGCAATCGCGGGGAACTCCCGAAACGAACGAAACAAAACAAACCTGATTGGATCCTCTTCACTTCGCTTTGGATCGCTGATTACTTCGTTTTGGATAATAATGAATTTTTCGTTTAATGGTTTGGGGGAAATGATTTATAAAATACTGCCTGATTTCTTTTAACATCAGGGGTCCAGCTGGAACAAAAATCTAGGAGTTGCGAATCACGGAAAAAATACTATCTTAACTTGGTCAAGTTGACGACCCAATTGGCGTAGTGAGCAAGCCCTTGTTTTGTAAGCCACTGCGTACAAAACAAGGGCTTGCTCACTACGCCACTGCGTACAAAACATGGGTTTGCTCACAGTCCTGGGTTTGATACCCGGCAAGAACAACTGTTTTTCCTGACCAAGAAAAGTGTGCTTCTAGTTCTGGGTGTGATTGTACTTCATTTTGTTTCTACAGCATTAGCCATGGTAAGCAGAACTAAAACAGTAAATTTGGAAAGGAAAAATATCGCTTGAACCAGCTCCGCCTAAACGATATGTTACTTATAGTTTGCAATATTTTTTCTCAAAGATTAAACTTGGCAGCATTACGGCCACATTCCCAACTCACAGCGGTCAATTAAATTAAGTTTTATCCATATTTATTAATTTACCTTTTAGTTCAATTTAGTGTTTAACAATCAAATTATTATTAATTTCCTTACGTGTTATATTTATGTACCTAAGAAAAAAATTTGGCTCGTTACATTTATTCATTTCAGCATATTTTCAACTAAAAGACAATAATAATTCTGTAAGAAGTATATGAACGAACCCGTAGCACAAACTAGGCATGTAAATGTAATCCGATGCACAAAGCCGACGCTGTTCATTAGTTGTCGTCCAACTTTCAAATTACTTTAGGGCGCCTCCCTCAAGTTTTTCTTTGACTTGTGTGTGAGGGCTGCGCGTTTCTATTTATTTTCCTATTCAGAAGTTCTTTTAACGTATTTTCCTTAGGTTTTCTAAAAGTTTTTGGGTAAAGCAATTATTTCCTTAACAGGCGTGTTCGCGTTCACATGTCTTATATAAGCAGCTCTTTGAGTTTGTTTAATTGGACTCAAAATCAAAATCGTTTATTCACATGGGCCCCAAAGAAGCACTCATGAAAGTTAATGATTCTATTGCCAGATTCGCAAAATTACAGCCATCTCGAGAAAAACCTAGCAAGAAACTCGGCAGCGCATTTTTTTTCCTTAATTTTTTTTTTTAATACATTCTTAATCTCTAATACATAATTTTATTAACCTAGATGTTATTATGGTAGTCGCTAGAAAGAGCCTGTGCAGTTTGCTTCCATGCAACTAAACTTTTTTTTTTCCTTTATGCAACAATTCAGATGCACTTAGATTGTTTGTAATAAGTACACCAAATTTAAGTCTAATAGGACTTTGGGAAGTGGATCTAATTTTACTTGCATGATTTTAATACAGAAAAACAGACAGACAACAGGACGGGTGAACCTAAATAAAAGCTTGTAAAAAACCAGAAGCATTCAAAGAAAGTCATAGATCTAAATGAGATAAGGTCTAGAACAAGAATCAGGTTCTGTAGAGCTTTCCGGTATTACACAAATAACCCGGCACATATCCGGCAATACACTATTATGTGCACTAGATTTAATGCAAGATGATGTAAAATCAAGTTTTATTAATATTTTTAAGGCCATTGATGACTGGGCAGCTCCGAACCATTCAGGCACCACTCTAGCTATCCTACTATGTCATAATTTGTGTAGATATATATTTAATTCCACTGTTTATCAGTAAGTATATACAGTTTATCCATTGAATACAGTAACAGTAAGTACGTTTATTCTATATCTGATATTTAAAAGTGGGAAGATATCGTATGGTTTAACATCCAAGTAAACAAAAACTGGATCGACTAAGTGAATACATTCCATATCATACAATTTGTGTTTCGTTCTTGAGCTATTATCAACCGACTTCAAAAAAGTTGGTTCTCAATTCGGCATAGTAGGCAACTAGTGCAATGGCCACCTAAAAGGTGCATCGGATTAGATCGATCTTCTATGGCGTACGGAGCGAGCCTTGTGTAACAGTTTCAGTTATAATTACCAATAAATGCATATTAATTCAACGACAGGTCCGCTGATAGGTCTGAGATATCTAAGGGTTATTGGGTATTGGTCTGAGGCGGAGAGAGGCTGGTTTCGCGTTTGTGAGGAAAATCGTGCGCGTTGCACCTGATTCATGCGATCCACATCCTAGGATCTTTCCACTTTTAATTATTGGCCGTAATGTAATGGTTGCGCAGAACTTTCTTTCTATATTATTATATCTTTCAAGATAGCAGCCCTACTCAAGTTTGCAACTAATCTGCATGCGTAATGCATGTAAATAAGAACGGAGGACGGTACACAAGTTTAAACAGAAAACTTCGCTTTAGATTCGATTTGATTTGGAAACTATTCGCTTGAAAGTAACTGTTTCGACGTAAACACGAAATTGGTTTCGGAGAATGAGATTATAGTTTGGACGGCTGGAGCGAAGAATACATACTGTTGCTGGAGTTTGTATTCTGTGCTTGGATGGAGTTTAATTAAAATATTACGTGCTGAACATAGCGTTTTCAACGTTCAAGTAACAGATAAAATAAGCGAAAGCGAGAAAAAGACAACATTAAACAAATCTTGGTGAATTGTATCATTGTCAAAGTACAAGCAACTATCAGTTTAAAGTTTTAAGTGCAGTTAGTAAGTAGTACTATGTCCGAGGGAGGATCACTGTGACCTCACTGTACAGGTAATCCTAGTGTGGGGGACAGAGTTTCACCTGAGGTATGCTATTGTTGTGTTCTACTGCCATTAACCAATAATCTGTGTAAACGACGCTTAATACCAATGGTGTACCTTATTGATTACCTTTTTAAGTACCAATAATATTATTATATACCTATATTATTATTATTATTATTCCATCACTTTGGATAAGTCCAAGTATAGGTTTTTTTTCAATGAAGTGTATCTTACTGACCGTGCTCGGAGAACGTTAGCTTGTCGGCTTTCAGTTTTCAGTCTTTCGTCAAACTTTCTTCATAGAATACAACCTAAATTTAAACTGCAATGCCTTTTAAGTACCATCGTATATATTTTTTTATTTTTTTTATGATATATAGGCAAGCATTTGACCACTATCTCACCTGATGGGAAGTGAAGATGCGGCCGAAGATGTGACATGCTTGCCTAGAAGATTATTTTTTCCATTTTGATTAATATATTTAGGTCTGCAAGTAACTCTGGTAGGAAATAGTACGCCAGAGGGCGCTTAATACATTATAAGCGCCTATAGGTTGTAACAAGTCCTTAAAACTGTAAAAAGTCCATTTTAATGCTTGAACAGATTTTCCTTGTTCAGGAAATAAAGATAAACTACGCCTGTATTTCGGTATGGGATTACCATCCATGTATCAGATAATACCCTGCCGCTATGGAAAACCTTTTAACAAGAGGATTCTGAATACAATAAACTGTTTAAATTATCTGTGTTACAATAGAAGAGCCATTCGAAACGTCACAATGCATTACGGGTAGATCTCCGCAGCACTTTACCGCCCTCCCGGGCGCGGCCGGAAGCGGTGGCCGCCTGGTGACGGACGGGTCCATTACCGCCCGCTCCGAACTGATGTTTAAACGTTCAATGTCGAACATGACAGAAATTTTAGAAAAAAGTTTCAATTTGTAGTCACGTTTCGGAAGAAAATGTGTATAATATAATATTGAGTAAGGGACATAATATACAAAGCGCCAGAGCCGCGCGCCCCGCCGGGTGCTCGTACAGGGCCCGTACCCTGATCTGACGTCATAAGGAAAAGACGTAAATATATTTTTGTTTTAATTGAGTTATATACATCAGATAAATGTCTTTGGTATTTAGTATATGTTACGACTTGTAGGGGATGCGTCAAAATTATAAGTAAGATTCAGTAGGTTGCGTTCGAATATTTTAAAATAAAAAAATAATAGTGGACGCTTCTGTTTTTCCTAATTCCAATAATGTATATAACTCAATTTTGACAAAAATGAAGTTACTGCTTTTTTAATTATGACGGCATTATACAAAACGGCAGCGCGGAGGAGTCGCAGGCGCTTTGTATATCAAGGCCCCTTACGCGCCATATATTTTACCTTCACAGCGGCCAGGGCGCGCGCCTCGGGCGCTTTGTATTTTTTTTTTCTTTTTTTTTGAATATCCCTTCCATTCGTAATGTAGATACTTAGTCAGCCGTCGTCGTTATTATGCAGGGCATACTCTTACTATGTCATGGTAAAAAAACTCGGGATCAATAAAAAAATAAGTAACTGTTTTTCTGTCGTAGAGGTCGAACCCCTACTCAGAAAAGTAGGGTAACTACCTAGTCCACACTGAAATTGACTCCTATTAGAAGCTAACTTAAAATTTTTACTACTAATTTAGCTTCTGTTTTAATAGATATGATTGTGTATTTGTTAAGAAAATCTTTCACCAGCTGGCTTCTTAACCATTGTTTTTGTAGTTTTAAGGAAATTGAAGATTTTTATGAATCTATATAATTTACGAGACAAATAATGTTTGTTTAGTAGACCTATAAACCATCATTTCCAAGTCTGCTTGCAAACTGACTATATTGTATCACTACTTGCCTACATCAAGAACTTTATTTACATGAATTCTGGAAAATTCGATTGATATTTCTATGTAAATTCTCTTTCAACATAAGCTGCGCTACAAAGGTCTACCACCCTTGTTACCTGCCTAAACTCTCTCTAAACATGAGTGTAATGTAACCAATCCGCTAAGTATGTTGTTTCCGGATCCGGCCGTGGTTTACAGAACCGTTGTGCTTTAGAATTTATTCTGCGCAGACATGCAGGTTCTTTTCGAGGTAGAGATAAGTGTCTTGAACGTTACTTTGCTAAAGTCGGTCGCTGCCTTTTTAGTAAATCTTGCTATTGTTTTAAAGTTCTTAGGAAATGCTTTTGGGTTTAGAATTTTGCTCCAGCTATATTTCTTGTGCATTGTGTATGATTCCCGAAAAGTATAATATGGGGATATTCAAGAAGAGATTGAATAAGTATTTACTGAACTAGCGTGCTCCATCTGCGACCACATCGTCGCTTTTCATCAGGTGAGGTGGTGGTCAAAAACTGGCTTAGTCTAAAATAAAAAAAATGTGATGGATGTTATCACAACTGAAACGCACTGTATCAGTAGTGTGTTTATGTGGAGTTGTATCCCTTTTGTAGCAAACCGTGTTATAGTTTTGTCAGTTAGTACAGTTTTATTGTTTAAGTGATGAAGAAGCCACAAATAAGCACGTTTCTATTCTTTTCTATTCTTATAATATCTTGATTTTGACTTAAATATAAATCTAACTTCTATAAATGTTTATATTTTGTAACTAGAATATCGCAGTCAACCCGCAGGCATAGTTTTTTTTGGAATAAAGATGACGAATAGATTGTCACAATACTATTTTAACAGTGTCAGTGATTGTAATGTACGTTTCTGTTAAAAAAACTAATTTTCTATTATCACCGATTCAATTTGTACATGAATTTCATCGCAAAAATATTTGTTTAATGTGTTTGTAAAGCCAGAACCATTGCACAGTATTGCAAATAGAATCCAATATCCCGCGTATCAACGCCAAAATTGACATTTCACACTTGCTCTGACAAATCCGGTTATACAATTTGTTAATAAATGAAATATGGGGATCAAACGACGATATTATTGAGCGGCGTCGGACCGGGCCGGCGGCGGCCGGTTAATCTCATGAATATGCACCGGACCGCACCGCCCGGTTACCGTACGGGCTATGGTACGGATACGCTGGTGTATAATGCCCCTAAGGGTAGGGCGGTGCGAAAGATTTGACACTTTAAAGACTCTTTGAGCTGAAGATCTCGTGTGTTTTTTTAAAGTCTTATGTGTTTAAACACCGCCCAAAAAAAGTACCTATTTTACTACCAAAAAAATCGAAACGGTTACCAAAATGGATAAATGGTCACCAAATTACGTTTCCTAAAATATTATGAAATAAATATTTTTTTTCGTATTAATTATAACAAAAATAACCTTAACCTACTGTTATCAGATTCGGTTCTGTTACAGGAAATTTTATTTTAAGAAACGTAATTTGGTGACCATTTACTCATTTTGGTAACCGTTTAGAATTTTTGGTGGCCGTCTCAATTATACCCTTTTTTAAATGGCTGAAATATGTTTTTTTACGGAAAATTTCCAGAAACTAAATTGAAAAGTATCTATGTAATTAAAAAACCTGCTCACAAAATTTTATGAGGTCGATTGAGGTACGAGAGTCGGTTGATTCAAAATTCAAGCTGCAAGAAGAGACTGAATAGACTGAGTATACAATATTTTATGCTAGTTATTAGTATATATACATAGTGTGTCATGTCACTATCCCCATTGGGCATTGAATTAAGCATTCAAATGAGAAATGTTTGTAGAGGAGAATTATAGCTGGACATGCGAGTATTAAATACAATTTACTACTAAAATAGTATTATTTTGTCAAGGCTAATAATTAAGCTCTACCTACGAAGGTAAATACAACTAACTGTGATTGTCATGCGATATACTTCAAAAAGTCGGTCTAAATACTTATTACCTACGAAAATCGTTTATTCACATGGACCCCAAAGAGGCACACATTAAAGATAATGACTCTACAGCCATCTTGAGAAGAACCTGGCAAGAAACTCGGTGGTGCATTTTTAATATATTTTTTTAATTACTCTTAAAGACTACCTAATAAAGGTATTATATTAAACTAGGTATATCTATACTATGTTGTCGCCAGAAAGTGATTGTGCAATTTGCCGTCACAGTGTTAGTCCCGCACAAAATTGTGAAATACTTTAACTGTCCGTGGACTTAGTATTTTATATAGTTGGGTGCGCCTTCACCTTCTAAGTACAAGTTTTCTCCCCAAGGAAAATTAAAATAATCGAACTTATTGCAGGGCTGTGAGTGTGAAAGCGTTTGTGTTTTACGAAAGATAATAATGTAAGCTTGGTTAACTCTAAAATAACAATATACACCAAAGTATCAAGAACATGGTTCGAATTATATTGAAATGTGGCTGCGGGACTAAATATATTCGGCGGCGGCGCGATAATTGATATAACTAACGAATTCCCCAAATCCATGCGCGTAATGGATTCCGGATTAAAGCGGTATTGTTCAAAAGCGGTATAGTTAAAAGGGGTTTTCGGGACTGATTAGTGCTTACAGTCAATGAGTTAAAAGGGTAACTATTAGCATAGTAGTAGTCTTAAATATGACTGTAGATTTGCGCAGCGGTATTAACATGTTTTTGTTTACCTCTCTTTCCAACTCATAAGAATAAATGACTTAAACTTCTAATGAGTTTAAGGTTATTTAAAAAAAAAAAACGCCGTTGGAGCTCATTTGAACAGAATAATATTATAGCTAGTATATTTTTGTGTAATTACGACATAACATACAATTGTTTAAAATTAAATGGGTTAGAGGTTATCTACGCCTATTACCTATATTTCTTAAACTAAACGTCCATCCATACAGCAAAGACCTAAGATACCTACAAGGCATCGAGCTTACATTATTATGATCAAACCCACTACCAGTGGGTAGCGTTCCCATTGTGATGGTGGTTTAGCCTCTTTGAATTGCAATGCCAATACGTAAAGCCAAATAAGTTCTTGCGTCGCCTCAACCAGACATTCTGGTGCATTTTAGAAAATAGAATGAGCTTCCAATTTTCATGAGTTATTATGAATAAAAATATAAAATTAATGTAGTAGCTAAATCGTAATCTAGTCGGAAAATAAGTCCAAAACTGCTTCCCCTTCTGGGCTTCTCCAAGCTTTTGAATTTCAAGCTATCTTGTAATAGTAACCCAGCATATACGAAATTAAAGAGAAGGCAGACAATTGAACATGTCAATGTCTTAAAACAATACGCACACTACAATAAAGTCCAAACTGTGTTGGAAATTACAAGAGCGGATGCCAATCGGCCGTAAACAGACTTAAATAGGCACGATTACCGTAAAAACCAACGAGTAGAGGCGAATTAGCGAATAATACCAAATAATCTCGGAAATAACCGACTCCGAGACAGATACGACGTAATAAAAACTGTCTAAGTGCAGCTTTCCAACGAGGTTCCTGGAGGCCGGAAGTTCGCGAGCTCGATGTAATCTTTTCAATCTAATTTCGCTTAAGTATTTAATGATGAGCGCAATTGGGCGAGGAGATAATAAGCGTCTTAAGAGCCGATTGAATGGTGGCTCGTAAGGAATGGTCTGAATTATCTCAAGGGCCCGTCCGATCGACGATGTTTGTTGGAATCGCTTCGGCGGATTATATTTCAAAAATGTTAACTTGGACGTGAAGTGGCTTTAATTTTGTGGAGTGCTTTGTTATAGAAAGTTACTACCCAGGTATCACACTAATATTATAAGTCTGAAAATTTGAGTATAATGCGTCTGTATGTGTGCGTCTCTTCACGCTGCAACGGGTGAACGGATTTGGATGAAATTCGAAATGGCTAGGCGAAGTGACGGCAGTTGGAGCAAGATGTTAACAAAATGGTAGCCAAGACACGGCAAATGCAGCGTACGGCAAATGTACGTCAAGAAGGCAAGCTGGACAAGATAAGCACAGGTCCAGGGCAAATGGCAGAATATGAGAGAGGCCTATACCTAGCAGGGGGTTCAAAAGGGCTGTGGATAAAATAATATATAGGCTACTTTAAAACCTTACCGCGAGTAACATCTAATAAACAATTATTCAAACATAATATTAATTATTATAACGTCACGAAAATATTAAACTACAAAAAAAAATTATTTACAAAATTACGAAAAGTCACTTAGCGACATATTTTTCTTGTAGTAAGTTTTACAAATAAGTAGTATTTTCTACGAGTCCTTAGTAACTCTTTTTTGAAGAAGTAAATAATAGAACTACGCAAACCGGTCTTATGTATGCAGTACCGGGTCTGATTCCTGCACAGTAACCGAGCGACATGTGACAGCATTCCACAACATGTGAAGTTTCGGGCAGAGAAGCGCATTGAAATACCAAGCGGGGTTTAGTTTTTAATTTCTCGTAAGTATTGAAAATATTATAGGCAAGCATGACGCTTAACATCAGGTGAATGATTTGCTTGTTTACTCAGATAAAACTGTTGCTGCCTATCCATACCATATTATGTAATGAAAATACAAGAGTAATTGAAAAAAATATGTCATCGAAATCAAGCTCAAAACATTTATCAATTCGTACCATAGCAATTACTTAATCATTTTGTACAGATTAACTTAAACATTTTGTACAGTAAATATAAATAAAACAAAACACTTCCTCCCTACATCAAGGACATATCCACACAAAAGCTCCGTGGTCGTCCTTTATCCATTAAAATTTACGTCACACTTCCCTCCCATTCTTTTCACTAGAATTCTAAACACCGGACACCACACGCCGCAAAGCTGAAACTTATCTGCGGAGCTAAAGACTGTCCCGGAAACTCCTTCCATCGAGCTCCTGATAAGAAGATTAGCGTAACGGGCTTTATTCAGGCAATACCAGGGTAATACCAGGGTTCTGCCAGGGTTATCTCTTAAACGGTGGATCAGACGGCGCTGCTGATAAGCGACATGGTCGCTTTTTGCGTGTCATTTTTTGCGCGAAAAATTGTGTTGTTATATTTGGTCTCTCTAGTAGCAATGGGCTGCTTTTTAAATATAAATTTATTCTATTTTAAATTTTAATCAATTTCATTATTAAAGCGTTAGTTATTGTATCAATTTTAATCCTTTTAAATCCAAGCTAGACGAAGTTTATGATTCTAGGTAGTAAACATAAACTATCCACCATTTCTGATACCATACAAATAGTACTGTCGGGAGAATCTTTAGAAAGGGTTTACAAAGCACGCAATCTCGGATTAAATGTTGACGTTGCACTGAGATTTGAAAGCCACACATCGTTCATATTTTTACAATCAATTAAGATGGATCTCTGAAGATAGGCTTTTTTCAATTTTCTATCCGTAACACCGCACCACGGCTTTTAAAGGTGGTTTTTGCAATGCCGCTACAAAGTGCTGGAATAATTTGCCACCACCAATAAGAAGCATCAAAACTTTGAATACATTCAGAATTAAGCTAAAAAAGTTCCTGATAGATGCGCAGGGGCAGCACGAAGTTATCAATGCTGACATTTCCTTTATATAATAAATTAATAATTAAAACATCCGATCATCATTGATAACTGAATCTGTCGGAATCGGCTTGTCTGTTTTCTGTTTATTAGTGTATACTTACTTAACACTCAATATGTGTGGCAGCATTTAAAAAATGAATCACATATTTTACATATATTTTTATGTTTTTACTGTTTTAGATCCGCCACCACTGGGTTGTGACCGGAAATCAGTGTGTAGTGTTACACTTGTTGTCCGTTCAGGCATTATGGTATAAAAAACAAAAATAAGTGAGATTCAACTTTTACATAAGAACTAGCTCCAACCCGCTATCACACGTCACACTATTCTGAACAGTTTTAGTTGATCGTGCAAGCGAGATCTCCAAGTTGACTTGGCTGACTTAGCCCTATGTGCGTCCGACTGTCTGTCAGAGGCGCGTCTAAATCATACATGCAAATAACTTCAAATTCTCAGAGAATATGTAAAGTAATGCCATTGCCAAACTAGGCAATTCAAATTATATAAATGAAAATATTAAGAGGGCATTCATACACGTAAGTAAGGATCGTTGAAAGGAGCATTGCAAATAGAATACGAAATCGTTATTTTCAATCGACTTCAAAAAAGGACGTTTTCAATTCGACTGAATGTTTTTTTTGTATGTATGTTACGTGATAATTCCGCCAATTATAAATCGATTTCGGTGATTTTTTTTTTGTTTGGTAGATTATACTTCAGAGGTGGTCTCATATAAATGTTATCAAAATCTATCAAGCTAAAACAAAAATATAAGCGGGGAAGTCGGATTTTTAAGCTTTGCTTGAATTTAAATTATTGTTATCTATGTTGTATGGTTGTAGTATAACAATTTAGTAGGATGCCAAAAGTCACTACCTATAGATGAATTTAGTCTCAGAGACTAGCAAAAACAGCTACATATCCTTCTCTTGAACAACAAATACAAAAATCAAGCAATAATTAATAATAAAAAAATTTGAAGCAATTAACTCCAAGGGTAATTCTCTATTAGGCAAGCTACAACGACAAGTTAATTCAAGACTACATTATACCCGAGAATAATACTCAGAGATGATACGAGATGATACAAAATGTAATATGAATTCTATAAACTGTAACAAAGATTTTAATGTTAAAACTATCGTGAGTATTACACATTATGGTTCAATGTTATATTCGGCTTAAAACATGAAAGTTACGACTTACTTTGTAGTCGACTAGTTTGCGCGTATCACGCGTCTGACTCATCCTGATGAAGGACAACTAATTTGTACGAAACTAGTTGACTACAAAGTAAGTCGAAATTTTCGTGTTTTAAGCCGAATATAACATTGAAACATAATGTTACAAAGATACTTGTGAAATACACACGTACTTCATACAAATAATAATATAAACTTACCCATTTGTATATAATATTTAACGATTATTTTGCATCTAAAATTAATGTAAGAAATACTGACCTTGACGGCAATCCAATTCGTTTGATTTGATTTCAGGATCAAACGACTGACCTTCCCCGAAACTGACCTATACCCAGAGTCCAATTTTATAGGAACGTTTACCAAATCCGACATACATGTTCCATCTAGAAGAACTCTATGCATATAAATAGTTGGGTACGCTGAACGTTGTTTATTTTGTACCTATGTATGTAAGACAACATATTTTCACAACCCACTTATAAAGTTCAAAGGACTTTAACAAAATACCGCGGCGTTCCCATCAAGTGGAGACATAATTCCCGCATGTTCCAGCCGACCCGCCCCTGCGGATTACTTAATGTAGCCGCCATAACTGTCCCGAGCCCGACATAACCCAAATAACCGTGGGTTGAATTATGCACAGACCGCGGGCACATCAGTCACACGTCGACCCGGCTCAAACACACACGCTTTGATAGTATCCGGTACGTTCTGAGGACGTGCTGTGATATGTCGCAGCCATGTTATGTCTTCACTAGGGGATTGTTCTATTGAAAAGTCACTGGAAACGTGACATAATCACAATCTGCCATACTTTTTAACCGACTTCAAAAAAAGGAGGTTCTCAATTCAACTATTTTTTTATTATTATTTTTATGTGTGATACCTATTTTTCTAGGTGAGACGATTTTAAAGATTATTTTTTTACTGGAATGCTGGTGTATTTGTTAGCTTCCCATGTGGCCCCATTTAAATTTGATCAAGATCTGACCATTAGTTTTTGAGTTATCCTCAATAATGTTCAAATCCTCAAATCATGTACACTACACATTACACATACTTAGATTGCTAGACAAGTCAAGGCATTAGTCAGATGTCGACCCAACTCAGGAGTAGGTAACGTACCCACTCACTACCCAGACACGCACATCGCGTTTCCGTCTTTCTGCAAGTCACTAACGGATGGTATAGTTTATTCAGAAGGTAAAGTGCTGACTTCATGGAATAGGAGGAGGTACTCAATTCGACTTAACTTTTTTTTTTGTGTTTCCTCATAACTTCTTTCCACTTGAACCGATTTTGTTTGACATCTGTTGCTTTCCGTTTCCGTTGCGTTTTTTGATCAAGATCTGATTAGTAGTTTTTGAACTGTCGTCTATAATGCGTGATATAGGTTCCGAAGACAAATCGTTGAAGTCAGTTTTTAAGCTTTGCTTGCATTTAATTATGTTTTTAGATTCTAAGTTTCTGACAAAAAATAAAAAAAAAAACATATTTTAGAATCAGAAAAGACAACTCTTTTTATAATTTGCAACATAATTACGAGAGATAAGATCGATACGAGTACAACAAGGTCCTAACATAATAACAGTAGGTATAAGTGCACTGAAAAAAAATCTGCCTACACCTCTATCTAGTATTCTAGTGTATCCGATTTCCGGACAGACCGTAACCGGACCGTAAAAAATATATTACTTACACATTATCCGGGTTAAACGATTATACGACGAAATATTTTTTGACACGAATAGAGTAGAGTAGTAGAGAAAGAGTAAGAACCCATGCAAACCTATTTAAAATGCACTTTAAACTCAAAGATATTCGGCCCACAAAATATATTTATATTTGCGTTGAGGGCTTTGCACTAACAAGTAACATAAGTCCCATACAGGGTGTTATATGCATTGCAAGTTATAAACCTGTCTAAATATATTTCAGAGTAAAGGATATTAGGCGTATTGTATTATAAGTCAATCCGGCAAACCTCCGAAATCACCACCAAAATCCTTCTATTTACTCTGTGTCCCTCGCACTCCACTGGGCCCGATTTCCGGACGGACCGTAACCGGACCGTATAGCACTCGGTCCCTTCGGCTTGCCTAGACCTTGACACACAACAGCTACCTACATGGAATATTTAAGAAGTCCTTACGTATGAAAGAAACTCTATACTTAATTATAACTTATATTATTATAAGCTTACATTTTAAAATAGAATAGAATAATCATTCTGACAAGCTTAACTTACATATTTATCACATGTTACAAGACAAATATATTTATAATAAAAAACAGTAAACAGTGTAGTTTAAATTTTTTCAATATTAAACTGATTGCGAAGAGCGTTATTGTCATTCCATAGTTTGCTGGAAAAGCTCTACTCAGGTATTCAGCTCCGACCTGTGTAGGGTGACGTACGGAAAGTCTAAAACATAAATATGCCTATATACATATGATCAAACAACAAGAAAAGAAAAGAATTCATACATTCACAGTAACTATATAATAACCAAAACAATAAGGGAAAACTGCTACTTATAATTATAAGTGATAAGAGGAGATTTTAGAGAGTGGCTCAGGGATTACATAATATAATTCCTCGATGCCCTTTTTTCCATCTAACGACAAGATATACTCAAAATCAACATCAAAATCGTTTATTCACATGGGCCCCAAAGAGGCACTCATGAAAGTTAATGAATCTATTGCCAGATTCGCAATATTACAGCCATCTCGAGAAGAACCTGGCAAGAAACTCGTCGGCGCATTTTTTATTCATTCATTTTTTTTTAAAACATTCTTAATCTCTAATACATAATTGTCTTAACCTAGGTGTAATTATGGTAGTCGCTAGAAAGAGCCTGTGCAGTTTGCCTCCATGCATCCTTGTCATTAAACGTCATCAACTACCAAACGTCATCAATTTATGGTTGACATACCTCCATTTCGAGTCCAATAGAACCCGGACCAGCAGTGTATAGCAAACATTTAACCAACTACGCCAGCGGTTCACCTTTTAACACATAAATAATCTAACCTGCTTCAGCTAGCTACATTATACATAAGATAAACAACCACTTACAAAAAGGGTAGATATCTAAGACTTCAATTTATGTTCAGGAGCGTCTTTGTACGGCAGAAGCGCGGGTTTTCTTTGTGCAATCATTTACTTGATAGCTTGCAGCATTGAATTTCCTTTGGCCTGTTTATTTTCTGTAGGAAACCCCGAGGGGCTGAACTTTGAATATGTGTTATTTTAGTAGAGTAGCGAGCGTTCATATAAAACTTCCTGCCTGATAGTAGGTATTGTTATTTTACTTCTTGCATCGGTCGATGACACCAAATTTTTTTTCGATATAACTTTTGCAGTTTTCGCCTGGGGCAGTACCACACTAATGCCGGACATTCAACCGCTGTAGTATGCAAACATTACTGTATTTTGGATTTAAGTGCAATGTTTCCAGGTAATTACCTAAAGATGCTTAAACAGGGCTTAAAGAGATTTAACATCTAATATATATCTAAGGGTAACGAACGCAGTGCTTAGCCGAGCGGGATTTTGACCTAAGTTCAGAACTTTGGGTAGCAATGAACTGTATTTTTTTATTATCGTATTGTTTATAACTTTTTTCCAAATTTTTATTGTTACTTGTATTTGTTTTAATAAAATGATACAATAAAAAAATAATAATATACATTTATTTCAGGTGTAACCCATATTCACAATAGTCATAAGTACATTTAAATAGCAGTCAATCATTAATTAAATAATATACTTGAAACAATATGTGATCAAGTATAATAGATAATTAATTCATATTTTAATTAATTAATTATCTATTATTGTATGTCAGTGCGCGCCTCTGCAAACCAGAGGTGCTGCAGAAACGGGGCAGCCTCAACACGCTCTGAAGGCCAACCTACTACTACCTACTTGTCAAAATTATATTTACAAAAAAAACGTTTATCATATATATATATATATATATATATATCTTTATATAATAAAATACCTTACGATATCAACATTTAAAAGGCAATAGTTTTAAGAATAATTTGAGTGACGGGCTATTAAGTAATTGTTTTTATACTATTAACGAATTTATTAAATTTAGAGACAATAATATTTTTTAATATTTGCACGTCTGCTGCAGGCTGAATACATTGTACATAATATTATTTATAAGACCTTTTTGACATGTATTCTGGCAAATGAGTTTGAATTTGTTTGAATTAGTTTGAGAAGGCGTTGTT
Source organism: Lomographa bimaculata (assembly GCA_948107665.1). Taxonomy (NCBI): domain Eukaryota; kingdom Metazoa; phylum Arthropoda; class Insecta; order Lepidoptera; family Geometridae; genus Lomographa; species Lomographa bimaculata. Next base: position 21,276,520 of record OX403585.1, on the reverse strand, counting down.
AAATTGGACACGGAGGGCTCTGTAGCAACCCTGGGTGTAGTTATTGAGAAATATGGTTAATGCTCCTTGGTACGTAAGAAATGAAGACCTCTACCGGGACCTAAACAAAGTTCGTTGACAAAGTTATAAAAAAATACGCCAAAGCTCACCAACACAGACTTCACCACCATGTCAATGTCGAATCCATCCAGTTGCTCGCCACACGGATATAGTGAAAAGACTAAAAAGAACAAAACCGTTTGAAATAGTGTGGTGTTAATGTGATAGTGTAATGTACCTACTACCTTAAGGAACACATAGATAAAGTGTCTTCCCCTTAATAGAAACTATAAGAAAAGTGCCAATGACACATCCTTAGTTATTGATGACTCTTAGTCTAGCAATCTAAGTTAAACTAATTACTCATTTGCCAAATACAAGCTAGATTGTAATGAAATTAGGAGACATGCTTATGTAGGTCTCCTAGAAAAGGAAAAACATTTACAAAGGTGTATCTTTGTAAATGTTTTTATTATCTCATACCTTCCAAACGGCCGGATGTATTACGACAGTTAAGTTATCGTTATAGTCGTCTTTAAAACCCAAGTGTCTTTAGATTGGTGTTTGAAAAAAAAAAACAGAAGAAGAAAAATACCGGTCATAAAAGAAATTACCAAACCTATCGAGTAGGGTAAGTATCAAAATGAAGACATTAAAAAGAGGATTTCATTTTTTTTTATGCAAAATAGATAAGCATTTGACCACTATTACACCTTTTTTTTATGAGACTAAGCCAACGTTTCACCACAATCTCACCTGATGGAAAGCGGCGATGCGGTCGAATATGGAGCACGCTTACTCAGTAAATACCTATTCACTCTCTTCTTGAACAACCCCATATTATACTTTTCGGGATACCCAGTAGACGGCAGGGCGTTCCATTCTTTGGCAGTTCTCATAATGAAAGTGGAAGCGAAACGCTTCGTGCGAATGGTCAGTATTTTTACTATTAGAGATGGAAAGTGATGATGCGGCCAAAGATGGGACATGCTTTTTCATTCATCACATAAAATTACATAAAAACTAGGTTCACATATTTCGCAGTCGGCTTTTTTTAAAGATAAAATTTAATACTTGCTTTTAGTATATTACCACAAAGTTACATTTTTTTATTTTATTTGTGAAGGCTAGTGTTTGACCACTATCTCACCTGATGGTAAGTGACGATGTGATCGAAGCTGGTAAACACACTAGACCTGGAATACGCAGGCTCTCAAGGACAACTGCCGGAACACCGTATTTGGCTTGGCGGCAGACTTTCAACTTGATGGTGGTAAGCTACTTTGGTAGCAAGCCAGGCGAACAACTCACAAAATGCTCTACCACCTCACACATGTCATACCGTATTTGGACATACGGCAAATAACATCAATGATATCAAATGAAATCCCCTACTCCCTAAGTCCCGATAAGACCTTCGTATAATAACTCCCGATAACCATTTAAGGCTGTACACACACGATAACGGCAGAGCCGATATTACACTTGGAGGCAAACTCAATATGTCAGCGTCGTGTGTCCACCCACTACAATTAGTGCGGGGTTCCGCTAAGTCTTCCATGATTTAGTGCTAGTTTTAGGGCTGGGATGAGTTGAAAGAGATGCTATTTTTTTCCATTATTGCCATGTTATGCTATGTAAACTTAATATCTCAGAAATAACTAAATTATACATATTTAAAAAAATTTTTACTTCTAACAAATTTTGTCAGAGAAGGATGTTTTTTTGTATTTTTTAGTTTCGTTTCATTTCATTTTTTTTTATTATATGAATATTAACGGCTATTTAACAGTATAACTTATTAGGGTAAATAAAAGCCGTTTAAAAAGTTCACACATTAATATTTTTTTGTTTATAATTAAAACGCAAGCAAAACTTAAAAATCCCTACTTCACCGCTTATATGTTGGTTTTGGCTTGATAGATTTCGATAAAATGTATATGTATATTAAATGCATATATATATAAAATATGTGTATATATACCTCTAAGTATAATCAACCAAACAAAAAACAAATCCAAATCGATTCATAATTGGCAGAATTATCGCGTAACATACATACAAAAATAAACAAACAATCGAAACGCTTGGTTCGAATCTGAGAAATATCCACCATAAAGGATGTCTTGTTTTAGTACGCCTTTTTGTACGATGATGGACGAGACGAGAAAGCTGGAGGAATTAAATCATACAATTCTGTCGCATACTCTCCGAATATCTTGTAAAACAAGCACCTTACGCCGATGTTCGAGACTTGAAATCTTTTCTCTACTAGTTCAGTATAGCCAATCTGCTTTTTAGCTCGCTTTTCAATTGAATCCAAAGCCTGAAGCTGGTACTTGGCTGAGCCATCCCAAAGGTCAATGCGGTATTCCATAGTCCTTAAGACCTGCGCACCCGAACTTACTCATGTACTGATACGCCTATTTTGTCTTTCTTTTGAGACCAAAATAGAATAGGTCAAATACCAAAATGCTGGAAAACTGCCAACGTGCAACCTGTGCCTAAGAAGGGTAGTCGTGCCGATCCCAATAGCTTCAGGCCCATTTCTATCATGTCCTTACTCTGTAAGAGTATGGAACGTGTTAATAATAAGAGGCTATTGGCATACCTGGAAACCAATGATTTTGCAGTGACCGACAATACGGATTTCGCCAAAACTGGTCCACTGCTGATCTTCTAGCGTTTCACACATATCTGGATTGAGCCCATCGAGAAGAATGAAGAAGCACTTGCCGTGTGTATGCCCAAAGCATATCAAAGGTTTTTGATAGGGCTTGGCACGATGGCCTTATTGGCAAGCTTCTTACATACGTTTTACCCCCGGGCTTGGTTCTTGAAGGGCGCTCATCAGATCGGATGGCAATTAATTCTGGTGTACCTCAGGGGTCAGTTCTTTTCGCAACATTCTCCCTGCTACACATTAATGACCTGTTGAAATCCGGTATCTTTGGGTACGCAGATGACAGCACTGTTGTTGAGAGATACTTATCAGATTCACGAGCTAGTGGCGCACAGATTCAATCACAAAGAGAAGCAATGGTAGAACGCCTAAATTTCAACCTGCAGGCAGTTTCCGGGGCGATGCCAATGTGATCAAATTTAATGCATCGAAGATCCAGGCGTGTCTGTTTTAAGCCAAGAAGAACCCTTTTATGCTTGCTCCATCTTTCCGGAATGACTTTGTGCCGGTCACGAATCACCTTAAGGTTTTGGCTGAAACTTTAAAGTCAAACCTAAAATTTGACTTTTATATTAAATCCAAGGTTTGTCAGCTGCCAAGAAATTGGGAATCCTCAGCAAGGTAAAGCGGTATTTCATTCCTGGACAGGTTCTCAATCTTTACCAAGATCAAGTCCGATTCTGTATTTGTTGAAAAAGTGTTACTATTCCATCTTCAAATTTATAAAACTTATCTTTTCTCTATTTAACATTATTGGATTATAGTTGTGTGACATTTATTTTAAACCTTTTGTCAAATTTTCGTTTATTTTTAAATTATTGAAATTTTAAATTACTTTACCATATTATTTTTTTTTAATGTATAGATTAGTGACACAATATTTCCTATACAATGTAATTGTTTAGGAATAAATAAAATGAATTAAAATTAATTCTAGGGAGACCTTTACCCTACAATAGTAATAAAACGCTGCCGCTCCTGACACAGGCCCTCTTGTTGCGCGTAGAGCGTCTCCTACAACACTTATTGGATACGCGTTCGGTTATTACGGCTATTAGAACAGCCTTCCGTTACTTGCGTAATATAATAACTCAGAACTTGTAAGTCGGTGGTATTGGCAGAACTCTGTATCGACAGTAGAGAGATAGATTTTTGGGTCACTCGGAACGGACAAAGATTGATTATGGATTATCTTTACATTTTCGAATTACAGTTGTACCTCGTATTATACAATGTTTGTTTGTTGGTCGTTTAGACTCGGATTTGTGATAGTCTCGGTGTCAGGTGTTATCAGGCCGCCTGAATGCATTTGACTGTTGTCATACGACTATCAACCGAAATCGACGGTCTATCGTGCCATTCGAAGAACGGCAATACGCAATTGAAATTTAAGAAAATTAATTGAATAAGGCGTTCATAATCCATAACCACAAAGTGAATTTATCAAGTATTGATCGGGATTAAATTTTCAGTTGAAATTTTACAATGATAGGAATTATTAACATCATTGCTTAGTTGTTTTTGTCATAGGGTCTAGTGGGCATATCTTTTGGTTTATTGAAGACATTAGGTATGATTCCATGGGTATGTTATTGCAGTTTACCGGAAACGAGAACTTTACATGCTCTTTATATAACGACTAACTTTTGCCCGCGGCTTCGCTCGCGTTAAGAAGTATTATTATTAATTTGGGTATAGATATAATCCCGATCGGTTTAAAATTGACAAAGTTTCATACAAACTTTCATCCCCTATTTTATCCCCTTGGGGGTAGAATTAATCAAAATCCTTTCTTAGCGGATGCTTACGTCATAACATCTACCTGCATGCCAAATTTCAGCCCGATCCGTTCAGTGGTTTGGGCTGTGCGTTGATAGATCACTATTTCAGTCAGTCAGTCACCTTTGACAGTCACCATTCAAGTACTTGCCGAACCCATTTAGACTGCACTACAGTTCTAAAAAATTATTAATTTATTAATAAAACTTTATTAAGTAAAGTATATTTATCATATTTACCTCATATTTTTTATCCGATATATTTCATGGAAATAATCTTGTTTTCCTGTGATGCCCAAATACAAGAAATTGCCTTTTTCTCTGGAAACTCCACGAAACTTAGATAATGCTATAGGGCTTTAATTAATTTTATTAGACGACGTGCCAGCTTATACGTGTTATTGGTATTTTTCATAGAAATAAATCTGTTTTGCTGCTTTTTTTTTTTTTATTTTATTTATTTGTGACAGGCTAGTGTTTGACCACTATCTCACCTGATGGTAAGTGACGATGTGATCGAAGCTGGTAAACACACTAGACCTGGAATACGCAGGCTCTCAAGGATAACTGCCGGAACACCGTATTTGGCTTGGCGGCAGACTTTCAACTTGATGGTGGTAAGCTACTTTGGTAGCAAGCCAGGCGAGCAACTGTTAAGCAAGTTGCTAAAAGTTTCTTTATTTTTTTCCGAAAATCCCATGAAGATAAATTTTGGGGTATGGGCATATCTTCGGATACTTTACTTACTCAACATGTAAGTACTTGGTGAACTTACTCACGTTTTGTTTTGTTTAAATGAACGTTTATTTTGTTAACAACAAGCAAATAGTCGAACTAAAATAGCAGTTATATCTACCTACTTCAATATATCAGTTCAGGTTAGAAGCTATGATTGACTCTGTTAATGGTACACTAGCGCATATGTGGAAGACCTAATATCCTAAACACAGGTAACCTTAGTTAGGAGTTAAGGCTCAAACATAAACTAAACACAAAATACCTTCTTGCCAATTACGCAAGAGTACCTATTACATTCAATTTGTAAGGCCTCAGTGAGCCAAATAATTTAAACTAGTTGAAATTTCTTCTTATTTGCTATAATTTAGCACTTTTGTACTTAGATACTACATTAGGTCTATGCGATATAGTGTATATTTTTGTGCGGACAATAAAATGTCTATTTCATTTCTATTCTAGGCCTAGCTTGTTTATCATCCTCATATAGTGGTAAGTTTACCACTCGACAATAATATGGTAAGTTTATTACCAGGTGAGATAATGGTGGCTACGCCACTTATTAGAGAGAAAAAGAAAACAGTCGGGAGATTATTTCCATCTATTTTTCACAGCAGATCTGCAAGAGGAATAATTAATTAAACACAAGCAAAGCTTAAAAAACCAAATTCACCGCTTTATCTTCGGAACCTTGATCAGATTTAACGTATTAAACACGCATTATTGACAATTACTCAAAAACTAGTGATACGATCTTGACCAAATATAAATGGGACTGACTGCATGGAAAGCACCAGCATTCTAATAAAAAAATAACCATCAAAATGGGCTCACAAAGAAAGAAGTTATGAGGTAACTTTGAAGTCGGTTAAAAACGAGAACATCGTCAATGTAGTCCACAGAATACGTATCATTGAGAATTCGACTGCCCAGTTGGCGCAGTGGAAAGATCTCCGCCCTCTGCGCCGTGGGTCCTGGGTTCGATTTCCGGCAGGAGCACAAATTCCCTTCCAAGGGATATTTGTGCTTCTGGTTCTGGGTGTATTTGTATGTGTGATGTAGATGTTTCCGGCACTCACGATACAAGTCTTTGAACTTAGTGTGGGGCTGTGAGTGTGAATGCGTTTTTTTTTTTTAATAATTCAAAAACTAAAAAAAAAACACAGTCCACTTGAGTTCCTGCTCCTTTTTTGTGAAGTCGGTAAAACTAGATTTTGTCATACCCCTAATAAAATAAAAAAGTGAAATAAAGCCGGGCTGTCAAAACCAACTCTTTGACAATGTCGATCAAGAGAATCAGATGGTGATAAGAAATAAATTTCTAGAGCTCACAATAATTACTAAAGTGGTATATTATCAGCGGCACAGAACATTTACATGCTTTTTATCTTTGCCACATACCATACAACCATGCAAAGCCATCGTTCCATTTGTGTTGTCAATCACGGCTTGACTCGACTCGGTGCCACGCGATCGCCTCGTTACCAGGCGTTAATGACCCACCGGCCCGACACCAGTTTGTGTACACCAGGCTTTGTGGTTTTCTGGGATAGTTAAACTATATTTATAGTCATCACCACCCCTCTCAAAAACCACCGTGTATACCTTGCTAGTTGCGTACGATATTTTATTATGGAAACAAATAATTTGCCAATAATTGTATAAGAAGCCTATCAAAATTACTGTCTTTGCGATTTCAAATATACTAACTACTTACAAATTATTTGGTAAAATATTATTTACCCCTATGTCTAAGTCCTTTGTCTAGACTTAACTATTATTATTATCAGTTAAGTTTAGACGGATTTGTGGTGAAATAAGACGTACCATGCTGAATCGTGGAATTCGAAATCTGCGAAATAATGCCGTACTCAACAAGCCGCGCTATGATTGAAAGTTTAATCTTTTTTTAAATGTAATAGAAAAATAAATAGTATTTTATTTGTCCCGTGTATCCACAAGTTTTCAGAAAATTGATGGTCACTACACCTTTCTCACGGGGCCGACACTACAAAGCGGCGATAGCCATCGTCACGGATATAATTAATTTATAAACACAATAGCTACCCTTAGTACAGCCCTCGTGATTGGACAGATTCCAATCGGCTCAACTAATGACTTATTGACGTAAATGGTTGTGCATTTGCAAACGTTTTGTTCGAATTAAAGGGTATTTGATAAAGTAGATATTTTGTTAGCGGATGTCGCGCGTTATTTAAGCTTTCATTTAGTTTGACCTGTCCCATCTGTCTGACTGTAATCAAATATTGCAAGCTTGATTAGTCCCACTTCCCGATGTCCGATTGGACTCAAATTTGGTGTACTTATGTATCTTCGGTGACAATACAATGATATGAATATACCATGAAGCTGGTCTTATGATGAAGACGGAAGATGGCTATAGGAACTTCTAAAATAAACATCATAAACCCATCTTGTTGCGGCTCGTTTGATTCGTCTTGACAGGCTTTAATTTTTTTTTCTAAACTTTCGATTCCGATATCCGCTGCTTAGAAACCAGACCCGAAACCATCTTTGCTAGCGAGCAGTTCAATACCTCGATGCCAAATTAATATTTTTTGATTCGTGGTAGAACACACGTTTTATCCACAAGAGAAATGGGTGTTTCTGGTTCAGCTGGAACCGGTGATTGCGAAGTGCTGCTATTCATCTTAATAGATAAAAGACTGCTACTGCTCCAAGGAGACTCACAATTCCTACGAGCGCGTTAATTGACGAAGTTTTATTACCCTCGACGAGTTTTACCTAGCGTCAAACATTCCGCTATCCACCATCTGGGGATGTGGTCTCTGAGGAATCAAGCTACCCCAAAACAATATGAGCAGTTTTTTTTATGTTTGATAGGTAAGTATATGGTCACTATCTCACCTGATGGAAAGCAAGGATGCGGCCGTAGATGTAGCATCATCATCATCTCATCCGCAAGAAGTCCACTGCTGGATATACGCCTCCCCCAAAGATCTCCAAAAAGAACGGTTGTTAGCGGCCTGCATCCAGCGTCTTCCTGCGACCTTCACTATGTCGTCCGTCCACCTTGTGGGCGGTCTTCCACTGACACTGCCACTGCGCTTGCCAGTCCGTGGCCTCCATTCTGGAACCTTTCGGCCACAGATGTAGCATGCTTGCCTAGAATTCACTCTTGACTTAAAGACTCCCAGATTATACCGATCAGGAAACGAGGCGGGCAATGAGTTCCACTCCTTCGCAGTACAGATGATAAGCGTAGAAGCGAAACGCTTTCTTTAGCAGTTCCTTCTCCGAAGCAATAAAATATATCTTACTGTGAGTAAACAGGCAGAAGCTGTCATAGACAATATTGCCCCCATAAAAACGAGAATCAGTCTATTTTATTACGGTACCCAAATATATCCTGAATTTATCAATGTTGCCATAAAATATAGAATGACACGCTATCGAACAACAGTTACAATACAAAAGTATCGTGACGTGCCGATGAATTTTATGCTTGTTGCTATCAAACAATCGAATTATTAAATTTATATCTTTTATACACTACTAGTACTAATTAACTTTAGTTAAGAAAAGTATTAAAAGTAAAAGGATTTACGAGTCGACTCATAATAAGTGTTTTTTTCGCTTAAATCGTGTTATTTTTTTAATGTTTGTTACTTCACAAGTCCTGTTTTTTTTTCAGATTTGTCCTATAGATATTATTTTCAAAATCAGTAGTTATCTGTAATCCATAACTGTAATACATTTTAATTTCTGTAAAAAAATTTAAAGAATGTTTTATCTTACTTCAAATTATTGTCGTATCGATTAAAAAACTTTGCAAATGTATGAAATACCTACGAATTCCAATACAATCAGATACCATAAACTTAATTTAAACGTTTTAACACTAAGTTCAATGAGTTGTATCGCAAGTGCCAGAAACATTTACACCAAACACACCCAAAACCACAATCACAAACTTCCCTTGGAGATAAAACTTGTGTTCCCATCGAAAACTTAACCCAATAACTACTGCATAGAAAGCAAACGCGTTCCTAATTACGCCAGCGGGTAGTTCAAACGATCTAGTCAATATAGAGCCAGGAAGTCGAACTCTTACATGAATACTTGTAAACTTCCCGAGTTTGGACCCATACATGACAATCGTTTGATGATTTTATGATGTAGCCGAAAGCTTTTTGGTCGATATGCAAAGATTGGACCACAAACTCACCTGGAAAGCAATGATACAGCCGGAGATGTTGCTCGCCAAAAGTTTATGCGATATGCCTTTACCGTTCGGGGAACAAAGACGAGGGCAATGCCACTCCTTTGCAATATGAATGATAAACGTAGAAGCGAAACGCACAACTCATCTATGGCTTCTATAACTACTCGAGCTTAGACTAATTTAGATTATGCTTTTTAGTGTGTTACTGGTTCAGATATGATTTTAGTTTGAAGAATATACACAAGTTTTTATCCATTTAAAAAATAAAAAACGCGCTATCACTTTCACCGCTTCAAAAATAATTAAGTATTTCAGGACATATAGCTTGATGATCAATCTTCTGCTATTGCATTGTTCCTCCTCAACTTCATAGAAAATGTATAATAATAAACAGAAAAGAATAAAAAAGGTTCAAATAAAAATGATCGGCGTCTAAAATCTCCGATTTCAATTATCTCCAAATGTTTCCGCTTCCTGCCATTGTAAACGCTAAACAGTCGTGCAGAAGTCGTAAACATTTACAGTCGAATCCAATACTGATTGAACATTAAACTCCGTAACAGTCACTTGATATATACGTTATATACGCCTAAAATATAAATCTGCTGGTGAGGGTGACTAAATCTTAAAGTACTGAGTTAATCCTTGACAAGGATTTCTCCTTATATCGGACATAGATGTCAGTTGAAACTGATTGTCAGAGATTCATACTTATATATCATACTGGCCATTCTGTGCAATGTCGCCCGCGTTTATCAAGTTAAAATGTAGCCTATGTGTTAATCCTAGGTATAATCTATATACATTCTAAATTTCATCAAAATCAAAATCGTTTAATCACATGGGCCCCAAAAGAGGCACTCATGAAAGTTAATGAATCTACTGCCAGATTCGCAAAATTACAGTCATCCAAATCCGTTCAGCCACAGTACAGCATGAAGGGAAAACATTAACACACACTTATACATTTACACACAAACATTCGGTTTTATAATATTACTGTGATAGACATTCTTAAATGACGATGTATAAATAAACCCGAACCTATAACGGTGGAGTTTTATCGTGGAAATTAAATAATGAATGACTATAATTATTTTCCATATTTTTTTTATGATACATAGGCAAGCATATGACCACTATCTCCTTTGACCAGGATGATATGATTTAAATGTTAAGGTGTATAGTTGAAGGATTATTGAGTCGTTAATAGTTACCGTTAAATACGTGATTTTCGCTTCCGCTCCAAAACTCCAATACAAGTTCTAGTAAAAAAACCTCTTTACTAGGACATGTCTTGACTATGTCTGCAATATATGCGGACAATTACTTCTTTGATTGAACGTGCTCCATTGTCGACCGCATCATCGATTACCATCAGGTGAGATAGTGGTCAAGCGTTTGCCTACACTGAATAAAAAAAAGTCTTTATGATAAGTAATAAAGTAAGCAAGTTAATTTGAGAAATACGATTCCTATTTCTTAAATTAACTTGTTTAATAATAATTAGTTGTGAGAAAAACTGCGTGTAGGACCTGTGCGAATCTACAAACATAACAAAGAGAAGATCAGTAGCATTGTTGTTTTTTTTTTAAAGTTGAAGTTACCTATACACAACAATTTGAAACGAGTAAACATAAATATCGTTTATCATTACAAAGTGTATAACATAATGAACCGTCTACAAAGCTACAATTTTGCTCCCCCATTTCCTCATTACCAACAACGTCTCATAAAAAAGGTCTTCAAAATGTCACGTATTCAACGAAACGTATTAATAAGCGGAAATTATCTGAACGCGTCCTCGCTCACAAATATCACTTACTGTCTTCTTCATGTGATCATACATTTTCAAAAGCGTGTGTAAAAGCGGCCCATACTTCTCGCGCACGGCGCCCTATCGAATCTAATATTTATGGAGGAGCATTGCCGTCGCTTCTACATGTATTTCTTTATTTTATTTCCCTTGCGGACGCTACACGGCTGCCGTTTCTCTTGATAAAAACCCGACAACGCAACAATAGTGTAACTGGAGCGCCTTGGGAGCCTGGATACGTTTGCAGAGCTCATTTTATAGATTATGAAGTGAATAGGTTTGAACATTTCAATGTAGAAGTAGCTGGAGTGCTAAAGTAATTGGTTGTGTTGAGGACCGCTCCAATCCTAACCTACTAATATTATAAATCCGAAAGTTTGTGTGTAAGTGTAAGTATGTTTGTTCCCTCTTCACGCTTTAACGGCTGAACGGATTTGGATGAAATTTGGAATTTACATAGATTATATCTAGGATTAACACATAGGCTACTTTTTAACTTGAGGATAGCGGGCGAAGCCGCGGGCACGGCTAGTAACTTATATGAATGTTTAGAAATAAATATGGAGATAATATCGGGCAGTCGTAATTTTTCTAAGATGCACGATCTTAGAAAAATTACACTCTGAATATGTTATTTTTAATTATTCAAGATAGGCAAACTTTTATTCATCATCTTACCTGATGGTAGGCGACGATGTGGTCAATAAACTTAGTTTACTAACAAATCCAAATCAAAACAAACTATTCCAATAAACAAGACTTACGCTAGAAGTAAATACTGACAAATATTACACTAAAACTGCTTATAACATGTTACACTTTGTTGCCATGTGTTAAGTAAAATGGGACAAATTTAACGATACTTTATTATGTTACCATTGGTTTATAAATTTGGACACTGAGAAGGAACAAAACAACATACAAAGTAAATATAGTATATACACGCACACAGCCTTTTTTGCTAAACCATAGTCAGGTATTTATCTATCTTATTTTCCCAGTTGGCGCAGTGGACAGGTATCCGCCCTCTGCGCCGTGGGTCCTGGGGTCGATTCCCGGCAGGAGCACAAATTCCTTCCCAAGGGATATTTGTCCTTCTGGTTCTGGGTGTAATGTGTGCGTGATGTGAATGTTTCCGGCACCCACGATACAAGTCTTTGAACTTAGTGTGGGGTTGTGAGTGTGAGTGCGTTTGTTTACCTTTTTATTTTATTATGTTATTATTATTAAGCAATTCCGCAGTGTAATTTTCATCGTTTACTTTAAACGCGCAATATTTAACGACGTGATTGACCGGTTGTATAAAAAATCTAAATTATCGTCTAAATTATACCCGTTAAAATATAATGAAGAGTTAGAACAAAATAAAGAACCTTAACAAACCGCAGGCAGATAATAAGCGTTTATGCGTTTATAATATATTAATTTCCACCAGCTTCATTTAATACGTTTTTCTCCTCTGTCACAAGCAATAAACTCTCAATATATCGGGCGCGGCACTCAACTATGAAAATAAAAAACTAAATGTCCCTCGGGCGGCCAATTTGTCTGCTTTGACACTGGAGAGTTGAGCTAAATCCAATAAGAATACACCTTCTCGTACACAATCTATTTTGATGTAAGCCTTACGAAGCTTTTCTACATTTTATTTAGGCTCAAATACGCAGGCTTTTTCAGGATAGTTTTGGCAATTTGATTTGTTGCTCAAGAAATTTACCGAACTGTAATAAAATATGTAGCGAACCGTCATACACTTCTTTATTAAAAAAAAATGTTATGAATATTCTTATTCATGTATTGCAACGTTATATTGGCTGTCATTAACAATTGTTTGTACAATACTGAAAGAGACTGAATCACGCAACTCCTATGTACCGTATGTACCCGACCAAGATAAATAACATTATATTGTGTAATGTAATATTAGTTATGTTTTAAATATTTAAGGGTCATAGAAATAAAAATACATTATTTATGTCATTATGATTCCGTGATTATGACGTTATGATTCGTTTTATTATGTACAGTGCTTTTATTATTTCTATGGAAGCAAACATTTAGAAACATGCTTCTTATAATCAGTTTTTTGCGCACAAATTTTATTGTAACTTTGGATAATTATTATTATTATTAAAAAATATTATAATCGTATACTGTAAAATTAAAGAAACATCTGAATAGAAACATTGTACTTGAATTAATGAAACAAAAATCCTTACTTTTTACATCGCGAGACTTTTTTTAGTTCTTGTATGAAAAACCCTGCTTTTGTTCATGCTTGCACAGCACTTGGACAGCCCGGGAAGAACTATTTTATAATCGTAGTAAAAATAACAATAAATAGGTAGCTGTCTATGTTCAGTAGATACAATTTGCAGATACGAATTACGAATCCGCGTTAATTCTGATTTGACCCGCGAGGAATCTAGAAAAACAAGAAAATAATTAACGCAAGCAAATCTAGAACAAAACCGACTTGACAGCTTTATTTTCGGAACCCTTGAACAGATTAAATAAATGAAATACACTTTATTGAGAATTACTCAAAAACTACTGGTCCGATATTAGTCAAATTTAAATTGGATCACATAGGAAGTACCAGCTTTCAAACTTAAAGAAAGAAGTTATGAAACGAGAGAAGAGTTACAAAAAGAAACATAATAGAATTAATACCTTTACTTCTTTTTGAAGTTGGTTAAAAACGTTTTCAATAGATAAATTAAACTAGTGGCTCTGAGACCTCGCATATATTTCAAAATGTCTGAATTATTTTTATTTTACGTTTTCAACCCCCATACCTCATATATAAAAAATTTCAAAAACTGGATCGATAAAAAATTATATATGACCTGCTCACAAAATTTCACAAGAATTGGTTGTGAAATACAAACTGTAGAGCAGAACAACCGGAAATCCGGACATACGATAGCAATTTTGCCCAAGCTGAAGCTCCGACGCTTCGGTCGCGTTTCGCGCACGCTCGGTCATTAACATTAATAAAATACATTCTATCAGTACGTCAACGCTATATCAATTATGGGCAGATATCTAGTTGCCCTATGAAGTACGCATATTATTATGCAAATTCAATAAATAACAGATTCTCAAGTAAATTTTAATAAATATTATCCTAAAACGTCCAAAAGCAATTCATGCTTGTACTTACCCGGCGGCATCGTGTAATGGGTACATAAAACAGGCGCTATCTGCAGTGCACTTTCGGGCAGTAATAATACATTATTAATTTTACCGCCTGCACCAAATACGAAAGATGGATGAGCTTGGGCATACAAGTAGCTTACAACTAGTTTGAGTTACTTTTAGAAGTCAAAATACTGTCATTTTGAAAATAAACCAGGTTTACTAATATAAACTTTGTTGCAGTTCACGAAAGTTTCAATAAGTCTAAAGTAGTATTGGTTCCAGATTTCTGATATTTTATTTTTGTATGCATAATTTGATAATAAGAGGATGATGCGGCTGATGATGAAGCATGCATGCCTAGAATATGTACCAATTCAATTAAAATTTGAAATCACTCAATAGGTATACACAGCCCAAATTGGATTATAAATTATTCAGCCGTGTTTGCACGAGACGTAACAAACAATCAAACTAAAAATAATTTCAAATTCAAATCTTTATTGCATTCTATTATTCGTCGCTTCAGGCGGGGCTTGAGTAGCTCAGCGGTTAGAGCAATAGGGCATGACACCCTTTGGCCGTGGGTTCAAATCCCGCCTCAAGCGATAATTGTTCCTTTCTAAATGTATCACTATAGTTCTGTCTAACATGGCTAATGCTATATAAATAAAATCAATATCTGGATTTCTTTAAAGTTCTTATATGAGAAGTAGCTTATTACCATTTTACCACTTTTTATTTTTTTTTGCTTCTGTATAGAGTGCAGTTACATGTAAGTCAAGTTATTAGTTATTAAACGCTCTGAAATTCAATACTAAACATAAAACAGACATACAAAACCAAAACCAAAACAGGGCCGGCCACACCAATTAAGAAAAAAAATCAATCACCAGTTAAACGGATTGATACAATCGTGACTGTCACAATGATTGATTTCAAAAGCCTGTAAATGAATTCAATCCTGCTGTGTACGATCGTACATTTGGTGACGAACTACAGGAGATAATCAAGGATTAAATAAAGCGAGCACTTCGTGTTTTTCTTTTTAATAATAAATTTAGCTAACATCTTACAAATCCGTCATCGAATCTTAATTAAATTCATACATGACCAATAAAATCTCACGGACGAAGTAAGAGTGTGTTTTCATAAAACACTTGAATAAGTTTACTTCATCAGCATGCGAGTGTTTATTCTATTTCAGCTTTTAAAAAGTTCCGGGCACAGTGTGACGTCATTAGAAAATTGTTGAACAATTTTATAAACAGGCACTATCTATGAGCATCGGTGTAACTTTAAAAAAATCTAAATTACCTATTGTAAATACTTTAGGGGTCATATATAAGTTAAAATTTGTGAATCCGTAGAAACTTAATATAAATGGATGTTTAGGTAGCTTTGCTTTCTAAACTTCTGTTATGAGCTGACTATTTGAGTGAGGTCTTTCTTTTAAATGATGTTCTGCAAATTACTGAAGGAATCGCAGTTTCACGGAGGTCGAAGGCTTGCTGAGAAGAGTAATTGCAGGTAAAATGAATTATTGAACTAAAGTTTCTTTAGGTATGGAGTTCAAATTTTTGAAGGATTATCCACAATCTCCATTTTACTAACAATCTCAATTATAAATCTGACACAATCATACTCAAATTGTCTTATTTGTGACATTTGATGATAGCTGATAATAAATCTTCTACTTTTAAACGAGCAATTCGTGTATATATATATGTGTAATTAGGATCTCGGAAACGGCTCCAACGATTATCATGAAATTTTGTATGCAGCGGGTTTCGGAGGCGATAAATCGATCTAGCTAGGTTTCAATTTTAGAAAACGTCGTTTTATCCGTGTTTTCAGCCGAGCAAAGCTCGGTCATCCGGGTACTAGTATATTAAAGTTAAATTTTTCTTCATAATTTGAACAAACTTCATCAAGAATGCTAACCATTAAAACATCAGATAGACAGACACAATTGTGGATTTCTTTTTTAAAGTGCCATTAGCCGTTTTGTCACGATTAAGTGTCAAACAAGA
The DNA here is from genome assembly GCA_948107665.1 of Lomographa bimaculata. Lineage (NCBI taxonomy): Eukaryota > Metazoa > Arthropoda > Insecta > Lepidoptera > Geometridae > Lomographa > Lomographa bimaculata. Next base: position 21,260,088 of record OX403585.1, on the reverse strand, counting down.
TTATGTCCATACTTTTCATCTTCTTTAAGTGCTTCTCCACTACTGGAGATTATCTTTTTATCTTATCCATACTTTTATTATAATATTTTTTTTTAAACACTAGGTTGTGTAGTGTAATCACAAAAGTTATTTTCAATGCTTCTAGAATATGGTGGTCAATAGCCATGCTGATGCTGTTCGGGTCAGCAGTGGCGGTGATCTGCGTCACCGTGAGGAGGTTCTTCGACAATCCTACTTACATGGTTCGGCTGGAGACAGTAGAGAATTTAATTGGCTTCCCGTCGGTGATAGTCTGTCCGGAAATTTTCTTCAACGAAAATAACGTTGACAAATTCTTGGAACGCGTGTAAGTAAAACTCAGTAACTTTTGATCACTTTTCTATTATAACTAATTACATATTTTTTAAATTATTAAGAATCAAGAATAATTTATTAGTGAACTGACAAATGTAATGTTTATTGCTACTGCAATATTAATCACTAATATTAAGTTTTAAACTTAAAAAGGGAAAATAAAACAAATAGCACACAAAATTTTTGAAAAAGCTTCCCAAAGAAAAAGTGTCTAAAATACTGGCTGCCTTTTCATTGATATGTGATACTATTTTTAACCGACTTCAAAAAAGGAGGTTCTCAAATCGACTGTATGTTTTTTTATGTATGTTACGCTATATCTCCGCCAATTGTGAATCGATTTTGATGTTTTTTTTTGTTTCCTAGATTATACTTCAGAAGTGGCCCTATATACATTTTATCGAAATCGATCCAGCAAAAACCAAAATATGAGCGATGAAGTCGGCTTTTTTAAGCTTTGCTTGCGTTTAATTATTTGTGCTAAATAAGAGCCGTTTTAGTCACTTGTCGCCTCGATATCGAAGATTTTTTTTTAGTTTGAAAGATGTTGCTTTCTAATTGGTCCCATTTAAATTTGATCAAGATCTGATCAGTAGTTCTTGAAATATCGTCAATAATGTCTATTTTGTGACGAATAATGCGTACTTTGACGCTATTCTTGTTTACCCGGCATTAAAAGTTACCTCATAACTTCTTTTGTTGCGAGCCGATTTTGATGATTCTTTTTTTGTTTGAAAGCTGGTGGTTTTCATGTGGTCTCATTGACAAGTCAAGGCCTGATCTCTAGTATTTGAGTTATAGTAAATAATGCGTGTGTATACATTAAATCTGATCAAGGTTCTGATAATAAAGTGGTGAAGTCGGTTTTTTTAAGCTTTGCTTGCGTTTAATTATTTTGTTGAACCGAAGCTCCCGTTGCATAAATTAATATTTGTCTCTTTTAGTAAAATCCCTCCAAGTTTGAACTACACGTATGTGAGAAACGTCACTCACCAGCTGGGAGTATTTTTTTCACCAGATGTAAAGTACAAACTTCAGGATTTGGAAAACCTTGAACACTTGCTAAGTTATAATGACATGGATATGGATACTGCTGGAAGAATGCTAACGACTTCTTGTGAAGAAAGTTTGATCAGGTGTATTTATTCAATCATGATTTCCATTTTTTTTAATTCAACCTATAACGTGGCAATGCTGGAAGCTATTTAGAGACGAGGGAGCTATTTAGGGGAGAGGGTTATCAACTGATATTGAAGCTAATATAAGCTCAACTTCTTAAACTTATTTCAGTACATTTAAGTAATTTTATTTGGAAAAAAACAATATATATTAAACAAACAAACAACAAACGCATTCACACTCACAGCCCCACACTAAGTTCAAATACTTGTATCGTGGGTGCCGGAAACATTCACATCACACACACATTACACCCAGAACCACTTTACAAACAGCACTTCATTTCCCAAACAAATAATGCAAGTAAAAGTGTCTTATTTTTAACAGAGAAAGTAAGGAAAGTGTTATAGGCCACATTCTTAGTATAATTCTCTACTTAGAAATTTAGGTCAAAATTAAATTACTTAAAAGTCCTAATTCCAGAGGTGTACCAAAATAAATTGGTATGTCATTATAATTAAAAATAATACTTCAGTTTCCATAAAACTGAAAACATAATAAACTAGAATTTTAACATTTGTAATTAAGTGAAATATGTTTTTACCGACTTCCCAAAAAAGGACGAGGTACTTAAGTCGACTTTTTTTTTGTGTTTCCTCATTACTTCTCTCCACGTGAACCGATTTCGAATTTTTTTTTTAGTTTGAATGATGTTGTTTTCTAATTGGTCCCATTTAAATTTGTTCAAGATCTGATCAGTATTTCTTGAAATATCGTCAATAATGCTTATTTTATCACGAATAATGGGTAATTTGACGATGTTCTCGTTTACTCGACTTCAAAAGTTACCTTACCTATAACTTCTTTCGTTGTGAGCCGATTTTGATGATTCTTTTTTTATTTGAAAGCTGGTGCTTTTTATATAGTCCCATTGAAATTTGATCAAGGTCTGATCTCTAGTTTTTGAGTTTTGGACAATAATGCGTGTTTATACATTAAATCTGATCAAGGTTCCGATGATAAAGCTGTGAAGTCGGTATTTTTAAGCTTTGCTTGCGTTTAATTATGTTTTAGATGTCGTTGGCAAGGCGCTATCAAAAACTGTTCTGACATATTTCACATGGATCTCACAGGGGATGGGTACTGCTGTGTATTCAACGGGAAATCTTTAAGACGGTATTTTATTAAATCACTTTATTTTTTTGGGCTAACATTTATATAAGAAGATTTTTTGTATATTTATAAGTTATGTGAAATAAATTATTTATTCTATAAATGCATTTAAAAATCGATATGATCCTAAAAATTACTTTATTTTTATAATTTTATTTATATTAACTGATATTCAACCGCCAAGCAGTAGTGTGCAAACATTACTGTATTTTGGATTGACGGGCAATGGTCCTAGTAATTTACAGGGCTTGAAGAGATTTAACATCTTATGTTTCAGGGACGAGCGCATTGTTTTGCCGCGCAGGAGTTTGAACTATATAAGTTCAAAACTCTAAGTGGTACTGAACTATAACGGGCAAGCGTGACGCTTACCATCAGGCGAGCGACTTGCCGACCTGACTCTCCCCTCTCAATGACATAAAAAAATTCTTCAACTCTATTAGTTTTTTCAGGAATTCAAGTTCGAGAATATGGCGTACTGATACTTTCGGATATGACAGTGGATTGATGCTAGTAGTAAACCAATCGCAAGCACCCATCAACGTAGATCTCACGTACAAATGGGTAGGTAGACAAAACTATACAATAGTTTCCAATTGCAATCAGATACAACTTGCAGTCTTTAAGTTGTACTAGTTTTTTATCCAATTCATTGCCGTCCTACAATGACAAAAGTAGAATGCATCCTTTTATGCATTGGAGATTGTCAAATGGGGATGATTAGTAAAAAAAATCGCTAAAAGGCTGCGTATTATTACTTCTCAAAAGTAATTGACTGATTGCATTAAACGAGGACTCTGTTTAGAGAGTTTTGTGTACTTGTTAAAAGTTATAATGATTGATGAGTTTTCATCAACATTAGACCAGCTTCTAGAACTAGCTGGCTTTAGAGCAAATGACTCCAATATCACACCTGCCTATAGTCCCTATAATGTAAAGTTCGAATCAGGAGCGATACTAATCATCAATGTATAATTTCCCTTTAAAATATTGTTTCATATATAAGTAACTACTTCCAAGATTCCTTGTACCCAATGATGAGACCAAAAACCGGACAAGACACACCATCACGGCAAGGAAAGCCCGTGAGTCTCTCAGGTCGACTCCAGCCTAGTATGGACTAAAACAATGACAACAACTACAGATACAAAGGGACAGCCCAGAGCATGCCATGGCCAAGCATGGCCAACGCCCAGCCCGGGCCAGTCCCCGCAAGAAACCACACCACACCTGAGCGTTACGGCCACCACCGATGCGCTCGACACTCTCCCTGGTAGTAGCTGCTCCCAACGCTTAGCCCAGGCAGCATATATTAACCAGAAGGCCAGATTCTACCACGGCAACAGATGCCTAGTGGAAAGACCAACATTCTCTATATCAAGCTCAAGTCCGATCGTGTATAGAGTACTGCGGTCACCCCTGGGATGGATCCGCCAAGTTTTTTTTTTTTTTTTTTTGTGACAGTCTAGTGTTTGACCACTATCTCACCTGATGGTAAGTGACGATGTGATCGAAGCTGGTAAACACACTAGACCTGGAATACGCAGGCTCTCAAGGATAACTGCCGGAACACCGTATTTGGCTTGGCGGCAGACTTTCAACTTGATGGTGGTAAGCTTCTTTGGTAGCAAGCCAGGCGAGCAACTCACGAAATGCTCTACCACCTCTCAAATGTCACCTGATTAGCACCACCCGGGGACCACGTGTAGGGAGTCAGACTTAAGGGGTATCCTCCTACGGACGTGGGTGACTCAGCCCCCAAAAACCAGTTATAAGCTCTTGATCTATTGTTTGGCGAGTCAAAAGACTCATTGACGACAGCAAGCTAATCGAGTCCAGGTTGCAAAGTCTCGTTCACCGACGTAAGGTAGCAAGCTTATCGGTATTATATCGCTTACATTTTGTAAGAGTGTGCTCAGGAATTACATGAGTTAATTCCCCCATGCCCTTTTTACCATCTAACAACAAGACGATTAACTATCAAAAGCCATCCACTTATGATCGACTTACCTCCAGTTCGCTTCTACATTCATCAGCCGTACAGCGTAGGAGTGGAACTCATTGCCTGTGTATTTGTTCCCTGAACGGTATAATCTGGGAGTCTTCAAGTCTCGAGTGAATAAGTATCTTCTATGCAAGCGCGTCACATCTTCGGCCGCATCACCACTTTCTATCAAGTGAGATAGTGGTCAAATGCTTGCCTATTCTGCTAAAAAAAAATCTACTTGCAGCTGGCTGTTCAAAGCGGCAGGCATTACGTGGAGTCTACCATCAATGGAAGCGCGCTCAACCCTGGCTCAGAGCAATGGGTGGAGTATCACATCAGGAACTTCCAGATTGCTGATAATGCGAGAAGTCTCAGCCACAGGCTCAGGAGGTGTAGGCTTGGCTATGAACCTCTGAAGATCTTCCCAGTTTACCACAAGTAATATTATCTTATATTGTTACCCACTCACATATTATTGTCGGGAGAAAATGCTCCAACCAGGTTTCGTTTTTTTCTAATAACATAATATTATGTCATCATAAGTGCACAGCTTTTTAACCCTTGACGAAAAACAAAGGGGTGTTAGATAAATAGATGATAGATGGGTGTTATGAGTTTGTAGTGTGTATCTGTGTATTTGACGACCCAGTTGGCGCAGAGGACGGGTCACCGCCCTCTGCGCCGTGGGTCCTAGGTTTGATAGGTTCAATATTACATTTTATTTTTGTCGATTCAATATTAGGATTTTTTTCAAAATGGTGGAGATGGGGGTTGAAAACCTAAAAAAAATACGCGAGGTCTTCAGCTCACAGAGCCACTAGTTAGGAAATTATTTAACTTTCTAGTACTTGATTTGACTAGAATACATTTAAAAAGTATAGCTTTACCAGAGAAGATATTGAGAAAGCGACGATTAATCGTTAACACGAGAGATGCGTTATTACATATCACATCACACTAGCCGCACTAGTATTATAAAGGCGTAAGTTTGTTTTTACTTTTTTACGCTGGACCAATTTTGATGATATTTGGTATGGAGGTAGCTGACACCCTGGATTAACACATCGGCTACTTTCTATCCCGGAATTACCGCGGGTCCGAGACTTACGCGAGTATAACCGCAAGGCGCAACTAGTTATTACATAAATACGGAGGAATACGAGAAAATATGTTTGAAATGATATTGTTTTTATTTGCAGAAGGTATTGCATAGTGGAGTGTGATATAGCCCAGACTATCAAGTACTGTAACTGTGTAAGACTCGTCCACCCGCGGCCACGTGGCTTCAACTACTGCAATGCACAGCAGCTCAACTGTGCTCTGCACGCTAAGGGTAGGGAGATAACTCAAACTCTTTATCATCTATCCTACCAAAGATCTGTAGGTATAAAGGTTATTTTTGGCTTTTAAAATAGAAACAATTTGCAATAAAGGAAATTTATCGCACTGCCGTTAAAGGAGCGTGCGTCACTCGACTATACCTATTTTTTTTTATGCGGGATAGGTAAACATAGAAACACTTTTTTTTTTTTGTGGGGGGGGATAATTCCTGGCATTTCCTTTCCTTCCCAGGGGTGAGGGCTTGAACCCACTAAAAACCCCCCCGTGAGCAGTCCCTCGCCGAAGTGGGGCAAGATAGGATCGCGCTAGCAGTCACTATCTTGCCCCAAACATTGAACCACTATCTCAACTTATAGTAAGTGCTTAAACTACCATGTGTGGTTCTTCTCGTCTACAATGTGTAGACTGGTAGAAAATGACCCTAGCATTAAGTCCACTTATTGTACTTTTTATGCAGTATAGAATAATTCATTTATTTATTTAATTATTTAACTCTTAATAACGAACCATAAAATATAACGATATACATACATAAAAATATAGCTAAATTAAGTGAAGTAAGATACAAATTATAAAAAGAAATGTTAAAGATGGTTTAGACGATCTTTAATGTTCGGCAAAGTTCCCAAAATGCTTGCTGCATTACCACGCTGTATAGCAAGGCTTATCCTCTGCCCCAAATACAAACCAGCATTTTGGTCATGTGCCGAATCAATCAGTCTCTTAGACAAATCTTTGAAAATTTCTAAAGCACCCGGTCCCCATGGGCCTAGCGTTTCAACCCCAAACGGCACAAATATAAAACCTTTGTCAAGTTTGGAATACTTGCGCTGTTTGAGAGATTCAGCTGCCATAGCTGCGCCACTAGCTTGTAGCGTGGTTTCAGGAAGATGGGATGGCGCCAAAGTGTCAACACACGTGGCATCCCACACTAAAGGCCGACCCATCTTCCAAGGAATGAGTGTCATACCATCGGGTCTTTTGCCGTCGTCACGCATCAAGCCAGTTGGCTCTAAAACAGCCGCAACGTTTGCACTTCCAAAGGCACGACGTATGACATCATTTAAAGCACTGTGACGAGCTATACGACCAGCACTCTTGCTACAAGACAAACCATGGTGACCGAGGCGGTCCACTTGCTCAGTACATGTGCAACGGTGGGGAACAACGCAAGGTGAACCAATGCGCAGTGATATGGCTAACCTGAATGTGTTGTTATCCAATAATGTTCCTAAATGATGTGACGGAAGAGTCTGCAACCAAAGACCTGACTCCCATCGAGAAACAGCTAAAAGACGTGCACGCTCTGAGAGTGAACTGGATGTATCTAATAATTTCTTCCATTCCAGATCACAGAGCGGTCCGTCCCACTGTTTCTGCGAAGACAGGTCTTTGGGCAGGCTACCATTAGGACAAGCTATTTTCCAAGCATTCATTGCTTCATTTGTGAATGAAATATTTAAGTTATCAAAATTTGGTTCCAGTATACTGCTTGTCAATGTTTTAGTGCTATTGACAGAAGACAAAAAAGCTGGCAAAGATACCGAAGAAATTTTTCTGATACCGAGACCTCCCAACGGTAATGCAGCCTGAGCCCAAGTGCGTTCGTCAAAAGTTGTGTTAAAAATGGTAGAGAGCGTGTCCTTTAAGATGTTGTCCAATCTTTGTAAAAGAAAAGGGTGTTTCCAAAGTTGGCAACATCGCAAAGTATACGTAAATTTTGGCACAAACAAGCAGTATTTAATAATAACGTAAGCCATATGAGAGTTAATTTTTAAAAGTCTTTCCGAAACTGTACTGAAATTTTGTATCTTCTCGTCAATAAAATCTGTGATAGATTCGTCAAGAATAGGCGAACCTAGCAGACGCAGTGAACCACTGTCTATAATTTTGATATTTGGAGCTAAATTGTTGAATAACTTAATTATTTCATCATGAGGTGTGCTGCTACTATTGATGAATAACTCGCATTTTGAAAAATTTAGTTCTAATCCTATGGCTTTAAATTCCGAAATAAGATTAGTTAAATCTTTTATGACGGTGACAACATCGCCTCCAAGAGTTCCGTCATCCAAATACCAAACATTAAATTTTGAATTAAGACGTTTAATGATAGGCTGAATCGCTAAACTAAAAATAGCAGGTCCGAGCGGATCGCCTTGTTGACAGCCTACTTCTGATGATAAGAGGTCATTTTTGTATACTAATTTAGAATGTTTGCCGTAACATTGCCAAAGAAAATGATAAATATCCGAAACTTTATCTTTGACCTCTGTCAACAAAACGCCTCTGTCAACTGAGTTAAAAGCATTTTTAACGTCCACCTTTAACAACACTTCCCCTCCCTTATTCAGCAGAAATGTTCGTAAGGCATGAACCATAGCCTCACAGTATAGAATTAAATAATAAATAAATAAATGAAAATAAATAATATTTACTTCGTATGTACTTGTATGTGCTTGCTTATTGTAACTAGTGGACAGTCTTAGTGTCAAAATTTGTCGGAATGTAATTTTGTTTTGAGCCGCTGAAAACTGAAATCCAGAAGTATGATTGGTGAACATTTTCCCAGTATATATATTTTTTTCATAGTTGGACCTTTTGAAGCACTAGTTAAATTAATAAATAAAGTTTTTCACTACATTCTTTAGATAATTGAAATAACTAAATAAATAGAACCTATTTTGAATTGTATTGTTATCTAGCAAAACGAGTGATTACAATTTAACGGAGATAATGAGACGTAGCTCTGATATATGTTTTTTATATCTTTTTGATGTCAAGTGACGATATCAACCGATGGTGTACACCTCCGTCAGTTTTAAATAAATTTGCGTATCGTCGCGTTTGTTGCAGTGTCATTTTCAAGTGCTGCGTGCGACTGTCCTCCCGCTTGTGATGTCGCCACTGACTTCGTAAAGATCAGCGACTACGCTCTATTGAGCAGTGTGAAACCCATTGATACCTTTTAGTAAGTTTACTGTGCAGGTTTTAAGAAAAATTACTATGCTCATAAAGGAATTCGTATATTGCGCCTTTATAACACAGGTTTGAATCAAAATCAAAATAAACTTTATTGTAGAGCTGTGTATGTTCAAATTCGCCTGGTAAAACCGGCATCAAGCGAAATTTTTCCTAACTTATTTTTAAACTTAGTTTCCGGCCACAGTATCCGAATTATATACAAGTAAAGAAATTATTTACATGTTTTCAACTTATTATGATCTGAAAATGTACCTGATAGTAGTAAATAATGAACTTGAATAGGAGACCGTTAGGAATAGGAGACCTCAATGCGTTGTCACCAAGCTTTGGAGGATACTTTAGGCATTAAGTCTCATATTCAGAGACAGTTATTGAGTCTATACTCATACTCCGCAATGTTTAAAAAGTACTGTTTATGACATGAGCAAGCATATGTTCAAACTCTAAGTGGATTCTAAGGACAGAGCTGGGACTTGATCCATTTTTTGCATGCTTATTCTTTGATTTTGATTGAAAATTGATACTGTTTACTATTGTTGAAGGTAACATTTTACACTTTTTTCGATATGTATTTGTGCAACGGAAATATTATTACAATTGTTGTTAGAAACGGGATATTTACCATGTATTTTATTTATAAATATATTATCCTGATTCAAACAACAATTATAATGTCAGCTTGAAATTTTAAGGAAAAAATAATTTTTCCCCCCTACGCAAAAAGACGGGTGTTATAAGTTTGACAGCTATATATGTGTGTGTCTATCTGTGGCACCGTAGCTCTTAAACGGATGAACCGATTTGGATGCGGTTTGTTTTTATTTGAAAGGTGACTTGATCGAGATTATTCTCATCTGTGATTGGTGAAAATCGGTGTATTTTTACAAAATTATGATTTTGTACTTACTCTTGTACTTGTATGACCAAAGTGTATACCTTTCTTGGGTATTTTTCTAGAATATATTAAGCCTATTTTAGTATCAAACCACTGTAAAATAGTTACCTTGATTTTTAATATCTAATTGGTTTCAGTGACGATCTGGATTTCGAGGGCGTGACTATTGTGAGAGTATTCGTCCACACTAATGTTATAAACACACATGCGAGAATGTCTCTTATCTCCAATATTGATTTGTTTTGTAAGTATATCACATCGTACGCATAAATCACACCATATCAGACGAATCACAGTACATTGTCCATGTCTGTAGGTATGTATATTAAGCTACCAGCAGACCTCACAAAACTAACAAGTTCAAAGCCTAATTTGATTACTAATAATAAAAGCATACCAGACATTCATAATATATTTACAAAGAGCTAAACCTAAAAAAGACCTTTCAATTTTCTTCCCTTGTTTTTACTTATGTTGCTACGTATCGGCGTACCCCGATTTATAAATATTTGTAGGCGCGCACGGCGTCGTCATCCCGCACGGTGACGCTCCAGAGGCTACACACAGTCAAAATCAAATAGTCTGTCAGAAAAAAAACGGTGTCGTAGCACTTAGGCCGTGGCCTCGACGAAAAGCGAACAGTGAGCGAGAGCGGTGGCTATACAGTATATTATTTATTCTGCAACAATATCCTTTGTAGATACACTGCTGCCGCCCCGCTACCCACTGTGGTCGAGTCCAAGGCCTTTCTCGTCCGCCGCTCTTTGGGGTGCGCAGATCTTGTCGTCCTACTCAATACATAAATAATTAAAAGATAAACTTTAATTTTGAAAATAAGATTGCGACCTCTTCTATTCTAAGTTGATACGTCAGACATGATCCACATAAGTACCTATATTTTGCAATGTACAGTACCAAAACTACCAACCTTGTAGAGCATATGGAGGCAATAACTATCTTAAATTAAAATGATCTTACTTTTCAGCTCAACTCGGCGGTGTTTTCAACATGTTCTTCGGTTGCAGTGTCTTTACTCTGATAGAATTAGCATTTCTTACATTTTACGGATTTCGACAAATGTTTACAAAAAAAAACAAACACAAGGTCCAAGCCACAGAACAAAAAAAAATATTTTAGACATTAAAATAGAAGAATAATTGAAACGCAAGCAAAGCTTCAAAAATCGACTTCATTGCTTATAATTTGGTTTTGGCTAGAACGATTTCGATCAAATTTATATGGGACCACCTCTATCAAACAAAAAAAATCATCAAAATTGATTCATAATTGGCGGAGATATCGCGTAACATACATATAAAAAAAAACATACAGTTGAAATGAGAACCTCCTTTTTTGAAGTCGGTTGAAAATGTATATTTAATTAGAGAATACAGCTGAAGAAATTACGCTTTTAACAATGGTTTGTTTGTATTAAACTACTCATCTATCTGTATAAATAAAAATTAATTTCTGCGGTTCATCACTTTAGAACGTTTGACCGATTTGTCTGTTTTTTTATGTTTTCGTTTTTGTAATTATGCAATTTAATTGTAATAATTGTAATAATTGTAAGGCCAGGTTTGTATGAAAGCATTGATTTTGAAAATCCACTGAAGATAACGTCCGTGCGAAGCCGAGACGAGTGCTCATCCGTATCCTGTCTGTAAAAATTATTTACAAATAGTTTTTATATGTAGATTATATCACCAGTTTTGATTTGTTAATACTACGAAACATCTGTAACGCTGTTACAAAATAATATATGTTTATGTTTACAACAGAAAAACATAGTAGGTGCCTAACAGATAAAATTAAATGTGTAGAGGAGATTACTTTTGGAGATTATAAAATTATTATAAAAATGACCACATTTATTATTACCCACACATTTTTATGTGTTTTAGGTTAACGAGCTTCATTTCCGACTGTATCGCCACTTACCATTAGATTAGGGGGTGGTAAAATGTTTGCCTAAGACGAATTTAAACAAAAAATGTATGTTACAAAGCTTTATTTAATATTAAACATTTTGCTTAGAATATTTGCTGATTTAATTACAAATATACCATTTTCACATCTGATCCCAGAGAACCACATAATTGATTCACATAAAGTTTGGTATTTATTTTCGAATATAGTTAAACCAGATTTAGAACAAACTAACAATATACTACCAGTGATAATCTGGTGTGTTTACATTAATCAAGTGCTAAACTCGAACGAGTTATTGGAAGTTCGTAAATGTTACACCACATCATTAATATTCTTGTTTAATTATTAACATTGATCTGAGCCATAAACAATACGTAACGTTAAAACTATCGTGAGTATTACACATAGTTTATGTTGTATACGGCTTGAAACTCGTAGAAAATTTGATCCTGATGAAGGACAACAAATTTGTCCGAAACTAGTCGACTACAAAGTAAGTCAAAATTTTCGACGTTTTTCAAGCCGTATACAATATAAATTATTACGAAACGTTTTAAAAAAAGTCAAGATATGTAAATAAAATAAATTTAATGGTTGATTCATAATCATAATCATAATCATTTATTCACCGCTTCACCGCTCAATTTATAAATAAAAATAATTATATTGATTAAATAATTGTGGGTATAACACTATTTAGGATTAAACCGATTTCATGTACCTACACGCCGGGTCGCCGGACGCTTTAGGCGCATACTCGACTGAAGAATGAAAATCGACTGCTCCAAAACTAGTCTCGCAATCGGAAAAACTCGAACATGAGTGAAATCGTTTAAATCCTAAATGAAAATAATCTACAGGTAAACCAGTTACGATAGCATCAGTCTACATAATTATAAGAATAATAATAAGAACATTTTATTGTTATAACTGTGTACAAAAGCAGATGTTAAATATACAATTTGACTCAACAGTTTGTCCTCTTCGGACGTACAATAGTTGTAACTTAAGTTACTAATTAGAAAGATTATCGTAAAAATAATAAAAAAATTATCATCATTACAAAATATGTGACTGAAATTTACAGATATATACAAAATTCAGTTTCAGTTATTCAACATCATAGTACTATTAAAAATTACAATGTTAATTTACTCATAAATAAATAACAATATGCGTAACCATACACCATTATTTACAGGCGATCCATTAATATGTATCACAAAAGTTGACAAAGCATAATTAGGCTAACAAGGCACGAATAAAATCAATAGCCTTTGTGCCTGCGAAGCCACTCTATGCTAATTCCCCACGTAAAGTTTTACAGCCTGCTTTAAAATTCTATACCTCCTGCATTAAATGTACCTTTGTACTTACTTTAAAACTCTGCCTGTGTAAACAGGACTTGGGAAACTCCAGGGACGTTGATCGAGGGAGAATTGTTTTAATAATGAAAAGTTATTGGTTATACTGATGCGAAATTTAAATTTTTAACGCTCGGTCAAAGTTTTGGTCAAAGAGAATTTGTTAAAAATATAGTCCTACTTTATCGAACAGGGCCATACAATATTGAAGTGTGTAAATGACGTCACTCGACTCTATAAGGCGTTAATAATAAGGAAGGGACAAGGTAGACTTAGGATAGTTCAACGGTTAGTACATTAGGGCATGACATCAGCCCATGGTTTGAACCCGGGCTCAAGTATTTTCTCTTTCTTTTTTTTAATTTACTACTTTAAGTTAGTACATAATAATGGCTATTCAAATGAGAATAGAAAAAAAATGGCTCTTAGAATATCAGGGAGCACCCCAAAATTATGATGTGATCATATGTTTGTCTCATTATGATTTATGAGTGATATCCTTGAAAATAACTTTGCAAGAACATTACGAAACTGTTTTAAAAAAATAAAAAATTATATTGGAAAATAACAATTTAATAGACAAATTGTTGATTTTCTACCTATTTTGTTTCGGGTTGTATCTCAATAACGGCTATGTAGCCGTAATAAGTAAGTAAAGTGTAAATATATATTTATAGCTAAACATGCATAATATAATATCCGTTTCATCCTCTAATTAAACAACAAATACATTAATCAAACAATTATTATTAAGAAAATATGTAATGAGGAAAAGCTCAAAAGTTTTACTCTATAAGGCAAAAAGTTGGCGCGAGATCTCAAACGACTAGTATATACTTATTTAATATTTGAATATCAATGAATATAATTAAAGCTATAAATAACACTCTTAGTAGCTTTGTCCGCCTGGCTGATCATAATTACAAGAAAGCAATATTCAGTAAAGGTAAGTTTTGACGGGTGAGAGCTTCAATGGATTTTTAACTGAGTTTTACTATGCTTAAAATCCATCGGTCCCAGGTGTTTGTCGTAAGACAATAGTCGTTGAAACGAGAATACGCTAGTGGCTCTGTGAACTGAAGAACTCGCGTATTTTCGATATGGCTGAAATATGATTTCACAAGATAACCAAGAAACTTCAAAAACTTACATATGACATGGTTGGTACTATATCATGCATCTAATTATAAATACGAATCTAACCTCTTACTAATTTAGATTTATCTCCATATTTATTCTTAAAATACTCGACGTACGTACAAACAGACGAACTACATTACGACATCGTTATGTAGTCGATATTCCACAAACAAACACGGAGCGATTTGCTTCAACAATACATTTATTACTAAGCTAAGGAGTGGAAATCCTTAACCGAGTCTGTGTTTCCCGTCAAGTGTAATGCGGAAGTCTATAAGTCACGAGTGAAACAAGGCAAACATGCTCTATCATCGATCGTATCATCACTTACCATCCGATTGCGGTCAAATGTTTGCCTATCTCTAATTAAAAAGCAACTCAACACTCCGGCACATTTTCAAGCGTCTATATCACAAAATCTGCTAAATAAATTACACACACTATCTCACCGATTTACCTCCCATAGAGTACCTACCAGCGTCCCTTCTACCGGGTGGTCCTGTTAGGTCGCGGTCGGCGACATTGCCAAATTGTCGGCCCTAATGAATAAAGTTAATGATCTGATAGCCGCAAATGCGCAGCATCCCTTTAATTAAAATAGTATTGGTCGAGGGTGGAGAGGTTATGGAGGAGAAATGTAAAAATATACTTAATATTCAAAAAGCGTACATACATTCCACTTTTCATATTATTAATCAAAAAGTTTTAGGAAAGAATGCTACATTTTCGGCCGCTTCCTTACTTTCCATCCAATTTTTTTTAAAAAATTGTGTGTATGAATATGACTGTCTACACGCTGGAATAGAACATTATTATGTCATATTAATTATTTTATAAAATTATACTATTTATTCCAATCAACGCAGTAAAACCGTGGGACGTAATTAGTACTTAAAAAACGAAGCTTTTACTAACAATTTAAATTAAAGTTAATAAAACAGATAATTGTAGCCTTTATGTTAGTTTTTTTATCTACCATTTCTTTTGAGGTATCAACAAAAAGTAATTGTATTGTATTTAATTGTGTAATTAATGAGTCAAAAAGTTTATTATAACACTAATTATTACGCAAAGGCGGTTAGAGAAGAATCTTCGATATGTCGCTACACCGCTACCCTAGACTTTCTTTGAGCTAAATGAGACCCTGTTTCTTGGCGTACCACTGGGGCGGAACCGCAAGGGTTATGAGTGTATAACTTTTAAGAGGAATTTATTAAGTGTCATGGGGGATACATGGGGATTAGTGAATTTGCAGCAACTCCTCTCAGCACTTATTAGACATTCGCGTCAGAGTAATAAAATAAACTAATAACCGACTTCAATAGGAAACATCTCCAAAACTCTTAATCAGATTTTGATCAAATTATAATGGAACCAACTAGAACGTATACTTATTCGAAAAAATTAATAATTTCCAAAATCGGTTAATAAATAAATGGGATAATATTTAATAGTAACATACTATAAAAATTGATTCCGACAAATTAAGAACCTTCTCCTTTTTTGAAGTCGGTTAAAAAACCAATGAGCCTTTTTCAAAGATAACTTTGTAAACATTGTCGAGTAATCTTTAATGAACTCAAAGATATTTTCATGTAGGTACACCATAATTAAAAGTTTAACTATCGTTTTCTTTTTAAGTCATCATGTTATGTATTTTCTGAATGAATAAATAAATAAATAACTAGTAGAACATAATCCAGCTCAAAATCTATAGACTAAACAAACCAGTAATTATTACGTAACCCACGATTATCGCTAATCATAAACATAAACATAACATAAACGCTTTCACACTCACAGCCCCACACTAAGTTCGATGACTTGTGTCGTGGGTGCCGGTAACATTCACATCACACACACAATCACAACCAGAACAAGAAACACAAATTATCCATGGGGAGAAAACTTGTGTTCCCGCCGGGAATCGAACCCGATACCCCTGCTTAGAAGGCGAACGCTCACCCAACTTGGCCAAAGGGCAGTTCGTAATCACATCTGTGATACATCACATATGATGTGTTTTCAGTGTTTAAATGTTCGTCTCTAATGTCTATATAACCATCCATTAAATAGTATTAAATTAGTCTATAGTACAGTTTGAAATGTAATCGACGAGCTAAGTCCAGATTAATTAGTTTGGTTACGTTACCCATTATCTATTGACGTGACTTGGTATTACATGAGTACAGTGTAGCACAAACTTGGCAGACATTTTGGTAATATTTTAAAAGTTTTCATGTAATGCAGTTTCTTTTTTAATATTCTTGTTACGATGCAACTACTAAAAAATCTCTTCGCCGCCTGCGAAGGATTGAAACTCTCTACACGCTTCTTTGTTCCCCGCACAGTACGACTTTTTTTTATGCTCTATAGGCAAGCATTTGACCACTATCTGACCTGTTGAAAAGTGATCAGATTTCCTCTAGGCTGAAGATGCAACTTGCTTATTTCTGAGAGGTGGCCTGGCTTGCTACCAAAGTAGCTTACCACCATCAAGTTGAAAGTCTGCCGCCAAGCCAAATACGGTGTTCCGGCAGTTATCCTTGAGAGCCTGCGTATTCCAGGTCTAGTGTGTTTACCAGCTTCGATCACATCGTCACTTACCATCAGGTGAGATAGTGGTCAAACACTAGCCTGTCACAAATAATAAAAAAAAAAAAAAAAACATTTTTCGCCGCACCATCGCTTTACATCAGATGAGATAGCGGCCAAATCTGACCTATCAAGCATTTAAAAAAATATATATTCTGTTCAGAATACAACTAACTCTCAAAAATCTCTCTTCGCCCGTCGTTAGCCATAAGAAAAAGTTAAATGTTCAGAAACGAAAAAGTTCCTACATGTATTTCTATCTCAAAGAGTGTGGTTTTAATCTTTGTAATTAAAAAGTATTACTTGTTTCTACTAACTAAACTACACCTAGTGGAATTAACGCTCATTTATTAGAGCAATGTAATTAGCGATATACATAGTATAGGTACTTAGTAAATACACAACATGTGGATTATTTGAGGGACTATTGAATTGTAAATGATGTGCGGTTTTCTGTTATTCTCATATTGTTCAAACAATAGATGGTTGGTGGCGGAAAACCGCATTCCGGTAATGCGTACCTATTTACGATGGACAAAATGGTACCTATATATACAATGTGTAACAGAAAGGTGTAGTAATACTCAAGTCACACATCTAGCTTAATGTATGGAGTCTAACAGGAACTTCTACATTCGCGGCAGCACCATTAATATTGAATTATGATGAATTAAAGTTTAAAAAAAATTATGTCATTTGCAACCCTATTACATCAGCTACCGTTCTACACCACATAGCCTTTGGACCTAGACGTCTGACAGCAGTGGCCATAGGTCAAGGTCACGCGCCACAGATGTAATCGTAGGGTTGGCAAAAAAATATTTTCAAATTTTTGTACGGAACAAATATCTCCTATTGCCGCACATGTAACTGTAGGGCTGTCAAAAGTATTTGAAAAAAATAATTTTTAATTTTTGCACGGAAAAAATGATGTCCAATTTCGACTTTCGTTCTCTGGCAGACGATCCTGGCACAATACACATACACACTACCAAGTATTACTACACCTTTTTGTTACAGGTTTCATATATATATATATATATATCTATGTATTTATTTTATTATATTTTATTACTTATAGGGAATCTTACAGCTAGGTAGTCACATACATTATTTATATAGGTACATAAGGCCAATTCCAAGAATCCACTGTTAGGTTAAATAAACTTATTAAACGTAGCCTAAATAATTATAAGTAGACTAAACTTATTGGCTTAAAGTTAATGAAATTAACGCTTAAAATACGCATTAGATAACATACGCTTACATTTAATAACAAATGTTTTACTTTTTACGCAGATGTTTTTTTATGCTAAATAGGCAAGCATTTTATTTAATTGTTTATTTAATAAAAAAAACAATTACAATATGTATGATTTGAACCTTATTGCTAAAAAGCAATAGAACTAATTATTATAATAAAAACAATCAAGACAATAAGATGTAGCGTTAGCATTCGTGCTAGGTTGCCCTGTGTAGGGGCGTGTTATATAAAATTGAACTGCTCGTTGGCATAGTTGGGAACTGATCGTTGTCTTAGTTGCGTGGCGGGTGGTATCGGGTTCGATTCCCATCGGGAACACAAGTTTTCCCTCCAATGAAAATTTGTGTTTCTGGTTCTGGTTATGATTGTGTGTTTGATGTGAATGTTACCGGCACCCACGACACAAGTCATATAACTAAGTGTGGGGCTGTGAGTGTGAAAGCGTCTATGTTCTATGTCTATATCTATAAATCGATGTCGTCGTGTCGTGACGCTAAAAGATTGGAACTGCCGCTCTTAATAAGTATGTATTTTGCCTATAGGTATACACATTAGACATATAGTACCTACTTAGGTTACACCATATGTGTACTGTACCATGAAAGACGTGACCACTCTTGTACACGTCTTTCATGGAACAATACGAATATGAGATGATTTAACAAACAATGGTCGTAATAGCTCCTTTCATTTAATTCAAAATGTTCCCCGTTGGTATTTTTAATTTCTCGTCTAATTTTATTTATCATAAAGGATAAAAAAACTACATTATTTAAAATTAGACATATTTGTTATTTGCAATTTATGTCCCTTCAATTACAAAAAACCTCGGCATGCCACACAGTTCGACTATACTAATTATTTAATTATTATTACCTATTTTTACATTATAGGATCTGTTAAATATTATACAAAAAATAATAAAGTACAATTAACATCAATAAATTTTACGAAACTTAACTTGTAATAGAAATTACTATTACATAATTATCAAAGATGATGAAATTATTTGCTAATGTGTTTATATAAAACACTAGCCGTGCCCCGCGGCTTCGCCCGCTGTTATCAAGTTTAAAAGTAGCCTATGTTAATCCTTGGTATAATCTATGTACATTCCAAATTTAATCCAAATCCGTTCAGCCGTTAAAGCGTAAAGAGGAAACAAACATACTTACACAATTACACAAACACTTACACGCAAACTTTTGGATTTATAATATTAGTAGGATAAAAAATACAAACGCATTCACATTAAGTTCAAAGATATGTATCATGGGTGTAGGCAGCATTCATTTATAGCACACACAAACGCACCCAGAACCAAAAAACAAATGTCCTATGGGAAGGAAAAATGTGCTCCTACCGGGAATCTAACCCAGGACCCACGGCGAGGGCAGAGACTTACCTATCACACCAACTCGGTCGTAAATATAAATGTGCATAATAAAGTCGTAGTTCCAACTGAACTCGCGACTCGTGCAATGATTGATACTCCAAGCACACTCACAACACTCCAGGAAACCCCTAAACTTGAATCATAAATAACAAAGTCTTGTAAGACGAAAACGATACGATTTTTAAAGTCGTTATGAATAAATTCTACTGAAGTCTGGATACAGTAGATCCCCTTATTTATGGTCGAACTACGGCGACGGAATTTTTGTTTGTAAAGTTTCACAACATGCGAATGCCGTGAGGCAGGTCCAGGATTTGTTCCGGACTCTATTTGGAGGATTTTCTCGGAGTGTTATTATTCACAGCGGGGCTTGCCGAGGTTGATATTGCAACTTTTGTAATATTTTATACTTGGGGATTCGGGGCTTTGTTCCACGCCCGTTTAGCTCCAACTTATAAACAAATTACCCTTCAATTTGAGCTGTTTGTTGGAATATTTGTGCACTTTGCGCAGATATATTACTTTGAAGAATTTACCGTCTCAAAACAACTTCGTTGAAACTTATCCCGTATTCAAAACAGAATCATTAAAATATTTTTACGAAAACGAGACAGATTTCCAAGAAAATATATCTTCAGCGTAAAGATCTATCTCGCCCACTGGCACTCAATTATCCTATATATAGTTTCTCAGCGTGAGACATAATCCTGGAAAATAACCTTCAGGAATATATTTGTTTTTGTCTTCATATTTATGATACCTTTAATAGGGGTACCCATATCGAGAACTCCTACACTCAAATCTTTAGAGCTCACATCCGGTGCTGAAGCATCCATTATAACCAGTACAGCGTTTAACCTTATTTTCTTCCCCATTCATTCTCCGGTTTCGCCACCTTTACCACTCGTGCCGGTTCATAGCTATAACAATTGTAAAGAAAAACCAGCTAAAGGCCGCGTTTTTATCCGCCATTATTCAAATTCCCCCTTTTAGCACCGGACGGGCGCATTAACCTCAAACAAACGCTGCAAAATGTCGTCGTTACAAAATGAACAATTTTTGTAGCTGTCCCGAGGTATGTGTACAAAGGGAACACACAAATATTTTACGCCAATAAGGGAAACGCTTGTGGAAAGGTGCAATAGAAAACAATAAAGATTTTTTAATTATTGGACATGTCTGCGCGTACAAAATGACTGCGAACGAACTTACATAAAAGTAAAAATAATTTGAAAGGCGTAGTAGAATAATAATTAATATCAAATGTCTAAGAAATATTAAAATAATGGCCAATTATTGGACAGAGGCTTTTAGAGATCTAAATATTTTGAAATCAGTGTCATGGCCAAAGATTTCTGGAAACGAAATTCGAGAAATTCCAACTTGATCTTGGGTCACGAATCTGACGACCGCGTACTCGGAATACCAGCATTTCTGTTTCTGGTCATTGTGATGTAATAGCTTTGCAAAATATTTAAATAAGATAAGTGAGCGACCGTCAAAGCTCGCTACTCTAATTCAAATTAAATTAAATTGTATTACATTTACTTCAGGTGTTTATTCCCATATTCATAATAGTCAAACATATTATACACAGAAATTGCAGTCAGTCATTAGTAATAAAATAATCAAATCATATTAGAACATCAATAAAAAATAATACTAACAATAGGAATAAGTATTCAAATAAAATAAAATTCTATAATAATATGCCCTACGTTGCTCAACAACTTATCGGCCCTGAACACAGTTCAGCATCATGCTATTTATGTGACAGTCGCTTGATATGTTGTCCCTGTCGTCAAACGCGACCATTTTTCGCAGTCTCTGGTCGCTCAGGTTTGACCGGACGAGGTTCGCAAGCTCAGTCCCTATGCTCCTACGATTTACGCGTTGGATCTGGCGAGCGTATAATTTTTGCATGCCTCGTCCGCTTACTTCCGCGCCTACGTGGCCTTTGAAATTTTTACAAGCATAACTAGATTATTTTTTACGATGTTATCGCGCTTTCCTTTTTTCTTTGTTGTTTTTGTTTGCTTTGAATTAGGTTAAATAATGCTTTGTGTAAATATACATTTTACGTAGAAAAGTCAAGTTTTTATCTTTATTATGAGTTCTTTTTTATAAAGAGTGCTAGTTATTAACAATTAAATAAATAAACGTAACATCAATCGATGGTGAAATACGTCATCATCATCATAATCAGCCTGTATCGACCTACTATAGGCCTCCTCTCCATTATGCTACTCATCTCTGTTTGCGTTAATCGCATCCAGGTCTTTCTTACGATGTCTTCAAACTATATGTATAAGGTATAATTATATACTCGTACTATAGAGATTGTCTTCGGTAGCCTTAAATTAGACCGGTTTGTTTCACATTCTATTGTTATAAAGATAGTTTGTTTGTTTGTAGTAAGTATGTTTGTTTTCTCTTCAAGCCGTAACGTCTGAATGGATTTGTTCGAATGCAAAATAGGTAAATAATGACCTGCAATAACATATAGGCTACATTTTAACGTGGAACAGGGATCTGCTATCAACTGATTTTTCAAAGTACTAGTGGCCGATTTCATAAAGCTGAGAATGATAAAGCAATAAGCTTCAATCAATTCCATAACCGTTAACAATCCAATTTAATGTATTTCAGCCGGCCCCTAGATAGAGCCCAATGACTAGACGTTTTGCACAATAAGGCACAATATGTTTTATTCTGCAAACGTATCAACAATCGGTGCCAGGACTGCCAGTTAGTGCCAGCGAGCGGGATGCATCGAAGAAAGGTAATTGGTTCTGCGTGATTTGGCTAAAACTTAATTCGATTTGTTCGTGCCGTGCTGGAGCCTTCAGGGTGACTTTACGGAATACTGGGCTAAGTTGAAACTTAAGTGACGTAACGTGTATGTATTTAATGTTACTGAGAATCTGATGTGTGTATTACAGTTCATCATTTCGCTTCCACGTTTATCAACGGCGAAGTAGTGGACTCTTTGCCCGCGTCTTTGTTCCCTGAACGGTACAATCTGGCATAACCAGCTTAGGTATCTTCTAGACAAGCATATTGTACATTTTTGACCGCATTATCACTTTCCATCAAGTGAGATATTAGTAAAATTATAGGAGTGAAATATTCGTTATATTACCATTTAATATATTGTAATACTCACGATTTTAGTTATATAGCATTAGCCATGCTAGGCAAAACTATTGTGATTAATTTAGAAAGGAAAAATTATCGCTTGAGGCGGGGATTAAACTCAATGATTTCTATCCCCGCCAAATATTTTTTCCGCTATTAAATAAGATTATTGTCTCGCATTGTTACGAGAATAGTAACGGAACAGTCGGTGTTCCTTGATCAGTCGAGTACGCGCGTCGACTGTCCGGCGTATCAGCGTGAAGTAGTGAAATGTTTGCATATGGTACCGGGTGGTGCTAATCAGGTGACATTTGAGAGGTGGTAGAGCATTTTGTGAGTTGCTCGCCCGGCTTGCAACCAAAGTAGCTTACCACCATCAAGTTAAAAGTCTGCCGCCAAGCCAAATACGGTGTTCCGGCAGTTATCCTTGAGAGCCTGCGTATTCCAGGTCTAGTGTGTTTACCAGCTTTGATCACATCGTCACTTACCATCAGGTGAGATAGTGGTCAAACACTAGCCTGTGACAAATAAAAAAAATAAAAAATATCCATACATTTATGCTTCACCACACGGGATCCATTTGGATCGAACAGATTGACGTGAGAGCGAACACTCGATCAAAACACATTTTAAACAAAAAAAACTAAATCAAAATAGGTTCATCAGTATGGGAGCTCCTATGCCACATAAAGATAAGCACGTCAAACTAATAACACCCAACTGTTAGCTGTGGAGGTTAAAAATAGTAATTAATAGGTAATGAACATTTAACAATATCTTTTATCTTGTAGGTATTCCAAATAAAAATAATCTTATGTCGAACAACACGAACGATTGCACACTTGCAGCCCTATTCAAGTTCTTATTGCTATCGCCGGAAAAATCATATCACACTCTCTCTCTCTCTCATACACACACACACAATTACAGCCAAAACCGGGTACACAAGTTTCTCTTTTAAACATACAAATATGAAATCCTCGAATGTTGGAATAAGCCCTTAAACAAATATTCTCGGACTGGATAATCAAGTATGATTTAGGCTAATTACACACTACACAATAGCCTGAGCTAACGCTCTGTATACACTGTAGGTCAGTCAATTAGACGGTCTAATTATTTAGTGGATCAACAAGAAGTTAACATGGATACAAACAATTAGGGGATGTACAGCTCTAATACAAAACCATAGACCTATTAAAAAATACAGATACAAAGTACAAAACATGGGAGAAAAGCCAAAAAAGCTAATACCATTCTGAAATATTTATTAATGAAGTTTTCGTTAGAATCAGACATTATAATATTATTTAATAATTAAACGCAAGCAAAGCTTAAAAAACCGACTTCATCGCTTTATCTTCGGAACCTTGATTAAATGTAGGTATTAAACACGCATTATTGACGGTAACTCAATACTACTTATCAGATCTTGATCAAATATAAATTGTATCTATATATATATATATATAGACATAGATTTTTTATTTATTTTACAAAATGCCTTTATACTTAACAAGATATTCTTACTTAACTTATCTTACAGCTAATAATGGATTTACATAATGTACAATACATTTTTAAATTTTTAAACACAGTAAAATTAAAAAAAACTAGCCTACATAAAAATCACAAAGTGTAAAAAGTACGCTTAATAGACGCTAGAAAATAGATAATTTATAACTAGCGGAATACTAGATATAAGACTAATAGAAGAATAATGCGTTGATATAAAAATATACTTAGATTTATATAATTTAAACGCAAGCAATGCTTAAAAATATCGACTTCTCCGCTTATACCTATTTTGGTTTTGGATTGATAGTTTTCGATAAAATTTATATTTTTTTTATTAATAAAAACCTCTGAAATATAATTTAATTATATTTATATCCTACTAGTATTATAAATCCGAAAGTTTGTGTGTAAGTATGTTTGTTCCCTCTTCACGCTTAAACGGCTGAACGGATTTGGATGAAATTTGGAATGTACATAGCTTATACTTAGGATTAACACATAGGCTACTTTTTAACTTGATAATAGCGGGCGAAGCCGCGAGGCACGGCTGGTATATATATATCTCTCTAAGCTAATATGTCTAATATATCTAATTACATATATACTCAGAAAGAACCTGCTTTTTTTGAAGTCGGCTAAAAATAAAACGTAATGTCCAGATAGTTGTTAACTTATAACACCCCTCTCTATTTCGTCGGAGGTTACAAACAAAATCAATTACTACAGCAACTTGTATTCCGTCTGGGTATAACATATCAATGGTTCACATAATTAATTTCTATTAATTATTGTTAGCGTACACAGATCAAGGTCTCAGCTGGAAGTCGTCTACAGCATCAAAGGACATCAATATACTCCAATTATTGTCTATATTATGTATATATATATTTATTGTAAAGTCACTAATTAAGGAGTTAAATTGTAGACGCACGCTGAAGTACAGCTGTGTTTATCCATTTATTTGTGATGAATTTAATGTGTAATGTATGTATTATGATAACATGATTATTTCTATTCAGCTGCTTTATTGTTTAGCTTAGTTGTTCGCGCCGAACTGAGATCTCGCGCCTACATTTTGCCTTGGAAAGAAAAACTTTTGAGGTTTATTGCTCATTACTTTTGTTTATAACAAAAGCGGTTTGATTTCTGTATTTTTGTTGTTCAATTAAACGATGTAACATATGTTATACGTAAATATCAGCTTTAAATGTGTAGCTATTTTGGAGATAGACCCAGGACAAAATAGGTCTAAAAACAGTGATTTGATGGCCTACCAAATTGTTTTTATTTTCTATATAGATTTTTATAAAAACAATTCTATACGCTACTTGTCAAGTTCTATTTAATGAAAACACACACAAGCGCAGAAAAAAGAAAGATTTTGACGAACTGACAAAGTGCTGAACAACTCAGGTCGACATAGAGATCTCTCTTCACTCGATTAATAATTAACGACTGTCTTTCTCTCTGAGTATATATGTAATAACGACTATGTCTTTCTCTCTGAGTATAGTTTAGGTAGGTATAGCTTTCAGGTGGATGCGGTTTGTTACTAGTTGGCTCGAATTTTTGTTTGGAATTGTTCTGTTCCATAACAAGCGGTGGATCCGTTTTTTACAAGCTTTTATTTAGTTTCACCTGTGCAGTTGTCTTTTATCTCTCTCTCTGTCTGTCGGCCTGTTATCAAATCTTGCAAGCTAAATTAGACCCCCTGCCCGACGTCCGATAGTATCTTCGGTGACAATACAGTGATATGGTACCATGGAGCTGGTGTGATGATAGAGACGGAAGATGGCTTCAGGAACTTCTGACAAGTTCTCTGGTTATATAACTTTTTAGTCCTTTTTTATTTAAATCTAGAAAAAGCTTGATTTTATATCCCAGTTGGCGTTGTGGGCAAGTATCTGCCCTCTGCGCCGTGTGTCCTGGGTTCGATTCCCGGCAGGAGCACAAATTTCCTCCCCAAGGGAGATTTTTGCTTCTGGTTCTGGGTGTGTTTGTGTGTGTGATACGCGAATATTTCCGGAACCCACGATACAAGTCTTTGAACTTAGTGTGTGGCTGTGAGTGTGAATGTTATGTGTAACGTTTATGCGTTTAAAAACCATTTAAAAGTATTACTTGTTTCTGAACATAGTTTCAACCTAGCATGGACAAAGCGTTTTGCTTTCACATTATACGAACTGCAAAATAATGAAAAGCTTTGCCTGAATCTGTATTTACCGATAAGTACAATATGGGATTCGTTAAGTCGCGAGTGAATAGGCATCCTCTAGTTAAACGTGCTCTATCGTCACCGCATCTCCACTGAACAGCAACTTTTTACGTATCGTGGATTAAAAAAACACTCAGTTACACTTCTGAATAGCCAATATTAATATGATCGGTACCTTCGGTTTAGCTGTGAGTGCTAGCATCGCAGAGCTTCAAGTTGATCTTAATCAAGATCCTGGAATACACGTAACTTAAAGACAACTTTAACTCGCCTGAACCAAAATAGAAGCAATCTAGAAGGAAAACTTTATTTCCAGAATAAATTAGCAGAGCACCGAGCTCTAGTTCGTGTTAAACAGTTCTTAAGAGATATATTTACTTACAGGAGAGCTTTCCTACTTCCTAATGAGCTAACTACTGTAAACTTGTGTTATGTGCTACAAATATCAGTAAAAATCTTCAAATCTACATCAATAAAACAAAGTCAAGGTTACACCATTTATAATTTAAGAACGGCCGAACCGATTTTTATGATCTTTGATTTGTTGGATTTGTCTCCGCCACGAATAACAAAATAACTATTTAAACATCGGAAAATATCATAAAAAAAAATCTCATACATTTTACTCAGCGGGTTTATTGATAATATTTATAGAACGGATTGCTTTTTTATTTTATTTACGCGGTGAAGCCTTGAGGAAAGACTAGTAGAAAATAAAATCCACTGATTCGCTGAAATGGGTGTGTTTGTAGTATACTCTGGAATACACAAACAAAACAACCAATATATTGCTAGTACCTTTTCCCCTGAAGAAAACAACATGCTTTAAATAGCATCTTTTCAATAGTTATAATTGGTCGTTCCGCAGCTGACGCAGCAAATGACACTGACAAATGGCGCAACCGCCAATCACAAGCACAGATCGGCCTTTCGCAATGTATTTGCCAAATATAAGCTTACATTTTACCTAGCATGACCAGATTTGAAAGATGACTGAATTATTGTAATAATTGAATAATATTTATTAAATGTTTTTATTTTAATTAATAGTAGATTAATAGTAGCAGAGGACGTCCTGTGACTAGGTGGAGCGACGATATACGTAGGGCTGGCTGGTAACGACTGGAGAAGAAGAGCCGAAGATCGGGCTCAGTGGCTCACCTTGGGAGAGGCCTATGTCCAACAGTGGACTGAGAAAGGCTGAGTATGATGATGATGATTTTAATTAATGATTTATATCAATTATTTTTACATGTTATTGTAAACTTTGTTATGTTTTATTATTAAAGTTTTCGTGAGTTTGACACTTTATACTTTATAAATGATACGGCTTGACTCACGATTTAGGGTCGACTCTTGCGACCTAGGTTTCGGGATGTCCGATCACCATCATTAGGCGAGTTCACGACGAAAGGTCACGGTGCTCACTGCGGACGCGAGCACGCTCGGCGCGGTGCAAGCGAGATAAGAGTTAGATAAAAAGCAAAGAAAAGAAGAAAATACATATATTCGAGACAACACGCGACGTTACATTATTTACATAAAACAACAAGACAAAACACATAACAATATACAAAAATAAACAATATAACGCCGCGTGATGTCACGATTGAGGTTCCGACTCAGCATATAACTTGGTAGTAGGTGGGCAGGACCCTCCTACCTACCCAGTAACTGGTTTTCTGGCGGAACCTATGCATGAAATCACGCGCGTCAAGACAGCGAAAGACACAAAACTTAAAAAAAATGTCACTAACATAATAATATAACATAACTAAATATAAAAAATACCTTGCCCTGTTCTATCGCTGGTAAATACTGTTATGAAGAAAAAGTACACTCATGCGTTTTCAACTTAACTGGTATTATAATATTTGCTGCACAGGTACAAGCTATACATAAAACTTTTGTACATGATAGTAATAGTTATTATATAAAGAACTTACCCGCGGGTTGCATAAAGCTGGGTCCTAACTAATACTTTGCGTGCTGCTATGGTAACCAGACCAAGTTTGGATGACCCCATTCACAAGTAGGGTGACCACGAAAAAAAAGTACAAGTTGAATGCGTCTAAATTCTCTATGCTAGACGATGATGTGCCTATTTGTTTTCTTTTTCTATGACAGGTTAGCGTTTGAATAGCAACTGCTGTTGGTAAATGATGATGTGGTCGATGGTATTACAAACGATCGGCCTACAATGTTACTGGCTCTCAGAGATAATTGCCGGAACAATACGATTTTTCTACTTGAGTAAACTACTACTATATTTCAGTACATAGTAGTTGTTCAGAATATATGTCTTTCGTATTCGTTGTTACCTGCAATGGAAGCTCAGGTCAGAAGGAATGGAAGTTCAAGTCTAGAGTGAATCTTCTAGGTAAACATGCTTCATCT
This sequence comes from Lomographa bimaculata, assembly GCA_948107665.1. Lineage (NCBI taxonomy): Eukaryota > Metazoa > Arthropoda > Insecta > Lepidoptera > Geometridae > Lomographa > Lomographa bimaculata. The sequence continues at coordinate 21,231,275 of OX403585.1, read as the reverse complement.
TCGGCCGCATCATTTTCCATCAGGTGGGATAGCGGCCGAATGCTTACCTATCTGGCATAAAAAAAAGTTCCGTCGTAATATTCCAAATGGCTACACTCCTCAGATCAATACAACCTGTACAACTGCCCAATCAGGAGCGCTTTCACTGAGACTATGCTACCATAGCTTCAGAAAACTATTTCATAGTTCTTTTTTAATAACATACTTATTGCGGTTGGCAACACCATTAGATTAACGATATAGCCTTAAGACTAATAAGTCATTTAATGTTGACCTAAACTGCTAAGTAGAGTACCTAAGTAGTATACTAAGAACGTGTCCAATAACACTTTTCTTACTATTTCTATTAAAGGAAAGACCTTTGTTCTTGTCTTCTATGTTAATAAACTCACTATATTACACTGTCACATCACTACACTCACTCAAAAAATTTTGTTCTCTTGTGTCTTCTCACCAAGTCTGTGTTGTCGAGGAGCTGGATAGCGTCAACATTCATATGGTAATGAAGTCTTGATTCATCAGCTTCAGCGAGATTCATCTATCTATCTTTAAATATATATAAAAAACTCGAGAACGGCTAGACCGATTTGGCTGATTCTTTAATTGTTGTGTTCGTAATTGTCAGGGCAATGTTTGTAAGGTGTGTTTTTTATCCATAGGAAATTGCACCCACGCGAAGCCGGGGCGGATCGCTAGTAGTAAACTAGTATCTGGAAGAAATCGTTCTCAGTGATAAGACCGCCCATTGTACCTATCTTTATAAGTTTCTCTGTAAGTTGTATTTATCTTTTGGTGTCAATAAAGAGTTTTTGTATTGTATTGTAAATAATTATTTTATAGATATAAGTAACACCAAAACATTTTAATTTTACATTTTTTACAGACAAGCTTACCTTTAGGCAAATAACCTGCATACCCTTCTTTATTAACTGCGATGGGTATGGTAGCTCTAGTCGTCGGTAAAGCATTCGAGTCACGCGCGGACCAGCCGATCTGAAAGGTGGCCAAGATTGAATAAAGATGGCGGCCCGCGGTGATCATCGGTCCTTCGAATAAACAGACTCTGCGGAAAATTGATTTTATTACATTCCTGCTTGGATATAAACATAATATAGATTCTGGGCAAACACTGGGATATTAAAACAAAGAAAATGTTTTAACTCTTTAGTTTCACCATTTATTGTGGTTGGACTGACTCTGATGGACAAATGAGGATCTCTGATATTGTGATAAGAGAAGATTGCGGTAGAAGATGTAGTGACAAAGATTGAGAATTCATTTTTTCCCTTCCAAGGTTGTGTTGCTGAAACACTACAAACGAAAATATAGCTAAGTATCTTAAATAATGTAAATTCAAATCTACAAAGCTCCATGTGTGCGTGCCTAAGGAAGGTTGAGTCAGACAGTCAGTTTTTATTCTCTTATGTTTTATTGTATTGTATTGTATAGTATGTTTTATTTTTATTGCTCACTGGCTCAGTTGGGTGGCGTTCGCCTTAAGCAGGGGTATCGGGTTCGATTCCCCGCTGGAACACAAGTTTTCTCCCCAAGGAAATATTTGTGTTTCTGGTTCTTGTTGTGTTTGTGTGTTTACGAAAGCGTTTATTTTTTAATTTTTTTTATTCTTTGCACTAGTCAACGAATAAATGTAAATTACTTTTTCAGGCATTCCATTAATTAGCACCGTTTCTTCCCATTGCGAACCTTTTGTGGTCAAATTAGTTCTATTTCCGAAACGCAGGGCCATTTTTTCCGTTGTAGCAAGACAAGTCCATTTCTCACAAACCTTTGAGCATTATCGGAGGTCGGCAGTTTTTCCGCACCTCCCTCCCAGTCGATAATCACCGGGACCGTAATGATCACGGACATCTTCATTTTTTACCTCCATTTTCCTTGAGAAAACCGATATTCTTTTCGTGAAGTTCACTTGTAAACCTCCACTGAAATAACTATAATAACTGCTCGTTGGCTTAGTTGGGTGGCGTTCGCCTTCTAAGCAGAGGGTATCGGGTTCGATTTTCGGCGGGAGCACAAGTTGCTTCTGGTTCTAGTTGTGATTGTGTGTGATGTGAATGTTTCCGGCACCCACGACCACAAGTCATCGAACTTAGCGTGGGGCTGTGAGTGTGAAAGTGTTTATTTATTTATAACTATCTATGAAGTAGCTAAACACCTGGGTTTATTAAGCGTGTTGCTAAAGTGCATCGTTTATTTCATGAATAGGTAGACATTTTTTCAAATGTAACTTCTTTTTTTCTCGGCTTTACTTTTTAGAAAAAACCAATTAAGCTGTGTAAATCATTTACAGCTCAAAAATAAAATTTTAAGTTAAGATTGATTTGTTTAAATTATATGAAAACCGAAAATAGCCACAAACAGATTATATTTTTGAACAAATAAAAATTTAACAAGCGTAATAAAATAATTATACAAATTGTGTAATTATAAAAATGATGAATTGAGAACCTACTCCTTTTTTAATACTGTAACAGATTAATTGATTTTGTTTATATAGCATTAGCCATGCTGGGCAGAACTAGTAGATATAGAGACTGTAGATCACTAAACGATTCATAAAGCGACATCCGGCAGGCGACCGGTCGTAAAACTCTTGCCAAACCTTTTACAACTTGAATTCAGAATAATTAATAATACAACAACACAAGGAGATGAAGATTACTTATAAATATAAACACAAGTTTTCTCCCCAAGCGAAATAAGTGTTTCTGGTTCTGGGTGTGAAATAGGAATAGAAAAGTATTTATTGTATAAACTGCGTTCTTACTAATATGGTGTTATGAATGTTACCGGCACCCACGATACAAGTCATAAAAAATAGTGAGGGGCTGTGAGTGTAAAACTTCGATCAAGATTCACAATTCTATTCTATGTTTAATTAAGTGTTATAAAAAATCTCTATCTGATTAAATTTTGATATCGCCGAAGCTACTTTTGTAAACGATACAAGAAAGGGAATATAATGATCAAAATCTTCTATACCGCTTAACCACTCAAAGATTTTTAACAAACGCATTCACACTCACAGCTCCACACAAGTTCAAAGACTTGTTTCGTGGGTGCCGGGACCAATTTTTATTACATATCAATCACACAATTACACCCAGAACCAGAAGCACAAGCACAATTCACCCTTGGGAAGGAAAGTTGTGCTCCTGCCGGGAATCGAACACAAGACCCACGACACAGAGGTCAGAGACTTGTCCACCGTAGGAACTTAGTCGTCTTTTTCATATAAAACTCTTGTATACAGCTCTCAATTGACTTATCATGCATACAAATAATGCTCGATTCTAGCTGCAGCTCATTTGCATCGGGGGCGATAAATTGTTAATTCAGCCCCTTTTAAAACATACCAACTTCTGCCCGCTCTGAATTAAACTCAAAATGAGCGGTGGATATGCTTTGGGACAGTTCCCGGACAAAATGTTATTTTTAATTTAGTTTAGGTGCACATTAACGCAGGATAATCAGTAATAAATCACTAAGGTGTAAATGAACTGCTCGTTGGCTTTTCGCCTTCTAAGCAGAGGTATCGGGTTGGATTCCCGGCGGGAACACAAGTTTTCTCCTGCAGGAACATTTGTGTTTCTGGTTCTGCTTGTGATTGTGTGTGTGATGTGAATGTTTTCGGTGGCCACTTCACAAGTCATCGAACTTAATGTGTAGCTGTAAGTGTGATAGCGTTAATGTTTATTATCATTTTTGTATTTGAAGTTTCCATCAACGCCACAGATCTTGTGATCAATACGAGAATGCAGTGTTTGCTGTATTTACCTGACTGCGCGTCACACAGAAGGGTTTGGATCGGAATTAACGCCGTCATGTTGTAAAGTGTCACTTCTTGACAAATCTGTCAGTCCGCCTACATATAGGGTTACCAGGTGGGAAGCTGAGGATTCAACCATTTACTGTACCATTTACCTACTTAAAGTCGAAATTGCATATTATATTTGGTAACAGACTGCATATCAAAAGAATCTTGAACCCCATTCTTTCTTGTATTTTACATATGTCATTTCATCAGATTCTCGTGAATCCCACCATCGCTTTTAAAATATTATGTGGAAGAAGAAATATATTGTCGTTGATATCTTTGTTTTTTTTCCTTGTTTAAACACACATTTCTCAAAAATAAACTTTTATCAAGTAGATTGTAATAATTTTTTGCCGAAATGCTCACTGGCAAATATCAGTATCAATTTCCATTTCTTCAAAATTGGACAAAACTTTCTTGTATAAAGGGAGATTTTATTAGCTGGCGACCCTTAAGCTACAACCTCTTTGTATGAAGCAACAACCTCTTTATCTGAGGCAACAACAACGCCCCTGCAAGTGTCAGTCAAGTGCCACAAGATCCTTGTCGCACTGTAATCAAAATTCAATATTATTATGGCAACAACCAAACGCCACAATATTGTGAATAATTAATAATTAAAACGAAAGCAAAACTTTAAAAACCGACTTCATCGCTGATATTTCGGTTTTGGCTGGACCTTTATATGGGACCACTATTGAAGTATACTCTACCAAATAAAAAAAGTATCATCCAAATCGATTCTCAATTGGCGGAGAAATCGCGTAACATACATACAAAAAAAACATATGGATCGTCGAATTAGGAACCTCCTTTTTTGAAGTCGGTTGAAAGAAACAAAGTCGACCAACTGTGTCATGTGGGGATCGTTGAATATTGTAGTACCCGGATGACCGAGCATTGCTCAGCTGAAAACACGGATAAAATGACGTTCTAAAATTGAAACCTAGCTAGATCAATTAATAATTGGCTTAAGGTGGCGATACCAGAATTTCATCTAAAACGTTTGTTTTCGTAACCGTTTTACTCGGCATTCATAATAAAACCAGATAAATAAAATATTCGTCGTAATCTGTGTGATACGAAAATAAATGATGCCTTCTTCTCAGAATATTCATAACGTTCGTAAATATAAAGGAAATAAATATTAAATCTCATGCAAATAGCATCAAGTTGTATTTTTGTAACCATTTCGTTCGATCATTTTATATCAAAACACTGTGAAAGTTATTTTATATACGCATATTTACTAGACGAATGATATCTTCAGCTTATTTTATTTTATTTGAGGCGCGTTTTCACGAAATTTGAATAAAACCATTAAAAATCAAAGATCGCCACGCGCAACCTAGCGTAACCGCCACGATGTAATTCACGCAATATACACCTTTACGTGCAAAAGTGTAAGGGGGATAATTGGCTGTGGTTAAAAAAGGTGCTCGCATTGACGTATACCTGCCCTTTAAAAAAAATCTCATACCAGTCTGCAGCCTAGTCCCAACAACAAGCCGCCTAAAGTTCGTAGCCAAGTGCGCGAGGAAGTCGCGGCGATGTATCTAATTACCTAACAAACTGAATTCTTGATCGCGCCGCAGCGTTGTTCCACTTTTGACTTCGTTAGTGTTCGTCTACACTAATACTGAACGCCGTCCAGGCAAAGTAAAACAATTCACTGATAAATATATGAATTCGGTGGAACAAAGTAAATTTCTTAGTTTTTCTATGTGACTGATAAATCGAGAATAAAATTATATAATTATTCTATTACTTTCCTGATCTCGATACATTGGTATATAATACCTTTTAGTAGGTTTACATTATAGTAGGATATTTTACCCGTTGGCTTAGCTGGGTGAGCGTTGGCCTTCTAATCAAGGGTATCGGGTTCGATTCCCGGCAGGAACACTAGTTTTTCCCCTAAGAAAAAATATGTTTCTGGTTCTGGTTGCGATTGCGTGTGTGATATGAATGTTTCCGGCACCTACGACACTAATCTTTTTACGTAGTGTTGGGCTTTGAGTGAATGTTTTATGTTTATTAATTATTTTTTTAGATTGAACGATTGCTACCTTTACACTATGAAATAGTTGTGAACATGACTTTTTTCATAAACAATAAAGGAAGAGATCGTACTAGTCTTCAAATTTGGTGTGGGTCTGTGAGTGTGAAACCGTTTGCTATGTGTATTATATTTAAACTAGCTTTTGCCCGCGGCTTCGCTCGCGTTAAGAAGTATCATTTTAAAATTGACAAAGTTTCATACAAACTTTCATCCCCTATTTTTTCCCCTTGGGGGTAGAATTAATCAAAATCCTTTCATAACATCTACCTGCATGCCAAATTTCAGCCCGATCCGACCAGTGGTTTGGGCTGTGCGTTGATAGATCACTATGTCAGTCAGTCAGTCACCTTTGAGTTATATATATTTATATATATAGATATAGATAGATAGAAGAAAGAAAAGATATTACATTGAGAAATATACAAACACGGAAACAATTGCTCTTAAAAAAACAGCAGTACTCACCTATATTCCAGCAGTTTCCATTGTACAGTTAAGTGGCCTACGTGCCCTCTTCAAGTATTTTCCCGGTACTGTGACCTAAGTGCGAGATAGTGAGTGGAAAGTTTGTCTGCGAGTAAACTTCTCTTTTATTGTGTTATCTCGCGTAGGCGACCTTCCGGATGCGGCGCAAAATGGCGACCCCGGGCCGTTCGCCAACCCGCTACTCATAGTCATTTGACCTTATTTACACTACAGAAACAGGATCTGCCTTCGAGCAAGTATACAATATTCAGTGTATTTTTTAACCAGAGAACTTGTCAAGACGAATCAAACGAGCCCAAAGTCGTTGGGTTTATCTTGTTTAGTTCGAAAGTTCCTATGGCCATCTTCCGTCTCCAACATCAGACCAGTTCGTATTATAGTATTGTATTGTAACCGTAGATACATTAAGTACACCAAATTTGAGTCCAATCTGATATTAGGAAGAAGGCCTAATGTAGCTGACAAGATTTGACTACAGACGGCACATAGACAACGGAGCAGATTTAACTTAATAAAGGCGTATAAAAACACTCGTTTTTATTTAATATGACTTGTGTTGGAAACATTCTTAACACACAATCACCAGCAGCAAATAATTATGATTGTCAAAACTCCTTACGAGTGCGTTTAACCAACTTTTCAGACAATTTAAAATGCAATATAAACCGTGTCTGACATAGTTCAATTTCGAAGTTATTTTTGTTGCTGTACCAAATAAAGTGAGTGGATTTTAACGCCCGCCATCCTTCGCTAATTCGAGAATAACACGCCATTTTTAAAGTTAAATAATTCGCAGAAGCTCAGAACTTCGCCCAACACCAGTACCTACCTAAAGTTTGCGTGCGAGTAATGGACTTTTATATTTCGCAGATAATAACTGTTCAGCGTTTCTTTGTAGGTTAAAAAGGGCACTGTCCATTGTTCCCACCGTGAGGAGTAATCCCGGATAATAAAACGGTTATTACCAAGGAAAACTGTTAGCGCCTGGCGCGTACACAATAGCACTACGTTTCACGCCTTCGTCGTTTTGCGTTTACAAAGTCAGCAGGCGCTTATTGTTTCAGAATGTACGCTGCGCATCACCTCGGATTTCATTGATTTCACGGCCATTTGCGTTTAACGATTTTCATTTCTATGTCCAAGTTAAAAATCATAGTAAAATGCACACGTTCACGATCGTAAAGGCTGGAGACGTCACGAAGGCGTCGAAAGGATTCATATATTGCAAATACCTACTATTTTGTAGAGTTCAGTATGATGTGGCATTAAATTAAACTGTTAGGGATGATTCAGTGTCTTTCGGTTATTTACCTAACATTAGTTGACTAGGCGGCTTTACTGTCATGTGCTACAAGCGAAGAGTGTGAGTGACTGTCATGTGCCACAACGGAATTTAACAATTATATATTTATCTTTAACTTTGAAATAAAGTTTAAATTAAAGATGCTACTCCTACCGATGCTGCTACTGACAGCTACAGTAATGTGTAGTCGGAAGAGAGAGCAGGAGACTGAGACGGAGGCTGTGACCGGGATAGAGATGGACTACGCGGAGCTGGCGGGACAAGCAGAGATGTACAAGAACGACGTGCTGAGCTTTTTGAACAAGACTGACGTAAAAGAGAAATATAAGGAGCTGTACCAGTGCCTACTTGATAAATTACTTAGTGGGTGTAAATTCATTCGTTGTTTTATTATCCACAAATTTGCTTCTCGAGAATAGGCTCAGCGCAGCATAGCAGATCATTAAAATGTATGGAATGGTGGCAAGTTTTATGGTGGAAAAGATTGGTGAATAAAGAAATTATAAGAACATCTTTGGGGCCCATGTGAATAAACAATTTTGTCTATATTCTATGTTCAAACGATTTAAAAAAAGGAGGTTCTCAATTTTTTTTTTATGTATGTTATGCGATAATTCCGCCAATTATGAATCGATTTAGATGTTTTTTTTAAACTTAAACATAAGCGTTGAAGGCAGTTTTTTTAAGCTCAGCTCGCGTTTCATTATATATTAGTTAGGTATATTCATTCCACTTCATTAATAGTTATAATGAGTACTTAACAAACGATACAACATGTTTGATCCTTATAAAAATGTTTATCATAAAGTTGGTAGTAAGAATCACACTCAAAATAATATTATAAATCCGAAACTTTGTGTGTAAGTATGTTTGTTTTCTCTTCAAGCTGTAACGGCTGAACGGATTAGCATGAAATTTGGCATAATGTATATGGCTTATACCTTTACACATAGGTTGTAATGTACCTATATTTTGAGTGCGCTTGTAACGGTAACGAAACATCGAGCTCTCAATCAAAACCAAAATGTACAGGGTATATATCTCGAATCAAACATAAATACCAGACAGAATTCTTTTTATAAATGTACCAACTCATATAATAATATGTTTCATAAAACTAAACCAAGATATATATTTTCATAACTTAATTTTAATTTTCAGAGAATGTGACAAGTAACCGGAAAACAGGTAACTACCATAGTAGAATATATTTCTACTATGTAACTACTCATAACTTGATAAAAACTCACGCACATTTTGAACTACTAAATTAAAATTAAAACGGGAATTAGCGTGACTTACGCGATTAAGCTCAAGCTAATTCCCGTTTTAATTTTAATTTAATAGGTAACTACTCATAATATTCCAAAGACACATTCGCAAAGTTTTAATATCTAACATACACATAAACATAAACGCGTTCACACTCACAGACTTACATTAAGTTCGATGACTTGTGGCGTGGGTGCCGGACACAATCACAAACATTCTCATCACACACAACCAGAATCAAAAACACAAATTTGCCTTAGGGAAAAAACTTTTGTTCCTGCCGGGAATCGAACCCTAGCTTTTTAACTGCCCGTTGGCTTAGTTGCACGTTCGCATAACACAAGTTTAACTAATCAATCACAAGTTTAAATGAAGTCTTGAACCAGCCTTTACTCTCAGGCACCTCAACTAGGAGGATAGTGGCAGGGCAGAACACGTCCATATCTGCGGTGCCGTGGCAGATGTCCCTGCGAGAAAAGAGCTACCCCATCTGTGGAGGGTCTGTGGTCACCGACCTGTGGGGGCTGACCGCTGCACATTGCCTTTTGAGGTCAGTTTAATCTATTTATTTTTATTTATTAAGATTTTGTAAAATGAGACACGACATTTGCCTGATGGTAAGTCCTATGCATGCTTATAAATATATAACACGTATAGCAGTATGGACTTGCAACCCGCCTGCTATTCGCTTGTTCGGCCAGTGCACCACGTTGCATGTATTCGTTGGATATCTGATACTATAATAGTTTATCCGCAACATGGGTTACGCAGTAACTGTTACGTAATCTGTGACGTATCACTTTATGGGAGAATGCCGACAATATGAAAAATGCGAACTATTATAACTTTTCAGACTGATCGCTCTATGCCGGCTTTTTTTTAAAGAACTTGGTGTTGCGACGTGCGTAGCGGAACATCCTTCAATTAAATCGCACACTCCCTATACAGACACCCAGCAGACCACTTAAAAGTCGGTCCGTGTACACGTCCAATATCCGCACATTGTCGTCAACTCTTTTCCTCCACAAAACGGCATGAGGGCCGCAGTCGAATAAATTCGGCGCCGTCCATGTACGTCGTTTTTTACGGCCCTCCCCCTGCGAATTGCGTTCCCTTCGACAATTTCAATTTATCCTCGGGTGGGTGTATTTTTTCCGATGCAAACCAGGGATCGGCCGACAAACACCGGTGTTCGTTCGAGCCGCTAGGTCTTCAGGGAGTTACGATTGCTTCGAACAATTTATAGGCGCTCCGGAAGCGGTACCTTGAACGTCGGAGCCTTGTTTCGATGTATCGCTGTATTAGAATGTAGTTTTGTCGCTCGCGTGAAATAGCGCTCGGGGATACGGTATTGGAAGACATATTGTCCTCGGAAAACGACAATATTACTGCTGTGAAAACGGTGAAAATAGGCGCTGCCTGTTATATGGATATTGTTTCTTAAATGTGAAAATAGCTACGATAGAAGCAGCTAGCACAGGTATATCTGTTTTGGATGGATCACCTTTTTACCCGACTGCGCGACGCAAAGGAGTTAAAGGATTTATCAGGTTAAGTATGTATGTTTGTTTCTTTGTGGCACTCTAGAGACCAAACGCGTAAACCGATTTTGTTGATACTTACGTCGATCGATTTGTGCAAGTGCACAATGAAGACAAATCGATAGTGTCACTTGACACTAATAACATGACATTAGTCAAAATTTAACATGGCGACCGCCGCTTTTGCGAAATTATAAATAATGGAAATCAACAAACTATGTCGATATATCATTGAATAGGTATTTGAAAACCATCTTTAGGTTTCTTTGTATGACCATTTAAGATCTTTAGCGAATCAAAGTTGGTTAGGAACCATTTTCATTTAAAACTTTCAATACTTATAATAAAGGTTTGATAAAGTTCGTACAGGTAGGTAGTAATAATTATATCTAACAAAAGAGTGTCAAATAAAAAAGTTCACATTTCCCGCTGCCGGGTTTTTTTTAATTTTGAGTATATTGACATGTATTATGATTATCGCTGGCGAAGCTGCGGCGTGTTGCTAGTGTCAAATATACAAAGTACTTACTGTCGTTGTAAGCCCGACGTACAATCGGGGGTCGCAATTTCGAATCGTACAACCAGCTTGAGGTTTTTTTTATTCAAGATTGGCAAAGTTTTGACCACAATCAATTTTGAGCTTGCAGTGAAGGTAACATTGTGATGATATTCATGGAGGTAGGGCATTTTTTCGTGCTTGCATGGGTATTCATGTGATTCAACCATCCTGCTGGTCGGTTCGCTGCTTGCCCCCTTTCTGATTTTGTCTATTATTCTAGCCATTCATACAAATTGTGGATCTTTTACCAATAACACAATAGTTATGAATGGACTCATGAATGAAATTGATTGACCTCAACTCACATTCTTCACACGTCGGACATCATCACCGTGCGAATGTTGAGGCAATCCAGCTCCTCGACATAAACTTAGTGAGAAGGCTCAAGAGAACTATACCTTTTGAGTTAGTGACTTAGTGTAGTGTTGGGACAGTGTAATATAGTGAGCGTTTAACTATTAACAAATAACACAATATCAAAGTGTCTCCTTTAATATCTTTATATCCTCTATTATAGTCAATAAGAAAAGTGTTAATGGACAGATTAATTGTGTACTATATGTAAAACAAACAAACAAACAAACAAACAAACGCATTCACACTCACAGCCCCACACTAAGTTCAAAGACTTGTATCGTGGGTGCCGGAAACATTCACATCACACACACATTACACCCAGAACCAGAAGCACAAATATCCCTTGGGAAGGAACTCGTGCTCCTGCCGGGAATCGAAACCAGGACCCACGGCGCATAGGGCGGACACCTGTCCACTGCGCCAACTTGATCGTCATCAAAGTGTCTCCTTTAATATCAATAGTCAATAAGAAACGTTATAATGGACACATAAATTGTATACTACTATATGTACTTAACAGTTTACTAATAAGTTATTTAATTTTGACCTAAACTGCTTTAGTGTCATTAACAAAAAATAGGGTATGTCGTAACACGATAGGAGTGAAACTTTTGTATTACAGGGAAACATTTAAATTCTTCACCACATTGTTACCCCCACCACTTTTCGTCACACAAAATGGTCGCAGATCAGAATTTGTAAGCCCTCCCATAAAAAGTTTTACTTATACAAACACATAGTTATTGCAGTTTTTGAATGTCAGATTGGTAAGCATTTGGCTGCTATCTCACCTGATAGAAAGTGTTGCTGCGGCCGAAGATGTAGCATACAGTAGTTTCATTGCGCCCCCAACTATGCAAGTATGTAGAGTCAGTACCTTGGGTGTCCTACAATATACGTTTACAAACATCGTCTCGACGTTTGTGTTTCGAAATATTTAAATAGTTACAGTATGCAATAGCTTTATGCATAGCCGACTGTTCCGTTAGTAAAAAAGTTATAGATGTTCATTATTATTACATAATCTATAATATTCAGAAACTTTTTAGAAGAATTAGTACCTAATTCGTAACTGTTTCTGAATATCAGATTGCTGCTATCATTATTGCTAATTAGAAACTAAGCGCACGTTTTAATTAGAACTAATGCGAAGGCCGGGCAGGTGTTTCGTAAATGGTTTTCGTTGTTGCAATAAAATCGTAGAGAATTGTAGAAATTGTTCCTAAATGCAACTGTTGTTCGAAAGGCTGCTTTTAATCGTGACTCGTGACTCCATTTTATATCACTACCACCTAACCCATAATACACAGAGGTTAGCTGGAATAAAATGCTAGTTAGCATTAAGTTCACCTATGTAGTTTTATCTCATCCAATAAATATTTTCTATCTTTTTAACTAAAGAACAAAACATGTATGCATTGTGCAAAGATTAAACTACAATGCTAGATATAAACTATACAGTTTTTTCACCGTGCCGCTTACTTTGTGTGGATTTGGCGTAACAATAGGTTCACCTTTACTCACCCCGCTAGCCAATATATGCTTAAAAATTTAGAATTTGATCAAAAACATGGTAAATAATGAACTGCGTTTGTTTCTTTATTTTCACATATATTATAATGACATTATTTTTATATTTCATGGACATAATTATATTGATGACATTTTGATCAATTGTGTTCAGAAATAAGTACTTAAATATGTTTTAAACAAGCATCTATTTACTTGTTACTTAATACTAAAAACCTGAACCGCATGTTTTATGTCAAGACATTTTAACCAAAGATATAATTCTGATAATCTAAATCAGAATTATATCTTTGGTTAAAATGTAGGTTAGTAAGATAGAAGCGGTTAATATAGTACCAGATACACAATAAGGAGCACCTATTTATGACCCATGCCAGTCAACCTCTTGAGGCTATCATACAATACAATACAAAACTCTTTATTGTATAACCAGTTAACAAAGTGTACAACTAAAAAATTTTTAGGAATTATAGATTTTTTTGTGGTAATATAATCGGCGGTCTTATCGCGTATAGAAATTTCTTCCAGACATACCTACATCATATTTGTTATTTTGTTTTTAATTAAGGTACTTCTTCCCGATGACACTGGCTATGGCAGACATCAGGTCTGGTCAGGCTTTGTAACCTGCAGAAAACATTTTATTCTGTAAATATAATTTTTTTCAGGGCCAAAGCTAGCGACCTCAGTATCCGACTCGGCTCGTCTTGGAAGACTCACGGAGGGGAGATGTACGATGTGAAGGAGAGTTTTGTACACCCTCGGTACACCAGCAAGACCAAGGTAGAGATACATCAAGCTTCTGCTTCCAAACCCCTCCAGCAAAACTTTATAGATTAGGATTAATAAGACGATAGGTTTTTTTTAACTTTCGCGAACTTCAATTATGTTTATATGAGAAAACCGACTCTTTTATTTTCGCGCTTTTATTTTCAAAATAGCATTTTTTTGAGTAACTTCGACGTTTCGACAGGGTTGCACCGGCCATGGTCACGAGAGATTCGCGGCATCCACCACGGGTTATAGCATACCGGTACTCTAACCGCTGAGCTATCCAAGACCCGCTCCAAGCGATGAATTAATCCTATCCTCATTCTTCGTCTTAGGGAATATGTGACGCCATCTACCGGTAAAGCCTGGTACTACTATCGCAAACGTATTGTTGCAATTAGCTACAAGTTGTGTTGATAATGTAAACTCAAAACAATTGATATTTAAAAACTACTGCTATAATTCTGCCTATTAAAACAATAACAGAAAACTCAAGTTGTATGTCTTTCCTTTTTCTATTCTTCTTTGTAGAAGATGAACGACGTCGGGCTCGTGAAGCTGTACAGCCCACTGCGGTTCTCAGCCACCATTCTGCCCATCAGGATCGTCGCCAAGGCCACCAAGCTGCAAGCTAACGAGCCAGCTATCGTCTCAGGTTGGGGGAAGCTCAAGGTATGTTCAAATCGGTAATAAAACGGGCATTAATTAAGAAAGTTTACTATAAAACGATTGACTACATTAATGACAAGGATGCATGGAGGCAAACTGCACAAGATTTTTGATTTTATGATGCAATTTCCACATTATTCTCTGCCTTTTATTGCCTAGTGGCTCAAATACTCGAAAGAGGGCAAAGATCCACAATTTTTATGAATGGTCAGAATAAAAATGGGGGCAAGCAGCGGAAAGACCGAGATGACACGAACTGATGTACTTACTATATTGTAATAAACAAGAAAAAACTTTCGAAAAAAGGAGTAGCCTCTCAATTTGAATGAATATTAATTTTCTTTCTGTTTCTGGGGTCTGAGTACGTTATGTCATAGGCATTAACGACACAATTATTATGTAAGCATGCTTCATCTTCGGCCGCATCATCACTTTCCATCAGGTGAGATAGCGGCCACATGCTTACCTATCTGGCATAAAAAAAAAAAAAAAAAATTCTAAATAATACAATAACAAATGAAACAAGAGTATAGGCACCAATGAATAAAGATCCACGGGCACTGAGATAGCTCTATCAAATCTCTACATTGTAGAGCACGTCAACTGTACATTGTTTTGTCTGTGAATCTTTTGAAATTTCGATAAATTACAAATAATAATATTATCTAAACGTTACTATCAGGAAGGAGGCCCCAGCGCGGTATACTTGCAGTCCTCAACCATTAAGACCATAGCGATGAAGCTCTGCAAACGTTCTGGCCTCGACAGAAAGGCTATTGATCCTCCATCCATGTTCTGTGCTGGGTCATTCACGCATTCCTCACCTGACGCTTGCCAGGTACGTTTGGTATTTTTTTCTTTGACACTTTTTGAAACCTCATCACTTCCATCATTATTTGTATAGATTGAATGGAACTGACTAAAAATATTATGACAATGGTGCAAACTTAGATTGAATGGGTTCTCATTGGTTTACGTAACCAGATATATTTTTGACCATTACATTACATTGGTACATGGTTAGCACGCTAGGCCCCCCAATTGGACTAGCTATCAAAAATAGCTAGCCAGAAGACCATTTAGAGATTGGCGACATATTTTTCTACTTGGAGGTGGGTCACTAGGACTACCTTCGGTAGCTATCTTATGAAGCGTTAAGGAGTACCCTAACGTTTTCCCGTAATCACGAATATGTTCTTTTGGAGCTTTTAAATAAGGTGGCATCTCGCATGACACATGTGAGCGCATCATATAATCCATGATATCAGTCCATTTTAGACAAAGATTATAAAAATCTGATTATTGTCTATGACCTTGGACACCGAGATAAGAGATAGATGCCAGTTTGTTACAAAAGTTTGAATTTCTTAAACGGCTATTTGAATAGAATGTTTTGACAATAAAACTCTATGAAAGATGAACCTCTTTGCTTCATATAAATTGAAACCAATTGCAACATGGATAGGTAAAAGGGGCGGATTGAACTCATTTCCGCATATTTTAATCATCAGTAAGATACATTTTCTTTCACACAAGTTGCACCAACACTAGACTATAGTATAGTAACAATATTTCAGGGGGACAGCGGGGGACCCATCGTCCACGAAGGAGTCCTGATTGGCGTAGTTTCCTGGGGGCTGGGGTGCGCGCGGGGGAACTTCCCCGGGGTCTACACACGATTATCTAACGAGGTCATTTGGGAGTGGGTCAATCGTCACATCTCGCAGAAGACCAAGGGCAACGATAGCAAATTGTGGAAACCTTAAACTAGATTACCTAAATTATCCAGTAGGTCTATTCTGGTCGTCAAAATACGATTGTTCGAATTGATGCGACGTCGAAACGACAGTCGATTGGTTGAAATTTCAGTTGATTCGATGTTCATAACAAAAGAAAATCGTTAGATTTCGACGTCGATGTGACGCCCGGAATAGACCCCCTGGATCGTCGTTTCGAAGGGCTTGATTCCGTTGAAGGTAGGTTGCCTGGCCACCGCCAGCGGTAGCGTTCGTACTTTTAAGGGGGGCTCAAGCGCCTTAACCCTCCTCCCTCCCCTCCTGGATCCGCTACTAGCCTACTATCTAAACTGCTAGCACTGATACTCGAATTTGATGACGTGAATATTTTTTTAGAGATAACAATAATTAAAACTTTCACTTCTGCAATGGAGTTTGTGTTTAACATATAATTTAAAGGAAAAAAAATTAAACTGAAGCCATGCATACATTTAACTAATTATGATACTGTATTTAAACATCCTAAACATAAAAATTATAATACATTTGTATAAGAATTTTAAGTGTCTGTTTCAAGTAATTTTAGCATTGTAGATAATTTTAGATCGTTTTTACATAATTATTAAGATATATGTAAATGCGTTTAATTGTTATGACAGAATAAAGATATTTAAAACACAAAAAATAAACGATATAACATTTTAGTCTTTTTTACCCGATTAAAGTATAAATAAAGGTGACGTTGTGATTTTGCAACTTATGTATGTAACAAATTAATGTATGTTTCCCTCACAGCGCTCCATTTAACTGATGTGAATTTTTGGATTGTAATTTCGAAACATTGGTTTTTTTTGGTAAGCTCCACTTTCAAGCTGGTGAAAAAAAAATTACAATATTTACTCGTAACCCAGTTGGCGCAGTAGGCAAGTCGCTGTCCTCTGCCCCAAGGGTCCTGGGTTGGATTCCTGGCAGGAAAACAATTTTCCTTACCAAGGGACTTGAAGTTCTGTGTGTAATTGTGTATGGCACCCACGATACAAGTCCGTGTGAAAGCGTAAAAAAGTATATAATATGTCAAAAATTACGATAAATTATGAATGCTAAAAACAACTCAGTGCCCCTGTAGTGGAGTGAGCACTCAACATGATTGTGCCTATTTCAACTCATTCACTCACAGCCCCACTCAAAGTTCGAAGACTTTATGGGGCTGTAAGTGTAAAACGTTTATTTAAGACGCAGATATACCTCAATCCGAGCACCATTTTTTTTTTACTACAGTACCCTTACGCTTTTGCACATAAAGGTGCATATTGCGTAAAATATATCGTGGCGGTTCATGCACTGCAATCCTTGATTTTTTATGGTTTTATTCAATGTTTACGAAAAGGTGCCCCAAAAAAAAACTGAAGACATCATCTGTCTAGTAAACGGAACGAAATGGTTACAAAAATACCAATTGATAATATTTGCATGAGATTTGATATATTTTCCTTTATATTTAAGAAAAATATTAATATTCTAAGAAGAAAGCATCATTTATCATTTCACACAAATTATGTCAATTTTTTTGTTTATCTGGTTTTACTATGAATGCCGAGTAAAACGGTTACAAAGTCATACGTTTTAGGAGACGTTTTGGTATCACCCCCTTAACTCATAATCGTAATCCATGGAAACTTGTTGCCTGGGAGTTTTAGGTAGGTAGTTTTGTCGGGTATGTGTAACAAACAAACAAATACACAAACTTTCGCATTTATTACATAAATATTAAGTAGTTCGGAATGTAAACAGGATTCACTCCAGCCTGAGTTTCCCGTTTCCAGCCACCCGCTATTAAATTCAAATAATTCATACATAAATTTTACAGGACACAGAATAAAATAAATGAACATCGCAAGATAATGTATTTAATTTATTTAATTAATATATTATTTTTTCAGTCACAAATTAAGTTGAAATATATAAATTTAACTTAATTATAACTCTTAAACGGTGAAAGTATTCAAAACTTGACAAAGGTTTTATATATGTGCTGTTTGGGGTTGAAACCCTGACCTATGGGGACCGGTTTTAAATTTTCACATATTTGTTTCAAGAGGCTGATTGAGTCGGCACGTGACCAAAATGCTGGTTTGTATTTAGGGCACAGGATAAGCCTTGCTATAAAGCGTGGTAATGCAGCATTTTGGGCACTTTGCCGAACATTAGAGATCTATTAAAGTTTTCGTTAGTTTGACACATTATAGTTTATATAAAGTGAGCGCCGTGACCTTCAGTCGTGAACTCGCCTGATGATGGGGATCGGACATCCCTGAAACCTAGGTCGCAAGAGTCGACCTGAAATCGTGAGTCAAGCCGTTTCATTTATATAAAGTATAATTAAAGATCTAAACCGTGACCATTTTCTTCTTTTTATAACTGAAATAATTATTTTTTAAAACTGAAACTTGTTAAATAAATACCTTAATGATGATACTTTATAATATTATAACTGATTTATTTGTATAACTTAATTATTGGTAAATTAATATTCTCTTAAAATGATAAATGGTTGATAAAGATGATAATTTAGCCTTCAGCATCCCTTCCTTGATTCTAAATTAAGTCTAAATGATATTTCCCTTACGAATACTTAAACCATAAAGAAAGCACATAAAAGAACGAACGAGATTTTAATCAATAGTCTATAGCATGATGGGAACGCGACCCACTGGGCTTGAGCACTTGAGCTACCAATAAGCTCGATGCCTTGTAGGTTAAAAAGTTGTAACTTAGGTATTTTATTTATAGATGTTTAGTTTTAGGAAATATAGGCAATGGGCCCGTAAGTAGATAGATAACTTCATATCCGAGATAAACAAAACAATCTGATTTATGTTTTTTTTACGTTATTGAGTGACGAGACTAGCAAGTCCCTCGCCTGATGGTAAGCGTCACGCTTGCCCATCATTACAGTTACGATGTAAAAAATAACAATAAATGTATGCAAAAAAATAGCCCAGTGGGGTTTCCAGTGTCCACTGGAGTACCACTCTACATGGTTATATCTGTTTCAAAGTTCACGTATTGTTATGGAATTTAATTGGTCTAATATTTATGAATACTGTTTACTGAAACTCAATAATACAATTACTACCTACCTATATAACAATCACATATTACAGAAAAGTATAAAACAACAAGGGCCTTTTGTTACAAATTTCGAGGCTTTCTACTAAACTTAATAATGTTATTAAAACGTGAAGATATGGAACGTCAATTAAACAAATCTATACATATAAAACATAGCCGGGTTTAATACAACACTTAAAACTCGAGAACGGGTGGACTGATTTTAATGATTTTTGATTTGTTGAATTTATCTCCGCCCCGAATAGCAGGACAACTATTAAAATATCGGAAAAATTTATGAAAAAAAAAAATTCTCTTATATTTAAAGGAAATTGTAAGGAAATCGGATTTTGATAATATTTCGAAAATTTACGCGGGCGAAGCAACGGGGAACAACCATATTCTATCTATACCATGCAATGTGTGTTTAATTCTCGAGCTATTTGTGTTGTATAAGCACAGGAAAGCATTATTGCTGCTTATTTACAAAAAAATACGCAAGCGTTTACCGTGCGTCACTACTAGTTCAATTGTGTGCGTTGCACCTAGGCACCTAATGTATTCGCCTTAGGAGCTGGTCACATATCTTCCCATCTTCAATAATATCATCGGTTGTCAATTGTGATAGCATTGTTTTTATACATTCATATTACTATCATCTATCCTTATATACTAAATACACTGTTCACATAATTAGTACCTACTTATACTGGACTAAATACATAGATAATACACATTATACAGATTGTGCTTGTTTAGCCTTGGTGCTTCACTTGTGCATACATTGTAAAATTTGTTACGGTAAATTATAAAAGTAATTAAATAAAAAAATATGAATTGTTCTAGAAAATATCGACAACAACACGCGAATAAAAACGATTTGGTAAACTGAACACTATCCCTGAAATAGATCCAGTTGAGGCCGTGGTAACCGGGAGCTCATTCTATTTTCAAAAATTTTGCAGAGCGCCTGTTTGAGACGACGCGTGATCAAAGTTCTACTTATTTAGCTCAACGTATTAGCATTTCAATTTAGAGAGGTCATACCGACAGCGATGGGAACGCTTCCCACTGGTAGTGAAACTTAGGTCTAAGCTGTATAGATGTATGTCAATTGACCTGTAGATAGAAAAGTTGGAATAAAAGGAAAAACAGTAAATACATAGATAGAAGTTGTTTCTAGATAATAAGCCTTTAAACGTTATTTAGATATGTTGATTACAGGGTTATTTTTAAAATGCCAGAAAGCTGTCAGACCCTGATTCTTCTAAGCTTTAGCTAATTTAATTCTACGAATTTCTTGTGAATGCTATCTTTTCCGTAATAAATAAGAAATGTATTTACAATCTATAATAGTTTAAACTACACTGTCCCGTCAAGAATGGCATCGCCACGGCCGACCGTGCCTTTTAATATGCACGTTGCACGCCTAACGCCAGATGACACATGACACCTTAGACTTAACAGAGAAAATGTATAATATAATTTTAAAATTTATTTGAAAAATCATTAAACAAAATTCGCAATAGCCGTGCTACGAAAGACGTTGGTCTCAATGGTTAGAATGATGTCCCAAGACGTTTCTGGTATGAGACAAATTACCGTCAGGCAAGTCACCTAAGCAAAACTGCGATCGATGATGTAGCATGCTTACCTAATACGTATACCAGTTCACTATTGACTAGAAGACACCTACGTTGTATATATCAGGAAACGAGGAATCCTACTAATATTATAAATCCGAAAGTTTGTGTGTAAGTATTTTTGTTCCCTCTTTACGCTTTAACGGCTGAACGGATTTGGATGAAATTTGGAATGTACATAGATTATACCTAGGATTAACACATAGGTTACTTTTTAACTTGATAATAGCGGGCGAAGCCGCGGGGCACGGCTAGAGCAAGATATAACATTACTTTGTAAATTCCGTAATAAGTGTTGTGACAGATCACTTGTTTCGTATCGTAAGTACCTATGAGTATTCATTGTCTGGTCGTTTAAAATCTCACACGCCAACTGCACTCATGGACGTTTATATAGGAAAGTACTTAATTAAAAGTTTTATTTATATTTACACTTTTAAAGCACGTGATCCAAAATAACACAGGCCTACATTTTTTTTTCATGAAAAAGTGTTTCAATTCTGTTAGGTGTATTATAGTAATTGGGGTATGCTGATCACTAATCTGTGCTCAGTTTTTTTCCAGCACGTCAGGTTTTCAAGAAAAGTGTGTAAATAGATTTGTTTAAATTTTCATATAAACTACCATAAGTACTGAGTGAATATTTATTTAAAAAAATTTACACATTGAAAGATGCATCGCAATTGAGTTATAATGTGTACATTACACAAGCATTGGTTTTTTTAAATGAAATCCGTTTCTTTTTCCCCGAAAACTACGTTTTGTTGTTTTCTTTTTGTGTACTTTATTCGGTGAGTCCCTCTTCAATGTCCAGCAGTAGTCTGCCATCATTCTCACATCCCATCTTCCTTGATAACGTCTCTCCATCTCCTTTATATCTTGTTGAAATCTCTCTCCTTGTTCCTCACTGACGTCCCCAAGATTTTCAGGAAAGTATTCCACGTGAGAATCAAGAAAATGCAGTTTAACACTCATATTGCATCCCAGTTTTTTATAATTCTCAACCATGTTGACTACAATTTCTATGTAGTCTGGAGACTTGTTGTTTCCCAGGAAACCGTCTATGACCTTTACGAAAAAACTCCATGCTGCAGATTCATCCTCGGTCATCGTATTTTGGAACAATCTGTCGAATTTTAAGTTACGAATTTGAGGACCTACAAAAATTCCTTCCTTCAGTTTCGCTTCTGAAAGTGCAAGAAATTTTTGCACAGGTAACAGTCACCTTCTTTTCAAATCTTTGACAAACTGATTCATCAGTCCCAACTTGATGTGAAGAGGAGGCAAAAGAACTAATTTTGGATCAACTAATGCATCACGTTGCATATTTTTGTGTCCAGGTACGAGTTGGTCTCTGGCTGGCCATTATTTCTTCACGTAATGTAGATTTCGTACTCGACTGTCCCACTTACACAAGAAACACGGATACTTTGTGAATCCGGACTGCTGTGCTGACCCAATAGCATGCATATTATTTTGAGAATTTATTATTTGGAATTTCCAACGAGATGCTATTTCGCCCTCATATAAAAAAAATCTCACACGTCTTTTTTAATTTCTGAAAAATCCTGATGTGACTGACTCAAACCGAATACATATTCGGAATCAGCGTACCCGAATTAGTTAAGAACAATCGTCAAAGTCAAAACACCAAAAATAATGTCGGCCTGTGTAATTTGACGCAAGCAAAGCTTAAAAAATCGACTTCACCGCTTATATTTTGGTTTTGGTTTGATCTATTGTGATAACATTCATATGGGACTACCTCTGAAGTATAATCTACCAAACAAAAAAAACATTAACATCGATTCATAATTGGAGGAATTATCGCTTAACATTCATACAAAAAAACACCAAACAGTCGAATGGAGAACCTCCTTATTTGAAGTCAGTTGATAAGGAAGCTCAAAAGCGTCTTTTGTGTTGAACTTATTTATAATTTCACCTTTTTTATTTACTGAACGTTTGTCCACTTTTTCATCTGATGGTAAGTGATGATGTTATCAAGGATTGTGAATAAGCTAGGCCTAGAATCGTTTTATTATTATTGTAAAAAACTTTGTCAACATTTACATTCAGATATTAACAATATTTGTTTGATTTTTAATTTAATAAAAAATTGGTTTACAAATCACCAAATAGTAGACGAGTTTACTATCTACTCTATAATATCTGTGATGTAAAACCTACACTTGACCAAACTAATTTACCTATATTCTTATAAAACATGAGGTACCCCTTATTTACGTTAAAATCATCCAATTACATCATCCACTCTCCAGATTCTCCCTTAATCATAATAGTTAACCATATAATTATCTAATTAAGCCAATTTAGAAACATAGCGCGATTTTAAGTTCTTAAATTTGAGTTGGCATTGATGTACCAGAAGGAAAAATAGTAAGCATTTTGTAAAGCGTTGACTAAACGACGAATTTGTTCAGCCGCGGCCGAGTGTTGTGTGTTACCCATCGATTTTGCAATTCAGACGGTAGAGATCTGTCTATTTATTTTAGCATAATTAAACGCAAGCAAAGCTTAAAAAACCGACTTCACCGCCTTATTTTCGGAACCTTGAACAGATTTAATGTATTGCACACGCATTATTGACGATAACTCAAAAACTAGAAATCAGATCTTGTTTAAATTTCAACGGAACTACATGAAAAGCACCAGCTTTTAAATAAAAAAATAATCATCAAAATCGGTTCATAACAAAAGAAGTTATGATGTAACTTTTGAAGTCGGTAAAAAACGAGAACATCGTCAATGTAGTCCACAGAATACGCATTATTGACGATATCTCAAGAACGACTGATCAAATCTTGATCAAATTTAAATGGGACCAATTGGGAAGAAACATCTTTAAAACTAAAAAAACGAAATCGGTTCACGTGGAAAGAAGTTATAAGGTAACACACATAAAAAAAAAAAGACGTGTGGCACTCGGGGACTGCCGCGGTAAAGCTATTGCATAGCATTTTTTATTTTTCAGTTTCATTTTTCTTCACAAAAAGTTTCCGGTTTGAGATGCGAACTCCGTACCGATGCATACGATTCAGTATCCAGTACCAATCGGCTACCGAGTCTTCTAACTATAACTTCGAAATAAGCATATAGATCTTGACGTTTACTTTAAAAACGTAAACGTCAAAACCTATACGCTTATTTCGGTGTTATAGTTAGAAGACTCAGTAGCCGATTGGTATTGGATACTGAATCGAACGCAACTGTACGGAGTTCGCAACTCAACGTAACCGAAAACTTTTTGTGAATTCGTGGGGGGCGTTAGGTTTTTTCGTTACGGAATTTCTGGATTAGGTCTCCACGCTCAAGGCCCGCGATAGAAGCTATGCAATAGCTTAAAAAATACAATCGACTTGAGTACCTCCTCCTTGTTTGGGAAGTCGGTAAAAATGGCATCCATGATATGCTTTTGTTTAAAAAAGTGTGTGTACTTATGTAGGGACGTAAAAAGTTATACTTCTGTAGCAAAACAATTCTCACGAAAACTTGAGAGACAATTACCAACCAAGTTCAAGGCATTTAGGTTTCGGTGTGCGTGCGCATTGTAAACGTTCACTCTTATAATTTTTCCCAATCGCGCCAAAAGAAGCACAATTTAAAAGAATATTATCAACCATATATTATTATGTATTTGAGTTTAATTTAGTTTTATTATATTTTCTTGTAGTTATCGGGAAGAATGATTTTACGGTTCTCAAATCAAATTTCAATTCGCGTTGATGCCGTCTATACGCATATATATTATATTATATTATACAAGTACTGTTTCTAAAAATCTAAGGTATTGTATATTTTGTTTTATGATTTCGGTGACAATATTTATTAACATTAAATTTAACATACAATTTAAATACTTAGTCAAATCTCTTGCCTTCGAAACCGAAACCAACTTTTACAATCTAGCGCTTACCTAATTGTTAAATTTTCATTAATATCACAACAATAATAGAATTAAAAGCTATGATAACTCATTTTGATTCACAACACCACATTTATACGTACTCTATCACATTTGAAGCTATACACACTATCACATTTAGTTTAATCTAAAACAGTCTAGTTAAATTCAAGATCCATTCTATTAGCACTAACAATACTGTCCTTTTCTGACTTAATGTGATAAAGACAGAAATTAGTTTCATTTATGTCAGTCCACTTGTTTTCACGGGTTTTCTCAGGTGCCAAAGCACGTTAACAACTTTTAAGTATAACTGCACACTTTTTTACGGGTGCCAAAGCACAATTACGGCTCTTAGTTAGTACAGCACACTAGTTTTTTCGGGTGCCAAAGCACGATAATGACTTTTAGTTGGAACAGCACACTAGTTTTTTCGGGTGCCAAAGTACAATAGCGACTCTTATTTTTATTAGTACAGCACACTTGTTTTCACGGGTGCGAAAGCTCAAAGAAGACTCTGTATTCAAAGACCCCTTTTTTTTCACGGGTGCAAAAGCCCGATAATTCCGATTGTCAACTGAAGCAGCCTACTTCTTTCTCCTTCTTTTTTTGTTTGTCTCTTTCAAAACAGTCCACTAGTTGACACTGGTGTCAAAGCACCGAAAGCACCAGCGTAGCAAAGTATATCAGGCCGGCAATACCCATTGCGCGGCCTTGCGAGGCCTAGGTCTTCTTCTGCTGCGGTGGCCTTCTTAGTAAATGCAGGGGGTCCTTCCTGTACCTAGCGAACAGTTCTCTTTTGTAAGTCTCGAAATGTTTCCGGTTCTTTTCGTTCTGCTTCTCGCGCCAAAGTGGTCGGTTCCTGCGGGCCTGCAGGCCCCAGTGGATCGTGAAGATCGGAGAGAGCACCTTGAACTGGTACCCGATAAGGAACATTTCGTATACCTGGACAGAAGAAAAATATGCGTGAACATCTATAGAAAGTATTTATAATAATTGATAGCCTGGAATGAGAGTTTGCAATGTTTGAAACTCGTAGAATCAAAAATACATACATTATAATAATATTATCTAAGATCTATCTACCAATAACGAAGTAAATTAGTTCAGCTGTTTTAAATATATATTCAATTATGTATTTGTAATTCAAAAAGGAGATAACCTATTAAAAATAATTAAACGCAAACAAAGCTTAAAAAAACCAACTTCAACCGCTTTATCTTCGAAACCTTGATCAGATTTAATGTATTAAACACGCATTGTTGACGATTACTCAAAAACTAGGGATAAGATCTTGATAAAATTTTAATGGGACCAATTGGAAAGCAACATCTTTCAAACTAAAAAAAATCGAAATCGGTTCACGTGGAAAATAGTTATGTCGGCTTGAGTACCTCCTCCTTTTTTGTGAAGTCAGTAAAAATTTTAAGTATTCAATACCCATCATACAAAAACGGACTTACGCGAGCTCCGAACCACCTCGTGTCAGGAAGTCGCGCTTGACAGAGAGAAATGGCGTCTTCGGTGTCGGAGGCCAAGACTCATTGTGGGTCACTGCGCCAATGAGTAAGTAAGTAGTAAGCAAAACCCACCATATACGGCACTAATACGATGTAGTCCGTAAGTATTCTTTGAATAATAATATAATGTTAACATGTGCCTACATTCAGACGTTATTATTTAAATAAGCGCTTCATTTTAATTATATTATTATTTGTACCATTCTCTTTATCTTATTTGATTGTCTATGACGTATTATAATACCGTTTTAATAATAAAACCATGAATATTAAAATCATAAATAATCAAAATACAAATATTTATTTGAACGCTGTTTGCTAAGATGACGTATATACAATTGATTTTATTTATATAGCATTAGCCATGCTAGGCAGAACTATAGTGATAAATTTAGAAAGGAAAAATTATCGCTTGAGGCGGGATTTGAACCCGCGGCCATAGGGTCTCATGCCCTATTAACCCTATGGCCGCGGGTTCAAATCCCGCCTCAAGCGATAATTTTTCCTTTCTAAATTTATCACTATGACGTATATACAGTCATTGATTAGTAGTGTATAATCAACAACTAGGCACAGAATAATAATTGCCAAGCTTAAAAATACCGACTTCACCGTTTATATTTTGGTTTTGGCTTGAAAGAAAACATTTATATGGGATCACCTCTAAAGTATAATCCTAACAAAAAATAAGTGGCGGAATTATCGCGTAACAAAAAATATCCTTTTTTGAAATCGGTTGAAAAATATGATTTTTAAATACTTTCCAGTTAGTATGCAAAAAATATCAATTTTTTAGATTGAAAAAAAAACGTTTATTTACCCAGTTGTCGAATCTCTACCACCCCCTGCAGGATTGTACACTACTAACTAGTGATGGTATAATTATAATTATAGTTCTTATGTAAAAAGGTATAGTACGAAATATTGTTTATGATCATTTTCCATGCCAGTTTCAAATAAATACTCGTAAAAGTTTAGGTTACATGACTTATGCTCTAGAATCTAAAAGTTCAATAAACACTGCCTCAGCAGAGAAGAGTGGTAGTTTTCTCTACCCTATTTTTTTTTTTTTAACAATCGCTTTCACCCTCACAGCCCCACACTATTCAATGGGTTATGTCGTAGGTGCCGGAAACATTTACACCATACACACAACCATAACCAGAAACACAAATTTTCCTTGGAAAGAAAACTGAAGTAACAACCGGGAATCGAACCCGATATCCCTGCTTAGAAGGCAAACGCCACCCAACTAAGCCAACGAGCAGTTCGTAATTTGGCGTACAACTACTGTCAAGGTTTTACATTTATAAAACGTGCTCCATTGTCTACCACATTGTCACTTAACATCAGGTGAGATAGTAGACAAAGTTTTGCCTATCTTGGATTTAAAAACATATTCACCACCTCCGACCACGTCATTACTTACCATAAAGTTATAATAAAAATATTAAATACGTTTCAATAATTTTACGATTGTATTTGTTCTAAAGATTTTATATACGCTCGATTTTATACATACATTTGAAATTATTTTTAAAACTTTATTACTTTATGTAACTAATTCTAACCCAATTTAAAGCTATTAGACAAAAAAAAACAACTTTAAAAAAACACAAGAATTTTCTAAAATTAACAAACAAAAACATATATTTGATACACTCATTTTTTTTAAGTTGTTTAAAATTTATCAATCTAGTTAATTTATCAACTCAGTTAAAAGCTCGAAAAATGATAAAAAGAAAAAAATAGTAGTATTAATGTTTCTCTGTGATAACTTAAGGTATAAATTAATGTAATATTAATGAAAACAAATGTGTATAAGTACATCAATTATTTATTAATATACGACACAGTGAAAATACAACAAAAATAAACGCAAAAAAATAAAAAGTAATTTATGATTTTTTTTTCTTGCAGTATAGTTAAAAAAAAATTTTTCTTGCAAGAAAATGATACATCTTCATAATAAGTAATTAGGTTGTTAAGGCTAATTATGCTTTTATTTCTATTAGGACAGTGCTTATATAAACGCTTACGTTCAATAAAAAAAATGTTACAAAAATAATATGTGTAGGTACAATATATATTACAACATTAAAAATTACAGCAAAATAAAAAGTAAAAAAAATTGTACATAAGTATACAAGTTTCTACCCTACGGATCCAATTTAATTGGATAGTTGAAAAACAAGTAATTTTTTCCCACATTATCTTAATAAGCATCTTTTTGGCTTATTTATACTCTATGGTCCCTTAACAGTGCTATGCACAGCTTATATGCTCATAAAAAATCTAAAAATAACATTCACTATATAGTTGGTTCTTACAACTAGATAATTACTACTAGACAGTACTCCCGTCACAAGGAAAAAAGACGTATCTGCATATTTGTCAAAATTGAGTTATACAATATATATACATCATCGGAATCGGGAAAAATAGACGCATCTACTATTTTTTTTTAATTTAAAAATTTCCATGGAGCGCTGTCGACTAAGGAGCGGAGCGCAGTGGCATAACGCATTTAAACGCAACCTACAAAATCTTACTGTTAATTTAGACGCATCTGCCTCAATTCATAACGTATACTAAATAGTAAAGACATTTCTGATATATATAACTCAATTTTGACAAAAATGTAAGTTACGTATTTTTTCCTTATAACGGCAGAGTAATATTACGAGGTCATTCAATACGTATAAAGATATTTAAGTACGTATATTGTGCGTTTGTTCATAGCCATATATGTAATTTATAACGAAAGATACATAAACACAATGTAAAAATCATAATTAAAAATAATAATCGGTTAAAAAAAACATAAAACTTACATGAAATAATCAAAAATATCAATAATTATAAATACCAATAACATAAAAACAAGCGAAAAAGCGTACAATTTAGTGATATGTAGAGATTCATTCTGGATGTGCACGCCCCTCCACCAAATATGTCAAACTATTGAGTATCAAATGTATGAAAATGTATATGGAGAGGCGTGCATATTTAGAATGAAAGATACAGGAGTATAATAATATGTATTACATACAAATGTTAAGTTATGGTTCCCATACTCCATACAAATTTGCACTAATACTTTAATAGTTTTTTAAATAATATTGAAACTTTCATTCACAACAATGACAACCCTAAAAACAATAAGCTTTAGTCCATTTTGAGATTTGAGTACAAGCTGCACTTTGCCTTATTTCCCGCACACAAACCTCGTCCCGACAATTACGAACACAACAAAAAAAAACAGTGTGTGATGTGAACGTTTCCTGCACCCACGACACATTTCGTCGAAGTTAGTGTGGGGCTGTGAGAAAAAAAATACTTCTATTGACCAACAACAAAATTTTGCATGCTGCAATAAGGCGCGGCAGCTATAAATACCAAAATTATCTGTTCTTGACTGTTTTCTGTTTATTGAATATATGCAGTGGATCCTTATTATATCTCGCAAATAGTTCCTTTTTAAAAATTCTGAAAGGCTTGTTGTTATGCGCAGTCTCCAGCATGCGCCAGCGAGGCCTCTTCCGTGACTGGAGACCCCAGTGAATCGTGAAGATTGGAGACATCACCTGGAACTGGAACCCGACTAGGAACATTTCATATACCTATAAAATGAGAGAGGTTTCAATTTTCACGTATTAACAAATGTTAAAGCTGATAGAGTGAAATTTGCTGATAAATAATGAACACTAACAGCAGCATCTCTACTATGTTTTTTTTAATATTTTTTACAGGACCTTTATTAAACAGCATGACGTGACGGTCCTATTGGATATATTTTCTTATGGTAGGGTGAGTTAACAAATGCTTAAAACAATATAACAAAACAAAAACATATAAAATAACTTAAACTGACCCACAAAACAAATGTATCATATATGAGTTACATTTTATTAGCACTTAACAGCACGGAAGAGCACATTGTGAGACTTAGCATATTTTCGTGCAGTAAGAGTGTATTGTTATTACATATTACTACATCATATATATATACTATATAACATATGTATACTACGTTGTAAAATGAATAGGTTATTGAAAGTAATGTAATTTTCCTGAATGCAATTAATTTAAATCGTAGTATTCGAGATATCTGATATATCTTTATAATTTATCTACAGTTAGCAAATTTATTTAGATCTAAATTGTTTACCATAGAGGTATAGTATATACCATAGTTCTGGCACTCATGAAAGTTGATGTCTCTGAGTGCCAGATTCGCTAATTTCAATAATATCCAATAGGCGTTGTATATGTGCTTACGCACAAAACTTGGTTGCACTAGCCACCAAAGGAAGGAATATGGATGTGTACATCGACATCACTGATATCGACGTATAGACTATATGTGCTTTCAAGATACAGGCCTAGACTAGTTTCGAGCTCTTGGGAAAATGGTAAAATTTTATAAGTGCTTAAGTTTTCACACGCTGTACCTAGTATATAGAGTGATTTAAAATTAATAAATATTATATTAGAATTGAATTTGAAGTATATAATTTTATTATAATTACAGTCCCTATGAGGTGTAATAAAATCAATCTTTAAAAATACATTCAATCATAATACATATATTGAATATTACATACACAATTATTAAATTAAATTGTATTCAACGTACGGGAACATCCTGTAGAGCCGTGCTATATGATAAGAAGCAAGGGCAAGCAGAGCAAGAAAATTTAAAATAAACTATTAATATTTAAAGAAAATGCAAATGGACTAAAAAGGAGCCAAAATCGGTCAAAAACCTGCAAGACCATCTTGATTACCATGATGGACGTACTATCTACATACCAGTTTGTACGAAATCCTCGGAGCACGAGTCAGACTTACACTTGACTGGTTATTTTTAAATATCCTCTTTATATTTAGTGTGAGAAATTTATAACAAGGCACCCTGTACACATGACACGCGAAACATTAAATGAATCAAAATCCTCTTTTATTACGGAAAATTTTATTCAAAACGTAACAAAAATAAATAAGAATAACGTAACATGTACAACACTATTTTTATATTACTACAGACAACATTATTATGAACTCTATAATCGAGATGGTACAGTATAATTTAGCTAAAATCTCTTGAGAACATCTGTATGATCAGTCCACGACGGAGTCTTCTAGTTTACGTAATAGAGTATGTTTTTGAGTGTTTTCCTTTGTCCAGCCAAAGGTACAATCAACCCTGTAATAACCCCGATAGAGTACATTTTCATGTGGCTAGATTTGACTATACTCCTGAGTTCTGCGTGACCCAGGTCCGCAGTGAGGCCACATTCGTGAAGACTGTCGGAGAGAGCGGTAGCGCGCATCCTCTCGCGAACGATACCACTCCGAAGGCAGTGCCCCGGAATACTGCCGGGCCACCTGAATCACCCTGAAAACATTCTGTTATTGAAGTAAGATTCACAACTCGATTAAGTGATGGCATTATTTTAAGTGAGAATTACTTTTCAGGTTAAAAGAAAGTATGATTTTTTTACATAAATGATTAGTTGAGTTAAATTTTTTCGTAGGTCCTACACGTAGCAGATAGTAAGCAAAATGATTTGAGCATAAAAATACAATTATTTTGTGTATAATTTTCCAGACTCGCTTATACGTATTTATTTCTGTAATCTTTCTTATCTCAAACGCTCTCAATCTACTATTAGTCAGTCATTGCACCTATCTATTCAAACCAGCTCCAATATTTACGAATCAAATAGTAAATGTATAACAAATTTCATATTAATATTATGTACAAAAAAAGCTAAGAGCTCGTATAGTATTCATCAATATTTCACCAATCCCAGCTTATGTATCCCTTACCTGACAAGAGGACACTCCTCCGATGAGGAAGTGTCCCCCGCAGAACATGTGTGTGGTGAGGGCGTCTCCATAAGACAGCTGACAAAGCCAGTGCGGCACCACGGGCACCTGTGCCTCCATCATGATCCGGGGGATCCGGCGACCGCCGGGCTGTGGACAACTCTCTTTGGTGAACAAACATAATTTTAATTTATCGAACATGTATAATATATATCAGATACTTAAATTTATTTCGTGGGCCCGGCGTTATGATAGATTCACCCTTTTTATAACGCTAATGCCATCAAAATAGGCTATAAGAAACCAGGGTATCAGTAGCAGCAGAATATATGTAGAACCGTACCCAAAAAATAATTAGGAGAAATAGTTTTAGGTAATTTATGTTATAGCTATTTCTCGGTAGCCATGAGCGCTTAGTTCGGAGTGAACCATTTAAATAATTGTTAGCATCCAAGAAGCGTGATGTCTACACTATCGTCAGTCTTCAACAAGGCATGAGCCATCTCATTTGATCTCACTATTTTTCCATAATAATAATATGTAGGATATCATACTTATATATTTTTTTAATTATCAAATGATTTGAACTCTCTCATCTCGATCAAAGACAAGCGAAACTGTCTGACCTTACTAACGGTTACTGTGATACGGTTATAATGAATTGAAAAAAAATAATCCGTACGATATCTAGCCGAATCGGACGTTAAATGGGTAATCGTATGGTTCTGAATCAGGGGACTGGAGTGAGCAGACCTTTTGTACCAGCGTATGATGCTTGGCATTCTTGGTAGTCCATATTTTTGACAACGGTACTGCCATGAGCCTGAAATGCCCCTTAGAACTGATATAACAAAGCTATCAACTTTACGGTACTTACAGCAGTGAGTCCCCATCCAGTGACGGTAAGTCTGACAAGGGGGACGCCCTGACCCGGCGTGGGGAGTCTTATCGCTCTGACATTGTTGTTGAACTGTAGAGGCTGGGCCAGCCTCAAGACTGCTATATCGTTATCGAATTGGGGCTGGCCGTACTGAGCGTGGACGGTCACGTTGGCAACCCTGACGATGCGGCCACCTGAGTCGCGACGGGTACTTCCTACTCGGAGACGAATGGCGGTTGGAGATACGCTAAAAGGTTAACGTAAATTATTTAGATAGATAGATAGCGCTTTATTGTCATACCTTACATAAATCACTTAAAATAACTAACAAAACAATTATTATTAATTATTAAATTTAGATTTTTTAAGAAGTTATACTAACTCTAAATACTTTAATGGGTTATAATTAGCTGCATAAATCTTAAAAAACATAAAGAAGGTTTAATCGTAGATAAAACAATAAAAGTTCCAAGTTGATACGCGCTGCGCACATCATAAACTAATATGACTTAATTAAAAATAGCCACATTCCACCTGTTGCTACCGACCGGCTCAACTTTTTAATTTCTAGTTTTTTTCTCTCGTATGCCTCGGATCGTTAATAGGTAAAAAGGTGAGACAGTGATCAAACGATGGCGTTTTGACCACTACCTCACCTAAAGGCCAATGAGAAGAAAAATTACCTATGCTCTATTTGCTTTTTAAAGTGATCGATTTAGATCTATCTGTGCCAACAAGAAGGAAAGAGTCAAATCATAAGAATGGTAAAAGATAAGCAACAACATCGTTTCTGTTATTTCATATACCTTATCACGTGGACTGCCTACATTTTTTTAAATATAATCATTTCAAAGGTTCAAGAAAACACCGCTGCTCCTCCTACTTGTGGAAGGGAGAACAAGTAACCTACTTCACTATAAACCGCCGTATAACAGTAGGCTATATATTAAGCTCTACTAGTATTCAGGTGGCCTCCATAATGCCAGGACTGTGCTTTTATCTATTCTTTAGTAGCCGGCTATGAAACCCAAGTAATGTAATACAGCCTCGTAAAATATTCATTGTTAGAAAAAGCAGCTGCTTTCATCGGGTCAGGCCTTTCACGATGCAAACTAGTGTTGTAAGCATAGAAGGATTGATAGTATCGATAATACATCGATAATAATCGTTATTATAGCCTCGAAAGGCCATAGTATATGTACTTTGTACATGTCAGTATGATTCATATTTTATGTGATTAGCAGTTCTATAACGGCTAAACGTTTGGAATGTCATTTAGTTAGTTTTTTTTTTCACATCCTCACTTTTTTCATCTCATTTTTTTTTTCTCACTCCTCATCCTCATTTTTTTTTTACACTAAGTTCTTGACGTGAGTTGTGGGCACCGAAAATATTCACATCACAAACACACGATCACACTCATAACCAGAAACACAAATGTCCCTTGGGGAAAAATCTTGACTTCCTACCGGGTATCGAGCCCGTTACCCGTTGCAGCTTTGAAGGCGAGGTTATAAAGAGTATAGATAGTGTATAGGGTCTGTTATTTCCTTTTTCTATTCAGTTGGACAGACCACTTCTTTACACAATAATAGTAATTGATTATATCGTTGATAATATCGATATATATATCGATACTAATAACGAGTGTTGATTACATCTAAGTATCGATAAACAAGCGCAACACTAAGCAGCAACTGCCTACCACAAAATAAATACGTAAAAGCTATAGCAGTTGATACTATCTAGCCTGCTTCTAGTATATGGGCTTCTAACCACCCGTAGGTAACATTGTATTGCTGTGAATGGGGCTGACTACAGCGATTACCAAGTACTTTAGGCCCGTAGCTATCATGTGTTGGTCCTATTTACCTATAACTATCTGGTACCTGAGTATGTTGTAGTCTGTTACTAGGGACGTCTTGTTATCGTGATGTTCCATGTAACCTCTATTAGCAGAGAGGCTTCGGGCTAACTTGTCGTTTCTATATTCTTTTACAAAATATACTGTGTGCTACGTATGCTTGTGACTTGGATAGAAATGATAATTTTTCGCATTTTATGTTGATAAATGAGAACTAGTTAAGAATAGTAAGCAAGCAAGGCGACAATTTTCTCAAGGATGGTTGCAAGCTTGGCGAGCTATTTTTCTCTTGGAGTGGTGAGATAAACTACCATACGGTAGAGCTAGTCAAACGAGCATTGTATATACAATACTCTACCATATACATAGATACATTATAACTTTCGCATATATCTTATGTAATAAATAGTGTACTTAAGCTGCCCGTTGGCTTAGTTGGGTGGCGCTCGCCTTCTTAAGGCTCGGGTTCGGTTCCCGACTGAAACACAAGTTTTCTCCCCAAGGAAAATTTGTGTTGCTGGTTCTGGTTGGTCGCACCCACGACACAAGTCATTAAACTTAGTGTGGAGTTGTGAGAGTGAAAGCGTTTATGTTTATGTATAGTATAGCGTAGTGATATATTTCCTATTATGTGTGCCTTTTGAATTCGCCCGCGTTACTGATGATGGTGAATCAGAACGAAAGTACCCTATGTCCTTCTCCAAGACTGAAACAATCTCTTTTATAAATTTTATCGAGATCTGTTCAGCGCTTGTCTAATTAAATGTAACAAACAGACAGAGAGACACAGTTTTGCATTGATAAATGGTAAAGCAATAAGCTACCAGCAGACCTTACAAAATAAACTAATATTATGAAATGTCTGAAAAGCCTGCATACTACTCAATACATGACTATTAAAAGATAATCTTTAAATTTTATATTAAGATGGCGTCCTCTTCTCTTCTAAGCTGCGACCGACAGGGTCCATATATGAGGCCTTTTTTAATAT
This sequence comes from Lomographa bimaculata, assembly GCA_948107665.1. Classification (NCBI taxonomy): domain Eukaryota; kingdom Metazoa; phylum Arthropoda; class Insecta; order Lepidoptera; family Geometridae; genus Lomographa; species Lomographa bimaculata. Next base: position 21,195,385 of record OX403585.1, on the reverse strand, counting down.
AACACCTTGTACCATAGGAGGCAATAAACAATCTGAATCTGAATATGATTCATATTAGTGTGATCATTATACCCTTGAGTATACTCGTATTATTAGCCAATAGTTAGAAGTAACTTTCTTGTCAATTAGATGTTTTACCTTTGCAAGCTTTAAATAACACTGGTTGTAATAACGCCTGTAATTAGCTTTGTTCGAAGCAACAAGACTCCCGCGCGAACTAATCATTAACTGATCTCAAAATAGCTAGAATGGAACATAGAATTTACTTCTGGAAGTTCGTTTACATCATCGCAGCGTTTCAGCCGCTTTGCCGGCACTATTTATATAGTTTGTCGTAAATATGTCGTCTGTTTATAGATTTTTTGCTCGTGATTTGATACGGCGCGGTAGGTACATGTTTTTGACGATACAAATCTTCTCTCGTATTACAATATTACTGTCTCCTATTACAAATCGTTTAAAAGAGTGTTTAATTGTTCTACTAATTATTCTATTTTCGAAATAAGAAACACTAAGGTACTTGATACACTAATTAAAAGAAGTAAAAAAAAGAAGCAAATTGTAATCTAAATGAAACATTCTAATTATAACGGCGAACGCTTTTGTTGCTATTGCAGATTCTCATTTGTTTCAGTCACACTTTATTTATTTTGTCACATTTAATTTAATTTATTGATTTTTATTGATTAATTGGTTTTATTCCCAAGTAGCAGCGCCCCGCGGTTTTACCAGCATAAGTCCCAGACCCGTGGGAATTCCGGAATAAAAGTAGTAGCCTATGTGTATTCCACGGCGTCAGCTACCTCCATACCAAATTTCATCAAAATTGGTCCAGCAGTTTGAGAGTGAAAAAGTAACAAACATTCAAACACACTCACAAACTTTTCGTGTGATTTTTACCACTTAATGGAGGACCTAAAATAAAAAAAATAATTTAATGTTTTTTTGCATCCACCGACTTTTCAACCACCATTTGCCTGTTTTTTCACTATGGTAGGCCAGGAGCCGTTATAGTGGATAACAGTAGTCTGCTTTGGGGAATAAATCAATTATTACTTAGGTATATTTATATAACAAAAACCTGGTAGAGAGCAAAATTCCTTAGACAAACCTATATAAACGAGTTCTGTAATTCACAATTACACTCATCTCACAGATGTAAACAGAGGGGAGACTTCGAGCTCAACTCAAGTTGTTATGAACCGCGGCGAGAAACAACATTTTGCAATCGGTTGAAAAAATATACAATCGTTTTTCCAATAAGACAACCACTAACTCCGGCAAACATTCGTATCCGTAACTCCTTCAATTTTATCCCCATTCCAAAATCAACAAACAAGCAGAGTTTTTACGGAGGGCCGGGGATAACTACGGAAAGCATAAAACTAACATAAAATGTAAGTTTTCCTAAGGTTTTACCGCCACTAGCCGTAAAGTTAAGCAGCGTTACGCCCGCCCTTGCCCGCGGCCCTGAAAACTAAGATCCTGGATAGGGATGGACCATATAATGTCTGTATCACGAGCAGGTGAGTAACTATTTATACCTTTCATAAAAAATTAGTCAATCAATCAATCAGAATCGTTTATTAATTTGGGCCCCAAAGAGGCACTCATGAAAGTTAATGCTTCTACATTAACTTTCATGGGTTAAAATTACAGCTAATAAATAGTGAAATAAGTATCCTTTTTATTCTTATTAAATGTTATTGGAACTTATCTTATTCGATTTATTTGTACCTATCTCTTTATTTCCTTCATAAATGAGTAGGTATTGAGTACAATTAATTCATTCGTTTTTAAAAATCATTATATTTTGTAAATAATTTAACAGGTACTCTCCAATAGATTTTATTTTATTGGCAGCGCATTTGGGTGTATCTTTTATAGTTATTCGATAACTTACAATACTACGGTCAATGTTTGAAACGGGATCCCTGAAAAGCCTCCAGGACCATTCGAAAACTGTATAATCTAACAAATATGGTGATATTTTATATAAACATTATAACACTAACTAAACTAACTTCAAAAAAATAATCAAAATATAAATAGATTATTAAATTTTCGCATTTTTCATATAACATAAAAGTTATTCTGTTGCTTTAAATTTAAACTTTGTCTTAGTTGATTGCGCGTTCGCCTTTAGCAGGGATATCTAAATAATAGGGGTAATATAAAATGTGTGTTCTGGTTCTGGGTGCGATTGTGTGTACTAAGAAATGTTCACAATTTCTCGCACCCACGACACAAGTCATCGAACTTAGATAAGGATGTTAGTGAAACAAAATGATAAAATAAACATATACCGATCAAAAACACTCTCTAATAGAGGAAGAAATGAAAGGGTTTTAAATTTGTAAAATTTTGAAGTAACTGTTTTAAGAGTATAGAAAGAAAAAAATAGCCTTAATTTATTGTCATACAGAAAAATAACATAATTCAAGAACGTCATGTAACAATGCATGGACTCGTCAAAGAAATTGATATTTAGAGAGAAAAATTTAAACGTGCTAACCATAAACATAGATCCATAATTAAAATGTCTTTATCTTCCTGTCCGTCCAGTCGCATCCCTAATTCAGGGAATTCTCTACATCTTTATACCAGCTTCGTAATAAAAGGGCGATACGTGTTTAGTAATAAAATCTATATCTTTATTGCGAGTGTCCTGTTCAGGAATGGAAAACTATCTGAGGCCCATCAATATTTTATGTGGACTTGTTTTATGATTTTTTATTATCTTTTCGCGCGTTGATTACAAAGTTTTGGCAATATTGTTACAGACTTTGTTGTTTATGGCTCATCGTAACTTTGGAAAAATAGATTATACGGAGAGTATGTGAATTATACTACAAAATTATTATAATTATCTATACTTACTCTTATGTTACCCAGTTATATGATATTACTGTTAAAGTTATTGAGAGAATCAGACTTTATAATATCTATTGTCATCTCTACATAGTATAAAATTAAGTCGCTTTCCGCGTCTGTCAATTTATCCGCTAACTCCGCTTACCAAGCATCCGATTTAGATGCGCTTTTTAGGTTTGCGGTTTGTTTTGATTTTGTCGCGATCTCGCGGCGTAAACTGACCCGATGATGCTTTTCGGAGTCCTCTTCGTACATGATCAAAACCTACGTGGTCAATTTTGATCAAATGATGTGAATGAAATAATATTACTTATACGATTATCTAATACCTTTAAACGAGCAATCTGAATCTCGGAAAGGGCTCTATCGATTTTCATGAAATTTAGTATGCAGGTGGTTTCGGGGGCGATAAATAGATAGGTTTCATTTTTAATAAACGTCGTTTTAACGAGTAAAACTCGGTCATCCAGGTACTACTTCTTAATCACATAATCAAATATACAAAACCTGTCTCCTCAGACAAACTCAGAAAAAAATTAAGACTTGCTCTTTTGCGATCAAATGTTACTAGGTAGTACATATTTGACCAGTATCTTTCCCATTGGAGAGTGACGTTGCAACCGAAGAAAATACATCTTTACATTACATTTTTTAATCTTTGTTAATCAAACATTTAACCACTAACCACATCAATTCTAGGCAAGGCACTGGACCACTTTTGTCTAGAAGATACTGTCGACTAAAAGTTATACTTATTAGAGAACACAGAGGCTCTCGCAAGGAATTCCACTGCTTTGCACTACGCATGATGAATGTTGATTTCTACTAAATTGCCTACAAAAACCTATTTCCTCTTCTGCTGATGGTAATAATAACTGTACTTGCCTAAATAGCACTGAAACATAGACTTCGGCTGGTATTATTATTGTATCTTACAGATAAATCACTTACTTCTGTACACAATGCGCCGCCGTCATCACATAGTCTGGACTGATAATAAACCCTCCACAGAATGAGTTTCCATTTAGCACCATCGACACCTGATAAGGATGCCTGTTTACTGAACTAGGTCTCCCTCCGATGATCTGACCGCTGAGTTCAGGGCAAGCTTCTTCAAGGTCCAATGCCTGGGATTCTAGGTTTTGTAGCTCGTTTTGATCTGGCTGGACCTCCTCTGAACAACATGCTGTATCGGTTTCTTGGAGATCTACAACATTGGGATTGGTTCAGTTCAGTGACAAATTGAGGAGAAATCAAACTCTATCTTCATTTTAAAATCCCTGTTAAATGATACCACACCTGATGGGGTGCGGCGAAAACCAATTTTTTGTTCTTGAGTTCATGAACCCTAGAGAGCGCCATACTCAATCTAATGTGACGTCACATAGCCTTTTAACTAGAAGACAAACAAGACGGTTTCAACGATACCTTATTTGTTAAATTATGACTCGTTTAGAAGTAATGAGAAGGAACAGATGAACATACATACATACCGGTCAAAAACATTACCCTCCCTTTTGCTTAGTACCCGGGTATAAATAGATAACATTTTTCTAGATAAATGTTATCTTACTATCCTACTAATATAACATTTTAAATCCAAAAGTTTGCGTGTAAGTGTGTAAGTATGTTTGTTTCCTGTTCACGCTTTAATGGTTGAACGGATTTGGATGAAATTTGGAAAGTACATATATTATACCTAGAATTAACACATAGGCTACTTTTTAATAGCTGGCGAAGCAGCGGGGCACGGCTAGTATAGAATAGAGCTCAATAAAGCTCCCAAAATCCATAATAATCCCAAAAACCTTTAACCTACTGTTATTCATGGATGATTCCCGTTGTCTATACGTTCCATCTCAATCAAAGCTCGTATGCTATATTTATTGTCATCGGAAAATGTACTTCAAAGTAAATGTAATGTTTGCAATGAAATTACAGGACTTAAAGAGGGTGGCGAGCGCAGTGCTTTGCCCCGCAGGAGTTCGAACGGTACTGAATGTAATGGCCCAACGCTAAGTTTACCATCAGGCGGAAGACTTGCTCGTCTCGTCTCTTAATGGTATAAAAAAAATTAACGCACGCATACATAAGTGAAATAAATTTAATAATAGCTTGCATTTAAAAGCTATATAGAAGACTCAAAAGAACTAAACCTTTTGAGCTAGTGTAGTGATGTGACAGTGTAATATAGTGAGTGCTATTAACAAAGAACACAAGAACAAAGTGTCTTCCCGATAATAGAGACAGTAAGAAAAGTGTTATTGGACACATTCTTAATATATTACTCTACTTAGCAGTTTAGGTCAAAATTAAATTACCTATCAGTCTTAAGGCTAGATTGTAATTCCAATGGTGTACCAAACGTAATTGGTACATCATAATAAGAGAAAAAAAAAAAAATTTAAAAGCTATACTAACGAGATACGAACAGTTACTGGCAATCAAGACAAGTCATCTTTCAAACAAAGAAAAACATATACCTAATAATTTGTATTATATATGACACTGGGCCCATGGGGCCCGGGCGCTCAATCTATTTTCAAAAATCTATCAAAGAGCCTGGTTGAGGCGACGCGTGATCAAAATGCGGCTCCTGACATGTAAGAACATCAAATAATATAAATATTTAATTAAACAAAACGCATTCACACTCACAGCCCCACACTAAGTTCAAAGACTTGTATCGTGGGTAACGAAATTTTGCAAATTCACGTGTGTGATACACGCAATAACATATCACACCCCGAGAAGCAAAAGCACTAATTTCACCTTATAAGGCAATCGCTCATCCAATTAAGCCAACAGGCAGTTCAAGTAAGAATGAAAGTATCTAAAACACTAGTAAACACAGTGAAAGCAAAGATGACACTAGACAACAACTATGACGTCATGTGAATCTAGAATCGCAACACTGTCACTTACCCACCGTAGCCAGGAGGCACAACAGCACCAGCACTCTCCAGCGAGCCATGGCTTGGCAGCCTACCCTCGCGGCTTCACTACCACGAATACCCTGACATCTCAGACAAGCCAGGTGTCCTAATTTGGCATTGCCTAACTCAGATTTCGCACGGCCAGCGTTCAGGGTCACGACCTTTTCATTAGGGTTCTTTAATGAGGAAAACTTATTTGCGACCTGTTAACCGACTTGAAATGAAGGAGAAGGTTCTCTATTCAACTTTTTATAACGTGTGTTACCTCAACTTTGTTCTAGGTAATCTAGGTGAACCGATTTTGATTATTATTTTATTTGATAGTTGGTGCTTCCCGTGTGGTTATATTTAAATTTGATCAAGATATGGCCAGTAGTTTTTGAGTTATATATATAAATATATATAAATAAAGCGGTGAAGTTGTTTTTTTAAACTTTGCTTGGGTTTAAATTATTACAATATTGACTTCGCAATCTTTTTATCATTAAAATTTAAAAATATAAAATGAAGAGTATATTATATATAAAATAATATAAACAATATTTACTTTACCAGTTTAACAGACCTGTAAAAAGTCTGAAATCAGAATGCTTAAACAATGAAAAGAGAGCCAAGATGTTTAAAAATAACACGCAACATTCTTAAATAAAAATATTTACTATGCCAAAATTTATTGACTCATTAGCATTGCAATTCAGAACTTATATAATCACTTTTGTTACAAGCTCGGTGGCATGCAGTGAGCTCTTTTTTTACAGTAGGTATGTAATTCTAAATTATTAGGTAATCAACCAAAATTATGCACATATTTTACGATATTCTAAAGCTGAATAGCAGCACGAAGAAATACTATATTATTATTTTTTACCGACTTCCCAAAAAAGGAGGAGGTACTCAAGTCGACTACATTTATTTTTTGTGTGTTAACTCATAACTTCTCTCCACGTTAGCCGATTTCGAAATTTTTTTTAGTTTGAAAGATGTTGCTTTTTAATTGTTCCCATTTAAATTTGATCAAGATCTCATCAGTAGTTCTTGAAATATCGTCAATAATGCCTATTTTGTGGACTACTTTGACGATGTTCTCGTTTAACCGACTTCAAAAGTTACCTCATAACTTACTTAGTTGTAAGCCGATTTTGATAATTATTTTCTTATTTAAAAGCTGATGCTGATGTGGTCTCTTTTATCTGATCTGATTTCTAGTTTTTGAGTTAAAGGCATTAATGCGTGTTAATACATTAAATCTGATCAAGGTTCCGAAGATAAAGCGGTGAAGTCGGTTTTTTTAAGCTTTGCTTGCGTTTAATTATTACTGTAAGTTAAATGTAATCAAACAAAATTATGCCCATATTTTACGATATTCTAAAGCTGAATTGCTGCACAAAGAAATATTATACTACTATTTTCTATAGCGAGTAGTTTGTACCCGGCATGCGTTGCAATGTAAGTACCTCTTTCATGTTTATGTTTACTTAGTATACCATACCAACTCCGATAGACGTGATCCTGTTCAAAATGAAAAAAGAAAAATAATTTACAACTTTTCCAAAACTTTTTAGACCGGGGCCCTTCGCAGTACAACTCCACAAAGTTTCATCACAATCGTCGATGCGTTCTCGAGACATCGATCAAAACAGCTGTTCCATATAAAATGTACGAGAATGTTAATATTTTTCATAGTTATTTTTTCGTGAATTTTTCCGTTTCTTTTTTTATGCTTGATAGGCAAGCATTTGACCGCTATCTCACCTGATGGAAAGTGATGAAGCGGCCGAAGATGTAGCATGCTTGCCTTGAAGATGCCTATGCACTTTTGACTTGAAGACTTCCAGATTATACAATGATTTAATAGTTATTTTGCTATTCGGAACGGAGATAAATCCAACAATTCAACCATCATAAAGATCTAACCAGCCGTTCTTGAGATATAAATGGTGTAAATAACCCGTCTTTGTTTTATATATCTATATATATATAATGTATATAAAATATCTACAACTTTGACATATCACTTTCCATCAGGTGGGATAGTGGTCAAATGCTTGCCTATCCTATCCTTCTAATATCCTACTAATATTATAAATCCAAAAGTTTGTGTGTAAGTGTGTGTGTAAATGTGATATTATAGATGTGATATAATGTGTGTTTGATCCCTCTTCACGCTTTAATGGCTGAACGGATTTGGATGAAATTTGGAATGTACATAGATTATACCTAGGATAAACACATAGGCTACTTTTCAACTTGATAATAGCGGGCGAAGCCGCGGGGCACGGCTAGTACTGTATAAAAATAAAGCTACCATTACTGCCATATTATGTCTAACCTTTGATAAAATTTTACCAAGACGTTCGAACACCACGACGGATTTATTCGACCGGACGAAGCCTCAAACAATTTGGCTAGGTAGTAAAACAATTTAATAGGTTTTCCCCTGGACGTAATAAACTTTGTGTTTATTATATCAATGTGCCAAATTTTTGTAGATTTTATGATGGTTCCAGAAAGGTGAAATAATTTTAAATGTTCTGATTTTATAACTTCAGTACGAACCAAAGCTTTCAACATGTTTTCTTGTCTAGATTTATATGTCAATGCTTGTCCGTGTCTGGCACCTCTCGTTTCTTCACCTTGTCCTTTTCGTTAATTCTTTGCAATCAAATCTCGATCCGAAAACACGTCAGAAGACTCTACAAACCTAAAAGGAAATTGTCATGCATATCAGAAAATTCACTTATATAATAAGCACTTTTATTTTTATTATTTTTTCTCATATAATTTATACTTACAACACATTTTTAATAAGGATTGTACCAAAAAAAACAATAGTCGTTTGTCTTGGTACTCTCATCCGCTTTGCACAGTTGGGAATATATTTAGACAACATAATTAATAAACACAAATTAATTTTAATATGTATGACGTGACAGTGCTATATTAAATGAATAAATAAACTATGACGGCAAATAGGGAGTATGGTTCGAAAGGGAGAAAACATACATTGAGCTGAGCTATAAGTGATGGGTAACAGTTACGCTCAACAGGCATTGAAGTCATAAGTACTTTAAGTTTATGTGCGCTATTTCAATAGAAACGAATATATGTATAATTATTCATGACAATAATTAATCATGTCAAAAACATTATGTCGCTAAAATAAAAAAATAACCATCTTCAAAAAAAGATTCTCAATTCGACTGTCTTTTTTATGTGTTGTGAGACCGATTTTGATGATAAATCTTTTATTTAAAATCTGGTGCTTCCCAAGTGATCCCGATTAAATTTGATCAAGATCAGACTAAGTAGTAGTTTTTCAGCTACCCTCAATAACGCGTATTTGAAATCTACCTCGTGCAATCTATCAAAATTAAAGGTACAAATGAAGTTGCAAATGACGACATTTCAATATTTTTAAAGCTTGTAGCTAGATTTGTCAAAAATACCTACGGAACCTTAAAAATACTTATCTGTAATAGAATTGTCTCCTTAAACAAATCGATTTTAATATTTGTTTTTATCGATATAATAGCTCGAGTAAGGTGTCCAGTCATCCGCGGAAGATTAATTTTCACGGCTATTAGCAGAGTTCACGGCCTTTCTTGGTATTTATTTAGGTACTATTATCTACTAATTTTGGTAGGTACGTACTTATCTTATAATTATTAAACGCAAGCAAAGCTTAAAAAAACCGACTTCACCGCTTTATCATCGGAACCTTGATCAAATTTAATGTATAAACACGCATTATTGACTACAACTCAAAAACTAGAGATCAGACCTTGATCAAATTTCAATGGGACTACATAAAAAGCACCAGCTTTCAAATAAAAAAAGAATCATCAAAATCGGCTCACAACGAAAGAAGTAATGGGGTAACTTTTGGGGTCGGATAAACGAGAACATCGTCAAAGTACGCATTATTCGTCACAAAATAGGCATTATTGAATTTCCGTTGAGGATAATAATTGTGGTCCTACAGGGATTCGAACCGAGGACAGCAGCGTAGATCTTGCCAATTGCGCCAACAGGGTCGTCTCCAACAATCATTCATCTCGCAAAAGTTTCATCAAACTAAATATTTCAATACAGGCAATAACAAAAATATTCATCAGTAGGTAACCTACGCAAGAAACTCGCTTGGCATCCGCTGTGGCTATTCTCGCTATATTTAGGACAAGCGTCCCGCTACCAGAATGACATGTTGTTCACTGCTCTATGGTTTAAAAATAAAAATCGTTAGCGATTGCACCACATACATTGAATATTATAAATGGCTAACTAATTATTACTATCTGTGTCCCATTTATCCTTATATCATATTCAAGTTCTAGTGGGGATATACCATAGATTACCTATTACACATATTTGTAATACTTATTTTAATTATTTATGTAGAAGCTTGTTAACAAGGTATGAGATTGAGCAATAGATCCCCACTAGGATTCCCTGTCTCCGGGAGACTATTTCTCTTCCACACATTCTTAAATTTATTTAGAAGTATATTACGTGTAACATAATAATGAATAATATGTGTGTGTTGCCCGAGGTGTGTGTGTGCGGTGTGGGTTGTGCGAGTGTTTAATTGGGTTATGCCACTGCGCTCCACGAAATAGTGGACAGCGCTCCACGGGCACTTTTTCTGACTTTTAATTAAAATAATATACAAAATTAATAAGTACAGACAGATTCTCAGCTCAAAAAAGATTGTAAATATATCATTAATATGTTTGTTTCTAATAATGCTTCTGTCTGTTTGTAGTTTTTGTTTTTTGAAATATTTCCGTATAATATTTTTACCTTTGAATTTTGTTGGTTCAATTATATTTACGATTGTATTGATATTGATAGGAAGATAAATAGATAGGTAATATATACCATATTCATAACACCCTTGACCACTTCATCGCCTACAAACAGGTAAGATAGTTGTCAAACGCTAGACTATAGATCATGAAACTGAGTTACCTATATTGATCATGCTATAGACAAGAAATAAATACATATATAAACTATATATAGTTCAAAAAACTAAATAAAAACCGGACACGTGTGAGTCGGAGGCGCAAGAAGGGTTCCGTACCATTATCTATAAAAAAGCGAAAAAATCATGTCAGTTGTATGGGAGCCTCCCTTAAATATTTGATTATTTTAATTTAATTACTTATTATTAAATTGAATATATAAATAAATATTCTGTGAATATTTCAAGCGTCTCATTGTTACCGTTATTAATATCGAGCGAAAACGAGCCAAAAATACACGTTTGTTGTATGGGGGCATACTTAAATATTATTTTTATTTTGTTTTTTAGTATTTGTTGTTATAGCGGCAACAGAAATACATCATCTGTGATTATTTCAACTGACTAACTTTCACGGTTCATGAGATACAGGCTCGTGACAGAGGGACAGACAGACGGACGGATAGCGGAGTCTTAGTATTACCCTTTGGGTGCGGAAACTTAAAAAATACCGTTTTATGCCCATGTTACTACCAATACTACTACCAGTAGTAATACTGTTAGTTGGATCTCCTTTCTTACTATAGCAGTAGTAAGTTGTTAGAAGCGTATAACTACAAATACAGCTATGTCAGTAACACGCAAAATATACGAAATATAATAATACCAGGTTTGTCTCCTATCGATGAATAATCCAGATGAACACAAATTCGAAAGACTTTAAACAATCAATTTAGATATAAAGAGTTCTTTTATCCACCTAAATACAGGCAAGTTATCATTAATAAATAAAAATGACATTTGTCATCAAATTAATGTTTATTTGACTCTTTAATAAGGTTTTTGTTGCGAAAGTGAAAAATGGCGTGATCGTGAATAATGGCGAAAATATTAATGTAAATAATGGTTAATTAATAAAACAAACAACAAACAAACAAACGCATTAACACTTACAGCCCCACACTTAGTTTAAAGACTTGTATCGTGGGTGCCGGAAACATTCACATCACACACACATTACACCCAGAACCAGAAGCACAAATATCCCTTGGGAAGGAATTTGTGCTCCTGCCGGGAATCGAACCCAGGACCCACGGCGCAGAGGGCGGACACCTGTCCACTGCGCCAATTGGGTCGTCAATAACTGCAAATAATTCGTAAAAGTGCATGTGTCCAGGCAAATCATAAAAAGACTAGGCTCCGTAAACTTAATACATCTGGGCTAGTTCACCTAGGTGAACTAAACACACATTTAGTGAATAAAAAAAAATTTACACTTGATTTTCGATGTCGCTCCAAAACTCCAATACAAGTTCTAGTACTCAAAGTTTCTACCACTAATTATTACTGAACCATCGTTCTTTTTTTATTTGACTAGTGACTGGACGAGTTTTGTGAACTATATAAATAAACTTAAAAAAATATTTATTACTTGACTCTGGCTAAATGCAGATAGTTTGCGGAGCCAAAATAAAAATAGCCAAATGAGTAACGAGAAATGTGTATGTATATCAGAAGCCATTGAAGAGTTCCAGTATCCACCTCTTAACTTCTTAAACAAAACAGTGCCATGGTACCAAATTACATAATTTATGTTATATTCTCATCCGAATTACATTTCTAATGTATAAAATTATAAATAGGCTTTATTCGCCTTCCAAGATTTGTTTACATTCTTAGATAGTAATTAGTGTGGTAATTTGTAATTACAAGTAAAGCTAATATAATATATTAGTTATACGTATTCTAGTCCAGGGAATATAATTCTTGAGAACCGCTCAAAGCTTCAACAAATTCTCCAAATGTTAAAAGAAAGGTTACTACAGCGATTTATTTCAATTTTGGCTGTATTTCAAGTCTTACAGAAATGTAAATCTTACTTTACAAACTGTTCATAAGTTTCGTGTATCTAAAGTCATAACAAAACATTTTAAGATATTGTTTTCGCACCATTTATTTGGATATGTCAATGGTATCACAGTCACCTTACCTATTATAAATAACGTATGCGCGTATCAAGTTTCACTTTCATTAGATCTTTTAACATACAACATAGCATAAACGCTTTCACACTCAAAGCCTCACACTAAGTTCAAAGACTTGTTTTGTGGGAGCCTGAAACATTCGCATCACACACAGTCACAACCGGAACCAGAGACAAGTTTTCCATGGGGAGAAACCTTGTGTTCCCGCCGGGAATCGATCCAAAACCGCTAAGCCATAGGACAGATCAAACAAATTTTGAAACCAAACAATGAAATGATACCTACGTTGAAAAGAAACATTTCAGACAAACCGCGCTGAATCCGGAGCAGATATTATTACTCCTAACCAAAGGTTAAGCAATCGAATGCCGGTGGATGATTCAGCGACCTTCGAGCACAGATTAGCTCTACAGGTCAGTGGCCGGAAGACACGTACGCAGCTAGACGGCGTTGATCCATCCATCATCAGGGGTAATCGAGTTTCAGGTGATCAAATAACAGCAAATATATAACGATTAACACGTACAAATACAGCAATCTTGTCCTAACTAAAAAAAATATCCGTTCTTTGGGCTAATAATTCGAGACAGGAATCGTAGCCGTAACACAGGGTATCCTGTACGGTTGCTAATGAACACCTATTTTACCATATTTGTGAAAATTAATGTAATGATGAATATAAAAAAAAAGGTTTGTTAAACAAAAAAAAAATAATATTTTCGTATACAAAGATTGGTAGAGTTCTTGGCTCTTGCTTTTAGTATAGTAAATGTGTTGCAGAAGTCAATGTCTTCTTCATGATATTGTTATTTATTTAATTAATTTTAAAAAATAAAATATCTTAAACAAGAAACCAGTTTTAGACTCCGTTTAAGTAACATGCATATCTACTGGCATCTCTAGAACACTTAAAGACAATCGCCCTGTTCGTTGGAAAGAAATAGATTCTACTAAAATAGAAGCAGAACCAGTACTTTTACTGATCCCAAATTTAATTACTTATCATTACATATTACAAGTCATCGAAATTAGTGAGGTGCTGTGAGTGTGAAAACGTTAAATTACTCGTATCTGGTGTAAAACGATAGATTTTATAATTTTATGGATAGCTTCTAATCTGCATTCTCGGCAACCATTCAATGCGATGCGAATGCGGATAGACAAATCAACATTTTAAATTCGTTCATTGTTTTTATTTTCCATTTTTATTATACCCATGAAATAATTATTGGTATTTTGGTATTACAAGTATTCAAACAATAGAATAGCTTTCAGACTGATGGTTAATATAGCAAGGCATTGTTCACGATTATTCATAGTTTCCAAACAATTCTGTAAATGTATTGTAACAGAAATGGAAATTATTTTTAGTCACGAAATTAATCATAGTTTGGTTCATATCTGAATCGTTGAATCATATCACAATGACGGCAAGGACAATTACACTCGAAATATTGTTTCGTAACAATAAACAAGGCCGGTTTTTGTTAGACCTAGACAGGGCGATGGCTAATCAATTTAGTTTAAAAAAAAAGTGTTAGTAGAGGCTCTACTAATAAAATAAAGAAGACTCTACAATTTCGATAAAGAGTAGAGTCTACTTTATTCAAGTTGAATATTTAGATTATCTTTTTTAGATTTATTATTTTTCTGAGAATCCTTGTGAGTTTTCTAATGCCAAGATTTTCCAACGACAAATTTTCTATTTTTTACTCTAGGTGAAGGTATCATCGAGATGAAATCTACGATGGGCACTTTGTCATGCTCGCCTGGCTGACTTACCCTATACTAAAATACAGTCTTAGTTAAAAATCTATCGCCAAGCACTAAATGGTGACTCTTTCCACTAATTGTAATCTTTGAGAACCAGTCACATGGACATCTAGGCAAGGGTTTCCACGAAATAATGGTCGACACTGACCTATCAAAGAAGAAATTAATATTTAGGTTTTATTTCGTAAAGCGTTTTAATATTAAATATTAGGTTTTAAGAACTTTATTTCTCATCTCACTATTGTTCACTTGTATAGATAGAATATTATACTTATTTTATAATAATTATATTGACATTCCTCTGGCGGGTAGGTAAAGTAGGTATACATTTCTAAGGTGAATTTAATAGGTCATTTTTAATTTATTCTTGTGAATATTCGTGCTGCTACATTCTTTTATTGCTTCTGGCAATTTATTATACATCTGTGCTCCTTTAAACGTATTTCAGACCAAACAATCGCAACTTCGTCTCCAAGCTATATCCAACAGAAAATTTACTCCTCAAGGCCAAAGCAGCACCTGAAGTCCTAACCAAATAAAGATTAACACAATGATCAACGATACACCTTCTGCTCAGAGATCGCGTTACGGCTGCGAATATGTGCGAGTATTCATATGGTGCTATTTCTGTTCCACCTCCGTCCCTTCCCTTGCTGCGGAATATTTAGGTTTTTATATCATCGCACAATAGTCAATGAACGGAGACGGCGAGAGCAGTGACCAGCTGTGAGACGGTTAAAGAAAACCCAGTGTTTCGTTACACACGATAGAAATGAAACTTTTGTTTATCCTTACTTATCGTCACATAAAAAGGTTGTGGATCAGAATATCAAAGCCCTCCCGTAACAACTTTCACTTCAATAATTATTGTGAAGTGTGTGAAAGTGAAAGTTGTTATAAATCATAACATTGTACCAGTGACTGTTGTATGAAAAATAAATTACGAGGTAGTAATTTATGACTATACTACGATTCATTAAAGTAGGAAAATCTAATACCACAAAGCACCGACCTGTAAAATGCTATGATTTTTTTTTGTTTAATTTCGCTGCAATTCTAACGACTACTACACACTAGACTTATTTGGTTTGAAGGAATCGACCTACGATTAATGTAGGAGCTGATTGAGAGGCTACTAGGGCCATCTCCCACGCCATCTGTTCAAGGCAGGTGCGTTGATTGTGGCAGCTAAATGAACTCATAATTCAAATTCCTCAGAATCAGTCCATGATACAGTTCATACACTGATAGGATGAAACCTTCTAGCCTTTTCAGTTTTCATACATTTTTAGTCATATGACAAATTTAAAAGGAATCTTTTTATACGTACTTATATTTAGTTTCACCTTTCCCGTTGCCTATGTGTCGATCTGTACGCAAATCTTGCAAGCTAAATTAGACTCACTTCCCGATGTCCGATTGGACTTAAATTTGGTGTATTTTTGTATCTTCGGTGACAATACAATGATATGGTACCATAGAGCTGGTCTGATAATGAAGACGGAAGATGGCCATAGGTACTTCTGAACTAAATAAGATAAGCACATCGAGTTTGGGCTCGTTTGATTTGTCTTGAAAAGTTCTCTGGTTATATAACACTTAAGTCCATTTTTATATACAACTGGAGCCTAAAAACTTGATTTTATAAAAACTTTTAATATTATTATGTGTTTAAATTTAGCTTTGAATGTAAAGTAGGATTTGAACATAATATAAACTAGCTAAAGCTTCTCCGAACAATCTCTAACATCTCTAGGATTCTAGTGGTACATGTCTGGAGAACATCTAGTTATGCAAAATCTAGTTATGCAAAATTAGATTCATGTGCTTGTTCAACATTTAGGCTATTAAACTTTAATTGGTGTATAGTTCAAGAAACATGGAATATTGTAAATTTATTTTATCTGTGATTGGCTTGCGTTTCACTATCTTACTTATACTTAAGTAATGATATAGACCGCCCTTTGCACACAAAATTTAAGTAAGTAACAAATAAATCTCTGTTTTTGGTAGTAATAAAAGTTTATCATATTCATAATTGTTTTTTCACATGGGCCCCGTTAATGCACTCATGAAAGATAATGACTTTAACTGCAAAATTCCTATATTTACAGCCTCTCGAAAAAAACCAGGAAAAAACTCGGAGGCGCATTTTTATATGCACTTTTATTTTATTTTATACTTTTATATAATATATACTATTTGAATTAAAACCTTACGTCTCTTATTTACATAAGTGCGCTTGAACAGTTTACTAACTTGCATCTTTGACATTAACATAATCATTGATTTTATAGTAAGCTTTATTTATCAACACACTTTTTGCTATTGATTTAAATTGTATAAATTTTGTTATAAAACCGAACTCTATTTGCCAACGCGCGTACCTTTATATTATGTCTAGTATTAAAACTATGTGCACTCCTTAAGTAATTTTTCTGACATTTTATTTTCGAATATATATAGTGATGCCAGGATAAGAATACCTATTTTTTTTTTAAATCTCTGTGGGATTCTCGTGGACCCGTGTCGTGATGGCATAAGTACTCTTACATGATATGTAGAGAAATTATGAAGGAAAAGATACGAATAGCTTGAGCAAGAAACTCCAAAACTATTTACACCCATATGTACCTACACGAGACTCTGCAATAACATCATTTCTTTGTAGCGACAATATTACATTAAATTGTTCTTTTGTCTTTATAACATATCTTTTGTTCGTCCGTGGATTAGTTCCGAGTGCAGAACGGATTCGACAACACATTACGACACCCGCTATTTACGTTTGTTTGCATGCCGTCGTTATTTACGCAACGACTAACGACGCCTGCCCACGTACAGCAAATGGAATCTGTCGATTAAAATGGGTTTTCTGAGAATTTCTCAATGTTGGTTCATTTATGATCACAAAAATATGATCTTTTGTTGAGAGAAAAACTATTCAAAAACATATTTATAAAAGCTAAAAATAAGGACTGGAAAATTATTCACTAGATCTAATGGTTTCAACATCACTATACAAATGAGACCAAACTCGATAGATGTAGAACGCTGTTCAACATTGTATGCAAAGTTTCTTAATGATAAAACATCAGAAGACAGTGACCTCTTCCAAACGGCTTTCGAGTGTTGTATTGAGAAAAATAATTAAAATAATCTTAATGATTAAAAATAATTGTTACAATTAATTAATTTAAAACACTTAAGAAAAGAAAGCACCATCAGTACCTATACACTTAAAATCATAAAAAGTAAAGCCCGTCTTTAAATCCAAACAGAATATATAATATTAACGAGTAGGTTAGCCTATGTCACTATTTAATTGTGCAAATTGACGCTGTACTATATTAGTCTTAATATTGCTCACAAAACTTTATTAACTGATATAATTATGAAAGTTACTACAGTTTGATATATTGTTTGTAACTTCAGCTGCCTGCGAGACTAGACATTACGTTTCCGACAAACACAAAAACTGGCGCCGACCGTCTACTAATTAGCGACTCTGATAGAATAATTCGATTGAGCCATCCGCTTTCCACTATTACAGTATGGATTAACTTTTTCAGGCTCGAATGAAACTGTCTACAATTCTGGTTGATATTTTTCTGCAACCCAGTTTCACTAATAGTCCACTGTTCAGGCACCCAAACGTTCCAAACTTTATACATTTAATCTAATTTTACAATTGGACTCTCTCTCTGCTAAACAATTCGCTCTGATTGGCTCTAAATAAATCCTTTGCACTGTCGAAAACAAAATTGCATTCTTCGTTGCAATTTACCAAGAGTTTCTGGGTAATTCGAGGGACGTCCATTTTTGCTGCTTCGCTTTTTCGGTGCCGGGAATGTGATTGTAATAAATAATCCTGTTTTTTGCCGATACGGACAGTGCCGTAATTGCTGGCGGCCAAATTTATAGATGCAACCGATGGCGTTATTGAAACAACAACGGATTAATGAGTTTGATCCGGCCCGGCCACCCGGCGCCCGGTTTCCCGGTCCCGTTCGGTTTCCCGGCCCACACGATACGTTCCGCACGAAATATTTAAAAGCTGCAAAAAATTCGCAGATAAATTAAAACGCAAGGGAGATAATGGAAATGGAATATGCAATGTCGGCGAACGATAAAGTTTCGGCGGCAATATGCGGCGCATAATAGTTTGTCATATCGAACGCGTTGGTTCCATATTTACGAGATAATATGTGGTGGTTGTGACCAGCGACTGTTGCGAAATGATAAAAAAGAGAGATATAATCATGTTATACTAATTCTGTAAATGGTGTGGATGTAAGTGACTAGGTATGTTTGAAACGAGGTATACAGGTTGAGATCGTCGAGGCAAATTTTTTGATTTGTTATTTTGCATACTGGAACAGGAGTAAAACCACTTTTTAATTTTATTACAGTCAGAGCTAGTACCTAGGCAAATGAATTCACGCAACCGTCTCAGGAGCATTCTTTCAATGAGTAGATCACCTTAAGGTTAAACCAGTCCCAGAAATAACCTTAAGTAATATATGAGAACTAATTCATAAATATTTTGCATCTTTTTGCAGACAATCTTATATTTCCTCGAACCATTCGTGCTTTGTCATTTCGAAGTGCCATTTAGTTCGTCAATGGATTCGTCTTCATGCATCAGTTAGCTAAACGAACGTTTTTACGCTTAAAAAGACCATACAGTAAACGAGTAAAACAGTTCTATGAGAACCAAAATTTCCTGCACTCTTAATATTAGGTCCGCCGACAGACAAAATAGTAGATAAGGCTGCGGCTCATTGACTCTTAAGTAAAGTCATTCAGGATACGGGTTCCGTTGGCAAACAGGGTTGCGCGGATAAACACTGCTGCAGAGTCAGATGGCGGTGGCAGACAGCCAAAGCGCACAATTTGGCAGCCTCGCGATGAATCTATCAGCAGGCGTATATAGAGATGTGTGCACGTGTTACTGGCATTGGTAAATATTAATTTTCAAACAGTTGAAGTACTTTGATTAATTAACAATTATGTGGAATATAGGTAAGGCCACATTTGAGACTAGACTAAATGGAAGAGTTAGACTACCACTACTAGTGTAGATCATCTGATATTCCCTTTGAGTTGAAGTGAGTTAGTACTCATTTCAACTCAAAGGGAGCGTTTTGTGATCAGTTTTCCATCGTACCGTAAGCACCATTGACTTGCACCATCAATGGTGCAGATGGACTTACCTATTTAATTGGAGAGTCTGTCCTAAAATTGAATTAAATATGGTTAAACGTATGTTAGTTTATTTGAAATTCATAATATTAGGGCAATACAATATAGCAATCTGTGCGTAACGCTAACTCCACACAAAAAATATTAGAAAGCAAAAGGAGTCTATGGAGGTGCGCGCAGAAAGCCAATGCGAACGTTGCGACCTATTAGATAATGGGCATCTTACATGCCCGACACTAGCCGAAAAATCAGGCAAAAACCATCGCCAGTCCCGGCCGTTTTTAAAAAAAATAGGGCTCTCGCTTTTAAAAGCTGCTTTAACTAATAATCAATAATTACTTTAAATTCGTCGACTTAGCAACCTAGGAGCATCGAGATACGAAAGACTAGTACTGTCTTCTCAGCCCACAGATTGCTTTTGAATATCATCCTTTTATCTTTTTGTCTTATTATTTCTCTAATAAAAGTGTTCTTATCAGCTAAATTATTAACAATTACGTCAGCTTAACTAAAGCGCTGGTTCAGTGTCGTGAAAAAAACAGACTGAAAGAGTGATATATATACTTTTTTTTTCTTCGAGTGCCTGTTGTAGGTTTAACAAAAACCAGGTTACCAGTTATCCTATCACAATCATGCACCATCAAGCCGTTGCTTCTTGCTGAATCGGAATCATGTTATGTTTGAGCATTATTATCTAACTAAGACATACGAAAAACATAAATGTTTCTGCGGTATCGTAAATTGTGTGGGTGTGACTCGGTTGCTAGGTTCATTTGGCAATTGAATAACTGCCAATGCACTACGGAAACTAAGAGCTAAGGAACGTTTACAAGAAGGTTGAAAATAAACTGAAAGACTAAGAATGTTCTATGTATAAATGCAGAAGTATGAACATAGGTAAATGTTCATATTTTTATCTTTCACAATATGGCATCTGGTTTTCGCTTTATTGAATTTTGATTATTGTCATGTTTTAGTGAAGTTAAGAAATCTATTTACGTAAGAATCATCAAAAACCTATAGGTTTGTTCTCTGGAGAGCCACAAAGGGACAAACATGCTGATAAACGCATTACTCTCCTTTGTGTCGCGCATTCGAGTAAAAAATCGAATGAAGAACCCTCATTTTTAAGTCTATTAAAAAATATTGGTGACACGTTACCGAAATACCTATACATTTCCCATTTAACGATTTGACGAAGCAAGTTCCAGCTTAAATTACGAGTCCAATATAAGATTATTATTGTCCTAATATCATAGTCTGTATTTGTGGTTGAAGAGAGCGGTCACGGAGATACAGGCCTACAAGAATTGAAATAAACATAGAAGGTGTGACCAGGTGGTTATTAGAAGTAGGTAACATTAGAGGGACTATAGATAAGGTGGTCTGCTGTAGATATATAAGGGTGGATTTATATTAATTCTTTGGCTATATTCACCCGGATAAGTCACATTGCGTCTGTGTTACCCCACCATAAAAAATATCACACATACTGATGTGCACTTCATCCTCTTTTGCCTGCAATTTGGTCGATTTATATGAAGCATCTCCTCTGGGAGTGGCAGTGGCAGAATACTGGGCCCAAACAATATCAGGAACATCGACACGGCGAAGAAGAAGAATTTGATATAATTAAGTATATTATAATATTATTCTTAGACTCATGCACTCTTTAAAATGTTGTTTTCTTAAACACCGAGGTCCAACTCTATTGCGTAATTCCTCTCCATCCAATGGTTGTCTGGAAAATATTTTAGCGATACGACCGCCTACTGTTACACTTTTTTTTGTAAATAATTATTTTGTTTCGCTTTTGTCTTAATTAAGGTAATTCAATTCAATAAAGAATTTATCTATCTAAATTATTTTTTGTAGAATCTTTCTCTGTCTTTTAATCTATTAGAATAAAATCATATGTCCTGTGTAGATTAACCCTAATTTCCCGTATGTTGACGTCACAGTCTACGTCAGAACAAAATAGCTGCAACTTCCGCGAGATGTTTAACGTTAGGTAGGTATTTATTTATAACAATGAATGCAAAATATTTGTTTGGCAAAAAATACCGAATATAAAACAAACTTACTATCAAGAAGGAATATATATTAATAAGCCCTCAATGTATTTTCATTCATTTAGAGACATCACGACGCAGACGTCGCGGTATCATTTCCCGTACCGTTAGCCTTGAGAAAGTATACCTTGTACATCCAGCAAGATAGACATTAGACATCCTGCTGGATGTACATCATCGTGCAATAAAAAAAACAAGCGGGGCAGTCTTTGGGAACTGCCGATAGAAGTGAAAACTATATATAATATATAGTAATACATGATGAGAACGCTACCCACTGGTAGTGGGCTTGAGCACTTGAGTTACCTATAAGATCTATGTCTTGTAGGTAACTTAGTTCTTTGCTGTACATAGTTTTAGTTTAGTTTTAGGAAATATAGGCAATTGGCCCGTAGTTAGGCAGTCTGACCGTCAGTATTCAATAGAAATAGAAATAGAAAAGCATTTATTGTATGTCATTATACTATTTGCTTCTAAATATATATAGTTAATAATAATAATTATATATATATATAATATATATATATATATATATATATATATACACAGTATACATTTAGCTCATAGAAAGCGTTCGGTCACTATAACGCGAGTTCCATGATTTTTGTTCATCCAAAAAGTGCTCAACGAGTCTAAAGTAGTTTTTACTTCCCAAATATCGTATAGTAGTGTTTGTGTGATTAGAAGATATTGCGAAAATGCCAGTCATTATACGGTTGCTGGATCCGAATGGGTTTTACAACTGAAAAAAGGTTGAAAATACCGAAAAAAAATGAATATTTATTTATTCTTTTGCACAATTTAGCTAAAATATAAAAAAGATAAGGATTCATTTTAAGTAAGCCCATTATTTGTAACGTGACATCGGCTCTTTTTGGTTCGTCTTTTTGGAATGCCGCAAAGGCGCAATCCACGGAATTATAAAGCTACCTTGCGCAGCAAATATGTAAGACAAGTGAATATACTTATTTTACAAGCAAAAAACCCGTCTTCGTAAAAATCTGACAACACAATACAATAACTCTTTATCAGCTGAGATCGTAACTAGGTCTGTTTCCTCTATCTACTAATACTACTCAAATCACGCATCTAGCTACGAGTACATGTATGGAGTTATGATGAATTAACGTTTTTAAAAAATGATGTCATTTGCTGCTACCCTATTTCATCAGCAACCGTTATACACCACATAGTATTTGGAGTTAGACGTCTGACAGTGGCGGCCATAACAAAGGTCAAGGTCACGCTCCACAGATGTCAAAAATATTTGAAAAATAGTAACCGTAGGGATATCAAAAATATTTGAAAAATATCATTAAATTTTTAGTATGGAAAAACGATCTCCAATTTAGACTTTCGTTCTCTGGCAGACGATTCCTGGCACGATACACATACACACCACCAAGTATTACTACACCTTTTGTTGCACGTTGTATACATTTACATATGTAGGTACATATACAGCAAAGACCTAAGAAATAACTCTTTATTGACTAATAGGAAGAGTAAATACAGAAGAGAAATAACTATAGGAATAGGTACAATACTCAGAGCGATCTCTTCCAGACAACATTTAGATGGATATGAATAATTTAAGTCGACTCATTATTTATTACTGCGCCTTGGGTCCTGGGTTCGATTCCTCCCAAGTAATATGTGTGCTTCTGGTTCTGGGTGTAATGTATGTGTGATGTGAATGTTTCCGGCACCCACAATCCAAGTCTTTGAACTTAGTGTGGGGCTGTGAGTGTGAATGCGTTTGTTTGTTTGTTTGATTACACTTTTTCACTAATATGACTTATTATGTGATTACATAGAACTATATAACAGCCTTATTATAAGTGTTTACAATTTAAGTGAGAATGGTTTCTTTCAACAACTGTTTAGCAGCACTACAAGCCGTCATAAGAGGCTTACAGTTAACTCAAGTGCATACTGAAACACTTGTCTTAGTTATGTGGTCGATATGGAAGTTATGAGACCTTGACCTTACCCATCTCGTCTTTAGCCTTCAGTACACCATTACTAATTACAACAGTATCTAAATTCAACTAACCAGCATTCAAGGGAACGCCGAGGCCGGTAATTTGCGCAACTAAACCGAAATACCCGGTTTATAACCCAGCTGTAATAACCTCAGAGCAATCAAAGTGCTGAATAAACATTTAATCATGAGGATAATGTAAACATGAGACTACTGGCTTCGACTACGAAAACAACACAAGGGTCGGTCTTTCAAGAGATAACATACCTACTGATATTAACATTAAGAAAATAGTTCAAATTCAAATTCAAAATCGGTAATGGCCCCGGAAGTGGCACTCATGAAAGTTAATGACTCTACTGCCAGATTCGCAAAATTTCAGCCATCTCGAGAAGAACCTGGCAAGAAACTCAGCAGCGCATTTTTTCATTAATATTTTTAAACATTCGTAAATGACTAAAACATTCTAACTAATCCTACTAATATTATAAATCCGAAAGTTTGTGTGCAAGTATGTGTGTCCCTCTTCACGCTTTAACGGCTGAACGGATTTGGATGAAGTTTGGAATGTACATAGCTTATACCTAAATTAACACTTAGGCTACTTTTAATTTGATAATTCTCTTCTCTTCTATTTCAATTAAGAAAAATTTTACCGTATCTAATTATAGTAGTTTTGTCGGTTTTAAATTGAAACCCATCGCAGTAGAGTCGGGTAATAGAGGGTCAGGATAAAAAGTAGCCTTATGAATACAAGGCTTCTTTTGATCCTGATCCTCTATTACCTGCCTCTACTGCGGCCTAAATTGCTACAGTCTATTAATTATATCTGGTTATATTGGAAACTATCACGTTTACGTGTAAGTGCGTGCTTAGGAATGTAACAATTTGTTTTTACCGACTTCCTTAAAAAGGAGGAGGTACTCAAGTCGAATGTTTTTTTTTTTTAATTTGATCAAGATCTGATCTCTAGTATTTGAGCTATCGTCAATAATGCGTGTGTGTGCATTACATTAAATCTGATCAAGGTTCCGAAGGTAAAGCGGTGAAGTCGGTTTTTTTAAGCTTTGTTTGCCTTTTATTATTTCATTATTGTCTGACCTGGTTTTAATGAAATTTGGCAGTCAGATATCATAAACCCTGGCACAGGACATAAGAAACTTACAGGACAATATTTCAGGCATCTACAAGAAATATTCTATTTAATCATTCATTTACATTTTCAAAAAATTTAATCGGACGAATTAGATTTTTTTACCCAGGCGTCATCCCTATTATACATTGTCACTGAATTACCAAACCTTGAAATTTCTAAAATTGATTTTGTCACCCTGAAGCGAGCCACATTTTGGTTTAACAAAGTTTTGGTAAATCTCGTAAATCTGGATTTGTCACGTTCAGCTGAAATCCTTTAAACATTGTATTTAGTAACAGTCACTTTTGTTGTTGTTACCCTGAAACCAGCGTTTCTTAACATTAAGTTTCTAAGAAGCCAACCATTTTGGTGTTTACAAAGTTGTGGCAATTCTTTACGTAAATGTATTAGTCTCGTTCAGCTGTAACCCTTTAAAACACTTTTACATTGAGAATAGTAATGATTATTATAAAATCCTAAACAAAAAAAACGGGAATTTGCCGCGAAAATAAAGAAATGGCATTAGTGATTTTGTATAGTTTTCCAACACTTGTGTTTCATGTGTATTTATGGTGGATTATAACCATCGGGCATGAGTTAAATGAATCAAGCAAATCATAGAAAGATGAAGAATATGATTTTCGTTCTCGCTTCAAAGCTCCAATATAATATGTTCTAGTTAAGTTTCTACTACTTATTAGGGCTTGACTTGACTATGACTGGATCGCGACTCATTTACTTGACTTTGATAATAACTTTATTACTGCTTAAATGTACAAAATTGCGGAGCCAAAATTAAAAGGAGAAAGAACTAAGAATAGCAGCTTCACTAAAAAGTGTTGAAACTGAGAATATCTTTGTATAAGGAATGATTATGAAACCTGCCAGCTCGCTATAAAATACTTGGGTAAGGTTTACGGACATTCTTCTGTGAGCGCGACCCCATTCAAGGCGGCCGTAGTATTCGTGGTTATGACATCGCCACCTCTGGCACTCTGCCATCTAACACTGTCTATTGTCACAGAAACAATATCTAGTAATACAAGCTGTACCTACAGCCCTACAAGCTATTGTTCTGTCGTCGTTTGCCACCTCTTCGTATTTCTAAGCCTTATTTACGCAAATGCATTTGTTTTCGTACCACATTCTGTGCTCTTAAAGATTTTATTGTATAAATTCGTCTGCTAGTATGTATTTGGCAATCAAATTTGTTAGTTATTTTTGGCTCAGTTTTCTTTGTTTAATTGAGTTGAAATTTTGCATGCGTGTCAATTTGATAAGACAGTCCAATATTATAGTAAAAGCGAGCTGATCTTATATGTGATAATGCAGGCGGCTAGAAACAAAACTCCTTAATTAGTGACAGTAAATTTATGATTGACTCAAGTTCGTTAGAATCGATTCGCTTCTACGTTTATCATCCGTGTGACGATGGAGTGGGACTCATTGCGCGCGTCTTTGTTTCCTGAACGGTATAATCTGGGATTCTGAGAGTCTAGAGTGAATAGGTATCTTCTAGGCAACTATGCTACGTCCTCGGCCGCATCTTTACTTTCCATCAGGTGAGATTTTTTTTTAATGTTGAATAGGTAAGCATTTGACCACTATCTCACCTGATGGAAAGTGATAATGCGGCCGAAGGTATGACATGCTTGCCTAGAAGATACCTATTCACTCGAGACTTGAAGACTCCCAGATTATACCGTTCGGGGAACAAAGACGCAGACAATGAGTTCCATTCCTTCGCTGTACGAATGATGAATGTAGAAGCAAAATGCTTTGAGCGAACTGGAGGTAAGTCGACCATAAATGGATGATGTTTAATAGTTTGTCTTGTTGTTAAGTGGTAAAAAGGGCATGGGGGAATTAAGTCATTTAATTCCTCAAGGATGGTGGTCAAATGCTTGTCTATCTAGCATAAAAATATATATCAAAATGTGAAAAATCATAGTCAATTGGTGTCATTTGTATAAAACAATACAGCAATGAATCAATAAAAAAATCACAAAACTATTGTTGCTACATTCAATTAGGTAGACATATTAGTGTCACATAAAAAAAATATCGTTACCATCTATTTTGTATATTATTATTATCTACCTCTATGGTCGTTAGTAGGTACCGCCGAATAATTGATGACACTATACTGACTAGAACTACCTACACACAAATGATCTAGTTTATTTTCTATTACTTCTTATACTTCTTCGCCCCGAGGCTTTGTCTGCTTTAACGGAGTGGAAAAGTTCTTATGCCCTGCTACACTAAATATTATTAAACTATAGCCATTTCAAACATTAAAATGCATTCTACGCTTTGGCACATTTAAATAAACAAGCAAACGTTTACATTTACGTCGTTATTGCATCTATAAATAACTAAATAATATTTTA
This sequence comes from Lomographa bimaculata, assembly GCA_948107665.1. Lineage (NCBI taxonomy): Eukaryota > Metazoa > Arthropoda > Insecta > Lepidoptera > Geometridae > Lomographa > Lomographa bimaculata. The sequence goes on along the minus strand of OX403585.1, from coordinate 21,168,065 downwards.
TTTCTAAGTCCAACAAACACAGGTAAATGACCTAACGGTGATTTAAACGGGAGCTGGCACTGCCTAAAACCAAAAACTCGCTTTTCAACTACACACATAGTACCCTATAATTTTCTTACTTTCAACCACATTCACGAATTCTAAACAGTTCTATCAATAATCCACCATTATAAAACTCGAAGAATAACAAGTTTTAGAAAATCTTAAAAAATCAACAACGCCATTTTTTCACTTTCACACAAAAGATACCTATGGGGTACGAGATATACACCGGACGTAATAAACAGGTGAATAGAATACCTGAATTTTCATAAACTACAGTAAGTAAGATAACTTCTACCAGTGGTAATCTAAACATACATATTTAGATTATTACTGGTAGAAGTAAGCATATATTACTTACACGTCACAATACCCGCAGGTTTAACATATTTTGACTACTTAAACAAGTCAAAAAAGCTTTTAATACTCAAGTGGTCAATCCCACTACCAGTGAACAGCTTACTTAACCATCATGCTGGCAGGCGTTGCCACTCTGAACACTCTGCGTGCTTATTTGTTGAGCTAAATAGTCCAGCATTTTGAACACGCGTTGCTTCGACAAGACTCTCCTATATTCGAAAATAGAATGAGCTCCTGCACTCCTAGCCGTTTTGGTTTTTGGCTAGGGGCTTGAACCCATAGCCCCGTTTATTATGGGTGAAATAATTTTGTCACTCCAGAGATTTTTTAGTTTCGCCACCACCGCTTATATTATTATAAATATAGTTATGTTGTTAGATACTTGCCTTATAAATCGACGATATTATCATAGCTCTGCATCTCTGTGCCTGCGTTATTCCAGCGAATCAGTAAGGACACTTTTTCACCGGGTGTTTTGTTTCCGTATTTTATTAAGACGAACCAAACACAAAATAAATAAAAATATTTTGTTGAAGAACATAATTTTTTTTTAAATTTAGTTAATAAAATAGATACCTTATTTACAAAAATACCTTTTAGTATCACAAAAGAAATTATTGACCTCTAATGACCGTAACGAGAGCATCGCAAAAAATAATAAATTAAAGACAAGGTTAGATAAAGAACTAACATAATATTATTTGATAAAATTGTTCATCAAAAGCGAGATAGTGGGCAAATGCTTGCCTATCCAGCGTAAAAAAAGTGTTCACAGTAATTGCTTGAAAAAATAATGTAGTGAAATAAATGATGGAACACGTTTGCCTAGAAAGAACCCCGGCAAGAGTCTATCGGTGATCTATAGTTTACGTTTCGGTAAGTGTGCGCAGGAATCACACGAGTTATAACCGTAGACGCGTTTTACCACAATAACAGACAAACTGGATAACGTCATCCTTTTATGGTTTACCTCTAGTTCGCTCGAAGTGTTTCGCTTCTACGTTTATCATCCGTACCTACAGCTAAAGAATGAAACTCATTGCTAACGTCTTTGTTCCCCGAATGCTATAATCTGGGAGTCGTCAAGTCTAGAGTTAGCAGGTATCTTCTAGGCATTCATGCTACATTTTCAGTCGCACTCATTACAACAAAGAATAATTTAGTAAAATGGTCAATGATTCATTGTAACGCATAAAAAATCAATTAAACTTTATCTGAACCATTTGCTAGACCTTTAAGTTATCACTAGATGGCGGCACAAGTCATTCACGGTATATAGGGACAATAATTAAAACATAGGTATTTAAAAGGTTTAGTCGAACAGTTGCATATTAGTCACGAGGTCTCAGTTCGGCGTGAAACACTAGTTTAAACAAACCCAAACGGAATCTCAAGAAGCTCCCACCTTGTTTGTTGAAAGAGTTTTCATATCTTCAACCGTTCGTTGCCTTAGTTTAACTGCCCGTTGACTTAGGTGCGCGTCCGCCTTCGAAGCAGGGGTATCGGATTCGATTCCCGGAGGAAACACAAGTTTTCTCTCCAAGTATAATGTGTGTTTCTGGTTCTGTTAACCAGAAACACACATTTCACTTGGGGATTGTGATAAGAATTCTTGTGTTTGTGATACAAGAATATTTCACAGCCCCACTGACACACAATGACTTGTGTCATCGAACTTAGTGTAGGGCTGTGAGTGTGAAAGCATATTTATTTAACCTTCAGCCCGCATGAGGTATTTTCATGCCTAACCTTGGAAGTTTTAGCATTTACCTATCCACCAAGTTTGCCATTAAAATGCCTTGCCAGCTATACAACCGCCACCAATAGTATGCAAATATTATTGTATTTTGGATTAAATGGTGATGTCATCAGACAAAAAAAGATTTATCATCTTATATCTCAGGGTGACAATGCATTGCTGCGGAAGGTTTTGATCCGTTAAATCCATTCCGGGTGGCTCCTGCAATGTGAAACCGTGACGCTAACCAGTGAGCGACATAGAAAAACATAAAACACACTCACATCTCCACTCTTAGTTCAACGATTTGTATCGTGGGTGCCGGCAACATTCACATCACACCCAGAAACACAAATTTGTGTTCCCACCGGGAATCGAAACCCTGCTTAAAATACGGGCGCGAACTTAACTAATCCAACCAGCAGTTTACTTGCTCGTCTGGTCTCAGTAAAATAATAATTGTACCTGCGAGTTCCTGGTGAACCCGTAACCAAGGAACCGCTCGTCGTGCGGCGGCACGGTGTCGGGCGCCACGTAGAACGGCTCGTACAGGAGCTCGAAGTTCGTCACGTTATGGCTGATGTGAGCCTCCGAACTCTCGTTGCCGCCGCTGGTCTCCCATCTGAAGAGATCATTTCACTTATTATTAGAGATAAGTCTATAATCACGGACATAAATACGAACGTAATCCCGTATACAAAACGGGTGAAGCACTGATAGTAAGTTTCTCCGTCAACGGGAAATCTTAATGGTAAAACTGGTCGATCGCCACATTTTGTATGGCATTATTGGTAGTATGAAAATCTATTATAGCCCTACTTTTTTTTCGTATGGATTATAGTCACTCACAGCCCCGTTGTTCAGGTGGAAAGTATGTACTTTCTTATAATATGAACTTATAGGGTCTAATGAGCAGTCATGAAGGTTATGATATATCTTATTATTACTCTAAATGCATCGTTTGTTCGACGATCTTTACCTTGTAAAGTTAGATGCGAACTGGTTGTAAATGAACACCTTCCTGTGGAAGGGTATGGCCAGCTTGTTCCTCGAGAGGCGCACCAGTTCCGACTTGTTGGAGGGGAAGTTGGCAACGCGTCGGTCCAGCTCGTAAGTAGGTACCACGTATGCGCACAACTGGCATTTTGGCGTCGTCGCTAAGAACTGAAACATGAAACAATTGCTTATGTGGCCAGTTCAAACGTTGAAACTACCTCAATGATCTGTAATGAAAGTACAATACCTTATCTAAAGACTCCGCCATGCCCTTAGACGGCACGATGTCAACATCCACCAAAAACACGTAAGGAGTGTGACAGTTCTTTCGAGCCAAGTTTCTCAAGTGGTTCTGAGGGTACGGATGCCTCGCCCTCCACGCGACCGTATCGGCCCTTCGTTCCCCTGGTGGCAGCGGCTTAGCGTTGCAGTCTCGAGCCCATTTCGGCATATTCCCGAATGTGGCTGGCCTATCAGCCGGCGTGGCGACGTGCAGAGCCAACCTCGCATAGATCTCGGGCTGACATCGGAACAGCCACGTCGTGAACGCCCGGAGCAGTCTCATCTCGTCACCGGCGACAAACACGGCCACGGACATCGGTCCGGACCAGTGGGCAGCTATGCGCAGCAGTTCGTGGAGTCGCTCTATCGAGCTCTGGGTAGCGAGGCAGACGCGGCGGCCGGCGGAGATCTCCGGGTAGAGCTCGCCGACGGCCGCGTAGTCGAACAGCCTGAAGGAGCGGGAGTAGTCCCAGCGGCCGAGGCGCAGGTCGAGCTGCGCGACGGGATCGTCGTCGAAGGGCTGCGCGGCGTCAACGCAGGGCTCGCACGAGGGCTCGGGCGGCGGTGGCGGCGGCGTGCTGGCTGCCGGCGCGGGGCACGCCGCCGGCCGCAGCAGCCACATGTTGGCCACCGCGTTGTATACCACCAGCATGATGGCCGTCACCGCTATCATGCTCCATTGGCAGCGCCAGCTCCACTGGAAAACGACTTTATTTTAATGCTAAGTTTTTTAATGGTGTCTTTTTAAAGTCCCGACTCTACCGATTACGGAAATTCTTAATTAAGTAAGTAAGTTTACCCCTGTTAACCTCATCATGCAACTAACTCTAGATCAGCTAATAATATGCTATAAATGCTGTAACAGCGCGAGAGGACGTCACGACCGAACGTCTTCTGTATCCCGTTGTAGCTACTGTATTGCGAATACCTTCTTAGGCATATACCAAATTATTAATTTAATGGTAATTCATTCTACCGATAATTCTGGTATCCTTCTACATGTAGGTATTTATTTACATATCAATCTAACTATAGTTCCAAAACTAAATTTAAAATGTGCATAGATAAATCATTAAACTTATTTTGTTACCTTTTTTTCTTTCCGCTTCGACATGGATCGCTCGAGTTCCGATATTTATTTCCTTTTGAGTGCTTATTAGCCAGTATCACCTGAGCGTCACCACCATCTCTTAATTGTTCAGCTGGCTACAACAAGAAGGATCATATATAAGTATATGCTTATTGCAATTAACAATTAAATTAACACGTCAAACACACTGGGAGTCTTTATTACACTATCGAAAATTTCGAAAGAATTTTGCAAACACTCTACTCGTACTTATACGAAATGCATTGTTTAATCATACTTAATACTATAAATCCGAAAGTTTGTGTGTAAGTATGTTTAGTTCCCTCTTCACTCTGTGACGGCTGAACGGATTGGGATGAAACTTTAAATGTACATAGCATTAACCTAGGATTACCACATAAGCTCATTTTTTACTTGATCAACGCGAGCGAAGCCGCGGGCACGACTAGTATGTTTATATATGACATTAAATTAATATCTTTACCGTAATTATAATTCATAACTCATCGTTATCTCTTCCTTTTTCTGCCAAATAGGATCATTACAATATATAGATACTCTTCCCGGGGAAAGAGTTTTCACCCTTGCAAAATGAAGAATGGGTTCCATACCTAAACTAATGAAGTCATTTATTATATAGGTTTGATAAACTGTTCTTCTACAATGATGCTAATAAACTTACTGGATTTGTTCGTCTTACTGGTTCCAAAACTTCGAAAGAACTGATGTTTATAGTAATACTAGCCGTGCCCCGCGGCTTCGCCCGCTATTATCAAGCTAAAAAGTAGCCTATGTATTAATCCTAGGTATAATCTATATGCGTTCCAAATTTCATCTAAATCCGTTCAGCCGTTAAAGCGTGAAGAGGGAACAAACATACTTACACACTTACATACAAACTTTCAGATTTATAATATACTAGCCGTGCCCCGCAGCTTCGCCCGCTATTATCAAGTTAAAAAGTATTCTGTGTTAATCCTAGGTATAATCTATGTACATTCCAAATTTCATCCAAATCCGTTCAGCCGTTAAAGCGTGAAGAGGGAACAAACATACTTACACACTTACATACAAACTTTCAGATTTATAATATACTAGCCGTGCCCCGCAGCTTCGCCCGCTATTATCAAGTTAAAAAGTAGTCTGTGTTAATCCTAGGTATAATCTATGTACATTCCAAATTTCATCCAAATCCGTTCAGCCGTTAAAGCGTGAAGAGGGAACAAACATACTTACACACTTACACACAAACTTTCGGATTTATAATATTAGTAGGAAGTAGGATAAGTATATACGAGTAAATATATACGAGTTCTAAAATCTAATAACTGACTTAAATCGCCAATGTCTTCGAAACACTTCATCAGATCTTGATAAAATTACTAACCACTAACTATAACGTATACCCTTTGGAATTAAATAATAATTTTCCAAATTGGTTTATAAACGACGGAGTTCTGAGGTAACATAATTACATAAAATCATTTTAACGCAAGCAAAGCTAAATAACCGACTTATGCGATTTATTTTCGGAACCCTTGATTAAATTAATTCTTGAGGATAACTCAAAAACTACCGATCAGATCTTGATCAAATTTAAGTTGGACCACATGGGAAGTACCATCATTCATCAAAATCAGTTTATTTAGAAAGAAGTAATAACACTTATAAAAAATATACAGTCGAATTGAGAACCTCCTCCTTTTTTGAAGACAGTTTTAAAACACCATGGATAATCCAAAATAAAGAGCAAAAGAAATGTGTGAAATGTGTAATGGGGATGATAAATTGGCTTTAATATTATTGGCTTTAAATAGTACTTCAATGTATGATTGCGTGGTACGGGACAAAATAATTGAAGTTTACATGAGTGTATATTTTTAAGAAAGCAAAAAAATTGTTTTGCTTTTTTGCTAATACTTTTACATTTTAGGTGATTGTTTAATTTTTTTAACAAATCTAAGTTACCTATAAGTTCTGAGCCTTATAGATATCTAACTTATGTCTTTGTTGTATTTATGTATGTAGTTTACGGAAAAATAGGCCCGTAGATATTATATGTTTGTTACTATTATAGATTGTATTAAATAAAGATTAAATCAAAATAGTTATAAAAGCGTAGCATACAAAATATCTGATGTCTAGTTTCAGCATTTAACGTGTTAAAGTAATTTCGAATTCGATTATTTGATTGGGAGAAATGTATTTACATTATACAATCATTTACACGAATGTTAAATAAAATAATACATTTCAATATATATAATATATATATATAGGTAGGTATATTAACCTTAATTTATCAGATGCTGCCAGTAAGGCTATATAAATTAGTATACAATGTAATCGGCAAATATTTGAAATTAATAATTCATTTCACCTAATTACCCACTTAGCGTATGTACACTCACTATATATTATTTTATTACTACCTACAGACACTTGCAAAATATTATTAATTTAAACTGTTCGTTGAAATATTTATTTTAACAAAATAATCAACGATTAATTTTGACTACAATTGCGTTAACGCTATGGTCACCGTGTAAAAGTTATATGCACCGATATGTAAAACATTTTTATAAAAATGCACGTACGCCGATAGCTCTAACTCCGTATCAATACACTAATTTATATTTAAATTGATTGCAAGGGATACATACCTTTCACTAACATTAAATCCAATTAATTATTAAAAATATTATCACAGCATTGCGAGCGTCGAGGTCACTGTTTTATCGGGGGAACATCATTATTGTCCACACAGCATGCTGACATGCAGGGCAATTGTATATTTTGTGGTTTTATTTAGAATATGGTAAATAATGATTACAGCCACTTTATTGACAATTACTGTTGTGGGGATAGGGGAACTGGTTGGCGCATGCGCGGGGGTGTGACCTGCGCAATGAACCTGGGAGGCTTCTTAATAATGTTGCCCTACAGCAACCCTTAGGTTGAGCATGTCACAGACGCTGAAGTAGGTATAAGCTTCAGAGCTTGGGTCATCGCCGCTTAGTAGCTAGTCTCTCGGTTTTCTATCGGATACATTTCGGAGAGTGTGCTAAGGAACTGCACGATCTAGTTTCCCCATCCCCGTTCTATCATCGGACAAGCAGACAAACTGCTAAGCGAAACCGCTGGTGGACATTCCACAAATGCGCACTAAGCGTTTTGCCTCCACATTCATTGTGCCAACCGCAAAGGAATGGAACTCCTCACCTGAGTCGGTGTTTCCAGATGAGTACAATATGGGAGTCTTCAAGTCGCAAAAGAATAGGTATCTTCTAGGCAAGCTTGCTCCATCGTTGACTGCATCGTCGCTTAACACCAGGTGAGATGGTGGTCAAAAGTTTAATTTTAAAAAATAAATTAAATAAAAAAAAATAATTTATATATAATTTATAATTTATTTATGGTATTAGGAGACAGTTCGTGGGGACGATAAGGCCTGTACTGACGTCCCGCTTGTGGTGTATTGGGCATTTCCTCCTGCCAGGAACTACCCCATCTACCCAAGCTCCTTAAAATAACGGAGTGTGGTTTTGGCTTGCATAACTGATCCAGTGATGCTATTGCATATCATTTCTGTGAGTCTTTCGGTTTTGTGAAATGTTGCTCTAGCAGAGTTATTTACTATTACTTATATATTACTTCGTCTCCTACGCCGCGCGCCGGCGCGGGCGTTCTACTCTCCCTCAGACTTACGAATTTTCGATCAGGTCACGTGTCCTGACGAAAGTTTAACATGTTTTACCCATTCCAAAAAAAGTGCACAACGCCGCTAAAGAAGTTTTCACTTCAAAAAGGTGCTCGAGTTGACGTATATCTGCCCCTTAAGCAACATACATTGGGTTTGATTCCCAGTGGAAACACAAGTTTTATCTCCAAGGGACTACCCTCACCTGCAGGTTAAGACGAAGGTTGGGAATGCTTAGAATTTTTATGTAGAAAATAGTATTAGATAGGAGTATAGAAAGCACAAAAGGATAATTACCGTTTATATTAGGATGTTTAAAAAATTAAATTCACGTTCAATATAAATTGAATTTGGTAATAATTTGATAAAAAGTCACGCACATTTTGAACTTTTACATTAAAATTAAAACAGGACTTAGCGTGACTTCGCGTAGTCGATGTCTAAATCGACAATTATTGTTTCGACATCATCGACCACATCGTCGCTTACTATCAGGTGAAATAGAGGTCAAAAGTTTGCCTATCTTGAATAAAAAATAGCCTTCTTGAGTGCGGAGCGCTCGCCGTCGCGTCCCACCTCGCACTGCGAGCAGCAGCACGAAGAATTTGGTAAGTATAATATTTAAGTAATAAGAAAATAAAATTAGGTTTTAATCTAGGTTAAGTTTTAAAATAATGAGATTAATGCTTTTAAAAACTATTTCATTGAATTGATAGCTACAATGCGCTTTATAGAATAAGTATGTATGTTTACCTATTCGTTCCTCGTTCTAGATTTTAATATTTCTGTTATTTCTTGACTTGAATTGTGTTTTATTTAGAGGTAACGTTTCTGCATACGATTGGCAGTAAATATTTAATGTTCGTTTTAGTAGAACTTAATTAACCATAAGGACATTAAAGTCCGACAAGTGTACCTACGCTAGCTATATACATTTGTTTATTTCTGCGAACATAGTGCATGAACTACTGAAGTGATATTATTATATGTTTTTTTTCTTTGTGAATTTGTATTCACAAAGAAAAAAAACATACTTATTACGAATTGGGGATAATAATACTAAAATATATACCTACGGTGTATTTGAACGTAGGTAATTGTAATCAAATTTACGAACACATTCAAAATTCAAAATCATATATTCACATGGGCTACAACGAGCCACTCATGAAAGTTAAATACTCTTTTGACAGATTTGCAAAGTTACAGCCATCTCGAGAAGAACCTGGCAAGAAACTAGGCTCGGCGGCGCATTTTTCATATTTTTTTTTTAAAACACTCTTAAACACTAATACAGGAATTATATTAACTTAGGTAGGTGCAACTGTATCATTTTGTGGTCGCCAGAAAGCGCTTGTGCATTTTGCCTGCATGTATGCTTACATTGTCATTAACTTATCATTACAAGGGATACCCTGATGGGAATTCATAAAAGCAGTATTATAACCCTATCTTATAATAATTAAACGCAAGCAAAGCTTAAAAAAACCGACTTCACCGCTTTATCTTCTGAACCTTGATCAGATTAAATGTATTGAACACGCATTATTAACGATAACTCAAAAAGTAGATCTTAATCAAATTTAAATGAGACCACATGGAAATCACCAGCTTTCAAATAAAAAAATAATTATCAATATCGGCTCACAATGAAAGAAGTTATGAGGTAACTTTAAAGTCGGTTAAAAACGAGAACATCATCAGTTTAGTCCTAACTCAAAGACTACTTGTGAGATCTTGATCAAATTTAAATGGGACCACATGCAAAGTATCAGCTATCAAATAAAAAAATAATCATCAAAATCGGCTCACAACGAAAGAAGTTATGCGGTAACACATATAAACAAAAAAATGAGAACCTCCTCCTTTTTTTGAAGTCGGTTAAAAAATCTTATAAGAGCTGTTAAAATGGATTGAAATAAAAACAAATTTTGAGCGTCTGATTGTCGCCATTTTGATTATTGTCATGTCTTTAGTGTTTGGTACCAAGAACGCCACAAAATAATTAATTTACATACAGACATACAAGTAGAAATACGTGGGATCCGCCGAATAAGCCTCCACGGCTTTTCTACTGCTGGAACCCTGTTGCTACTGGTTTTCCTTTTCTGTTCTTGCGACATCCAAACTTTTACATTTATAATATTAGAAGGTTAATATTTTTATTCAGAAGTTGTTTAATTTAATTAATAACAATCACGAAAATCTAAGAAATCACCTGTAGTCGATAGGTACCTTATTCTACTTACTAAATAAGTAAAAGCAGACATTTACTCTATCAAGAAGTCAGAAGTATTAGGACCCGTTTACTAATAGCATTGTAAATTATTACCTCGTAAATGTGAAGTTGAATTAAGTAGTTAATAAATAATTAACTAGGCATTCATTCTATGCATATACCTATGCAATGTTTATTACGGACTTTAGATTTGGGATCATTTATATAAGACTGGTGCTCCGCTGCTTCGCCAGCGTTTATCTACTTAGTTCGAAAATAGCGTGTGTCAAACCTAGGAATAAGCTATGTACAATCCAAATGTCACCCTTATCCGTTCAGCCGTTACAGCGTAAAGAGAAAACAAACTTACTTACACACTTTCACACAAAATTTCGGATTTATAATATTACTTACTAATATTATATTTAGTATGATAAATCACACCCGAGAAAAAAAAACTATCCATTATGCTCCTGTCGGGAATTGAAACCTGTACCAACGGCATACAAAACAAGGACTTGCCATCAACCCAATGCGGAGTTACATCTTAGCCAGGGACTCAGAGATAAATAAGATATATACCCAGGATCTTAGCATGCCAAGGCAGATAATTAGTATACTAACACGCCAAGATGACAATTATAATTTAAATATGAAGTTAGTAACTTGACTAGCTTAACCTTAACAAGAGGTAGAGTATTCATGCAGTTTTCGTGGACCCTGTCGAATCATCACTTCTACGCTTTCATTTGCAGCGCTTTGCTTCGCCCTAAGAAAGATCAAGTACGACATAACGACAATGTTTTAATGTCTTTAGTGATAAACTCGAAGGCAATGTAAAGTACCCAACAAAAAATATATGGAAGAAACAAATGCAATTATTCATAGCACTTCTTAGTTCCATGAAAAAACTAAACAGCTGTGTGAAATCAAGTGAAATGTCAGTGTCACTCGCTGACATTCTAGTTTGTCAAAAGTGTCATACATACCACTGCCATGCACATTCTAACCTGAAAAGTAAACAAGATGCTAGAGTTGTGAAAAATAAGGAAAAATTACACACTAAGATTATCGCATCTACTTATTTTGTGGCTAAAATGTTCAAAGTTCCAGAATGGGGAGAGGACGTTCCTAAAAGTAACTTAGATCTTACGAAAAATACTAATGTGAGTACCTGTCTGCGGGCTCTCAGTCCATGGTAGTCAACTATTTCGAACTGCTTGTTAGCGTAGTTGGTTGCGCATCCGCCGTCTAAACCGCGGGTTTCGGATTCGATTCCCGGTAAATTCACAAGTTTTCTCGCCAAGGACAGTTTGTATTTCTGGTTCTAGACGTGATTTGCGTGCGATACGAATGTTTCAGGTACCCACGACACAAGACATCGAACTTATCGCGGGGTTGAGTGTGTGAAAGTGTTTGTTATTTTGATGTGAGGCTTTTCTTATTAGCTTAAATAATTTAACCGAAAATTGGCGAAAATGGGACCACCTCTGATGTTTAATCTACCAAACAAAAAAAAACAAAATGGATTCATAATTGCCGGAATTATCGTGTAACATACATAAAAAAAATTGTCGAATTGAGAACCTCCTTTTTTGAAGTCAGTTGAAAAAGTAGTTGGCTCCTTCTTTCTTCTTCAAAATTATTATTCATGAGCGTAGCGGCTACTCGACTACTATAGGCACAGAGCCCATAGGTAGGTAGATATTTCCTGACAAAGCAAAAAACATTCACCATAGAAAAGCAGAGTGCAGTAAGCATGGTGCGCAGTATTAAATTGTACTGCCTTATAATATTAATTTTGTAGTTTTAAGTTAGTATCTTTTTGTTTTTTGGTGTACAATAAAGAATTTTGTATTGTATTGTATTGTAAATATTTGATGCTATTCCTCATCTTGAAATAACTTCAATTATATTTATGACCAACAGATTTCCATTCTTCTAAAATTTTAGTCTTTTGCAGAAAACACGAAAAAAAAATGAAAATGTTAATCCATCATCACCAAAAAAGACACGTAATTCTGCTGTTGTAAAAGAAATAACCAAAGAAAAAGATAAAGGCCCCAAGAAAAGAAAACACAATGGTCAGATAACAATAACAGTAAATAACAAGAAAAAGAAAAGTGATGGCGATAAAATAGATGTATCCACCATTGACACCGATAAACTAGACGAAGTAATACTAAACGCTAAGAAAAAGAAGTTCTATGAACCGATGAGAAAAGATGACGTTGAGCATTTACTATTCAAAGAAGAGGACACTATTAAAAAATCTCCAATAAAACTAAGCCGCACAGGGAAGCAGCTAACGAACATAATAGACAAGCATCAGAAGAACAAAAAAGACAAATCCAATCGTAAAACTAGACAAGCACCTGAACCTGAATGTAATTTAAAAAAAATATTCCAAATTAAAAACAAGGAAGAGGAAATCTTAAGTCATAATAAAATCCAACCAATGAACACGAGAAAAGCAAAACTAAAGGGAATGTTACAAGCACACAATCCTAATAGCAACAGGAATTCTATAACTGTTACGGGCAATAAACTACGGGAAAGGATGCTAGAGAGGTTAAAAGGTAAATTTAATATTAATTTTTTTATTTAATGGAAAACTAACAGCTAGGAATATGAATACTATAAGTATCTATTGAAATAAAGCTCAAAAAAAGTTTTCGCTGATAATTTAACTAATTAGAATAAAAATGCACAGTAAATATAAATGTGATTCTTATACAAGTATGTAATTAATCTAATTCTTACAAGGTACAATACAAGTAACTTGTATTGTACACGAGTACAATACAAGTTACATAATTTTTTTTTAATTAACAACAAAAATGATTATGGATATGACTATGGTTTATGTTAATGGCCAGTGATGTTAACACATTTTGATGATTTATATTGTTTGGATAGGTATTGATTTTATTAAGGTCCCAGGTTCCAAAGATATTAGTGGTGAACTTAGGTAATGAATATCAACTTATAAGGTGATTACACAGCTAATATGACTGCTATAATTATGTGGAGGTCCCGGTGAAGATGACATTTTTGTAATCATGCACGGTAATATTACCTAAACTATGTGTTGTAATCATGAGGTCCGTTAGCTTACTAAGATACGCATTCCTCTTCTAGCCATGGATTCAGGTTACATTTCTGGTAGAAACACAAGTTTTCTCCCCATGGAAAATTTGTTTTTGTGGTTCTTGTTGTAATTGTGTGTGTAATGTGAATGTTTCCAGCACCACACAATTTTCCACACAAATCATTGAGCTGTGAGTGTGAAAGTGTTAAAAAATACTGTGATGCTTAAATATATTTAAATAAAAGCCAAAATGGTCTCAATCTGTACTCCAATGTTACAATTTTATTCATTTGTGTTATAGCCGCCCAGTTCAGATACCTAAATGAGAGACTGTACACATCATCCGGCACAGAAGCCAAGGAGTTATTCCAGAGTGACCCTGCAGCATTCCATACATACCACCAGGGGTACCAGCAGCAACTCAAAAAGTGGCCTGTCAACCCGCTTGATGTTATCGCTAAGCGGATTCTGAGAATGTCAGTGCTAATAATTTTTCATATTTATTTGTATAATTTAGACTCCTTGTCATTTCACTCCTAGGACCCCAAGGAGTACCGTGAACAATGTACAAGGAGTATTAAATAAGTAATTTCTGAAGGATGTCTTCAACATCTATGTAAGTAATCAATAACAACAATAATTGAAGCCACAGATCTTTAAGTCAAGAATGAAATGCTGATTCATCAAACAGTTGTTTTATAGGTACTCTGAATTTCTGTGTCTAACTAAAATAAGGGTGTCATACTAAATATCAACAAGTTGCTTACTTCGATAAAATATATTTCGACAAGTCATTGCTTCGACAGATCATATATTCGACAAGAAATAGTCCGACAGAACTAACCTCAACAACGCACACTTTCGAAAGACAACTACTTCGACAAATCCTGCTTCGACATGCACTTGTTCGGCCGATAATTATTTCGACAGAAACATACCTACATAATTCGTTATTAATTATATAGAACTTTTTATGAGTAATAAGCATTTCAATTAGTTTCATTGGATTTCAGAGCAGAATTATGTCGAAGGTATGTTTCTGTCGAAATAATTATCTGCCGAATAAGTGCATGTCGACGCAGGGTTTGTCGAAGTAGTGGTCTGTCTAAAGTGTGCGCTGTCGAAGTTAGTTCTGTCGGACTATTCCTTGTCGAATTGTCGATATTTAGTATGACATCATTTATTATGTAATGTGACATTTGTTTTCATTTATTATAGTGCTATTTCTCTTTCTCGTTGACATGTATGGAAAATATGAACAAATGAATTTAATAGGTATTCAAGTAGACTATCGGTGTTGTTATGGTTATATTAAGGTTGTTGTTAATTATTATTACATAGATGTTGAATGCTCTGGGTTTGACTGACTATGTTTATTTAGTAATTCTTGTAGTATGTACATTGTACATACCATCAGCTTAAGAAGATTACAAATTGCAAACTATGCTAATTTGAATTTGAATTTGAGTTATTATCCAGCTAGTGCACTGCAAAAGCATAATGTGTTTTATGCTAGTGAACAAAAGAGACAATCTAGACCTGGATGATGGTAAGCGATACAATGTCGAATATCGAAATTCCACATCTCATACACAGTAAATACTCTGGCTACTGTATTTATCTATATTTTTATTACTAGCCGTGCCCCGCGGCTTCGCCCGCTATTATCAAGTTAAAAATTAGCATATATGTTAATCTTCGGTACTACAAGCTATGTACATTCCAAATCCGTTCAGTTGTCAAAGCGTGAAGAGGGAACAAACATACTTACACACAAACTGCATTTGTAATATTAGAAGGATTATGTCAACTAATCAATCGTTCTCAACATATTACTCGCCTCAATTATAGGATGAATCACCTTCTTAAGAAAGAACATGCCGTATCGCTCTGACCGCTGAGCTACTCAAGCCACGTCTAAAGGGACAAAATATGCTACAAAAATAAATAATGATGCTTTATTTGAGCAGGCCCAAAAGCCACACGGTGGCGGACATGGGCTGCGGGGAGGCGGCGCTGTCGAGGCGGATCCCTCACGGCGTGCGCTCGTTCGACCTGGTGTCGGGCGCGCCGGCCGTGGAGACCTGCGACATGGCGCGCACGCCGCTACTGGCCGCCTCCATGGACGTGGCCGTCTACTGCCTCGCCCTCATGGGCACCGACCTCACTCAGTACTTGGTGGAAGCCAACCGGGTCTTGAAGACGGGGTAAGTGAAGATGGCTCCTGCCAGTGTAATTACGGGGCTTAGTGCTTTGCCGCGCAGGATTTTGACCTATATAAGTTCAAAACTTTAGGTGGCACTATAGTGGAATGGGCGAGCGTGACGCTTCCCGTCTGGGTAGCGACTTGCTCGTCTCTCAATATGTAATTGAGACCGAGACGAGAGGGAAAACAAAAACCTTAATAAACGCTGTGACACTCGGAGCTACTTTTGGATGCTGTTTACACGACTGTCTTATTAATTTATTTGTTCACTAGCCGTGCCCCGCAGCTTTGCCCGCTATTATCAAGTTAAAAAGAAGCTTATGTGTTATTCCTGGGTATAAGCTATGTACATTCCAAATTTCATCCAAATCCGTACATCCGTTAAAGCGTGAAGAGGGAACATAACACACTTGCACACAAACTTTCGGATATATAATATTAGTAGGATAGTAGGATGTCACCACTAGTATTTTATATTTTTATTTTAATTTGAAACCCACTCTTTTTTTTTCTATAACAGCGCTGAGAATGTGCATACAAAATCAGGCCATGGTTGCAGCCGTACTGTTTACTGATGGCTACGACTTGTCAAGTAGTGCTAGTAGGGTCACAAACGTTTCACAGAGACGAATTGCCTCTTCGGAACTTGAGTATTCATAATTTTACAGCTCAACTTATTGGGAGTCGGTTAAAAACGTATTTATTTTCCAGTGGTCACCTACTCATAGCTGAGGTTGAAAGCCGTTTCGATGACGTCGAGGCCTTTACGAAGGAAGTGGCGCGCCTCGGGTTCAAGCTGAAGACCCTCGACAAAAAGAACCAGGTGTTCTTCTTCATGGAGTTCACGAAAATCGGGGAGCCACCGGTCAAGAAGTCGCGGCTGCCTGTGTTGACGTTGAAGCCTTGTTTGTATAAGAAGCGGTGAATTAAACACCTTAATGGAATTTGGGTTTTTTTCTTTACTTTCGCCTATAGAAAAGGTTATTAAGAACAAGCATCTCACATCCAGACGGACGGCATCCCTTCACCCATCTATGGTTGAAATACCGTTCATTCGCACGAAACGTTTCGCGTCTTCGTTCATTTATTAACGGAGTGATTACATTATCGTTGTATAGAACAGCTAAAGAATGGAACGCTTTGCTGTCATCTGTATTCCCCGAAAAGTATAACTTGGGTGTGTTCAAAGAAAATTTTATAGGTATTTAAAAAGCAAGTGTGCTCCACTTAGGCTTCATCGTCACTTTCCATATAAAGAAAAGATACTGATTGTATAATTATAATTTATTAGTAAGTAAGACAGGTATGTGGAGATAACGGATGAAGAGACCAAGAGTGGAAGAAAGCAAGTTGCACAATGTCATAAAACGTTTTAAAATTTTAGATATAGTTTTTTTTTATTCTCGATAGGTAATAATTGTAGTCTACGGGCCAATTGCCTATATTTCCTAAAACTAAACAAACTATCTACAGCAAAGAACTAAGTTACCTACAAGACATCGAGCTTATAGGTAGATAGCATTGATAAAAAAAAGGTAAGAATTTGACCACTATCTCACCTAATGGAACGTAATGCTGCGGCCGAAGACGTAGCATGCTTGCCTAGTTTCACAGTAATTTGGTTTCACAGAATAAAATGACAACAGAATTGAAAAATGTCTTTATTTTTACATCAATTCTTGGCTTAACAATTTTAATTTGATTTAACTTCATTATATTAATTCTATGCTTTTATATCACTGAGCTCTGAGGTATATGGTTATCTATAATAGCATATTTTAAATTCATAATACAGTTTCCTGGATTAGACTTGGCTCCTTCAAAAGTTATACTTTGATATAAATAACAAGTCATAAGAACTCGTTATACTTTAAGTTCTTCCATTACATCCTCAGCTTCTGCACGAAGATTTTCAACTTTTTCTATTAGCATCATCTGAAAATAAAGTACATAATGTAAACGCAAGCAAAGCTTAAAAATCCGTCTTCACCGCTTTATCTACAGAACCCTTGATCAGATTAAATTAATTGAATACGCAATATTGAGAATAACTCATGAACTACTGGTCATATCCAGATCAAATTTAAATGAAACCACATGGGAAGCACCAGCATTAAAATTTAAAAAAGAATCATCAAAATCTGTTCACCTTGAAAAAAGTTCGAGGTAACAGACATGAAAAAAGAAATACAGTCGAATTGAGAACCTCCTCTTTTTTTGAAGTCGGTTAAAAATTATCGAGTGTGAGTGAGTGCGTGTGAATGAAGAACGTCTGACTCGAGATGGTTCATATTTTTCATGTTGGTAGGGTATTTTCTAGTGTTCTTCAGGCTACCCGAAGACGCAGTTTACTCTCAAATAGATGAAAATATGTCATCGAACCAATTGTTTTAATATTGATCGTTGAGAATCAGTTGCATTTTGCCATGCTCTAGTTCTACCGGAATCTACGTTATTACAATTTTTACAAAATTCTGGTATCAGTGTGTTTGTTACTGTTTTCTTTTAATTTTGGCTTCGCAATCTTGTGCATTTACCCAGTGTCAAGTAATATTATATTTCAAATGTATTTCATATTGAAAGTACTAGTCACAAGTCAAAGTCAAGTAAAAGAGTCAATGACCACTATGACCGAACCTTGGATAGGTTCGGTCATGACTATGACCGATGTCATGCCCTGGTAAAGTGGTAGAAACTTTATAGAACTTATATTGGAGTTTTGGAGCGAAGGCGAAAGTCGCGTTTATCAACTTTGAATGGCTTGCCTATACTTATGCACGTTTACTAAGTATTAACGGTTAATAATCCACCATTATTACACATAAACTCTCAAATAATCTCAGGTTTTAGAAAATTATACAAAATCAACAACGTCATTTTATGGTAGCCCTAACAAAGGTCCGGGCGTAGACCCGTGAGTACAAATAAATACAAAATAAGTATATATATATATCACCCGTGCGGCGCTGATGAGATGTTGCGCGGCGTTGCGCGACAGATGCGGCACTTGTTCCGCCAGCCGCGCCGCCGACGCGCGCGCTATCTGCTCCACTCGCTTGTAGCCCGCGCGGGACAGCTGCAGAGCACGCGTCTGGCGGGACCACAACCAAGCGTTATGACCTACTTCGCCAGTACTTTAAAACCTTCGACGCGTTCCGGACACGTAGACCCTTTTTTTGTGGGAGAAAATGCTTCCTTCCCAGTGGTGAAAGAAAAGGGTGTGTGGGGCCTTGAACCCACTAAACCCTGGGAGCATCTCACACCGAGGTGGGGCAAGACAGGGTCGCGCTAGCAATTAGCAACTATCTTGTAAGTCCGGATGCTTACCAAGGCCTACCCCCAGATGGACACGCAGACCCTGTTCGGTTCGTATCTAGCCCATATGGTGTTGAATCATTTAGTGCGCTTAAAGTATCTCTAATAAGAGTTTTGATTGTCTGATCTACAAGGTGATGAAAGTAACGAATTTCGCTGACCATCTAAGCTCATACTAGAATCTATGGTTGTGTTACAACAGTTCCACAGAGTCGGAAGGATTCTAGGGAGTCAGAAGGGTTACAGCGATTCTAGGGAGTTGGAAGTGTTACAGCAGTTCCATAAATTGGTTAGGTTTGCAGCAGTTTCAGTCAGTCGAAAAGGTTGAAGCACTTCTAGTGAGTCGGAACTGTAGCAAAAGTTCTAGTGAGTCAGAAGTGTTATAGCGATTCTATAGCGTTGATAGTGGTACAGCAGTTACATAAATTGGTAAGGTTGCAGCAGTTTTAGTGAGTCGAAAAGGTTGAAGAACTTCTAGTGAGTCGGAACTGAAGCAAAACGGTCGTAATTGCAACAGTTCCATGGAGTGAGAATTGTTACAGCAGTTCCAGTGAGTCAGAAGTATTTTGCAGTTCTAGGAAGTCGGAAGTGTTACAGCGGTTTCAGTGATTCGGAAGGGTGGTTGCCGCGATTCCAGAGAGTAGGAAAGTTTGCAGTAGTTCTAGCGAGTCGGAAGGGTAATAGCAGTTTCAGGGAGTCGGGAGAGTCGCAGCAGTTCCAGGGAGTCGGAAGTTTTGCTGCAGTTCCAGGGAGGCAGAAGGGTTACGGCAGGTCCTACGAGTGGAAAAGGTAGCAGCAGTCGGGGATACCTTCTTGACGGCGGGCAGCTCCATGAGTTGTTGCAGGTCTGGCGCGGCGCAGTGCTGCAGGCGCGGCGCCAGCGCGGCCAGCAGCGCGTGCCACGGCCACAGCGCCGGCAGCGCCGCGCACAGCCGCGCCGCCGACAGCGCTAGTGCGCTCGACGACGACATCACGGCCTGCACTGTACCGCGCGCGATGCCGTACCTGCCGCCGGACACGGGGAATGTGACGAGCTTTTATGCTTTTGGTCGATTGTTTGAAATTGATCCTTTCCTTTTATTCCTAATTCGTTTCGTTTCGTAGCAAAATAGTTTCGCGAGCGACTTCCAAGAAAATTTTCGTAACGTTAAATTAAATAATTTGTGTACGTTTGATCGTAGCCTCTCCAGCGCGTAAGTTGACGTTACTTTCCACGTTTTGTATGATAATTAAACGCAAGCAACAAAAAAAAAAGAAAAAAAAATACAGTCCCTCCTCCAGAGTACCTCCTCCTTTTTTGGAAAGATGCTTTCCTCTTCCCTTCCTTCCCAGGGTGAAGGAAAGGGGTGTGTGGTGCTCGAACCCACTAAAAACCACCCGTGAGCAGTCCCTCGCCGAGGTGGGGCAAGATAGGGTCGCACTAGCAGTCACTATCTTGCCCGGCGGTAGAACCGGATGCAAACCGGGCCACCGCTCCCATGGAGGGGTGACCTTGCTCACCAAGGCCACCCCCCAGACGTGTATAGCCGCACAAGCTGATGGAGAGGTAGGTGAACGCGAACCTAACTTTACCGACGAGTAGTTCGGATCAATAAAGTTATGAAAAGTTAAATGGACTTACTTTTCGGCAACAGCAGCGAAAGGCATTTGTTTCCATAGATCGTGTAACATCAATGCTAAGTAGAAACGGCAGATCACTCTCTCGGGTACGTTCTGTAGAAAAAACATATATTTTTAAGAGTTTTATAATGTTAATAATTAATTTTATGGGTTCAGTCCCCGCCTCTAGCGATAATTTTTCCTTTCTAAATTTACTACTTTAGTTCTGCCTAGCATAGCTAATGCTATAAAAACCAAATCATTTCATTTGGGTGGATCAACACAACGTGTAACGACTTATTGGCCGTATTCGTTTCAAACTATTTCGGTAGGTGCTGTCACACGTCCCCATAACACGTTAATAATAAGTAAAGGACAATTTCGTCCCTTTAGGCAGGGCTTAAGTAGCTCAGCGGTTAGAGAAATAGGGCATGACACCCTATGAACGCGGGTAATTTTCCTTTTGAAATTGACAATTTTAATTTTAGATAATGAAAAGTAATGATAAGGAATAGTATAAGGACTCACAGTTATGGGTTTCCCAGTCATCATTCTGATAGCGTTCACTTCTGTTATGCCTAGTATTTTGGCGGTATGTATGCCTTCTTCATCTAAATTACAATACTGCAAAGCAAAAACACAATACATATCTTGACGCAAGAAAAAACTTACAAAAATAAATTTTACTCAACTGGGTTAAGTTGTGTAAAATATTTACTCAAAACAAAGTTTCCATAATGATTAAATAACTAAATATATGCCAAACACCAGACGAAGTAGGAATAAAAATAATATAATTTAAAAACAGAAAGAATCAGATGACGTGTTGACATTTAAAGAGAAAACAACATAGGCCCAAATAGTTCCTGAGGGTACTCCAGGGTATTTACAGATACACGTAACACAGTAAAATTATTTTAAAGCAGCAGGACTTTAATTTTCAAGAACAACAATGACTCTTACTAAAATTAACTTATTAGCAAGTATAACGCATATTGGTCAAGCTAATTTGATCCTTACCAGCGAGTAATAGTGCCTATAATCAGGTTTGATCCCTGCGGCGTCGTGCGGCGTCACCAAGTATAGCAAATGCAAGCTCCCCATCAGCACGAGCGAGCGGGACGCCAGCGCTAGATCCGCCAGTAGCTGCTTGGCGGTCGAGAGCTCCATGCAACCTGGACGTTAGACCTTATTTGTATGGAAACTGTATGATGACCAGGATATCGCAAGCTCCAGTATTTTTTTAACTCATATAGTGTTAATTTTTTTAAATCATATAGTGCAACGGTTTAACCCCTCTGCAGTTGAGGCATTGTTGTGCGAGGTCTGTAAAATGAGGTAATCATTTGACAGACTTGCTAGAGGAATGCAAGCAAATTAAATTAAATTTATTGACTTCAACACATTAATAGGACAATAGTTCCAAACTAGGAATTGCCTGGAGGTCTGGTAATCTTGAGTGCCTTATAATAGTATACATTAACAAAGATATAATTTCGCTAGTATGTTAGTGAGTCAAAATATTTATTACACAATAAATAAAATAATGAATTACACAGGTGGCAATAGAGACTTATGATAGTGCTTAGTCACTCACGAGTTAAAATAATAATATATTTGTGGTTAAGTTATACCATTTATCTTAAATCATAGTAAATTTTATGTTTGATAATATTTCAGATTTGCCTGAATAATGGCCTAATTTTAAGCGGCAGATTCAAAAACAACCTCTGGCGACCCATAGTTCTAAAATATTGAGTCCCTAATCTAAATACACCGGAAACATCCCATTAACTTTACGTACACATTTAAAAATAAAAGATCTATTGAAGAAGACAATATTAAGTTCAATGTATCTCCTACCTTGAATAGCCGCTTGTCCCAGCTTGCTAACACCGAGCACGCTGTCATTGTAGACGGGACAATCCCCTGAAGGCTCGTTTTGTCCCTGATCCGTATCGAGCACTTCCAGCGCGCCAGAACGCAGAAGCGACTGGAGCGAAGAGTCGCACAGCGCTTTTATATCAGGAGGGGAACTGAAGAAATAAATAAAGTCAAAAAACAAGGTTTTACTACCCGTCGGCTTAGTCGGTCGGGCGTTCGCCTTCCAAGCGGGGTTTGATTCCCGGCGGGAATACGAGTTTTCTTCCCAAGGAAAATCGTTAGTGTTAGTGTCATCGTTTCTGGTTCGGGGTGTGATTGGGGGTGTGATGTGAACGTTTCCGGCACCCACGACACAAATAATTTAATTTAGTGTGGGGCTGGGAGGGGCGAAAGCGTTTTTTTTATTGATATTTTTACATGCAACTACATCTACCGTATAAGGCCTAAAGCGACCAGCGAGAACAGTCATCGCATTCATCATCATTTGAAGCCACGTTCCTATCGCAAATGGGAACATTTTTCTTCTTCACAATGCATAGCCGCTGGCAAATTACAAAAAATCCATTTAGAAATAAAAGAGGCAACCGACCCATCGTCCTCCACGTGCGTGAGGGCCAAGAGCGTGCATGCGAGCAGGTCCCGCAGGCGCGCGCGGGAGGCGGCGAGGCGCAGCGCCACCGCGCTGAGCAGCAGGCCGTCCAGCTGCGCGCACAGCACGCTGCGCGCCGCGCACAGCCCGCCCGCCAGCACCGCGCGCAGCCGGGGCCACTCGTGCGCGCCGCACATTATTATGCTCTCGCCTGCGCGTGCGGCCCGGACGAACGACACAAATTATTAATTCCAAATCGTTTATTCGCATGGGCCTCGAAGATGCGCCCCCCGAAAGTTAATGGCTCCCCTGCTTACAGCGGAATATGTAGCCATATCGACTAATTAATTGAGCTTTCCCTGGCCGTGCCCCGCGGCTTCACCAGCGCTCGTCGAGTTAAAAAGTAGCCCGCGTGCTAAACCTAGGTATGAGAGTCCATGTAACGTCCGTTCCGAATTTCATTCAAACCCGTTACAGCGTGAAGAGAAAACGGATATACTTACATACAAACTTTCGGATTTCTAATATGAACGTGGATAGTACGTCACCAGTATCGCAGACGCCGGCCCGTCCCGCGCGGCCCGCCATCTGTCGGTAGGCGGCCAGCGATATAAAGTCGCGTCCCACGCGCGGCGCGCGCACTATGACGCGCGACGCCGGCAGGTTGACGCCGGCCGCCAGCGTCGACGTGCAACACAGGACCGATATCACGCCGGACCTGCCGACCCCACCGCTCCATATCAGAACCGACGGACTCACGCGAACGGTTCATAATTTCAACGCGAACAAAGATTAAATATTATTTTAAAAACTTTTTTAATACCAAGCTCTTAGAAATGCGCCATATTGGATTTAGAGGGACGAAACTTTATTTTTCGAGTTATTCTCAGCGAACCCTTTTAATTGATAGCCATATTGTAGGAGTGCATTAAAAATAACTTTTTGGGTATTCCGCCATGTTGGATTTAGAATGACGTCACACGGCTAACCACGCATTGTAATCTAAACTAAACGTGTATACAAAATTTTAGATCGATCGGTTGAAGATTGAGTTGCAAGATTCCACCAGCACAAACATAATAAAAACTTGTAAAAACCAACTTCACAGCTTTATCTTCGGGAGCCTGGATCAAATTAAATTAGTTAAGTACGCACTATTGAGGATAATTAAAAAACTAAGACGGGAAACCTATTACCAGGATTAGTCAGTCACACGCCGACGCCGCTCGCCTCTGCGTATCGCGCGTCTGACTCATCCTAATGAAGGTCAACATTTTTCTCCGAAACTAGTCGACTACAATTTTTTACGTGTTTGCCGTGTATATACAACATACATTACGTGTAATACGCACGATAGTTTAACTTTCATACCTGAAGGCGTGTTCCAGCATGGCCCGCTCGTCGGCTGCCAGCCCGGCGTGGTGGTAGGCCACCCCGTGGCGCACGCAGCGCGCCAGCTCCGCGCCCGCGCCCTCCGCGACCAGCGCGGATTGTAGAGCGGAACGCTCCGCCGCGCGGTGCAATGACATCTCCCTACGTGGACGACGGGTCCATTACACTTATATCTACACTGGTCCCTTACGTCTTGGAGGGTGGCCTTGGTGAGCAAGGTCACTCCTCCATGGTCAGTACCCCGGTTTGCATCCGGACCTATCGCCGGGCAAGATAGGGACTGCTACCGCCACCTCTTCTTGTCCCACATCGGCGAGGGACTGCTCACTGGGTGTAGTGGGTTCGAGTCACACACACGTGCAGATGATTGATGCAGTCACATTGAATTGATTATATAAAAAGATCCTTACAAAAAAAACCCATTGCGCGATTAATTCTCTCATTTATTTTGTTTAGACATTCAACTATCCAAGAAAGAAAAAGGTAAATATTTTAAGGACAACGGACGTATTACCTCACTGAAGTGAATATTTTGAATAACATCACCTATTGACTTATATCAATTTATCGATACTTGGCGAGTGTGAGTTAGCGTCATTGACGGACTAATGGTTCGAGACGGTACTGTAACGAGTACAGCGACTATGTGTGTTTGTGTGTGTGCTCGTGTAAGGGGGCTACATAGAGTGCAATGAGTTAGCATGAGTTATCTCACTGAGTGTGCAGCCGGCAGAGCAGCGCGGCGACGTTCTCACAGTTCCGCTTGGTGGCGCAGAACACGAGGCACGAGCCCCGCGGCGCCACCTCCGCCACCAGCCCGCCCAGCCGGTCCGGGTCCAGCCGCCGCTCCTGCTCAGAATACTGCACCCAACGTACCATGATTTTTTATCTGTGGTAGGCAAACATTTGACCCCTACCTCACCTGATGTTAAGTGACGATGGAGCACGCTTGCCTAGAAGATACCTATTCGCTCTCGACTTGAAGACTCCAAGATTGTCCTTAACCGGGAACGGACTCTGGCAAGGAGTTCCAGTCCTTTGCGGTGCGCATAATGAACGTGGAAGCGAAACGCTTCGTACACATTTGAATCCACCATATAGAACCTGGCAACAAACTCGGCAGCGTAATTTTTCACTAATTGTTTTAAACACTCTTAAATTACTAATACAGGAATTAAATTACCCTAGGTATATATACAATTATACATATTATATTATGTAGTCGCCAGAAAGCGCATGTGCAGTTTGCCTCTGTCACTTTTGACTCACACTATTCACTCTAGACTTAAAAACGCAAAACGATATAAAATATCTAAGGTCCACACTCACGTCATAAGTGACTTGCCTGTGCGGCACCACCTCCAGGCCATCTTTGTCGTTCTTTATCTTGTGTATGACGTCTCCCAGCTTCACGTACTCCTCGAGCTCCACGGGCCGGAAGTGACGCTGGAACACGTCCGCGCGCAGGAACTTGGCGATATCCGGCAGGTTGCCGATTGTTGCGCTCATGCCCACTATCTGGATGTCTTCTAAAGTCCGAGGAGAAGTAGAAATGACGTGTAGAAATTGTCTTCGAGTAGCCTTTTTACTATTGCAAGCACTAGCCATTTATTACTAGACAAATATTATGTAATAAAAACCGGCCAAGTGCGAGTCGGACTCGCGCACGAAGGGTTCCGTACCATTATCTATAAAAAATCAAGATTGTTGTATGGGAACCCCCCTTAGATATTTATTTTATTTTTAGTATTTGTTGTTATAGCGGCAATAGAAATACATCATCTGAGACAATTTCAACTGTCTAGCTATCACCGTTCTTGAGATACAGCCTGGTGATAGACGGACGGACGGACGGACAGCGAAGTCTCAGTAATAGGGTCCCGTTTTTACCCTTTGGGTACGGAACCCTAAAAAGGAGTGTTACTTTTAGGAATAATTTGAGATAGCTAACCGACTGAGCGCTAGCAAATGGATATCATCATATTTTAAATAGGAATATAGAGTAAATTTGGTGTAAATGTTTTAGCACCCTCTATCATATTAACTTATTAGTTGACAAGGTTGCTTGGAGGCAAACTGCACAAGTGCTTTCTGTCGACTATATAAAGATGTACCTAGGTCAAGATAATTGTCATTTAAGAATGGTTAAAAAAACGTAAAAAACAGGCAGCAGTCATTAAATTTCATGAGTGCCTTGCCTCTTTGTGGGGTCCATGTGAATAAACGATTTTGATTTGAGTTATAAGAGATGGTGTATGTACATTCGCATATTTGTTCAGTGATACTCTTATTACAAAGATGCATCAGAGTTCAAAATCAGCGAAAAAAGAAATCAAGCTTAATGTGTATGATCCTAAACCCAAACAACACATATATGGTACCATAGTTGATTGAGTAACAATACTTACGATTTGTAAAAATAACAGTAGTGAGTAACGTTTCCAATGTTCCTCCGCGCCCCTTCTCTCCTATCAGATGTAGTTCATCAACCTATGAACAAACATGTTATGTTATACTCTATCAATCTTGATCGATGTAAACGCATTCATTCACACTCACGGCCCCACACTAAGTTCAAAGACTTGTATCGTGGGCGCCGGAAATGTTTACACACATCATACCCAGAACCATAAATGTGCCTTGGGAAGGAAAATTACAAGACCCACAGCACAGAGGTCCGCGCCAACTGGGTCAATATAGCTTTTAATTAGACTCTTTATTGCCTATTTCTGTTTCAATTTAAATTTTATGAAAATTAACCTTATTTTTAGCAGTTTAGTCGACTTCGAATTGAAAACGATTGCAATAGACATAATTAATAGAGATCTGCTCTCAACATTGAAGTATCAAAGAGAGTCTTGAAACTTTTTACTGCTATCGTAAAACTGAAGATTGTGAAAGTTGCTACACTTAAGAACATCAATACAATTACAGGTAAGTGCATTATTTCTCTAAGATGTATTAAAGGAGTGCAGCCAGAATGTAGCATCTTAAATGATGATAACATATGCTATGCAGACACATATATATAAGTTCTAATGTAACCACAATAGGGGCTAACCAGAGGGTTCCCAACCAGTCGCAACAATCGAGTCACACTGTGACTCCTTTTTTCCCATCGAGTTACACTGTTACTGTTTCACAGAGTAACAGATTTTTCCGGAAGGATTCCCAACCGGTCACACTCACTGTCGCAGTGTGACTTGTTGAGAAGAATTTTCCCAACCAGTAACAGTGTGACTGGTTAGGAAACAATGTTTTAATCACTACACAATTCCACTGTCGCCTTTAGATAGTTAGGTTTGATAAAAAAATATAGTAATAGGCGCTAACTCAATATACCATTTGGTTATTTACTTTATTGTATAAACAAGTATATGATTGTTACATATTAAAACTAAATTTCTAAGTCTAATTTATGTTGGGTCAGTTACAATTGCCTGCTGGCGTAAGTACGGTATGGTGCAGGGTATACTGTGAGCTGTGAGTGTGAAAGTGTTTAATTTGTGTTTATGGTTCTGCGTGTGTTTGATGTGATTGTTTCTTAGAGTAAATGTGTTTATGTTTCTTTTATGTTATAATAACAGCCTTTACTGACTTACTCAGTATCTGTAATACTAGTAAAAAATAAAATCTCACCACAATCAATCCAATCTCATGTAGCCTGTCAACCTCAATCAAGCTGCGAACCAAGGCGAGCCCCTTCTCAATGGTGCCGATGTAGATACTGTTTTTTTTGCGCCGCTTTATGGGCGGAATGTTGCCCTTGCCCGCTGCATACTCTTCAACTAAAAAGTCTAGTTGTACAGCGAAAGGAGATAGTGACCATATCTAAAAAAAAAGGTGAAATTAAGTTACATAATTTATTATAAACAATCACATGAAAGGTAGAGTGATTAGTAAACAAATTGAATGACTGAAACAAGACTTCAGAGCTTAGGACATTGTTGTAGAGAATTGATTCTCTTACTTTTAAGGGTGAGCCACAGAATAACACAATCTAAAACTTCCATCCCAATTCAATTGATAAGTGTCTTTCGTCACCTTACATCAAGTTTACTTATTCCAGATAATTGATTTTAATTAACACAGAAAAATACTAACAATTACAATCATCGCCTACCATCAGTTGAGATAGCGGTCAAATGTTTGTCTACCGAACACATAAAAAGGAGCTAAGTGCATAATAGAAAAATAGATGGCTGCCTAAGTTATAGTTGCTTAACTTTCCTTTAACAATTCCAAGTCGATTGTCACCTTCTCCTGAACAAGAGCCACAAATGGCAGAATAAACAGTGCATTCTTCTTCCTGACAATAACTTCCCTCAGCATCAGCACTTCAGCAACGAGGGTCTTGCCTCCACTCGTGGGTAGCGCATAGATCAGGTTTCTTCGCTGTTTCACTGCGTCAAGGTTCAGGCATTCTTCTTGCCAGTCTGTAGATATACTAGTAAGATGTAATACACGAAAGCTGTCTTGGTTATAAACAATTATTATCTCAATGTTTTTGTGTAATAGATTTAAAAATATAAAAATAAACATAGACATACAAGAAATGTCACTCACAAGGTGTAATCATTGTACTACTACCATACCATAGGCAGCTTAATAACTTGTCATCATAATATCCACATAGACCACATCGTCGCTTACCATCAGGTGAGATAGTGGTCAAAAGTTTGCGATCTTGAATAATAAAAAAAAATGTATGCAGGAAGGAAACAAATCATTCATTCATCGTCAGATTTATATAGCCGATAATATCAGATACAAAAGAAATTATCTACCATGAAAAGGTAATCAGAAAAAAATGATTGCTCACTTTTTTAGGACCCTGTTTATTTCTCAATAGGAATTACTGCTTAACATAAATAGTTTGTAAATATAACTTTAAAAAGTGCAGATAACATTATTATATAATCTTCTTAAATTATAGATTTTAAAATAACTACATTAAATTGCATTAAACACATTTATACAAATTATATCACTACTTGTTGGTATGAACTATAAAAATGTAGTGGCACTGAAATAATAAGGCCCCAGATGTCTTTAAGCCCGTGCTGACTTATTTCTCTTATTTATAAGATTATTGTCACACATTATTTTATATATATAAATATATAATTAATATGTTACAATAAACTGAAACACACACGACACACACACCACAGAGCACAGCTAAATTTATATCTAGTATATACTAAATAAATATATAGATAGTATCTAAGTGTCTAAGTGTAATATAATAAAAAATGCTACATAAAATATGTATTTTCCTATACCCTCATATACAGGGCACATGTGTGTATAATTAAATAAATAAATAAATGAACTTACCGTAAAACTTCTCAATATTTCTATAGGTCTTAAATAATCCTTTGATCTCAATAGGAAGTCCATAGAAACCCTCGTTAGTAGGTGCAGGTTTGTCTACAGGTTTAATTACTTCTTTACTCCTTGATTTACTATCTTCAAGAACAATTCCACTTTCTTTTATATCTAGTAAGAAAGAGTCTTTGGTTTCAAATAGGGAGCTTTTATTGCATATCTTTGATTGGGACAGCTGGCATATTGATTGATTGATCTTGTCAAAACTGTGTTCAACACTCTCCTGAAACTCCTGCTCAGCCTTTGTTAAATTATCATGATTCGATTGCTCTAATTTGGAATGGAACATGTCAGCTGATATTTCATCAAGCTCGTCTATGGCTACCATTTTAGTTACTTCTTTATTGCATAATTTATTCGTTTTGTTACTTACAACTAACGACTCCCAATTTTCGATATCTCTGATCACTGAGCTGTTAATGACACCAGGGGAACATGGAATATCGGAAGAACAAGTGCTATTGCTCTCGCACAAAAACTCTACTTGGTTACACGGTAAATGAGGGGACTCGCATCTTTCAGGCGACTTCACAGTATCACAGGGTGTTGTAGAAGTAATTGGGCTACAATTACTGAGGAAACTAACGTTATCATGATTCTTTGGGCGCAATATTCTACCTGTGCGACCTGTGCCCAGCCTTCGACGTTTCGGCGTGGACGTGGTATCGTGAAAACTTTTGCTATTCGAATTCATTCCACAGTTTTATCTTAATTCACTAATTCATGGGATACACATCAATTGTTAAATAAAACTTGGTTGCCGGTTCCCGCGAAGTCGTAAACACAGAGCCAAGATAATGTAACCACACCGTTGAGAGTAAATAAACAAAACACTGTCAAAAGTGCCAAAATGCCAATTGCCAGATATAAAGGCCGCTCTTTTTTATACTATGTGTCACATGTGACAACTTGACTAGAAATTATAACAGGAAAAAAAAAATTATAGGAGAGGAAGGCGTTGCATTCCTTCACACAACCCAATTCAATTTTAGCTGCTGGAGTAACGTCAAAATATTTTAAGTTAAAATAATTTGTTTCAGTAAATTTTCTCGAAAAACTTTTTTCATGTCAGGTTCCTCTCGCCCCTCTTCTGCTTCCTCTTCACTTAATTTTCTGTGTGCTATAAGTATACAAGGCCTTGATATTTGCGGTTGATAATGTTATAATGCTGAGTGTGAATACATGATACGAAAAAGATACACAGCAATATTATTAACCAATTTGACATTGACAACTGAATGCGGCTATTTGAGGCCTACGAAACCGTAGGTTTGTTTCCTATCTCGATGGGCCTACGTTTTAAAAATGTTTCGTTTAAAACTTATTTGAATCATAAATGAAGTGTAAACAAACGGCAGCTCACTCTCATCTCGTAATTGTTTCGAACGAAAGGCCATGTATTTATAAACAGTAACCACCAGCAAATATGTCAGTTCTATGGTGCCGAAATATTGAGTCATCTAAGAAAAATAAAAAAATCCATGGAAAATATTCCGTTCCTAATATTAACGCTAACGTAAGTGACGTCAGTTTAAAATGTTGTATACCCCATGCCATAGGCATAGCCTATACTATACTCATTCCTCCTAAGTCTGACTCATGGAACTACAGTTTAGTTAGATAGATAGTATAAGTAGGAACAAAGTTTCAAGTCGAAATAATTGTACGAAGACGTACGAACACATGTTAGTTCCACGGTCTGACTCCAGTTCCAGTACCTTCATATTGTTTACTTTTATCTGCAAAGTTTACAGAGAAAGTAATTATAGTTTAGCCAAAGATTTTGTAGCTAAAGTAATTTAAGTTTATCTCCCTATCTCGACGAGTTTAATAGTCACTGACGTTACGTAAAGATGCAGTCACAGTGAAGATATATTTTCTTACGTAGTCCCTACTACGTAAGAAAATATATCTTCACTGTTGAATTAACGATCCTGATGGCGCGTAGTCTTTGTTTTCCAAACTGCAGGTCCCCAAATCGATTTCCGCCAAAAGTTCAATTTTCCTTCCTAAGGAAAATTGGGATTACTTATGTACTATTTTTATTGTTGCACATCGGACACCCAGACGCGAGAAATGATCTGTAGTGAAGAGTAGGCCGACATACTTTTACCTTCCTATTTAACATATAAATAATTTTAATGTAAGGAAGCAAGGATAATTTGCAGTAGGTACAATATTTTTCAAAAAGCGAAATAAGGCTTTTGGTTGCTCAATGCGCCATGGGCCATGGATTAGTTTCCCAGCAAGAGCACAATCTACCTTCTCAAGGGACTTAACTTCTGGTTCTAGGTGTATTGTGTGTGTGTGTGATACGTAAAGTTGGTGCCGGCCACGATATAAGTATTTAAAAGTAGTGTGGAGCTGTGAGCGTAGATGCATTTATTTTATTGTTTTCTTTGTTCACTTGAAAGCAATCTTAGGTGTACTGGGAACTCTACAAGTAGGTACACTACAAATACATTTATTGACACAAGATTTTTAGATTAATGTTTGTAAAGTCTGTGGCCCCTGATGTAGTTAGTTGGAAAAGCGTTCGCCTTCTAAGCAGGGGTTAGATTGCTGGAGGGAACGCAAGTGTTTTTCGCAAGGAAAATGTGTGTTTCTGGTCCTAGTTGCGATTGTAGGTGTGATGGGAATGTTTCCGGTACTCACGACACAAGTCATCGAACTTATTGTGGGGGTGTGAGTGTGAAAGCTTTTATGTTTTATACAGTTAATTAAACGTGCATAAGTGTAGGCAAATCATACAAAGTTAAAAACGTGATTTTTGCTCTCGCTTCAAAATTCCAATAGAAGTTCTAGTAAAGTTTCTACCACTTTACTAGGCCATTACTTGACTATGACTGGACCTTGACTCTTTTATTTGACTTTGACTATGACTTTTGACTAAGACTTTCATTATGAAATACACATTCGTTCTTGTTTCCCGATAAGTATAACTTAGGCCTCTTCAAGTCAAGAGTGAACAGGTACCTTCTAGGCAAGCATGTCCCACCGTCGACCGCATCGTCGCTTTCCATCAGGTGAGATAGCGGTCAAATGCTAGCATATTTGTCATAAAAAAGCCTATTTTCAAAGAAAAAAAATCTATGAAATTTAGAATGTACATAGCTTATACCTTGGATTAGCACAGGCTACTTTTTAACTTGATAAACACGGTCAAAACCGCAGGACACGGCTAGCATTACATAATTTAAAAAATCAACATTTTGTATTGTCTCAGTATATTTTATGTACCTATCCAGTAGCAATAGGGGTAGGAGCCGGATCGATATAAACTACTTTAGTGTCACCCACGATATAAACAAACGCTATCACACTCACAGCACGCTTAGTGTGATGACTTATATCGCGGTTGCTGGAAACATTCACATGCATACGCAATCACAACGAGAACCAGCACACTTTTCTTTGGAGAAAACTTGTGTTCTCTCCGGGAATCAAACCCAAAATCCACTGCCCCAACTACACTAGCGTGTAGTTCGAATATAGAAGTTCATGTGGGACTGCAATGCGCTCCTCTCCCTGCGACCAGAGATGTTGCGACCAGAGATGTTACGCCCAGTAATTGATTAATTGAACTGGAAACTCGCTCTATCCGTCAAACCTATAAAAATGATTGGTTAAGGTATTCGACGGGACCTAATCGCGTAAGTTGCCTCTGTACCATTGTCACGAGATGACAAGGCTAGGCTTAGCGTGTTAACATCCTCGACCTCATCATCACTAACCATCAGGTGAGATCGTTGTTAAACGCTATAAGGGATAAAAATAAAATGTCAAATGGTAATATATTTGCGTCTTTGTTCCCCGAACGGTACTATCTGGGTGCCTTCAAGTCTAGGGTGAATAATAATATAATAATAATAATAAGTCATTTAATTCAGGCAAAAAGCCCATATCTAGCACACAATTATCCACAGCTAAAAACGCTGAAAGACAATATAACTTTAAAAAACGAAATACAGCTAAATGTTAGAATACAATAGTACTTACATAAAAATGAATAGGTAGATATATTTTAGGCAAGCATGTTACATCTTCGGCCGCGCATCTTTACTTTCCATCAGGTGAGATAGCGGTCAAATGCTTGTCTATCTATCATAAAAAAGATAAGTATGACATTAAGCTAAATTTCAGCGTAGGGAAGGGTGCCATTTGAGGCGTTAGTTTACATTGCATCAAAATCCGTCCGACGAGAGAGGCGGTACATTGCTTACCTTTAGACGGGTAGAGTGACAAAGGTGCAAACATCCGTTAGATCACCCTATTATGAAGTCAAGTCAAATTCCCTAACTTTAAAACAGTTTTCAACTTAACTAAAATGTATATGGGTATGTGAAGCGGGTACAGAAGTTAGGATAACATAGGTAGTTTCAGTTGTACGAGTATGTGACGGTGAAGAAGTCTTAAGAAATTATTTTGTGCATGATATAAGTTAGTCAGAAGCATTATTGACGAAATGACGACCGCCTTGCCTTCCCATGATCGGCTCTATAAGTTACTCTGTCACTCATAAGTTACTATGACATTTAGGCCTCTTGACACGGGTTGAAAATAATAACATGTCTAGATGCATGTGTTCAATTGACTAATGTCATCGAACATCTAGACATGTTATTATTTTCAACCCGTGTCAAGAGGCCTCCTGTTATTAGGAACAAAAAAGAGAGGCCAACGTGGGCTTCCTCGGTGTGTATTACTACCTTCTTACTATACGGTCACCTATCTTTTTACTGGACTTTCGACCTCTGATTTGATAGGCTCTCCTCTCTTAAGCCTTCTTCTCCTTGACTTAATCGTCATCAGCGGAGGACATAGTTTTCTATTATGAACCCAGGATTATTTTCGAGAGAATGAAAATATCTGTCTCAGAGTATGATATACCGAGATTTTGATGTACTCTTCTAGGAAGTCAGTGGTGGTGCAGATGCGGTGAAGTAGGTCACGGGGGCAATCCGGGTTCCTGCGAGTCCGTTGCACCTGCAGCGCAGAGCGAGGGCCGCGGTCGACGATAGAAACCGGAGCTGCCTCGCTATCGCCGGCTCAAAAATGACCGGCGCTAAATATATCCTCGCGGGGAAAGGGGGGAGCGCTGCGCGTGCGGCGCTCGCGCCCCGGCCGCCAGAGCCGCCCCGGTCGCCGCGGACTCCACATTCCAACGTCGCTGTGCTGCCGGTCGAGGAACCAGTGACTGAGTGACCGTCTTCCACCCGTGCGACGTAAGTGCGCCGCGGAGTGCCGTGCAGCCGCCTGCAGGGATGTGTAGTGCAGTTCCGCCCGCCTCGGATACCGCGGGCCTATTTATAACGCGCGAGTGCCTAAAGTGGCGCGGCGGAGCGCCGCCGTGCCTTGTATAGTGCGCCGGATTACGTTACACGCGCCTCGCCGCCGCCCGCCGCGCCGCCATAAGTACCCACACTCACACCCTACACACTCCCATTTTTGCATACTCTCTAAAATTGACAAGTATTTAATTCTGTGTAAAAAGTTATATTGTAAAGTCAGATTCTGTAAGTACTGTTATTGGTTTGAACAAAGTGCTGCTAAATATCGGATTTGAACCGAGTTAGTTTTATACTCCTAAAAAAATACCCTTTTAATTTTTTTTTCACGTGATTCATATAAAAAATGTAAAAGTAGTGAATTTTCATACAAAAATATGTATTTATTAAAATTTTACGAAGTTCTGGAAGACGATCCGAGAACTCAAATAATTTCTTAAATGTATGTCCTAAATTCGAACTGCACAAATTACACGTCTAAAAATCGAGGTGCTAAAAAGTGCGCGAAATTATCGCTAATCTGTGAAACGCGGAACCAGACGGTAAAATATCCCCAACAATCAATCGGCTCCTATCGATCAATCGATAACCGTCGATCAATCAATTGACAAGTTTCGATGGATCGCGAGATCAACAAACACGCCCATCACCACCAGGGAGGGCATCCCCATCCCCGAAATGAAGTGACGTCATCGCCGATCGGAAGTGTATTTCGGGAATGTGCCTTGACCTGATTGACTTCAACATAATCAATAAATTTAGGCATAGATTCTATTAACAACAATAATGCTTTTGACGGTTAGCCAAAATTATATTTACCTACCGTAACACTTAACCATACGTTTGACTTAGTTCAGTTTCCTTTCATTCTTACATTTATTTCAATGTATGGAAGAAATCGAAACGAAATAAATTCTTCGCGAACAATCGAAGCTCGTACTCGGGTAGAAGGACAGACGGACGGACGAAATACAAATGTTAGTGCATGTCCTCCGCTTTAGCAGAAAAATAGTCCACAACTTATTTAATTAGACTGGGACACTTTATAATAGCGCGACTTCCACATCGCTTTGGTTTTTTAATACTTCTACGATCTAGTTATGTCTAGTTAGTGAAAATTTGAAATATAAGTCATTTCGACAGAGAAAGTAGGAATGTACTTAGTGCAAATGTGAACCTGTTTTATTTACTCATTAGATTGTTCACATGTTGTCTTTCCAAAATATCTATAAACTATTTCTATATCCAGTTAGTACACTGTTCAAGCATTCGCTAGCCGATTTAGCTGTAATATGGTATATCTATGGAACATTGATGACAATGCAATAATATATGGTACCATAGAGTCAGCTTGATGATACAATTCCTTGATGACTAATAGACATTATGGTGCTTAGGAACATTTAAAGTGGCACGCTTAAAGTAGCCATGTATATTAAAAACGCATTTTATAAAAGATTGTCGGGAAGATGTCGACTAAAACTGTAGGTACTTATTTGTTTATGTTAATAAAAGTATATATCTCTTAAAAATTGGCCACGATTAATGTGTGTAGTGTGGAAAAATCGGGCGCGGACGTAAACCATATTAACGCATAAAAACTGGAAACGTAAGCTTATCCGCAAGAACGGTCGAATCTAAAAGCGAAATAACTTGTTGCTCCGCGAAATCTGAATCCTGGGCAACAGAGATCCAATTTTATACTTTCGTTGAACGAGTGCCAACGCCGGCGGCGGCCGTAGGTGTGCCTAATGGCGCGAAAGATAAACCCTCTAAAAATATATCGACTCATAAACAATAACCACGTTTCTTTCCCCGCGTTCCGGACGCCCCCGCAAGACGTTCTTGGCACGTAGCCTGGTGATGTCAATCGCGTAATACGTGATAGATGGATTTTACGCTTTTTTTTAAATATGCTTTATTTAGCTTAAATGCATTGCTCAATGACAACAAATTGAGTAATTAACAGGATACAAAAATAAGAGAACAATCGAAGATATCATACTTTAAATAGGTCATAGGTCTGTTAGGAAAATAGTAACGTCTGAAGGGTAACAAAACAAATAACTTTGAATTAAAACTCGATCGTTTTTTAATTTCTCCTTCAACCAACAACAATATCGAATCGGAATTCTTCGTAAAGCTACAAAACAAAAATTGGCACTTAGTCTTTTGAAATGTAAACACGACTAAATTAAATACGCACGAAATCGCCCATTGCTGCCAATATCCAGGTTATTTATCCAATTACTATCAACTGCGAAGTACATTAATTACAATTATAGATGACGAGCAGACACGAATCCTGCCAATAACTACATATAGCCAAAGTAATTAAGAAAAGCGTGTAACACAGCATTTTCCGTTGCAGATTAAATAACCCAACAACATGTCTGACGAAGAGGAATATTCGTAAGTATATCTACGAGGACATCAACACTCGTTATTGTAAACATCTCCCCAATTGTAAATTAAAATATACATCGCTTCAAAGGCTCGAATGACAGTCATATAGTTGCTAAAAAAACCCTTGTGATATATATCCTCTGTTTATTGTAGTACTCCTGCTAAAAATGTAGTCCGAGGGAAGCCGTGAGGTTTCTCACATGTACCTGTGTATTAATCTGTTCATCCCTGTTCTATAGTGGCTCCGAGGAGGAGGAAGTAGAAGAAGAAGTCGTAGAGACGTAAGTATCCCCTTCGCCCGACCCGACCGACCCCATCGATTACACTCTTCTCTAGATAATGTTTGGTTTTTGAGCACTTCAGCTTTTTCTGGCCTGGTTTACTTTGCCTTGGCGGAACTATTGATCTTTAAAACTAGACTTCTAGGATTGTACTCGGAGATACCCCATGGAAGTTTTTTAGTTTGTGGCCGAAGACGCGAACACTAGAGGCATGGCTGCAGTTTGACTCCCGATCTCTTCGTTACCCCAGTTGTTGGGCTTTGCACTCCCTCACCAAACCCTATCTCTCTTTTGTTGCAGGAAGTAAGTGACGTGCCATTTTGGTTGTTCCGGCACTCATATTCGCTTCACGTTAGGCTAAGTGTAGACCGCGAATCTAACGCTTCTAGCGCTTTAGTCATCGCTTCTGTTGCTTTCAGATAATCTCCAAAAGCTAAGCTGCGCCACAAACTCGCTTTCTAATACCAAAGTCTTTCATTTAACTATAGTCATCAACAATATCAAACAGTCTGATCTTACCCAAGACCAGACCTTAATCATGTGTAAGTAGAACTGATCTTTCTATGAACAGAAAAGATATTTATGTGTGTTTGTGTGTGTGTACTCGATATGTCACGTTCGCATTAACATCGTATATGTTAGCTTAATGTCATTAATGTTGTAATTTTTTAAATTATTCTATGATATCTAATGAAATGTTCTTCTTTTCCCGCTCCCGTCGCGCTCTTGTCTACGCGAAGACCCGCTGCGAGACCAGAGTAAGTATAGAAACGTTTTATATTAGTAGTTCTGGAAATAATGCTTGGCTTGTAGCAGACAGACAATGTATTGTGTCACACGATTGGATTGATTGGCAACAAATTAACGATTGGACAGAAACTAGCGCGTTTTACTCAGTACAGCGGCACTCTTCAACAAAATTCTAAAATGTACCTCAATCGCTTGTGTTTGTATCGTGTATGCGCGAAATAATTGTCTCACCGCTTGGTTTATTTCGACCTGTATCGCAATGAAGTAGAGTTGTAAAGGAAGTAGAGGCTGATTGATGTTTTCTGTTTCTAGGAGTAGACCATCGATCAGTGCAGCGTAAGTTGCACCGCTCTTTGTGGTGACTAACTATCCTGTAATTAACAGCGGGCGCGGGCGCATGTTTACGATTTCACCCTAAATTCTAAAAAGGCATCGCATCCGACTAGATGACCGCTCGATCGGCCACCACATCGTCGTCTGATGCTATTTTTATCGGTTGTTAGGCATTCTATTTTCGAAATGTATACTGTTCTGCGCCCGCGCCGTTTTGTAACGAAACAAGATGTCGGTCAACCGGCGCTCGCTCGCGTTGCTCGACGTATTCCTGGTTTTATTGCATGACATGAAGCATGACACCTATATTAATATTAATTAATGTGTCTCAATTCGTCTACCACTACCATGGTAAATGTTATTGTCATTTGTGACGTAATATACCAAAAATAATAAAAATCGAATCAACAGTGTAAAGTGTTTAACGACAGTCTATCATATTCGTTTGCATAATATCGATTATTTAATTCCAAAATGTTATTTTATAATCGATGTAAAACGGAATTTGTATAACCGAAGTGTATTGTTAACCGATACCATGTAGATGTTCACGACAGCTAAAACTTTAACAAAATGTACAGATCCAACCTTGTCCCTGCCAAAACGCTACTAGAAGAGCGTTGAAGCAGAATACTTAAAATTCTAACGAGTTAATAGTCCGTTATATGCCGTCACCGTAACAGATGTTCTTGTATATGTCGCCGCCAACGACGGCTCCTAACATTAACGTTCGATTACTGTGGGAATCCGTGATTAACATCTCTGTTGGTATTGCAGGGGTGGTGAAGGAGACCCAGAATTTATCAAGGTAACTATCTCACTTCATATCGCTTCACTCTCTACTTAGTCTTAGCCATCCTGGCATCGAACAATCGATTGTTAATCACGTTTTTAGCAACCATAAACGGTTATTTCACTATAGTGTATAGTCAAATAGAAAAAGCGTTAGTAGAAATGTAATTTATTCAAAAATGGTGTTTAGTCAGCTAACCGTCATTGTGTATTGCAGCGTCAAGACCAGAAGCGGTCGGACTTGGATGACCAACTGAAGGAATACATCAACGAATGGCGCAAACAGAGGGCCAAGGAGGAGGACGAGCTCAAGCGCCTCAAAGAGAAGCAGGCTAAGCGCAAGGTGAGGTTTACTTATATTGATATCATAAAACATTATGAAAATAAGTTCATCAATCACAAGTTTTAAATATTTATCTCTTACTTCAACAAGAGTGAGTAAAGAATTCAATTAAAAGACGTACTATCACAGTTGCCATAACAAGTTTTATTTTGTAGGTATCTCGCGCTGAAGAAGAGAAGCGCCTCGCCCAGAAGAAGAAGGAAGAGGAAGAGAGGAGAGTTCGCGAGGTTGAAGAGAAGAAACAACGCGACATTGAAGAGAAGAGGCAGAGGCTCGAGGAGGCAGAGAAGAAGCGCCAGGCCATGCTCCAGGCGATGAAGGAATCCAGCAAGACCGGACCCAACTTCACCATCCAAAAGAAGAGCGATAACGTGAGTGTAGTTTTTAATATACACAAAACATAATTTGAATTAAGTAAACTTTCCATCGTAAATTACACCTCTTCAATGTAAAAAATGTAATAATAAATTACATAGATTGTTATTGAATGAATCAGGTTGTCATTGTAACTTCAAGTCTAATAAATACAACTATAATAGAAGTCAATACCAAAATCTCCAGATCACCGTGATCGATGATCCAAAGCCTTCTAATCACCCTGTCAATGTACCCAACAGTTCGGCCTCTCCAGCGCGCAGCTAGAGCGCAACAAGACCAAGGAACAGCTGGAGGAGGAGAAGAAGATCTCCCTCTCCATCCGCATCAAGCCCCTGAGCATCGAAAACCTCGGAGTCGAGAAGCTCAGACAGAAGGCCACCGAGCTCTGGGAGTGCATCATCAAACTTGAGACCGAGAAATACGATCTTGAGGAGAGGCAAAAGAGGCAAGACTACGACGTAAGTAGCCATTTTATAAGTTTCGTGAAGATGATGAATGAAGATAAGAAGTAGTTTAAAGTTCTATCTTCGTGAGGATCACTCCAGCGACTAGTCATGTAACCTAACATAGACGAAGATACAGACAGACAGCTAATTTCACACCTACTATTAATGACAAAACTCAAAACCAGCCACAGTTGATGGTTTTGTTTATTGCGTAAAATTCACAATGTATGTATGTAGCTTAGATCAATTGTATTCGTTACGGGATCTAGTTCTTTTTTTTATCAATATAGCAAACTTTTGACCACTATCTCACCTGATGATGTAGATGGTAAGTGACGCTGTGGTCGACGATGTAACAAGTTTGCCTAGAAGATCTATCAAGCTATCTTAGATAACTTGCTTAGGATTAGGATGCCTTAGTGTTTTAGATTAAAATGAAGTCGTACTATATCTCAAGGATTCTATTGGACCGACAATTGCAAAAACGCGAATTCAGATCCTGCTCTGCTCGATACATTTTTGCTCTAGTTCAATTTACAAGCATAATTTCTTTTTTTTATACTGAATATAGGACCTATCATAATTATATACATTTCTCACTTTCACCCTGTATAATAAATAAACCTGACCCTAGCTCATGGTGATTTTTTATAAAGGGTAGGGTCCAAAAATTTCAAGCAATTCCTAAAGTATAAACAAAATATTAAAAAAAAGAATCAACACGCAAGTTTCACGTACCAGTATTAACGAAGCATATTTTGTCCACAGTTAAAAGAGCTCAAAGAAAGACAAAAGCAACAGTTGAGACACAAGGCCCTCAAAAAGGGTCTCGACCCTGAGGCACTCACAGGCAAGCACCCGGTAAGTAGCATTTTTTTTAGGTAAAACATATCTTTATATACACAACTGGAAAATGAGACTAGCAGGTCGTTTACTTAAATAATTAAACTTCTCGCCTACGTTTAATATCTGCAGTGCCTTGTGCATCTCAGTCCTTCGACTGTAGTAAATTGTTTACAAATCACAAACTTAAAAAACATTATCTGTTATATTATCATATTCAAATGCCGTTCAAAATATTGTACTATCGGCCAAAAATTATGTATAATTTGTTGTTGATATATATTTATTTGTTATATTTTAGATTATTTACATTATATTATTGTCCTAAATTAAATTATCTGAAAATCGCAAAATTTTTGTCTGTATTTTTTGTTCTTAGAAAGTTAATTTTATCTATATATCACAAGTGTAAATACAACGACAGAACAATTAACTAGTATGTATTATGTAACAATTCCACTAATCTGTTTATACTATATGCATAATTTTTTTTTGGAAATAAACAAAATCATTTATATAATTTTTATATTTTCAGCCCAAAATCCAAGTAGCGTCCAAGTACGAAAGACGTGTCGACACAAGGTCCTACGACGACAAAAAGAAGTTGTTCGAGGGTGTAAGTATAATGACTAAGCAACTCTTGATTTCTTTTAATTTCATAAATATAAAACAATATAGCTAATTTGGTATATAGATAGATGTAAAAAAAATACAGAAACTTCAACTTCACCAGTATTTCGTTGTGGATCGGACATCGAACTTTACAGTTACATTGTCTTAAATACGATTTGTGTACCTAATAATGATGTTATTTAAAGAGATGGTTTGATGCAGGGATACGACTCGTATACTGCTGAAATGTTGGATAAAGTATGGAATGACAGAATGAGCGAATTCATGAACAGATCTAAAAGTAAGCTATCGCCATTACACCTTTGAGACGCATGTCGTTAAGGCATGAAAGTCCTCCACATTCGCACACTTGGATGATTATCTTGATTCCACAACAACTTTATGTTAGTGATACTATACTGTTAAATAGGTTTCTAAAAAAAATTACTACGAGTAGAGGGCTACCGACAATAATACAACTTTCTAAACTTAAGCCGGTTTTACGGCTACTATCACGAGCTTTATGTCGTTCTAATGTAACCTCTGAAATCGATTTGACA
The DNA here is from genome assembly GCA_948107665.1 of Lomographa bimaculata. Classification (NCBI taxonomy): domain Eukaryota; kingdom Metazoa; phylum Arthropoda; class Insecta; order Lepidoptera; family Geometridae; genus Lomographa; species Lomographa bimaculata. Next base: position 21,125,140 of record OX403585.1, on the reverse strand, counting down.
GTATAGCTAGCACACCTGCTCCTCCACGTCCCGTGTTACTAAACGACCCTCACATTGACCCTGGTGTTAACTCCCTATCTAGGACCTAGAGAAACTGAACAAGGACTTCCTTGAGAAGGTGTGGCAGGAGAAGGTGGACCAGTTCGGAGGCAGGCAAAAGAGTGAGTAACCGGGAACTGTGTGTGCTTTGCTTTGTGCTGTTATATATGTTTATTGTGGTTATTGTATTATTATATTATGTTCCATTCGTTTCTACGACAATAAAATTGTAGAAATAGCTAAGACTCGTTTAAGTATACCGCAAGAGACAGCTTTAAAGCAACTGTCTCATTTGATCTAGGTGCTTTTTAACTTGGCGCAGAAGAGATAGATTTAATTTAATAATTTCTTAAAGTAACTAGCCTATTTAGTTTTAAAATGTTGTATGAGCTAACCTTAAGATGAAATGCTTTAAGCTTTTGCTTTAATATTTAAATGATCTAATTAAAAGAAAACAGTAAAATTATAGCCTTTTGTTTGGTTGTTTTGCTTTCTGAAAATTCGAAATTAATTTAATATTCTCACTATAGCACATATTCAATGAAATTACAGATTTGGCGAGTTTTTAGCGTTTACCTTGCTCGTTTAACAAAACAATAATATCAAACATTGCGCGTAAAATTTGTCAACATATTGGTTTTCGTAAATACGTTTGACTACTTTAGAATTGTACGAGTTCTTGTCAACACATGAGCGTGCCAAAAACGACTAGAAAACGCAACTCTGTAGACGCGTTCCTACATTATATCCCACACCATGCTAACATTCATTTAAATCGCAGCGAGACTGCCTAAATGGTTCGGCGAGAGGCCCGGCAAGAAGAAGGGCGAGCTCGAGTCCCCCGAAGGTGAGGAGGACGTGAAGGCTGAAGTAGAAGAGGACGAGCCTTTGTACGAACCTGAGCCCGAGGAAGAGGAGGAGATCGTGGAGGAGGAGGAGGAGGAAGAAGAGGAAGAGGAGGAGGAAGAGGAAGAGGAGGAAGAGGAGGAGGAATAAGTAAGAAGTTTATACTAAAGCTAAAAATAATGAAGTAATAGAGTTTCAAAAGCTCAACTGTTTTCACTGAAGGCTAATTGTAGATTTTTTGTTTATTACTTTTTTATTTATTTCGATATAGGCTCAGGTTTGGCCAACATATCTTGTTACTTATATGTATAGGCAGCAACAAAAGTAGCTGAACATTGCTAGATTTTCAAAGTTGCAAAACCTCTTGAAATGAGAAATGAACTATGCGGCGGGGTATTTTTTGAGTGCTGGCAGTACGCACCTATAAAACATCTATACTATATTATAGTACATCGTGAAGATATAATAGAGTAGCTGCGATCGCCTATGACGTTCGAGTCTTTCGGATTATTTATTAGTGCTTCCGGTTTGATAGAAATACTTTCAATATTAAAAAAAAAATACTGATTGTGTTTAATGTATTAAGTGCAATACATTTTTTAATTTCAAGTACATTTCGGTACATCCATGATTCATCGGCAGATTTGCCAGTGCAAGAAATAGCTTACATTTTTTTTAAAGAACTATACTTTTTTACCGACTGTGCCGCATCATAAGCACAGTTTTACAATCCATATGAATGGTAGCACGGTGGTATATATGGTAATACTACAATACGGTTGTTTGTTCCAGATATAAGTGCCGCCACATTCGCCCGGGACGCCGGCGGCGGCGCGTGCCGTCGCTCGTTACCAAGCCATTAACTTATTGCTACTATAAATTATTTTTATTATTTATACAGTTGAATCAAACGTTACGGAACATGGACATTATTCGCGCGTCGCGAACACCTGACGTTGCAATAAACTAATTTATTTCATAAGGTTTTTGGGTTTGTTTTATTATCCTTGGAATTTCAATGTCTTTCTTCAAAAACGTCTTTCTTAAAGTATGACGTACGACAGGAGTATGTACATGATACATACTCTTGACATACTTTAAGAAAAACGGTTTTTAAAGTTCCTAGTGGCACTACAAATGTTAGCAGTCGTAACGGTTACCCTAAGATAAACAAACGCCTGCACATTCACAGCCCTTCACTCAATGTTTTCTGGAAACATCTACATCGCACATACAATCACACCCGGAACCATAAACACATATTACGTGTTCCTGCCAAGCAGTGGGTATCGGGTTCGATCCCCGGAAGTAACAACTCCATCTAAAGATTTTTCACTAAATTAAATTTGTGTTGCTGATTCTGAGTGTGATTGTGTGTGCGATGTGGTAGGTGTATGAGTGTGAAAGCGTTTATTTTGTGTAAAGTGAAAGTGTTTCTAAAAGAATGTAAATACAAGTCGAATAGAGAACTTCTAAGTCAGTTAATAGGTTTAGCCCAGTAAAACTACGAATTTTCAAGAAAAAATTGATAACAGGCTAATTTTCTGGAATTGCAATAAGGAGGTGATTTTAAGAGACTCTGGAAAAATTTTGAATCCACCAAAATTTTCCAGAGGAAGATAGAAAAAAAATACTACCTGTTCAAATCTAAAGCAAAAATACTAACCACATGATATCATTCATAGTGGATGAATTTTTTTTTCTGATTTTAGTAAATGCAACTCGAATCCAAATACCCAATGGATACTAGTTTTTTCATTTAAATAAGATAAAAAAGATTTTGTAATTCACGCTAAAGCAACAATACTAACCGCATTGTTTTAGTTTTTTAGACTAAAACACAATGATCCTTATCGTGACATCTATGAATCCAACCCTATCTAAGTTTGGAAGGTAGTGAAGAGTAGACCACGCTCTCACGCAATTAGCAAACATTTTACTAAAAAATAAATATAGATAAAAAAAAATTCATTCTCATTGTTTTGGAAATTTTGTAAAGGAAACACGAAAAACAAAGACCGTTCTGTTATAAAGTTTGTCTACACACTTATTATTACTCACATGCACATGACCCTTAGAAAAACTAGATGTTCCTGGCATTAATTAAGGTGGATTTTTGTATTATATCAAAAAAATAACATGAGTGAAACAAAATATACATTTCCTATTTTGGCATATTTAATTATGTAACTTTTTCGAATCAATATTTTTATGTTCCTGGTTAAAATTTAAATGTATTTCTTTACTTACATATTATAGACGTGAGAAACTATACATTTAGAAAAAAAATGGCTGGTTATAAATTAATGCAATTTCCCCATACAAGGCATCGCTAATTTGCCTGCGCTAGTTAACGACAAGCTTACAGTCATCGATATATATAATAAACATTTTAATTGTAAACAAAACAGAAAACTATTCATAAAATAACTTTAACAATAGGCGGTGCTATCACTGACGGCGATCTCGTACAGACAATCTTTGAATTTAGAGGAATTGCGCAACAAAATTCGAAGTCGGCGTTTTAAGAAAACAACATTTACGTGGCCTGCTATTAATAGGGCTCAAAAAACTGAACCAAGAGTTATATATAGGATGAAAGAGACGCACTGAGTGACCCGGATCTCATTCAATCGGTACATATTTAGTGTGACAAAGATTGAGACTGTGAAAGCGTTTTTTTATGCTTGATAGGCAAGCGTTTGATCTCTATCTCACGTGATGCAAAGTGATGATGCGGCCGAAGATGTATCTAGTCACATCTAGCAGGGGGACACCAGATTGTCATCTTTATCTAAGAACATGGAATATGTTTTAGGAATTTTAGGATAACTGGCAAACATGAGTGCCCGTTGGCTAACTTGCGTGAGCGTTCGCCTTCTAAGCAGCGGTATCGGGTTCGATTCCCGGCGGGAACACAAGCTTTCTCCCCAAGGATAATTTGTGTTTCTTGTTGTGGTTACGATTGTGTGTGTGATGTGAATGTTTCCGGCACCCACGACACAAGTCATCGAACTTAGTGTGGGGATGTTAGTGTGAAAGCGTTTATGTTTATGAGTATAGTAAAAAAAAATGTCTGTCTTGCTACAGGTACATAAATCGTAATTGTACCACACGGTAACTGAAATTAATCGAAATAGATTAATAAATAAATTAATAGCTTCTAATACATCTAAATTGATATATAAAGTATGTTGTTAACGCGGCAAAATTACCTACCTTTTATTTTATAATGACAGCCTATAGAACAGCAAAAGGTTGGAACGCTTTGCCGTCGCGCGTCGTCTGTATTTCCCGAAAGTACAATTTAGGTGTGTTCAAAAAAAAAGTGAAATAGGTATTTAATAACCAAGCCTTCTCCACCTTAGACTACATCGTCACTTTCCATCAGGTGTGATAACGTTTGCTTAGTTAGAAAAAAAAAGTTTGATGTTTATCCACTATATTCTTACATATTAGTAACGTCACCACTTACAACTATTACCAACTAGTAATGGGAAAATAACTGGCTTACCACCCTCCACCACATCATTAAGTGGTCGAGGGTGGTAGCTCGCTATTTTTCACCCCAATTTAAATTGTAGTCGACTATCAACTAGTTCTACAATCGTTGTCTCTAGGTACCTAAAGGAAAGATTTTAGTATTCTTAACATACAGTTAATAAATTAAAACCCGAGCAGAAATTATATCGAATATATTCCATAATAGTCTATCGGAAACAAATAATTAATTATTAACCTATATAAAATACAAATACAATTAAATAGCATACTTATGCGGCTGGTATGGACTTGTTAACCTGCTGCGGTTTCTGTTGCACTGCCTTCTGCATCATGTTGATCTTGTCTCCGAGACTTAGCGCCATGCCCTGCAAGGGAAACATTCAAATGGAAATTTGTAACATGTTTTCAGGATGATGTTTGGACTTCCCCGTTTCTGCAGTGCCTCCGGAATGTTTGCATTAACTCATACAGACGGATTTCATGCAGTCATCCATAAAAAGTTAGCATCGCTAACAAGGAGGCTCAGGGACAGTAACAATATCATCCTGATAGTAGTGGCAGATGATCCAAATGCGCCTATTTTGAGACATTTCATGCGGTCCATGTACCCCCATGAAATGCCTCGAAAATACATGACGCATTGAAATTATTCTTTTAATTTTAAGTTATTTTATTTTAAGTTTTAGTTATTTTAATTTTAATTTAGTTTGTAGTTTTCCTTGTCTTGTGGACCTTAGTTGTCTTTAATAAATACATTTTGAATTAGAATTGATAATAGTTATGCTACTACAATGTTATGGATGTTTACTAAAACATGAGTGGGACAAGACGAGCGATGCGATTTAGAGTTTCACATCTCTTTCGGTTTTATGTTTGCCTAGTACTTTACCAAGAAATTAGCTCCAGTAAATTTGTTATTTATAAAAATAAAACCACTGCTAAAGCTAATACATCTACGAAAACAAGATTTTTAGTGGTTACACTCAAACACACACACATACACACGCACACAACAAATTGAACACTAATATATCAGTATTTTTAATTCAATATCAAATCAAAAGTTGCTCAAAAGAGAGTAAGTGGTTGGTCATCATAATACTGAGGCCAGTGTTCCTAGCCAAAACAGTAATCACAAGAATCGTGTCAAATTAGCAATAATTTCAAGTAGCTTCTTTTTAGTTTCAATGCTATTTCACTGTAGCGCTGTAATATGGAATCATTAGGTATAACATGTACCAATTTACCTGTTTATATCCACTATGTCTGTATACCTATATTTTTATGAATTAATTACTATTATTATCTCTTTCACGTTCATGTTTGCCTGGTACTATCATATCTAAAAAACAGTAGTAAACAATAATAACTGTTCACCGTTCACCATAGTACTTACTATCCCTTATGAGCAGGGGGTCTATTCCGGGCGTACATTAGCTTTACATTGACGTCAAATACGAACGATTTTCTTTTGTTATGAACATCGAATCCACTGAGATTTCAACCAATCGACTGTCGTTACTTCGGGAAAGAGGTCAATCGTCGAATCCAACTCGGCTGGGCAGCGTTCGGAAAACTTCGCAACGTCTTTTCGTCCAATATACCTCAATGCCTCAAGACGAAAGTCTTTGACCAGTGTGTGTTACCAGTGATGACATATGGTACTGAAACTTGGCCTCTTACTGTGGGCCTTATAAATAAGCTCAAAGTCACACAACGAGCTATGGAAAGGGCTATGCTCGGGGTTTCTCTACGAGATCGAATCAGGAATGAGGAGATCCGTAGACGAACGAAAGTCACCGACATAGCCCGGCGGGTTAGCAAGTTGAAGTGGCAATGGGCAGGGCACATAGTACGTAGAACGGATGTCCGATGGGGCCAAAAAGTTCTAGAATGGAGGCCACGGACTGGCAAGCGCAGTGTTGGAAGACCGCCCACAAGGTGGACGGACGACATAGTGAAGGTCGCAGGAAGACGCTGGATGCAGGCCGCTAACAACCGTTCTTTTTGGAGATCTTTGGGGGAGGCCTATATCCAGCAGTGGACTTCTTGCGGCTGAGATGATGACTGTCGTTACGACATCGCTTCAATTCGAACAATCATATTTTGACTACCAGAATAGACCTACAGGGGCGGAATAGCGTCCTTACCACTGTCGATCACTCCTCACTAACAAGATATCACTTTGACGGCTCGGTCGATGTCCTCCCTTCATGTTTAATTACTTTATACATTACCTGGCTCTTAGCGCGGATCCTGACGTGTCCGGCGACGGGCGCGGAGGGCTTGTTGAGCGGCACCTCGATGGAGAGGTTGGCGAGAGCGTCCTCGCCGAATATAGAGCGCGCGTACAGGTTGGCCGCCATGAACCCACACTGACCCGACAGCGCCTGTAATTACACCCTTGTTTACTCTAAGAGAATGTGTCTTCTTAAGGTAAAGTTGAGGATCGCAAATTGAGACTGATCTGCCTTAGTGGGGCTTAGATGGGTGCGCCTTCTAAGTTTTCTCCCCGAGGAAAAATTGTGTTTCTAGTTCTGGTAGTGATTGTGTGTGATGTGAATGTTTCCGGCACTCGCAACGAGTCATCGAACTAAGTGTGGAGATGTAAGTGTGAGAGCGTTTAAAAAAAATTACTTTTTTTTTGTATCTTAAAATAAATAGACAATTTTTTTATACAATACTATATACAAATTAAAGTTTTAATTGTAAAATAAAAACAACTTTTTACCGAAGATGTGCACTACCATACCAAAATATCCTCGGTACACCCAGGTTAACTGGAAGAAAATGCGTTGTAGCATTAAGTTCGCCTATGTACCTACAACACTGTTTGTGCAATAAAGAATTTTCTATCTATCTAACTACTATGCATTCGATTCTATGAGAACGCTAATCAACAAATATTTATGCTACCTGTGTTTTAACAGAATGAGACCGAGACGACAATATATTTTATAAATGTAAAGAAAATATATTTATTTAGTTTCAAAGTTAATAAAAGATAACCATCTTATATAAACGTATGCAAAGCTCACCTTATCCGGCGTGAGGCACTTCATGTTCGTGGAGGCCAGCAAGTGGTCGAGGTAGTCGCGCAGGTCTGTTATGTTCGTGGTCACTGACACCTGCAACCACAACACATGTTCAAGTATTTATACACATTGCCATCCGCCATACTTGGGTTCCTAATAACAATCTAATCGAAAGTAATCAAATCGAATGCCCCAGGTGTTATTCTAGAAGGATTTGAATTGAAGATTTTTTTTATAACGGTTTCGGAGTTTTTCCATCGGTGCTACGCGCGCTGAAAATTAAATAATTAAAAAACAGAGTATATCGTAGACATGCGGAGGAAGAGAAACTTTTGTAATACAGGGAAACATTTTAATTATTCATCGCAGTGTTTATTTATATTTATAGCCTCATCACTATTCGTCACACAAAAAGGTTGCGGATCAGGATTTCAAGGCCCTCCCATAGCAAGATTCATTTCAAAAGTGGCCCCTCACATAAGTGTGTGAACGCCTCCTTCATAGTTCGAATTAGGCACAGGACGACACAGGCTTGCCTAGTGTGAAGATCACAGTTTTAAGAGTTTAAGAGTGCATAATAGCTTCGATTCTGATGTACACTCACTAAATTAACATATAAAAATAAACTATCCCTGTCTCTTACTAAATAGAGACACAAGACAGAGAAAAAATACATTTTAGTGCTGTCACGCTAGTTTATCAATTAAAATATGAACAGCAGAAACAGAAAGGCACGTGTTTTTACTCAACACCAATAACATACTCGACTAAGCTTGCATAGACATGTAAGTTCTGACTAACTTGACAGTACAGCAGTATGCTATCTCTGTCTTGTGTTCCTATTTTGTAAAAGACAGGAATAGTTTAAATTTAATTTAGTGTGTGACATCAGAATCGAGGCCATTATCAAGCTTTCAGCCCAAGACACCAAAATAACAAAAACCGTAGCTTATATTTTCATTGTTCCTATATTCATATAATATAACTGTAATATTAGGAGTGTTTTTCTGCTGTAAATAAAGTTATTTTCATATTTTCTACCGACTTCACAAAAAAGGAGTTTTTTCTTACGTGTGTTACCTCATAACTTCCTTCCACATGAATCGATTTTGAATTTTTTTTTGTTCGGAATATGTTGCTTTCCAATTGAACCAATTTTAATTTGATCAAGATCTGATCAGTAGTTCTTGAAATATCGTCAATAATGCGTGTTTAGTACATCTAATCTGTTCAAAGTTCCGTAGATAAAGCGGAGAAGTCGGTTATTTTTAAGCTTTGCTTGCGTTTCATTATTGATTATTATTTTAAACACAATTTAAAGCTTTGGGCACAGTTTTCCATTATTTCCGAGATAGAAGTAATAATTCTGTTTGGTTTAGAAACTATTAGCCACTGACAGACGGATATACGGATGGACAGACAAAGCGCTGAACACCCGTGTTAGTTAAAAGACTTCGCTTCGCTCGGTCAATGAACACAAAGCTTGAAATCATTACATGGTAAAAACATTTCACAATGATCATAATATGAGATGATATTAGTATCATGTAGATATAAAATCAATAACATTACAATGGCAAAAAATATTAGAGATGACAATATGATTGAAGATCAAATAACAATATAATAATCAAACATTTCTAAATTTTTTTAATAGTTTAGGATAAACTCCTCGATGCTATTGGGTTGTTCTCTCTACAAGACTTTTATTAATAACATTTTTTTTTTGCAAACAAAAATAAAAGACTTTTATATAGGATATAGGTTTTTTTTTATACTCGATAGACAAGTATTTGACCACTATCTCACCGGATGGAATGTGATAATGCAGCCGAAGATGTAGCATGCTTGTCTAGAACATACCTATTCACTCTTGAATTGAAGAGTATAGTTGAGATGAACAAAGTTTACAATAACAGTGTTTGGTTCTTGAGATCCTACACTAGGATAATCTATGTTGTGATATTCAGTCTCTCCATCATCTTATTATTGAAAAAAAGTTATTTGCCCAAGTATTGGATGAACAAGCCAAAACAAATATTTTAAACTAGCCGAGCCCCACGGCTTCGCCCGCTATTATCAAGTTGAAAAGTAGCCTACGTGTTAATCTTAGGTATAATCTATGTACATTCCAAATTTCATCCAAATCCGTTCAGCCATTAAAGCGTGAAGAGGGAACAAACATACTTACACACTTACACATTTACACACACACTTACACACAAACTTTCGGATTATAATATATCTTTATTGACATAGTTTAGAATACTTAATTAAAAACACTTATACATAAATTTTTAATTAAGCTAAAGTAATTAGTTAAGTTACAGAGCATAATATATCAAGATAAACAGTAGCCTATGCCTAAGCCATGTACATTCCAAATTTCATCCGAATCCGTTCAGCCGTTACAGCGTGAGCCGCATAAAAGCCGCGTAAACAAACATACTTGCACACTTTTTTTAAACATAAACGGGTTCACACTCACGGCCCCACATTAAGTTCGATGACTTGTGTCGCGGGTGCCGGAAACATTCACATCACACTCACAATCACAACCAACTTACACACAAACTTCCACATTTATAATACGAGTGTGATTACAGAGTCTTGAATGTAGATAAGTAGTTAGCACGTGAGCAGCGTCACGTACCTTGTTCTCCCACTCGAACTCGGCCCACATCTGTCGGAAGTCCGCGTCGGAGCAGGAGGCGGGCTGGATGTAGTCCACGATGTCGATGTGGATGTCGTTCAGGACCACCACGCCTTTGTCCATCGACGCGCCAGTCACCTCGTACACTGCGGACACACGCTACGTCTCATTATAAATCACGAGCCGTGCCCTGCGGCTTTGCCTGCTGTTATCAAGTTAAAAAGTAGCCTACGTGTTAATCCTAGATTTAAGCTATGTACATTTCAAATTTTATCCAAATCCGTTTAGCCGTTAAAGCGTGAAGAGGGAACAGACATTACATATTTACAACAACTTACACATACATTTACACACAAACATTCGGATTTATAATATTAGTATGATATTTATTCATGAAGGTCCTATAGAGCCATTCTATTTTTTTTTATTCCTAATCGTTTATTCACATGGGCATAGGGACACTCTGTTTCTTTATTTTTTCAAACTTCTAAGTCGTTTATTTTCATGAACCCAATATAGGCACTTTTTTAAAATTCGAAATCGAAACATTCGAGCACTATCTCATCTGATGGTAAGTGATGATGCGATCGACGATGGAGCATACTGAGTATGAGTCATTAATTTTTATGCACTCATGAAACTACCATACTTCTGCCATATTTCCTAAAACTAAACCAAAATTATATACAGCAAAGAACCAAGTCACCTACAAGACATCAAGCCGATAGGTAACTCAATTGCTCAAGTCCACTACCAGGGGGTAGCATTCGGTTTTTTTTTCGTTTAAATTAGATATTAAGAATGTTTTAAAAAAAATTAATGAAAAAAATGCACCGCCGAGTTTCTCGCCAGGTTCTTCTCGAGATGGCTGTAATTTTGCAAATTGGGCAGTAGAATCATTAACTTTCATGAGTGCCTCTTTGGGGCCCATGTGAATAAACTATTTTGATTTATATTTCGAGCACACAGTACGTGGCGCACGGCACTGACCGATGTTCCCGAAGATGATCCCGTTCTCCGTGGAGGCGACCTTGACGTGCGCCTTGATGGCGGCGAAGTCCCGCGGCGCCAGCACCACGGCGGCCGGCCGCTCCACCAGCCGCAGGTCGCCCAGCGTCGCCAGCTCCACGCAGCAGTTCTGCAGCGTGTCGTCTGGGAACACCACGCCGCTTGTTAACACTACTGCCTCGGGCAACTGAACACTCTCTCGTCCTGCTCGTTGACTTTTGGTTAACGAGCAGCAGCCTAATTCTGTAAATCAGCGTCATGGATGGGCGTCACGCCCATAGACACATCTCAGCTGTTTTAGCCCACAGACTAAATAGCAATAAAACCACCAAAGAAAGGCCAGACCAATCTCTGTTGCAAACGGTTTCAATACAAAATTGTTGAAACGGTTTCAAGACAAAATTTCTAAGAAATAAGGTTAATTTTTGCTTTATTTAAATAGAAACCGCGTGAAACAAATATACGTTGTAGGGAGGCAGCTGTTTTAGTACACAGACAAAATAGCAATAAAAATCACCAAAGAATTACGTTTCATTTCACCTTATTTATGGAGTCGAGTTCCCAAAAGTAATTGTTGAACTCCTTGGAAATAAATAGCTTTAAATAAATATGAATCGACTGAATTTATTTAAAAGAACCAATCATTATAAAAATATTAAATTTTAGCTTACCTCTCTTCAGCGATACGAAAATAATAAACTTAAAACAACTTTAATTTGTCATTATGACGAATATCTATTGTTTTATTGTTTTCAAAAATTAAACGCCCAAGAGAAAATAGCGATTACATTATCTTTGAAAAAGCATAAATAAAAAAAAACGAATGAATTAATTGTTGTCTGAAATCTTAAACGCTCCACGTATTACTGAATAATAATATATGCTCTGTATTTCTGTTGTCACAGGGCATGGGATTGTGAACTCGCTCGCGTTTCTACTAGACCTAGCGCCTTAGCTGTAAATATGTTATAAATATTGTTCACCTACAATCTCTAAAAATCGAATCAACTGGTAAATTTCCCAAGTCGCGAGCACTACCACGAAAGTAAATATACATGATAAACGTAATTGATAGACAATTTCGCCATATTAAGTAACAGCGTGAGCAAATTTCATGCTCTGTGGTTTATATATTGTATTCTCTTTGTTTCAGTCTTTCGTTTCGGTCGTTGAATCGGCTTGATTTTTGACGCTATTATGTCATTGTTGACAGGTGGAATGTCACTTTTGACAGTTTTTTGACATTTAATGACGCCCATCCATGATACAGAATACGGCAGCAGGACGAGAGAGTTGGGTGGCGTTCGCCTTCCAATATAAAAAAAAAAAAAACTAAATAAAAACTTGAATGTAAAGGGTATCGGGTTCGATTCCCGGCTGAAACACAAGTTTTCTCCCCAAGCAAGATTTGTGTCTGGTTCTGGTTGTGATTGTGTGTGATGTGAATGTGTCCAGCAACCCCGACACGGGTCATCGAATTTAGTGTGGGGCTGTGAGTGTGAAAGCGTTTATGTTACGTTATTGTTACAATACTAACTAGATAACCCCTGGTAGGGGTATTTCTAGCTTTAAGTGTTAAACATAAATCATCATTTAACTTCAATAAGAGGAGAAAGTTCTCAATTCGACTGTATTTTTTTGTGTGTGCCTCAAAACTTTTTTTAAGTGAATAGATTATGATGATAATTTTTTATTTGAAAACTGGTGCTTCCCACGTGGTTCCATTTCAGTTTTATCAAGATTTCATCAGTACGTTTGAGCTACCCTCATTAATACGTATTTAATTTATTAAATCTAATCAAGGATTCCGATTAGTTACCAAAGACAATGCGTTGAAGACAGTTATTTGAAGTTTTTCTTGCGTTTTTAATTTTATTTATTTCGGGTATTACAAGTTTTTTATTTAAAAGAAGTGACATAAATGTTTGACATATATCTCTGGTGCAGTATGTCCGTAGTGGATAGGGGGTGTATAGGGGGCGGGTACCGGTCTGGTTGACGAGCAGCACGTCGAGCACGATGTCGTACTGGTTGACGGCGACGATGGCCTCGGCGTACACGGGGTCCGAGAACCCGGTCAGCTGCGTCACCTTCGACAGCTTGCCGCGCTCCTCCTCGCCGCCGCACGTGCGACCTACACACACACACACATATACAATATGCAACAGAAACGTGTACTACAGTTTTGCCGCGAAAGTGAAAAAGGGGCCGTTCAAGTATTACGTAAGCACTATAGGGGGGCGGGGGGGTCTTTGTTTTGCTTTGTTTTGATGACATGGGGATAGGGGGTCTAGATGATGATTACGTCATCCGTTATTATTAACTTTTTTTATACATATGGCAACTCACACATTGTCTATGCTTGAAAACGAAACGCATTTTTGAGGATTCCCACGAATAATGTATACGTTTAGGTATTTTCTTATTTCTAGAATTATAACTTCTGCTCATGAATCAATAAAAAAAACAATACATTAAATAGGTAATAGAAAAATGTTTACGTAAGCATGGGGGGGGGGGGAAGGGTAGGAGCTTTGCTTACTTTTGCTGACAAGGGGGATGGGGGGGTTAATAAATGTAATAAATCTGCTTACGTAATACTTGAACGGCCCCAAAGGAAAAAAAAGAAAGGTGTAGTAATACTAAAGCCACCCAACTACCTACAATCTACATGTATGGAGTCTAACAGGAACTTTTGAGTTCGTGGCAACAGCCTGAATATTGAGTTACGATGAATTAAAATTTATAAATAATTATGTCATTTGCAATCTAATTTCATCAGCTACCGTTCTACAGAACATTGTATTTGGACCTAGACGTCCGACAGTGGCGGACGTATCAGCGCCGCAATTGTAAACGTAGGGTTGTCAAAATATTTGAAGAACATAATTTTAAATAAACATCCTAATTACTTACATAATATGTATCCTAATTAGATAAGTTTTAAATTGTATTGCAAGCCGAAAGGCCGGATACGGCGACCCATCGTTTTTTTCACTTTTGTCATCACCTGTTTACACCTGTATTCGCAATCAATAAATGAATTTGAATTTAATTAAAAATATATAATCTCCCGATTGTCTTTCGTTCTCTGGCACACGATACACACACACATACATATCTCCAAGTATTACTACACCTTTCTGTTAAGAGTTGCTTATAGCTACATCAATATATTAATTATTCTTTGAAGTGACATGTTAACTTTGTTATTTGTAATTATTTTTTTAATTATTTGATAAATATATGACAATGTGACAGTTACTGTATATGAATTTGTGTGCCTATGTAACTTTATCAATATTTTTTTAGTATATGAACAATATCACGAGCAGCGGCCGTACCACCATTGTCATCACAGCCGATTATACAGCGCAGGCGGTAGCTCATAGGCTCATAGATCACATTTGGTGTAGCAATATAGTGGTTACACAAGGGCGCGGGCTATATTAATTTTTTTTAATTTTCCCTTAAATTGTAGTTGAGTTTTTTTTTTACATAAAAATTCTATATAATTAATGATTCTGTGAGCTAAAGAGCTCGCGTATTTTTCGAAACGACTGAAATTTTTTTTTTAATTTTTTCAACTATCATATCACTGACATTTTGAAAAATTAACAAAAATTGAATCGACAGTATAATTCTATATAATTATAGTACCTGCACACAAAATTTAGTAGGGAAAAATATAGAGCGTATGCGGTAGCCCATATATTTTTCATAAAATTATCGAAAATTTAAGAAATAGATCAGATTTTTTAAGAAATAAATTGTTTTCTAACTTTTAAAATTTAGTTAGAGCATAACGCTTAAGTTAATTTCAAAATAAACTCAAAATGACACGATTTTGACCAAAAAATCTATCGAACAGGGGGAGAATGGACGAACTAAATCGTGTAGTTCCTTGGCACACCGAAAGGTATCCGATTAAAACCGAGAGGCCGGAAGGTAACTAGCCTTACGGCTAAGTCCTAAGCTCTGTTTAGGAATAGTCAGGTATGGCTGCCTCTTGACAGCGAGTATTTATTACAACGGTGTACCTTGCAGCGCTTTGTTGAGCGACAGCTCGAACACGTCGGAGTGCGCGGCGGCGGCGCCGGCGTGGCCGCACAGCGCGCCGAACGTGATGCCCGCCTCCACCTGCACCTTGCGGGCCGGCCGCCTGCACTCGCGCTCCTGCACACGGACAAACACTTACTGGACGGTTACAACTAACTATGGTGCACCTGATGCGCAACTGTTTCTGAATATTGGATTTAACAACTGGTGGCTTTACGAGCTGCAGACCTTGCGCTTTTAAGAAATTTTATTTCATTTTCGACGCCCTCGCCTCAGCCATTTCGAAAAAAAATCAAATATTTTGAAGTCACACATTATTCCTGTTATTATCGAAACTGCTCACGAAATGAACCGTAGTCGTTTCGCGTTCGCTCGGTCGAAAACACCGTGAAATCGTAATTTTTATTAAAATGTGACCTGGCAGAAAGTACCTTGTCGTCCTCGTGCAACAGTTGCCGCGCGCGGTCTGGCAGCGCGAGCACGGCTGCGAGCGCGCGTGCGCTGCCGTCGAGCAGCGCGCGGCGCACGGCGGGCGGGTGCACGTACCTTGTCGTCCTCGTGCAACAGTTGCCGCGCGCGGTCTGGCAGCGCGAGCACGGCTGCGAGCGCGCGTGCGCTGCCGTCGAGCAGCGCGCGGCGCACGGCGGGCGGGTGCACGTACCTTGTCGTCCTCGTGCAACAGTTGCCGCGCGCGGTCTGGCAGCGCGAGCACGGCTGCGAGCGCGCGTGCGCTGCCGTCGAGCAGCGCGCGGCGCACGGCGGGCGGGTGCACGTACCTTGTCGTCCTCGTGCAACAGTTGCCGCGCGCGGTCTGGCAGCGCGAGCACGGCTGCGAGCGCGCGTGCGCTGCCGTCGAGCAGCGCGCGGCGCACGGCGGGCGGGTGCACGTACCTTGTCGTCCTCGTGCAACAGTTGCCGCGCGCGGTCTGGCAGCGCGAGCACGGCTGCGAGCGCGCGTGCGCTGCCGTCGAGCAGCGCGCGGCGCACGGCGGGCGGGTGCACGTACCTTGTCGTCCTCGTGCAACAGTTGCCGCGCGCGGTCTGGCAGCGCGAGCACGGCTGCGAGCGCGCGTGCGCTGCCGTCGAGCAGCGCGCGGCGCACGGCGGGCGGGTGCACGTACCTTGTCGTCCTCGTGCAACAGTTGCCGCGCGCGGTCTGGCAGCGCGAGCACGGCTGCGAGCGCGCGTGCGCTGCCGTCGAGCAGCGCGCGGCGCACGGCGGGCGGGTGCACGTACCTTGTCGTCCTCGTGCAACAGTTGCCGCGCGCGGTCTGGCAGCGCGAGCACGGCTGCGAGCGCGCGTGCGCTGCCGTCGAGCAGCGCGCGGCGCACGGCGGGCGGGTGCACGTACCTTGTCGTCCTCGTGCAACAGTTGCCGCGCGCGGTCTGGCAGCGCGAGCACGGCTGCGAGCGCGCGTGCGCTGCCGTCGAGCAGCGCGCGGCGCACGGCGGGCGGGTGCACGTACCTTGTCGTCCTCGTGCAACAGTTGCCGCGCGCGGTCTGGCAGCGCGAGCACGGCTGCGAGCGCGCGTGCGCTGCCGTCGAGCAGCGCGCGGCGCACGGCGGGCGGGTGCACGTACCTTGTCGTCCTCGTGCAACAGTTGCCGCGCGCGGTCTGGCAGCGCGAGCACGGCTGCGAGCGCGCGTGCGCTGCCGTCGAGCAGCGCGCGGCGCACGGCGGGCGGGTGCACGTACCTTGTCGTCCTCGTGCAACAGTTGCCGCGCGCGGTCTGGCAGCGCGAGCACGGCTGCGAGCGCGCGTGCGCTGCCGTCGAGCAGCGCGCGGCGCACGGCGGGCGGGTGCACGTACCTTGTCGTCCTCGTGCAACAGTTGCCGCGCGCGGTCTGGCAGCGCGAGCACGGCTGCGAGCGCGCGTGCGCTGCCGTCGAGCAGCGCGCGGCGCACGGCGGGCGGGTGCACGTACCTTGTCGTCCTCGTGCAACAGTTGCCGCGCGCGGTCTGGCAGCGCGAGCACGGCTGCGAGCGCGCGTGCGCTGCCGTCGAGCAGCGCGCGGCGCACGGCGGGCGGGTGCACGTACCTTGTCGTCCTCGTGCAACAGTTGTCGCGCGCGGTCTGGCAGCGCGAGCACGGCTGCGAGCGCGCGTGCGCTGCCGTCGAGCAGCGCGCGGCGCACGGCGGGCGGGTGCACGTACCTTGTCGTCCTCGTGCAACAGTTGTCGCGCGCGGTCTGGCAGCGCGAGCACGGCTGCGAGCGCGCGTGCGCTGCCGTCGAGCAGCGCGCGGCGCACGGCGGGCGGGTGCACGTACCTTGTCGTCCTCGTGCAACAGTTGTCGCGCGCGGTCTGGCAGCGCGAGCACGGCTGCGAGCGCGCGTGCGCTGCCGTCGAGCAGCGCGCGGCGCACGGCGGGCGGGTGCACGTACCTTGTCGTCCTCGTGCAACAGTTGTCGCGCGCGGTCTGGCAGCGCGAGCACGGCTGCGAGCGCGCGTGCGCTGCCGTCGAGCAGCGCGCGGCGCACGGCGGGCGGGTGCAGGCTGGCGGCCTGCACGCACAGCGCCGCGTGCTCGCGGTCGTCCGACGTCAGCCCGCACGCCGAGCTCGGCCCTGCACGCGACCCTTATGTCACTGTGTGCTCGGTTGTGGGAACAATTACGGACATCGACTCAATTTTGTAAACATTATATTTTGGTGACTAAGTTGAACGGTTTACCGTTTCATTTTAACTAGAATTTTAATAAAACATACAAAAGTTTTGATTACGTAAATTCATAACTCTTTGCTCAATTTTGTAGGCCAACTTCGAAATAGAGAATTCTCAGAAATTGGATAGCCCCGATAAACAGAGAGAGGCGCCAACTCGATAACCACCACCGAGTTTAACGTCGCATTTATCAAACCAAAAGGCATACTTCCATACTAGAATACCCCTACTTACCAGTGACGGTGTTGTGCTCATGATAAAAAGCAACGAGACACAGAGATAAGCTAGGATATAGTAGATACAAAGGGCACAATTTAAAGGATAAAATTCAAATAGTCCTTCCGATCGGTCTGGCACCGATCAGTATTCTGGTTGTAATAGGTGATCAGCGAGACACAGAAAAAACAATTAACGGCGTTTCCCGCCAGGGCGGCCCCAGCAGCAGAGCTAGAGGCGGCCATGAGAGGGAAGGCACGTAGGGTAGGACTGACCGGTGGCAGTGTTCTGCTTGTGGTAGGCGAGCAGCTTGGCGCAGAGCAGCAGCGCGCGCTGCTGTTGCGCGTCATGGGGCAGCTTGAGCGCCAGCTTGGCCAGCGCCGAGCACGCGCACGCGGCCGTGAAGCCCTCGCCCTCGCGCAGCGCGCCCGCCAGCCCCGCCGCGCCGCCGCCGCCGCCCTCCGTCCTGGCACGACACCTACGTTACGACCCTCTCTGGAGGGGCACGTTTGGAGTTTCGCCGCGAAACTTCAAAAATGCCTTTGTTGTTTTTGGGTTATTTTCTAAAACTTGTGACTCTTCGAGTATTAATGCTCTTTTATTCTCTTTTATACTCGATCGTGAAAAAAAACGGAAATGTGTAGCGGGAAGCGCGCGCTATATGATTTGACCGACGAGCGCGCGCGTGACGAGATGGCAAATTACACATCGTATGCGACTACTGTAAGACTCGCATTTTTTTATGCCCGATAGGCATGCATTTCTCCACAATCTCACCAGATGGAAAGCGATGCTGCGGGCGAAGATGAAGCTTGCTTGCCTAGAAGGTACCCTGTATTCCCTCTTGACTTGAAGACTCCCTTTGTAAATATTGAAATAATAAAATATTTCAAAATTTACATACTTGACCCTGGCTACATGCACAAGATTGCGGAGCCAAATATCACGTTTTTTACACTCGCAAACTAATTGTGTGTATTTCATTATTTAGCCTGCTCCCATAAGCTCAATATAATATTATGTTACACTTCGAAATTACCTTTTGAATACATTTGAAAAAAAAAACGTTAACTTTGATCTGAAAAGTGTGAATTTTATGCTGCCTTAAGCTCTCAAAAATAGTTTTTTATCGGTCAATAAATATTTCTGTCCAAAATACTTAAGGGATTTTCATTTTCACCGGCAGCAGATCTGGGTCATCTTCAAAGCTCTCTCTGCCCCTTTTAAATTTACTTGACCACTTTTGTACTGAAGATAACGAAGGTGCAGAACATCCAACAGCCAACATCATTTTCTTAATTATTTTTCATGTTTTGTGAGGAATTTTATACAGAACTAGCTTTTCCCGCGGCTTCGCTCGCGTTAAGAAGTATTATATTAAAATTGACAAAGTTTCATACAGACTTTCATCCCCTATTTTATCCCCTTCGGGGTAGAATTACCTGCCTACGGATTACGGATGCCTACGTCATAACATCTACCTGCATGCCAAATTTCAGCCCGATCCGTCCAGTGGTTTGGGCTGTGCGTTGATAGTGTCTATGTCAGATGGTGGGTGTCTATGTAGATCACTATGTCAGTCAGTCACTCAGTCACCTTTAACATAAACATAACATAAAACGCTTTCACACTCACAGCCCCACACTAAGTTCAATGACTTGTGTCGTGGGTGCCGGAAACATTCACATCACACACACAATCACAACCAGAACCAGAAACACAAATTTTCCTTGGGGAGAAAACTTGTGTTCCCGCCGGGAATCGAACCCGATACCCCTGCTTAGAAGGCGAACGCTCACCCAACTTAGCCAACGGGCAGTACTTACCTACCTTTGAGTTATACTTACTTACCTTTGAGTTATATATATTTAGAAGATAGACAACTATTCTTTACGTACAAGAATAATGAATTGATTTTATTTATATAGCATTAGCCATGCTAGGCAGAACTATAGTGATAAATTTAGAAAGGAAAAATTATCGCTTGAGGCGAGATTTGAACCCGCGGCCATAGGGTCTCATGCCCTATTGCTCTAACCGCTCTAAGAATAATGAAACTTGGTAAAGTAATAGTGAAAACTAAATGAAATTTCACACTTACACAAACATATAATTATTTATTTGAAGAAAATAATTAAAATTACCCTTATAATTATTAGAAGTATCCGATACCGAGAATACATTGAACGCCCCCTGTGACATTCACATCATACACACGATTATATAATAGTAGGCTGGACGTCCGCTCCGCGAACAATTCGCGTTGTCAATTCGAGTGTTTTCAGTTTAACTAGTCGTTCGCGCCGAACTGAGATCTCGCGCCTATATATGCCCCATAGAGAACAACTTTTTAAATTACTTGCTTATAACTTTTTTTTTCTATCAAATAATTGTTTGATTTCTGTATTTGTTGTTCAAGTACAGGATATATCGGATATTATACGTTAGTTTCAGCGTTCAGTGTGAAGCCGTTTTTGAGATAGATCCCGGGACAAAATAGGTCTAAAAACAGTGAATTTGGTGGCCTACCAAATCGTTATTTTTCATCATATATTTTTTTTAAAACCTGTTTCGTACTCTAATTTTCAAGCTCTTTTAAACGATACCCCACAAGGTTGATAAAAAAATAAAAAATATTTTGCTCCCAACTTAGGTACATGTAAAACCCCTTAATATTTTCATTTATAAAATTTTAAATGTCATTTCTGGCTTTGGGCCGTAGTTTTACATATTCTATGAGAATTTGAAGTCATTCGCTTATATGGTTTAGACGCTAGATGCCTCTGACAGACGGACGGACAGACAAAGTGCTGAACGACCCAATTCAGCTTAGAGATCTCGCTTAGCTCGATCAATTATATTTTTAATTTATAATATGTACTCACGAGGGCAGGTTGAATGCGGACTGGGTAGCGTAAGTTCCGTCGCTGGTGACGAGCTGGCGCGGCGCTGAGCTCTCCGCGCTCTTGTTAGCAGCTGCCTCCTGTTCTTCCTGCGAACGGTGATATTTACGTTACCGATAGAAACATCACACTCTTTTTAAATAATACCTGAAGCTTTATCAAAAACTTATAACATGCTATATTACAACAATGTTAATTTATGAATACTTAGACAATATGCAGCACATGATTTTTAACGGGAGGTATACAGGAAGTATTTAAATTTGTATTTTGTCCAAATTACTTTTTTTACTGTAGACCAAGAGGCACAATGAAAGTGAGTTACTAAAATTATTAGTCACAGTTAATAAAAGAAAAGAAAATTTAAATACACAATTATTATTTATTTATTTATTTACAGACGAGCAGCAGAATGCTGATATGTCTATATCACACAGTGTTGAAAGTCATAACAGTTCACTTTTCTAACAAAGTTTGTTTATTAATTCGCAACCGATTGTCAAGCTTGTTTTTAAATCCATTTATTGTGGTAGCAGAAACAACATCTTCCGGTAATCTGTTCCAATTGTGAACCACTCTATTGCTCAGGAAATGAAAAGCAGTGTTTGTGTTTGATGGTGAACGGATGAGTAAAGACTGGTGTCTGCGTGAAAGTCTTTGGCAGTCTTTGGTTTCAAGAAATAAAATAACAATAATAAAATATAAATCAGGTGTCACAAAATTATCAAATTCTTTTAAATTACGTTTCCACAATAGGTCAGACAAACGGAGATGACGTTCACCTAATATCTACAAATAGGTCGCGTTCAGGGTTTGATACCTGTAGGACATTGAAGTGGCACATGGCGATACAGGGGAAACTGAGACCGAGCTATAGTACGACAGCTGGGAACAATAAATAGTAGGTGTTTTCGGTTGGGTCTATGTCGCACGTAGGCTCGCGGCTCACATACGCCGCCAATAAGTCAAGGGTCGGCGAACTAGGCCACCAACCATTGGCTACGCAATGTTGTGCATATAGCCCGGGTCAAGTAATAAAATATCAAAACTTTACCAGTACTTCTATTAGTTTGAGAGCGACAGCGGAAATCCCGTTTTTCATGTTTGGACGATTCGTCTACATTTTGCACGTTCAAAAAGTATTAACGGTAAATATTCCACCATTATTACACGCTAGCAGGGCCCGCGACTTCGTCCGCGTGATTATTGGATTTTTTAGGAAGGATCCTTCCTCGATAAATGTACTATCCAACACTGAAAGAATTTTTCAAATCGGACCAGCGGTTCCTGAGGTTAGCGCGTTCAAACAAATAAACAAACTCTTCAGCTTTATAATATTAGCATAGATTAGCACACGAAGAAACATAAAGTTTGAAAATAGCACAAAATTAAAGTATTTTTTTCAGTTTTGCTACAAAAACAGCGCGCGCCTTGTCCACTTGGTATGTGCGTACCTTCTGTTCCGCGGAGACGTGTTCTGGCACGTGCGCCGCCAGCACGTGGAGCGCGGCGGCGGCGCGCGCCGGCGTGTCCGCGAACTGCGCCACCAGCCACAGCGCCGCGCGCGCCACCTTACCCACTTTGATGTTGGGCAACGCTTCCAGAAGTTTCTGCAACACACAAACGGCGCCCTCGCTGAACGTGCGAACCGAACTGAGCTACAACTAATTCTAAAAGAAGCACTCGTGAAAGTTAATGACTCCACTGCGAGATTCGCAAAATTACAGCCGTCTCGAGAAGATCCTGGCGAGAAACTCGGCGGCGTATTTTTTCATAAATTTTTTTGTACACTCTTAAACACTTATACGGGTTCTATTTTATGGAGTCGCCAGAAATCGCTTGAGCGGTTCGTCTCCGGGCACACCGCAGGTGTCACATCCCATTATCACGACACTCATAACACGAGTTTTCCTTGAAAAATAAACTTGTGCTGGAGAGGAACAATTATTCTTAAGAAAGGAATTTGTGAAACCGTTAACCGCGGTGACGTAACATTCAAATGCAATCACCGACGGACATTTTACAGTTTATCTTCTCTTTGCAAGATAAACAGATCGAAATAGACAGCGTAAAGAGATATCGAGAAAACGGCCTAGGAAATTTGCAATTAATCTTTTTTGCCATTCTAAAGTCAGAATTTCCTTACAAAAAAAAATTACCTACCTACATTAAAAGGTAGTATATATCAGTTCTAACACTAATGATTACACAAATAAAAATGTTTAACTTTTACAGCTGCTGTATTTACCTGGTAAATATGATCTCTCAAATCAGTAAAGGAGTGCAATGCCGAGCGCAGGAATAGCATCACATCCTGCGCAGCCGCCTCGCTGCCGTCGCCGAGAAGTTCCAATAGAGCGGGGGCCACGCTGCCCGCCACCTCCGGGAACTGAAACGGAGGAATGTTGAACTGTGATCCGTAGTCTGTTAACATTGTTCTGGGTATACCACACCGCGATATCAAATTGGACAAATATCTGAACAAACTCATGACAATGATATGATGCAGGTGGCATAGTACACGAGTTGAGGCATACCGTACCTTGAGCGCGGCGCGGTGCATGGCCCGCACGAGTAGTTGCCTGTAGTTGGGGCATACCGTACCTTGAGCGCGGCGCGGTGCATGGCCCGCACGAGTAGTTGCCTGTAGTTGGGGCATACCGTACCTTGAGCGCGACGCGGTGCATGGCCCGCACGAGTAGTTGCCTGTAGTTGGGGCATACCGTACCTTGAGCGCGGCGCGGTGCATGGCCCGCACGAGTAGTTGCCTGTAGTTGGGGCATACCGTACCTTGAGCGCGGCGCGGTGCATGGCCCGCACGAGTAGTTGCCTGTAGTTGGGGCATACCGTACCTTGAGCGCGGCGCGGTGCATGGCCCGCACGAGTAGTTGCCTGTAGTTGGGGCATACCGTACCTTGAGCGCGGCGCGGTGCATGGCCCGCACGAGTAGTTGCCTGTAGTTGGGGCATACCGTACCTTGAGCGCGGCGCGGTGCATGGCCCGCACGAGTAGTTGCCTGTAGTTGGGGCACACCGTACCTTGAGCGCGGCGCGGTGCATGGCCCGCACGAGTAGTTGCCTGTAGTTGGGGCACACCGTACCTTGAGCGCGGCGCGGTGCATGGCCCGCACGAGTAGTTGCCTGTAGTTGGGGGATACCGTACCTTGAGCGCGGCGCGGTGCATGGCCCGCACGAGTAGTTGCCTGTAGTTGGGGCACACCGTACCTTGAGCGCGGCGCGGTGCATGGCCCGCACGAGTAGTTGCCTGTAGTTGGCGGCGTCGTCGTGGTCGGCGCTGGCGGCGCGGGCGGCCTCCTTGCGCAGCACGGCCACCAGCTCCTCCGCGTGCCGCGCCGTCACCAGCGACAGCGCTGCCGACAATCGCATTCTGTACTGGACTCGCACACTGTTACACTCTACTGACACATTCAACTACATAAAAAACAAGACGACAGTTTAAAGTTTAAACACTTTAAAAACCTAACTGCCATTTTTTTTAAATATGCTTTCATCCTCCCAGTCCCACATTAAGTTCGATGACTTGTATCGTGGGTGCCAGAAACATTCACATCACACTAATGACAACCGGAATCAGAAACACAATTTTTCCTTAAGAAAACTTGTGGTCCTGACTGGTAATTAATCCTATACCGCTGCTTAGAAGGCGAACGCTGACCTAACTTAGCCAACAGCAGTACATTTTTCAAAACTTAAAAAATGTTTAACGTAAATATAGCATCCATGTGTTTTATAATTTTCTAATTATATGTTGAAGTCGTTTCATCTAGATATAATTGTTTTTTTTGTCATTACTTTACGGTGCGCCACCGTCGCTATTTATTACGGTTGATAGCAAGCGAGTGAATTTGATCATGATTTGCAGGTCAGATTTATATTAAATTTGGTAAAATTTTAGATTGATTTTAGTTAGCGTCACGAATCGCGACCTGTACTACCCTTTTGATGGTTATTTTTCGGTGTGATTTTCATTCTTCCCTTGCACATTTATCCACCGGGAGTAGCCTCGAAAAAGATGTATGATGTGTTACTGTAAATGCATGCGTCCTGTTTTGTACTGTTACGCGTTGTGTTGGATATACCTTATATCCGCTCAAAGATACCGTCAACCATAAATGGCTGACGTTGGTCAGTTCGTCTTGTGGTCTGGTTATAGCAAGGGCATGGGGGAATCAACTGATGTAATTCGAATGTAGCCACTGCGTTTGTTTACAATTTTATTTGCCTATACTGGAGACTATCGTACTGTTAACTGTAATTGATTTTATTGAGAACGAAGACGTTTTAGATGCAGTTTGATTGGATAACTCAGAAGAACTTACTCATTGCGCAGCACGTCCACGGCGAGGTAGTTGCGACTCACCGAGCTGCAGCGTGTGCTTCCTGACGTCGAGGTCGGAGGAGTGCAGCACGCGCAGCACGTCCACGGCGAGGTAGTTGCGACTCACCGAGCTGCAGCGTGTGCTTCCTGACGTCGAGGTCGGAGGAGTGCAGCACGTCCATGGCGAGGTAGTTGCGACTCACCGAGCTGCAGTGTGTGCTTCCTGACGTCGAGGTCGGAGGAGTGCAGCACGCGCAGCACGTCCACGGCGAGGTAGTTGCGACTCACCGAGCTGCAGCGTGTGCTTCCTGACGTCGAGGTCGGAGGAGTGCAGCACGCGCAGCACGTCCATGGCGAGGTAGTTGCGACTCACCGAGCTGCAGCGTGTGCTTCCTGACGTCGAGGTCGGAGGAGTGCAGCACGCGCAGCACGTCCATGGCGAGGTAGTTGCGACTCACCGAGCTGCAGCGTGTGCTTCCTGACGTCGAGGTCGGAGGAGTGCAGCACGCGCAGCACGTCCACGGCGAGGTAGTTGCGACTCACCGAGCTGCAGCGTGTGCTTCCTGACGTCGAGGTCGGAGGAGTGCAGCACGCGCAGCACGTCCATGGCGAGGTAGTTGCGACTCACCGAGCTGCAGCGTGTGCTTCCTGACGTCGAGGTCGGAGGAGTGCAGCACGCGCAGCACGTCCACGGCGAGGTAGTTGCGACTCACCGAGCTGCAGCGTGTGCTTCCTGACGTCGAGGTCGGAGGAGTGCAGCACGCGCAGCACGTCCATGGCGAGGTCTGGCAGCGCGCGGCGCGCCGCGTCCCCGCCCTCCTCGCGCAGCGCCGCCAGCCGCCCCACCACTATCAGCTTCACGTTGTTGTCGCTCTCCTTCACTATCAGGTCGATGTAGCACGCCGCCGCCGCCTACGGGTACGGATATCGAACGTATTTTAATAGTAGTGGTTCCGTGAGCTGATGAACTCGCGTATTTTTATAAATGGCTGAAATATGTTTTTTAACGTTTTCAAGCCTCATACCGGATATACTAAATCGTTAAAAAAGTTCTACATAATTATCGAACTGAAACGTCAAAAAAATCCACGTGATTATCGAACCGGGCAGCCCCCTGATTCAGAACGTTTCGGTAACTCGGTTACGGTTGGTTATCGTACGATAAATGTATTTTTAATTTATCAGGTGTCAAATTATCGAAATCGTGACCGAAACGAAAGTGACATCATTCCACCCGAATCAGACGCTTGTACCGACTGTTCTGAATAGCTCAAAAATCGGCTAACGATACGGGAAAATTATCCAATCGTATCAATTCGGTAAGTTACCGAAAAGTTCTGAATAAGGGGGCTGCTCACAAAATTTCACGAAAATCGGTAGAGAAATTAATGAGACCTGTAGAGGAGAACAACCGGAAATCCGGATACATGAAAGAAATTTGCCCAACCTGAAACGGAGACGCATCGCGCTCGCTCTGTCAATTAGAAGACGTATTTCATGGAAACAAATCCAAAGCATACGCTTTCAAACAAATTATTCATATGCCGGAGATATATAAATATAAACACAAAAAAAGCAAATTTACATAGATTTAAATATAGCATATTGACGCTCTAATTAGATTAATGTAAATTTGCTTTTAAATTAAAAAAAATTTGGAACTGAATAAACATGTTTTTTCTCAGCCTGTTAACAATTCACTTGCAACTTTGTTGGTTTTTACTTTTACAGACTTCCCAAAAAACTAGTAGTACTAAAGTCGATTGTATTATTTTTTTTTTATTTGTTACATAACTTCTCGCCACGTGAGCCGATTTCGAAAAATTTTTTTAGTTTGAAAGATGTTGCTTTCTAATTGGTCCCATTTAAATTTGATCAAGATCTGATCAGTAGTCCTTGAAATATCGTCAATAATGTCTATTTTGTGATGAATAATGCGTACTTTGACGATGTTCTCGTTTACCCAACTTCAAAAGTTACCTCATAACTTCTTTTGTGAGCTGATTTTGATGATTCTTTTTTTATTTGAAAGCTGGTGCTTTTTATGTAGTCTCATTGAAATAAAATTTGCGAAATAATGCGCATTTATACATTAAATCTGATCAAGGTTCCGATGATTAAGAGGTGAAGTCGGTTTTTTTAAGCTTTGCTTGCATTTAATTATTTGATGCATATAGCATTGACTGTTAACCCACACTTTATTCAATTGGCATACTGTACAGTAAACCTACAGTACAAAGTTAATATTCTGTAAAGTTAGAGTGGTGTACAGTTGGCATACTGTACAGTAAACATACTGTACCTTGATGGCAGCGGGCGCGGAGGAGAGAGTGACGAGCGTGCCGGCCGCCTCGTAGCGCACACCGGCACTAGTCGCGTTCAGCAACCCATACACGCAGCGGATGAAACGAGAGCGCTCCGACGGATTTGTTACGCAAACCTGACAAAAAATCATCGAGCATTTTTAAAGGAAACCTACTACCTGGCATGTTCAATTACGAAATATATCAGAATGAACAGTTTCAAAGTAATGACATTTTATGGTTTTAATCACATTTCAGTAAGTGCTGGGAAAAATTTATTAAATATTACCTTGTAAATAAGTTCCACAATAACCAGCTGCAGTATATCTCCGAAGCCGTGAACATTATCCAACCTCGAAGAGAGGTAGGTCAGGGCTCGCTCCTGATCAGCATGGAGCAGCATAAGGAATGCGTTCCTCTTGCAGGACATGTCCTGTTCTCCTTCCAGGAATGTGGCCACAAGCTCCGGAGCATCAGGGATCAGGAACTCAAAGTTACTGAAACAAGAAAAACAACCATGTGAATATAAACATAAATATCTGTGGTGTATTATAGACATGTAATTATATTTATTTATATTATTCATTATAACCATTATCATACCCAAATAATAAAATCCAAATATAAAAACAGTGTGGGTGATAAGACCTTGATTGTAATCAAGCCCAAATCTAGCGAATGATCATTATCACGCACGCGACACCAAAAACAGGCCTAGCCTTGTTTAGGGCCCACAGTAACCTAACTAAATGGCTGTAACTATTTATATATTTATACCGAATACATGACAAATTCAAATGTATTATGTGTTACATAATATGTGTGTTTGGTAAATAAACAATTATTTATCTAGTTCCATTACAAACTCACCGGTATATAGTGAAGATTGCCAGCACTGCATTACGCCGCACATATGAATGCCTGTGGTCAAGGCAAGTGCGGATGGCTGGCATTAGAGGCTCCAAAAGTTCAGGCTCCTTTAGCTTGCACAGGAAACGCAGAGTGGAGCCTCGGATGAACTCATTGGGATGCTGCAGGTCCTGAGAGTAGCAAATAATGTACTGAATAAGTATTATTGTTTCAAAAAAAACAAAGACATATATGATTGAAGTGCAACATGCTCAGCGGGCACTGCTTAAAACTATGCCCAGCCCTATCATTTACTACTATGTTGTTCCTTTAAGTAAAATTAAATGTGATGAGTCATTGCACAGTTGTTCCAACCACTTTTGACAGCTATAAGAGAATATACCATTTTCCCATTTCTTAAAGTTGCATAGCTCCTAGACAATAAAAACAATAATGTTCATAGATTTTACAACAAATAGTTTTGTTTAATTAATTGAGAACCTCCTACTTTTTATGAAGTCAGTAAAAAGGAAATTAGCATGCAGTCTTCAAACAAACCTTCCTGTAGGCATCGCAGACTAGAATCATCTCCTGCAGCAGTTTGCCATCAGAAGATGTCTTCGGGACAATTTCCCAAAAGATGAGCAGCAACTTCTTGATGGTATGGTCCTGCAGCGGCAGCACAAACCTGATGATGATCATCAAAAGCCCAGGGATCTTCTCACCAGAGAGGATGATACCGATCACCTTCTTTAAGGCTTCTATCTTTTTTTTGGTGTCACCTTTTTCTGTAGATATAAGAAATATTTATTTTAATTCAAAAGGATGGATACACAGCCAGTACTTTGAGAACCTTTTTCTCAGCAAGTGATCTACAACATTTTTGAGTGCTTGTTTTATGTTAATTTACCTTTTAAATTTAAAATATAGTTACTCAGGCAGCTAAATCGATTGAGAATCGAGATTGGGAGGGTCGAGACAAAGCTCGTCATGCACAGCATTTTAAGATCCAAACCAATTAAGTACATTTTTTAAAAAGAATTTGTCTTATGATGGCAGTGTCCAAAATATCAGGAATAAATATAATATTAATGTGATCAAAAAGTTGTTTAAAGTCTAGCTACATTTTGCTCGCTGGTGTAAGTTCAAAATTTTGAGTCTGTCCACTATCGTGAAACCTTGTTAATGTGAAAATATTATCAGCAAAGAAATCAACAGCATCAAATTGTACATAAACAATAGTGATATATCTTACTTACCAAGATCAATCTTGAGCTGCATCTCATTGTGCGGCTCCGAGTCCGTCGGGAAGTTGATGAGGGTGTAACATGGCTGTTCTACTCCCGCCATGCTGAAGAAACAACAACCTGATTAGTTTAAATCACAGCAAACATAATGCAGGCAATCAGCATTAAAATTACGTGAACTACAAAAGGTTGTGATGCCATAATAAAGATTAACTTTATATTATATTGAGCCGTGAAGTATATAATAAACAAAAACCGGCCATACTTGCTTATGGAATACGTTTATGTGAACACTGTTTATATGAAGTTACCGGGTGGTAATTCAACTCATAGACCTAAGTCCAGGTCAGACGCCAATGGATTACCTATTTGGTCAGATGAATCGTGTTATTAACCTTCTTTTTAACGACATATACAACGATATGTGTAAAAACATGATAACCATGATAGACGTAAATGATAGTATGACAAATTTACTGACCTATAAATAACAGTGTAGCGCGATTATATGTATCAACAAAGTATTTAACACTCAAGTTAACACTGTAATTCAAAGAAAAGAAGCTCACTGCCCTGAAATATTAATATTATTTCAACAAAATACATCAATACGTGTCCACATCCAACGAATCCACATAATATTTGTCACTGTCACTGTAAAGTATTGTCAAAGTCAAATGGTCGAAGTGACAATTCTGTTGATGAAGGTTTTGCTCAATGGGGAATAAACCGTAGTAGGTTTTTTGCCTATCTCGATGGGTATATCAAACGCACTGCGAGCAGTTTTTATTAGTATTAAACAAAAATTTACCTTTTTTAAGGATTTTGTTGATTTTGAATTTAAATCGATCGCAACACTGATAGGTAATAGGGAATCAAGACACCTATCAAATAAAATAAACCGCATCCAAATCGGTTTACACGTTTAAGAGCTACGGTGCCACAGACAGACAACACACATAATGCGGTTAAAGTTATAACACCCATCAAACTTATAATTCATCCATATCCATATACAAAATACTAGCCGTGCCCTGCGACTTCGCCCGCTATTGTCAAGTCAAGGTTTAATTTAATTTTAACTAGCTGTCCCGGCGACCTTCGTTCCGCCTAAATATAGCATAAAGCCATACCCGGCATGCGTTACAATGCCACGTTACTATATTATTACCTCCTTCATGTTTATGTTTGCCTAGTACTTTACCAAATCCGAGAGACATATGAGAAAATGATTAGTATACAAAAAAAAAAGGGACGTTCCTTAAAAGTATCCTATGTCCGTCTCCTGATTCTAAGCTACCTCCCCACCAATCTTAGCCAAATCGGTTCAGCCTTTCTTGAGTTATAAATAGTGTAACTAACAGGACTTTCTTTTATATAGGTATATAGATTTCATTTAGTTCCAAATTTCATCCATAATAATATTATATTATTGAAGAAGGAGCAAACATACTTATACATACTTACACACAAACATTCAGATTTATAATATTAGAAGAATGAATGCAAGCCTATTGGTATTATATTGCTTACATTTTAGCGAGCTTACACAGGAATTACATTTTTTTTTGAGTTAATTCCTACATGCCATTTTACCATCTAACAACAGACAGACTATCAAACGTCATCCATTTATGGTTGACATACCTCTAGTTCTATCGAAGCATTTCGCTTCTACGTTCGTTATCCGTACAACGAAGGTGTGCAACTCATTGCCTGCGTCTTTGATCCCCGATCGGTATGATCTTGGACCCTTCAAGTAGAGTGAGTGAAGTATCTTTTAAGCAAGCTTGTTAGCCGTTACATCTTCGGCTGCATCGTCACTTTCAATAATGTAAGATGGTGGTCAAATGCTTGCCCATCAGGCATAA
Organism: Lomographa bimaculata; assembly: GCA_948107665.1. Lineage (NCBI taxonomy): Eukaryota > Metazoa > Arthropoda > Insecta > Lepidoptera > Geometridae > Lomographa > Lomographa bimaculata. The sequence goes on along the minus strand of OX403585.1, from coordinate 21,093,604 downwards.
AAAGAAATATACACATGTTTTTGACAGTTGATAATGACATATCAATGTGTATGACTGAAAGTAATATCTAGGTTTCACAATCCAAACAAACGTAAAAAAGTTAAAAGGATCACCCAGCACGCAATTATTTGACCAATTTAAATTAAATACCAATAGCGAGCTATAAACATGGACTTCCTCGTAACATTGTTTTATGTTGTTTTCAGCGTGTGTGTGGTATACCCGCCAATTGAATTCGTGGCTGCCGGTTTCACGATCGCTCACGTATTCGAGAACTTTTTGGGATCGGAAAATACGAACTTCGTGGGGTACCACATGAAGAGGACCTCTATCACCGCTATGGTACACGCCTCTCTGCCTTTCGGCTACGTGTTTACGCTTTGGATGGCGGGTTGGCGGTCAGAGTGGCTGCCTGTTGCATTTTACGCAACCACCATCATCTTTCTGCTGGCTACCTACAAAATGATGCAGTGGTGGGAGTACCAAAAGAACGGACACCCCGTTGTGAAGACTTTGCTGCCGTATGTGGTGGAAGGACAGGATTGGAGGGTTGTGGCGGCTCAATTGAACTGCGAGTTCAGAAAGTAAGTTATTTCATTGTGTTAGTAGGTAGGTATATCCACATCTCAAACACATATATTGATCACTAGGCGCGCCCTGCGGCTTCACCTGCTATTATTAAGTTAAAAAGTAGCCTATGTGTTAATCCTAGGTATAAGCTATGTACATTCCAAATCCGTTCAGCCTTTATGAGTGAAGAGGGAACAAACATACTTACACACTTGCACAACAAACTTTCGGATTTATAATATTATTAGAATAAATGATTAAGCACTAGACTATACAATGTTTATAAAAGAATTTTGGTAAAACACATGCATTATTAAAATTTGTTAATTGCAATACTAATCAAAGTATGTAAGTATCAAAGATGTCAAGGACATTCAGCGTGTATTTCCTCTACTATGGTAGCTAGCTAGTTGCTAGCTAACTTTATAGTTGTAATCATACATATTGAATTTTTTTTTATGCCATATAGATAACCATTTAGCCTCTATGACGTGCACACTGAGCAGTGTCGACATGATTTTAACTGTTTTGAATTTTATTGAAACTCAAAACTTTTGGTGTCCGTACACTGACAACAGATAGACAGATAAATAAATAACACCTTATTGAACACCAAATTACAATATAAACATAAGGAAGTAAACTTAAATTATGTGCCATAAGAACCCCCTTATCACTCAGAGCAATCTCTTCCAGACAACCCAACCCAAAGGAATAAACTATTTAAATGGAAGGTGGTGCATACAGATTTTTGCAAAAACTTCCGCTTACGACAGAGACGGTTAAGTAGCAACTTGTGCTCACTTCTATGGTGCAATATGAAAACTTTTTAATTATTCCATATTGTCATCTCATTTACAACTTATTCTCTCTGTGGTTAATATTAATGTCATCCTCATTTTCTAGAACATGAAACTGTTTCCAGTAGATTATTGTCGATCGAGTCAATTATACAAAGCACTGTGCTGCATGTATAATGAACTTAAGCAAGATATATCTCCAAATTAGCATTGCCAGATGTCTCGATTCTTGCGGGATGTTTTGATTTTTTGGGGTCTGGGTCACGACGGGGAATTTTACGAGTTTAAGAGGTACTCAATTCGACTATCATTTTTTTAATTTTTATGTGCTACCTCAGAACTGCCGGAACACCGTATTTGGCTTGGCGGCAGACTTTCAACTTGATGGTGGTAAGCTACTTTGGTAGCAAGCCAGGCGAGCAACTCACAAAATGCTCTAACACCTCTTTATTTACTTACTTGGTACTTGGTGCGCGGGCTCTTTTCCGCAACTAGGCCGCATGTCGGCCCTAAGCTCTCTCTAACACCTCTCAAATGTCACCTGATTAGCACCACCCGGGGACCACGTGTAGGGAGTCAGACTTAAGGGGTATCCTCGTACGGACGTGGGTGACTCAGCCCCCTAAAAGGTTCCGAAGATTAAGCTTTGCTTGCGTATAATTATTATAAGATCTCTTTTTCCACATCCAATGATGCTCTAGTTTGTTCCCTTCCAAAGTGAGTGAATGAACAATTTCAACATCCAACATTATCAAAAAACTTTTTTTTCAGCGTAGACAAAGTGTCCTTACCATTGACAAATACTAGCAAGTTTGTGGCAACAGAAAACTACCTGATCAAAGTGACCCAGTACAACGTGCAAATTGTCAGGCAAAATGAATGCAACCTTGTGGCTACAGGGGTAAGTTGAAAGTTGTTTGCAAGAACCATATCTATGTTATTTATCTGAATTGGGTATAAGTAATAGGCGGTATTCGGTGCCTACAGCATTGGTTGGTTTTTATCATGACTCCCGAAATTTACATATCATGTTATTGCTCTGCTATATGTGACCTTATTTACTATTGGTATAATGATCAGCTGCAGTAAAAAACCAGCTGGCTACATACACCACTACAAACTGTTCTTAGTAAAAAAATACAAATGGTAGACAAAGGAAACAATAAATAGTCAATGTGCATTGAATTGAATAACATTGTAAAAAGTGCTCTATACCCTCTATAGTAAAGAGCCTCCTCGATATTCCACAAATAAGTATGAAGTGCTATTTTGCATTTTGTGAGAAACATGAATATTTTTAAAGATTTTTTTGGTTGCCTATTTAATGTATTAATTGCTAGTAAAAAATATGTAAATCAAAGTTTTACATTAATATCAAAATATTTTTTTTTTTACAAATTAACATTTTTGCTATTTTTAATATCCCATGCATTTTCATTACTTTACCTTTAATAAAAAAAATCATTGCTATTCAATGTGGAATTGCTGCCACTGGATAATGTAAATAGAAAAATATTTATTGTATAAGCCATCTACTCTAACAAATTTTGTTTTTTTTTTTCAACAGACAGACCACCACTTGTTTTCACCAAATGGAGATGAGGAGATTCAATATGTGAACATAGAAGTGATTGCAACAAGAGACGATGTGAAACCTTTCAGTTTCCGTATCTCGACAACTGCACTGAGAGACGACCTTCAGCAGCGGCTGTTGAATCCAGTGCGAGTGCCGGAGAACCTGTCCCTTATACCCACGCTGATCGAAAGATTTGTAACGGTGTTTAAGTCCTATGTGGATCAAAATCCCATTTACTATATTGATGAGGTAAGTCAATTCTGCTCTCTAATGCAATAGGTCATATGTATAATTTATTTATGCTTTAAGTTGGTTGTTTCCTTTAATACATATCTGGTAAATAAAAGTTTATAAATGCAACATTTCATATCAAAATCAATATTAGAAATTTTATTCAGGGGTCGATTATCGATTATCTTTATATTGACGTCGAAATCGAACGATTTTCTTTTCTTGTGAACCTTCGAATCGATTGAACTTTATCGACGTCGCATCAATTCGAATAATCGTAGTTTGACGACCAGAATAGACCTACTGGTTTGGCTAATTTTAAGTGCATTTTTTATGCGTGTGATAGCATTTTTGTTTACTTTAAGATATATATATAACGGCATTAATAGATCGACTCAACATGTAGAATTGTTCAGAAAATGCTCGTAATTTGTAGGAGCCGGAGCAGTGCATTGGTTGCATGCAAGTGACAGCCGACGTGAAGATCAACCGGCGTTGCCAGGCGCCCCCGCCGCACCTCGTCGGCGGCCCCGAGCCCTGCCAGAACTGCAACTGCAGGTGCCCACACTTACTTATCCTGAACTCACGTTTATTAACAACGAGATATTTTTTATAAAACAAAAATACCGACCCCAATATAAATATCCAGTGCCTACCTTCGGTTTCATAATCATCTGATGATAAAGCTGGAAGGTAGGCAGTTCATTGGAACTATTCTAGTGGTCGTAAACACCAGTGAAAAATCATATCTCAGCAAAATGCACAATTTCGTTTAGTTGGTAACACATTATTTTGCTGCAATTTATGGAAGCAATGATATCAAGTTATTCCAAACTATTATCATAGACTGCCAGTTTAAGCTTGATTTATATGAGCCCAGTAATTCGACAACCAGTCGGGCAGTCTGTCCATCAGATAAGTGACCACAAACATTTTGGACTCAGTAGCCTCCGCCCCGCGCTTCCAATGTCAGACCACATTGACGTGACTGGACATTCAGACAGTCATACACGTACGGGCACTCGCCGCTAGATTTATGTAGAATAGAACTTTTTAAACTATAGCGAACTAAAAGTCACCGGGTCCAATCACCGGGCTCGTATAAACCGGGCTTTCAGCGAGCCGTCTGCCAAGTGCGCATGTAGTAATGTGTACATACGTATGTTTGCAAAAATATTGATAAATATAAATTAACATGCGACGCACTCAAACTTAATACTAAACGAATAAATGTTTTATGGCATATTTTACAATTTGCGGATCTAGCAGTGCCTCTCCGGGGCTCATGTGAATAAACGATTCGCTTCGATTTGATTGACTCGGGGTGGATATGCTAAGTACCAGTTTGAAGCTCTCGAGTCCATCTATTCTATCTATTATACGTATATATATATTGTATCGAAGTATTTAGAGTATGATGTGTTGCGTTGCGCAGGGTGCTGTGGTGCTGCCTGTGCATGGCCCGGTGGTGGGCGGCGCGTGCCCGCGGGCCGCCGGCGCAGTGGCTGGCGGGCCGCTGCACCTGCCCCGTGTGCCGCGCGCCCTTCTGCCTGCTCGACGTGTGCCCCGTGCGCCTGCAGCCGCCCATACCCGCGCCGCTCCTCGCGCCCGCGCCCGCGCCCGCGCCCGCGCCCGCGCCCGCGCCCACGCACGCGCCCACGCATGCGCCCACGCACGCGCCGCCGCACGACTAAACTATCGCACTCGAGAGAGTTACGCGTGCGCACCGGACTGACCTTTAACGCGTGCAAACTAAACTCTGGAATCTAGATTCAAATTTTGGGATTTATGAGGATGTGAAGCTCGCTTCTTCGTTTATTTTTTAGTTTATGAGGCTCCCGTCGGGTCCCGTTGTGATATATTTTAGTGAGTAGCCGTCTAAAGTTCCATTAGATCCACTTTGCGCGATCCACGCTGCTTACGAGCCGCGAGGCCCCTAATCTGCGAGACCGGATTTTCGTCGATTCGGCGCGTCAATTTGTGAAACCCAATGAATTTTGTTGTTTTTTATTATATTCGTGAATTTCTTTGAACTGAGAAAATATATATAAAGAAGTTAAAGTGAAGAAGGAGTAAAGTAAGAAGTGCCTCGATTCCAAAGTTTTTTTGTACGTGCGAAATCTCGCACGTCTGAGTCGTCCCAGACGTGTTCTTCATCTGCTGTTGCCATGTCACAATCACGAGGCGCGGAGAGCCATGCCAAGTGACGTCCGTACCGTTATCTAAAAAAAGAAGAAAAGTAAATAAAAAAGTTTGGTTCCAAAAACGTTGTACGACCATTATGTATATATTAGTTACGGAGTCAACTTCATTATAACCCTATTGAGTCGCATGTGAATGCACGGAAGACATCTTCCAGACCAAAATTAAGCGCCACTGCGTCTTAATTTTTGATGCTTTTAATTCTAAATTGTTTGTTTAATTAGGTGTGGTCAATTCTTATTTCAATAATCATTATAAATGTGTCAAATTTACATTGATCCTAATGAGTCAATTGGGGACATTGATGCCTTGCCCACGAGTCACAATTATTGATGATATTGACCCTCAAGTTAGTCGTTGACAGTAACTCACTAATGAAATTTGACGAGTTTACCATAAGTTAGTGAACTTTACATTATTGAACACGCAACTTACTAGTGGAGTTTGATGCGTAATGACAAGCTAATCAACTTAAGATATGGCATCGTGTATCACAAGAGATATTTCTCAGTAGGTTTCCCAATTAATACACCATCCTAGATGGTGTATTAATAGAGTTACCTACATAGCAGAGGCTAAAAACTATGAGTCGACTTTACATTGATCCCAGTGAGTCGCTTGGGAATGTTAATGAATTGACCTCTGGTGAGTCAACTATACATTGACCCCAGTGAGTCGCTCGGGAATATTAATGAATTGACCTCTGGTGAGTCAACTATACATTGACCCCAGTGAATCACTCGGGAATATTAATGAATTGACCTCTGGTGAGTCAACTATACATTGAACCCAGTGAGTCGCTCGGGAATATTAATGAATTGACCTCTGGTGAGTCAACTATACATTGACCCCAGTGAATCACTCGGGAATATTAATGAATTGACCTCTGGTGAGTCAACTATACATTGACCCCAGTGAATCACTCGGGAATATTAATGAATTGACCTCTGGTGAGTCAACTATACATTGACCCCAGTGAGTCGCTCGGGAATATTAATGAATTGACCTCTGGTGAGTCAACTATACATTGACCCCAGGGAGTCGTTTCTGGATGTTAATAGGTTTACCAAAGTCTGAATCTACACTCTTGGTTAAGCTATGTAAATAAATATAAGTCCGTGTGGCTATTGTTAATGTTGCTTGATGTTGTAAATGTGTATGTAGTTATAGAGAAAAAAGTAGCCATTAGGGATGGTGTATATCTTTTTATACAAAAGACTATAGTTCGATTTGCTAATCGTACAAATCAAATTTGTTTTTTTTATGATAATTTTTTTTTTTTTTTTTTTTTTTGTATTGAAAGCGATAGATTTTTAAAATGCTTTGTAAAGAATCGTTAATTTGCCGTTGTTGTACCACTGACCAATTCGAGTCGTACGTATGTAAATTAAATTGGTAAATAAATATTTTAGCTGTATTTTATCGAAATTAAAATCATTATCAAACATATCTCATCATGGCGTAATTAGTTAATGACTGAAGCGACAAAATAATTTCAATTTTGTGTTTTACCTATTTATAAGTGTTCCTAATATCATTCATATACATTTACCCCGCTGAGTCTGTCTCTCTCTGAATCATACTATATTTTTTTTTTTTTTTAATTATTTCATGACCATGGATGCATAGTCCTTCAGTCGAAATATTAAACAAATATTAACAATTTCTATTCTTCATAATAAAAGTCTTAGTCACAAGTCACAGTCAAATTCAAGTAGTCAGTCATAGTCAAATCATGCCCTAGTAAAGTGGTAGAAACTTTACTAGAACTTCTATTGGAGTTTTGGAGCGAAAGCGAAAATCACGTTTTTCAACTTTGTATGACTTGCCTACACTTATGCACATTTACTAAGTATTAACGGTTAATAATCCACCATTATTACACATTAACACTCGAAGAATCACAGGTTTTGGAAAATTACACAAAATCAACAACGCCATTTTTTCACTTTCGCGGCAAAACTCCCAATCATACTATATGTAGTTAGATGTTGCAAGTAGTAAAAATGAGAGCTGAGTAATCATTATGAGGATGGGTTTAACCTTTGTAATAAACATACATGAACACCTGCTTTATTAGAATCAATAGTAGGGGATTTCATTTTTTTAAAATGTCTATGTAATATTGTAATACTGCATATTATTAAAATAAAACAATTCGCTGATTATAATATTGTGTAATTCTCTATGTGCAATAGATATATAAATAATAAAGTCATGTTATAAAAATAAATATTATAAATTAATGTTATCAATGTTTTGATGTGTATTTTGCTCATATAACAGTGTTAGAATGTATCATGAATGGACTTAGACTTATTGTTATATTTTTAACCTTTTTTTACTGTATGCTTGTAGGACGATGATTTATAATGGAAATAAATGTGATCAATTTAAATAAATGATAGTTTTCTTATTGGAAAAGGATATTTTAGAGGCCCGTTGTCTCATCAATAGATTATTGAAGCTTACAAAAACGCAGAATCCGGACTCAATCTTGTTGCCACATGGCTAGACTGAAACTTATTGACACTGAATACAAATAAAACAAAATATGTATGTTTTTACAAAACAAGCGCTAGCCGTCCTCCTCAAAATCTTAAGATACAAATTCACAAATGTCAATCTTTGTCTCGTAGCACATCGTGCTTATGTCCTACGATAGATCGTGCAACTACAATTAAGTATTTGGGTGTAACACTTGACGATAATCTTACATTTAAGCCACATATAAATATTCTCTCTGGTAGAGTCCGTAAACTTATTCATATAATGAAACTACTACGTGAAGGAGCTGATAAAGAGCTTCTTTTATTTGTTTACACAGCTCTCTGCCAATCTATTATAATGTACTGTATTCTGGCATGGGGTAGCGCTGCAAAAAGTTTTATGCAGCTGGAAAGAGCTCAAAGATCAATCTTGAAAGTGATGTTCCGTAAACCTTTTCGATACTCAACTGTAGCCTTACACAGAGATACGGAAACGCTTTTGCTTTTAGTCCGCCAACTATATACAAATAAGGCTGTAATTGCATACCATCAAAGCTGAAATAAATCGACCGATAAATCACCGTCGAAACGTAGAGTAAATGTAAAGGTTCCAACATTAAAATCTTCCTACGCAAGGCGCTTTAGTAGTATATGTCTCCGTTCCTCTACAGACGTGCAATAAAGCATTGTAATGTCACCGATAGCTCCCTCCATGGCGCTAAAATAAAAATCAGGAAATGGCTCATCACATTAGATTACAATGCCACTGAATCGTTGCTAAAGGTCATAAAATATTTATTTTTTTTGTATAATGTCAACTATGTCATGCATACACAGTATCTTCCTCTCTCACTCACACACACACACACACACACACACACACCTCACACAATACATACAACCATGCACACAACATTGTATTAAATGTTTTTTAATTCTATTTTAAGCAAGTACAAGAGTACACATATTCAGTGTAGCTGTACTGACGTTATTTTCAAGTTTAATTAGGTATAGTAGGTAATTGTTAAAGGCCTCCTGCGATACAGACTTGCCTTGGTGCAGGGACCAATAGCAACTTTGTGTTTTATGTAATTTTGTTTTTAGTAAATAAATGATTTTGTATTTGTATTTGTATTCTGCTTAGTGATAAAAATAAGAGGCAAAATCAAAATTGCGTAAATATCCCCGACGCGACGCTCTACCTAGTAAACGTCTGCACTTATTTTACCAAACTGCTAAGAACACTCGATCAAATCGTTCCAGCCGTTTGAGAGCTACCATGCCACAGACACAAATACACATTTAACTTAAACACCCACATCTGCGTCGGGTGTTAATGATGGTGGACTATATTGGAGCCACAAAAACCTACTGCAATAGCGGCGGTGTACTAGCCCTGATAAGAGTAGGTGGTAGTAGTATAGGTAGTAGAATAGAAATAAAAAAAAACATACAGTCGAATTGAGAACTTCCTTTTTTGAAGTCTGTTGAAAAATAAACGGAATAGATGAAGCATGAAAAACATTTAAATTTTCTAACCATTGATTTTGTTGGCGGTTCATATATTTTTTTCCTAACGCTTTATCCGTAATATACCTCACAATTGAAGTAAAACATTAAAACCGATAAAATTTTATAAAATAATAAATACATTTGTGTTATTAATGTATTTCATAACCAAACAAACAAAAAAAACAAACGCATTCACACTCACAGCCCCACACTAAGTTCACAGACTTGTATTGTGGGTGCCGGAAACATTCACATCACACATACATTACACCCAGAACCAGAAGCACAAATATCCCTTGGGATGGAATTTGTATCTGCCGGGAATCGAACCCAAGACCCACGGCGCAGAGGGCGGACACCTGTCCACTGCGCCAACTGGGTCGTCAATCAGCAGTACAAACTTGCTTTTAGGCAAATTATTTAGAATACATCTTCGTTACTCTATTAATAGCTGATTATAAGCTTGGACATGAACAACGAAATACAAAGTTATCCATTTAGAAGTCCTATTAGCCATATTTGAAGCAGTTATAGCTCAGTGGAAGTATATCTTACACCGCTGGAGCTTTTAAAGATACCATCGTGATGTAAGCTAATTTTGAATAAAAAAATTAAGAAAATAGTTAATATGAAAACTTAATACATTTGAAAATAATGGCTTTATATTATTTAAGGTTACAAATAAGAGTAGATATGAGTTTTACTTTTTTTTTATTTTGGCTTCGCAATCTTGTGCATTTAGCCAGTGTCAAGTAATAATATATTTCAAGTGTATTTCATATTAAAAGTCCCAGTCGCAGTCAAAGTCAAGCAAAAGAGTCAAGGTCCAGTCATAGACAAGTCACGCTTTAGTAAAGTGGTAGTAACTTTACTAGAACTTCTATTGGAGTTTTCGAACGTAGGCAAAAATCACGTTTTTCAACTTTGTATGATTTGCCTACACTTATGCACGTTTACTGAGTATTAAAAATTAATAATTTTCATTATTACACATTAACACTCGAAGAGTCACAGGTTTTGGAAGATTATACAAAATCATCAACGCCATTTTTTAACTTTCGCGGCAAACCTCCGAAAGTTTTACTTACCTACTCGTTAACGTCAAACTTTCATAATTACCCTCATTACAGCGTCAATCATAAACTAATTAACCCCCGTACAAGAAGTTAACACGTTTGGAGCTGCTAATTACGCCCGTCAATATTGATAGTTCGCCTGAACCCAATATGCGATTAGCCGATAGCCATCAAAGGTGGTGTTTACTGTTTAAATATAAAAGAATATACCTGCCTCGTATAAACGCTGGAGTCATTTGAATGCCGCTCTGATGACATGTTGCGATAATAATCTATTAAATTAAACAACTGACAATCGTCGACATCCATCATTTACCTATGTTTTAAAGGTCGAACGTTAATCGCTGGTTCGAATGTTTTCATTATTGCCAACTGCCGCGGTCGGCAAGTCGTGTTTGAAGTTGTAGCATTAACTATCGCCATGAATAGAGAGTCAAAAATTAGGCAAGCGCTTAACCAATTCTTTAGAACGACTACTTTGCATGGGTTCAAATATTTCTGCTCGGAATATTTTGTTATAGATCGGTGAGTACCTAGAATTGAATTAGTTACGTTAGTACAGTAGAGCCTCATTTGAATATAACAAGACGACAGCTCCCAGCCGCGGCCGCAAAGCCGCGGGAATGCAATAACCGAACGTATGAGTATGTATGTAATTGAATGAAGGTACAATAAGTTAAGAACGCGGTCGGAAAACAAAGAGTATTTAACGATGTTATGGTTTCATAGTTCATATAAAAAGCTTTAGGTAGTACAAGTAGGTACCCTCGAATTGTAAATGATGTGAGAGCGTATTTAAAAAAAAATATATTTGGCTCCGCAATCTTGTGCATTCACGGGTTTCAAGTAATACAATATTTAAAATTTTACATATTTCATAATGATATAAGTCCTAGTCACAGTTAAAGTCAAGTAAAAGAGTTAAGGTCCAGTCATGACCTAGTAAAGTGGTAGGAACTTTACTAGAACTTCTATTGGAGTTTATAGCGAAAATGCAATTTTTCAACTTTGTATGATTTGTCTACTCCCGTGCTCATTCACAAACTATTAACGATTAATAATTCACCTTTATTTGAAAACTTGTTATTCTTCGAATGTTAATTATTAACATTCGAAGAATCACAAGTTTTGCTAATAAATACAACATTAACAAAGTAAATTGTCGCGGCAATAGTCGGTAACATCATAGGTAATATATAATTGTGTAAGCATCGGTTGGCTGGCGGCGTGCGTGGCGAGCACGTGCTGCGCCGGCGTGCTGTGCGCCGTGCTGTGGGCGCGCTTCCTCGAGGTGCCGGCGCTGCTGGAACTGCGCGGCATGCCCGGCAACGCCACGCTCACGCAGTACATGCCGCAGCTGGCCGTGTGCCCGCCCGTCTACACCTTCACCGAGGCCTTCCTGCGCCACATGTGAGACTAAAGCCGGAAGCTGTCATCCACGATGGATCATTTTACATTCTGGATGACATGTTTCTTGCGTATGCTTCTGCGGAGAACTGACGATTGACGCCGATTTCGGAGGCGTGTGGAGACACTAGGGACGTTCGGTTTATCTGCGCAGTCTGAAATCGCTACGATATATCGTTATGTGTGTAGCCGACTTTACGAGTAACGACTTCCTACTCAATCATATTTTACATAAACTGTGGTATGTCGTCCATCGACAATCAAACGAGAACAAGTCAATGTACTAAAAAAATCAAAATACCCGACTGCTAAAAATGTTAACCTACTTTTTATGTAATTTTGTATAATCTTCTTATAATTTCCTTCCTTTTGATACCCTAATGTGTAGGGCCTACTCGACAGATTTGGTTATTTATTTTATTAACGTTAAACGTATTACATTACTATATCACGACAAAAAACGGCCATTTTGTTTTTTTTTTCTAACACCTTTCTAAGCACTTTTGGATAAAAACACTATCTTAGATGTATTTAACAAAATTTGTAATATCTTTTACTTTAAGAGTCCACAGGTAATTAATGATTAAGCTTAGAAATTGCCTCCCTGCCAATACAAGTAAAAAATTAAGCTATATTATGACTATATTATATTCTTACAGTCATGGGAACGTTAGCATGGCTGGCCGACTTTCAAATACGATTAAAAGTGTCCTGGCTGGGAAAAAGGCAACAAAAATACAACTCGATGTTCTGGAAGAGGTATGCATCTATAAGATCTTTTAGTTAGACTTGGAAGTTGTGTCTATTCATCACCTCTCCTTAGGAACAGTTCACCCTGTGCCTATATCACTTAGTGGGAAAACGGAAAATAATAATGTTATTTGTTCGTTCTCATATTATTGCAAAATGTAAGTAGGTGCCCGGCAGTAAATAATGCACGTGTACAGCGCTCTAAAGAAATTGTAGGAACAACTGACCAGAGCTACATAACGTCACATATTTTATTGCACATTTGACTACCTTCCTATTGTAGTGAATGACGGAGATGACACTCTTTGAAACCGAAACTAGCCGATTATTAGCCCGATGAGCACTATTTCCGCCGAGTAGGTCGAAATGTCTTTGTTTTTATTTTATTTTTTTATTCGTGATAGGCAAACTTTTGACCACTATCTCACCTGATGGTAAGCGACGATGTGGTCGACGATGGAGCAATCTTGCCTAGAAGATACCTATTCACTCGTGACTTGAAGACTCCCATATTGTACTCGTCAGGAAACACCGACTCGGGTAAGGAGTTCCATTCCTTTGCGGTTCGCACAATTAATGTGGAGGCAATGCGCTTAGTGCGCATTTGTGGAATGTCCACCATATAGCGGTGTCGCTTAGCAGTTTGTCTGCTTGTCCGATGATAGAACGGGGATGGGGGAACTAGATCGTACAGTTCCTTAGCACACTCTCCGAAATGTATCCGATAAAAAACCAAGAGACTGGGTACCATGCGGCGGTGACCCAAGCTCTGAAGCTTTCTTTCTTGAATTGTGGTACAGTACCACAATAGACATTTCGCAGCCTCAAATAATGCGACGGCTATAAAATAAACAATGTCAAGATACAAAGATGATACTACACTAATTGTTTTTACAAGTTTTTATTATTTTCACCTGTCCCTTTCTCTGTCTGTCGACGTTGCCTTGAGAGGCATTTTACGCCTAGATATCTAATAACAGGGTCTGATGATGAAACTGGAAGGTGGCCACGGCATCTTTGTGATAAAACAACATATCCCAATTTTGGGCTCGATTGATTCGTCTTGAGGATCAATTTACACCTACATGATATCCAGGGTCTGATGATGAAGCTGGAATCTTCCGGCCGAAAGCTTGTAAATAAAAAATTTTAACTATAATTTTGTTTACAGCTACTTTCAAACCAAAACGTGTCTTTAACGGATATGATGCTGAAGTATTCTCCATCCTGCGAGAGTCTGATGACGACATGTAGATGGCAGAGAATAACGGTGCCATGCAACTCTCTGTTTGTCAAAGAGCTTACTAACTATGGCGTCTGCTGTATAATGCGACCTGACAAGTAATAAGCTATAATATACTCTTAAATACGGTATTTGCCCACTCAAAAATTTAAAACAGCTCTGATTTGGCACAGCTGATTGAATAGAATAGGTAGGTACAGAATGTAGTAAGTAGATTTGAATAATATTTGGAAAGACTACATTCATTTTAATTTGGATTCAAATCATATCGAAACAGTCGGTATAACAGTATGTATCAGATAACATTAGTCTTTGGTAGGTTTAGTATGTTCGCTAGCGAGTTTCGCGTTCGTTCGGGTAGCGAACACCCGATCCTACCAAAGGCAAGGTTAAAACGGAGTGATTACATTAACTTTGGGCAAGGTAAGGTAAGATAAGTACAGGAAAGGGTAGAGGTGATCCTCGTTCCCGAGAATTCATTTCAATTATCAGAATTAGAATTAGGTACAGAAAAAGAGTCTTGGCAGATATACTGTCGGACGGATTGTAATAAAGTGATCTTGTAAGGGTTTCATTGTGGCACTGTATTATCTTCCATTTGTGGAAAAGTATTTACCCTAAAATACATTGTACCTAATCAATGCACCTGCTCCACAACTCTCGTTGCAACTGTGCTCGGTGCTTTACCAACCGACAGTAATCTCCGACTTGTGAAAGTCTTACCAAATGTAGACAGAGTCAGTCCTATAAAAAAAGAAAACATGTAATCTCATAAGAGAAATTTCTGGCAGGGCATATTACAGACTACTGGATGAACCAGTGAGACCGACAGGTCGCTTTGGAAGAATACGAACGTTAGACTTGTCGCTGCAATGTTCAAATAAAACGACCAACGGATGTGAGGTAAGGCTGTCCTGTTAACTCAAGCGCTATAAAGGCCTTTCTTCAATCATACGACACAGCCGAATAGTTATACATAAGTAAAAAACTGTACTGTAATGAAGTACGCGAGTAAAACACATTAGTGGGTTACGCCTCCCGGCTTTCGAACTCGCATTTGCTTCGCATCGCATCACTCGAGTGTTTTTGATATATTCCTAATAATGTGCAGTTGCATACATAACTTTATCCGCAATTGTCGTAGTAATGGATCCTACACACCGAAAACATCATGTTTAACGATACAGTTTTATTGACCGAGCGAGCGCGTAGAGCGAGCGAAACGTCTGTTTCAGCTAGGGCAAAATTGCTTTCGTATGTCCGGTGGATTTCCGTTTGTTCTCCTCTACATGTCGCATTTCTCAACAGTTTCTCGTGAATTTTATGAGGTTTTTTTAGGTTATCGATCCTGAATTCAGATATTGAATTTTTTTTTAAATGGCGAACATTATGAGGGTTGAAAACTTAATAAATATATTTCAGCCATTTCGAAAAAAAACGGAAGTCTTCAGCTCACAGAGCCAATAGTAATTATTATTCTTACGTGTGATATACTCGTATGGTTAATGTAGTTGTTATTGAAGCAAGTTATCTGTACCAAGCTGTGATAGGCCGCCTGAAAACACATCTAATAGAGTCTATTATTATAGTCTATATATCTAGGTTTTCTTTGTTTTATAGATACTGAAAACCTCTTTTTTCAAAATTAAAATCAAAATCGTTTATTCACATGGGCCCCAAAGAGGCACTCATGAAAGTTAATGAATCTATTGCAAGATTCGCAAAATTACAGCCATCTCGAGAAGAACCTGGCAAGAAATTCAGCGGCGCATTTTTTTTTCATTCATTTTTTTAAAAAACTTTTTTAATCTCTAATAGATAATTTTCTTAACCTAGGTGTTATTATGGTAGTCGCTAGAAAGAGCCTGTGCAGTTTGCCTCCATGCATCCTTGTCATTAATATAGTCGGTGGTTTTATAATAAGCTTTCTTAATTAATGCCCGTTTTATTACAGATTTGAACTTTCCCAGTGGTAATTCAGTCACGATTTTAGGAATTCCATTGTAAAATCTAACCCCATTTGCCATAAAAGATTTATTCGTTTTGCTTAATCTACATGCGTGCACTGTAATTTTATGCTTATATCTAGTATTAAGATTGTGTGCGTCGCTTCTTAATTTATATTTACCAATATTTTTGGAAAAATGCATAATATTTTCAAAGTTATAATATTTTTAAAGTTATACTTGGTATCAGTATCTAAATTTAATTTATATTTCATTACAGTTTTTCGCAAAGTACGATGATGAATCAAACGTAGAAACTATGGCATTGGCGCCTGGTTTCCTTTATATCGCCGTTATATTGTTTTCATCGGTTCCAATGAGTTCTACGGAAGAGTTTTTGGAGTACAATTGTAATAATGACAAAAGTTATTCAAAAGAAGTATGTTTGGTAAGCTTGCTTAAGTGTTTTTACTATCTAGTAGGATTTTAAAGCTAAGCGTTACAATAGAAATCTGGTTCTGGGCGTGATTGACGTGTGTGTGATTTGTGAAAATGTCCCACACCCACGATAGAAGTCTTTGAATTTAGTGTGGAGCTATGGCTGTGCAAATGTTTGTGTTTATTAGTAGGTACCTATTACAAGCTTTTATTTAGTTTCACCTTTCTCGTTGTCTGTCTGTCAATCTGTAAACAAATCTTGCTAGCTAAATTAGACCCACTTCCCGATGTTCGATTAGACTCAGATTTGGTGTATCTTCTTATGTATATATGGTGACGATACAATAATATGATGCCATGGATCTGGTCTGATGATGGAGACGGAAGATGGCCGTAACGTCTGAACTAATCGAGAAAGTACCATCGAGTTTGGGCTCGTTTGATTCGTCTGGGCAAGTTCCCTGGTTAGGTATGTAACTTTTTAGTTATTTTTTATTTACAATTGCTAAAAATATTTATTTAAAAAAAAACTTTATATTGAGTATTTATTACTTGTTTTATCTTTAATATTTCTAGGCTAAATGTGCGGAGCAATTTTGTGGATGTTCTGACCCCATGCGCGATATCGAGGTTGATGATGGTAGCATTCTACCTCCCTGTTCCGTGAGTCAACTGGGATGTCTCTCTAATAGATACCACAGTAGGTACCTAATTTACATAGTTTATATACACATATAAATATCGTCCTTCTGTATATTGCTAACCACAGGACACAATATGCAGGAAAACTAAACACTTTTAGAAACCGAACTTTTATCAGTTAACTCATACTCGAGTGTCAAGATACAGGCCTCGAGCTTAGTTTGAGACTCAATGTTAAAACTGTTCTACACGCTTACGGCAAATTTCAACTTTGTAATTGATTTTTTTGTATACCTTTTTGGCAATAAATATTTATCTCATCTTATCTTATATAGTTAGACGATTATCTCAGTCACAGTATGAAAAGACACCTAACGTACGTTGAATTCAAGGGCTTTACTTCTTTATGGATTTAGTTAATGTAGATACAGGATACAGCGTTTCAAGAATAAATAGGTAGGTACCAGTAGAATGTCGAAATGCGGAAAAAGCAGCCTTAGTAGGTATTACAATTTAAACAGGCCATGTAGATCAGATAACAATTATTGCAGTGCTGCTGATGTTAGAAAATTATTTTTTTACTACTGCAAAAAGATTAACCGGTATTAACTTTACTTTGTATAATTTGCCTATACTTATGTATGTTCAAACATTGTTAACGATTTATAGTCCACAATTATTTTTTTTTCCGTAGTTTTGGCTTCGCAATCTTATGCATTTAGCCAGTGTCAAGTGATAATATTGAGTATTGCCATTCAACGTGGCAATGCTGCCAGCATTTTGGGTACTTTGCCTACTGGTAGCGGACTATTAGATTAAGTTTTGTACATATTTATATCTAATTATAGTTTTTTTTTGTTTAATTTTAATTTAGTTTTTAGTTTAATGTAATGTACAATTGCTACTTAAATTATGTTGTTACTATGAATAAAGTTATAGTGATAATATATTTCAAGTGTATTTCACATTATAGGTCCTAGTCACAAGTCACAGTCAAAGTCAAGTAGAAGAGTCAAGGTCCAGTCGTAGTCAAGTCATGCCCTAGTAAAGTGGTAGAAACTTTACTAGAACTTCTATTGGAGTTTTGGAGCGAAGGTGAAAATCACGTTTTTCAACTTTGTATGATTTGCCTACACTTATGCACGTTCACTAAGTATTAACGGTTAATAATCCACCATTATTACACATTAACACTCGAAGAATCACAGGTTTTGGAAAATTTTACAAAATCAACAACGCCATTTTTTCACTTTCGCGGCAAAAACTCCTTTTTCTCAGTCCACCATTTTACAACTTTTCAATTTCGCGGCAAAACTACTCACTGTTGAGTTTTGACTTTTCTGCCAATGAAGGTTTTCATCTTAAGTTACGTTCCGAAAAAGACCATTAGTGATCGTTGCATACTGTTGAAACTTCTTTCACTTCAAAAAGAAAAGGAAGTAAAAAGGCAAATAAAAGGCAAGCATGCTACATCTTCGGCAGCATCATCACTTTCCATCAGGTGAGTATGTGGTCAAATGCTTTATATTAGGCATAAAAAAGTAGGCAGTACTTTACCAAACGCCTAGTACCATAACGCTGCTGGACGGGCAGCGACAGCGATTACTTATGATTTTTTTCGGAACGTAACTTGAGATGAAAAACGTACAACGCCGAAAAAGTTTAGAGCGAAAGTGAAAAAATGGCGTTGTTTATTTTGTATAATTTTCCAAAACCTATGTATCTTCGAGTGTCCATGTGTAATAATGGTTGACTATTAATCGTTAATACTTAGTAAACGCGCATAAGTGTAGGCAAATCATCCAAAGTTTAAAAACGTGTTTTTCGCTTTCGCTCTAAAACTACAATAGAAGTTTTGATAAAGTTTCTACTACTTTTCTAGGGCATGACTTGACTATGACTGGTCCTTTACTGTTTTACTTGACTTTAACTGTGATTTGTAACTAGGACTTATAAAACATGAAATATATTTTTACTTGACACTGGCTAAATGCACAAGATTGCGAATCCAAAATTAAAAGATGAAAAAAGAAGTTTTAGAACGCTGTGAATTTGATTTTAAGAAACGAAATAAAAAACTATAAATAGTAGTCGCTTTGTGTGAACTCACCCTTGTTTTTTTTTCTTTTCAGATAATATTACAAGCACCTGCGAGTGTTTACCATCATGTAATAAAATGGAATCTACGACAACCTTTGCTTCAGCGCCTATAAACTTTAAAACATTCACATTAGATCCTATTTAGTAAGTTGCAACGAAGCATCAGCTCTATGCACCGTCTTTATGGAGTATTCCATAGCATGTATTCCATAGCATAGTATTTTTTCTACTATGTCCGAAGTCTCAAATTAAAGTCTGTTTCGTATGTGGCATTTCGGCGGCGTTGCCTACTGTCAACGGTCTGCTAGAATAAGGCTTGAGCTAGAGCTTAGATAGCTTATGTTTTAAATTATATTTAGTTTCGTTTTTATTTCATGTTTAGTAATTATTTATATTTTTAATTCATATTTTAGACCCCTTCTTATGTTTTAGCAAAGGATTGAATACAAAGTCTACAGTAGTACATATTAGACTTGACATCCCTCTATCTAAAATATTTACACTGAATCCTACGGAGACTTGGCTAACCTTGTTGTGTAAGTTAAAGTTATTAATATTCTTAGTGCATTATAATAAAAACTCACGCACATTTTGTGCTATTAAATGAATACTACAATGTTATTTAATTTGTAAATAATGTTTAAGGTCTAATACAAAAAATAATATAAAGTAACAATACTGTATGCATTTCCACGGTGGGAAAAAGTCGTATAAGATAACAACTTCAAAATATGAATTCTATGAATATAGTTCCTCTTTTGTAGTTATGATCAATTATGTGAGTGTGAGACATTTGCATCTTTATACTCATATACTAAACGGTAATATGAAATTTAACATAGATATATAAAATCATATAAAAAGTTTATATTTTAATGCTGCCTATTATAATAGTCGCTAGATTTAGAGGGGCACTCGGGGCTAGTGCCCAGGGAGAAATTCGGAGAGTGAAAAATTATTAATTTTGTTCAAAATTATAAACATAGCTGTTTTATCAACAATATTATGAAAAAGGTTCAAGTGACTCTAATCTACAGATCACTATCCTTACTATATGTATAATATAATAATAATATACATAATATTATAAACGCGAATGTTTGTATGTATGGATGTTTGTTACTCTTTCACGCAAAAACTACTGAATGGATTTTAATGAAACTTTACAATAATATAGCTTATACATTAAAATAACACATATGCTATAATATAAAAAAATATTGTGTGAATTGTCTAAAATATAACGATAAGTGTCAAGTAAGTAGGAAAAAAATCTGTCATCTGCGAGCGTGCACTGCAAAAATCGTTGCCGAGTTAAACGTATAATGTATAATGGAATTGTTTATCTTAAATAGTCCTACAAAAAAGCCCGCGACAGCATTTACCTATCTTTTATGTGTAAGCCATTATCGCCAAAATAGTGAACCATAATTACAATAAAAGTTGTTAATTTATTCCTAATGCAACGGCTGAACGGGTTTGGAATGTGCGTAGCTTATACCTATAACATTAACACATTTTTTATAATCTAAGAATCTATATTTTCTCAAGTCTCTCATTCACCGGTATAGTAGGGTGCAGATTTTTTTTATTGACAATCATTATTACACGCACATCCGCTGCAATTATACATCAAAATCTAAAAGTTAAACAATTTTTAAGAGCTCACGCTTGTTATTGACATAATATGGGATTGTTACACGTTATAGCTATAGGTGATTTTTGTTTCAGCATCTTTAGGTGGTGTTTTTAACATGTTTCTGGGAGTGGGTTTGTTGTGTGCTTTGGAAATTATATTTCTGATTTTATATAAGTTACCTATTGCTTTGCTAAGATCACCGTATAATTAATTTAATTTATTCGCATGTTTTCGTTTAAGTTGTATTAGGTATATTGAAATGGTTTGATCTATCTCTATTGTGGTGACATTTGACTTACGTTGTCAGACAAGTGTCATTGTCACACAATTGTCATAATTGTCAATAAACAAACACGTGTTTTGAAGTGTTTGAATTTTATTTAATTTTGTGAAGTTATTGTAGACGTTGATGGTAAATTAGACGATCTCATTGCTTTCTGAATATCTAAAAGAGAGTGATAAAACGATACGTGTCCAAAATGTCGTCGTGGAAAAAAGCCGCCAAGGCTAATCAAAAGACTCACCGAGAGCGGCACCAGCCGGAGTCCCGGAAACATCTCGGTCTTCTAGAGAAAAAGAAAGATTACAAGAAGCGCGCAGACGACTACCATGAGAAGGGTGAAACGTTGAAAGTCCTGCGCAAACGAGCGCTGGATAAGAATCCTGATGAGTTTTACTTTCACATGGTGAACTCTAAAATCAAGGATGGGGTAAGGATACTACGAACCGGGAAAAGTACGCAGGATTCCAGCGCAATTATAACAAAATAAATTAAATGTTCATAGGTACACCATGAATTGGAAAAAGGAGATGAGCACACTGGGGAACAGATAAAGTTAATGCAGACTCAAGACATAAAATATATTAACATGAAAAGGACTATTGAAAGCCGGCGAATTAATAGATTACAGGTAATTACCAAAGTATTTATACTCTTCAACCAAAATGAATTGCTTGCACAATTGAATCAAAACAGCTGGATGTAAAGATACATAAATATTCAATAACTACCTAATTATAAGTAAGAAAAGTTCATTTAAGAATTACAGAAATCGGATATAACTGTATGAGAAAAACAAACATGTTTATAGCATACAAACCAAATGTTATCATTAGTAAACGGACTACCCACCCTCTCCTCATGGCTTCGATTCCTGGCAGGAGCATAATTTTTCTTCCCAAGGAACATTTGTGCTTCTGGTTCTGGGATAGTGTGTGTGGTATGTAAATGATTCCAGTACCCACAATTCTAGTCTTTGAACTTAGTGTAGGGTAACTGTGATTGTGAATATATTCATTAAAAAATTAATAGTACTCGCATGCAGTATAGCACATACAATATAGAAACATTTGGCTCTAGAAGTTTTTTTTTTTTTTTTTTTTTATTTGTGACAGGCTAGTGTTTGACCACTATCTCACCTGATGGTAAGTGACGATGTGATCGAAGCTGGTAAACACACTAGACCTGGAATACGCAGGCTCTCAAGGATAACTGCCGGAACACCGTATTTGGCTTGGCGGCAGACTTTCAACTTGATGGTGGTAAGCTACTTTGGTAGCAAGCCAGGCGAGCAACTCACAAAATGCTCTACCACCTCTCAAATGTCACCTGATTAGCACCACCCGGGGACCACGTGTAGGGAGACAGACTTTAGGACTTAAGGGGTATCCTCCTACGGACGTGGGTGACTCAGCCCCCAAAAGTCTTGTGTTCAAGTAGATTGTGTGAATTTGATAGACTTATTGACATAGGTCAGCACATTGATCGGCCATAGTAGACCTTGGAATACTGCTGTTGTCTTAAAACGAAGAACAAAATATAATGCAGAACTACATGGTGCTATACTTAAAATACGGTTGTTAATAAAATTGCCTCAATAAATATATATATCTATACTAATATTATAAAGAGGTAAAATTTGTTTGTTTGTTTGTATGTAAAAAGTAATCTCTGAAACTACTGTTCGATTCCAAAAATTCTTTCACTAATAGATAGCTACACTATCAGTGAGTGTCATAGGCTATGTTTTGTTGGGATAGAAGTTAGTTATCAGTTCGAAATAATAATATTCGTAAAACAAGTCGGAGAAAAATTTGCTGACTTTCCGCCTTATCGGCGTACGCTGACTAAACAGTTAGACATAGGTGAATACAATGTACAGCAAAAATTTTGGCCTTAATGAGTTTTACAAAAAAGTCCGCGACAGCATATATCTAACATGTATGTATAGCTCAGAAAAAATACTTTTCTTTGTTAAAAATATGAAAAAAAAGCGGCCTATGTTTAGTTGGCTTTTTGGGACATTCAGTATTAATCCTTATCAAAATAAACTATTTCATCGTCTTACGTAGTTCATGTAGATACAATTTGCTTTTTACTGCATATGATTTGGATAAATAGTCTATGAGAAATCATGAAATTAGTTTCACGGGAGTCCTCCCGTGAACGGGACGGGTCAGAAATTTATCGACACGTACTACGTATTCCTGCACATAAAAATAGCGGCTTCTATTTCGTTGCCTTTTTTTAAGTATTTAATATTAATCCTTATCAAAAAAACCTATTTCATCGGCTTACGTAGTTCACGTAGATGCAATTTGCTCTTCACTGCATATAATTTGGACCTATAGTCTAGGAGAAATCGTCAAGTTTATTTGAGGGTGAAAACGGTGGATCACAGAATGTAACAGTTACTGCGTAATCCGGCATACTTCTATGTTTTGAACCTACTTACATAAGAAGGAGGATATAAATTCGACTGTTTTTTTTTGTTTAGTCGGTTATAACTTATCATTGAACTTTGAACTGCCCGCTGGAGTAGTTAGGTGGGCGTTTGCCTTTAAAGCACCGGGTTTGATTCCTTTGGGAACACAGGTGTTTTTCCACGTGTTTCTGGTTTTGAGTATGTTGTGTGAATCTTGGATGTTTACAGCCCCACAATACAAGTCATTGAACTTAGTGTGGGGTTGTGAATGTGAAAGCGTTTATGGGTATGTTTTTTAATATTTACTACCAGGCCGATGCCAGGCGGGTCATTCCTTTACTTTGAACTGCTCGCTGGCGTAGATGGGTGCGCGTTCGCCTTCATAGCAGCGGGTTCGATTCCCGGTGGTAATTTACCTAGAAGATTTACCTCCACGGGAAATTTGTGTTCCTGGTTTTGAGTATGTTGTGAATGCTTTGTGAAACTTGGATGTTTATGGCCCCCCCATACAAGTCCTTGAACTAAGTGTGTGGCTGTGAATGTGGAAGTGTTTATTTGTATATTTTTTAACCGGGCGACGCCGGGCGGGTCATACTTAATTTGCACACATAGCATTTTCAAATATTAATAATAATTTCGTGTCTAATAATTATTATCAGAGTGAGCTGCACATGACAGAAGTGGCAGAATCAACAAAGAACACACACACATTCTTCATAGAGGAGGGTGAAGAGAAGACATTTGACTTGGCCAAGAGGCTGGACACTCACCCCAGCCTTATCAACAGGAAGTCCAACCGGCCCCACCTAGCCGACCTTGCTTCCATGCAGCTACCAGAACTTGATGAGGAGGTTGGTGAAAACTTACATAACTTGTTTTTACTGCCCTGTTTTTATAGACTAAAATATTATGATATATCAATGTTTTTGCAAAACCAGTAAAGTTCTTCTTAAATTTGTTTACACTGATTTGGCCAGCAAATATCTTTTTCATCATGTGTAATTTCACAATGTCCAATTCGGGAAATGTCATGCATACCAATTAGGGATATACTGTGCTATGTACGAGATTACTGGCATGATCTAAAAAATTAAGAACTAGGTAGTGGTCCTATTGGAAACATTTGAGAACTTCTTAACACTTGTTTATATGCATTTTCTCTCTTACAGACTGTTGAATCAATGAAGAAAAAGAAAGAGAAAGTCTACAATGAGATAGCAAAGAGGATAGAAAGAGAAAAGGAGCTTTCTGTGATCCAAAGAAAGATGGAGCTAAAACGCCTTCTTCGAAACCGTGATGCCAAACAACTCAAACCTAAAAGAGTAAAAAAAGGCTCAAAAGTAGCGGCACCTGTTTATAAATTCCAATACCAGAGGAAGAAATGAAACATGTGGTAAAATTATAAACTATTTCTTTATTATAATAAATACATTTGTCAAAATTTGTTTATTCTTAAAAATAATTTCACTAGAACATGCAAACATCAATTTTGATCGATGATAATTATATTCATGCAAATTGAACTCGAACCAGTCTCAGATCTTAATTTATAATCTCACATGTTATGTTTTATATAACTATTTAGAATACTGAGTACACACGGTTCACTATAAATAAACTTGTACATTAAACACTAAGGCGGTAACTTGTGGGTAACCCTAAAGTAGCATCGTCTTTGGTTGTCTTACAACTAGAATCACAATCGCTCGAAGTCCTACGTATCACCACAGCACACACTTATGTTCGGGATTCATGGGCGAGCCCGAGGGGCACTGCCAGGCCTCGGCGAACTCTTTCGAGTTGCTGAGGGTTCCGATCACTCGGATTTTGTTCGGGCTGTGGACACCTTCCACCATCTTCGATTTGAGAGCTCCCACTGTCGAGTTGCCGCACCAAATCTGAGAAATAAATAAACGGGAACGCTATAGATCCTATCGAACACACAAACCTCTCGAGCGGGACACCAGCAGAGGGGGAAGAACCCTCAACGCAAGTAAGGATGTAAATCGATATACATTTTAAAATCTGGGTTTAGGGCTGGTGTTTTTTTTTTATTCCGAATAGACAAACATTCGACCACATCTCACCCGGTGCCGAGTCTCAGTTTAATGACATACCGTAACATACTCCATAAAATCGCTAGAATCCGGAGCGGGATGTGGATCAATTAACAAAGAAATCGAATCCTAGGACGTCCAGTCGACTGCTGCTTTTTAACCGGGCACAAAATTTATTCGGGCAAACATCGATCACGCCCACTGGACATATCGATGGATCAACGTATTCCACATGAAACTAATAATATTATCATATCTACATATTTGGATATTTTAAGATTACCTACGTATTTATTAAGTTTCGTTGAATCGTATAGTTTTATTTGGATTATAATGTAATATGATTCGCCACATATAACAAGTATGTTATGAGGCTGATAAACACAATGATTAATGAATTGTAATTGTAATGCCGGGACGGCGGTACCTGCGCGAAGCCCAAGTAGAAGAGCTGGTCGGCGGAGTAGTGCGGCAGGCCGGGCAGCGCGCGGCGCGCGTCGGCCGGGCGGCGCGCCGCGTGCCGCGAGTACGCGTGCAGCGCCGCGCGCAGCCCGCCGTTGTCCGCGATGTTCTCGCCCTGCGTGTTGAACCCGTGCACCTGTTTGAAACGATATTACCTTAAACCGACGAAAATCTGGGACCCCCCTCTATTTTGACGCGATAACGTCTTATAAATCGATGAACGCCGGCTGCACGCACAAAAGTGTCGCGTTCCGCCCGAGCCTGAGCGTGCGAGCGAGAGCGCGGTACGAGCGATAGATAGGCCCGATCGGCCTAAACTTCGATGTTTTCCTATGACGTTATCACGTAAAATTATCGTCCGAAATCGACTTTACAGACGACCATTTTTTTTACGCTGGGTCGGTGAGCATTTGACCGCTGTCTTCCCTGGTGGAAAGTGACGATGCGGCCGAAGATGGAACGTGCTCGCCTAGAGGGTACCTATTCCCTCTAGACTTGAAGACACCCAGGTTGTATCGTTCAGGGAACGAAGACGGATGATAAACGTAAAAGCGCGAACGCTTCGAGCGCTT
This sequence comes from Lomographa bimaculata, assembly GCA_948107665.1. Classification (NCBI taxonomy): domain Eukaryota; kingdom Metazoa; phylum Arthropoda; class Insecta; order Lepidoptera; family Geometridae; genus Lomographa; species Lomographa bimaculata. The sequence goes on along the minus strand of OX403585.1, from coordinate 21,067,187 downwards.
CGAGCGAACTGGAGGTATGTCAACCATAAATGGATGACGTTTGACAGTTTGCATAGAAGTATAGCGTTGATGACCCGGTTGGCGCAGTAGGCGAGTCGCCGCCTTCTGCGCCGTGGATCCTGGGTTAGATTCCCGGCAGAAGCGTAATTTTCCATCCCAAAGACATTGTGTCCCAGGGTCTGTGTGTGATTGTGTACGTGAAATGTGTTTCCGACACCCACGATACAAATCTTTGAACTTAGTGGGCGCTTGTACGTTTGTTTTGTATCTCCCTTCCGCAAGCGAACGACTCGGTGGGAGTGAAACACCATGTCATCTGTCGTCAAATCTAGATTGAACTGCCCGTTGGCTTAGTTGAGTGGCGTTCGCCTTCTAAGCAGGGGTATCGGGTTCGATTCTCGGCGGGAACACAAGTTTTCTCCCCAAGGAAAATTTGTGGTTCTAGTTGTGATTGCGTGTGTGATGTGAATGTTTCCGGCACCCACGACACAAGTCATCGAACTTAGTATGGGGCTGTGAGTGTGAAAGCGTTTATGTTTATGTTTTAATTCCTTTATTTATTAAAGCGGGTTATAACACAAGTAGTGCGTGCGTTACCGTGTAGTTAGGCAGCTGCGGCATGTGATACTTGCTGTACTGGTCGATGATGCACTGCACCTTCCCGTGGTAGTGTTCCAGCGTGGCCGCCGACCACCACTGCTTTAGGTTGCCGTCGGAGTCGTAGCGCCGACCTGAAGTTGAGTTTGTGCCTTTGTCAATGCAAGCCATGCTAAGTGTACCTCTTTAATAGCGATGTTCAAACCATCCTAGGTAAACCTCGTTAGTGACGATGTTCAATTCAAGCCATCCTCTAGGTGGACCTCGTTAATAGCAATGTTCCAACCATCCTAGGTGGAACTCGTTAATAGCAATGCTTAAATATCTTGCTAGATATAGACCATTGTAATAGCAATGTTCAAACCATCCTAGGTGGAACTCATAAATAGCAATGTTCCAAACATCCTAGGTGAACCTCATTAATAGCAATGTTCAAATCATCAAGGCGGACGTTGTTAATAGCAATGTTTAAATCATCCTAATAGTAACCCGTATGTAACAATGTTCATACCAAACTACGAATACCATCTGATCAGGAAATCTTCTCGTGACCATGACGAATACTACTTGGTTGCAACGTCAAGATACAATCGAAGTTTTAGCGTAATTAGTTAGAGTCTTGTCTTTTGGTGGAAAGAGACTGCTCACAACCGATATAGGTACAAACGATTTTATAATATTTACGAAATCATTGAACATGTATAACATAACTTGCTCAGTTGCTCTTATATGAAAAGTAACGAACGGTAGGGTATTGAAAATATCAGCCAACCCTGCTCGGTTATATTGTTTATTTACCTTGATCGTCAAATCCGTGCGTGACTTCATGCCCCATTATGGCTCCTATGGATCCATAGTTGATTGCTCTGGAAAGAGTTTCTCATTAGGATATTTTCATCGCCGATTATTTAATATATTTATTTGATTATATTCTTACTCAATTCCGTTTCCGTAGAAAGGCGGCTGAAGAATGCCAGCAGGGAATGCTGAAAATGTAAAAATACCTTTAATGCAAGTAAACATATTGCGGATATTGACAACCAAAGTTAAAGTGAGACTATTGCCATCTCTTTCCCTCGCAACGTAGAAGAGTTCAACAATATATCTGTCTCACTTTAGAAGAGTAAGGCAATGTATACCTGTCTCCTTTCAATTGAATTTGTTTTTTTTTAACAAACGCATTCACACTCACAGCCCCAAGCTAAGTTCAAAGACTTGTATCGTGGGTGCCGGAAACATTCACATCACACACACATTACACTCAGAACCAGAAGCACAAATATCCCTTGGGAAGGAATTTGTGGTCCTGCCGGGAATCGAACCCAGGACCCACGGCGCAGAGGGCGGGCACATGTCCACTGCGCCAACTGGTTCGTCAATGCAAGGTGTATTTAGTCGACCGCCGTGTTGGTATACATTTTGTAGCATAAGTACATAGTGGATTTTTATTTGATTATTTTTTAATATGTAACTACGGATAAGAAATCACATTGTAACCACAGTACTAGAAGAAAATACAGTCCACTGAAAATTTGTATCGGGATTTTTTATTGCTACGAGATAAGACCTCTACAATATCAGTTAATACAAAAATCGTTACCGAATGATTAACGTTGAATAAGTTTAGATACTGCAATAATGTAATAAGATTCAAACAAATGTAAGTACTCACTGACTGAGTTTAAAGTAGCTGAATAGAACGCGTTTACTGTAGTAGCAGTCGCCACCCATCTGAAAGACAAAAGTACAAAGTAGTTACATACTAGACCGAAAAGTTGTTTACTATATCAATACAAAAACGCTTTCTCACTCTGTCTGTCTAGTACATATCACACTCTGAAACTGCAATTGACATTTGGTAAAGACAAACAGCAAACAAACGCATTCACACTCACAGCCCCACACTAAGTTCAAAGACTTGTATCGTGGGTGCCGGAAACATTCACATCACACACACATTACACCCAGAACCAGAAGCACAAATATCCCTTGGGAAGGAGTTTGTGCTCCTGCCGGGAATCGAACCCAGGACCCACGGCGCAGAGGGCGGGCACCTGTCCACTGCGCCAACTTAGTCGTCAAAGTTGGGTCCTGGGTTCGATTACTTCCCGTGGGATATTTGTGCTTCTAGTTCTGGGTGTAATGTGTGCGTGATGTGAATGTTTCCGGCACCCACGATACAAGTCTTTGAACTTAGTGTGTGGCTGTAAATGTGAAAGAGAAAAAGCGTGCCTCTGCCGGGAATCGAACCCACGGCGTAGGGGGCAGAGACTTACCCACTGCGTAACTGAGTAAATAACAAACAGTCAATCACAGACACACACGCAACTTTCGCATTTATAATAATCGTGCGAAGTCTCACCGGCCTGATGTTCATATTCCAGTTCTGTTTTTAATTGGCGTCTGTTTATTTTTTATGAACACTGACCTGTTCCTGTCTGGTTTCTCTCTTAGCGACTCGAATGATTTCTTGACGGCAGCCCAGGTCAGCTTCAAGTACGTCTCGAATAAATTGCCCTCTACTACTTCCGCCTGAAATTATACAAAATTTTTTAATGTTTAACATATTTTATTGAGTTTTGCCGCGAAAGTGAAAAATTTGGTGTTGATTTTGTATAATTTTTCAAATTGTAATGTGTAGTAATGGCGGATTAGTATTCGTTACTACTCAGTGAACGTGCATGAGTGTAGGCAATTCGTACAAAGTTGAACTACTACGAATGACGAACCGTGTTAAGTGGGGTATCCAATATAATTATATTTGACATACATCCGGTTCGCTCGAAGCATTTTGCTTCCACATTTGTCATCCGTGCTGCGAAGGAGTGGAATTCATTGCCCGCGTCTTTGTTCCCCGAACGGTATAATCTGGGACTCTTCAAGTCAAGAGTGAAAAGGTCTTTGGCCGCATTATCACTTTCCATCAGGTGAGATAATGGTCAAATGCTTGCTTATAGAGTATATAAAAAAATATATGTAGGTATATGGGGTATCATTGAATAGTTTTGAAGATCATCTTTTATCATTTTATTTACCACTTTGTAAATATATATATATATATTGGTGGCATATATATACTGAATTGGTGATATATGGTGATAAAGCTTCTTTATATAATCGTCGGTCTCATTAATTAAAAGTGCAAAATAAAAGAAATAAGTTAACTTTGAAGCGGTCCGATTTTAAGATTTTTTAGTGTATAGACTTGTTATGGTGTTATTTTATGGATATGGAATAAGTGAACAAAAATCATGCGGCCTTGACCTGCCTAGAAATTCTATTAACGCTTGTAGCATTCGAGGCAATGCTGGCCCTTACCATAGAAGATATAGGCTATGTACTGTGGTGGCACCACAGAAGACGTAGGCTATACTGTGGTGGTACCACATAAGATATAGGCTATGTACTGTGGTTGTACCACATAAGATATAGGCTATGTACTGTGGTTGTACCACAGAAGATATAGGCTATGTACTGTGGTGGTACCACAGAAGATAGGCCATGTACTGTGGTGGTACCACCGATGATGTAAGCTATATATTGCGGTGATACCACAGAAGATATTATAGTTTATGTAATCTGTGGAGGTACGTACGTGTTTGTAGTGTTTGTCGAGTTGTTCGTGCGTGAGCAGCCAGGCGGGGAAGCCCACGAAGTTCCTGATGGCCTTGAGTTTGTTGAGGGTCTTGAGCCGCGTGCTGGAGTCCATCCACTCCAACTCGCGCACCGCGTCCGCGAAGGCCGCGCGCACGTCTTCTATCATCTCTATCGCCTACAATTCAAAATCGTTTATTCACATGGGCCCCAAAGAGGCACTCAGAAATTATTCTACGGCCAGAATCGCCTGGACACATTACCTAAAAAGGATTCGTTGTATTATATTGTTGTATATTATTCTATTGGATTGTACCTAAACGAGTCAACATTTTTATAATTATTACACCATTACTGAACTGCCGTTGGTTTATATGTATAGTGCGCGTCCGCCTTTCCGATACAGGAGTACCTATCGAGTTCGATTTCCGGTGAGGCCACAAGTTTTCTCCCCAAGGGAAATATGTGTTTCTGTTTCGATTGTTCTGGGTGTGATGTGAATGTTTCCGGCACTCACGACACAAATTATCGAATTTAGCATAAGGCTGGGAGTGAACGGCTACAAACGGTATTATCTGGGAATCTTTAAGAGAGAATAGCTATCTTCTAGGAAAGCATGCTAGGTACATCTTCGGCCGCATCATCGCTCTCCATCAGGTATGAGGATGGAGGATATCGGTCAAGGAGGACAAACGCTAGTCTTTCCAGCATAAAAAAAAACCAAGGTACCTTCTCCCTCGAGTTTTGGTCGAAGTGTCTCCGGACGTAGAGGTAGCTCAAGGCGACCCCGAAGTTAGCGTTGACGTTGGCCGTGCAGGACTTCCAGCGAGGAGTGCGCTGTTGGAGGCCGAACACGGCGCGCGAGAACTCGAACCCGAGCGTGCGGAACGCACTCAGCGTCATCGGCGCCACCGTCGAGAACACGCTCCACCACAGGAAACGCTCTGCGCATGGACGGGCTTACATCACTATGTGTATATATATGCTTGTGTGGAGGTAGAGCAACACTCTCCTCGTAATACTTGAATTTATACTAATATTATAAAGCTGAAGAGTTTGTTTGTTTGTTTAAACGCGCTAATCTCAGGAACCGCTGGTCTGATTTGAAAAATTCTTTCAGTGTGGAGTTTGGATAGTACATTTATCGAGGAAGGCTACATTATATTTTCAAAAAAATTAGGGATCCTTACTAAAAGTCTAATAATCACGCAGACGAAGTCGCGGGTACTGCTAGTATAGAATATAAATGATATTTAAAATAAATTGAATTTACATTTTTTCATTAAAATGATTGAATTTTAGTTGGCTTCGTCGGGTACGCGTTCGCCCTCTAAGCAGGGATATCGGGTAAAAGTTAACTGCTTAGAAAAAAAAATACAGGCTACTTGAGTACCTCCCCTTTTTTTGTGAAAAGTAAAAAGTGCAAATCTGGCAATTAGAAATATGGATTTATAAAGAGTGCCTTTTAATGATAATAAACAATTCATTTATAAAACAATCTTAGAGATTATTTTTCGCCGAATTGTCCATTTTTAAAAATTTTTGTTTCGTATAATATTTTGCTTGTATTCCGGACGTTTCGAACACACATTTGGTCACAAGACTGAACGTCAAGGATAGAAATATTAATATGTATATTGTATGCGAAAGTGTGTGTAAATGTGTACCTATACTCGCTTTACCTTCACGGCGAAACGTCTAAAGAAATCGTATTCGTATCTCATAATCAGGATAAACACATGGTGTACATTGTTACGTAATTTACAGGGATACAGCTAGTGTAAAATGTACTTCAACTCTTCTAATTATCTATCATTAAGGTCGTCAGAGAATCTTAAGCTTAAAATTCCCCAACACACAACCACATTCTATGACAGGTCCTTCACTGTCGAAGCTGTTCGACTGTGGAATAAGCTTCCTATTGAAATTAAAAGAGTTCAATCATTGGCAATATTTAAAGACTCCGTCAAAATACTTTATCTTGCAGGTCAAACGTAATAATACAAATTTACTTTGTTGTCATAATTTGAAGGTGAACATTGTATTCGTCACGCAAATATGTATAAGTTATATATTATGTTTATGTATTCTATATCATAATTTAGGTACATTATTATTTATGTATGTTTATTGTATTTTCTATTTTATATATATTTATACAAAACACCGACGTCCAATTTCATTGCTTTACTCATCTCCATCCAAAGGTTGTCTGAAAGAGAACGCTCTTAGCGATAAGACCGCCTGTTATTACACTTATTTTCTAGATTATTATTCCTTGTCATGTATTAGTTAAGATGTTCAATAAAGAGTTTATCTATCTATCTACGCAATAAAGTCCGTTAAAAATAACATAAAAAAAACATGGATAATTGGGTTATTTTATCTTGATTAGTTCCGTAAGGCAGTAAGGCGGTGAGGCGGTACAGACCGACGACGAGCGGCTTGGTGTCGGCGAGCAGACCGGCCAGCTTGTGTAAGTATGGCAGGTCCATCACGATGACGCGGTCCTCGCGCGGGTGCAGCGTCACGCTCGTGTTGGAGAACACCAGCGTCAAGTACTGCGACCAGTCGTGCTGCAATATACATGCTATTTGTAAGCTGTATCCTTCAGGATATTTTATTTATTTGTTTATTTAATAGTTTAGCACAAAACAGTGTACAAGGAATAGCTTAATGCTATGAAGCATTATCTACCAGCTTTCCTGGGCGTGTAAGAAAAGTGTTTGGGCGTGCAGCTAAAAGATACGCGTACATAAAATAAATAAAAAAATGAGATTTTAGAATAAATAAACAAGATCAAATAATTTGAAAAAAAAAAAAAAAGTTCGATGGTTTTTGTCGTGGGTGCCGATAACATTTACATAACACACTCCTCAATAACCAGATTAAACTGCACAGAGAACAAAAACGCTGGTAATGAGCTGCCCTACTGATATAGCGTCACACCCCACACTAAGTTTGATGACTTGTGTCGTGGGTGCCGGAAACATTCACATCACACACGCAAACACGAAGCTTTGTGTGTGTGATGTGAATGTCTCTTCCAATAAGCCAATGGGAAGCTCGAATAAGCCAATGGGAAGCTCGAATAAGCCAATGGGAAGCTCGAATAAGCCAATGGGAAGCTCGAATACGCCAACGGGCAGTTCAACTAAACCAACTATCAAAGATAAAAATTGTTAAAGGTGACATGGTGATAAAATCCATGGTGGTAGCATTTTCTCGAGCTCGCCTGGCTATCTATCCTGTACTAAAATGCAGTCGTAGACCACCACCTTCAAGTAGAAAAACGTGTCACTATATATAAAACAAACGATGTTCCGGCAGCTATTCTTGACAGCCACTAGGATACCACAATATCACTTACCATCAGGTGAGATACAGTTCAATCGTTAGCCTATTAGAAATTAAATAATGTAAACGTAAGCAAAGCTTTAAAAACCCACTTCACCGCTTATGTTTTGGATATGGCTTGATCAATTTCGGTAAAATTTATAAGGAACCATGTCTGAAGTATAATCTACCAAATATAAAAAGGATTTTGAGAATCGGTACACAAATAGGGGAGAAAATGGTGAAAAACCATAAAAAATTCGTACAGTCGGACATAGAACCTTCTCCTTTTAGAAGTCGGTTAAAAACTAAGCGTTAACGTAGCGTGCACATACATGGGCGTTAATAAAAATTCGTTCCATTCATATACCGCATCAAACGCATTCGATACTCGCCGCGCCGCTTAGTGGACCGTAATAAACTACAATATATTTGACAATTAATAATTACATTAATTTATGTAATTGACACGTAAGTATTATTACACAACTAACAGTATATACACACATAATGTTATATTGTGAGTCCTGCATCCCAAATTAGGATAAGTCCTGGGCCGTGTCTCTTTTAATATTGTTCAATAAACATTCAGCACATTATTTCAAGAATTTAGGTAAACCTATAAAAAATTTAAAATATTTTTTTCTTTTCTAGCTAATGACCCTTGACCATCTGTTACCAAAAGTCAAGTGTACAAAGTCAGGTATCTTGACCTTTATATTTATTAGAAGGGCCAATCGAAACTGGTCCAAACCTTCAAAAAGGGGCAAACTGGATCTAGAGATTCGCAAAATTACAGCCATCTCGAGAAGAAACTGGCAAGAAACTCGGCGGCACATTTTTTCATTCCCTTTTTTTAAACACTTAAAGACTAATACATAAATTATATGACCGTAGGTATATCTATATAATGCATTCGCCAAAAAGCACTTGTGCAGTTTGCGTCCATGCATCCTTGTCATTACTACAGTATAAGGATATGATATAGATGGAAGATAAGATGGAAAGAAGTAGTGCAGAAAGACATAAGGGAATGTGAGCTATCCGAAACTGACGTCCAGGACAGAGCGAAGTGGAAAGTAAATAGTAGGAAGGCTGACCCCACCACCATGTGGGATATTTAGTCAGGAAGAGAGAGAGAGAGAGAGAGAGAGAGAGAGAGAGAGAGAAGGTGTAAGTATACTCACGTCCTTCCAGTGCGGCGGGCCGCCAGCGGAGCCCTGCACGAGTTGTTCCACGCTGACCTCGTGGAACAGGTGCGTGCCGCTGCGACGCACTTCCACCGGCGTCATTATCTGTTGAACCAACGCGGGTTATCACCATTACTAGTACATGTGTATAGGTGACCATGGTTTTAAGAATTGATATACAATATAATCTCTTGACATTTTGCCGATTTTCCACGTCCTTTGACTGTTTGGAAATAATGACTCGACTATGAGTGAACTTTGCTTTTTCAAGTAATACACTCGAAATATAAACGAATACAGGCTAAACGAATATTTGAGACAAAATTATGCAAGGGGCAAAATCAAAAATTTGAAAATGCCCCGACGCTATATCTGGAAAACGGCTTTACTGATTTTACCAAACATAGCTAAGAGCAATCTCGATCAAGTCACCTTTTGAACAAAAAAAACTAAGTAATTTAAACGCAGGCAAGCTTTAAAAAACCGACTTCACCGCTTTACCTCCGGAACCCTTGATCAGATCTTGTAATTTTTTATATGGAACCAACTTGACACTTTTGAATAAATAATTAAACGCAAGCAAAGCTTAAAAAAACCGACTTCACCGCTTTATCATCGGAACCTTGATCCACCAGCTTTCAAATAAAAAAAGAATCATCAAAATCGGCTCACAACGAAAGAAGTTGTGAGGTAACTTTTGAAGTGGGTAAACCAGAACATCGTCAAAGTACGCATTATTCGTCACAAAATAGACATTATTGACGATATTTCAAGAACTACTGATCAGATCTTGATCAAATTTAAATGGGACCAATAAGAAAGCAACATCTTTCAAACTAAAAAAAAAATTTCGAAATCGGCTCACGTGGAGAGAAGTTATGAGGTAACACACATAAAAAAAAAATACAGTCGACTTGAGTACCTCCTCCTATTTTGGGTAGTCGGTAAAAAAGAATCATTAAAATCGGTTCAACTAGAAAAAAGTTCTGAGGTACCTACACATTAAAATACGGATGAATTCAGACAGACACACCCCTCGTGAGTCGGGGGTTAGTAAAAGGCAGTACCTTAGCGAGTTCCGTGCTGAAGTGGACGATGTCGGCGGCGAACCCGTCGGCGTCGGCGGCGGGGTCCGCGCGGGCGACCATGTCGCGCACGTAGCGCCGGTACTGCGCCAGCTCGTGCGCGAACTGCGCCGCCGACAGCAGGTAGCGCTCGCTGAACCCGGGCGGGACTTGCTCGATCTGCGATACGTAACTGAGTCTGAGTTTCGGGTCTCCGTCTCCGTTTCAGCTTGGGGAAAATTGCTTTCGGTATGTCCGACAGATTTCCGGTTGTTCCCCTCTCCAGGTCGCATTTCTCGACCGATTCTCGTGAAGTTTTGGGAGCAGGATTGATAATTGTGTAGATTTTTTTTGTCAAATCAATATATATATATATATGTATATGTATTTTTTTTTAATGGAGAGTTTGAAAACGTAAAAAAACAATATTTCAGCCATTTCGAAAAATACGCAAAGTAAGTAAGTTTCAGCTCACAGAGCCACTAGTTTGTAGTTTACGATCAATTAATATCAATGTTGTGTAATTTGATGTGTATTCGTTTATTTGTAATTTTTATTTGAAAAGGTATTTTTAGGCAAGCATGCTACAAAAAAATTAAAAAATTGTATAGCATCTTCGACATGCCCTAAATATATATGCTACTCAGTACTCACCACGACTCGATTCCTGCTAGTATTTCTGACATCCTCTGCTACTTGAACACTCAGCAGCACGTTGAGCCCCAGCATCCTCCGGCCGCGGCCCGCGGTGATCTCCCACGAGAAGTTGCTGCTGACTTCCGCGGGCGGCCGGGGAGGCAGGTTCAGCTTGGCTAGGATCCTCTCGATGGGCTTTATGCCGTCCACTTCGAGCCTATCTGTATATATAAAAATGAACCCATATTTACCGTGGTCACGCCGTGACTTGAAAAATACTATACCGATTGCATTAATCTTTTTTAAGTTTTCTAATACTTTGTAGAAATATTTTACGAAAAAAGAAATTAAGAAAATTGCGCGGAAAGTAAGAAAAAATCTGAAAATTTTACGACGATATTTAATTCACGAGCGATGAATGTGCTAAGACAGAGCGTTTGTCGGGTCGGGTCACCTAGTTTGGAATAAAATATATACCTCGATATCAAATACTCATCCGAAAGACATCATTAGATCTAGATAAAAATTTTAAATTCGTGGTATTTCCTACTTAAAAATAAAACGGGTCACATGTAAGCACAATTTTTTTCAACCACAGACTTGACAGAAATACGGACTTGACCACATCCTGGATCCACATGGATGAGGCAGGCTAATTTTCTTACCTGAGTCTGTGTTTCCCGATAAAATAGAAACAATGTAGGAGTCTTTAAGTCGCGAGTAAATTGGCATCTTCTAGGCAAACACGGTCAATCGTTGACCGCATCGTCGATTACCATCAGATAATATAGTGAAATATCATGGTAAAACGTTTGTCTATCTTGAATTTATAAAACATAAAAAAGTGTGCGTGCATCCCGTTTGCAAACTGTCACAGACAAGTAATTGTTACTAGATGTACACCTTTGGGTGTATTTATGTGCATGTCGCTCGCGTTGTGGCAAGCGGAATTCGTAAAACCTAGAATGCTTCACGCGTTTTATATGCGTTATACGTCCGTATTTTTTTACAGCCGTGGCTCAACAATGATATTGATACAAATGAATGCTTTCACACTCCCAGCATCGTACCGACATGAAAGACAATTGCAGATGCCGGAAGCACTCAGACCTCACGTTTAAGATTTTATACGTGAAAGGAATCGTTGGTACCCAAAACCTACAAACGTAACATACCCGTGTCAACACAAGTCCTGTAGAGTGCCTTGGCCTTCTTCACACTAGCAGGCAGCCCTTCTTCATCATCAGCGTCCAGCAGTTCTCTCAGGTCCGTCACCAACTGTTCCCGAAGCTTGGAGAGCTGGTCCCACGACGTTGCCCAGTCCGGTACTGGATTTTTCTTGATCCATCCTCCACAGGCGAACTCGTAGAAGTCTTGGCAGGGGTCCACATCTTTGTTTAGCGCTGAGAGGATTCTTGATGCTGGAGACAAATATTATTTGTTTTCATTGTTGATTAAAGCAAGACTCCATTAACATAAAATTACATGAAAGCAGAATGTCTGTAACGCTTTATATCTATTTTTATCATTATCATTTCTATGTTAGGAGTATCTTATAATAATTATTTGGTAGTTGGTTTTATGAGGATGGCATATTGAATACGGTTCACGGTTATGTAATCGGAAGTTTTTTAATATATTGTTTATTGTTATAAATGACAAAAGGTAGAAAAATCGGTAGGAAAAAGATATTTAATATTCGTATAAAATACTTATATATGTAAACCAAAATTATTAATAAGGATTGAATCTCAACCTGTTTCATGGACGAGTTTAATCTATCATGTATTTAATAAGTAGAAGTATTGATTTGATCGATAGCATTTTTTCTCGATAAGCAAGCATTTGACCACTATCTCATCCGGTAGAAAGTGAAGATGCGACCAAAAAAGTCAGCAAATCGATAGAATACCTAAATACACAAATTAGGTGAAACTTGAAATAATATAACTGAAAAACACCTGTTTGTTCACGCGTAGTTTGTGGAAGCGTCCAAGTGATTACCAAAAAGCTACATAATCCCAATATTAAAAGTAAATAGGACATCTTTTTAAAACATAGAACAATAAAAAGTCGGTTATTACTTCTTTTAATTAATTAACAAAATCTTTAAAATGCCGAGATTAGAATTAAATTAAACTGTTTAAACAAAATGTTGATTTTCGTAATTATTTTCCAAAATAATTTTTGATTTTAATACCAGACAGTTATTAACCTATCCACGTCTATCACATCGGATAAATGACTACGTTTTAATCACTTTTGCGAAACTTAAGACGTATGTGTCTTAATTTATTAGAGTCGTAGTTATCTTATGGTCATGAAGAGTGAATAAATGCAACTACGTTTTAAAACACATCACATAATTGCTTATTTATAAAACCACGAGTCCCTTTGCTCTGATTATTTACAAAATGCGCACGAGGTAAAGAGAACGCGAAGAAGCATTGCGTGGCAGGTGATTACTACGATTAGGTACCTGAATAAATAAGAGCAAACTACATAATATAATAATTGCTTATCAGTAAAATGACGCTGGGTAAATCGAATAAACAGTCTCTATGCTATGGTAGATTATCAATGCATAATGCACAATTAAGATAAAGGTGTGAAATTGTGTTCGATCTACATCTAACATCTTTTTTTCGAGACTACCCGAATTGTTTTTTCATTTTTAATTCATGTTGTCATCATTGCATTGAGGTAACTACCCTACTTTTTATTTAATGCTGCTAAGCCTGGTTCGCACTGGGCTAGTAATTTAGTTGAGTAACGAGTTATTGGCCTCGATTCTGATGTACACTCACTAAACTAAATTTAAACTATTCCTGTCTTTTACAAAATAGGAACACAAGACAGAGATAGCATACTGCTGTGCTGTCAAGTTAGTCAGAACTTAGATGTCTATGCAAGCTTACTCGAGTATGTGTTGTATTGGTGTTGACTAAAAACAAGCGCCTTTCTGCTTCTGCTGTTCATATTTTAATTGTTAAACTAACGTAACAGCATTAAAATGCATGCTATCTCTGTCTTGTGTTTTATTTTGTAAGAGACAGGGATAGCTTAAATTTAATTTAGTGAGTGTACATCAGAATCGAGGCCATTTAGTATCTAAACGTGTCTGAACAACAAAAATTTAGTCGAGTAGATTAGCAAGTCATGTCAAGTCAATCCATTTTTTGTTTTATATTTTTCAGCAAGTAGCGCATCCCACCGCGTCCCTGCTCACCAGCTAAACAAGTCCGAACCTGTCGTCTTAGTCAAGTTCATTAGCTAAAATGTCGTTTCGCCGGAGCGAAGAAACAACTTTAAAATTTATTTCTAAATATTTACAACGTGAACTACTTGTGTCCTATACTTGACCGTAATTCGAACGATTTTTTGTCAGTAGCGAGTATTTTAGTCACTAAATTATTTACTACTCAACGAAATGACTAACATAGTCCGAACAAGGCTTTAGTGTCGAGACGAACAGTCGCCTGATGTACCGTTACCCTGAGATATTCAATGTTATATTTTTATATCCTGTAAAGTCACTTGAAACACTGCATTTCAATTTGAAATACAATATAATATTTTCACACTACTGCTTGATGGTAGAATGACTGGCAATGTTGTGGTAGTCCCCAGGCGGACTCTGCAAAAGAATCCTACACTACAGACAATGTACAATAACAAATAAATGTTATACAACCCGTTACTATAATATCTAGGTACGTTACTATTAATTCAAGCCTCCGATGCATTGTCAGTGAACATTAACGTGGAACCAGTAGCTACTTGTCTGAAGATATGGATAAGTAGGTGGTATTTCATCACAACACGATTCCAATATCAACTGATTACCGAGCAATGTTAACTAGGAGGTAATCACAGACCTTATTACCGCTCCTGACATATTCAGCATCATTTACCACAATAAACGCTGTATTAAATGGCTCCGGATCATCAAAGCAATTATCGAATTTGCATAACAAGTAAGGCATCCATTTGACTACCATTACGTCTTACATGACATGCAATTATAGCCTCTAATCAACGTGGAGTGTTTAAGATGACATTAGTAATCATCAGTTGCATAAGTCGATACTTCCATCGCCCTATTTGCAAACATTATAGAAATTACTTGACATACGCGGTTAAGTTACGTTTTTGTTAGCAGGATCTGCACGTGGTATGGAAAATAGGATCATGCAACGTTGCATCAGACAGAAATGTAATTTGTAGGTACCTACTTAGAAAAACACTGATACGTAAATATTGTGGAGCAAACACGTGTCGTGATTGATTTGCTAATTGTTGTTGTCGTAGGTACTGTACCAGCAGGTAATGGGAGATTGGATCTTAATGTTGTTTAAAATTTTAACACCTACGTGAAGAGGATAAAATAGGCGTCCAATTAAAATATATCTAGGTGTGCAACTCATGGCGCATTAAAATTAAAATATAGAGTGTTGTCATAAAAATAATAAAAAGATGTTCACCTGTCCCAACGCAATCCTCGGTGTTGCAGGGGCGTGGAGTTTTATACTCCGTGAGAACCAGCACTGTGGTATAGATGGCTAGTGCGATGAGTGACAACCCTAGCGCTCCTATCAGCACTGATGAACAACGCACTGTTCTCTCTCTGAAAAAAAAAACAAAATCATATCAATGCTCATATAGATAAGCTTGCCTTCTTGTATGCGTTCTTTCGTTTCTTCTAGTGAACGTCTCAAATAAACAAAAAAAAAACAAACGCTTTCACACTCACAGCTCCACAATATGATCAAGAGATTTGTAACGCATATAATACACACAATCACACTCAGAACCGCAAGCACAAATGTCCCTTGGGAAGGAATATTATTATTATTATATCCAAGTATTTATTTAATCTCACGGGTCTGTGCCCGGACCTTTATAAGGCATTAGCGGAGCGGTAGCCAACGCTAAGAGGCCCTTTGGTATAATTACATTTTAATAATAACATATCAGGCGTCTCTAAACATACGACAGATATCTCTTCGTTAGAAGTTGATGCCGTTTTATGCTTGCACACGCCTTTACAATAATTATATATTATTAACTATGGACTAGGGGATGGATGATATTGGGTTGACATAACTGTGACTAATGCGAGTAAAAACTTAAGAGTATTGCATTATATATTTGATGGTTTATAAAATATCTGGATTATGGCATGAGACTACGGCATCTGTCAATTCCGCCTCATTTAAAAATATGTAGGCAGGTGGTGACTCGCCACCCACTGAACGGGCTCCCCATAAGGGCCGCCTGCATTGGCGACATAAGGAGCAACGTTGGTGTGGATAGCTAAAGGGTGTTGAGAGGTGTTGCTGCAGTTTCACTAAACGCTGGGGGCTCCCTCATAAGCGCAGAGAACCTCCACGTGGTGCCCCTGGAAACTGTCTGAACCCGGTAACGCAGGTGTTCAGACAGGCTAATACTCTGCCTCACAGTTGTTACGTGCGGTAACTGTGTACTGTGACGGGATGTCGAAATTGCGGGATGCGTCGGGGAGGTATATAAAAGGCCCTTTTCAGGGCCCCTCCTCCGACCCTTCTACGGACCTCTTAGAGGCTCCCGTAGAAGAAAAAGGTCCTTCTCAGGGCCACTCCTACTCTCCTGCGGATCTCTTAGAGACTTCAATGGAGGGTGTGGGAGTGTCGTCGGACTTGTCCGAAGTAGACAGAGGGGAGGGCAGCTGCCGAAAGCGGGCGTCTGCTTCGTTCTTCGTGCCCGGGTATTTAGACTCGGACACGGAGACTGAAGGAACCGCTGCCGCTAAGGTGCATACTGCCAGAAGAGGGGGAAAAAGAACCGCCAAAGCAGGCCCAACCCGGAAGGACTTTGTTAAAAGTTCTCCTGCGTTGTCGGATGGGGAACTGGAGGAAATTCTTCGAGCTAGGCGGTTCAAGAGGGCGCCAGCCGCTGCCGTTACCGGCACTGCGACTTGTACCGAAAGCGAGTCTGATGCTGGTGCGTTGGTAGGTGATCCTAGTACGCTGAACGCCCAGGAGCTGAGGGCGCATGCAGGCGAAAGCCTCGCCTGTATTTTGGAGGTTGCCAGGAAATCTGGCAACCTTAAAGGCGAGTTTGTGGGTCGCCTTAAGAGGTCCACATCGACGCTGAGGGAGGTAATTGATGCCCTGGCTAACCGAAGCGAGGCTGAAGAGACTCGGCGGCTTAGGGCAGAGAATTCCTGCCTTCGGCTTGAGGTTGAGTCTCGCAAGGCGGAGGTGAAAGCACTGCGACGCGGCTTCGCCGAAGCCAAGTCAGAGGCTGCCGTGGCGGCTACTGCCGCCACTGCCGCTTCCACTGACAGGCAGGTCCCACCCGCCCCTCTGCTGCTGGGTGCTGAAATTATAGAGGAGCTGAAACGCTCCTTGACTACTACATTCGGGCAAATGCTCAATGCCCGACTCGCGGTGATCGAGGACCGGCTTCTGCCTGCCCCGACGGTCCGTCCACCCTTAAAGGCGGACGTTAAAAACGCCGAAAAGTCAGCGGCATCCACCGCGTCACCCAAAGTGGCTCGTGCACCGGCTCGCAATTCTACCCTTAAGGTGGGCAAGCGGGCCGGTCAGGCAACAAAGACTGCTACCATCCCTTTGGAGGTACCGGCTGCAGGTCCCTTTATATCTGAGGCTGCCTCCTCCGTTGTCGCTCAGGCGGAAACCTGGGTGACAGTGGTGAGGAAGGGCAAGGGGAAAGGTAAGGGAAAGGGAAAGTCCTCTGATCCCCATCCCGCACCTGCGGTTGCCCCCGCAGCGCGTTTCCCAATTACAAAGACCAAACCGGCAGCCTCGGCTGCCACGAAGAGCAAGGCGGTGCTGAGACCCCCAAAATCTGCGGCTGTTGTTATGTCCCTCCTGCCCGAAGCCGTGGAAAAGGGGGTCACATACGCCGCTGTGATGGAGAAAGCACAGGAGGGCATCGATCTTCAAGAACTGGGGATAGACCGGCTCCGTTTCCGCCAGACGGCCACGGGAGC
Organism: Lomographa bimaculata; assembly: GCA_948107665.1. Lineage (NCBI taxonomy): Eukaryota > Metazoa > Arthropoda > Insecta > Lepidoptera > Geometridae > Lomographa > Lomographa bimaculata. The sequence goes on along the minus strand of OX403585.1, from coordinate 21,049,773 downwards.
CAGGATGTTAGAGATTCCTGGCTCCCAAAATAACGAAAAGGCGGACAAGCTCGCGGAGAAACTCCGCGGCGTCCTCTCTGAGGTGGCCAACATCGCCAGACCTGTTAAAACAACTGACTTAAGGATTACGGGCCTGGATGATGCGGCCACGAAAGAGAAAGTGGCGGCGGCGGTCGCAAAGGCGGGTGGTTGCGACGTCCGGCTGGTCAAAGCTGGGGAGATTCGCCCTGGCGTAAGTGGTGTCGGCTCCGCTCTCGTGTCTTGCCCGACTTCAGCAGCCAAAGCGCTGCTGGAAAAGGGCAGGCTCCTAGTGGGGTGGAGCTCAGTACGCGTGGTGGCACTGGCGGCGCGTCCCATGCGCTGCTTTAAGTGCATGGGGTTGGGACACACACGTTCTCAGTGTCCCGTGTCCGATGACAGGGGGGACCTATGCTTCCGTTGTGGTGGCACAGGCCATCGGGCGGCTAACTGCGTGAGGGCCGAGCCTCGATGTGCGATATGCGCGGAGACGGGGCGGCCTTCCAGGCATATTATGGGTGCACGCAATTGCACCCCCCCGAAGACGAATGGGAAGGCCACTAGGACCCAGGCCCTCCCCGGGGCCTCTAGCCAGGCCGCCCCCGAGGTTGTACTCCAGTCAGTGAGCGAGGAGGTTGTGATGTCTGACTAATGGATCAAGTCCTGCATCACAACTTCCTCCAGACTAATCTAAACCACTGCGCCAGGGCCCAAGACCTGCTTATGCAGACCCTGGCGCAGTGGCAAATAGACGTAGCGGTGGCGGCGGAACCGTACTATGTTCCTTCCCATTCCTGCTGGGCTGGAGATCTGGACGGTTCCGTTGCCATATTGAGAAGGGCGGGTAGCGGTCCCCCCCTGTCAGTCGAAGAGAGGGGTTCAGGATACGTGGTGGGCAAGTGGGGAGAGTACGCCGTTGTCGGCGCGTACTTCTCCCCTAACAAAACCGTTTCAGAGCTGGAGGCCTTCCTGGACCTCCTGGCCGCGGCAGTAGGGAGGCAGGTGGCGCGACAGGTCCTCCTCATGGGGGATCTTAACGCCAAGGCCCGGGAATGGGGTAACCCCTCCACTGACTCTCGGGGTTCGATTGTCAGGGAGTGGGCGGTTGCCACAGGACTGACTCTGCTCAATAGAGGGTCAGTCCACACGTGCGTGCGGTGGAATGGGGGGTCCGTGGTGGATGTATCGTTCGCCACCCCGTCTGCCGCGGCACGAGTCCGGGCCTGGAAGGTAATGTCAGAGGTGGAGACTCTCTCGGACCACAAGTACATAAGGTTTGAGATCTCCACCTCCCACAGGCAGGGAGGGTCCCAGCGCATGGTGCAGGCGGATTTCCCACGCTGGACTATTAGTCGCCTCGACGCCGAATTGGCGAAAGAGGCGGCAATTTTCCAGTCGTGGCTTGCCACCCCCACGCACCCGGATGTGAATATAGCGGCTGACCGTTTTCGCGAAGCAGTGACGGCAGTCTGCGACACAGCCATGCCGAGGTCCAGACAGCGCCCCGACAACCGAGAGGTATACTGGTGGAGCTCGGAAATTGCCGATCTCCGAGCCGTCTGCTCGGGGGCGCGGCGGCCCTACACCCGTTGCAGGAAGCGGCGTCGGGGCCGCACCAATGAGCAGATGTCGGCCGAGGAACTGGCTGTTGAGCTCCGGCTTTATGGCGTATACCGCGAAGCCAAGCGGGAGCTGCAGCTGGCCATCGGCCGGGCCAAGTCCGAGGCCTGGGACAAAGCTCTAGAGGGACTGGACAGGGATCCTTGGGGGCGTCCGTACAGGGCTGTCCGTAAAAAGTTCCGGGGCCAGACTGCCCCCATCGCGGAGTCCCTGGAGCCAGAACTTCTGGGCAGGGTGCTGGAAGGGCTCTTCCCCGGAAGCAGCCCCAACCATGTGCCCCCAATAATGGCGCCTATCCCCCCTGAAGAGCTAGACCCGACCTCCATCCCACCTCTGTCAGAGGTGGAGATGGAGACTGCGGTTGGCCGCCTGCGGGGGAAAAGGACGGCGCCGGGCCCAGATGGCATTCCTGGGCGGGTCCTAGGGATCGCTGTTGAGGAGATGAGTGACAGACTTCGGGAGCTTTTCGACGCATGCCTCACGTCAGGACGGTTCCCGAAGCCGTGGAAAAATGGCCGGTTGTGCCTGCTCCGCAAGGAGGGTCGACCCATCGACTCCCCTTCCGGATACAGACCCATAGTGTTGCTGGATGACACGGGTAAGCTGCTGGAGAGAGTGATAGCTTCCCGTGTCATCCAGCATCTGGAGGGTGCTGGGCCTGGGCTGTCTGAGGCCCAGTACGGGTTCAGAGCGGGGCGGTCTACAATAGACGCCCTGCTCTGGCTCAAGGGCTGGACGCAGGATGCGGTCAGCGATGGTGAAAAGGCGTTGGCTGTATCGCTTGATATAGCCAACGCCTTCAACAGCCTTCCGCACGGAACAATACAGGAAGCGCTCCGCTATCACGGAGTGCCCCTGTATCTGCGGAGGCTGTTGGCTGACTACCTCCACGACCGCGAGGTCCTGGTGGTAGGACGCGACGGTTTGAGGCAACGTCGCGTTCCCTGCGGGGTTCCACAGGGGTCGGTGCTGGGTCCACTCCTGTGGAATATAGGCTACGACTGGGTGCTTCGTGGCGCGCTTCCCGCAAACATGCGGGTCGCGTGCTACGCGGATGACACCCTTGTCGTAGTCAGGGGGAGGGACCTCAGGGAAACGGTGCGGTTGGCTACGGTGGGTGCAACTCTCGTGGTCGGCCGCATACGCGCCCTGGGGCTGGAGGTCGCCCTCTCAAAAACCGAGGCCCTATTGTTCCATGGGCCTCGGGGGGGACCCCCTCCAGGAACGCGGATTGAACTGGACGGGGTCTCGGTTCGGGTTGGGACCCAGATGAAATATCTGGGTCTCATCCTGGACGGGCGGTGGGCTTTCGGGGCCCACTTTTCCCAGCTGGCCCCAAGAGTCGTGGGGGCTGCGGCAGCCCTGGGAAGGCTGCTTCCCAACGTGGGTGGCCCAAGCGCGGCTTGCCGTCGGCTTTACTCCGGAGTGATCCGGAGTATGGCCCTGTACGGGGCGCCGGTCTGGGTGGACGCCCTCAACCGCGGGAACAAGACCCTGCTGCGACGTCCGCAGCGGGTCATCGCAACGAGGGCAATACGCGGATACCGGACGGTGTCCTGGACGGCGGGCTGCGTGCTTGCGGGTGATCCACCTTGGGAGCTCCAAGCGGAGATCCTCGCCGAAGTGTACCACTTCGTGGCGGCGAGGAGGTCTCGAGGTGACCCCCCAGCGTGGGAAGAGGTCACCCGCATGCGGCGGCAGGCGCGGGCCACCCTGTTGCGGCGGTGGACTGAGGACCTAGCTCCACCTGTCCCCGGGCAGAGGACGGTGGAGGCCATCCGCCCGGTCCTTCAGAGGTGGGTGCGGCGACGATTTGGCTCGCTGACCTTCCGGTTGGTGCAGGTGCTTTCCGGACACGGATGTTTCGGAAAGTACCTGTACCAAATTGCAAGACGGGAGCCAACTCCGGCCTGCCACGAATGTGGGGCGCTGGAGGATACGGCGCTCCACACGCTGGAGGTGTGTGCCGCATGGGGCCCACAGCGGCACACACTTTTGGCGAGTATAGGTGGAGATCTCTCCCTGCCGAGCGTAGTAAACGCCATGCTCGGCAGCGAGAGATCGTGGCAGGCTGTGGTCTCCTTCTGCGAAGCGGTGATGGCGCAGAAGGAGGCCGCGGAACGGGCCAGAGAGGTCGATCCCCTTTCTGACCCGGTCCGTCGCAGGCGGATGGGGGGGAGGAGGAGGCAGTTCGCCCGCCTCCTCTCTCCTCCTCTGTAGTGGGGTCACTGGTGGAGATTCAGGGAGCTCTCCACTGGCTTGCACGGCCTCACAAGTCTGAGGGGTGGCCTTGGTGAGCAAGGTCACCCCTACATGGGCGCAATGGCCCGGTTTGTACTCGGGCCTACCGCCGGGGCAAGATAGTGACTGCTAGCGCGACCCTATCTTGCCCCACCTCGGCGAGGGACTGCTCACGGGGGGGTTTTTAATGGGTTCGAGCCCCTAATACCCCCTTCCTTCACCCCTGGGAAGGAAGGGAAGTGCAAGGCATTTTCCCCCCCACAAAAAAAAAAAAAAAAAAAAAAGTTTCACTAAACGCTACTCCCGACGTTATTATGCCCTTTATCACTTCCACCCTTGGAGCTTAGAAACTTAGCTCTTGCGCCTCCACCCTCGGACGGCCAATTAAGGCAAGCCGAGGGTCAGGGGTCTCACTTAGCCCCAGGGAGTGTCTCGGAGTACGCGGTGTCGCCACACACCGACGGTTCGCCCCAAAACCGCCCCTGCGTTTATTATTATATATTATTATAAGTCGGAATGGTTACGTGGTGAAATACTGAAACCAACGCGATGACAACAAGACCAACTCATTACCAGATCGCTTTAAAATAAAAATGGCATTATTGGCACGTGCATCTTCTAGATATTTCGTGGTACCTACATTACAACGAGTTCTAACTACTAACAGAAAATATGTCGGTTTAATAAAGTAATATTATAATAATATTATTACAACCTAGGTGAATATTATGATGTGTAATTTGATTTTCTTTTGATTGTAATAATAATAATTATCTATGTCTTCAATTTATCCTCTAACTATTATGATGAAAATGTACATACCTAAATATACTTTTTTTATGTAATTTTAAGCTTAATATGTAAATTAAGATATTATTGTACGCCCGAAATGGGAAGACTGTTGATTCACTATTAATAATATATTATAAGAACATTGTACACAGTTTTATACAATAAACATATATTCTATTCTAAGTTTATTTTGGTCATAGCTTGATAACGCGGATCATCGGCATGGGCGTTGGACACATACAGGAAAGTGTGACTAAAACGCAATGTGAAACACTAATGAGCAAGCATTCCCATTTTTATTTCACCATCGAAAGTACAGAATTTCGAGATCATCCCGCGATTTCTCCACCATTATTGATAAAGCGTAATGTTATACATAGTTATTACCAGTTATTTAGTAATGCTGATATGCATCGATTGCTCCACTCTGTGCTCTGGGCCAATTTAGCGTAACTCGCGTGGAACCATGTCGTTTGTAGCAGTATGCTTAATTTTGTATACTGTTATGATATGATGATCTTTATCAATGGAGATTGTCGTTTTCGCTTCTTAATATGTTTCCCAATTTTACTCGGCTAAGGCAAAGCAAAATGGAAGGTTTTAATGGAGAGCTATTTATACCACGGACACAGCTGCACAGATACATATTACAAACAAATAACACTCCTCTTTTTTGTCTGGAGTAAAACATATGGACTAAACTAGATACTAGAACCATTCAAGCAACAAAATATTCATGTAACCTGCAAATATATGCTAGGTAACATACAAGTACCTACCTAAACAAAGAGAATAAAAAACAATATTCAATTAACTTGACAACCTCTTCCATTATCTAAGTCGCTTAAAATATAAAAAATAAAACTGTTAAAGAAAATTGCGCTGATAGCTCACTGGCATCTTTTATTTATGTTAGATAGGCAAGCTTTTGACCACTACTTTACCTTATGAAAAGGCTGCTTATGCTGTTATGGCCTTGATGTTCGATTGACATCAGTTGAAATTTAACTTTAAGGCTTTAATCAGTCTCCTATTATCAATTCTCAATGCATAAAGAATAAGCAACTATGTCGACAACGATTTGTTGTTTGTTCTAGTAATACCTTCTGAAATAAAACTCCGTAAGCTTGCTAGAAAACGAATAATTTTTATTTCACTTGCGCGAGTACTTTTGTCTCCAAATACCCACAATCTTAATACTTAATATGCTACATCTTTCCCTTATATAAAAAATGTAATAAAAACTAAACATAGATAAGAAAATACATTGATAAGTAGGTATGTATATAAAGTATAAAAAAAAAACCACAATCTGCGTAATGTTACATATAAACTAAGGCTTACTTTTACCGCACATAGTATGTATCCGTTCGCGAGCCTACGTGTGTCCCTCTGTTTACGAATTAATTGTTGTTCTTGTGGACTCTTATCAAGCGGTGGGAGAACGTGATCGTTTTCATCGGCTGACAAATATTGACCTTCGCAACTATGCTCACTATCATCAGTGTCTACATCATTAATCTCCTTCCCCTCGTGAGAAATTAGAATATTAGCTAATTCTTTAATTAAATCACCGCTGTCACCATGAAATAAAACTCCGTAAGCTTGCTAGATAACGAATGATTTTTATTTCACTTGCGCGAGTACTTTTGTCTCCAAATACCCACAATCTTAATACTAAATATGCTACACCTTCTAGGTACCTAAACATTTGTAAGAGCAGTTTGTCAGTGCATAGTAAAAATGTACAAGCTATTAGTTATAGTTGTAAAGTCGTAAAAGCGACAGTTGTCTTACAGTACCATTGGATAAATGGCATTTCGCATCGATTCGGAATATAATCAAATGAAGAACCTGGAGCTTATTTTTTTATGATAGGCAAGCATTCGACCACTACCTCACCTGATGGAAAGTGTCGATGCAGCCGAAGATGGAACATGCATGATATGTTATACACTCTAGACTCGAAGACACCCAGATTGTAACGTTGGGGAACAAAGAAACAGGCAATGAGTTCCACTCCTTCGCTGTACGGATGATAAACGTAGTAGCGAAACGCTTCGAGTTTTTTTTAATTTGAATACCTACCGGAAATCAATTACGTTTATATTGAACTGCCTGAACAAAGCGCGTGGTACGCATTTTCGGAATATCGACCGTATAGTTGTGTCGCAAGCAGTTCGTCTAGATGGCCTAAGCTCTGAAACCTTGTATCAGTCAGCTGGTTTTTATCAATGAGTCTCTTGGCACTTAGCTCAATAATCTCTAGAGCCTCAAGTCATCATTTAGCGGAATCCATCCCAAAGATGAGAACAATACTCTACACACATATAAGTAGACATAAGTTGAGCATGTCTCGATGTGTGTATTGTCTCACCTTTACCAGGATACCTATCTTTTTTGGCCAATTGGGCTTTAGACTCAATGTACATGTTCTTTACATGTAAACGTATTTATGCCGTTAGTACTGACGTACACAATTATAGGTAAATCTAATTTTATATATATTTGCCCGTTCTCCCACGTCTCCATAGCTGTATAAGTTAGTAGATTCCCTAGAGGCACGGAACTGCACCGCCACCGGAACAGTTTCACTTTCCTATTCAATGACGTGGATGCAAGATGATATTAATGTTTTGTGCCGCGAGCGCCTTATTAGGTAAGTGTTTCTTATTCGCGGAAAACGCTGTACTTGCATCATCATTACTTTTCAGTTTATGTTTGAACTACATCATATATTATTCAAACTTTCATAAACGCTTGAACGCATAAAACTTGAATCGTGAGTGCTAGAAACATTTACAAATTAGACCATGCAGACTTGTCCCCCTCGCCATCTGAGTCGTCAGGTTTTCAATTCAGTATTTTATTTTTATTTTGTTACCTCAGAATTCCCTTTATTCAAACCTTTTGTACTAAAAAATCTAATTTTAGATTAGTCTCATAGAAATTAAATTAAAATCAGTTCTGTTTACTAAAATATGTCATCTAAGTAAACGAAACTGCGTATTTTGTCTTTTTATGACTATTTCGTGGATACCACATATATTATCTCTGGCGTACATTGTGAGATATATGAATATGTTGTTTAAAAAAGGGTGTTTAATTGGTCTTTTGAAAAGCTAGTCATGATAATTTATAGGGTTTTAGAAACATTCCGATGGTTTTTGGTTTGAAAAATATCAATGATGTATATGAATTCAAGTTCTTGAGTATTTTTGTTAGTACTCTAACAGTTAATGTCTGAACCACGAATAAGGATAATAACTACTACCTATGAGTAAGTGTGTTATTGTCCTTGTAGCTTTTGCCCATACAACCTTTAAAAGTATACAATCATATTATTACGCAGAAAATGATCTTCCTCCTCGATTATTAATCGTCGTATTTGAGCCAAATTACAGGTATGTAGAAAAAAAAACTTGCTACTAAAAAGATTGCGTTATTTTTCCGAAATCATTTTTTTTAAGCCGGATAGGCAAGCATTTGACCACTATCTCATCCTGATGGAAAGTGACGATGCGGCCGAAGAAGATAAACATATACATAAACAACTTTCACACTCACAGCCCCACACCAAGTTCGATGACTTGTGTCGTGGGTGCCGGAAACATTTAAATCCACACACAATCACAACCAGAAACACACATTTTCTTTGGTGAGTAAACAAGTGTTCCCGCTGGGAATCGAACCTGATACCCCTGCTTTTAAGGCTCACGCAACTGAGCCAACGGGCAGATGGAACACATGCTTAGAAGGTACCTATTCAATCTACACTTGAAGATACCCAGATTGTACCGTGCGGGAACAAAGACGCAGTCAATGAGTTCCACTCCTTAGCTGTATGGACGATAAACGTAGAAGCGCAACGCTTCGAGCGAACTGCAGTTATGTCAACCATAAATGACGATTGACAGTTTGTCTTGATGTTAGATGGTAAAAAAGGCATGGAGGAATTATATCATGTAATTCTTGAGCACTCTCTCCAAAATGTAACGCAATTGCACTTAAGAAACGTGATGCAATTTCATACGAACTCCTCCGCACAACCGCATCAAAACGCAAGCTGATGGCAAACGTTTCGCATAACGGTGAGCCATGTGTCTTTCCTTCCCGTGGTTCTTGGCCATTCTAAGCACGTATTTGTGGGTCGCGAAGCCACTGACACTTCACTGAGGATGGACGGTCACTGGCTAGCGATGCCGCATGATACCGGTGATTGATCGGACACGTGCGTTGTCCATAATCGGAAGAATCTGCGGTTATCGCCGCTTTGCATGTTGGAAATTGATGAGTAGTATATACAACAAAAGCTTTATCATCATGTTTTATAGCATCGTTTCGTTGTAAGCTCGAGGATAGGTCGGGGCTTTGTTGTGGAATGGAAATCACGGTGACTAAACAGATGACTATGAATCAGAATCAGAATTGTTATTGTCAAAATTGTATGGACTCTGGGAAATTGTTTTACGATGGTATGTAAGATGGCTTTCGTGAATATTTCTACCAGTTTTTAACAATAATTATATGGGAGACATTAAACAATATCAGAAATATAACTTACTAGGCGTACACCGCTATTTCGCCCGCGTTTATCAAGTTAAATAGTAGCTTATGTGTTAATCCTAAGTATAAGCTATGAACATTCAAAATTTCATCCTAAGCTCCGTTCTGAAGAGAAAACTAACACACTTACACATAAATTTTAGACTTTATTTATTTATTTTAGGGAAACTTACAGCTAGTTACAGAGTATAGGTACATTTATACATATTGAATGCTATTTAAAAATTTCCACTTATAGTGATAAAAATGTAATGATGAAACTCGTAGACGGTTTCTAACTAATTAATTTAAAATACATATATGTAAGGAAGTCTATAATATTAGTGTCATTGTGGGAAATTAAATCACATGATACGATAACGTGATGGATAGTATTTGCCGCAAATATGGGAACTTCATCAACACTAGACCTAATTACGCGTGAGAAGTTCAATTGCGAAAATAAGGGTTATCCATCACTTGGCAGGTCGACAGACAGATCCGTGGCACAATAACAAACAAGGCTCAGTGAAACCGTGTCAGATGGTACACACGACACATAGTAAGTCAGTTCATTCATCGGCGACCGATAAACACAGAGCAGGCCATTGTGTGCGATCATTTGCATAACAGCACGAATATGTTGTCACGTATTAGGGCTGCCATACTGCACTTCTGGTTATTTTAACGTAAGTCAATATGTATTAGAACTTGCGATTCGTATCGAAGACGCTTCGCCCGCAATAAGTCAATAAGGATCCTTATTGACTTATTGCGGGCGAAGCGACTCCGATTCAGCTTGGGCAAAAATGCTTTCGCTCGTTCTTCCTTTTGTCCGGTTGTTTTCTCTTTCTAATTTGTAAGCTGCAGTGGCTACTTTTACTCCTTTTCCTCTGAAGTTAGTGTAAATACAGTTAGCGTTTCAGGAAAACGTATGGACCAACCCTACCCGTGCGAGACTGATCGCTTTGTCTGCACTCGATACACTTTCTACAGAGCCTGCTAACGAGACTAGAGGTGAGCAGAATGTAAAAACGAAAGTCTAGATTATGCGGAGAGCAATGCCATTGACAATGAAAGAATTACATACAATTCACGTATTCGCCTAGATTTATTATCTTTTGAATGCTGATGACAGTCGGCGTTGTGATTTTATCAAAAAGAACTATTTTGTAATGTTTTATTATAGCTTTGCCTGCAACAATGTCCGCCTTTAACGCAGTCCTAGACATACTTTAATTCTATATTACCATAGAAATAAGTATTTGGATGACTCATATACTTATCTTGCACTATTTTAATATTCCGTTTCGTTAGTTCTACAGCCATTGAACTCACATTGGCTGATAATGATAAAATATTACAAGTTTTTAAATCGAACATAATATATAAAAAAATAATATGATTTAATTGGTCTAGTAATACGAGTATATATTTTTTTGTAGTTTTACTCAGATGCTATAAAAAAAACGGACCAACAGGCCTTAGTTATACTTTTATGATAGTAAAATTATACCGAATAGAGAAAATACCTAGTTAGTAATTCCACAACAAAGGGATTTAACATATTGCAGCTGTTAGCACAGGCATTTTATATCTCATGTGCAAAATAGTGACTCCACTTCCTTGTAATTAAACAATCATGCTCATGCATACAGTACAGCTGATTAACCTCATCCGTGTTTCCGGTCACATTAATGAATAGTCTCCCTCATTACATTCTATAATTGGTGTCCCTATAATTGCAGCACCCTGTCAAGGCCTCCAGCGGCTGTGGGCTTCCTATCATTAGGGAGGTTTGTAAGGAACACCAGTCAGGTTCATTGCCACGGTCCACACATACAATTAAACCAAATCACGTTCAAGCTTTCCACTGCCAGTGGCCCGCGCGTGGCCTAAGCTAAAGAAGATAGCGTATTGCTTTAAAATGTTTAACGTAATTAAGCCTTTTATTACTAATTTTGAGGTAAGGTATTGCATGCTATCTATTACATCCACCGTATGTTGCATGATATTTTTTTTTTCAATTGTATAGGCATCTACCTATAATAACCTAACCAGCTATGCTTGCATGCTTATTATAGGTATTGCTTGATGAGGTATTACCTGATGAGTAGGATAATGTAATGCCGACCATGTGATGATATCTTTTGGAGATAAATATCGCTCAATGTGTTGGAACACGTGCAATTAAGATAATTTTACCTATTTTATTACGAAATAAGAACAGAACCTTTGTAGTAATTTTCTGGAGGACAGCCTCAGGTCTCACATGTGCGAAGCTGCATTCGTAAAAAACTTTCATAATTATATTTTTGGTGTCGTCCAGATTCTTGATAATTTCAGTAGACTATTTTTTTACATGGAAAATATTACATGGTGATCTAGCGTTTGTCACTTGCACCAAATAATTACGGATGAGCTCGGTAAACGTATTTGGCGAAGCTAACGCCGCGTCGTGTAATCGCACCATAATATGGCTGACTTTCGCTGTCACCCGCCACACTTGAGCGACTTCCCTTGTGGCAGTAACGCTCTGTATCATTATTATGTAACCCGATCATAGTCCTAAAATACTTAGATACCTCTAACTTAATTATGTAGAAATTACAACCATATGGTCGATTTCGTAAAACTATGTTAGAGGAAATAAGCAAAAATAATTTAAACGCAAGCAAAACTTAAAAAACCCGACTTCATCTCTTTATGAAATAATTAATTAAAAACACATTATTAAGGATAACTTAAAAACTGGTTCGATCTTGATCAAATTTTATAATATTTACGCCTAGATATGGGTCAGTTTTAGGCGACTTAAATATTGATCTTCTGAAAATGTCAGCCAAGCATGCTATAGGTAGACATGCTTGTATACCTCGACAGCTACCAATCAAAATTGTAATAAAATAACTACATTTCCGCAACACGATCTTACACCGTGGTACTTCAATTACGTACAGACTGTGAAGATGGTAGAGGTGCTATTGAACTTTGGAATCGTTTTAACGTTTTCAACGAACGTGTTTAATTTTATTACGATTACAATATCATCCTGTCTCATTGTTGAATAGGATTAGTCCCAAATGTTATTCAACGTTTCCCAGGTGTGTGTCAAGGCAGCGCCACAAAGGCCCGACGAAGGCGCTATCAGATCGCGCCGAACCGCGATGCGTGTAGACGGACGGGAAAAATTAGCAGCTTTTTGTTACCGAATGAAATGACTCATCACCTCGCGGGAATATTATTTTATCTAGATCTAGATTAAACGCTTTATAGACTTGTATATTTTTTTTGTGTTCTCGGAAGACAAAAACCTTGTAAAGGATAATTACGGTGTTTCCACTGTGCCAAAATTACAAATAGTTTGGTCGTATCATTGTGTATTTCTCGTATACTTAACAAATAAACCAGAGCCAAATTAAAGATCGAGTTTAATTTTAAATAAAGACTAAAGGATAGGTACTGGCTTATTGCCTACAGCCAAGATAAAATACTGCTATGCACCAAATAACTCACTACAAGTTAATAGATCAAATGAAATTACTCAAAGTGCCTGTAAGCCTTTTCATACTTTGCCAATATGGAACTTTTGGCACGCCAAAATTGTCATGCATATCAGAAAATTTTCTAATTTTTACACGCTTTATATTAGCTTCACTTGTATGTTTGTTTGTAACTGACTCATTTAAACGCGATTTTGACCCACTTTAAACGGTCAGATTTCATTCAAACTTTGTACATTTATCTAGGACCGATGACAATACACTAATTTGATAAGATTATTCCATTATTCAATTTGCAAAATAAGATTTTTGCCAATTTATATAATGTTTATCTATAGTCAATAAGACAGGAATTGATGTTAAAGTAATTATAGTTTGAAAAAACTAAAAAAATCACTTTTATAGAAAATTTAAATAAAAAATTAAAAATAAATAATAGTTTGAAAAAACTAAAAAACAAGCTTTTTATAAAATTCAACTAAAAAATTGAAAATAAATTTTAATAAGTTTAAATTGAAAATAGTGTAAAAAAAATATATTTTATTGTATAAGTAGAAGAATTATTAATAAAATATAATAATAATTAATAATAATTCTTCTACTTATCACTGTCAGAAAAATATTTAAATATTTTAACTATTGACACCATGCACCCCACGCTTTTTTTTACAATGAAATATTTTTTGTTACATTATATTCAATTTAAATTTATTAAAATTTATTTTCTATTTTTTAGTTGAATTTTATATAAAGCGTGTTTTTTAGTTTTTTTAAACTATTATTTATCTCATTTTAATTCAAATTATTTTTAATTGTAAACATATTTTCATTCATATCCTACACATGCTATTGGCAGATCTTAATAAAGATATTGTTATTTGCATTTTTTCGTCTCTGGGCATACTATATTAAAAAAAATGAGAGTCTTGAATCATTTAATTTTTGAATTTGAAATTGTAATATTTACTATTCATGTTAATTATTACATAAAATTATTAAAAAATGAAGCTTGCTAGAAAATACAAATATTAAGCAGATATATTTTTTATGCTCGATAGCCAATCACTTGACCACTATATCCACTATATATGCCTGATAGAATGTAGTAACGCAGCCGAAGATGTATATATAGCACATATTACTTATTCACTTTTGACTTGTAGATTTATTATTTGTATTACTTAAACAAAGAGTTAATGGTACCGTTAAATTCCAAACTCTTTACAAAATTTAAACTTAATATTTTTTTAGCCTCGATAGGCAAGCATTTGACCACTATCTCACCTGATGGCAGTAAAGATGCGGCTGAAGATGTAGCATGAAATTGATGAAAGTTTACTTAAACGGCTTAATTAGTTAGCGACCGTTATTATCTGATACGGATTCTATAACTTGCTTACTGTCATACATCCATATAACTTAACAAAGATATTGTACCTACACATTCGAGGTTAAATGTCGACACGCGTAAAACCCATAATCAAAATAATGCATTGTCTTCTCAGTTTTCATACGGAAATATTTACCATAATGTATGGTTATAAACGAATAATAAATGACCAAACGTCGACTGAAGAATAATCATGAATAATATTATGCATGCGTAAATAATTCGCAGTTATGTCTGGGGCTTTCTTTAGGTTATTCTTTATGAGTTACATTAAGACAGAGTTATGACTTGAAAAGTTATTTTTAAGAGCTGTGACTAACGAAGAATTGTGTTATGCAACTTGAATATTGTCTATATTTACGTTTTTATGCTCCAATTAAAATTCATTATATTGTACCTCTCGTATTTGTACTTAGTCGGTGTATACATATTTGTATGTTTAGTTTTATTTTATAAAGCAGGCCCACACTAAGTTATATCGTGGGTGGGTGGCGGAAACATTCACGTAACATAAAATGACACCCAGAACCAGAAACACAAATTTTCCTTGGAAAGAAAACTTGTGTTCCCGCCAGGAATCGAACCCGATGCTTAGAAGGCGAGAGCTTACCCAACTAAGCCAACGGGCAGTTCAGTTTAGTCTTAATTCTCTAGAAGTATCCTTGAGATTTATATTGTTGCAAGAACGAGTTATACGAGTTTATAATACAATATAATACAAATACTCTTTATAGCACACCAAAAAACATAACAGCACAATCGGCGGCCTTATCGTTAAGCAGCGATCTCTTCCAGACAACGTTAGGATGGAGAGGATAATAAAGTTTTTAAAAAGTGATCGGTGATGCGGCAATAATCATTATACATGCACTCTATATAAACATATTACATAAACACACGACAATTATTAAAGTATGTAAAAATTCATATTTTGTATTCCATTTAGTCATGTCGATAAATAACAAACAAATGCAAAATAATGTAAACGAGATAAAGCACGTTTTTTCTAAATAAATGTCTCATTGTAATAGAAAACGCTGTCGCATATTATAACAATGTGGGTAAATGATTCCTTGATGACTATTTTGCTAATTTATTGTCACCACGTACTCATTATCATAATGAGGAAATTAAAAGGAATGTGTCAGTATCGAGGTGCCAAGTCATTGTTAGCTGTAGGCGGTCCCACACATTGTGGATGCCTCATGGGAATTAAAACCGCATCCAATTACATGGGTATTATCAACTTATTGATATGCATTGAAGGATGGGATTCGTGCAGATAAGAGAATATTATTTTACTTAATCTGATGAATATTTAATAATAATTTATTACTTTTACTTTAAAATAATGTTGCAGTTTTTTGATTACCACGTATAAACCACTCAAGATATTGTTGTATTCTTTCATTTCATTATTTTGATTGGTTGAAATTAAATTTAACGAAGGTATTTTGATTAAATTACATTCTATAGACATTCGTTTTTGCTCGTTTATTATTTTATTTTTACTTTATTAATTATATTCTTATTTTTATTTACTTATTTTTATAAATTTCTTGAATCCGAAAAATATTATAATAAGCACAACAAAGTACATTCAGTAACTACTACTCATTGCTCACGTCTTTGTTCCCGAGTCTTGTAGTCTAGAGTGAATAGGAATTTTCTAGGTAAGCATGTTACATCTTCGGCCGGATCTTCACTTTCTTCAGTCAGGTGAGATAGTGGTCAAATACTTATCAAGCATAACGAAAGTCACAAATTGTCACGTGTCACTTACATGCATTTCAAGAAAGGCTTGCAGACTCTGCTTGTACAAATCGAATTGTATTTGGTGACAAAAACAACGCATGTTTGATGGGAACCTTCACGCCGAGGTAGCTTTTTATAGCCGCGAGCCTTCGACGTCTAGCCATCAATTGTACCGTGACTTTAATAGGCACAAAAAATTATTGCTATTTTACAATATTCATTCAATAATATGAGTCAAAACACTGATCCAGTCACTACACTTATTCTTTTTAAAAGAAATGGGATTTTTATAGCGAAAAGTAAAAGAATAGCAAAATGCAAATAGTTTACCTAAAAGTTATACTATTGATTGTAAAGATTTACTGCATTCATTTTCCAAAATAAAGTTTTTGTTAATTCAGAATATAACAGTTTATAAAAGGCATTCAAATTCATTTCACGCCTAACTCCAATGTCACTGTCTGTGTAGTGCAAACATTTCCCAAAAACTTAACTTTCTTTTTACATTGTTGTTTCAAAATCTTTTCTAAGTGCTTTGACAAAACACGCGTAATGTGAAGGAAAAGCGTTCAGTTTTTCATTTGTTTCCTAACACTGATTGATGAGTTATTTGAAGAATTGACACGATATCTCTCGTTCATTGTTTAAAACACAAAACGAAATACAAGGAAAGTAACATTTGAATTTCGCACACTCGAAGTTAGCAGAATGCACTGCGCGCGCGTTGAAGTCTTTTGTACGGAGATTTGAATATTTTGTTGTACCAAGTTTATTGAATTATTACACAATAACTCACGGCTGATTTACCATCCAGAAACTGTTATTTATGAGAATCTTTTGTATTATTTGAGTCTGAAAATATACTGACTCCAGATTTTCTGAGCTTGAGTATTTTGACCTCTCGGCTCGTGTGCCTCGAGTATAATATTGTTATGTTATTTAAGGCATGTGCGACGGTTTCACCAACGCCAATCAATCGATTATTTGCATTTAAAACTTTATTGTTTTTTGGGTTGATTTTTTAACTTTATCGGGCATGGGGCGCCGACTTAGCTTTGTAGAGTTAAGGAGCAAAATAAGGTACCTAACTATTAAGTTGGATTATTAAATGATGAAATTGAAGAGCAGATAATTTCCGTAAATTTTATATTTAATGTTGACGGTAGGCAGTAACTGGTTATAATACATTTTCAAGATTACTGTTACGATTAAGTTAGCTATTTTTACCTAAACTAGTCATTTGAATAACAATAAGATTTATTTGAACACTAACTACACATGATTCTATGTTGAGTGGTTACGTTATGGCTGCTTTTAAGCATTTTGTATTCAAATGACAACATTAACATATCTTAATAACAAACATGATTTAGGTAGTTGCGATGTAATGCCATACAAATGCTAAAATATAATGGAGGCAGGTTCTATTGCGATTATCATACGGCTAGATACATGGGTGACGGTTGACAAAGACACCATTTGGTATGCAGGTTACACAATTATTGTATTATCAACAACATCTTAATTGTTGGCTTTTCATTTAGGATTTTTTTCTGATTTTTTATTAAATTTATATACAATTTCCTAGTTGACGCAGTAGGCAGGTCAGCAGAAGCATACTTACATTCGTGCTTCTGGTGCTGGGTGTGATTGTGTGTGTCATGTAAATGTTTTTGTAACCCTCTTTGAACTTAGTGTGGAGCTGTGATTATGAATGCAATTGCGTTTTTAAAAATATTTCAAAAAGTTTTTTTTTTTATATCCTTGAACCTGAGCATCTGTTATTAACTTATTATAGCATGTAATAGTTCAATTTCATGCTAGCTATTACGCCTACTTATTATGATATACATTTTAAATTATTTTTTAGAGATTATAAAAGTTGTTAAAATCCTCAAGAGAAAAATATACATGTTGTTCTTATTCGTTAAATAAATAAATTACTTAACTTGACTTTACTCGAACAAAAACGAATATTCGTCTTATAGCTATTGTTTAAACCAAATGAACTTGTATCTAGCATAACTAGCTAAACTGCTCTTATTTGTTATACGCATACGAGAATCTCAGTGTCGGCTGTTTGCTGTATTGATATTAATTTGTAGTTTTAAATATTTGTAAAAATAGTTTTCGAAAGCGAACTAGCATTTCCAAAGAGTCAGCCAAGCGGCTGATTACAAACATGCATGCAAATTGTTATTCACAATGCGACGAAAAGAAGCATATATTATTCCCTCTCACTCTTTTTCCAGGAAGATATTGTACCTGCCCACCTAATGTTGTACCCACATAATTTTTCGATTTGCGCGGCTCCAGTTTCACCTCTATATCTTATAATATACATCTTACACGTCACATGTGTATGGCACAACACAATCGTTTTGCCAAATAACAAGAGATACTTTGCGTGCACGCTAGCTTATAGGTTCCGCAACCATATTATTTTTATGATATAATACTTTTCCAGTGCTTCCTATTATTACACAATGGCTATTTTGTAACCAAATCCTAAAAGTTTTATCACCAAATTATCTGATGCTTATCATCAGTAAAAGTTGTCGTTTGTCAAATGTCATCATAGTAGGTATATGACTTTAAATGTGTTTTTTAATTGATATTAACTATTGTAGGCTTCCGTTCCTATTTAGTCTTTTCGATTGCTTTATACATCTTTGATGATTTGTACTTTGGCAGAATGCAAATAAACACAAACATAAAACATAAACGCTTTCACACTCACAGTAAGTTCTATGACTTGTTTCGTGGGTGCCGGAAACATTCACATCACACACACAGCCACAACCAGAACCAGAAACACAAATTTTCCATGTGGAGAAAACATGTGTTCCCGCCGGGAATTGTGAAGCCGATACTCCTGCTTAGAAGGCGAACGCCACCCAACTAAGCCAACGGGCAGTTCCTATCTATATATACCAGCACTTTTATCAAACTCGGTATAATGTTAGTAGGTTCGTAAAAACAATTTATGCGGGCAAAATTAGTAATGCTATGTCCAAAATTAAAGTGATATAGTTAATATTTACTAAATCCGTACATATGAATAGGTAATGAATTTTGTCCCCTTTGTTGTCTAACTATAAAAAGCGAAATGAAATAACAATATGCCACATATTAGGAACAATATTTACGTTGTTCTAAAAAACCTTTAGTAAAAAGTGCAACATTTTATGGATTTACATACTTTAATATGTTGCAACGAAACAAATGGCACAAGCCAATAAGTGTCACAAAAAAAAAATTGCCGCAAAGATTTTTACCGGGCCCTTAGGTAGTGCAATGGTCCCCACAACATCGAACAATGACCGAAAAACAGATTCGACTGGAAATGTATGCCGTATAAAAAATGCTTGTGTACATTTGTAATCATAAGATTTAATATTGTTTTCAATGCTAAGGTACTCTAGAATATTTATATAGGTAACTTAGTACCTACTAATTGAAGCTAATAATAAAAGCAATTATTCCAATTGTAGTAGTTTTTCTCACAACCACCACTAATTGTATGATTAATCATGGCTAATTTTCAATGGTGAGCTGAAGATCCCACTCTGTAGTGTGCAATGGCGTGTCTTCAGGTAATGTCAACGTAAATAAATAATGTATCTAGGTACTGACATTATTATTTCTAAAGTAGTCAATTTTAGATAGGAAAAATATCACTTACGACGTAAGATTTAAACTCGCGACAATAGGGTGATTATTCCTTATTTAAAACAATAAATGTTTAAGCTATCATAGTCAACATCATCGGAATTCATATTTAGTACGAAATATTTATAGCGCTAGTAATGGTACTGAGCGAGAATATCGAGCACTCAACCTAAATCAAAATGTACATCCGGTATCAAAATATTTAAATCAAACAATCAAAAATATATTTATTGCCCATAAGTCAAAAAACAATAAAAAAATACATACAAAATTTTAATATCGACAAGCAACACAATATTCCTTCTACCCCTTATATCGGACAAAGATCGCTTATGTACTTATGTGGACGCGGATTACACGATCAATAATTTAACTTATAAAAACAGCAACAATATCACTTTATTTTCTCCACATGTAGTATCTAAAGAAACTACTAGTTATGTCCACGATTTAAACATCCTTTCATAGTTTAAGATAGACCTTGAGATTTAACCAGAGACGACAGTAGTCGGTTAAAGTCGGTTTAGATAGATTTTTAGAATCCCTAAAATTGTTACAAGCCCTACCCATTGCTTCTTCTTCGTGTCGATGACAGAGACAGGTAGTTAAGATTTTTTTATCTATTACTGTTTAATTGTCATCATATTTAATTAGTTTACTCGGTACTCACTCCGAGTGCTTGAGTATTGCCGCCTGACCCGTTACGGCAATATGTACACGTCTGGTGTAGATTCACAACACTGATATGGATTTTGATATGATACTCGTAGCTTGATCACTATCCTAAGCTATCACACTATAATCCTCGTGTTTTCTCTAAGCACGTGCTCCTGACGGTTATCTTTCAATCACTCGCACGGCTCGAATAATTATATTATAACAATGAGTTTTAGTCCCATTGTCCGTCCACATGGATGATTTTAATAACAGTTATTTTCTCTCATCATTTTGCTTAATCGCTCCGGCTTAAGTCGATTTTTTACTGGTTTTTGCCCTTGCAAGGTACATGTACCTAGTCTTAATGAAACTCTATATTATTTTTGCAATAAAGAAATATTTAAAGAAGTTTGTAAAAGTACACAAAGTTCGTCTTCAGAGTCGGCTTCATGGTTCTTCCTTGAAATTTGGTTTAAATTTGTATGTACTTTATTTTTTTTATGTAAACCTAATATTTGTTTGATGTATAGACCGTGTAAAGATTGTAATAGCGCATCAAAATTAATATATTTTAAAGTATGTTAGTAATTATTTTGTCTTGGCTAGATTTTCACAAGCTGTATAAATGATTAGATGTTACTATTTTTCCTATGTGACTAATACAACTGAAAATGAAACACAATTTTTATGCTGTATTTATTATACTTACTTGTATAAATGTTGAATTAATAATATTTAGATTCTGTTATTATTTAACTAAATCTATCACTATTATTTTGGGTAGACCATAGGATTGTCATTTATTGTCATTCCATCAATTGACAAGTGAATAAATAATTATTATCCTGCCGTTACGTCCAGTTTAGTACACATGATGACCTGTTATGCCTCTTGATGCAACAGTGCCAAGAGGTGTGGCTCTAGCAGTTCAGTCACACCCTGTACATGTTGTAAACGCAATCCATTCTGTCCCTCTAACAAATCAAATTGTTTATTGTGAAACACCAAAACCGTTTTACCATTTCGTTTTAACTTGTCTTGTTCGTCAAAATCTCCAATGTTCTTTTGGTAAAATTAAAAAAAAAAAGAAACCACCTGTTGGTAATATTTTATTGTTCGTAATTTGCGTTTATTTGTCAGTGACTATCTTCCTGAAAGTTTTGAATGTGCCATCCACTTATTGTTGCGTTGACATCTAATTAAAGTGACCAGGACCTATGTGGCACACACTGATTGAGTTTCTTTTGTTTTATTATCAGATGTTGTTTTAAATTAAACTTGTAACAATCAGTCGTAAGTTATAAATGTTGTAGATATATTACATTTTGATCAATATTATTGTTCAGTTTACTAAAGAACACATTCACAACATGTGGTTACGGTCAACCTCCAAACGTCATAATATTTGGATTGCTATGACTATCATGTTCATATAACGAGCCGATTTATATTTTTAGCGGTTCAATTGAGTTGCGTCACATTAGCAGATGCGGTCACAATACTATACCTATAAGCAAGACCGGGCTTAAATTCTTCCTACATTTCAGCATCGCGGTTAACGATTTGTTGACGTTCCTCATTCATGTGTCCTCATTCATTGGGGGCTGAGTCACCCACGTCCGTAGGAGGATACCCCTTAAGTCTGACTCCCTACACGTGGTCCCCGGGTGGTGCTAATCAGGTGACATTTGAGAGGTGGTAGAGCATTTTGTGAGTTGCTCGCCTGGCTTGCTACCAAAGTAGCTTACCACCATCAAGTTGAAAGTCTGCCGCCAAGCCAAATACGGTGTTCCGGCAGTTATCCTTGAGAGCCTGCGTATTCCAGGTCTAGTGTGTTTACCAGCTTCGATCACATCGTCACTTACCATCAGGTGAGATAGTGGTCAAACACTAGCCTGTCACAAATAAAAAAAAAAAAAAAAAAGTTCACGAATATAGCCTATCTATGACTATATGTTAAAATTAAACTGATTAAGTCTCCGTGAGTCGTATATTGTCAAACCCAAGAACTATGCATAGAGTTAAGATATATTACTCTTAAGATATCTAGACTATAACATATACCAAGCCCAATATAAACATAAACGCTTTTACACTCACAGCTCCACAATAAGTTCGATGATGTGCGTGGGTGCCGGAAACATTCACAATCACAATTAGAAAAAGAAACAGAAATTATCCTTGGGGAAAAAACTTGTGATCCGGCCGGGAATCGAACCCGATACCCCATGCTTAGAAAGCAACGCTGACCCAACTAAGTCACCGTGAGTGTCAAGTTGTACATCTTACTTTCGTCTCAACATAGTACATATTAGTTCTTATTCGATTGTATTTTTCGTATTCTAAATCTGATGAAATGCAATCTTATATGTTTTTTTTGTTTTCGTTTGTAATGAAGTGGTAACATGTTATGTTTACATTCTCTATGACGTAATGTGCATTATTGCATTAACCTAATGAGACCTAATTAAGTATCGCAAGCTACAGATGCAGTGTGGAAATAGTACAATCACAATACGGGTAACTTTACGATAGTAATGGCACTGACACTATTTTATTTATTTATTTATTAGGTCTGCCAACAATTGTTACATCGATACATGCTTAATACAAACTAAACAACTAGACATACTTGCTAAATGTACAACCTTTTACAGGCAAACACTTCATGCTATGTAAAAAAAGATACGACAAATAGTCGGGTAAATAATTTAAATGAAATTAATGCTTACATTACAAATTGGCCGATAGGACAGTTCCAGTAGAATTATTAATGTCTTCTGTAAAGCAATAATAATTTTTTGCTGTAAAAAATGGCAGTATATGGCTTTACATGACTATAAAGACTAATTTGAACAAAAAATTTTAAAACTAAAAACCAAATTAATGTAATTTTGAGTCTTACTTGAATAGCCTTTAGAACGGCGTAAAAGTAGCTTTTAAAACATTAAAGTTTCTCTAACACTGGCGTGAATGAATACAAAGTATGTGTGTAATTATAATGCGTATGTTTGGGTGTGGAATGAGGTGTTTTTTATGCTTTATAGGCAACCATTTGAACACTATCTCACCTGATAGAAAGTGACGATGCGGCTGAAGATGTAACATGCTTAGAAGTTACCTATTCACTCTAGGCTTGAAGACTCCCAGATTATACCGTTCGGGGAATAAAGAGCCG
This sequence comes from Lomographa bimaculata, assembly GCA_948107665.1. Taxonomy (NCBI): domain Eukaryota; kingdom Metazoa; phylum Arthropoda; class Insecta; order Lepidoptera; family Geometridae; genus Lomographa; species Lomographa bimaculata. The sequence continues at coordinate 21,026,402 of OX403585.1, read as the reverse complement.
GGCAATGAGTTCCAGTTCTTTGCTGTACGGATGATGAACGTCTCCCAGTGATTACCCATAGGTGAGTACATATCGCCTATCATGTAGGGTCCTGATTAGTTTCCTGTCTTTTCTTAAGTAATGATTGAAGTGCAATAGAGTGCAGTTATACAGTATACTCACAGTTTTTCCTCCAAGCTGGCGGCGTCGGCCGGCTTCCCGCCGCGCTGGCTCTCGGCGTCTGCGTCCTTGACCTGCAACATTGGACACGGTCAGTCACTTTTCAACGGTCTACCGTTTCACTGCACTTTACTAATAGTGGAGACAACTATCACAAATCTATCTTTTAAATTGTTTGATATACCTTGAGTTCGCTCGAAGTATTTCGCTTCTACGATTATCATCCGTACGTTACATCATTTTCATTTGACCGCCATCTCACCTGATGGAAAGTGGTTACGCGGCCAAATATGTAGCATGCTTGTTTTCTTGAAGATTTGAAGAGTCAACCATCCAGTTATTCGCATGCATCACGCTCACAGTCCCACACTAAGTTCGATTACTTGTGTCGTGTCGTAAACATTCACATTACACTCGCAATAACACCTAGAACCAGGAACACAAATTCCTTGGGGAGAAAACTTGTGTTTCTACCGGAAATCGAACCCGATACTCGCTGCTTAAGAGGCGAAAGCGCACCCAACTACGCCTGCGGGTAGTTGAATATATGGATGAAGTTTGGCAGTTTATCTTGTTGTTAGACGGTAAAAAAAGTATGGAGGAATGCACTCGTATAATCCCTGTGCATACTCTCCGAAATTTAAATGATATAATACCGATAGGCTTGCGACCATACGTCGATAACCGAGGCTCTGCAGTTTTGGCTTGACTATCTTATAGTGGTCTAGCGTGTATGGTAGGACACTTGGCAAGTTTTATTTATAACAAAATAACATAAACGCATTTATACTCACAGCCCCACACTAAGTTTGATGGTTTCTGTAGTGGGTGCCGGAAACATTCACATAAACACAATTATTTTAGCTGATTGGTATTCTAAAAGCAAACAACGTCGTGGTGGTGTATGCATATTTATTAAGGAAAATATAGAATTAAAAAAAATACCTTTTCTTAATGATTTATGTAGAGTGCTAACATTTGAATGTTGTGGAATTGAAATACCCATTTACAAATGCATCGTTGTTTGTATCTACAGAGTTCCAAATAGGAATTGTATTTTTTTTCTAAACAGTCTAGAGCTTCTTTTAAAAAAGTTTAGTAGTAAGTGCCATCTTGTAGGTAGGAACATGATCCCATCGCTATAGAAATTGTGGGGCTTCTGATCAAAATACCGCGACAAGTGGTTTTGGCAGCCCTCTCGTGATGCTAACCTGACATTGCCTAAAGAATTCTGAAGAGACCAGTCTAGCGTTTTCATGATGAAAAACCACACCCCTTCTGTTGATTAATTCCGGCCGCTTTCTCTAAACTTCTTGCTTTAATCTTATCAGTTGTTTGCAGTAGAGTTCAAAATTGATGGTCCTGCCTGGTGGTAACAGCTCATAATGAATAATGCCCTTCCAATCCCACCATCATCACCTTGTTGAGAGTTAGCCCGGGTTTCGCCACAGTCTGTGAAGCCTGACCGGCCTTTGACCACAACCTTTTTCGCACGTTCTTGTCGTACGTGATCCACTTTACATCACCAGTTATTAGCTTCTTCAAAAATGGTTCGGTTTCATTACGTCGTAATAAAGAATCACAAATGAGTACACGGTTCATTAGGTTTCTTTGAGTGAGCTCGTGAGGTACCCACATATTGAACTTTTTTGTGTACCCAGTTTTTTCAAATGCGCCAAAACTGTTTTGTGGTCTATTCCCAGTTCTTCAGCTACGTTGTAACTACTGATATGCCGATTTTGCTCCACTTTTTCAAAAATGGCATCCATATTATCCGTAATAGGGCGAGCCAGAGACCAGAGCGACGTGCATCTTTGACATCAAAATTTCCGGATTGAAAACGCTTAAACCAAATTTGTGCTACTCTCACAGACACTGCACTAGATCCATAAACATTGCAAATTTTTTTCGCGGCTTGCGTTGCTTTTTTACCTTTTTTGTAGTAAAATTTTAAAATGTATCGAATTTCTTCATTAGATTCACTCATCTTATTTATATATTAGGTTGATTTGTCCTGAGGTTCGTGAAGTCATGACTATGGGTTACGACTGATAATCAGTGACTATGGTTAAACCTCTCTAATTATAGTCGTATGCTGAGTCGTGACCTATATTCATGACACTCACAACATCACACTTCTCTTTATTTCTCTTTTTTTTTTCTTTTATATTCCATCATTTATATATATGTATTTATATTTTTGTGTTTCATTTATTTTGCTGTTTGTTTTTTAGTGTAATGTTGTGTGTGTCATAAATAAATGTATTTTCTTTCTTTCATTCTTTCTATCTTGACAGTACGAAAAACAAATAAAAATCACACATTTTCCTAATTTGAATTTGGAATTATCTTTTTTTTTTTTTTTTTATTTAAGATAGGCAAACGTTTGACCGCCATCTCACCTGATGGTAAGTGACGATGCGGTCGACGATGGAGCACGTTTGCCTAGAAGATGCCTATTCACTCGCGACTTAAAGACTCCCATATTGTATTTATCAGGGAACACAGACTCAGGTAAGGAATTTAAATCTTATTATTTAATTTAATTTAAATCTTCCTTAAAATGATACCAAAACTTTTAATGATACCAAAACCAGCCAGATACAAATAGTAGCCAAAGAAATTTTATTACAAGTTCATAGATACTATAATGCGAAAAGACTTTTTCCCCAACCTAATATATGGGGCAGAGGATAAGCCCTGTTCAGCGCGGTATTGCAGACAGCGTTTTGGACACTTTGCCAAACATTAAAGATCGTATTCACACTCACAGCCCAACGCTAAATTCAAAGACTTGTATCGTTGGTGCCGGAAACATTTACATCACACACACAGAATTACATCCAGAACCAGGAGCACAAATGTCCCTAGGTAAGGTGATCTTGCTGGGAACCGAACCCAGGACCTACGGCGCAGAGAGCGGAGATCTGCCCACTGCGCCAACTGGGTCGCCATCGTATACCTAAACCACCTTTAATTATTTTAATACATATATGGATGGATTTTTTTATATTCACCTACACGTTTTGAAAGTTATTTTATAGCTATAAATGGAGACTTATATTAAACTCATTATTATATCTATGTTAATATTATAATAATATGACCTCTCAGATACAACGATATAAATTTACACATTATATGTAACAATTACACGATTGTTCTTTGTTACCGACCCGACACAATACCGGTAAGATAAACCACGTAATGTTAATGAGTGAAATCAGTAGTATTTAATTAGGTTTATTGGTTTAGAAAGTTTTAATTAGTATTAAATAAGCAATATACTGTTATTATAATATTAATCATTACCAGCTTATGAAATAATATTACATCACTGTAAATGTATGAAAAATTACGCAAAGTATTTATCATATATGGCATATAATTATAATTATCGTGATTATAATAATATTAATGATAATTAATCATTGTTTATTTACTAAACCACTCACTAGTTTTAGGCTTAATTTCAATCAAGGTCTCACCCATCAATTATTATCTATTATTATTGAATTAAACAGTTTTAAATCGTATTGCAACCATTTTAAACGGAGTGACCAACAGCGAAGTGTTCAAAACGCCAGGATAAAATAGTGTAAAATATACGCGTTAAAATCTTTAAAAGTTATTAAACTTTATAATCAAGCAAAAATTCGAAGACTTGTAACGGAAATGCCGGAAGGAACCAACACAAACAAAATTACTATCATACAGATAGACGGTACACAGGTACACTTACAGGTAAACACAACAGGTAGACGGTACATATAGACTGTTTCGCGTAAATTGTAATAAGCTCTCGACGTTTACTTCGTATTTGTGTCACTTTCCCATTTCTCATTGTATTAGAGATAGAGATTATTAACATCTATATATATAAAAGAAAGTCGTGTTAGTTACTCCACTTATAACTCAAGAACGGCTGAACCGATTTAGCTGAAAATTGGCAGGGACGTAGTTTAGAGCCAGGAGATACCTTTTAAGTACGTACATTTCTTTAAATTTTTTTTTTACATTTCGACATGCTTTCCATTTTCTCATACGTCACTCGGATTTGGTAAAGTACTAGGCAAACATAAAAATGAAGGTTGTAATAATATAGTCACGTGACATTGTAACGCATGCCGGGTATGGCTTCCTAAATATGCACATTCATTGACTGTTAGGCGGAACGAAGGTCGCCGGGACAGCTAGTACTTTTATAAGAAAAGAATTTCAAAACCTTTTGTATGTAGCTTTTGCCCTCTTACTCTTTAAGGAAGTACACAAAGTTATAATACAGTTTATATTGTAGGCACTACGCACGACATGGAACATAACAGATTACGTTGATTTATTACAAAAACCGCAGTTTCCTTACTAAATAATAATATTATTTATTATGCGCCTTCATTTCCTTTCTTAACCAGATGTATTGATGATATGGGTGGTAATTGTTTAAAGTAAGCCAGAGTTGTGATAACACGACCTGAGTTATATATAAGTACCTCTGACAATATATTAATATACTTAGAGCAAATTTTCAATCCCTTGACAAAGTTTCAATTAGGTAACTTACAAACCAATAAATTTATCAGTCAATTTACTTTTTTAATTTCTCATTGCTCTGTAGTAGATCTGTATATTTTTTGTGACTATCTTCACACTTTTGAGGTGTATTTATACAAAATTGCATATATTAGAGACAGAGAGAGCGATGATTTTCAGCCATTTGTCATTTGATATTGGTTCAAAAGCTTGGATTGCCAGTCGCGTCGAAATCTATTGGCTACAGCCAGTATTCAGTACCTTTATCATGAGATGGTATCGAAAAATCTCAATATCTTACTTTAGTCGATAGCGAGTAGGATCTACATAAATGGCACAGTTATTTGAGCGTCGAAAGATCTGGTAAAGTTACTCGTCCGGTATACGTCTAATTAGTCAAACAATTTATATCTGGCTATTTAACAAATTATATTATTAAAATCTAATAGAGGAATAAATGCATTCACTAAAAATCTGTTTATCTGATGATTGAAAAATCGGCTCTGTTAAAGTTAGTGTGTAAGTAGATTTATTCTCTTCACACTGTAAGGGATACACAGATTTGGCTGAAATTTCTAATGTACATAGCTTATACCCAGGATTAACACATAGGCTTCTTTTTAACTTTATCAATGCGGGCGAAGCCACGGGTCACGGCTAGTATTGTATAAGTATATGGTATTGACTGCGGCCCGCGGTCAATTAAAAATCTTTATATCATATAGAATTTACTATTGTGTTCGTTAAGAATCTATATATTTATGACCAGCAGTTTAAATAATACAAAAAAATAATAAACTAACTTATCAGTAGTATACAATACTCTATTGAAAAATGAAAACAAAACATAGCAATAGGTAAAGTTTAGCTAGGCACAGCGGCGCATCGTAAGTGGGTCGAGTGATATAATGCCGGCAGGTCGATTCTCACAATGAGAGCGTGCGCTTGATTAGTGTGACGAGCATCGCTCAAATAGATACCTACCAATATGAATAACTATATCGTGGAACGTTTAAGTATATGCCTACTATAAGTAGTTAAAACTATACATAGGTTGAAACATATATATCCCACGGTCCTTCTCGTATATACAAACACCCACACTAGACCACTGAACAAATCTATTAAAGATACTCGTCTCATCTCTATCCCATTTTTACCCCTCATTAGACAACTGACCAAATATATTCTCTCTTACAAGATCATCTCCAACCTCATCTCTATATATAGCTTTGTTTCCTATCTCGATGCATCTTACTTTTACTTAGGAGTATAAGTATATCCTGTTACCTACTATAAAAAGGTAACTTATTTGCTTCCCTAGAAAAATATGTATTTCTGCTTCTCGGCTCAAAATTTGAACCATTGGCAGCTGATTGTGATTTGGTGTGCGATATGAACCTATGAGTTTAGTGCATTTGCAGGAGTGTTCATCTCTGACAGAGTATTTCAAGGAATTGTAATAAGCTATCATACCGGGCTGGTTGCAATGAGCATCTAAATAAAAAACAAACCTATGGCTTGTGAATCGAGTCACACCATAACTACATGCCATTCCGAAATGACTCCGTACGAAACACTCCCAAATCCCAAAGAAGTCCCCCCGTCGTTGTTCCCGAACGATATAATCTGGGAGTTTAGTCAAAAGTGATTAGGTATTTTCGGGGAAGGCATGCTACATCTTCAGTGGTATCATCACTTTCCATCAGGTAAGATAGTGTTCAAATGCTTGCCTTTCGAAAATAAAAAACCAAGACAGTGTACCTACCAACGAACATCTTCCTGCCACAGTAGATGCTCATTAGATGTGACCCATCTAAGTAATTATAACATTAAATTTGTGTAATATACGTCTATACATATTAAATATGACTGAATTTAATTAATGTGTTGTCTATGTTAACATTATAAAGTAGTGCAATTTATTTTGCGTCGCCCATAGATAGCCGTAACATAATAACTACAAACAAACAAACAAACGCATTCACACTCACAGCCCCACACTAAGTTCAAAGACTTGTATCGTGGGTGCCGGAAACATTCACATCACACACACACACACATTACACCCAGAACCAGAAGCACAAATATCCCTTGGGAAGGAATTTGTGCTCCTGCCGGGAATCGAACCCAGGACCCACGGCGCAGAGGGCGGACACCTGTCCATTGCGCCAACTGGGTCGTCAAACTGCGGCGATAAAAGGTGTAACCTCTGTATGTAGTTAAAAGTTAAACACTTGTTTTGCAAAACTAATCCTGGTACTGGCAGGTGCTAAGTTAACCAAGATCCAACGAGAAGATCGCACTGTTTGTCACGATTTTCCTCGTGACTGTTTCATAATCGCCTTGATTGAGTTCCTATCTACTTACCTACTACGTACCTACCTACTGTTTCATCTGAGCTACCTTGTAAGCGAGGCGGACTTGCAAACACCATGTGCATTGAAGCATCCAACATTGCTGGCTATGACGAAAATACAGTAATTTGTCTATAGATAAGATGACGAAATTCTCGGTCTAATGGCTAGAAGTATCATCTTGTTTAGATACCGTATTATTGAAAAATGTATTTGAAAATTTCCCTGAATTTGGTTTATATAACATAAACACAAACGCTTTCACACTCACAGCCCCACAATAAGTTTGAGAACTTGTGTCGGGGGTGCCGGAAACATTCATATCACACATACACAATCACTACTCAGAACATAATTTCCATCTATCTATCCATTTTTTATTAGCCTTTTTTCACCCTGGTATAGGTATAGCCTGATAAAGACTCACGCACATTTTGAACTAAGTATTAAATTTAAATTACAATAATAACATTAAAATGTCACTTCAAAGAGATAATTATAATATGAATTGTCTCTTTGAAGTGACATAATTAAAATAAAATCATGCATAATTAAAATGGGAATTAGCGTGACTACGCGTTATCGATGTGTAGATAATAATATGGTCTAGAACTCTAGACCGACATTGTTTCGGCTTCATTCGGAAGCCTTCTTCAGCATGAGTCCGGAGCGCTCACCGTCGCGTCTTACTTTGCACATCTAAACATCGACAACGCGTAACTCACGTTAAATTCCGTTTTAATTTAAATTTAATAGGTATATAGCCATCAAGATTTTTATTTTATACCTATTACCTTATATTGCATACTAACACTATTCTCGTTATAGTATAACTTTGACGTCTCTTTATAATACGAGTATATGCTCACATCAAGCCATGGTGCCACTTCAACTTTTAGTCCCAGGCGTAACTCTCAAACATTATTAATTGACTTATTGATTAGCGTCTTATTTAATAGAGTGATACTACATTTCACTACTAATTTGTCAATTATAAGCGTCATAGAATTATTATTGGCCGAGCGAGCGCGAAGTGCGAGCGAAGCGTCTTTGTCCGAATCTTCATTATTTTGAACGTTTCTATTTTTTGTTGTTACTTTGTCTCTGACTATAATATATGATCTATCCTATATACATTTAATCGAGATCAGACTATGGGTTGCACAGATTTTGGTGGAGACGTCATTATTTTTTTTTTGTGTAATTTCCTTTAAAATTCTGATCCACAATTTTTCGTCTGACCTTTTTTAAAATGATAAAATAGCGTTTACACGTTAAGCAAGTATTATTTAACACACATTATACCTAACAATGTTTGTAACAAATAAGTAGTTCAATTGTAATAAAAGTGACTGTTAAGTCTCGTATAGTTAAGTGTTGTCACATACGAATGTGACACAATATTATAAGTCATAAGTTACAACATGACGTGGGAGTTGCATTTTAAATTATTTTCAGGTTTCACTCGACCGTGGGAAAATATTACAGTTTTTTGTTTGTGACTTTCCCTCTCGTGCATTTATTGCTTTGGGGAATATTGGAATTTAAACCTAGAAGCAGATAGATGTATACATCTACCTAGCCCGTTGGTATCGAAACCTATACGTCAAATGAAAAATTAGAGATCCCATGGAATCAGGTGTGAAGGTGAGATCCCATAGAATATATGGCCATATTTTCACATAGGGTAACGTAAAACTAAACAACAAAACTGCACAACTTTAGTTAGTTCAGATAGATATCAAACAAACAAAAAACTATCTTTGAAATTCATATACACAGCCTCAGGTTAAGTTCGAAGACTCGTATCGTGCCTTAGCTGCTTCGCTTATCTTTCGTATTCATCTAATATCTCAGGGTGACGAACGCAGTGCTTTGCTGAGCAGGATTTTGACCTAAGTTCGAAACTCTGAGAGGCACTTAACTGATTTGATGGCTAGCGTGACGCTTAACATCAAGCGAGGGACTTGCTCGTTTCGACACTCAATCAGCATAAAAAAATCTTCTTTCTATTTATAATCATAAAACTTTGCAATTTATAAGCAAGGTCTCACAGAACTAATAAAAAAGAAAACAAATATCGTTACATCGTAAGTAGTGTGTTGTGATTTTTTCAAATTTCCATTGAAGTTACAAGGCATAAAGATGCTGAAGACGAGCTGAACAGTGCTAAGTATGAAAATTTTCATGCACGATTTTGAACTCTTGAAATTAAAAATTCTATGTAAACGAACATTGAAGTATTATGTAAGTAATGACTGTTTATAAGGCGCTTACCATCAAGAGAGCGACTTCTCGTCCCTCAGTTGCATAAAAATCAGTTGCACAAAGATACAGAGGTGTTAGAGGTTCTCGTCTTTGTTTATTTATTATTATTTAATTTACTATTTAATTATTATCTTTGTATTTTACTGTTTTATGAAAGAAAGCATTGTTGTTTTTACTGTCAAGTGACAAAAGACAGGTTTATGTATGTTCTCACAATATAAAATCGCGTCCAATATAGCCGTAAAGCATTATTATACATCTTTATGTAAATATAATTCTTCTGAACATGTGCATGTGACTGAACTCCTCCTAAACGGCTGGACCGATATTGATGAAATTTTTGTGTGTGTTCAAGTGGATTAAAAAATGGTTTGTTTAGATTCAAGCAGAATAAACAATATTCACGAAAAAACTTCGCACTCAGATTTGGTAAAGTACTAGGCAACCATAAACGTGAAAGAGGTAAAATGCTTTTTTTTATGTGGCATTGCAATGCATGTCATGTATTGCTAGTATTTTATAAAAACCTGACAACATAACTTCTCCGAAGATGCGGGGCAGCATAGCAAAACCAATTATAAAACCGACAATTCTAATAGGCCAAAAATTTACGCCTTTACATCCGTTACCGTTGGAAAGTACCATTAATGGTACTAGTGACACTACTTTATATCTCTAGTACCATTAAATAAAACACTAATAATTGGACAGTACCATTAGAGGTTCTAGTGACTTGAAACCAAAACAGTTTTTCTCAATCTTTGTCAATGGTAATCTCCCCAGTAATGACCTCCAAACTTACGCCATATCTAGCCACCACCATGGTTTCGCAACTACCATTATCTTATACATTTTCACCAAGCACCAATATCTCCAAATAACGGACAGCTCGATCTGTGAAAACCACAATTACCACAAGAATCAATGCAATAATGTTTTCCAAAAGAAATCTCAAGTTCAAGTCACAAACAGCAAGCGTTTACAAGAGATATTACGTAGGTACTTAACGAAATAAGTAGGTACCTATGGTATCAGTAGGAAACAGCTAGCATTAATTATTATTTAGCATCAAAATCTTAAGAATTTTTTATATTTCTTTGATTGCCATATCGTGTTGTCTCTTGTTATTGCACACGCTTGTGCAGTATAGGCTGGGACGAAAAAACTTTTTTCGGTTTTAGTGCAGGCTGTGGAGGTAATGTTGTAATAGCAAAATTATGTGGCCATTTGAAGTAAATGTGACGTATGCAAAATATTTTTGCAATCTGTTAAGTGCAACTGGACCCGGATTGGGGTCAAAGTTTTTGAATGAATTTGTGTGCTTATGAAGCTGCTATTATGGTACTTTAAGTGCAGTGTGAGCTTAATAAAAGATTATGTTTATAATAGTATCATATCTTCAACAATAAACAAGGTCATCAAATCATTAACAATTTACCCGAATTAAGTAGAATGTTAATCCTAGTACTTTTATTTACATCTAATGTGCACTCATAGTTAAAGAAATAAAACAATATTGTATTCTATTCTAACGGTATCAACAGTTAAATATTACTTTGGAGTAGGTACCTATCGAATTATGTCTGAAGTGCCAAGACTACCTACCAATTGGGTCGACAAACCAATCCTGTCCCATCTTTAATTATTTAGTTTCTTAAGTCAAGATGAAGTTTGTATAGCTAGCTCATGAGTCGAGGACATTCATCATCGTCGCGGAACTGATCGGTTACGCAACAGGTAGGCGTGCACAAGTGCGGACGTAATGTACTCTTTATCTTTGGAGGGAAAGCGGACGCGCACGCGTGCTTGAAGACTTTATTGTTGAGACGTAAAGATTAAAGAGGTTTATAGTGATTCTATACCTGACGTAGATCATCTACTCTACTTACTTATACACAGTGCAATTGAAGTCAGTATTTTCCCGAAATGTATGTACTCAGACAATGCTTCAGAATGGATCTGTGGCACTAGATATTATTAGTACATAAACAATTAAACATAATATTAGGCATTGTTAAGATTTCCAAAATTCAATCTCGTTACAATATATCTACGACATAAGCAAGCTATAATAATACCAGTCGAAAATACTTGTTCGTTGTGCGACCGCAATGAACAAGTGTAAACCAATAATAGACGAGTAGGTACATTCTACGTTGAGGTCCATTGATATTGCGCGCCACCCGCGTAATCCACTTTTCTGGTTATGGCCAAATGTTTTATAAACATCTATTTATAAAATAGTATTTATATTTTACCTTACATATCGCTTCTAAAGCCTGGTCTGAGTACATACGTTTCGGGAAAATAATGACTTCAATTGCACTTATGAAAAATCGTCTCGTCAATGGGGAGTTTGTAAATGACTTATTCATATATTGTTATTTTGATAATGGCTTAGTAGAAAATATTTTTTTTTATTCAGGATATGCGAACTTTTAATCATTAGCCCACCTGAGCCTCGAGGTAAGCGACGATATGGTCGACGATGAAGCAAGCTTGCCTAGAAGATACCTATTCACTCGCGATTTGAAGGCTCCCATGTTGTACCTACTTATTAGGAAATACCGACTCAAGCAAGGAGTTCCATTCCTTTGCGGTACGCAAAATGAATGTGGATGTAAAACGTTTCGTCCGCATTTTTGGAAGATAGACGTTTGTCTGCTTTTCCGATGATAGAACGGGGATGGAGGAACTAGATCGTGCAGTTCCTTTACATAAATCCTATCATATTACCTATCTATATAAATCAAGTGTTCCTCTTTGACCACGTCATCGCTTTCCATCAGGAGAGATTGTGGTCAAACGCTTGCCAATCGGAAATAAAAAAAAAAACATCAGCACGGATACAACGTGCTGATGTTTTAGACCGATCATAATAAAGTTTGGTATAGAGATTGTTTAGGTAATGGACGAGAACATTATCGTTAGAGCGGGCGAAGCCGAGCGGCACAGATAGTAATGAATTTAGAATATTTTGGGAGTTTGAGTGATTAACTTTCCAGTAGGTACCGCTATTTATGTGTATAAATGATTTAGAATGTAAATTAGCTGACTTCGCCTTTTACATGAGTTGCTTACTCGTGTAAGTAGCTCATGTAAAAGTCTTGAATAGAACATTGATGATATTATATTTTTATATGATAATAAAATATATATATATATATTTGGTATTTGTAGTATTTTATGCTACGTATGTATTATGTAGGTATATTTAAGTCACAAATATACATAATAGTACTTTCACTGCACAACCACAATTTTTTCTGCACCTTCTCGGATGACTGGCAGAAAATGCCGTATTAGTATTATGGGTTAATTTACCTGAAATAAATGGATTTTTATTTATTTTTTATTAGAGTTAAGTCCTCCGTGTAGGTACAGTTAAATTATGCAAAAGAATAAATAAATACATGATAGTCTTCTAACGTTTGCTCTTTGTTTACGAACAAGTAAAACAAAGATAATAATGAAACTATTAGTAAACAAAAAGCTTTTGCTCAGCGTGCGGTGACATTACCGTCTGTCGTCCGTATAATCGGCGCAATTAACTACCCGCAATGAATCAAAGATGGCGGTACATGCATTATTCAATGGAGCATCTTTATAGGCTGTATTCATTAACGCGGGCGATAATGAAGTAAAGTAGTAAACACTTGTGCGATAACCATAATAATATGATTATTAGGAACCACCGCCGCGTGTTGCAAGAGATTTATGACCGGAGATGATAATCTTCAAGATCTAGGAAGAACTGTCTAACATTAATTTAAATTCTTGTAAACAACAACAATTCATCGATTGATGAATCATTAACTATCTGTGTTAGTAAGTATTTATGCCATAAGTAGACATTATCATGACCCTTGTTGGTCGGCTATTCCACTGAGCACTTGCTACGCCTTCGTAGATAACACAATAACTTTACACAATGTCTTTAAATATTGTGACGACCCAGTTGGCGCAGTGGACAGGTGTCCGCCCCATGCACCATGGGTCCTGGGTTCGATTCCCGGCAGTAGCACAAATTCCTTTCCAAGGGATATTTGTGCTTCTGGTTCTGGGTGTAATATGTGTGTGTGTGATGTGAATGCTTCCGGCACCCACGACACAAGTATTGGAACTTAATGTGGGGCTGTGAGTGGGAATAAAAAAAAATTATGGCGGTTTTGTTTTGTGCGTAGTAATATGACCGTTTTACCATCTAACAACAAGACAAACTGACAAACATCATCCATTTATGGTTACCATACCTCCAGTTTGCTCGAAGCGTTTCGCTTCTACGTTTATCATCCGTACAGCGACAAAGTGTAACTCATTGCCCGCGTCTTTCTTACCTGAACTGTATAATCTGGGAGTCCTCAAGTAAAGAGTGAATAGGTATCTTCTATGCAAGCATGCTACATCTTTGGCCGCATCATCACTTTCCATCAGGTGGTCAAATGCTTGCCTATGCAACAAAAGCATCTTCTCAGTAAAGTGATTGGTGGAAATCATCAATCTATTCTTTAGTGCAGATTAGGTACTGCAGATGCAAACGGTGCTGGGATAGTTCAAGCCGTGGTGGGTTTGAAAGGTGAGATTTGCAAACTAGCCTGCCATCGCTTTTATTCCAGCGGCGCGGCATGTCTATGAATTTTCGTTAGTTACAATTACCATCGTTTGAGGTGAAACGTTTGCCTATCAAAATTAAAAAGTATGGCGTAGAACATTTTTAAGGGTTTAGTTTTTTACTTTCGTCTTGAATTAATCCTATTCAGCAAGCCGTGATTATTGGCAATTTTCTATGAAGCTGTACAGCCGTGAGCATGTCGTGAGCATGTCGTCCTTGGATCGGTGCATCCCATGAAATTAAATATTTATATATAATGGTATTGGCATTGCCACCTATAAACGTTGTCTTTGTGTCGTGACAGCTTACCCGCATGACGTAATACATACTAAGTTGAGCAGCTTTTGCAAGTTACACGATTTTAAAAGCCACCGTAGGTATAGGTATTGAACTGCCCATTGGCTTAATGGGTGAGCGTTTGCCTTTTATACATATAAGCAGGGATATCGGGTTCGATTACAGACGGGAACACAATTTTCTCCTCAAAGAAAAGTGTTTCTGGTGCCGGTTGTGATAGTATGTGTGATGTGAATGTTTCCGGCACCCACGATACAAGGCATTGAACTTAGTGTGTGGCTGTGAGTGTGAAAGCGTTTATGTTTTTTTATGTTTATACGCCAGAGCTTTTTCTACAGAAGATGCGCTGTGATGTAAACAAGAGACAAGTTGTAAGCAGTAAGAAGTACTATATAGTATTATTACAACGTTGCTTGTTGTCATCATTAGTAATCTAAGAATCAAGATTGTCTTTACAGTCACTTGTCCAATATAGGTATTTAACTATAAATACGTAAGTATTTATTTTACTGCTATTGTCGTTATTAATGTGATTCGATAACGTAAAAAAAGCTTTAGTAATTGTTGTAAGCTGATCATAATAATTATTGTAAAAGGTTGGATTGCAGATGGCAGACTGAGATTCAGAAAAACTAAAACCCTATCATAGTATATCTATATCTACGTACTCTTTTTTAAGTTCTTCCAGCAGCGAAATGCTTGCCTATCCACCATAAAAACCGATATATATTCTGTGGAATGCACTTTGATGGAGTTAGTACTAGATAATTTATTATTATGCCACTAGTCCACTAAAATGTGTTTGACACGAATCAAAAACAAGTTTTAATCATCTGCTATAAAATGGAACCTACATTCAGTAGTACAATACGGCAAGCACAATCGAAATCGGTCATCGTAAAACTGTGTGAGGGTTAATGTATGCGATTAAACTAACTGTAGTACACACTATTGTCACGGGGGTTGTCGACCTAGGGTGTCGGTGGAGAGTGAAGACTGATGGCTCGGAAGTGAACAATGACATTGTACTCAAATGAAGATCAAATAACGGGTATCGAAGGTACCGTAAGGAGTGTGATTGAACACATGGTGTCCTTAATCGGATATTCAAGAATGTCATTTGATACAGTACAATGAACTTTATTTTTTTGGTTGTTGGCAGCGGACCCTAATCTGCAATCTTGTGACAGTTCTGTATCTGTCATCCGAGATGATGAGGGTCCTTATTTTTTTTTAGTGTTGGCATTAGTGCTAGGGAGGTAAATATTAATGAAGTGTGGGTGGTTTTGCTTATATGATACTCGTAGATTATGTTGACATTTTATTTGATCGATCATCATGAGTTTGAAGCTTATTTTAATCGACTTTAAAAAAGGAGGAGGTTATCAATTAGACCTTTTTTTATATATTTTTTTAACCTAGCTTGGTAGTTGCTAAGTAGGTCGAGTTTGATGATTTTTATTTGATAGCTGGTGCTTCCCATGTGGTCCGAATTAAATTTAATCAAGATCAGACTACTGGTCAGAGTTTGAGTTAGCCTTAACAATGCGTATTTAATCTGATCAAGTGTACTAAAGATAAAGCGGTAAGTATATAAGCGTTTAATTTATTACTAGCTTAACTGAAGCTTAAGTGAATAACTCTTAAGAACTCATCTTTAGATAGCGGATGAGCAATAACAATTTGTTGCAATAACTGCCTCCGCGAATTTGGGAACATACAGGATAAAAATATTTCTTTTAACAGGATATTAGTTTTTTAATAGGATAAGCATTCTGCTATGCTAGGCTAAAACTATGACCATTTGCTCATAGCGGGAACCTATAGAATATTAGAAAGATCTAAAAACGTCAACCAACAAAATACCAACGCACGTTGGTTAAATTTATACATAAAGGTAATTTTAAAACAATGTATGCAGCACATATGGTAACAATGCCTTAGTAAAAATATTGTTTTATATTGTTTTGAGTTGCATGAGACTCATTATTCGCTGAGGGTTACACCATGTTACATAAATGTTAGTTAGGCTATTGTAATACAAGTATGGATGATACATATAATTTTATGTGGACGTGAACCCAATGTTATGATTATCAGTAAACCAAAAACTACGATTGCGAAAGATTCCCAGCTCGCTTCCTTGCTAGTCGTAGGTATAGACTAGTGGGCAGTCCAAATAATTGGATTTTTCAGGCCGCGCGGCCGCCTGGAAGCATCCAATATGGCTTTCGACTAACAACCGAGACCGACAGCTGAACGTGCCCTCCGAAGCATTAGGCTTGTTCTTTGTCTTACAAAATGAACGGGCGTCTTAATCAGCTTGTCTCTGTTTATTCTCATGTTGACATCTTTGCGGATAAATAGAAAATGTTAGCGCGTATGCGTCTAGACTATTCTGAAAAGGCTACACTCTAATTGCACGTCACACCATCACACTAATATTATAAATCCGAAAGTTTGTAAGTGTGTAAGTATGTTTGATTTCTCTTCACGCTGTAACGGCTGAACGGATTTGGATGAAATTTGGAATGTACTTGGATAAGGCAAACGTCCCCAACGAGTCGTTCAAAGTTTAATTTCTTCCCTGTTTGGAAGTTATTGGTGAATAAATGAGGTACTTTCTAAACTGGTGTAGTTCTAGTAAAGCATGCATTGTGCAACTTGTTTGATTCGGCAGTGGATGTCGTTGGAATTGCGAGATGGTCCCATTTGATCAGAGACGAATGATGGCTTCCGGCCCCGGTATTTAATTATTACATATTACGATTGAAGTCGGGTTTAAGTTAGGTAATATATAATATAAACGAGTTTAAACAACTATTATCGACTTCAATAGCAAATATGTCCGACTTCATTAGATCTTGTAGTTCGTCTTGAGGTCCGATTTTTGTACCTACTTGAAGTTGTTTCGTACCGACTTGTATGACGCATTAATAAACCGATTTTGTGTAAATTTTTGCGAACTATAACGCATACCCATAAGAGTAGAAGCAACATAAATTCAACGAAAAGGGAGTTACTGCAAATTTACCCTACCTATAGCTAACTCGACATGGCGTAAACTCGCCGAAATATGACTCGACGTGCTAAGAATCGGGGTAAAACACAAAATGTGGGTAAACGCTTGAGGTAAAAGTGCTCGGTGCTGTGTGTGTCACTCTGAATGCAGAGACTATGAAAGCCGAGCACCATAAAAAAATGCACTGCCTTGTTTTTACCGACTTCCCAAAAAAGGAGGAGGTACTCAAGTCGACTGTATAATTTTTTTTTTTATGTGTGTTATCTCATATCTTCTCTCCACGTGAGCCGATTTCGAAATTTTATTTAGTTTTAAAGATATTACGTTCTAATTGGTCCCTTTTAAATTTTATCAAGATCTGATCAGTAGTTCTTGAAATATCGTCAATAATGCCTATTTTGTGGACTACTTTGACGATGTTCTCGTTTCAAAAGTACCTCATAACTCCTTTCGTTGTGAGCCGATTTTGATGATTATTTTATATAATAAGCTGGTGCTTTTCATGTGGTCCTATTGAAATTTGATCAAGATCTGATCTCTAGTTTTTGAGTTATAGTCAATAATGCGTGTTTAATACATTAAAGTCGGTTTTTTTAAGCTTTGCTTGCGTTTAATTATTTGTGGGCTTCTCGAGGTGTCTGATATTGTGAATCTAATAATTAGAGTCATTAACTGCTATGAGTGGTTATTTTTAACCGACTTCAAAAAAAGGGAGGAGGAAGGATTTTTTTACGTGTGTTACCTATAACCTTTCTGTAGGAGAACTGATTTTGATGATTCTTTTTGTAATTGTGGTTAGGTCCTCCGTTGGATCGGCCGCTTTGTTGACTCCTAGATGAAGAGCGCGGTATACGCTCGAAACGGGTCGACATTTTATAATCTAAGAGGTCGGAGTATTTCGACACAATATAACGCGATTAATAGCCGGTTAGTACCATAATGAATAGCAATCGCGATAGCTTTCATAATAAAATTATTTTCGTATTTGAAAGCTGGTGCTTCCCTTGTGGTCCCATTTACATTTTATCTAGATCTCACTAGTAGTTTTTGAGTTATCCTCAATAATGCGTAATTAATTAATTAAATCTGATCTGGTATTCCGAAGGTAAAAAAAAACTTCGACGAAGTCAGTTTATTTTCTTTGTTTGCGTTTAAATTATGTGTATAAATATATATATAATTATGTGTATAGCTTTGTTTAGGTACTTATTTCGCAGCTTCGTGTATGACTGGGTACCGGACAAGAAAACAGTGCAACTATCTCTACAGTGTGCCACAGACAAGATCAAAACAGAAAGCTGACAATTTACAAACATAACTGATTAAATTATTTGTTATGTAAGTATCTTCTCACTTTTTCAATTATGATATGTATAGTTTGTATACAGATAGTTACAATGTGCTTGTTGTTTCATCTGTTTGTAATTGCCTTAAAAATATTGTATGATTTTGGTAACGTCATTGACCTATTTACTTTAATTATATAAGTACCTATCTATGATTATGCATACTTGATAGTAATACCAAAATTAAACCTTAGTATTTGATTTTGCTCGATTTTTTTACTTTTAGGTATACTTAACTACAAATCAACTAAGTATGTTCGGATTTTTTTTTCTATCCGTGGGTTATCGTTGCAAAATCTTTGCTAGTATAGTATGACACCGTTTAAAAAAATATAGGTAGGACATCAAATTCACTGTTTCAAGCCCTTTTTTTGGGGTCTATCTCAAAAAGGGCTTCACATTAAACCTAAAGCTGTAACTTACGTATATATTCTGTACTTGATTATCAAATACAAAAATTAATTAATTAAAAAAAATATATTTTCAACTGACTTCAAAAAACGAGGACCTCAATTCGAATGTGTGTTTTTTTGTATGTTACGCGATATCTCCGCCAATTATGTTTTTTTGGTGGTCCCATATAAATTTAATCGAAATCGATCCAGCCAAAAGCAAAGTATAAGCGTTGAAGTTGATTTTTTAAGCTTTGCTTGCGTTTAATTACTCAGAATTAAAGTTATATGCAATCTACCTCAAAAGTTTTTTTTTCTACTCGGAAAAATGTAGGCGCGAGTCTCAGTACGGGGCGAAAGATTAGTTAAAATAAGTTCTGAAATGCTGAATTAAACGTTTTACACAATTTCGTAGAACCGAAGTCCCGTTGAATTGCGATATTACTCTCTATCCAGAGGTTTCCTTTAAATGATTGCTCTCGGCGATAAGACCGCTTATTGTTACACTTTTACAATTTCTGTATTCCTTGCTTTCTTTATTATTATGATGTTCATTATAGTTACATCTCAAACATTTAAAATCAATCTAAAACATCAAAATGTATTGCTATTACATTATAGAAAGGGTTGGTAAGTACTTATCTTATTTGTATAAAATGTACTAAGCAGAATAATTTATCTATCACACACAATTAATAAGTTCTTATTGTGCGCTTACGTAAATGAAGTGTAGCATTTAGAGGATCCAAGGGTCCTTTTTTAATAATTAAAAAAATGCCGTTATTATATAATTAAGTTTAGGGTAGTTTTGAAAATCGTACCTTGTATTTCATTGTAATTGCGGCGCTTCAGATTTCAATAAATAATTATCACTGCACAAACTGTTTCATCCAATCAAAAAAATAATTAATAAAATGACAACTTTTCTCGACGGAGAAGCGTGTTCGCGCGTTTTTCGCGAGTACCGCGCATGCGTACGGTGCGGCGAGGCGGCAATGGCTGCGCTTCACCCGGCGCGCCGGTTTTGCTTCCCCGCCATTGTGGTGCAACGACCCACTGTCTCTCCAGCCAGCAACAACAAACTTTTAACTTCCTATAGTGGCACTGCGCGGCGCCTGCAAACTCTTGCATCCACACTGAATGAAGGTGAAGGTAAAAGGTGAAGTGCGGAGTTCTTGATGAAATCGAACTATTTCAGCGCCTAAACTAAACAAGCGCAGCGGCTGAAATGCGTTTCACGCAGATCGTTGTTACAAATTAATAATTTCAACTGTTGTAATCTTTGTTTAGAAAATAGAATAAGTAGGTAGGCAATTTAAGTAACTACTTAGATACCTACTACAATCAGTCACTGTATTGTTGCTCATTTGCGGATTTGATATGGTTTACCTATCTAATTTGTAAATTTTGTATGGAGGTTCTGAAGTAATTGTTACTCTTAATACCAATAGTAATTAGGGTATAGAATATTATAGTGTAGTAGAATATTTGATAACTATTCGTGATATTAAAACTATCGTGAGTCGTATTCATATTGATAAGGTAACGTGATATTAATACGTGAGTACAAACTGTACTTAATCAATATCAATGTAATACAGTTCAATGTTTTAATTTATTTTTAAAGTTAAAATATAGGTGAGGTTTAATATACAGATTTTAATTATTTGTTTATTTCTGTTACTTATCAACCTCGACTTATATTTTTTTTCCGAAACGGCAAACCGGAAACTTGACATTGGCGCTCCTTTACACCATAGGTATATATTTTTAAATTATCAAACATTATAAATATTGCATAATCAACGATTTCAAAATTAACGGCTTAGTTGGATGTGCGATGATGTGTTTGATGTTCACCTTCTAAGAAAATCGGAATTATTGGATCAGGTTCGATTTCACACACAAGTTTTGTCCCCAAGAAAAAATGGTGTAAGTATCTGGTTCTGGTTGTGATTGTATGTGTGATAACATCACATGTTTCCGGCACCCAAGAAGGAAACAAGTCATCGAACTTGGTGCGGAGCAGCGAGTGTGAAAGCGAAAAAAAATTCACACTTAAAATAAAATATGACTAAACTTAGCGTTTATAGGTTTGTAGGCGCGGGTCTAAAAACACGAAATTATTAAAAAACATTACTAATTAAACGCCTACAAACAAGGAAGCATGAAGTGAAATTGACCAAAACCATAAAGTGCATCGCGGCAGGCAGCGAGCGTAATTTTTTCTTAAGACATGCTCTTTCACTAGTGGGCAGTCCCAGTGTCAGTATTTTTCAGGCCACGTGAAGTCATCCAACGAGGCTTTAGTTACGGCTATTGTCTTACGACTAACAACCGGGACCGACAGCTTTACGTGCCCTCCGAAGCACGGTGACACTCCCACTAAACGGTCACCCATCCAATACTGGTCTGACAAAACATTGCTTCATCTTGTAGACGTTTACATAAAATAATTTAGTAATAAGTAGATAACTAACGTAATAAAATTAACTTACCTTGATTCTCAGAACTCCACCGCACTTTTTTTTCTTTAATTTACGTATAATAGCAACATTTTATGTAGCAATTATAGGCAGACGTTTTGATACCTTGATTTTGCTTTGAAAGTCGTTATTCCACATTAAAAAATTAGTGTCATCTTTTATTAAAATGTATTTTTCCACATTTTACTCTTGTATTAGATTATGGTAATAATCAAACGCAAGCAAAGCTTTAAAAAACCGACTTCACCGCTTTATCTTATATATTTATTTAAAAACTTCATGCACAAATACTATGTACATAGAATGACTAAATGCTACAGCATTTTCTGCCAGTCATCCTGCTATTTCAGGAGATATATCGGCGTGCAATAAATGAAGCTATACAATAAAGACCGCTTTATCTTCAGAACTTTGATCAGATTAGATGTAGCACGCATTATTGAAGATATTTCAAGAACTATTTCAGATCTTGATCAAATTTCAATGGGACCAATTGGAAAGTGACATCTTACAAACAAAAAAAAAAATTCAATATCGGTTCACATGGAAAGAAGTTATGGGGTAATAGGTATAGGAAACAAACCTACGATTACTTCAGCTACAAAATCCTTGGTTACAATCGGCCGGCGGACCGCGCTGACAATATGTTAACACTTTATAGTATAGGATAAGGCGGACAAAATTGTCCCAGGTTTTTGAAAATTAATCATTTACAACGACAGAACAGCGAGTAAAGTGACAATTGTTTTTTTTGACGCCAAAGATGACTTTAAACAAACAAATCTAACGCATTCACACTCACAGCCCCACACATATCACTTATGATATAAATCGTTTGCAACATTTATGGTTTCTATATGATTGTTACGGGATATTTGTCGTGTACCTTTTGATTTTGTTTGAGAGCTCTATTTCGGCACAGTTACATGAGCCATGATTCTGAGTACATCAAAATGACCATGGTAGAATAGAATCTTATGAATGGGGTCAATATTGTCCAAGGATATTATTATTATAATGGTATTTGTCGAAGAATTTTGCAGATAAAGTAATCCGTAGGTTTGTTTCAATATATTAGTATACTAGTTTCTGCCCGCGACTTCGTCTGCCTAGTAGGTAAAAAGTCCCATCTCATCATCCATCCACCATCCCGGTAATAAATTACCTGTGTGCCAAATCTCATCTAGACCCGTACAGTAATTTTGACGTAATTCAGAAACACCATCCAGAATTTCACATTTATTATATAAAGTATTGTACCTATCATTTCCTCAATAAACGGGCTATGTAATGCAAAAAGTTTTTTTTTTCAAATTGGATATTAGTTTGAAAGAATTGCTTATTTACTTATTTATTTGTAACTTTTGCCCGCTACTTCGTACTCGTGGAATGTAGAATGAAGTACCTATTTATATTTTTATTTTTGCAAAGACAGTCGAGAATTAAATATCAATAAATGGACTTGCGACACCACTTTAAGGCGAGTTCCATTGCATAGCTTTGGAGGGGTAAAGTTCTGAAGCAACATAATCTGAATATTCACTTTCAGAGCGATGCTATGCCCGGAGAGTCCGGTTGCAGAAATATAATTAAAATACTCTACCGGATAAGTGGTAGCATCGGTTTGGTCTAGAACAGGGGTCGGGAACCTGCGGCTCGCGAGCCACATGCGGCTCTTTGGATGTGAAGCTGCGGCTCTTTAGTTCCACACGCAAATTATTTATAAAAAAAAACATTTAAAAAAACGTTCTGAATCGATTAACGAGAATTTGACACTATTTCTATCGAGCCATTAACAACCCTTCAAAGGTAGCAAAAAAGTACATTTATACAGTTGAAACAAGTAAATTATGGGATGATATAACTAGGTATAACGCGTGCATAGCGTTTTCTATACGATACTCGTAGTACAGCAGGTATTATTGTTGGCATTAAGGATTATTGTAGACAAGAAAATTTTTTGTGGCTCTATAAAACTATGGAATTTTGTAAATTGTAATTTTTGACTCTTCCAACTCAAAACTATGTGTACGGACCGGTATACCACCTCGTCACCTAAAATACTGTGATTTATGCCAGTTGTGTGATCATTTTTGGGCGTGTTACTTGACTTACAATAGTTTTCTGGTAAAGTTACTAACCCAAATTCGATGAACGGGAAATAATGATCCTTCGCTGATTAAAAAAGAAACATCCGAAAATTCTTGCGCTCGGGATTTACCACCTAAGTGAGCCATCATGTCACTTTCCTCGATCCTATCCTATGTGTTAGCTTAGCATTAAGTTCAAAGTTTATAAAATTTATTAAGTTCTCAGTTACATAAAAGTAAGCTACTAAATTCGAACAAACAAACAAACAGACGCATTCATACTCACAGCCCCACACTAAGTTCAAAGACTTGTATCGTGGGTGCCAGAAACATTTACATCACACACACATTACACCCAGAACCAGAAGCACCAATATCCCTTGGGAATTAATTTGTGCTCCTGCCGGGAACGATCCCAGGACCCACGGCGTAGAGGGCGGACACCTGTCCACTGCGCCAACTGGGTCGTCAACAGATGTCTTGGTGACTTATCAATGATATAAAATGTAAAATGACGACAACTTTTTCCTATATCCAATTGTAATGAAATAAAGTTTATTTATCGCTTCAGGCGGAGTATAATCGACGCGAACGTGTTAAAACCGTATGAAAATGTGATTAGCAGTTTCTGCAGAACGTGAGATCAGCAATATTACATTTAAAGCAGTGGGAAATAAGATATTTTTCGGCGGTAAAATGGAGCCTATATTTTAAATTAGATCTGTAGCAATATATCGGTAGAAGCAGCATTCAATTCCATGCAGTCGTTTTGGCGTGATGCGCATAAAAACATGCAGACAGACAGACAGACAAGAATTATAAAAATGGTTGTTTTGGCTTAATAAAGACCCCCCATATTACTTTTCATCAATATCTTCAATGTATTAGATAGATATTCGTCTCAACTCTTCGAATATTATAAATCAATATCGGAGAGTTTCGGCGTCAATCTGAGCAAACGTCGGTGGGGACTTGGGGAGTTTTGGCGCGAAAGTGAAAAAATGTCGTTGTAAATTTTCCAAAAGTTGTGATTCTTCGAGTGGTTATATGAAGTTATATGGTCATATTTTATAAACTTACACGAAATCATACTAAGTAAGTAGCAAAACGTGATTTTCGCTTTCTCTCCGAAACTCCAATAGCCAGTTCCAGTAAAGTTTCTAACCCTTTACGTCGGTATGTACTGTATGTCAGTGTCGATTTTGTAACATATTCTATCAAAATTCGCCCCAAAACTGCAATAGAAGTTCTAGTAAAATTTCTACTACTTTACTAGGGCATGACTTGACTATGACTAGACCTTGACTCTTTTACTTGACTTTGACTATGACTTGTGACTAGGACTTTAATATAAAATACACTTGAAATATTATATTTATTATAACTTGATACTGGCTTAATGCACAAAATTGCGAAGCCAAAATTAAGAAAAAAATAGTTTTCGGAACTTATTTTGACAGTTAACTGTCAAATGCTAGAAGACGACCGCGCTAACGTCCGCCGGCGGCGCGCGGCGGTGGCGGCGACGGCGATACATCTCGTATCTGCGATTGCCGTGGTCGTGGGTCGCGTCACGGTACGGCATCTTATTTTGAGCGGCATCTTCAAATGCAACCACCGCGCCCGTAGTAGAACGACTTTGTGAGCGTTGCAAACTCGATCTTGAACGTGCCCTAGGCCATTTTGTAATGAAAGTGACATTGACAATGATGAGTTAATGTCAGATCAAAATGACATCTTTGTTGACAATTGATACTTGACAAAAATTACAAAACACCCTTGTTATGTACAGTATATTTTTTAATTTTTATTGTGGTTTTTCGATACAATACCTTAAATAATTATTTTTATCAACTTCACTAACTAGACTATCACGCTCAGACAGAATGTCACAAGAGAATGGTGGAGGAGAGTTATACAGCAGAGACAGAGAGCGGCCTCGGGACAATGTATGGAACCTCTCGGGATACAATGCAAACCGTGGCCGTGGCGCGCCGGTGTCACGGAGTCGGAGCTTCACTGACCTCACGAGCGATCGTGGTGAAAATGGCAACGACATGAGTAAAGATAGCAATCACGAAATGTACACATTACCCGAACCCGACGGAGCGTGGCAAAATAATTCAGAAGAACCCCTTCCGCGACAGGTATATTTGTATATTTTGTCCAAAAAGCTAACTCCAAATTGCTTACTAAACATTATTAAACATAACATAACTTTTTGTATAGCAGCCAAATCGGAGTTACGCTGGTTCCAGCGCTGCATTCAACAGCTTCCCTCTATCATCTCTGGACGCTCACCAGCTACCAGACATGGGTTCGTGGAGCCGCCGCTCGCTGCCCACACCGCAGCCTGCGCCACCTAGTCATGACAACCTTAAGAAAGATGGTAGTTAAGTTTATATTGTTTAACCAACCATTCCATTGTTTAAACAGAATTTTTTGCATCTGTGTTTGACCACTAAACCTCATATGGGTAAGTAATGATGTGGTCTCCCAAAATTTTGGAAGTGACTACCTCGCAAGTGTACCTAAAATACTCTAATTAGAGCTTGGTTGATTTTATACCACCTATGTCTCTAATTACTTGTAGTATATTGTTTAAAATTGCACATTATATTCACTATACAACACTAGTTTGTAATTACCAAAAAATAATTACCAGCGTCATCTACTGCCGTTACTGACACACATCCACAAAAAACTTACGGAATAAATTTTGTCGTAAAAATATCCCTAAAAATAGGTAATTATTGGTCAAAAATCCGGCCGTACTCATAAAACGTTTATTTCCGCACTTTCATTCATTATTCCCAGTGAGCTCGGGTTAGCTCGGCAAAACTCGATCGCTATATCGACGTTCGAGTGTCGCCGCCTAGCTAGAAGGAAAGAAACAAAAGTCGCATTTTCATTCATTATTCCCGGAAGCTCGGCTAATCATCGGAAGTGATCGGGACGGCCTTCCGAGGTTGGGGCATGCCGGAAAGAAACAAAAACAATAAATTCCTTCATCCTTAGTCGCAAACGCAGCGCCGCGCGTTGTGGTTATCCGTGCATTTGAATTTCGCGCGCGCCGCCCCATTTTGTCGCAATGGCGATGGC
Organism: Lomographa bimaculata; assembly: GCA_948107665.1. Lineage (NCBI taxonomy): Eukaryota > Metazoa > Arthropoda > Insecta > Lepidoptera > Geometridae > Lomographa > Lomographa bimaculata. The sequence continues at coordinate 20,999,741 of OX403585.1, read as the reverse complement.
GTATCCGTTTACGTCCGCGAATACACTTTAATGCTTCGTGTGTACATCATGAGCTTGAGAAAACGTCTCACGGGAAAAAGTTATTTAGTGCTGCTCTAAACGATGGTGTCGTCTATGTTAGATGACGTTCCATTACCATACCTATCTGGCTTGTGGTTCCAGCAAGATGGAGCGCTACGCCACCGCATTATCATCGAATTGTGCGCGAATTCCTAAATTCACACTTCGGAGATCACTGGATAGGCCGTGGTGGGCCAGTAGCTTGGCCGGCACGCTCTCCTGATCTCACTTCCTGTGATTTGTTTTTGTGGAGTGAGATAAAGCGGCGTATTTATTTTAGTGAACCGGACACAGTAGAAATGTTAAAACAGCGCATAATAAACGCTTTTGGTCAAGTGATTAGATTATACCGTTCGTAACTACTTAATCTCAAAAGTTCAAGAAACTCAAACATTCTCAGCTGATAGCGGGCGGTAAGTTTGAAATCTTAAATGCAAGTCTGTGCGAAAGAGATAACACTAACGCACTTTCATTGATGACTGGTATGTTACGTTTCAATAGTATTTTTGTTCACAGTGTCCATAATTTTAGGCAGGATTTCTGAAAAATAATAAATTTAATAGATTTGGCATAATGGCGTAAAAATAAAAATTTACTGTACCTTTACGTTGTCTTACGTATTCTACATAGCCCATTTTCTTTTTTTCGGTAATTACAAACTATTATTGTATAGTTCTACAATGTCTATATTCCATTATTATTTTAATTTTTTTTACCTAATAACTCAATATCAAATACTTAACTATTATTTAATATTGACTGTTCATCAGAATATGTTTTATAGAGTTTATGACATCTGTTGACATTTTAATGCAAAGTTGCATCTTTGACATTCATAGCTCCATCCTAGTGTAAATTAAGTTAAGTTCTATTCTCGAACCGAAAGGTCTGATGCGTGACGATGGTAAAAGACATGACGGAATGACTTTAATTCCATGGAAGATGGGACGGCCTTTAGTGTGGGATGTAACTTGTGTCGATACTTTAGCTCCGTCACATCTTCCTGAAACACAGAATGGTGCTGGTGTCGAGGCAACTTCGGCAGAGCAGCGCAAATAGCAAAAATATGGAAACCTCGGCAGTGGTTTCATATTTGAGCCATTTGGTGTTGTGATACTGGGTCCGTGGGGACCGGGAGCTCATTCTATTTTCAAAATTCTATCAGAGCGCCTGGTTGAGGCGACGCGTGACTAAAATGCTGGCACTTATTTGGCTCAATGTATTAGCATTGCAATTCAGAGAGGCAATGCAGCCAGCATGATGGGAACGCTACCCACTGGTAATGGACTTGAGCACTTGAGTTACCTATAGGCTCAATGTCTTGTAGGTAACTTGGTTCTTTGCTGTATATAGTTCTAGTTTAGTTTTAGGAGATATAGGCAATTGGCCCCTAGATAGTGAAAGGTTGTTTATAAAAAAAAAAGAAGTTAAGTGAAGAGCCAATATTTGACATAATATATTGTTTGTGCTAGCTGTATGTATAATTATCTATCTCAAATATATCTGGATGGGTTGCAATGGCTTTAATCCTTCAAATCACTTTATTACAGCACCAGTGGCATCAGATAAAGGTCATCAGAAACCCTCTCTCCCACTACAGCTAGATGACTATGTAAGGAAAGCACACCTTCTCAAACAAGAACTGGATACGTTGAAAGACCAACGTAATGAGCTTCGAGGGGACAGTTCACGGTCCCCAAGCCCTGATACTAAGAGATTTCTGAAGGAAAATACTAAGCTACAGGTATAAACTTATGCTATTACCATACTTAAATGAATTACTAAATTTATTGTAAGAGGTATATGTTGTTGGTTGTGAATTTACCCGTTATCATGTTGCTGAAGATAAAGCATGCTTGCCTGAAAATGCCTATTCAGTCTTGACTTGAAGACTCCGATTATACCTTTTGGGGAATAAAGACGAAGGTAATGAGTTCCAATCCTTCAAAGTACGGAGGATAAACGTAAAAAGCATTGCTTAATGTGAAAGCATTTTATAATATTAACCATATTTGATGATTCTTTCTTTTTAAAATGTATATATTATCACATAAATGTTATGGTTTTTGAGATAGCTAATTTAAGTCATTAAGTTACAAAAGAATTATATTTCCACAGTTGGATATCCAAAACAAGCTGAAAACAATCAATAACATGTTAGACATGGTCAAAAGACTCAACGGGGAGGAGTCAAATGAATTGCCTGAATTGGATGTAGCTATTGAGGTGAAATCCAGGTTGGTATATAATATAGAGCTCATAGTAGCATTACCTACAACGTTGCACCTAATTTTAAAGCCGTGATGGCGCTGTCATCTATAATTTATAAATTCACAATTGTTCATTCACTTGGGCATCAAAGAGGTACTCATGGAAGTTAATGATCTTAAATACCAGATTAGCAAAATTACAGACATCTTGAGTACTTCTCAAGATGGCCTAACAAGAAATTTGGAGGCGTATATTTTATTGATAATCTTAACCTAGGTATATTTACATAATGCAATCACCATAAAGTATCTGTATCCCTCTATGCATCCTTGTCATTAATGTAGTCACATGTAATTTTTTTAAATTTAATTTTAGTCGGGATTTTCATGTCACCCACCTGTAAATGTGCCCATTTCAGTTAAGTGTCGACTAGAGTTTTGGATTTAAGTCAAAATCCTGCCCGGCAAGGCACTGAACTCGTGACCCTGAGATATTAACACTTTAACTTAATAACAGTGTTGTTTTTTCGTGTGCGACGTCACCTGCCGTTCTCAACGGAAGACCAGCGCTGGTTTTTTAAACCAGCATTATGCTGAGTTGAGGACGGTTTGTGGTAAAAATGTAAAAAAAAAAAAAACTATTTGTACCCTTTTGTAAATTTAATTTTTTTGCCACAAATAAATCTATGTCTATGTCTATGTCTATTAGATGTAAAATTTCTTTATTTTCTGTAATTTAACTGGAAACATTACCCTTTAATCCTAAATACAGTAATGTTTGCACTCTACTGCTTGGAGATTGAATGTCTGGCAATAGTGTGGTACTGCCCCATGTGGACTGCAAAACAGACCCACCACCCACCACTACACAAGTAAAAATACCCTATTGAAATGTTATGTAATAATAATCAAAGGCTATTTATTCACATGTCTACCCAGGAGCTATATAATCTACAGAGAGGTATTTATCAAAATGTTTATTAACATATATAAATTTAACTACTCAACCGATTCAATGGGAACAAGGCTATCTCGAGGCCTGCTCTATTCATTCTAAAATATATTATCCATATTTTCTTTGTACATGTCATCTTCGTCATATAAATTATAATTTTATGTGTTAGTAGGTAATTCAGCAAAAACATGTGAACATTTTATATCTCTTGTGACATGGGAAATTGTTTGTGTTTCCTAAATAAAAAAAAGAGAATTGTCTTTTGGGGGGCTTGAACCAGCTGACAGTAGATTTTGCTGTCGACTGCAGCAATCATTATCACGAGACATGATTTGTCATGGAAGAACTCAGATAATTTTGGGGAAGGGGGCTTTATCCCTTTAGTCCTCTCCCCCCGGAATCAGCTGCTAGTGCCAGTGTACATTAATATGTGTGACCATCCGGCAGATCTCCCCAGAAGTTCAACTACGTGTACTACGACCCCGAGATGCACTGGTGCCGAGTATGTAATGAGTTCCCTCCCACCGCCCGCGACTATCTCAACCATCTGCACTCGCCCACACATAATGAGTAAGTCAGAATATTAATTAAATTCTATTAGTTCCCTTAGTCGTTTAAATTTTCCGTGAATTTTGCTGCAGTATTTGTGCTAATGCTGTAAACTCGAGGCAAACTGTGCTCACATGCGCTCACTGTGCGCTTTAATCTTATGGGATTATTGAGTACAGGGGTGGGATAGGCCCAGGTGAACTTGCAAGAAGTGCTATATTTATACAAACTCGCTAACACACCGTCAATAAAAATCAAAGGTGTATTAGAGTGTAAACAATCTATCATGAGAATGTGCCCAGGAACTGCACAACTTTTCATACATTCAGAAAGATGGCAAAACATGTTAGAGCTTATATATTACCATTAATTCGCATCTACGTTCATTTAATAGTACAGCAAAAAATTAAACACTTTGCCGTCTTGCGTTTCCCGAGAGATACAATTTGGTTGTGTTCAAATGAAAAATGAATAAAGATGTAGTTACTAATCATAATAATGTTTATTGGTAATAAGAAATTAAAACTCCATAAACATACAGAAGTACAAGAAAATAAAATACAGAAGAGAATCCTCTCAAAACGTTAGAATTAACATTATGTCAAAGAATAATAAATACCCATGTATATTAATATGTTAGTGAATTAATAACTTTTAGTATTCATAAATTCAGATTATGAATAAAATGCATGCTCAACCAGCCAACGCTTAAGCTTGCTCTTGAAAAGTTCAAGAATGGCGTAGCAATGCAAGTGAATAGCTTGGAGCATCAACAGAGGCTTGCTAAGCTAGCGTACTCCACCTTAGATAACATCGTGACTTTCCATCCGATGAGATTATGATCAAACGTTTGCTTGTGCTGCTGTCAAAAAAAGTACCTAGATGACCGAGCTTAGCCCGGTTTCTTTTTTGGTAAACGACGTTTTCTGACCTAGCTATATCGATTTATCGCCCCCGAAACCACCTGTATACAAAATTTCATGAGATTCAGATTATATATACATATATACAAGAATTGCTCATTCAAAGGTATTCGAATAGGTTCGAGAAAGGTATAACGTAGTGGGTTCGAGCCCCACACAACCTTTTCCTTCACCCCTGGGAAGAAAAGGAAGTAGAAGGCATTTGCCCTCCCACAAATGAAAAAAAAAGGGTATAACGGTAGTGTCGGCACAGGATGGCGGCGGCGCACGCGGAGGCGCCGTGGCACGGGGCGGGCGGGGGCGGGGCGCGGGGAGCCCCGCCGCCCGTCTACCCGGCCGCGCCCACCAAGCGGATACCCATCCGAGGTGAGCACTCTGAACATACTATGGTTATAATATGATGTCATTATAGGGACATTATAGATAGGAAGACAATTCCCAGCTGTCACCCCGGGTGACAGGGCTAGAGGGGACAACTGGGAACAATCCGAAATTTCAGTTGATTCGATGTTCATAACGAAAGAAAATCGTTCGATTTCGACGTCGATGTGACGCCCGGAATAGACCCCCAGATTCGTGAACTCATCCTGGGAAGCACCGTAAATAATATTTCATTATTTCATACAGTGCTGAGAACTTGAGCTTTGCAAATGATAGGCGACCGGAACTAAAATTTTGTCATAATTACTATTCAAATTGATATTTAAAAAAGTAATAAGTTATCTAAATACTTACAAAATGTAATTATATTATAATTCAGTATTGAAATGGTCTCAGCGGTCTCAAATTTTCATTTAGCGCTAGATTTCGGTCATAAATCCTTACCATCTGTTAGGACTACAGTTCTTCGTGCCGGCGACGGCGTGGTACTGCAAGCTGTGCGATATATTCATCGGGGACCTGCACTGCGCCTCCGTTCATCTTAAGTCTGCCGAGCATACCGCGAACTACACCGTGAGTTATAATTATATTACAAGTAAATGCTCTGCGTCGCTAGGTAATAACACTTTTATACACCAAAGTCACTATCACTATAAATGTTTATGTAAATCACGGAGTAACTCCGTGATAGTGGCGCTTGTAACAGTGCCGAAATATCTAAGACCCAAAACTAACGAAATACATAGTAAATATCCCGTTATTGACATAAAAATTTACTTATATACACGTCCATGTTATTGCACCTACAGATTCCACTCAAAACAGGGTAAGGGTACATGTCTTAACAGAACAGCATTTTCATAGTTTCATCCGAGATAAAGTTGAGCAACACGAATAACTATTCATTGATTGAAAAAAAATACTCGAAAACAATCGAAATACCAGTACTGGAGAGAGCGTCGTGCGAGTCATGTTCTTGAGGCCATGCAGGCAGCATTGACCAGAACATAGTTTCTGCTTTAGCAAATTTTACGTTTGAATGTTTGTAACTAGCTTAAAAGGAACAGAGCTAGAGGAAAGTGTTTCCTTGACGACAGATCATTAATAAAACTGCTTCTAGAACTGATTTCTTTGAGCATTATCACTTTCGTTCCTACAACTGCAACCATTCTGGTTCCAGAATTTTGTAGAGCACAACCCGCACTGGGAAACGGATTGGATCTCCGACCGACAGCGTGCATTCGAATGTTCCCGCACAGTGCAGCGTGGACCCGCTGGCGCGTCAGCTGAGGACCCGCCGCCGTGCTCCGTGCAGTACACGTCACAAACTATCACCCTGCGGAAGGACTATCACAAGGTACAGTATCTGCACAACTTAAGGGTCAATTTGTTTCCAAAATGTCCATCTATAACTTCAGTTTGCCTTCATCTAAAGCTTTTTATTTATTTTTATTCTTTATTGCACAACAAAAAAAAATTACAATTGGAGGACTTAATGCTAAAAGAGCATTTTCTACCAGATCTTCAAGTCACGAGTGAATAGGTATCTTCTAGGCAAGCTTGCTCCGTCGTCGACCACATCGAATCTTACCATCAGGTGAGATACTGGTCAAAAGTTTGTCTATCATGAATAAAAAAAAAAATTAAAAAAAAAAAAGATCTATAACCAGATATTTCTATCAGATCAGATAAAATTTATTGAATACGCTTGATCAAATTTAATTAAAGCCACGGCCACATGAGTAGCACCAGGTATAAAATAAAAAAGAATCATCAAAATCGGTTCACCTAGAAAAAAGTTCTAAGGTATCATAATAAAAAAATCCGTCGAATTGAGATACTCCTCCTTTTTTGTCTTGTCCTTCCTTTATGTCGTCATATTTCATGCTGATGTTATTCATTATATTTAGGACAACCACATCCCTAGAAGAGACGAAAAGAAGAAGAAATACAAAAAGAAAAGAAGATGCGGCAGCAGCTCGGCCGGCGAGAGCGAGAGCTCGGGGGACGAGCGAGACAGAACTAAGAGTGAGCTATTGTTACATTGTTTAGGCTTTCTGTATGGGATTTGACGAAACGGAGTCTAGAACAGTTACTGCTTTCGATGGATGAATTGTATTAATTGCACGTAACCAATTTCGACGAAATTAATATTTGTGAAGTAGTTTCGAAGCTGTTGGAGGAATCTTTTAATAGCACGTTACCAGTTTAATAAAGAATAATTTAATTTTTTTTTTGGTTGAATCAATCAATCAATCAAATATTTATTGACATAAATTTAGATGATACAATAAAGATTCTGAAGCCTCTAGTTCCCGATGTAGTTTACACTGTGTTTCGAGAACCAGCGTCTTCTCCCATTCATGAAACTATTTAATTATGCCAAGGGTTAGTTTACAGCTATTTACAATATGTGAATGACCAGTATGTGAATGTGTGTGTGTGTGTGAGAGAGAGTGTGTGAATACATTTCACTTCCACGTAACCAGTTTCGATTAAGAGTAATTTGTGAAGTTGTATCGTCGCAGGGAAGAGAGGGAAGGGCAGCGACGAGGAGTGTGCTAGCCGGCACGACACGCTGTCGCACGCCGACCGGAAGCTGCTGGACACTCTCAAAAACAGGTGATACTCTACTGTCTAACTTATTTTATAAAATGTCAACTTACTTTGTAGTCGACTAGTTTCGGACAAATTAGTTGTCCTTCATCAGTCTCGCGCCTCAGCCGCTCACCGCTCGCCTCCGCGTATCGCGCGTCTGACTCATCCTGATGAAGGACAACTAATTTGTCCGAAACTAGTCGACTACAAAGTAAGTTGAAATTTTCTACGTGTTTCAAGCCGTATACAACATAAATTATCTTACTAATTATATTGGTATTTGCAGGATAAACAGGGATAGAGAGCGCTCGACGTCACGTGACAGGGAACGTATAGCCGAAATGCAGCGGAAAATAAGGTGAGGCTCGCTTGACGCATACTTCTCTACAGTGCAGGTTTATGGCATTGCATAATAACTGTATTATGTTCTTTAATAATGTTTAACAGATACAAGTGTTTCTGAAATGAGATTGTTACGTTAAGACTTCCATAAATTCGTTCATCTGTCATGTCATACTAGCCATGCCCGCGGCTTCGCCTGTTAATAAAGTAAAAAGTAGTCTTTATGTATATTTATATTATTATTAAAACTATCGTGAGTCGTATTCATATTGATTCAATTCCTGTTGTACTCGTGTTATGTTTAATTTAATTGTATTTAATCGAGAAAAAGCCTCTGTGTTGTTTCGGAACTTAAACTAAACCTAAACATTTTAAATTTCATCAAAATCGATTTATTCGTTACGGAGATACGTAGTAAACATTCACAAACACACAAACTTTTGGATTTATAATATTAACTAGCTTTTGCCCGCGGCTTCGATCGCGTTAAGAAGTCAAACAAACTTTCATCGCCTATTTTATCCCCTTGTGGGGTAGAATTAATCAAAATCCTTTCTTAGCGGATGCCTACGTCATAACATCTATCTGCATGCCAAATTTCAGCCCGATCCGTCCAGTGGTTTGGGCTGTGGGTTGATAGATCACTATGTCAGTCAGTCAGTCACCTTTGAGTTATATATATTTAGATAGAATGTTATTCATTATATTATTCCCAGACTTTTCGTCTCGATAGGTCGGTGATGAAATACGACCGGACTACTGAGCCTGATAGTTCGCTAGCGATATCGATACAGGGCCAAGTTACAAGTTATAAGTTCATGTGTATTTCGAGAGCGCCGCCATTAAAGTTATTACTAAAACCGAAAAAATCTATTTATTGCCAAAAAAAACACAATACAACATAAAAACACATTTACATCAAAATTTTGCTAGCGGTAAACAGACCGCCTCAGTCTGAGGGACAAAGTTAGTCTATTGTGAAAACTAACCTTAGCAAACCAAGACTGGAACGGTCGCGTCTATCAGTGCAGTATAGAGCGATAGGAGTACATGCGTGCGTGGACTCGCAGAGCTGTTTTTTAATCTGTTCTCGATTAAGATAAATACAATGTTTTGTAGAGAGAGCGAGCGTCAACGCCGAGCCGCCGACGGCGGGCCGCGCCGCGCCGGCAGCCGGGACTCGCGGGACTTGTCGCGCAGGTAATGTAGTCCCACGGGCCGGCGGCCGCCTGCCGGTGACACTTGTCGCGCAGGTAATGTAGTCCCACGGGCCGGCGGCCGCCTGCCGGTGACACTTGTCGCGCAGGTAATGTAGTCCCACGGGCCGGCGGCCGCCTGCCGGTGACACTTGTCGCGCAGGTAATGTAGTCCCACGGGCCGGCGGCCGCCTGCCGGTGACACTTGTCGCGCAGGTAATGTAGTCCCACGGGCCGGCGGCCGCCTGCCGGTGACACTTGTCGCGCAGGTAATGTAGTCCCACGGGCCGGCGGCCGCCTGCCGGTGACACTTGTCGCGCAGGTAATGTAGTCCCACGGGCCGGCGGCCGCCTGCCGGTGACACTTGTCGCGCAGGTAATGTAGTCCCACGGGCCGGCGGCCGCCTGCCGGTGACACTTGTCGCGCAGGTAATGTAGTCCCACGGGCCGGCGGCCGCCTGCCGGTGACACTTGTCGCGCAGGTAATGTAGTCCCACGGGCCGGCGGCCGCCTGCCGGTGACACTTGTCGCGCAGGTAATGTAGTCCCACGGGCCGGCGGCCGCCTGCCGGTGACACTTGTCGCGCAGGTAATGTAGTCCCACGGGCCGGCGGCCGCCTGCCGGTGACACTTGTCGCGCAGGTAATGTAGTCCCACGGGCCGGCGGCCGCCTGCCGGTGACACTTGTCGCGCAGGTAATGTAGTCCCACGGGCCGGCGGCCGCCTGCCGGTGACACTTGGTTTTTTTAAGCTTTGCTAGAGTTTAAATTATGTCAACCTAACTGACCGCGTTCACCGCTTATATTTTGGGTTTTTACTATTATACCTTGACCTAGCGATTTTTCAAACTTGAAACGTTGGCTCCCCTTTTGAACGTTGGCCTTTGTTGTTGGTGAATGAATGTTCATGTAATAGTAATTTTGTTTGTTCGTAGATCCCGCAGTCAAGACCGAGGGAGCGCAGATCGCAGGCCAGAGCGGGACCGATGCCGGGACAGACGGGACCGCCGGGATAGCTGTGAGCGAATAAATAGTTGGGATCGACGGGACAGCCGAGACCGACGGGACAGCCGGGACCGACGGGACAGCCGGGACCGACGGGACAATCGTGCCCGACGAAACAGTCGAGACAAGAGTCTGCAGGAGGACACACAGGTGTGTACCTCATGGAACCGGCACGCACGATACAAGTCGTTGAATTTCGTTCGGATCTAGGTCGGTCTTCGCGACCCAGTTGGCGCAGTGGACTGGTGTCTGCCCTTTGCGCCGTGGGTCCTGGGTTCGATTCCCGGCAGGAGCACAAATTCCTTCCCAAGGGACATTTGTGCTTCTGGTTCTGGGTGTAATGTGTGTGTGATGTGATGTTTCCGGCACCCACGATACAAGTCTTTGAACTTAGTGTGGGGCTGTGAGTGTAAATGCGTTTGTTTTGTTTTGTTGTCTGTAAGTGTGAACGCATTTGTTTTATAGGCAAGTGACCCGAAGGTCGAAAACAACTCCGAGCCTAAGCTCTCAATAGTGCCAGTGGAACGGGAGAAAGATCATCCTCGTGCCACGTTGCCCGTGGCATTGCCAGCTACATTGCCTGTGGCATTGCCAGCTACATTGCCTGCGGCATTGCCAGCTACATTGCCTGCGGCATTGCCAGCTACATTGCCTGCGGCATTGCCAGCTACATTGCCCGCGGCATTGCCAGCCACGGCACCCGCAGTAATGCCAGCGGCACTGCCCACCCCTCTGCCGCAGCCCGTGATGATGCCGCCGGCGCAGTAAGTAGTATTCATATATAAATTAGACACAGCTTTACCTGTCCCCGTCGATACACTGCAGTGTATAAGTTTCTTAGAATGTTTGTTGCAAGTGTCTTAAAACCTAGAATAAAGTACCTTTTCACTCCAGACTTGAAGACTCTAAGATTGTACATTACATAAAAAAAAATGTTGCAAGTAAAATATGGTGCTATACGTATTCGCTCCTTTTAATATCGAAGAATACAGACGAATTGTACTCGAATTAAACACCAAATGCAACTAAGAGCGCGTTTATTCTCTTTCGACACAATTGCTTGACAAAGAGCTACTACATCTTGTATAATGTAGGGTAATCTTGATATTTATAAATATCAAGATTACCCTACATTACAAATATGAACTACTCGTTGGCGTAGTTAGGTGTGCGTTCACCTTCTAATCAGGGATATCGGGATCGCTTCCCGGTGGGAACAAAAATTTTCTCATCAAGGGAAATTTGTGTTTCTGGTTTTGGGTATGATTGCGTGTGTGTCAAGTGAATGTTTCCCGGCACCCACGACACAAATCATCAAATTTAGTGTGAAGAGGGAACAAGCATACTTACACAAAAACTTTCGGATTTATAATATTAGTGTGATTAATTATAACATAACTGCTCGCAGGGCGCAAACGCAAATCGCGTCCCTAGCCGCGGGCACGTCATCTCTGGAGGAGTTCCAGGAGGCGCTGGGCATCCTGTTCCCCACGGACCCCGCCAGGTGCACGGAGATGCTGAACGCCATGCAGCAGCCCGGCATCCTGGGCCCGGCGCCCGGCCTGCCGCTGCCGCTGGCGCTGCTGCCCCCCGGCCTGCTCGCCTACCCCCCCGCCCTGTACCCCCCGCCCCCCGCGATCATGCAGGCGCGGCCCCGCAAGCCCGCCTATAGACCCCAACGCTCGACCGATAGGAACGAAGCTCGGACGAAACGAAGAGAGAACAGACCCGATGCCAAGAAACCTGGAGGTGCGGGAGACTTGGACGAATTGGCGATGCTGGGGATCGATGCCAGTGACGTCGGGGCGGCTGTTTAATGAAACTGATCTTATGTAAAGTGTTTAATGCGGCCGAAGATTTAGCATGTTTAACTAAGATTAGAACGTTTCCTCCTCCCCCTAGACTTGAAGACTCCCGTATTATATTATTCGTCCCCGTTCGGGGACCGAAGACGCGGGCGGCGAGTTCCACTCCGCTGTACGAGTGATAAATGTAGAAGCGAATCGCTGCAAGCGGGAATGAGGTAAATCAACCATAAATGGATGACATTTGTCGGTTCGTCTTGTTGACCGATGATATAAAGGGCGTGCGGGAAACGAATGTTGTGGTTCTAGGGCACGCTCTCCGAAATGTAAGGGATAGAACACTGATTTTTTTTTAATTGTCTTATTAAAATTTTTACAGAATTATTAAAAAAATATTTCCAAAAATGTTTTAGATCGTATCCCACAAAATGATCGAAATAGACTAAGCCGGTTTTGTTTCTATTAGATTTTTATATCGCTTGTCATCTCGTACATGAATTATGATTTGCTGTTTTGAACTTATGCCTGTTTATACCGATTATCTATGTTGTACCTTAGATTAGAGGCCAAAATATCATTATTAACTTAATGTAGATTGGACATAATCTAAATCTCGCCGAATTTGTATATTTTTGTAAGATACGTTATATAATGGACTAGATGCCTGAAATGTCCGTCATAATTCTATCAGAAAAATATTGGACACGTATTTTTTCTTTTTTCATTGAAACAAATTATGACGAAGATATAGTGGGTTGAAATGCCGCGTGACGTCACGCCTCAGTACACTTTTTACTGAGGCGTGACGTCACGAGCCCACTCCCGTAATTTGACGCTCTTTGTCTCTGTCAATTTATATTGATTTGTTAAATAAAAAAATACATGTCCAATGTTTTTTGATCATCTAACTGACGTACTAATTAGAATTTTTATATCCAGGCATCATCCCTATAATAATAGGTATTGGTTTCACTCAATAATTAGTGATCCAAAGTTTTTTACTAATTGTCGGTGTACTCCGACCCGACTGAATACAGCAATAATCACTTGCAATTTTAGCTTTAAGTAAAGGGGCCAGTTACACGTGTATATTGACCACACATAGACATGTCATGGAGAGGTGACTCCACTTAGTATTTTTTTTTTCTTTTAATATTGTCTTCGCAATTTTGTGCATTTAGCCTGTGTTAAGTAATAATATATTTCAAGTGTATTTCATATTAAAAGTAATATTCACAAGATACAACAGTCAAGTAAAAGAGTAATAGTGAAGTCATACCCTAGAAAAGTGGTAGAAACTTTACTAGAACTTCTATTGTAGTTTTGGAGCGCAAGCGAAAATCACGTTTTTCAGCTTTTTATGATTTGCCTACACTTATGCACGTTTACTAACTATTAACGGTTAATAGTTCACCATTATTCCACATTCCTCAAAGAATTAAAGGTTTTGGAAAATTATACAAAATCAACAACGCCATTTTTTCACTTTCGCACAAATCGTAAGTAAAGTTAACACCAAGTCTTAAGACGCTATGTTAGTTTTTTGAGTCGCTAAGAGTGAGTCGTATTCAATAGACTATAGTACTAGTAGATATAATTATAACAAATGTAATTCGGAAACATGATTGGTGAAAGTTTTCTTAAAACAATTATTTTTCAATGTTGGGTCTTTTAATACTTTACTATAGATCTTACACCTACTCTAAAAAAGATTAAAAAAAAAATATTAATACGTTCTTAAGATAATTGGAATTCCCAAATAAATTGATGTTTTTTTTTTCATACATTTTTTTTTCGAAAAATTATCAATGTTTTAATATTTATTCGGGTACTACATTATTTAAAAAGTGTTGTCTGGTATTCACATTCATCAAACCAGCGAATAAAAATAGTTAAGTTTTGTTTTTTTTACGATTCATTGCTTAATCGAGATAAAGAGACGAAGCTCTGATCGATATGTTTATCTCTTTTCAATGTATGCTAAGTAAATAGCTCGTCCAATTTTTTACACTTGGGGCTAAATTAAATTTGTGTATTGTCTTAAGCCTGCGCCACATAGGACGCATTTAGTTCGAGCCGGGTGCGTCCTATGTGGCGGCAGCCATTACGGAGTTTTTTATCTTATTATGTTCTCAACTATATTCATTGTAGGATCAGTCACTCCATGCATTGTAAGTATTCTAGAATGCTAAAGACTCAGTTACACAAGAGATCTGTATTATTGTTTACATTGTAATAACAATCACAATTTTGTTTTATCATAATATTATTTAGTAATTTTTTTTTGTGTTGTATATTTGTAAGCATATAGCTGAGTATTTTTCTACATCATGTATGAGTTGTTTTTTTATGGTAAAATTGACAGAAAGGTGGTGACCATTCCAGCCCTAGTACTGCTAAAAAATATGAATTACATCAAATTTCATCACTAAATCAAGTACGATTTAGTGATGAAATTATATAGATTTTTTCAAGACAAATACGTTTTCATATAAAATCAGCATGCGGGCCTGTAGGTCTTTCTGGTCATCAAAATACGATTGTTCGAATTGATGCGACTTCGATACGGCGGACGATCGGTCCAAAGTTCAGCCGATTCGATGGTTTATAAGAAAAGAAAATCGTTAGATTTCGACGTCGATGTAAAGATAAATCGATGCCCAGAATAGACCCAATGACTATCAACTTCATACACATATTGCAAATCAACTCACACAATAAAGCTCTTTCATATGTGTGCGTGATAAGGTCGTCTCGTCCGCGCGTGCACTTGTTGCGTAACAGCTTGTATCCGCAAAACTGCTGTTATATTTATTGTATGATGTATGATTGTGATTATGAGGCTATAACAAATTTTATACGTGTGTATATGGTATTGTATTTTGTGAGGCAAGCACGAGGCGAAATGGTCATCGTCTTTAACATTTACCAAACTCCAAATATACAAATTGAATTATTTGATAGTGTTGTTTATAAGCTAATTTTGGGATTTGTATTGTGTACTTTCTCTATTGTATACATATATTATTGTAAAATGCTCGGGCCGAATAAGTCAATCAGCATGCCGGTCTTTATTTTTTTTTTTTTATGATAGATAGTCAAGCATTTGACCACTATCTATTTTAATTTATAGTGCCTTGTCCATATTCAATATTGTACCAAATTTTATTGAATGCTGTATGACATACGTTTTATTTATTTATTATTTAGACCTTGCGAAAACATAGCGCGGTCATCGTTCCGCAAATTGCGTCCTCATGTATGGGATTCAAGATACTAGTGCAGCGCCCATAGAAATAGAAACGCGAGTGATCCGAAAGGCAAAAACAGATAATGCCTGTTCTATTAACTGGGCACTAGATAAGCCTTTAATTATGCACAACTAGGGATTCCTAATTCCCACACTAGGATATCCTGTGTTGTGGGTAACAAGTCTCTTCCTGATTCTGTTCTTCTCGAGATGGCTGTAATATTGCGAATCTGGCAGTATTGGCATTTACTTTCATAAATGTATCTCATCAATGTCTCTGTATTTGTATGTTAGTTTGATTAGGTCGAATTTTGTAAACTGAATTAGAACCATTTACTCAAATCATTGAATGTTTACAATAAACGATTTCAAATTTTAATTTCATTACACTTTGGTTCGGTTCCGATGACAATATATGTTTATATAAGCATTGATTTGAATCT
Source organism: Lomographa bimaculata (assembly GCA_948107665.1). NCBI lineage: Eukaryota > Metazoa > Arthropoda > Insecta > Lepidoptera > Geometridae > Lomographa > Lomographa bimaculata. Next base: position 20,984,027 of record OX403585.1, on the reverse strand, counting down.
ACATCCAGGGTTAGCTCGAGATAAAAGGACTCTTCAATGTTCAACAGCACAGAATAGCCGAGCCCGTGACAATGTCGCTGCTAGTAATAATCTCTTTGGATGAGAACACAATTTTGTTGACCGCACCCTGTGTCGCTGGGTAAAAGTTAAAAAGCGTTTAGTTAACAGAGCGTTCGAACTTCTAGTTGAACGCGGCACCTTGAGAGAGCTATAATTAAGTAACAATTTGTTTATTATAATTTACTCGTGTTAGTTGCTCATACATTCTAATATGAAAGTTACTTCAAATAATTGTGTGCATCTGTCACGATTGTATGAATAAATGTTTGCATTCGAACTATATTTATGCATGTATATGAAAAGTATCACTTCACTGTGTATAGTATTTTATTTTACATATACGATGAGACTATTTTTAAAACATATCGTATTAATAAAGATTTTATTTTTAAATTACACTGATTATGTATATGCTGCAATATAATAAATTACTTCAGTTTTGCTTGTCTTACGTAAACTATTCGGTTTCCATGTTTTTACTTGAATCCCTAAAGACAGAATGTACCTGATTATGATATAAAACTTTGAAGGATGTCCACAAATTGTTACCGTGGGTTTCCACTGCATTTCTTCATTCCACTACCGAAACATCTACAAAGACATGTTGAGAAAAACCGTTTTCTACACATCCGAAAGCTGCATGAAACTGTAATCGACAACAAAACAATACAGAACATATTATTATATAAGTAGGCGCATGGTGGGGGCGCTGTTTGTAAACAAAAGTGTAATTTTACTAGGAATTTGCGTTGGTCCCACGTTTTTCCGTACACCAATTTAGGTTGACCGGATTTTGTTCATGTGGCATGTTAAGCAACTTTGCAAGTTGAATGTTTCAATTAAGTGAAAAATAAAATGCGTTATTTATTTTGACAATAAATACTTAACATAAATACCTACTTGTTTGAATTGATACCGCATTATTTTAATAGGTGTGGTATTACTAGCTGTGATTAACCTGCCTTGATCAATATAAAAGCAGGTGACTATGTTCCGTCGACGACCCAGTTGGCGCAGTGGACCGGTGAACGCCCTATGCGCCGTGGGTCCTGGGTTCAATTCCCGGCAGGAGCACAAGGGATATTTGTGCTTCTGGTTCTGGGTGTTATGTGCGTGTGATGTGAATGTTTCCGGCACTCACGATCTTTGAACTTAGTGTGGGGCTGTGAGTGTGTTTAAAAAAAAAGTATGAGATACAAGATGAGTTAATACCGTCCGTTGTAAGCGGCATTCTACGTTACGTGAGCAAAAGATTTGCTTCGGCAGGTTTGGTCCTATAAAAACAGGATGTTTTTCAGTAGCGGGACCTTCAACCGACTTCAAAAAAGGAGGTTCTCAATTCGAATGTAGGTATGTTGTTTTTTTGTATGATGTTACTCGATATATCCGCCAATTATATAATTTTTTTTTGTTTGGTGGATTATATACATCAGAGGTTAATAGTCGATAAAGTTTATATGGGACCACCCATATAAACTTTATCGAAATCGATCCAACCAAAATATAAGCGTTGGAGTTGGTTTTTTAAATCTTTGCTTGCGTTTAAGTCTGTCCAGTGTACGGTTTATGAAACACTTTATAAAGGTTCTAGACCTGTAAATAGGACAACTGAGGTATAACATAATATTATCTTCAAATTAAAATTTCTATTTCAATATAGAGGCAAAAATTTGGGAGATGTGAAGACTGAAGGAGGCAGGCAGGATAACTACTTCCATAGAATTTTCTTTAAATCTGTAAGTGTCAAATTGTCATAATCAGATGTGTCAAACATTACAAATGGCGTCTCGCGTTTGGGTTTTAGAAGCATTGTTATTGTGCTAGCGATAGATGCTATCATTTGTGTTATTACTATCAATTACAATAAACAAAGATGTCTTACGACCGTAGAAAGGGGTTTTATAGCAGGGAACGGGATATTCGGGATCGGGCATGGGACCGGCCGGGGCAGGATTACAAAAGCGACCGCGGCGGTGGGCGACCCATGACAATGAGTCGGAAGCGGAGCCGCAGCCCCGGGCGGCGTGATCTCGACAAGCGCCGCAGTCGATCGCCGAGGAAGAACGACAAGGACATGATCGATGACAACATCCTCAGTGAAATCGCCAAACTGCCGGAGCCGAGCGAATTATGGGACAACAATCAGTACCAAGACAGCGGCTACCCAGTGCCGCCGCCGCCGCCCTCATTCAGTAGAGATGTACGTACTTTGAAATCACTGACATACCTACTAATAACAGCGTATCGAACTTTTGTTTGAATAGATTAGTATCTGTTATTTATCAACAGTTGCTTAGACCCCTTCTGTAAACTAAAACAAATTGTGGGAAAACTGAAAATATAATAACACATAGTAAAAATAAGGTAAACAGATCGATACATGCTGAGTAGCAATTCATCTAAAAAACCACATAAACATTTAGTATCATTTGCGACCCTATGTTGCCAGTCGTCGATTTATTCCCTAGAAGTTGTGTCCAATGTTTTATTCTCCTGCTGGCAGCCACTATTCAAGAAGCTGGCCCTCTCCACCTCCCCCTGCGGGGTATCTACCTCTGCTTCCGGGTGTTATACACTCTGGTACCTCTAAGTAACAATTGTACCAAGTGCTTTAATGACAAAATTATTGGTTCCATACATAATGTGGCTATATAGCTCTCGCTATCAACAAATTAAATTTCATTAAAATGCATGGTATATTCAAAATAGCAAAACACACATTATTGACTAAAATGATTCGTGACATTAGTAAATTATTGGTCAACTTTCCTTGACTGCAACTGTCAAAGAAAGAATGTCAAAATGGCTGTGTTTAAAATTGCTCAAACATGATGCATGTTCAAATATATATTGATTCTTGTTCTTCTTCGTGTCGATGACAGGTACAGGTATATATTGATATGAAATGTAATGTTTTTATAAATTCACTTTATTTTGGCAATGTAAAAAGAATATATCTGAATGTAAGTATACTAAGCTGTGTCTTATATGTCATTACGACAGCCTGGCCCAAGTTATGCACCAAGCTACCAGCCTGCATCATACCCAGGTGGCTCATATGATGACTTTCCACCGCTGGCATCAGCACCGCCTCATGCACCTGATGCCGCTCCCTGGAACCAGATGGCGCTGCCGCCGCCACCCGCTCCCACCTACCACAACCCTGAGGACCAACTTAAGAAAGAAGGTTTGTGTATTGTATTGTAAATGTACATTTAAGTACTTCTTTATTTATTGATATAATTGTTTTTATTTACAGGATTTTTATTGAAATGGTCTGATGACCATAATTTCAGAAATAGTATAAGTATTTGATAATACTATATTATTTCTAAATGGTATAGGCCTTACTTAATATTTGGGCCCTAGTACATAATATGTATATTATTCAAAGAGATGTAAGACTAAGTGCAGGTACAACTGGGTACATTCCAGTAGCATGGCCATAGATAGGGAACAAGGAGAATCTCTGAGCTATAGAAAGAAAAAGATAGGAGAAATTAGAACAATGGTTTATGATCATCAAATATACATCTTCATGTGCATACAAGTTACTTTATCAGGATCTGGATTATGTATCAACATATGTAAATTTCTTCCAAATTTCAGTTATTACTAAGAAAGGAATCAAAGAAGCCTCTTTTTAAACACTTATCCTCACACTTTCACACTCCTGCAAAAGGTTAGACCAATTGTTATCAAACATAACTAATAAATATTTTCATAAAACCACCTATCATTTATTTTATATAAAAACTACTTCAAAATCTATCCACTTGGATATTTTTTTTGCCGACATACCAATCTTTATCACAAGACTTACTTGAACACACGTACACATACATACACACATGCACACACCCACGCATACACATATAGAAAAAACAAACTCATATGAATTGATTTTTATAACACTAGGGATTCTTTTGTTGAAGTTTTGCCATGAAAGTGAAAAAATGGTGTTGTTAATTTTGTATAATTTTCCAAAACCTGTGATTCTTCAAGTGTTAATTTCTCATAATGGTGGATTATTAACCATTAATACTTAGTGAACGTGTATAAGACTACTCTTATAAATCATACAAAGTTGAAAAACTGATTTTCCCCTTCGCTCCAAAACTCCAATAGAAGTTCTAGTAAAGTTTCTACCACTTTACTAGGGCATGACGTGACTATGACTGGACCTTGACTCTTTTACTTGACTTCGACCGTGACTTGTGACTGGGACATTTAAATATAAAATACAATTGAAATATATTATTACTTGACACTGGCTAAATGCACAAGATTGAGAAGCCAAAATTAAAAACAAAAATGTTTTGTTAAGAACCTGACACAAAAAACATTCATAATATAATTCAATCCTATTTTATTATTTTTATCATATTTGTAAACGCTATTAGATTATCAACAAAAAAAAAAGTAGCACACCTATCATGACCACTGAGTCTGCCAATGAGAACTGTAAAATGGGTTTGAAATGGCGGTTGGAAACTAGAACTGATTTATGTTAATAGCTACTGATTTGAACAACATTGTAAACACAACCAAAAAGTAATCTATATAGGAGGTAATGTAGGAATTGGTAGTCTGTTAGTCTGTTAACAAAAATATAAGTAAGTTATGTCTATTAGTATTAATGATTTACATGACTTCACTTACAGTTGTTTGCTTGCTATACGAGCATACTCGTCCGATGAAGGAGCACCAAATGTTCCGTAACTAGTTTCGTTACAATGCGAGCAAACAACCATGAGTGAAGTCGTGTAAATCTTTAATATGTGTAATACTTATGAATCTTTAAATCTAACAAGTTACGTCTACATGAAATGAAAATGACAACAGTAAGTAATTAACAGCGGATGTTTTTATGTTTTTAATTCATCAATCATTATAAACACAAATAAAAACTATTGCTGTGAACTTTCCACATAAACCTAGTGAAAATAGCAAGTAATCCTACAAATACAGTCAGCTTAAATGTATAGCTAATCTTGAAGAATGGTGAACATGTATGAAAATGTATTGTTAAAACTATTACTACTTTACAGTATAGGTTTCCACATGTGGTTCCCAATTATTAAAATTCTATTGTTTTTTACTGGACAGTGAAAGTGACGATGTAGTTGTAGGTGTTTTGAAGAACTGGGCATAGTTAGTGCTTATATTCAAATACTAATATAGCAATAATCCGATTATTCCTATATTAGTGTTCTTAAGTTGGTTTGAAAAGCTATCTAAGTTCCGCTGCTTTGTTGTTGTTTGCACCACAGCTGTTTTCACTCTGAGACTGATATAAATCAGTTAATGATAAAACCTGCAATGGCATAATGAAGTGAAGATCGAAGAAGAAACCACACTCAACAAAGTGTTCATTGATTTATTGCTGTAATTTTTTTTATACTAACTCCTTAGCTTTCTTAATTATTATGACTTGTAACTGGTCTCCATTTTCAGATTTAGGTAATTCGTTCAAGACAAATATTTGGATTACACTATTATAAAATGGTTAAAAAGCACAGGTGAGGTACTGAGACTAACGACCAATGAGACGTCTGAAAATTGCGTAGTATAAATGTCTCATATTATACTGCTATTTTTCTCTAGGTCAACACCATAAAATGAATTTGCATTAAAAGCTCGCCCATCATTTGCTGAGCTAAGCTATTTCATGTATTCCATTTTCTGGCGAGTGTATATCACATCAACTTAAGTACACAATATGATATCTTCACGTTTTTATGGTCAAATTAAAGTTCACAAATACTAAAATCGTAAGTGAAACTTTCAGTTATGTGATGTTCCATTCAAATCATCCTTCAACAGCCAAATATAGCCTCAATTGTATGTTTTACAGCGGCCATTGAGTCAGAAATGCGTCATCAGAAAGCTGCGCTTTCGAAACAAAGGGAAGACTACATAAAGAAATCGACCATACTCAAAAAGGAGTTGGACACGCTGAAAGATCAACGGAACGAGCTCCGCGGTGACGCCAAGCGGTCGCCGAGCCCCGATACTAAGAGGTTTCTGAAGGAAAATACGAAGCTTCAGGTTTGACGTTGGTACTATACGAAAATGAAATTTAATAAGTTGAAATTACCGCTCTTTTCCTCATTTGGCTTTGTGAAGTTTGCGTTATTGGTTAAGAGTTAGTGTAATTATGGTTGTAACATTGTCTGCTTAGTTGGAGATCCAGAACAAGCTGAAGACGATCAACAATGTGGTGGACATGCTGAACGGCATCATCGGCGAGGAGGCGCAGGAGGTTCAGGACTCGGACGATTCACCAGAACGCAAGAGAAAATCTAGGTGAGCAACGTTGCAATGGTTCACAATTAATTAAAATGTTAGACATAAAGTTGCCTCTCTTTACCACCTGCCTGCATCGCACCCAATTTATAGTGCAAAAGCTTTCCGATTCCTTCTTAATTAGAGGAACTTTGTGCCTAACAAAACTAATATGATTTATCGTTTGATTGTCTTTGTATATTGCAATAGGTAAGTTTCGTTTACATTTTTCCTATAAACAGGATAACTCTGCTTGTGCATGGATGTGGAATATATTATTTTATGGCTTCCTCAGCCAGTGAAAGGAACAACTGAAAACTTGAAGAAATAGTGGACACATACTTGGTTTGTATCTCCCTGTACTACTGACTGATTCTAAGGCGTGTATGTACTGTATACTATATTTATGTTGTATCTTGTATTTAATTTATTAAATTTAAGTGATGCGATGAAGTTAAGCTTCATTATTTTTGTAAGATGTATGTCATGGAAAAATAAACAATGTTGTAGATATATTTTGAATTTAATTTTGTCATCTGATCAGATCTATATTAATGTTTGTTAGCCAGTAAGGATTTGTATTTTTATACTGATATTGATATTGCAATTGTATCTGTTACTAATTTTGTTTGTATTTGATAAATTATAATAAAATCATAAATACTAAATTATTGTTTCATTACACCATTACAATAAAATAATTGCTTTGTTAAATTGTTGCTATTTTAATTAATGTGCTTTATTTTCATTGCTAATTTTAAGGTCTCCAGGTAATGTTTTTAGTGCTACGGTCCATCAAATCAAATTACTTACAGTGCAAGTCTTATGAACTTAGTGAAAATGGTTAATTATTATTTTACGAAAATAATTAATGAAAAAACACGCTTACGAGCACATTTTTGCTCCATTCGGCACAAATAACGACTAGGTCCGGAATCTAAAATAAAAAAAAATGCAAACGTTTCTTCCACTTTGCATCTACCTTGCGGCCTACAACTAGGGAATTAATGTAATGTTTGTGATAAAAATATATCTTATAGCATATATTACTTAAGTTACGTATTTTAAGCCAGAATAGATAACACGCAAGCATATTATTGGGATGTGGCAATTATCAAATTGGTAATTGTAACTAGGAAGCTGTGCTGAAGGAAACTTCCGTAGGAAAAAAAAATTAAATTATGTATGATTTCTTATGGCTCTAGGGATTCTTGAAGTCACCGTTTAAGTGCAGAGCCGTAAAATTGATAACTATAAATCGATTATTAAAAAAAAAGGTTGCATTTCTTTTCGTTCCAATAAATACTATTCATATACTTGAATTGCAGATGCATTTTAATAAAACGCACATCTATTCTCCAGGTCTCCGAGCAACAAAAAGTCGCTAACGTTCAACTACGTGTACTATGACCCCGAGATGCACTGGTGTCGGGTCTGCAACGACTTCCCGCCCACTGCCAAGGATTACCTCAACCATCTGCACTCTGCTGCACATCACAAGTAAGTGTACTAATCCTTATCATCCGTCTCTATTTACGTTTCGCTTCTCGTTGATTCTCTACGTTTATCATTTAAACTGCACTTTTTACCTCATGTGTGCTGATTATTTTCATTTAGCTTATTCTGGGCGTCGTAGATCACTCGTCAAGAGTCTGCGCTAGGCAGACAAGCTCTGTCATGACCATTTTCCTGCAGGTGAGATATTTCTACAAAAGTAGGCAAATGGTAGATAATTTTTGCACATTATCATATTCTGCTCCATCATTTAATCATCGAAGTTTCGCTATAGATTTTTGCCGCCGTACTCATTTACATGTATATTAAAAGGTCTTAAAGTTATTACATCGATAAGGCTCATGAGAACCTAAAGTTATAACTATTTAAAAGATAATCTTTAAAGTTTATCATTAAGATTGCGGCCTCTTCTCTTATAAATTGCTAAAACACGTTAAGTTGCCGACATACGAAACTTTGTAACTACCTTTTGTAATATAACACTTTGTACTGTAAATATAGAGGCAATAAAAATCTGAATCTGTTACTGTAGTTAAAGTTTGAATCGGAAGATTTATTTGCTTTAAGTTTTGGTAAGAGTTGTATCCAATCAACTTCCGAACTGGTACATATTTCCAACAATGGAAACATGTACCAGGGGTGCGGTTTCTTCCTGTGAGCGGTGCCCTAGCGTTATTGAATAGATCGCTTTCCAGAATGGCGGCGCAGCACATGGAGGCGCCGTGGCACTCCGTGTCCGGCGTCAACGAGGGCTTTCCTAGCATCGCCGCCGCGCCCACCAAGCGGACCCCTATTCGAGGTGAGTGCCCATCAAGCTGACCCCTATTCGAGGTAAGTGCCCATCAAGCTGACCCCTATTCGAGGTGAGTGCCCATCAAGCTGACCCCTATTCGAGGTAAGTGCCCATCAAGCTGACCCCTATTCGAGGTGAGTGCCCATCAAGCTGACCCCTATTCGAGGTGAGTGCCTACCAAGCTGACCCCTATTCGAGGTGAGTGCCCACCAAGCTCACCCCTATTCGAGGTGAGTGCTCATCAAGCAGACACGGTTTTTACATCCAACGCAAAAAATCTATCTGTTACATCTTACTCCCAAACGGCTGAGATAATATTTTTGATAGTTTTTTTTTTGTTTGAAATGTGACTTGATCGAGACTGTTCTATGCTATGTAAAAATCGGTGTAGTCGTTTTCCAGATTGATTATGAAATTTATTAAATTTCAATATATCTAAATTGTAATTGTGTAATTATAATGTGTTAATTATAATTTTGATATAGTGATATTTAATATATATCAATATATCAAAATTATTGTAATCGTGTACCTTATTGTTACGCCATCAAGGTCTACAGTTCTTCGTGCCGTCGACGGCGTGGTACTGCAAGCTATGCGATCAGTTCATCGGAGACTTGCACTGCGCCTCCGCTCACTTGAAGTCTATCGTGCATTCCAAAAACTATACCGTGAGTATAAAAATAAAAATAGATTAAAAAATAATTAAAATAAGTCTTTTACGAATAGTTTGTGGTTCGCATGCAATAAAATTTACTTACCTTACTAAGCTAATGTGCTAGGGCATTTTATTAATGTTCTCCTGGCTATCATTTATACCAGTCACTTGTTACGGCACTTCGACATGCCTAACTTGATATCCACCCTCGACTGCACCGTCACTAACATGCGAGATAGTGGCGGATGGAAAAAAACTTACAGAAAACTACTTTTTGTAGCAGGATTTGAACTCGCTGCTTTAGGCTTCGTCTAGCAATGCTAATGTTATAAAAGAAAAGTGTTCCGAATGTGTTTTTTGCAGAACTTCGTGGAACAAAACCCGCACTGGGAGACGGATTGGATGTCGGACCGACAAAAGGCGTTCGAGAAAGCTCGCGCCGGGAACAAACTCAAGCCGATTGAAGACAAGCCACACTACACCGCGCATACCATCACCTTCAGCAAAGACGGGTTCCACACCAAGGTACGCACGCTATGCCGCGACAAGCAAGATACACTCTCAACAAATTTTAATCGCAAATGATACACATACAACTAACTATAACCCCGACAAGATACACTCTCAACAAACTTTTATCGCGACAAGATACACTTACAACATACTAAAATTGCGACATGATGCATACGATAAGATGCACTCACAGCAAACTTTAACCGCGACAAGATGGACTCACATCAAACTACAACAACGACAAGATACACTATAACCCCGACAAGATACATACACAATGAATTACAGCCACGACAATATATTCGCTCCTATTACAGCGGCCAAAGAAGAGCCCCTCGCCTCCATCCGAAGAGAAAAAAAAGAAGAAAGACAAAAAGAAAAAGAGCAAGCGAAAGAGAGATAGTAGTAGTAGCTCATCCAGCAGCGACAGCTCGGCCAGCGAGACACGGAAGAAGAAGCTAAAGGGTTCGTTGATTTTATCAAATTAATGTCAAAGTTAGCTTATTGTTGAAACTGGTCTTCTCTCAGTCTAGAGTGCAATTCACTCCGGGGGCCCGGAGAATTCTGATAATCTGTGTTATTTTTTGCATAATCTTTGCTTGCATCTCACGGTTAGCTTCGGGGTAGCCTATTTACATATATGATTAACGTAATATAATCATTTTGCACACACAACCCCACACGACTTGTAATCGTGGGTCGCCGGGAATATTGACATCACCCAAACAATCATGGGTATATAAAATTTGTGCTGTACGAGGGAATCGAAATATATCCGCAAACCACGAAGCCGAAGAGGTAGGGACGCTGTTTCTAAAGGTAATAAGTGAGCAGTTCTTATGAAAAGATTATCAGGTATCCTGATGGTTGGAGATATTCGACATGCGTCAATGTTTCATGTGTTGTAATTTACATTCGGGTTCGATGTTTTAACGTGTCCTCCAAAAGTCCAAAGCTCGATAAGACTCAGTAAAATTCCGTAATGGGAATAGAATTACTCCGCCTTCCGATTATCGCCTAATAAAAATGGCGCAGCGTTGCGGGCCCTATAGCTGCGTTAATTTTTAATTGGTTTTCATCATAAAAGTAAGGGATAGCAGTAACATAAGTTGGCGATAGATTGTTCTAATACTGCGTAATGATGGTGTTCCAGGTAAGAAAGCGAAGAACATAGACGTGAACGATGACGTGGCACTAGAGGCGTGGATGTCCAACATACAGGCCGATCGACTCAGCGACGCCGACCGACGGCTACTCGACTCACTCAAGAACAGGTGACACTCACATTGTTGACAGAATTAAATACGCATTATTGACAATAATTCAAAAACTACTAGGTCAGATCTTGATAAAACTTAAACCACCACAAGAAAAGCACTAGCTTTCAAATAAAAAAAGAGTCATCAAAATGTTTGATGATGTATATGATAGGCTAAATAGATTTTTTCGGGTATCTGGCCTATTATCTTGCCTTGTACTATTGCAATGCTTAAAAGTAAAGTCTTATTACTTGACACTAGCTATACTAACAGTGCTCTACACCATAAAAATGATATGTGCATAAAAAAAGTACCATCAAAATGTCAATTAAGGATAATTCCTAAATTAAGTAAAGCTTAGGTAACACTAAGCTTTACGCCCGATCAGTGTCCGATTATCGCTAGGGTTCTCCTGATGGTTAGTAAAACGTTTTTTTTTTGCGCAAGGCATCTCATAAATGTTTAAAGAAAGAAATAAATTTATTGCTATAGTAGCAATAAAAAAAAAAAAAAAAAATACATCAAATTAAACTATAATTATAGTTTTTATAGAGCAGTCGGAGTAAATTCAGCTTTGTACTGCGTGTTCATTTACATGAGCTCACAGTGCTGGTTTTCAATTGACCCCGATGTTTAGACATATTATTGAAGCGTTTTCTAAATTAGCTAGTAATAGGCTAATGAATAAGTTGCCCGTCGCTAATATTTGAAGTAAGCAATGTTATACTAACTCCAAAGACTTACGGTTTGTCGGTAAACTGATAATCAAAATCAAAATCGTTTTTTCAAATGGGTGCCAAAGAAGCACTCATGAAAGTTAATGATTCTACTGCCAGATTCACAAAATTACAGCCATCTCGAGAAGAACCTCGACCAGAAACTCGGCGGCGCATTTTTTTCATTCATTTTTAAAAAGGAACATACTCAATCTGTAATACATAATTTTATTAACCTAGGTGTTATTATGGTAGTCGCTAGAAAGCGATTGTGCAGTTTGCCTCCATACTGTAGGATACTGATTAAGATTTCTTTTTGCAAGAGTATATTGTTCTTTTAACTCTGTCCCATAATTTCTACAAGTTATCAACCATATGTTCTATGTTTTTAGGATAAAAAAGGATAGAAACGAGAAGCAAATCGCAAACTCCCGGGACATAGAACGGATTACGGAAATGCAAAAAAAGTTAAGGTAGGTTCTGAAAGCTAAGTGCCTCATATGTTATGATAATTCCTTTACGACTGTCAGGTTAATTATTATCATTATTTGCTGCTGAGCGTAGGTCTTACATATAATTATTTTTATATTTCCAAGGGGGAAAGTGACTCATTAAAGAATATGACTTTATCCGCAAGATAAAAGATACTTTAAAAATACAATTTAAATTAATAATATATAAAATAACAAAAATCTTTTTATTTGGACAAAAACTTAACTAATTTGTAACACTCCGTGTAAATAAAGCTAGCTATAGTAATAGTAGGAACACTATTGTATGTCAACTCAGCATCTTATATTATAACTTGGCTCATACAGGTGGTTTATAAATAAACTAAGCTGATCATTGAGTAGGTATTTGTTGTGTACATGGATGTACACGACTGGAGTTAGGGAACTCCTAACTAGGTTGCCCTGTGTGTAGGATATCAGTGATCTCTAGAGAAATAGGTACTTTACTGTATTATTGTAGATTGTACAAATAATTTAATTGGTAATCGAATTCTGCTGTATGTAAAAAGAAAATAGGTTGTCTGGAAGAGATCGCTCTTAGCGATAAGACTGCCTGTTTTTACACTTATTTTCTGGGTTACTATTCTTTGTCATGTATATGTTAAGGTGTTCAATAAATTGTTTATCTATCTATCTATCTATGTAGTTTTAGTTCAACTAAATAAGTAGGTAGTTAATGACAGGTAGTTTTACATTTAAAAGATTTCTGAATTTATTATTATTAAAACTAATGTTATTATTGCGTATCTTAATGTGAATAGTTCTTAGACACTTACTTGATTTCGTGATTATGTCCCTAAATTCACATTATTCACCGCATTATGCACCAGAGATAATCCGATTATATAATGTTACAAATGTTAAATAGACATTCAAATTCAATGACTTCAATGCCGCAATGTTGCATACACTAACCATCTAGAAAAACAAAGTGATATCTCTAACGTTGCACACGTAGCATGCTATAATAATACTTATTTAAAATCCTTATATAATAAACTTTAAGAATTAATATAAATGGTTTAAAATCAAACTTCACATTAACCAGAAAGAAGAAACTGGCGCAAGATGTGGCTTTAAACATAAATTAATTAAGTAATCATTTTACATTTTTATATCCTCCCATTTACATTTATTAATTTGTAACTCAATGTTTCGCTGCGTAAAAAGATACGATATTTACAGATAACATATCTCAGAAAATTATCATTACAGCAAGAGTTAGGAAAATAGAAAAGAGCAAATAACCAAATTGTGTCTTACAACTCTCGCCACCGGCAAAATAAAAAACAGAGGACATTGACTAAACAAAATACAGTGGATATTGACTAAACAAAATACAGTGGACATTGACTAAACAAAATACAATGGACATTGCATAAACAAAATACGGTGGATATTGACTAAACAAAATGCAGTGGACATTGACTAAATAAAATACAGTAGACATTGACTAAACAAAATACAGTGGACATTGACTAAACAAAATACAGTGGACATTGACTAAACAAAATACAGTGGACATTGACTAAACAAAATACAGTGGACATTGACTAAACAAAATACAGTGGACATTGACTAAACAAAATACAGTGGACATTGACTAAACAAAATACAGTGGACATTGACTAAACAAAATACAGTGGACATTGACTAAACAAAATACAGTGGACATTTTTTTTTTTAATTTGTGACAGGCTTGTGTTTGACCACTATCTCACCTGATGGTAAGTGACGATGTGATCGAAGCTGGTAAACACACTAGACCTGGAATACGCAGGCTCTCATTGGACATTGACTAAACAAAATACAGTGGACATTGACTAAACAAAATACAGTGGACATTGACTAAACAAAATACAGTGGACATTGACTAAACAAAATACAGTGGACATTGACTAAACAAAATACAGTGGACATTGACTAAACAAAATACAGTGGACATTGAATAAACAAAATACAGTGGACATTGACTAAACAAAATACAGTGGACATTGACTAAACAAAATACAGTGGACATTGACTAAACAAAATACAGTGGACATTGACTATACATACCCCTCAGATAGTAATCAACCACAAACCGTAATAACAAATAAACAAATAGTAATAACCACACATTGCACGGCCATCCTTGTGTTCCTTTACATATTTTTTTTTAATCCAGTATTGCAGGTTTGTAAAAATAAAATTTGCAGAATATACTTAATTACGTGACAATTCTTGATGCGTGTAAAGGGCCGTTAATAACTTATAATTTCCAACGATCTCCCACATACTCACACACACACATTATATCACCTAACATACAATCAATACAACACAAAAGATACATATCAACTTCTATTAAATGTATTTAGATTGTAAAACATGGCTAGATAATATTGCAGATTCAGATAAGGGAAGAGCGCTGTATGCTGAAACTATATCTATAATTCTCTAGAGAGAGCGAACGCATCGACGGGCGCTCTCGCGACGAGCGGGACGAGAGACGCGAGAGCCGAGACAGGAGGGACGAGAATCGAGACAGACGGGACGACAGGCGGGACGAGCGGCGAGACGAGAGCCGCTCGCAGCGCTGGGACCGACGGGATAAAGAGCTGCCGGAAAAGAAGCCGGAGGTCAAGAAAATGCCCTTTATCGGTGAGTCTGACCGCATCCCGGACTGCGTTATTGTAACGAGAAGTTTAAGAGTGCCTCGCGACGGGCCCGGATCCTGAAAGGAGCACATTTATTTACTTTATATATTGTGTCTTACAAGTGAAGATTACATTTGGCATGTAGACATTAAGGGCCGGCGCACATAGGGCAAAGCGCAGCGCAGAGCATTTTTCACTGTCGAACAACTATCGATATTGTTCGCGTTGAAATAAAATCAATTAACACAACAACTAATTCCTGAGATCATCTAAGTGACTGTTTGTATTCCGCGCGCATCCGCTTCGGTCGCCGGGCTCAGCGAAGCGACGCTCGTGCGGCACGGGCGGGAGCCGCCATTTTGTTTTTAATTCTTCTTTTTCCTCTTCTGAAAGTAATGTAATCATCAGTATCCATCGTCCCAGTACATCATTTTATATATATTCGCGCCGTCTCGTGGGTACTCGCGCCGTCTCGTGGGTACTCGCGCCGTCTCGTGGGTACTCGCGCCGTCTCGTGGGTACTCGCGCCGTCTCGTGGGTACCCGCGCCGTCTCGTTGGTACTCGCGCTGTCTCGTGGGTACTCGCGCCGTCTCGTGGGTACTCGCGTGGGCTTACATCTTTTATGCTCAACACGAGGGATTTTGCAATGTTTTTAGTACTAACATTGATTTCCATAATGATTTTGTTCTTGTTGATAATTATATAACTCTTTCTTAAATCACAAATGTTTATATATTCAAATTATCTTCAAAAATCATAATAATTGTTTCTTGAATCTTATCATTGTAAGATGAAAAAACAATTATTATAAAGATAAAGATAATTAATAACTACAAAAAGCACTGTATGCTTGTACTGTGCTTTTTTTCTAGTTTAAATGTTTTTTTACTAAACCATTGATGCTTTTTTATTAATCAGATGCAATGAATCAGGTTAATTTACAACTCATGTACACTTTTAATAAGTAGTTTACTACATAAGTTATCAAATACAACGTAAATTAAAAAGTTTAGATATTCTAGATAATATACTGCTCTTCATTTGAATGTAAAGGTTGCCATATTGACTCACTCAAAGATCGCTCTTAATTGACATATATTAAACTAGATAACTGACTTTTATCACAGGAGAACATAGTCGAATTGAGAACCTCCTACTTTTTGAAGTTTTTTAAGAATGCATCTTTATATTAGATCATGTGCACACATACATGCGTCCTTCCTGATATTTGATTATAATTAGAAGACCTGATTGATTGGCTAATTAATATCCCTTATTCGCTTGCATGATACACTATGGAAGGTTTGTACGGCTATGTACATTTGTCTATATATATATAGTCAATAATATAGTCTAAGGTCGCACGTCAGTTCCGGATGAGAATCGAAGCGATATAGCGGTTTCTTTGCATGTTTACGTTCCTTGACAACCGCCACCGTCACGAAAGTGGCGTTATCGATGTCGCCTTAATACGGCTTGCGGCCCATGATTCCTAATTTACACGAACTTAGTAACTATTACGTGTAAATGTTACAATGCACTAGGTAGCAAAAACTGTCATTATCATATATCACTTATTGCATGGAATTGTCATTTAGCACATACACAGGAGCAGGACTAACAAACATCATCGACTAGCCACCGCGTCTGGTACATGAAAGTTGACATTGATGCTACGTGACCTATAGATAATAAAACGCACAATGTGCAGGGCCAATGTTGCCAGTCCAATATATCTTATTCCGAATTTTGAGTTTTTTATGCCTGGTAATGCCCTTTTTTAATACCAAAGTAGAGTGAGTGAGGCTCAAGGGAGCTAGGCTGGTTCAGAAGCGCGGACGGTAAAAGAAACTTCGTGAAAAACCTGCCTTGTCAAAAATCTATGATTCTTTGGGACTTGTGACATATACAAAAAAAATGTCTTGTGCTAGATTGTCATTTGTAACTATCTCAGCCAGTGGAAATCCTCTACACTAGGCACTAGGTAGTGTGAAAAGGCTTCGACACCCAGGTGTGGGATAGATATGGACAGATGTTCCAATATGCCCTAGATGGGGCAGAGTGCGTCTACACAGTGCTTCGCCATCCATTGCGATCGGTTTTAACTTTCGCGTTTCATTACGCTCCATGTTTTTCCGATAGCATTCGCTTCTGAAATGACAGTTCGCAGCCAACTCTGCCTTGGGCAACGACGTTTGCGCTTTCCTCAGGGGTCAGTCTAGGATTTGCCTTGGTATATGTGACTGAGATCCCTTCGAAGCGTCTGCCAATCTAAATTAACTCCAAGGAAGCATACCGGGTAGTACTAAATGAGCGGCGAAACAAAAATTTCTTCCACCTCGAAAACAACTGCATCGGTTTCCACCAAATATAGCTAATAATCTTGTTAAAACCGGTTACGAAACAAAAAAAAAATCTAAATCAATCCACCCGATTGAGAGCAATGATACCACAAACACAAAGGCTTAGTGGAACGGAAAGATGAATATATCCATTGATGGATCACAGTGGAATAAAATGTATCATCAAATCCATCGATGGATTACAATGGAACTAAAAGTTGTTATAAACCCATTGATGTATTTGTTTAGTGGATCAGAGTGGAACACTCCATAACTTAGGCGTTATATCATCTCGTTTCGGGTCGAGGCTTAACAATAAACATTCATGAAGTACTAAGTTCGTGTAAACTAGGCATTAAGTAAATCAATGAATCACTTCACAGGAAAAATGCCCGTGTTCAAACATCTTGGGAAAGTGAAGTCTGATGAACAGAAAAAAGAAGAACAGAAGAAAAAAGAAGAAGTCGAAAGCAACGCTAAGAAGAGACTAGAGGTGGACGCTGAGATACAGAAAAAGGTATTGATTTTAAGTTAAATGAAAACTGACTTCAGCAGCAAAAGGAGAAAGTTATCAATTCGACTGTTAGTCCATTGAAATGTTACAATTTTAGGACCGAATATTGCATTTATTAGAGGACGCAATTTTATTTTTGGGACATGTTTGGGGGGTCAATAGAAGCTTAACCTCAAGTTTGTGGGGTCGCCACCCTTGTCCCCCGGCCGCCATCTTGGAAAAAGGGGTGAAAACGTTTTTTTCGCGATATCTCGGAAACTATACGTCTTACAAAAAATTTGTCAAGACATAATTTGTAGCAAATTGTTTTGCCTACAAATATGTATATATAACTTTTTGCCCTAAATTAAAAATTAAAGAAGTTATAAGCAAAAAAGAGAGAATTTTTTTATAAAAATTTTCTTTTTTGCTCTATAACTTTTTTTAAATACATTATACAAAAACATTACCCCAAACCAATCTTATATATGATCTTTTGAGAAAAAAAATTCCCTATATATTTTTTTAATTTCATTAATTTAAAACGCTGTTACAGCGCTCCAAAGTTGACCGGGTTCGTCAATGCTCATGAGAATCCGGTCAAAATGAAATGTTTAACTTATTTTTTTATTATAAATATCTTCATATAATTTTTTTTGTTAAATTCGTACAACTTTACTTAATCATTCCTAATTCTTTTCCGTACCATAGAACTTACCAAATTTAACTTACCGAAGGTTAAGCAGGTAGAAAAGGTTAATAGAAAAGGCTTCTTCATGATTTTTCAGGATGTGATACAGCATTAGCAGCCTATAATATGGGGAAATTAAAATTTATAAAATTATGGAGAAACATCCTGAATCAGCTGGTGGTACCGCGTTATTCCTGAGTGAGAAAGTCGATCCATCTTTGCTCACTCTTGTTGGCGAACGTTTTTTCATAGCTTTATACGGCGGTAATAAAGACGACTCACTAGACGGCTTGCGATACAAACGATTTGCCAAGACAGTGACTAAAATTCATTTAATTTATCATCTCTACCTCCAACACAAGATGCTGCTCGTTTTTACAGTCTCCGAGTATATCACCAGGTCCAGTCGTGGCTCGGAAGATATCAAAATCCTGAAGATTGGGGCTGGAAAAAGCATGCAAACATTTGGATGCCAATACAAGCTTCCAAGCCTCCAGCACCCCCCGATCTCATGAAATACAGTATGCCTCCATTGTTCTGGCGAAACATGCAGCAACATTATGGAAATGTCAAAGTTAATGGAAGAAAATTAATTTGAAGATGAACTTCCAACTATGACTCCAATTTTAACTCCTGTCATTCTTCAAACTTTCACATTTGACGTTGTTTTAGATTCTGAACCACAGCCTGGACCATCGAAGAAAAGTCGATTAGAGTAGCTAACTAATAAGTGATTAAAAATATTGTGATGTCGAGGATTACCTTATAAGCTAGATGTCCGTGGAGTAGGCCTCTACCTCATAGGTGGTGGGGAAAAGAGTTAGGAATGAATAAGTAAAGTTGTACGAATTTAACAAGAATTTTGTATGAATATATTTATAATAAAAAAATAAATAAAAAATAAGTTAAACATTTCATTTTGACCGGATTCTCATGAGCATTGACGAACCCGGTCAACTTTGGAGCGCTGTAACAGCGTTTTGAATGAATGAAATTAAAAAAATATGGGGAAAATTTTTCCACAAAAAATAATCTACAAGATTGGTCTGGGGTATTTTTTTTGTAAAATGTATAAAAAAAAAGTTATAGAGCAATAAAGAAAATTTTCATTAAAAAAATCCCTCTTTTTTGCTTATAACTTCTTTAATTTTTAATTTAGGGCAAAAAGCTATATACATATTTGTAGGCAAAACAATTTGCTACAAATTGTGTCTTAACAATTTTTTTGTAAGACGCATAGTTTCCGAGATATCGCGAAAAAAACGTTTTCACCCCTTTTTCCAAGATGGCGGCCGGGGGACAAGGGTGGCGACCCCACAAACTTGAGGTTAAGCTTCTATTGACCCCCCAAACATATCCCAAAAATAAAATTGCGTCCTCTAAAAAATGCAAAGCTCATGTAACATTTCAATGGACTATGTGTTTTTAATTTTATACGATAAGTAAAGCACATAAGTTTCTTTCTGTGATAAGATGACTATCTATGTTTTATTTTATAGGAACATAATCTTAGTGGGAATCTTACTCTTTCATAATAAGGTATTACTAAATATATCGGAAGCCCTATTATCTGCGAGTAGTTTCTATTTCAATTAAGCAAAAGTGCTTTTATTTCTTAGTAGTTTTGTTGTTTTCGAATTTAATCCGTTCTCAACAAAGACACATGATGAGGGGTCTGAGGTGCTAAAGCAAAAAATATTTCCTATACTTTTAAAAAATTTACTTAAATATTGAGGTACTTTTTGATTCTACCTTTGCCCCACCCCGTATAGGTAGTTCAAGTGCTCACTGGCGGCATTGCCTCTTTGAATTGCAATGCTGATACGTTGAGCCAAATTAGTACCAGCATTTTGATCACGCGTCTTCAACCAAGTGTGCTGATATTAAAAAATAAAAGAATAAGCTTCCGGTCCCCTCTAGCTCAGTGTCAAACATCAAACGGCTCAAATAAGTAACCACCGCGCCTCCGCCACGATCTTAATGTTTTAATTTAAAGATCATTTTTCATTCTTTTTTATTTCATAAATAATATAAATAGTGTAACAACAATTAAATATGGTATATCTTCTGTTTATAAATTAATTGAACTGCTCCTTGGTTTAGTTGGCTGGCGTTCGCCTTCTAAGCAGGCGTATCGGTATCGGGTTCGATTCCCGGCGGGAACACAAGTTTTCTCCCCAAGGAAAACTTGTGTTTCTGGTTCTGGTTATGATTTGTGTGCGATATGACTATTTGCGGCACCCACGACACAAGTCATCGAACTTAGTTTGGGGCGGGGAATAAAATGTTTATAAATTATGAATCATGCAAACGTTTCCCTGACCTGGATCAAAGAGAAGCGGAGCTGTGCCAATATTAACTAGCTCCGCACAGTATCCAACCCCGCCCCGCATACTCCCTCGCTCCACTCAGCTCCCTCGCTCCACTCCGCTCCGTCGCTCCTCTCCCTTGCTCCGCCTCAGTGGCCGGGCAGCCCCGACGTGGGGAGCCATCGGTTTCCCCGCCCTACGGCGACATAGGTGGTGTATTGACCGAGTGCTCCCGGCGCAGGTGGCGGAGTTCAAGCAGAAGATAGCCATAGCTCAGCAGGAGCGCGGCGCGGCGGGGGCGGGGCTGGCGGCGCCGGGCGCGCTGGCGCCGCCCGCGCTGGCGCTGCCGTCGGCGCTGGGCTCGGCGCTGCCGCCGCCCGTCGTGCTGCCGCCGCCGCCGCAGCCGCAGCCGTCAGTACTCCCGCCCTCGCATACTCCCCGGCGCGACCGGTATAACGACGCTTGTTTACTGCCTGTTGCCGGTGGTTCCGGTTCCCCCCGCTCGTGGGCGGCCGAAAGTTGCGATCGGCCGTCTGTATCCGTTCCCGAAACTAGTCGGAAAATTACGCATTATAGAAGTGAAACTTATTTAGGCTTTGAAAATCTGATCTGCACCCTTTTTTGTGTGACGAAAAGTAGTGGGGGTAAACACTATGACGTGTAATTAAATCAAATATATAATGTTTCACTTCTATCGTGTGTCTTTACGACGCAACCTCCTTGTTTGTTTGTATGCTTTTAATCGATTATTTATTTTAATTGTTTGCCGGAAATTAAGTTTTATTCATAAAACATTACATTTCGTACCGAAATAAATATTTGTAAAATGCGAGTATATTCTAGCGATTTTAAACGCGGCTATTTTTACTTTCTGTGACATCTCCGATTTGGTTACCGCCAAGAGAAGTTAGCCGCTGCCGTTCACAAAAGTTGATCAATTAATAACACAGAAAATGTGTGAACTTTATATGGTTAGCCAAACCCGTGCGTTTTGCTGTTTTGAATTTCCCTTGTATTTTTATCACTTTCTATTCATTAAAGTGCTATTGGTGTAATTCTAAACTACTAACTATTACAAAAAAACTAAACTAACCCCCATGCATATTCGCTATTTGCCTCGAGCCTCAACGGTTGGTAAACAAATGTGGTTAATACTATAATTTACAGTCTTAAACATATATTCATTCGTTCCAAGCTTACATAAGGAATTATGTACAGTCAGCAACACAACGAAAAATTCTACTAATAGACACGTCAAAGTTATTATAACGGGTGAGATAGAGGCCTTATGCTTACCTATCTGGCCTTAAATAAGCACAAAATTGAATGAGCACGAAAGTGGAAAAAATACATTGTCTATTGCTTATTTATTGCTTTCCAAAATATATGTTGATTTAAGTGTTAAATGTGAAATAATATGAATTAATAATCAGCGTGGACAAGTGTAGGCAATTCATTCAAAGTTGAAAAACGTGGTTTTCGTATTCATTCGTGCACTCCAATATAAACTAGTGAAGATTCGACTACTTCCCTAAGGATACTAGGCCATTTCACTTTAATACGACTGGACCGAACCTTATATTATTATTTACTAGTCGTGCCCCGCGGCTTCGCCCACGTTAATTAAGTTAATAAGTAGCATATGTGTTATTCCAGAAACTAAACTATCTACATTCTAAATTTCATCAAAATCGGTTTATTCGTTACGGAGATACGTGGTAACAAACATTCACACACACACAAACTTTCGGATTTATAATATTATAGGATTATAAATCCGAATATATAGGACTGAACTTTGTAATGTCTCATTCTCACGAAAACTTATATGATAAAACTGAAATTAATTGTTTGTATTTATTGTTTTAATGCTGCAATGGTGATAAAGAACTTCTAAGACGAAGACGTAAGTTGTGTTGTTTGTTGTATTAAAATTTCATACGTTTAAAGCTATCTTAAAGATTGTGCCAAATTTAAATTGATATCTTATAATGGTTAAAAACACACTAAATTAGGCAAATTGATTTCTTTTTCACCAACCCTTTGGAAACAAGCAAACGCATAAGGTAACACAGAACCAAAATATACTTTAATCCTACTATAAGCGTGAGATAGCTATATCCAAATCGACTTGCTGTCCTTTAAATATTATCTCAAACAAAGAATTGGATCTGCCTATTCATGTAATCATTATCTAACATACAATTACTTAAGTTTCTGTCATAGCTTGCTTATTCCTTTCTGTTAGAAAAACAAAGAATTGAATCTTCTTACTATTATTTTGTTCTATTGCTAAGCAAAAGCCTCCTTTAATTCCGTCCACGAGTCACTTGCTCCAGACAGCCAAAAAGTCGATAAAAAATTATTTACTTGCCCCGGACTGCTATATGAAAATTCTATTAACTTGCTGTAGCCAGCCAAAAATTCGATAAAATCCCATTAGCTTGCTCCCAGACAACCAAAAATTCGATAAAATCCTATTAGCTTGCTCCCAGACAGCCAAAAATTCGATAAAATCATATTAACTTGCTCTCAGAAAACCAAAAAGTCGATAAATTCGTATTAACTTTCTCCCAGAAAACCAAAAAGTTGGTAAAATCCTGTTCTTGTCTTTAATTTCCTCTTATCTCCTCCGCTTATCCCTTGTAACTATTAGCAAACTAACTACCAGTTAGCGTAGTTGGTGTGCGTCTGGCTTCTAAGCAGCAGGGTTCGATTCCCGATGGGAAGACAGGTTTTCTCCCAAAACAAAATTTCTGTTCAGTTCTTGGATGTGATTGTATGTGTTTCCGGCACCCACGACAGGGCCATGAGTGTGGAAGCATTTTAATTTAATAAATAATCTTTTTGCCATCTGCTTCTCCATTTTATCCGCAAAACAACGAATATTTCGTGATTTTGCTAATAGATATTTAGCCTAATTTTCCATCACCTACTTATTCCTTACATCTACTTTAATTATTTAGAAAATTGCTGTAAGTTTGAGTATCTGGCAATCAGAGTCATTAAGTTTAATGATTGCCTCTTTGGGGCCCATGTGGATAAACAATTCCATTGTATCCGTCCAACTAAAGTGTCCGTTTCCGTTAGACCGGCGGCCGCGCCCGGCCCTGGCCAGCCAGCTCTCCCCAAGGACTTTCAAGAAGCGCTGGACATCATCTTCCCCTCAGACCAGAAGAATAACGAGAAGATGCAGCACGGCATCTTCAACTCGATGCAGCAGCCGGGGATCCTGGGGGTACCTCCTGGAATGGGCATGCCCAACTTCCCACCTATGGGTGAGTCAGCACAGTACAATGATATTTTATGCAATTTATTTAGCTAGGCTGGGTAATTTACCTACGTTCGACTCTAACCGAAATAATTGTATTTGTGATTATTGACTATTCTTGTATAGTGGACTAGCGATCCGCCCCGGCTTCGCCCGGGTGTGATAAATGAAGAACCGCTAGACCGATTTTGTGCAAACTTCACATAAACCATCTACTAAATAGTCCGAACAAAGTCTATGGTTTGGATAGGTGAGCCCGTTCTTATGGTTTGGATAGGTGAGCCCGTTCTTGAGTTATAAAATAACAACGAAAAGTGGCATTGATTTTTATATATAAAGATTGCCCTGGTTAGAGAGATCGAAGCATCATTTTGACTACCGATTATATTTTAATATTGTTTATTGCCCAATAGGGCTGTGCCCAGCGTCTCTCCGTCTTCGTTTATTTATTAAAAAGTCGATTGATTTTATTTATATAGCATTAGCCATGCTCGATAATTTATCCTTTCTAAATTTATCACCATATTAAAGTCATTGCGTCCTAAGCTTTATTGGAGTGTCTGGAAAAACTGTAATACTCCTCCATGTTCTTGTATTAATTTTGTCAGTTGTGGTTCTGCGAATAAATAATCTTTGCAGGGAGGTATGGCGTGAAGCAATTCATTTAACCTTGCGTCACGCGGCTGGTACATATTTCGCCTATTACGTACAACATCGGCTCGCTTAGCACCAGCATTTTGCAAGAGCTCATCAGAAACTTTACGATATTCTGAATCCTTCACTAGAAACCGACATACCTCTCTTTTTAAACTCATTGAAGTTTTTTTGTAAATATCACCAAATGCTTGTCTTTGCTTTAAAAGCTTGTGTACATTGGACCCTAGCCACAAGTCGTTTTTCTCCATATGAGACATTAGTTCCCATGATGTTGTAACTGGGTATAGAATACTGTTCACTTTTTGTGGTTTGTATGGGGATTCCTCGAATAACACGTGAAGGTCGACGTCGACAGTATTTGGCCAGCCGTCTGGATTCAGATTCGGGAATTTAATACCCTTTTGTAATGTTTTATCGGTGCCTTTCTGGTTCTTTTCTGGTTTTCGGAAATGACAATGTGTGCTGAGTTCTCCGCGTTAGTTTCTGTGGTACAGGAGGTGTGAACGTCGTTTGTTTCTTGGTGGTCTATCAAAATACAGTTGTCTACGATAAGCGGTGCTGTCGATTCTTTCTCGTCGTGCTTATGGGACGAAGAAACCTCTAAATTTAGAGAAGATACAGAAGAACGTCTTGTATCTCTTTGAAGAATTAAGTTTACGTTCTCGTTAGTTATCTGAACTAACTGGCACAGTTTTTCCATCAATACATTTTGCTTCGCCATAAACTCGCTTATTGTAGGTTCGTTAACAGATGCCGTAGTAGCCACATCTGAGCTGAGAATGCCGACATTAGTGGCCACATATGAGCAGAGAATGCTGAGATGCTTCTTCAAAGCATCTGATGCTTCTTTATTCGACTGCTTAACGTACTTTATGTATCTTTGCATTAAATTTTTCGACGCCTTCTGAGAAGGGATCAGTTGTTTTTTAAGCTTAATGATGGTTTCGGCAAATTTATTGTGGGTATTTGTCACATGCACTTTTTCCATAATCACGCGAGGGTAATATATCAGTGCGTTTCCCAGAGGCCATCGTAATAAAGTTCTTTTTATTTGCCTGTATCGACGATCACTAAGCGTCACCTTTGGGCCGTGAGCTTTCGCCAATTCCTCCGTCGGGATCGCAAAACGCGCACGTTTCTCTAAGTCTATATCTGTAGTTCCGGCGAAGTCCTCAGCAGAGACCTCATTGGTGACCCAGGATCTCCAATCCTTCGGGTAACACTCGTCTAGAATTTGGAGAACCTTTCGGAAGAAAGATTTTTCTTTTTTAGGTGGAGTCCAGTTTGCGAGAGAGCCCATTGTCGATTTCGCCACCTAGAAATAACATGGCTTAGCAGTGAAAAGTTTTTATAGTTAAATGTCGTATAGATAAAATGACGACCCAGTTAGAGCAGTGGGCAAGTCTCTGCCCTTTTCGCCGCCGGTCCTAGGTTCGATTCCTTTGCTCAATTTTCCTCTCCAAGGGACATTTATGCTTCTGATCCAGGGTGTGAACAATCATAAGGTGGGGTGAATGCTGTTGTTGTTATTTGTAGTTGATTAAGTCGAAGGGATTTAGGTTTCTGTCAAGATTTGCAATCTCATATTTTTCGGTATTTAAACCCGTCAATCCAGGGACCCCGGAACTAATGCCGCGTTTGAAAATTGTTTATTTATGATTAAAGATTATACTCAAAACCAGGCAGTAGTTGCGTCATCGATCATATTCATATAAAATTTTTTTGATTATTATGTATCACTTCAAATTTTCCTCAACAATGCATATTTGTGCTTATTGCCCTAGATGTGATTGTGTGTGTGAATATTTCCAGCACCCACGACACAAGTCAACGAACTTGGTGTGGGGCTGTGAGTGTCAAACCGTTCATTTATTTATAAATTATTAATTTTCTGATTAAGAATTTCGTAATTCGATTGCAGGTCTAATGCACCAGCCGCCGAACATGTTCGGGTTCGATATGAACTCGAGCTTGTTCCCACAACCGCAGTTGTACGACAAGCACGTGCCAATCATGCCGCCCAACCAGAACAAGCAGCGGCACAAACCCATCCCGCACATTGGGAAAAAGAACCAAAACAACCACCTCGCCACCCCGCCACCCTTCAAACAGGAGCCGGGGGGCGCCGGCTCCCCTGCCCTCCACCATGGCCTCCACTCGGATAATGGGGACGCCGCCGCTAAGAAGAAGGAGGAACTCGATGACTTGGCCATGTTGGGGATCGATGCTAGTGACGTCGGGGCGGGGATTTAGGTTTCCCGATGGTCTCCAAAGTTCGTTAAATTATTTGCGAACTGCCCGTTGGCTTAGTTGGGTGGGCGTTCGCCTTCTAAGCAGAGGTATCGGGTTCGATTCCCGGCGGGACCACAAGTATTCTCCCCGAGGAAAATTTGCGGTTCTAGTTCTGGTGTGTGATGTGAATGTTACCGGCACCCACGATACAAGCCATCAAACTTAGTGTGGGGCTGTGAGTTTGAAAGCGTTTATGTTATGTTCATGTATATATCCGGGGCGAGATGACTCATCGAAATGACAGGACAGATAAATTACAGGACTATTTGAGTCTTGTTTTTGATGGGCTTGGTTACTTTTTACACTGTCAAATGTAAGAAATATCAACTCTTTAAGTGTGTACCGTAAACCACACGATAGAAGTGAAAGTTTTATATTACAGGGAAACGTTTTAATTATTCCTCGCAGTGTTTATCCCAACCAGTTTTAATTTTAAAAGGTTGCGGATTAGAGATTTCAAATCCAATTCAAAATACAAAAACTTTTTATTGACACCAAAATATAAATACAACTTATAAAGATAGGTACAATGAGTCTTACAAGCAGAGAAACTTTTAAAGATAAGTACAATGTGTCTTATCGCTAAGATCGATCTCTTCCAGACAACCTTTGGATGGAAAGATAATCGAAAGAACAATGTAGGGATGGTGGTGCGATAAAATTAATGAAATAAAAGTATAAATAAGTATTAATAAATGAAGTAACTGAAAATCCACCATCTTTATATTTTAGCGACCAAACTAAAACTGTAATGACACAAGTACTGGAAACAACAAGATGGCGACGTGATGACGATGGAAGGAAAGTTTAACTTTAATTATACTGTCAGCATTAAAGTCTATGTAAAATAGTGCATTTTGTAGAAGTTAATACTTTGAAATATTGAGGATGCTGAATAAGTCGGCAATAATCATTTGTTCTATAAATAGTCGGTAAGTACTTGGAGGTCTGCAGACCTTAACTGTAGTCCTAGGTTATGATTAGCTTAAAATTTGTATTAAATATTGAACTACCTATTAATGATAATAAATATCATGGATAAGTAAAAGTTTTTTTTACCAACCAACTATTAAGAACACACTCCTAAAAAATACGATATTTAGTAATTATTATTAATTTTAGGGAGTTTAATTAAAGTCCTAAATCGAACAAATATTTTATTAATGTGTAACTGAAGTACATACTATTAAGGGTAATAATTGATATATTTTTACTAGCCGTGCCCCGCGGCTTCGCCCGCTATTACCAAATTAAAAAGTAGCCTATGTGTTAATCCTAGGTATAAGCTATAAACATTCCAAATTTCATACAAATCCGTTCAGCCGTTAAAGCGTGAAGATGGAACAAACATACACACTTACACACAAACTTACGGATTTATAATATTAGTAGGATTACTAAAAAAAATATAATTCAGTTTTTATCCTCCACTTAGCCAGTTATACGATTGAATGAGTTTCACTCGATAGAATTTATAATATCTATAAAACCGTAGAAAATTATGCCTCTTTTTAACTGACTTCAAAAAAAGGAGGCGTTTCTCAATTCGACTGTTTTCGTATTACCATAACTTTTCTCTAACTGAACCGATTTTGATGATTCTTTTTGTTATTTGAAAGCTGGTGCCTACCATCTGGTCCCATCTATATTTGATCAAGATCTGCCCATTAGTGTTTGAGTTATCCTCAATAATCCGTATTTAATTAATTTAATCTGATCAAGGGTTCCGAAAATATAGCGGTGAAGTCGGTTTTTTAAGTGTTTAAATTATTTGGATTTGGTGAATTGCCTTCTGCCGTAAATAAATAACTAATTGTTAAAAAACATAGTTTATTATCAGTTTTGCCAATTTTTAAATATATTTTTTACATTTCGTAATTTTTACAAAAATCCTTAAAAATCTAAGCAGTAATTATTATGTATGTAACAAAGATAGGCGGTTACATATGTTTACTTCGATAAAGCACCCCTATTTGCTACTACAAACGCTTTACCTCTTGTTACGCCTGCGATGACAATCGTTTTCTAACAAAGCGCAACCTGCTGTTAATTCTGTGCTATAAATTGAGTATAGGGGATGATTGGCCCCTTGGATCGGTCTGTCTTCTTGTAAAAGGTTTTAAAATAGTTGTCTGGTGGACATATATAAAAATGAAGCATCAGAATTTACGTGAAGTTAAGTACCTAATTATTTTGGGAGCTTTAAAGCGTCTGCAAAGCAATACGGCCGACGGAAAGTGTCTGGGAGTATTGGCGACATATTTTTAAGGATATTGCCTAAAATATACGTAAAAATCAGCTTGGAGAATTTACGTGAGGTAAGTAATGTTTTTATGTACCTTGATTACCTGATACCTAAAATTGGCCGTCTAAGCAAGCTAGCAGGTAGGCATGCGTTCTTAGTTCATACTAACACTACTCAATCGTCCACATTTTCTTCGTCAGAAAATACGTGACGTCTGGTGGCCCTGGGATCTTGGACTATATCCTTAATAGTTAAGTGTATTGAAATGTATCAACTATGGGACTGACATCTATGGGACTGACATAGTCGTGCACCCAGAACCAGAAGCACAAATGTCCATCGGGATGAAAAATTGTGCTCCTACAGAGAATCGAACCCAGGCTTCACGGCGTTGACACTTAAATACTGAACTGCCCGTTGACGTAGGAGGGTGAGCGTTCGCCTAAGCATAGCGTTCGCCTATCGGTTCGGTAAGTTTTCAACCCAAGGACAATTTGTGTTTCTCGTTTTGGGTGTGATTGTATGTGTGACGCGAATGTTTTTGGTACCCACGACACAAGTCATCGAACTTAGCGTGAAAGCATTTATGTTTAGGTATGTTATACGTCTTAGCTGATACATAGACGTTGATAACGCACTGAGTATATAATTTTTATCAAGATCCTGTACACGTGCAACGATGTAATTGTTTACATTAAATAGTTCACTATCAGAACGTACAATATACGGAATTTACCCCTCTACCATAGATTTCGTATACTAAACTTGTGTATAGAACCTAATTACCTACTATTGTAAAAGGTATATACATATTTTTATCTATGAACTTATCTTACAGCGGACACGATTGTCATCACAGGTGATTCTAGAGGGTATGCTGTAATACAGACGCGTGATGGATTAATTGACTTAAATTCAGTAGATCAACTCCAAGTTAAATGAGAAGGCTGTTAATTCAAGTAGGGAATAATTTTTCAGATCGGCTGCTATCAGAGCATTGAACTTGACCTACTATCAGTGTAATAACTAATATAATCTCACAACCGCTTGAGTTACATCAGGGCCCGACTCTACCACAGCGCAAGCAAACCCGCTAAACCGATGGTCAATATACTTACCAAAAATTAAAAAAATCGACTGCCCAAAAGTAAACCTACTTGTTTAACAATTACTTAGCTTTATTAGAGATATTGAACATTTAAGTGTGAATGGTCGCTAAACAACCCTTAATCGTTATATATCCTAAACGGCAATTCGAAATGTAAAATAGTAAAAAACAACCTACAGATGATTTTCGTTTATATCGCATTAGTCATGCTAGGTAGAACTATGTGATACATTTAGAAATTAGGTATTTAGTGTTCATTTTAATCCCCACCTCAAGCGATAATTTTTCCTATCTAAATTTACCATTATTACCTAAAGATGATTTAGAAATACTTATTTAATTATATGAACTTGACAGTTCATCGTATTTTGTATTTTATATCTTACAATATGGCGTCTGGCGGTTGCTATATAAGCTGATAATCACATGACCCTCCTTTGTCTCGCGCAGTCGGGCCTAAATACGTGCTTTACGTAATAAAAAAATATATTTTACTTACATAATATATCTAGTAGGTAGCATATTCATACATTTTTACATTTCACTAGACATCATATTTGTCCATAGATTGTAATTATTGCAGTAAATATTAAAAAAATCTATGAAAACCGTACCCTAACGTACCACCTGAATGGCAACTGATGGTTTTTCTGTACATTCACTTTAACAAATTTTTTCGCATCGAATCTCGTAATGTATTCTGTATTTGACTCTTTCTTCAATGCAGCACTGTGCAAAATGCTCTCCCTCTCTTCGATACACCTTATTTCTTCCATCGTTACCGTACAGCATGATTTTACATTAGTCAGAAAAAGAACTTTGTTCCATTGAAGGTATGACCAATTTAAGCGCTCACGTGCAAAGTTAAGGCGTGCTCTTCGGTGGTCTACCGTCAATTTTGGGCCATTTGCTGGTTTATGAGGTTTTAGGCCACGCTCCGCCAATCTTATAATGATAGAATCGCTCACAGTCAATCCTCGAAATACACTGAGCCGCTACTGCAGTTAAAAAGAGTTAAATCAAAGATTTCTTAGAGAAACTGACACAATATACCGTTCATCTCGTTCACACGTGACTTGATGTCTACCAGATCCTGGTATGATTGTGTAGCCTATTACTGCTAGCGGAGTATTTTTTTAAACTGCTAGCGGAGTATTTTATTTGATATCAAACCTCTTTTTTATTTAAATTCCGCCTGAATAGTCATAAGACTCATTCTAAACCGAACTTCAGGGGTGTTTCGATTTTTTTTGATGAGAAGATTGAAGTGTCAATAAAATACATTTTGTTTATTTTTTGTAACAATTGCTTTAAACATTTCGATCCAAATTGTAATTCTTGTAAGTGTATTACACATCCATGTATAATTTAACTAAGACATTTTTTTGTTTTACTTGACACTGGCTAGATGCACACAGTTTGCGGATATTCTTTTCTATGGTTTGCGGAGCAAAAATAATTAAATAAAAGACATTGGTAATAACAATAACAGTATTTTAAATATATCGTCAAATATTATATATCACGATCCTCATCAGTGAAGGACAAAGAAGATATTTTAAATTAGAAGTTACATTAATCGTCTAATTATTGGTTTGCATGGTGTAACATGATGTAATCGAGCATGACAAGGCAAAGTCGTCATCATACCAATAGAAATATGCCTTATCAGAGAGTAATAATGTTCTTTGATAAAACACATTTTCTACGTGAATCTAGGTAACATTTGTTTATATGAATTTTATGAGCAATTCGGCTCTTTTCACAGTTTGTTAAGAGTACTAACTATGCTTGGTGATTAATTACTAGTCATATTAAGGAATTCTCAGCTCACTAAAAACTAATCGAAGTATAAGGGTGGTAGAGGTTTACTCGCCGCACAAGTCACAAGGCACAAGTGTAAAATTATTATTTTAGTATGTTGTGCGTCTTGGCATTGATGTAAGCGCAACAAGCACCTGTTTATGAATAAAAACAAAATCAGTCGATCTTTTGACATTCGACTAGGTGTTCGGTAAAGTAGTAAGTCAATAGATGTACCTATCTATGTTACCTCTACTGACTGAGGGTACAGTAACTTAAAATAAATTCCCACGGACGGTTTACGTCAGGCAGGCGTTCGATTATAACAACTCATAAGTCAAGACAACGTGAAAGCGTTTATGTTATGTTTCTTATGTGTCATTTACCCAGTGATTAACAGCAGTCGAATTAGAACTGATCGATGAAGTTTATCAAAGCAGTTCACAGTTAAATTAGCCGCATCTCTACTCGGCCGTCAGTCGGTGGCAGGCGTCAGCAGTGAACGGTGTTGCATCAGCCTGTAAGTTACGGCTTTCGATACGGTTTTAATTAAAAAAAAAACAGTCTGGGTACGAACCTGCATTTGTAGAGTAATATCGCGCTTGACTATACCCTGCGGCTTCGCCTGCTTTACTTCAGATAAATAATGCCATATGTCTTAGAAAATAATACATATAGGTGTTATTTTGAAGATAACTATATGGCATATGTATAATACCAATGTATAATTGAATCTATGAACTGCCTGATGGCTTCGTTGGGTGCACGTTCGTCTTCTAAGCAGCGGGTATCGGGTTCGATTCCTGGCGGGAACACAAGTTTTCTCCCCAAGGGAAATTTGTGTTTCTGGTTCTGGGTGTGTTTATGTGAGTGATGTGAATGTTTCCAGCGCCCACGACATAAGTCGTCGATTAGTGTGGCTGATAGTGTGAAAGCATTTTATGTCCGTGCAAAATTTCATCAAGATCAGTGCAGCAGTTTATACATGACAAGATAAACAGAAATACTTTTTAATTTATGGTATTAGTAACTGCGCCTCGCGGCTTTGTCCGCGTACTTATGTAATGATAATGAATTGGGTTAAAAAGTTTGTGACCTTCTACATGATAAATTCATCACTATCTGTATGAATTTAACTGTATATATTTTCATCAAGAATATTCCAGCGTGCCGTGACCTTTTTCGCAATACCACGGACTGACCTGGAACTAGTCAGCACCCACAGTCTGACTGTACCCACAGTCAGTGGAACTATAGTCGGAACCGACATAAACAGACAGACTGACATAAGTCTATCAGCTTTCTATATAAATTGTGTTCCTTCATATACATGAATGAAGCATATTATATAAAATAAACTGATAACCTATAAGTGCCTACTTGATCTCTCAATGATTATTTCCTGACAGGCATTTCCTCTCTAGACAGTGATCATGTCGGCCGACAAAGTGTTCCACTCACGATCTGAGGGTATAGCCTCCGAGGGAGTCAAGGATCAGTATGCTGATGGCAAAGCCGCTAGGACATGGAACAAGTTCATTGGAGACAGCAACGAGCGCACCCAGAACTACAAGGACTTTCTGATTGGGCTGCTCAACACGCATGGCTGCTCGAAGGTGCTGGACGCTGCTTGTGGTACTGGGTAAGTTAAAACGGACCATTGTTATTGGTCAATGGAGTTGGCAAGGCTAGCTGGTTATAAGTTTTAAGCAAAGTGAAAAAAACGAATTATCACTTACGTACATCATCACTTACCGACAATTGAGATAGTAAATTTACTTTTAATTTAATTTAATTAATTTAAATTTAATAAATTATTTTTTTTAATTTAATTAAACGCGATAGTGACCTGTGACAAAAAAGAAGAGTATTTACCAAAGAAAGAAATTTTCGTTTCACTAATAGGGGAAATTAAAGTAGTGCAGGAACTTACGCATCCGGAATTTCAAAGACATCAAAATACTTACGCTGACGTTCCGTTCCCAAACTATCTTGTATTTTGAACCTTGCTGCTTTAAATACAAAACATACGGCAAACTCTACATTTCGCCAGCTAGCTCTACATTACGCGTAAAAACATATACGTATACGCATACGTAAAAACATATACAGCCCCACACTAAGTTTGAATAGTTGCGTCGTGGGTGCCGATAACATTCACGTCGCACATACAATCACAAAAAAAAACCCTTGGGGAGAAAACTTGTGTTCCAGCCGGGAATCGAACCCCATACCCCTGCTTAGAAGGCGAACAGGCAACCAACTGAGCCATCGGGCAGTTCAAACCATATGAAAACAGCTACCTGTTTACTTCAGCTGGATGATGTAAGATGGTGTTTTTCAAATGTCATCCAGTTATCGTTTCAGTTGAGTCAACAACTGAAAAACAACATTGGAGCACAGAATAATAATTAATAGTTGAAGTAGTTATGCAAAGTGGTTGTTATGAGAACAGCATATACGTAAACACTTTGACCTCACGCACGTATTGACAAATCTCGTACGTTATCTCGAGTCGTAAACGAAAACGCACGTTATCATTTTTAAACCCTTATCGAAATTGGCATTCTTTACACAAACATTATATTATATATGTGTTTATGCAATGTTTTGTATAAGCACAGATTATCTAGGTATATCCTGATTTATTCGCGTCATGAACGAAGTCGACGCGGCAGGCAAACGGGGCTAGAATCCTTCTGCACGCTCTTGGACGCCTTTTGAATCTCGTTCAGCGCGTAAGCTTATTGAGGGCGAGTGCGTTTTCTAAGCAGCGGGTATCGAGTTCGATTCCCTGTGGGAATCAAAATCAACATTATTTATTCACATGGGCCCCAAAGAGGCACTCATGGATGGATGTAATGATGGGAACAGAAGTTTTCTACCCAAGGGAATTTTGTGTTTCTGGTTCTGGATGTGATTGTGTGTAATGTGAATGTTTCCAGCGTCTACGACACAAGTCATCGAACTTAGTGTTGGGATGTGAGTTTGACAGCGTTTATCTTATGTTGAATTCTTTAGACCGGATTCTAAATTATAGTTTTTTTTAAATATTCCACATCAGTAGAATGCAAGACGTAGAAAGAGCCGAGTTTATTATTAGGTACGTTTACTTTGATTTTCCTCTTGACGAACGATTTCCGCAAAATGAATGCGCATGGTTTGAATTCCCCATAGGTTAATACTAAGTGAGGAAGGTAAGGAAACTATGTCATGTAACTTTATAAAGACTGCTAATTATTGTCAATTTGTTTTGCTCTTCCGTGATTGATAATAATAGTTTATGAAATGTTTTAGAACAATGACGGTAAATTAAAATAGTATCTTCGTAAATATACTTATCTGGCAAACAGCTACACAAATTTTTACCGACTTCTCAAAAAAGAGGAGGTACTCAAGTCGACTGTATTTTTTTTTATGTGTGTTACCTCATATCTTCTCTCCACGTGAGCCGATTTCGAATTTTTTTTTTTAGTTTGAAAGCTGTAGCTTTCTAATTGGTCCCATTCAAATTTGATCAAGATCTGATCTGTAGTTTTTGAAATATCGTCAATAATGCCTATTTTGTACGCCTACTTTGACGATGTTCTCGTTTAACCGACTTCAAAAGGTTACCTCATAACTTCTTTCATTGTAAGCCGATTTTGATGATTCTTTTTTTATTTGAAAGCTGGTGCTTTTCTTGTGGTCCCATTGAAATTTGATCAAGATCTGATCTCTTGTTTTTGAGTTATAGTCAATAATGCGTGTTTAATACATTAAATCTGATCAAGGTTCCGAAGATAAAGAGGTGAAGTCGGTTTTTTTAGCTTTGCTTGCGTTTAATGATCATTTAACATATCCGATGAAACTGACCTAAACATGCGATTGGGAGCTGCATCGATAATGATCGTATTGATCAATTTCAATTTAGGTTTTTACGCACAGACATAAATAATACGTCTAACACAAAACAATGAAACACCGCTCTTATTAAAATAAACTTTCAAACAAAGGTAGTTGTAGGTATATTGACGATGACATGATAATTCCTTCTATGCCGAATCCAGTGAAATTACAGGACATAAAGAGATTTAACATATAATATATCAGGGTCACTAGCGCAGTGCTTTGCCGCCAGGCTTTTCAATCGTAATTCAAAACTCTAGGAGGTACTGCATTGTAATAGGCCAGCGTGACGCTTACCATTAGGCGAGCGGCTTGCTCGTCTAGTCTATCAAACACATAAACAAAAAAATTTCGCCAACTGCGAACATTTCTGTTTTTTTTTTTTTGTGACAGGCTAGTGTTTGACCACTATCTCACCTGATGGTAAGTGACGATGTGATCGAAGCTGGTAAACACACTAGACCTGGAATACGCAGGCTCTCAAGGATAACTGCCGGAACACCGTATTTGGCTTGGCGGCAGACTTTCAACTTGATGGTGGTAAGCTACTTTGGTAGCAAGCCAGGCGAGCAACTCACAAAATGCTCTACCACCTCTCAAATGTCACCTGATTAGCACCACCCGGGGACCACGTGTAGGGAGTCAGACTTAAGGGGTATCCTCCTACGGACGTGGGTGACTCAGCCCCCAAAAATGTTTAGATGTAGTGTTATTTACGGATGCGTCCTCAAACGACTGATGTAACCAATTTTAGCTGTAAACGTCTGAAGACAGGTGCTACATGGATGTTCAAAGGCGGTATGTTTTTGATATGTTCTCTTTGTAAATATAGATCGCGCCTTCATATTTATTATAATGTGATCAAGGAACTGTCTATTATACTCATCTATTATATTATATATAATTATCTCCATTCTAGGATAGATTCCATGATGCTGGTGGACGAGGGCTTCCAACTAGTATCGGTGGACGCGTCGGACAAGATGTTGAAACACGCACTCAAAGCAAGGTGGGACAAGAGAAAGGACCCCAAGTATGATGATTGGGGTGAGTGCACAAAGTAGAAGCGAGACAAACATAATGCATCCAGGAAATATTTCTTCCAGGTCTACAAAGAATTAAAGTGTAGAACTCAATCTCACTCAATATTACTTTCATTTCCTTGCTCCTTGGCTGATAAGTATCGGGTAACTAATTGCAGCATTCTCTTGTGT
This sequence comes from Lomographa bimaculata, assembly GCA_948107665.1. NCBI lineage: Eukaryota > Metazoa > Arthropoda > Insecta > Lepidoptera > Geometridae > Lomographa > Lomographa bimaculata. Next base: position 20,946,760 of record OX403585.1, on the reverse strand, counting down.
GGGAAAATAAGTTGTGTTTCCGCCGGTAATCCAACCCGATGCCTGCTGCTTAGAAGGCTAATGGTCACCCAATATTATTATTTTAATAACAAATTTATAGAACCAAAGTCAACTTGCTTTATTTACCCACACCAACTTTAATGTTTGCATATCCAGCATAAACAAAACCGATAGACCAGCTTAGACCATCAGCAATCTAAAACGCCTATAGCCGGATACCTCTTTGACATCAGACCAAACAATGACTCCACCTCTTCCAGTGATTGAAGAAGCCAACTGGGAAACCCTTCCCCGCGACGTGGAGTCCTTCCTCCCGGGCACACAGTTCGATGCCGTCATCTGCTTAGGGAACTCCTTCGCACATTTACTGGACGACCACCCCGACCAGCGCGTGCAGAGAATGTGCCTCAGGAACTTCGCTCGGTGCTTGAAGCCGGGGGGGCTCCTGTTCATTGACCATAGGAATTACGACGCCATGATCAACAGTGGCGCGACGCCGGCACACTCGATATACTATAATGTGAGTAAGAATACTCCGTACACTTTGTGCACAGAATTAGGTTGTGGAACTTTATGTCATCCACGTAAAGTCTAGCCTCTCGATGTTCTTATATTGCTTACATTTCGAAGAGTGTGAACTCGAATTACACCAGTTGATTCCCTTATGCCCTTTCTATTATCTGACCACGTCTTTGTTCCCCGAACAGTATAATTTAGGAGTCTTGAAGTCTAGAGTGAAAAAATCGTCTAGGTAATGTAACTAACCTTTTTGATCGCTTAATAAAAATAAGGTATGTGATATTGTTGTCTGTACATTTAATTGTATGATTTTATAGAGATTCCTACAAATTTGAAAATGTTGTATATTAATATAGATTCGAATAGAATTACAATAACTGAGGCTAAAAGGGATTATTCTAAACGATAAGTTTGCAAATAAATAATTTTAACTTATTTTCACTGAAGTGAATTATCATCCTCTATTTAGTGAAAATGGATAAATAATCAAGTGTAAATGGTTGGGAGCCCCTCCCCGCTCCAAACAGTAACTTTGCGGCGCCTGACGTGGTTAGTTCCCTCTCCTCTTTAGGAGCATTTACCCTTGAAATTTAAATTTAATAAAAAAATAACCTTAGTGTCAGTCTGTTAAGTAATGTATCTTGTTAGCTTCGAAAGTAAGAGGATATTCATTTTTTTTTTTATCAAGGTTTGTAATGTCTGTCAGTACCTAAGATATACCAATCTCTTCCATAGATCATCATTCCTCGCTTACTCAGAGAACAGAATATGCTGGGTTTTTAGCTCCTGCTCTCTAAGCACACCATCCATCATATCTAGTTTTATTGCGGAATCCACAAGTACTAGATTATTAGTACTATGGGTTTCCTTTCGGCGCTCCTACCTAACTAAATTTTAATCTATACTATTATTAAAGTGGCCAAAGATAGATCGTCAAACTCTACGTTATGAAATTAATGTAACCCGGAACTTTTAAGAGTTAATAAAATAATTCAATTATATGTATGAGTATGTAATAAATCTTTTAATTTTAAAAATGTTTTTATTAAAAGATACAGAAATACATTGTTTTGTTTAAGCAGAATAATAAATAGCGCAGTAGAAATTTTATAAAGTATATTGAATAAAATAGTTAACAGAAAAGTAGAATGAGAAATATTTTTCTCTTATTATTAGATTTTATTATAATGTGATGATTTCGCTTTACTATTCCCATTTTGAGGGAAACCCTTATGTTTAACATAGAGGGTTAATCTTTTGTAGATAACAAGGCATCAAACCATACAGCTCAGCATGACAGCATACAACATTTAGTTTTATTCATAATTAAATTATATAAAATATAAATGTAGAACAGTTATCAACTGAATATAAAAAATGTTATAATGATGATGTCAACATAAATTGACTACAACTGCGATCAAGACTGATGTCAACAATCGTATTTTATACATGATATTTTTTTGTTTCAATTCATGAGTTTTACCAAGATACAATGGACGAAGTCCCAACAATCCACAGTGTAAGGTAGAGCCAGATTAAACACGGGAGGGGTCCTAGTATGTATACCTACACACGCTTCTGGGTATCAACAGTATACACATAATATTCCACCAGTGCTGGATGCCAAACAACAGTAGAAATCACGGGTAATCCAATCATATCAGGGAACTCAAGGATTTTCAGTTTTAGATGATTAAATCTCAAACCATCAAATAACATTTCTTTATTATAAACTTTGTAATATAAAATGATAAGATTTCAACATTCCACAATGTAAGGTAGAGCCAGATTATACACTGGAGGGGCCCTAGTATGTATACCTACACACGCCTCCGGGTATCAACAGTATACACATAATATTCCACCAGTGCTGGATGCCAAACAACAGTAGAAATCGAAAACCCATACATACTCAACAGCAAAATTTTAGATTTTAAATTATTATTTTTTCCATGTTATATGCAATCATGCCAGAACATGCATTGTTTTCAACCATACATAAATGTATTATGTTTAAAAATAAAAATTAAGATTGTTTAATTGATAAACATCTTCTTTGTTTATTTCGGTTTTAATCGAGATGATATATTTAATTTAATTCAATTCAATTGATATCCATTTTGGTACACATAGGTACACTTTGTGAATGTCAATACATTAAAATAGACAAAATTAACAAATTAAAATTTCAAATAAATAAAAAGGATAAAATTAATATGAAGATATCTAAGATTCTGTATCGATAATGTATTAGAGGAAATGCATCTTTATTATGTAAACAAAAATTAGCCAAGTAAATAAACTCAAGCTAAAAGGCAAGAAAACTTAACCAAAATATAGCAGCGTATATGTTATTCAATTAATTATAATATAAAACGAACTGTTCCATATTATATCATGATAATCATCCTATAATAATAGGCCATTAAACAATACTGTATTAGTATTTAAGAGTGAGTTTCCATAATTAAAACTGTAAGTAAGACATTGAAAATACACACAATAAAACAAATTCAACAAAAATTTCAACACACAAACAAATAAATATAACAATAGCATTAGGTAATTATCAATATCAGGTTGTCATTAAAATACACAAGATAAAAGAACATTCATCTGAAAATATAATATAACACGTCATATTAAATAGTTTTGTTTCAGTTGAAAAATAAGTGATATTTATATTTAATTAATTTAAAAATATAATCCAAACTATCACTCATTCTAACAACCGAACCTGTCATATTGGTTCTTTACTTTTATACTTTTTGATATAAGTACAGTTTATTAAATGTACATAAGGTTAATATGTAATTAAATTAAATACATATTATCTTCTATCAGAACCAATATAACTAAATGATTAAAACATGCCACAAACCTCTGTCGTCTTCTTTAATCTTAGGTTGTCATACTTTATCTTTCTGAAATACCTATATCTATGTAATTTTAAATAATGTATTCAATTAACATTTATGGTATTTCATTTAATATGCCAAGACAAATATTTAGAGTAGGTTAATTTTAAATCTCTGTTACATAAAATGAGTAGTTATTTTCATATACACTTGTATATCTCCATAAAGTTTCAATTTATTTCAGAGGCATGAAATCACTCGAAGATTTCAAACACCTAGAAACCATTTTAATTAAATGAAATCGCTCGAAGATTTCTGAAGCCGAATATGGAGTTTTTATAAACCATTTTAAATGAAAGAAGTCAATTGACGATTTCGACATTAAAAATATTGAATATTTATAAATCATTTAAAATCTATGAAATCACTCGAAGATTTCAGAACTAAATACTGCGTATTTATGAACCATTTTAATTGTATGAAATCAGTCGAAGGTTTCAGAACTATATATTGAACACATAATCCATTTAAATTCTATGAAATCAGTCGAAGATTTCAGAAGTAAATATTGAATGCATATTTAATAAACCATCAAAATTATATGAAATCACTCGAAGATTTCAGAACTAAACATTAAACACATAATTAATAATCCATTTAAATTCTATGAAATCAGTCGAAGATTTCAGAAGTAAACATTAAACACATAATTAACAATCCATTTAAATTCTATGAAATCAGTCGAAGATTTCAGAAGTAAATATTGAATACATATTTAATAAAACATTAAATTTCCATGAAATCACTCGAAGATTTCAGTAGTAAATATTAAATGCATATTTAATAAAACATTAAAATTCTATGAAATCACTCGAAGATTTCAGAAGTAAATATTCAATGCATATTTAATAAAACAATAAAATTCTATGAAATCACTCGAAGATTTCAGAAGTAAATATTAAATGCATATTTAATAAAACATTAAAATTCTATGAAATCGCTCGAAGATTTCGTCGTGTTTACAATTTAATTATTCAGTAAAAAGCATTATGTACTAATGATATAATCGGTGAGTATGACAACCATAAGATTCAGGTAAACAAATAACATACAGGAACTGTTCTTTGTGCTGAAATAAAATAAGATTATTGCCCATTCCCAATTATACGATTTTAAACGTGTTTTTTTATTATTATTTTATTTAATTATTATTTTAATTAATTGTATTATTAATCCCGAGATGAAGAGAAGTGATCCAGAACTTGTCCATCACTAGCGTTATATGCATCTATCTACCTTAATTAAAGTATTAACTACACGTGGAAGCTGAAATAAAAATAATTAGTTACATATAACTTTCCGGTACACGTTAATTCTGGATCACAATTTTTGATTATTTTTTTGTCACTCTTCCTCTTTTTTTCATTACCCAAAGGAATTCCAAATCCAATTTTTGGATATTTATGAAATACCTAAGGTTAATGTATTTTAATATCGAACAATATATGCAATGATGATTTTATTTGATTTTGAAACAATAAAATGAAATAGTTATAAACGCGATCTGCACTTGAAAATAAATTGAATAATAGATTAAAGAAAAATAAATAAAACTACAAGACTCGCCACAGAATAGTAAATCCGACACATAAGATTTACTAACTTGCATTCACAGTTTTTCAATAGATAAGAAAACCTATGAATGTCGGTCTTTATCAAGTTTTTATTTTTAAATTATTTTTTTTTTAATTTATATTTTAATAATGAATGATCATAAAGTGCAGTTCCTACTATTCCCTAATCATCCCAACTTATGAACTAGCTGAAAAAACCATTGTACCACTTCTCTTGAATATAATGTGAAACACACTGAAGGTGTGTTATTAAAACCATTTTAAAGAGATTTATATCTCAGCCATTGAAAGGAAAACTGCCCTAAGTGCTTAAAACTAAGTTCGAGAGGCTTTCTACAACTATACCTCAAACTATTGTTTCCTTTCAATGACCTCTTCAAAGTATGTGTGGGTGTTGTAGATACTGACGTTATTACGAATATTTAAATTAAATATTAATTTATAATAAAATTGTATATATGTTAATTAACATATATAAAACACACTTTCTCACTATTATTTCAATTGTGATGTGTAATTTGATAAGCAAGTGATGTATATTACTTAAAACTAATGAATTTCTTATTTATAAAGCTGTTTAATGTATACCATTTCATGATTTATTACATTTCGTTTGAATAATAAATCATTACTTCTAATAATAAAGCGTTCCCTACTGATCTATCGATTGTTATAGCCGATAGATCTTATGTGTAATATAGTAGTTAATGTTGAAGTGGTACAAATAGTATTGCACAAATAAAACACACAATAACACACAGAAACAATAAAATTGATTGAAGGCAAGTAAATAAGAAATAATAATAGAACGTTCATTAAAATATTTATGCTATAGAATAAATATAATCACTTTTGATAAACATTCTATTATTTATCAGTAGCATACTTTGGAAAGAAAAGATAATTTAAAAATGTTATATTCAAAACACTGTTCTGCAATATTAATAGAAAATCGTCCAAATAATAAAAAACTTACCAACTCAGCTTGAAGTTCACAAGCAAATAAAATGAATAATAAAACTTAAACATTCATTTATCTATTTTCTATAACACCTTACCATAAATTATGTAAACTAAATAACACTTTCTTTAATAATTATGTAATTATTTATAAGATATTTAATTGGCAAGTAAATCATACGTTTTACTTGTTACTTTTGATTGTTTGCAAAACAAGCTATAACCACTGAAATAACGTTTTCTAACTTCACTACACATCACCAAGCACTAACAGGTACCCCGTAGATCTATGACACCGATCTAGAGCTCACACAATACCTAAGTTATATCGACTTCTCGCGCGCGACCGATCTCTCCAATATTCCAAAATTCACTGTCCTTCTATCTTTTGTTTTCCTTTTTTTTTTCATTTCTATTATTCCACTCTTGCGCTCCATCCCTTCCTTAATCTTCTATCTCGCTCTCTCGACTCTATAAACCGCATGCTTACCTTGTCTTACCTGCTCCTTTAAGGAATCGATTGTGTTACTACTAAACAGCGTAATTCGAGCATAGTGAGAAATAAAAATTGAACTTTATGTTCTGAGATTTAAGACGGATTTTGAATTATCACGAAATTTCTCGATGGACCTTAATTCCAAAACAAACGGCCCATTTAGTTCACACGGCACTAAAATCTTTATTTGCGTAATTTGTTTTCTCCCTCTAATATTTTCTATCTTATATTTGTTAACTTAAGGCTAAACTATGGTTAGGTACATTCACCCCCCAAAATTTTAGAAGGTTCATCCGGATAAAATTTTCCATAATTATGACAATTAGTACAATGATAATAATGTTTAATAAACAATATTTATTAGGTTTAATTTTTTTATTTACAATTCATAATAAATTTTACTAAGTCTCACAAAATATAGTTTTGGAAATGTTTCCCTTTTATTTTATAATAACTTTGCAACATGAATCAGCTACAAATATTTGTGGAAGAATATAGTAGATCCCTAATCAATCGCAATTATAAATATTATTAACATATAAACATATTAAGGCCATCAAAATTAACTCGAATTATTTTTGTATTTGTATCTTCTATTGTCAAATTGTATGAATAGGATTATCTGTTATTACATACGGTTCTCCATAAAGTAATTAAATTGTCTTCGTTACTTTCAGTAAGGAATTGGATTTGTTTAATAATCTTCTAATGGTCTCCTAATTTAAATTTTTTTAATTGTGGTTAAAGATTTATTTACCACTCATAAAAGAAGCTACATTTCACTTACACGAGAAACCAAATTAACGTTAGTTTATGTTATGTGCTTCGACTTCATTTAGATGTTGGTTTCTGTAATAATTCAAAGATATACAAAATTATCCGAATTTACAAAATACAAAGTTAAAAAAAAAAATTTAAAAGAATATACAAGTGGGTATTACATATTTTGAATAGGTACAAAATATGAACGATTCTTGTCGCGCTACCTACAATTATTGACTTGCTGCGCCACAGTGTAACAATATTTGCATGTAGTTTTATATTATTTACATTTTTGTAGTGCATAATCATTTAGTATATTATGGCATTTAAGTTTGATTTTAAATATAGCGAATGAATTCGCATTCGCATTCCTTTGGTAATATATTGTAATTTTGCGCTGCTGCAAAAGTTATAGTGCTATTGCCGTGTTCTGTTCGGATTTTTGGAATAACTATGTAGTCTTTTCTTCGACTGCTACGGTTATGAACTTGATGAACTTTGTTTAAAATCTTTCTTATGAAAATGCATGTACTATTATCGCAATAAAGGTGTTTTGTGTTAATATTTTTGTTCCCTTTTATAATTTAATCGTTGGAATTAAGAAATCTTTATGAAATAACATTTTATCAATTTGCTTTGAGCAATTTGTAAGTATTTTATGTTAGTTTTAGTTAGCTTCCTTAAAGTTTTCCTTTACTTTTCTTTAATTAAAGTCGTATCTATTATGTATCTTTTTTTTTATCAAGCCAGTAAGTAGTAAGGTAGTTAGTAAAATCTGTCCTTTGCTTGATATTGGACAATTTTAGCCATTTTAATTTTCTTCTGTAACAATATAATCTTAGGGCATATTATTTTATCTATTTAATTTCTGGCGGATATTAAGACAAAATGTCTGCCATTATACTACACTTCTATATCAAAATCGAATTCATCTAAATACAGAATTCATTATGTGATTTTACCATTGTACAATTACATATTATTTTTATAACCAGCAAGTAACTGCATAAAGCTCTTGTTTTAAAATAGGATGATGCGATATTATTATAGTTTTAAGACTTTTTTTTTTATCATAATTTGGAACGAATTTACTATAAGATTACAAAGACCCAAAATACTCCTATACGTTTTATATATATATATTTTGCTCCTAATTAAAAAAAATGGTTCCAAAAATTAAATTTTGACAAACACCCCCCATTATCTAAAACTCACAAAACTTTCTTAATTTAAATAAGTCCTAGAGCGACGAGCAAAGTTATATATTTTTTTTATCGCATAATCAAACTAAACCTAACGTAAACAAGTTTTTTTTTTTTTTTTTATTATTATTTATTTAATCTTCATTCTAGACGAATACTGTTTACCGGGAATCCATTTCGTAGTTGCCAAACTTGAATAAATTTCTGAAATCAATATGTTAAATTCAAAATCGAAAGAAAACCACCCCCCAAACTTGAAAACCCTTTAAAACATCTCATAACTTGCCATAACATATACATTTATATAAATGTTTTTTCACTCAACTAAATCTTATTAACTCTTTCCATTTCACGAACACCAAATTGTAGGCTCGAAAGCCTACTTTTTAAACAGAATTTTTGTGATTATCCTGGTCACTCGGCGCCCCAAATTGTAACTAACCTTTTTGATCGCTTAATAAAAATAAGGTATGTGATATTGTTGTCTGTACATTTAATTGTATGATTTTATAGAGATTCCTACAAATTTGAAAATGTTGTATATTAATATAGATTCGAATAGAATTACAATAACTGAGGCTAAAAGGGATTATTCTAAACGATAAGTTTGCAAATAAATAATTTTAACTTATTTTCACTGAAGTGAATTATCATCCTCTATTTAGTGAAAATGGATAAATAATCAAGTGTAAATGGTTGGGAGCCCCTCCCCGCTCCAAACAGTAACTTTGCGGCGCCTGACGTGGTTAGTTCCCTCTCCTCTTTAGGAGCATTTACCCTTGAAATTTAAATTTAATAAAAAAATAACCTTAGTGTCAGTCTGTTAAGTAATGTATCTTGTTAGCTTCGAAAGTAAGAGGATATTCATTTTTTTTTTTTATCAAGGTTTGTAATGTCTGTCAGTACCTAAGATATACCAATCTCTTCCATAGATCATCATTCCTCGCTTACTCAGAGAACAGAATATGCTGGGTTTTTAGCTCCTGCTCTCTAAGCACACCATCCATCATATCTAGTTTTATTGCGGAATCCACAAGTACTAGATTATTAGTACTATGGGTTTCCTTTCGGCGCTCCTACCTAACTAAATTTTAATCTATACTATTATTAAAGTGGCCAAAGATAGATCGTCAAACTCTACGTTATGAAATTAATGTAACCCGGAACTTTTAAGAGTTAATAAAATAATTCAATTATATGTATGAGTATGTAATAAATCTTTTAATTTTAAAAATGTTTTTATTAAAAGATACAGAAATACATTGTTTTGTTTAAGCAGAATAATAAATAGCGCAGTAGAAATTTTATAAAGTATATTGAATAAAATAGTTAACAGAAAAGTAGAATGAGAAATATTTTTCTCTTATTATTAGATTTTATTATAATGTGATGATTTCGCTTTACTATTCCCATTTTGAGGGAAACCCTTATGTTTAACATAGCGGGTTAATCTTTTGTAGATAACAAGGCATCAAACCATACAGCTCAGCATGACAGCATACAACATTTAGTTTTATTCATAATTAAATTATATAAAATATAAATGTAGAACAGTTATCAACTGAATATAAAAAATGTTATAATGATGATGTCAACATAAATTGACTACAACTGCGATCAAGACTGATGTCAACAATCGTATTTTATACATGATATTTTTTTGTTTCAATTCATGAGTTTTACCAAGATACAATGGACGAAGTCCCAACAATCCACAGTGTAAGGTAGAGCCAGATTAAACACGGGAGGGGTCCTAGTATGTATACCTACACACGCTTCTGGGTATCAACAGTATACACATAATATTCCACCAGTGCTGGATGCCAAACAACAGTAGAAATCACGGGTAATCCAATCATATCAGGGAACTCAAGGATTTTCAGTTTTAGATGATTAAATCTCAAACCATCAAATAACATTTCTTTATTATAAACTTTGTAATATAAAATGATAAGATTTCAACATTCCACAATGTAAGGTAGAGCCAGATTATACACTGGAGGGGCCCTAGTATGTATACCTACACACGCCTCCGGGTATCAACAGTATACACATAATATTCCACCAGTGCTGGATGCCAAACAACAGTAGAAATCGAAAACCCATACATACTCAACAGCAAAATTTTAGATTTTAAATTATTATTTTTTCCATGTTATATGCAATCATGCCAGAACATGCATTGTTTTCAACCATACATAAATGTATTATGTTTAAAAATAAAAATTAAGATTGTTTAATTGATAAACATCTTCTTTGTTTATTTCGGTTTTAATCGAGATGATATATTTAATTTAATTCAATTCAATTGATATCCATTTTGGTACACATAGGTACACTTTGTGAATGTCAATACATTAAAATAGACAAAATTAACAAATTAAAATTTCAAATAAATAAAAAGGATAAAATTAATATGAAGATATCTAAGATTCTGTATCGATAATGTATTAGAGGAAATGCATCTTTATTATGTAAACAAAAATTAGCCAAGTAAATAAACTCAAGCTAAAAGGCAAGAAAACTTAACCAAAATATAGCAGCGTATATGTTATTCAATTAATTATAATATAAAACGAACTGTTCCATATTATATCATGATAATCATCCTATAATAATAGGCCATTAAACAATACTGTATTAGTATTTAAGAGTGAGTTTCCATAATTAAAACTGTAAGTAAGACATTGAAAATACACACAATAAAACAAATTCAACAAAAATTTCAACACACAAACAAATAAATATAACAATAGCATTAGGTAATTATCAATATCAGGTTGTCATTAAAATACACAAGATAAAAGAACATTCATCTGAAAATATAATATAACACGTCATATTAAATAGTTTTGTTTCAGTTGAAAAATAAGTGATATTTATATTTAATTAATTTAAAAATATAATCCAAACTATCACTCATTCTAACAACCGAACCTGTCATATTGGTTCTTTACTTTTATACTTTTTGATATAAGTACAGTTTATTAAATGTACATAAGGTTAATATGTAATTAAATTAAATACATATTATCTTCTATCAGAACCAATATAACTAAATGATTAAAACATGCCACAAACCTCTGTCGTCTTCTTTAATCTTAGGTTGTCATACTTTATCTTTCTGAAATACCTATATCTATGTAATTTTAAATAATGTATTCAATTAACATTTATGGTATTTCATTTAATATGCCAAGACAAATATTTAGAGTAGGTTAATTTTAAATCTCTGTTACATAAAATGAGTAGTTATTTTCATATACACTTGTATATCTCCATAAAGTTTCAATTTATTTCAGAGGCATGAAATCACTCGAAGATTTCAAACACCTAGAAACCATTTTAATTAAATGAAATCGCTCGAAGATTTCTGAAGCCGAATATGGAGTTTTTATAAACCATTTTAAATGAAAGAAGTCAATTGACGATTTCGACATTAAAAATATTGAATATTTATAAATCATTTAAAATCTATGAAATCACTCGAAGATTTCAGAACTAAATACTGCGTATTTATGAACCATTTTAATTGTATGAAATCAGTCGAAGGTTTCAGAACTATATATTGAACACATAATCCATTTAAATTCTATGAAATCAGTCGAAGATTTCAGAAGTAAATATTGAATGCATATTTAATAAACCATCAAAATTATATGAAATCACTCGAAGATTTCAGAACTAAACATTAAACACATAATTAATAATCCATTTAAATTCTATGAAATCAGTCGAAGATTTCAGAAGTAAACATTAAACACATAATTAACAATCCATTTAAATTCTATGAAATCAGTCGAAGATTTCAGAAGTAAATATTGAATACATATTTAATAAAACATTAAATTTCCATGAAATCACTCGAAGATTTCAGTAGTAAATATTAAATGCATATTTAATAAAACATTAAAATTCTATGAAATCACTCGAAGATTTCAGAAGTAAATATTCAATGCATATTTAATAAAACAATAAAATTCTATGAAATCACTCGAAGATTTCAGAAGTAAATATTAAATGCATATTTAATAAAACATTAAAATTCTATGAAATCGCTCGAAGATTTCGTCGTGTTTACAATTTAATTATTCAGTAAAAAGCATTATGTACTAATGATATAATCGGTGAGTATGACAACCATAAGATTCAGGTAAACAAATAACATACAGGAACTGTTCTTTGTGCTGAAATAAAATAAGATTATTGCCCATTCCCAATTATACGATTTTAAACGTGTTTTTTTATTATTATTTTATTTAATTATTATTTTAATTAATTGTATTATTAATCCCGAGATGAAGAGAAGTGATCCAGAACTTGTCCATCACTAGCGTTATATGCATCTATCTACCTTAATTAAAGTATTAACTACACGTGGAAGCTGAAATAAAAATAATTAGTTACATATAACTTTCCGGTACACGTTAATTCTGGATCACAATTTTTGATTATTTTTTTGTCACTCTTCCTCTTTTTTTCATTACCTAAAGGAATTCCAAATCCAATTTTTGGATATTTATGAAATACCTAAGGTTAATGTATTTTAATATCGAACAATATATGCAATGATGATTTTATTTGATTTTGAAACAATAAAATGAAATAGTTATAAACGCGATCTGCACTTGAAAATAAATTGAATAATAGATTAAAGAAAAATAAATAAAACTACAAGACTCGCCACAGAATAGTAAATCCGACACATAAGATTTACTAACTTGCATTCACAGTTTTTCAATAGATAAGAAAACCTATGAATGTCGGACTTTATCAAGTTTTTATTTTTAAATTATTTTTTTTTTAATTTATATTTTAATAATGAATGATCATAAAGTGCAGTTCCTACTATTCCCTAATCATCCCAACTTATGAACTAGCTGAAAAAACCATTGTACCACTTCTCTTGAATATAATGTGAAACACACTGAAGGTGTGTTATTAAAACCATTTTAAAGAGATTTATATCTCAGCCATTGAAAGGAAAACTGCCCTAAGTGCTTAAAACTAAGTTCGAGAGGCTTTCTACAACTATACCTCAAACTATTGTTTCCTTTCAATGACCTCTTCAAAGTATGTGTGGGTGTTGTAGATACTGACGTTATTACGAATATTTAAATTAAATATTAATTTATAATAAAATTGTATATATGTTAATTAACATATATAAAACACACTTTCTCACTATTATTTCAATTGTGATGTGTAATTTGATAAGCAAGTGATGTATATTACTTAAAACTAATGAATTTCTTATTTATAAAGCTGTTTAATGTATACCATTTCATGATTTATTACATTTCGTTTGAATAATAAATCATTACTTCTAATAATAAAGCGTTCCCTACTGATCTATCGATTGTTATAGCCGATAGATCTTATGTGTAATATAGTAGTTAATGTTGAAGTGGTACAAATAGTATTGCACAAATAAAACACACAATAACACACAGAAACAATAAAATTGATTGAAGGCAAGTAAATAAGAAATAATAATAGAACGTTCATTAAAATATTTATGCTATAGAATAAATATAATCACTTTTGATAAACATTCTATTATTTATCAGTAGCATACTTTGGAAAGAAAAGATAATTTAAAAATGTTATATTCAAAACACTGTTCTGCAATATTAATAGAAAATCGTCCAAATAATAAAAAACTTACCAACTCAGCTTGAAGTTCACAAGCAAATAAAATGAATAATAAAACTTCAACATTCATTTATCTATTTTCTATAACACCTTACCATAAATTATGTAAACTAAATAACACTTTCTTTAATAATTATGTAATTATTTATAAGATATTTAATTGGCAAGTAAATCATACGTTTTACTTGTTACTTTTGATTGTTTGCAAAACAAGCTATAACCACTGAAATAACGTTTTCTAACTTCACTACACATCACCAAGCACTAACAGGTACCCCGTAGATCTATGACACCGATCTAGAGCTCACACAATACCTAAGTTATATCGACTTCTCGCGCGCGACCGATCTCTCCAATATTCCAAAATTCACTGTCCTTCTATCTTTTGTTTTCCTTTTTTTTTTCATTTCTATTATTCCACTCTTGCGCTCCATCCCTTCCTTAATCTTCTATCTCGCTCTCTCGACTCTATAAACCGCATGCTTACCTTGTCTTACCTGCTCCTTTAAGGAATCGATTGTGTTACTACTAAACAGCGTAATTCGAGCATAGTGAGAAATAAAAATTGAACTTTATGTTCTGAGATTTAAGACGGATTTTGAATTATCACGAAATTTCTCGATGGACCTTAATTCCAAAACAAACGGCCCATTTAGTTCACACGGCACTAAAATCTTTATTTGCGTAATTTGTTTTCTCCCTCTAATATTTTCTATCTTATATTTGTTAACTTAAGGCTAAACTATGGTTAGGTACAGTAAGCATGCTACATCTTCGGGCTCATCATCACTTTCCATCAGGTGAGTTAGCGGTCAAATGCCTAGTTATCTAGCGTAAAAAATAATGGAACATCGTGCAGTTTTGGGGACTGCTGTTCGACCATAGGAATTATGCTACGCCGAGTTCTTATCTTGATCTTGATTTATATGTACTTAACGTAACTATTTATCTTACATTAAAAAACTAATATGACGAGGGCAAAAGTATACTCAGGGCATGGATCCTGCAGAAAACGTGACCTAACAGTTAGATAGATAGATATATTATTTATTGAACACCTTAAAATAACAAAGAACACAAATAGGAATGACAGTAAATAATTATATAAGTGTAACAATAGGCGGTCTTATTGAGAAAAATATCAGTTTGCTGTATGGGAGCCCCCTTAAATATTAATTTTATTCTGTTTTTTAGTATTTGTTGTTATAGCGGCAACAGAAATACATCATCTGTGAAAATTTCAACTGTCTAACTATCACGGTTCATGAGATACAGCCTGGTGACAGACGAACGGACAGCGGAGTCTTAGTAATAGTGTCCCGTATTACCCTTTTGATACGTAACCCTAAAAAGAAGGCAATGACTGAGATCCTCATAGCCTTTCCCCCAAGCAAGTGCTAGTCATATTATTATTTATTGTGAAGACTACTTTCATTTCCATAGTGCTAGATAGATAGATAGATAGATAACGCTTTATTGTCACACCTTACATAAATCACTTACAATAATTTTAAAAACTTAAATTTAAGTGTACAATCGGCGGTCTTATCGCTTAAAGCGATCTCTTCCAGACAACCTTTGGATGGAGAAGATTTTTAATAATTCGGTAAAACGGGGGTGTAAATACAAGATTATGAGGAAATCTAATATATAAAATTCTCGTGTCACAGTTTTCGTTGCCATACTCCTCCGAAACGGCTTGACCGATTTTGATGAAATTTTTTGTGCTTATCCGGTATCTATGAGAATCGGCCAACATCTATTTTTCATCATCATCATCATCATCACTTTTCATCATTATCAACGCGGGTAAAACCGCGGGGCGCAGCTAGTATAAATATAAAGTAGGTTAGAAAGTAGGTACTCGATATATTTCTACTATGGTGCTAGTAAAGAATATTGATGGCGTACCTAAAGTGTTGTTTTTTTTTTTTTTATTAAATGCGCCCTATATCTGCTATGAAATTAAACTCGTAATACCTATACTTCATATTGGCAACACGTCATTTTGTTTGTAAAGTAATAATTAACAGTAAGATAACTTGCTATCGCGTTATTATTTTATAATATTTATAAGATGATATGTGATGTTATATAACTGATTGTCATGTTTTTTTTTCTTTTAATTTTGGCTTGACACTGGCTAAATGCACAAGAGTGCATTTAGCCAGTGTCAAGTAATAATATATATCAAGTGTTTTTCATATTAAAAGTAATAGTCACAAGTCACAGTCAGTCAAGTAAAAGAGTCAAGGTCCAGTCGTAGTCAAGTCATGCCCTAGTAAAGTGGTAGAAACTTTACTAGAACTTCTATTAGAGTTTTGGAAGGCTAAGGCGAAGGCTAAAAATCACGTTTTTCAACTTTATATCATTTGCCTACACTTATGCACGTTTACTAAGTATTAACGGTTAATAATCCACCATTATTACACATTAACACTCGAAGAAGCACAGGTTTTGGAAAATTATACAAAATCAACAAACGCAATTTTTTTACTATCGGGCCAAAACTCTCGATTGTCATCCTACAAATATTATAAATCCGAAAGAAAAGTGTATAAGTGTGTTAGTGTTTAAATAGTTGTGTTTGTTTCCTTTTCACGCTTTAACGGCTGAAAGGATGTTGATGAAATTTGTATTGTACATAGCTTATACCTAGGATTGACCCATAGGCTACGTTCTAACTTGATAATAACGGGCGAAGCCGCGGGGCACGGCTAGTGTTTTCATATTGCACGAAAATAAGACCATAGATACCTCACTAATACCATATATAAGTATCTTTATATGGTCTTATGTTCGTGCAATATGTAAACCTTATTACATACTAGCCGTGCCCCGCGGCTTCGCCCGCTATTATCAAGTTAAAAAGCAGCCTATGTGTTAATCCTAAGTATAAGCTATGTACATTCCAAATTTCATCCTAATCCGTTCAGCCGTTAAAGCGTGAAGAGGGAACAAACATACTTACACACAAAATTTCGGATTTATAATATTAGTAGGATAGGTATAAATATACCTAACTTCCTAAACGTGCTCAGTTCCTCTACTTTTATGTGGAGGAATACATTGAAGAAATGTTACATTTTTAATAGTAGGTATCTAAGTAAATCATAAGTTAAGAAGGAGTGTGGAGGATGGGTGTTTGGTTTTAGTTTAGAACATTTCTCCTTATTTATTTTATCTCACTTATATTATGAATCCGAAAGTCAGTGCAGGTAGTAAGGTAACTTTTTTTACTCTATTGTAGTAAGATAGTAATTAATGTATCAACCTATGTATGTGGTATGTTTGTTACTTTGCCGCCTT
Organism: Lomographa bimaculata; assembly: GCA_948107665.1. Taxonomy (NCBI): domain Eukaryota; kingdom Metazoa; phylum Arthropoda; class Insecta; order Lepidoptera; family Geometridae; genus Lomographa; species Lomographa bimaculata. The sequence goes on along the minus strand of OX403585.1, from coordinate 20,929,362 downwards.
CTAGAGACCAAATGCGGGGGCTGATTTTGATGATTCTTACCTCAATCTATTTGTCTTAATCTTGCGAGTATAACTTAAAACAGATCAGTAATTAAAACACAATATGGCGACAACATTAATGTAATTTATAGATAACTGATAGACTTGCTTCTTTTCGCCGATGATCGAGACCATAGAAAAGAATATACGTACCTACTCTATCCGAAATCGAGATTGTAGTTGCAACTCAAGAATTACATGATATAATTCCTCCATGCCTCCTTTTTACCATCAAACAACAAGACAAACTGTCAAACGTCATCCATTTATGGTTGACATACCTCCAGTTCGCTCGAAGCGTTTTGCTTCTACGTTCATCATCCGTACAGCGAAGGAGTGGAACTCATTGCCTGCGTGTTTGTTCCCTGATCGGTATAATCTGGGTGTCTTCAAGTCTAGAGTGAATAGGTACCTTCTAGGTAAGCATGTTCCATCTATGGCCGCATCGTCACTTTCCATCAGGTGAGATAGCGGTCAAATGCTTGCCTATCTAGTATTAAAAAAAAAACTCAATTAATGCTCAAGTATAAAATGATGACGTAGGTAACGCTTAAGTATAAAATGACGATTAAGTTGACCCCAGCGATAAGAAATAATCACACGTGCTGAATTCATTCGTTTGTTGTAAGGCCGTGGATTGATTACTTACAAAAGTATAATAAAGTTGCTAATAAAACATCCGGTATTACTTTTGAACTAGGTATTATTAGTAGATAGTTAGGCATATCGACTTTACGGTGAGTGTCCGCAATACTGCACATGTTATATAATAATTTAGTTGTGTTGGTAAATCATACTTATATTATAAATCCGAAAGTTTGTGTGTAAATATGTTTGTTCCCTCTTCACGCTGTAACGGCTGAAAGGATTTGGAATGCACATAGCTTATACCTAGGATTAACACATAGGCTACTTTTTATTTTGATAAGCGCGGGCGGAGCCGCAGGGCACGGCTAGTTTGTTATAAGTCTCACCTTAAATAGTTAGTAAGAAAATGTGTATGTATATATTTTAATTGAGTCAGGCAAAGTTATTATTTTCGTCAGTGACGTTTCACGTCACCTTCAGTGCCGGATTAACCACACAGCAAGAGTAGCAATTGCTACGGGCCCCGCGCGAAAGGGGGCCCCGGAAAAATGTAAAGCCCGAAAAAATTACGCATTATCTCATACAATTCAAATTAAAACTCTAAAAGAAACCAAATCGGAGGATCTCATCTCTGGCTTTTTGTACTTGTCAGAGCCTAGCAAGGCCTATAGTAATTAAAAACTACTCTACTATTACTACCCACGAAATTATAACCTATAGATGGCAAATAAACATATTGAGAATTGTTTTTTTTTAACACTTTATACTTTAGAACCCATATCAGATCAAGGGCTCTTTAAAAGAATTTGCTACGGGCCCCGCGCTTGCTTAATCCGGCACTGGTCACCTTCCATTCCCAACTAAAGACCAGCGCTGGTTGCTTACAGCCGACAAAACGCTGAGTTGGGGTCGGTTGGTGCTATGATATTCTCGGTGGTCGCTGATGGTGCCTGACTGCGCTCGGGGTTCGCGCACGTGCTGTGTCCGCCGTCTGTTTGCGCGTCCGAACGTCCGCACGCTTACCTCGAAGTTCGCTCCGACGTCCCAAGCTATTTCTTTGCTCAACGCCCTGCTTGCCCAAGAATCAGAGTTAGACGTGTTTTGTTGTAAGCCTAAAGTATTTTATAATGAATGTGTAACATTTTTTAGTAAGTTAATAGTTACTATTTTGTATTCGAGCTTCAATTGTTGCTGGCTTGCTGCACGCTTTGGTCACGAATTAAGTGCAGTAGGCAATTTTTGTTATAAATAAATAAATAGTGATAAATGTGGTATATTCTTTGATTTAGTGATTGTTTTGTTTTTTGCCACAAATATAGTTATGTACATGTGTAATGTTTTAATTGCAGTGCAAATATCCAGTAGACATTAAGACGTCGGTTTTAGTGGTGCGAGGCAAGCCTGAACTGATAGCGCTGGATTACCTCATCCACACGGCGGCGGACGGAGAGGACAGCGAGAACAGGTGAGCCCAATTATATATATAACACATACTACTTTCCTCTCCCTGAAACTTAGCCGAAATTGCTTGCGTAGTTATTCTATTTTACTTATCGAAAAATGGTTGATAATAAAGTGCTGAAATGCCATCTAATCTTGTAGAAATATATATATCTACTGTTTCCGGAAAAGTAGGTATAATATAGAGTTGTTCTAGTAAAAAATGCCGTAGCATGGATTTCCTTCATAATTATGTCAGGCGTTGAACCTATTCTGCAGATTGCAGGCCGGCAACACGATTTATGTTAAGCTTTTTAACCGCCGGCCGACGCAAATAGATTTATTTATTTATTGATTTATAAACAGATGCTTGTTGCGCTTACAGCAATGCCAAGACGCACAACAAACTAAAATAAAATTTACACTATTATTAGGAACAAACTAAAATAATAATTTACACTATTATAAGAAACTTAAAAAATAAGTTATATACCTCATGTAATCAGAGTAGCGCATGTTGAATATATCTACATCTGGTTCTTTAGCAATTAAGTCATTAAGCGTGTTATAAGTTTGAAATGTATAGGTATCCTCAGATAATAGATGTGTTATAAGTTTGAAATGTATAGGTATCCTCAGATAATATTCTCTCTGAGAGTGTATTATCTTTGGCAACTTAGCACCCAAACACAGGAACCGATTTGATTTAGTTTTCTTTTGTTTGAATGGTGATTAGATCGAGAATGTTTATAACGATATTGAATCAGTGTTCTATACAGTGGTGTAGTGAAAATAGTCATTTGTGGAAGGCACTATAAGACGGTTTTTATTATTAATCTGTGATAGGCAAACGTTTTACCACTATCTCACCTAATGATAAGTGACGATGCAGTCGACTATGGAGCATACTTGCCAAGAAAATACCTATTCACTCTCGACTTTAAGACTCCAAGATTGTACTTATCTGGGAACATAGACTCGGGCAAGAAGTTCCACTGCAGTGCAGCTACGTCCGAATTGCTTGAACTTTATCGGAAATAAATACCTTTAACTAAATAATTTATTTAATGTTTGGTGAAATTGGAGCCGCCGTTTTTTCAGATAGGTCGTCGGGTTTACGTTAGTTACATGTTTCTATTATCGCTTGCAGCGAGTTCCGCCTCTGCTACTACCCCCACACATTGGACCAGTTCACGCGGATGCTGGACGAAGCCTTCGACAACAAAGCGACGCACCGCATCTACGCAGACTTCAAGCCGCTCGACCAAGTGCCGGTGCCCGGATTCTATATACACGTCATGCAGAAACATAAATGAATGAGACCTCTTATCTAGTCTGTTAGTCTACTGCTCAAGTTGATCTGTTTTTTATTTATTTGTTATTGTCTAAATTATGTTAAAAAATATAGCTTGTATACTATTTTTTATCTTGTCACAGAAAAGAAGTTACCTATCACTTATAGATCTGAAAGATTGTGTGTGTTTGTTCCCTCTTCATAATACAACGGCTTATGCCCGGGCATACTTTCTATCTTGATTAACACGGGTAAAGCCTCGGGTACTGTAAGTGTTTTGTAAGTTTGGCACCAGTCCGTCTTTTCGTAGCGCCCAAACAACGCGGAATAGAAATAAATACGTATGGATACACATAGGTGAAGAATACAAATAAAATATTTTTTGAATCTGAATGTTTGAGTGTGCGTGCATCTCGCTAGTAACTATTACGGACTAAATAGTCACTAGTTGTGAGCCCTTTGCCGAACCTTTAGGGCCAAAACGGTGTTAAGCGGAGAGCTACGCGGTTCTATATAAAAATGCTTGCGCGGGTACCGTTGTATGGAACTTGTGTAGGGTGCTTCATCGGTTTTGTATACAGAATAGTAGATCCGATTTGAATGCAATTTTATATTGATTTTGTTTATTTAGTTAGCCATGCTAGGCAGAACTATAGTGATCTCGCCTCAAGCGATAATTTTTCCTTTCTAAATTTATCACTATTGCAATGTTATATATTTGATAGCTGGTTTTACGTGCGGTTCTCAGTAGTGCAACCGTTTTCCGTCAGGGGTTTTCCAAAACTGTACAATTAATATTGATTGATGACACTTGTATTCTAGCAACTCATTTGTCATGACAATTATTTTTAATTTCGTAAATTAAAGTACCTAACCATAAATATTCATTTAAGTTAAAATTAGATGAACTACTCAAAACTTCTAGGTATATGATGCCAAACTAAGATTATTAATAAAGAACTTTACAAGTACATATGAAGTTTTCTTTCATACATTCAGCAATAGATTTTTATTTATATGTTAATTTAAAAATAATATAATAATAGTATTATATAGTAAGCATCTAGATATTACTTTCTCTAGAGTAACTCATGTTTCTCAATTAGTTCAACCTTTAACTGTACACACAGAGTAATTGAATAGAAAACAAGTTACAATATAATAATAAGCAAAAACAAACACATTTACACACACAGCCCTATACTAAGTTCAAAGATGTGTGTTGTGAGTGCTAGATACATTTACATATTACACACACAATCACACCCATGACCAGAAGCACAAATGTCCTAAGGGATGAAAAATTGTACCCAGTTATATTCAACATGACACGCATTCAACTACCATATTCCATCATTCGAAACATTCAAGTCATAACATCCTATGTAGGGGTAATAAAACAAGTATGTCGCTGCCGGAGTACCCTTGCATCCCCAATAAAATTCATATAGTTCAAAATAATAATTTACTTTATGAAATTAATAAAACAAATTGGAATACGGAGATTTTAACTTAAGAGGTTGTTGTAGAGGCCTTATAGGTAAGAATTACATCTAACTATTCTAGTAGCTGAGTTTAGGAGCCCACAATGATGTTGTTGATGGGGATGTGTATCAGCTTCACAAAGAAGCCGATGAAGCCCATGATGCAGAACCCAATGGCGGTGGCGATAGCAATCTTCTGGAATTCTGAAAATTAATAAAAATAATAATTAAAAGCTTAAAAAAACTGACTTCAACACTGATATTTTGGTTTTGGCGGGATCAATTTCGGCAAAATTTATATACTACCTCTGAAGTATAATCTACCAAACAAAAAAAAAACATCAAAATTGAGTCATAATATCGCGTAACATACATACAAGAAAATAAAACATACAGCCGAAATGAGAACCTCCTTTTTTGAAGTCGGTTGAAAATATTAGCAATGCTTATAGCTCATTACATGTAGTCAGTTGCAACTTAAAAACAATGTTAATCTATGAACAGTATCACTAATACTAAGACACTAAGATGACCATTTTGTAGGACTTTCAATTATTATAAAAAAGCTTACTATAAAACCACAGACTATATTAATGACAAGGATGCATGGAGGCAAACTGCACAGGCTCTTTCTAGCGACTACCATAACACCTAGGTTAAGAAAATTATGTATTAGAGATTAAGAATGTTTTTTAAAAAAATGAATGAAAAAAAATGCACCGCAGTGTTTCTTGCCTGGTTCTTCTCGAGATGGCTGTAATTTTGCAAATCTGGCAATTGATTCATTAACTTTCATAAGTGCCTCTTTGGGGCCCATGTGAATAAACGATTTTGATTTATAAGTGGAGGCAGCAACAATTTGGTTGTTGCAGTTTTTTTATAAATAAATACTTTCACATTCACAGCCACACTAAGTTCTATAACTTGTGTCATGGGTAGTGGAAACATTCACAACACACAATCACAACTGTGACTGAGTTGATGATGTTTCATTTAAAACATAAATAATAATTCAAATGATAAACTCTTAAAAGTTAGTGAATCAACCATTTAAATCTACTATATAATAATAAGTCGGGTTTTCCTTCCTGACGCTATAACTCCAGAACGCACGAACCGATTTCAACGGTTTTGCATTCGTTGGAAAGGTCTCGGGTTCCGTGAGGTTTATAGTGGCGAAACGGAGTTCGCCGGGTTTGCTAGTCCTATATAACAATGGTAAAGTTATTCTTCTTGACTCAGATGTGTTTCGGTGAAAGGGGAGAAGTTGATACAGAATTTAAACCTTAGTTGCACATTGTTTAGAATTTTGTTGCAAGAATTTGAAAATTACAAATTATTTTTTTTCATTAGATGAATATTCATAAATTGAAGTGTTTATGTTGGAATATAATCCTGTAAGGCCTCCAGTAACATTCAGTTTGCACTTTAAACTACAACTATAGTTAGGGATAATTAATGTATTAGAATAAAGAAAGTATTGCAAGCTTCGTTTGACTAATTAAAATATATTTGGTACCTGCAATAGGTACCAGATATATTTTAATTAATTGCCCTCGTGTAAACTGCAAACCTACATCACGATGCATAAGGGGAAGGTAGTATGCCAACACTGCAAGAAACCTTGCAAGAATATAAATGAAAGTAGATTTGCATTACCTTTTCTGTCTGGTTTAGTGCATCTTCTGACTAATCTGATGGAGTCCTTGGCAAACTGCTTACCAGGCTCGACGAACTTCGCAATTTGATCCATTTCTCTGGAAATAGGACACAAACTTATCAACCATAAATCTTAAATATTTATTATTTCTGCGAACTTTTTTGATAACCAACAAACACTTACAATGAATAAATTTAAAATTGCACTAATAAAAGATTGCAAATGATTTCTTCTAATAGAAATTTGCTTTTGTTCTCAAAATTCCAACTCAAGCATCCGAACGCAGAAAATACGAGGCCGTTAAATTGACAACACTACGAAACGTCAGCCACGTCTCGGAAATCATGGCACGTCATCGCTTGTGTTCGGATACACGCAAGTACACTTTGGTCATGGTTACGTTCCATTTGTAACGAGCGTAGCTCGCAGGTCAACTTACAACGCTCAAGAAGTGGCTTAATTTATGACCATGCGTCTGAAAGGTTTCTTTTCATGTCACCATTACAACTAAACTCCAATAGATGTTTTGGTAAAGTTTCTACCACTTTAATAGGGCATGAATTGGCTATGAATAGACTTTGACTCTTTTACTTGACTTTAACTGTGACTTGTGAGTAGGACTATTAATATGAAATACACTTGAAATATATTTTTACTCTTGACACTAATTGCTATAATAAACGACTAAATGCACGAGATTGCGAATCTTAAATAAAAAGAAAATACACAATGAACACATTTATTCAGATTGACAATTTATAGTAAATACTGTACCCGGACGGATTGTATAAATACTGCATATACAAAAAAAACCAGGATGTGTCGTAAAGACAAACGATAGAATCACGTGGAACTTTTTAATAAAAATATTTATCAATGTATTTACCTCCACCACTTCACACAAAAAAGTTGCAGATTTTAAAGCCCTCCCATAAAATGTTTCATTTCTATCGTCAAACGTTCATGCACGGCACACAGGACTAGATATAATTTTAAATCTATAACCATCTACAGGCAAATTGCCTATATTTCCAAAAATTTTAATAAAAACTATATACAGGAAAGACCCAAGCTACCTACTAGACATCAATAAGCTCATTGTCTTGTCAACTTAGCTCTTAGGTAACTCAAGTGTTCAAGCCCACTACCAGTGGGTAGCGTTCCCATCATGCTGGCGGCATTGCCTCTCTGAATTGCAATGCTAATACGTTGAGCCAAATAAATGCCAGCATTTTGTTTACGCGTTGCCTCAACCAGGCGCTCCGATAGATTTTCGAAAATATAATGAGTTCGTCTCCACGGGCCCAGTGTCTTAATTTTAGTATATTTTACAACTAGTATTTTGTATTATTAATTGGTAATTTTATTTCCTTTTTGTATTTTAATGACATTAATCTATGACTATTTATTTATAATCTATTTTTCCTTTTAAGTTTTTATATTTTCTATTGATTGTAATTTTTTTTTTTTTTTTTTTTCACTATTGTAGGTCACGATAGAGTGTTCCCTATTTTTGTTACAATCTAGCCAAGATTAGGCTAATAAGTAACTTAAATTTAACTTATTCTGCTAGATTTAAAATATCCAAGAATGTGTCCATTAACACTTTTCTTATTGTCTCTATTAAGGCGAAGACACTTGGTTCATGTGTTCTTTTTGAGCAGCACTTATAAAACACTACATTACACTAATACACTAACACTAAACAAGTTCAAACGGTTTTGTTCTTTTAAGTCGTCTCACTATATATGTGTGATCGAGGAGCTGGATGGCCTCGACGTTCACATGATGGTGAAGTCTATATTCATGAGCTTCTGCGTATTTTTTAATGATTTTGTTAACGAGCTCGATGTTGAGATCCTGGTGGAGATCGTCATTTCGGATGTACCAAGGTGCATTCACAATGCCTCGTAATACCTTATTCTGGAAGCGTTGAATGATTGAAATATTGCTCGGTTTAGTACAGCCCCAAAGCTGTATACCATAAGTCCACACGGGCATCAGGACTTGTTTGTATATCAATATTTTGTTCTGAGTTGACAGCTTTGACTCTCGCCCAAGCAGCCAATGCATATTCCGATATCGAATTTCTAATTTTTCTTTTTTCTTCTTGACGTGTGCCTTCCAGCGAAGCTTTGCGTCAAGCGTCATACCGAGGTATTTGGCTGTATTCTCATAAGGAATGATTTTACCATTGATGTACACGGGACAGTATTGTGGTATTTTGTTGGTAAAGTCAATGTGAATTGATTTTGACTCGTTAAGTTTAATCCTCCATTTCTTAGTCCAGGTATAGACTTCATTTACAGCCATTTGAACCTTTTCAGTAGCTTCTTTGTGGGTTTTGCCTACCCCCATTATAGCGGTATCATCAGCAAAGGTAGCAATAGTGTTATGTTCGAGTTTAGGGATATCACATGTGTATATTAGGTACAGGACCGGGCCTAATACACTTCCTTGTGGTACTCCAGCTTTGATTTCCTTTATCTCAGAGTAGGCATCTTCATGTCTAATTCTGAATACTCTATTTGAGATATAGGATTCAAGGATATCTGCGAACTGCTTAGGCAATTTATTTTTGAGTTTCTGTATAAGGCCCTCATGCCAAACTTTATCAAAAGCTTGTGCCACATCTAGAAAAACAGTGGAACAGACGCATTTTTTTTCGATAGCATTTTCTATTGTATTCGTTATTCTGTGTACTTGGTCTATAGTTGAATGCTTTTCACGAAATCCAAACTGATGCTCTGGGATCAGATTTTTGCTTTCTATTATAGGCTTCAGCCTCTTTAGTAGTAGCTTTTCAAACAATTTTGACATTATAGGAAGCAAAGAGATAGGCCTATAAGATGATGTTTCATGAGGTGGTTTCCCAGGTTTAGCTATCATGATAACCTCAGCAACTTTCCATAAGTCTGGGACATATTTTAACCTTAAAGCAGCATTAATAATTGTAGTTAACTTAACTAAGGCTTTTCTTGTGAAATTGTGTAGTATTTCTCCTGATATTAAATCATATCCTGGAGCTTTTCTTTGGCTTATACTGTATTTAATTTCACGTGCGACTTCTCTTGGTGTAACGAGTTTTATACTATTTTCTTGAGGTATGGCGGGGTCAGTATCATCCAATCCTAAAGATTCATTGATTTCACATTGATTTGGCTGAAAAATGTTTTCTAAATGTTCAGCAAACCTTTTAGCTTTTTGATCATTATTGATTGCCCATATTCCATTATCGCATTTGAGGGGTGGAATATGGGAAATTGGCTTTTTTAGGTTTTTAGTAGCTTTCCACAGTGAGTAGTTGCTACTGCGATCACAGGTTAGCTTTTGAAGGTACTTATTGGTAGAATCATCATTGAATTGCTGGATATATGTTTTTAGCCTTTTCGTAAGTTCATTGAGCTTTCTTTTATCTTCAGGACATCTTGATCGATGCCATGTTTTTCTTTGTTTTCTTTTTTCACTAACAAGTTGTTTTATTTTAGCTGGGTATGTGTTACATTTGGTCTTCTTATGTACAGTTGGTGTATTATTCCAAGCTGTTTGTTGAATAAGTTGGCAAAAATGTTCTATTTCGTTGTTCAATTGTTCGGGTGTCTTAAGCGGCGCTTGCAGGTTTATATGGATATCTAAATCAATCTTAAAGCTATCCCAATCTGTTAATTTACTAACCAGTGTTAGAGGTTTTTCTTTATACATGATGTGTTCATTTATTTCTAGGTATATTGGGGAGTGGTCTGAATTTAGATCATAACTCTGATATGTTCTCATGTAGCTAGGTGACACATTTTTATATACAAAGAAGTCTATGAGGTCAGGGACTTTATGTGGATCTGTTGGCCAGTAAGTAGGCGCTCCAGTAGATGTGGCATCACAATTCATTAGTTTGATTGCACTTAGTAGTTCTTTTCCCTTAGTTGTAGATAGTCTAGAGCCCCAGTAGGTATGTTTTGCGTTGAAATCTCCTCCTAAAACGAATCGGTTACCAAAACGTTTTAGTAAGCTCATATAATAGTCCATTTTTAGCATGTATCGAGGTGGGCAGTATATAGCTGATACTGTTAAACTGTACTGCTTTGTTTTGAGAGAAATTGCTACTGCTTGTGTCTCTTTTTCTTCGACTTTAGTCACTTCATGGTGTTCAATATATTCTTTAACTATGACAGCACTACCGCCTCTCGCACTATTGTCTGTATGTAAGGCATGATAAACTTTGTAGCCTTTGAACTTGATATAAGATTGTTTAGTGAAGTGTGTTTCAGATATGAGACACACGTCAACATTTTCTGTTTCTAAGATTACTTGTAATTCACTTTGATGTTTTAGTAATCCGTTTGAATTCCATGCCATGATTTTAAGAGACTTATTCATTTTATTAGCTTAAGGGTAGCTGTTTTTGCGCTACTTTCAATTTTCTTGAGCCTTTCATCAAAGGACATCATCATTCTTAAGATGTCATCCAACTTTTCTTCAGTTGATACACCTAGATTAGAATCCCTGAGAGATTTTACTGTACCTTTCGAAGCAGCCTGAGCGTAAGATTGGTTTTTGTTGGTAGTATAGAGTTTTGTTCTACTAGTTTTATTGATGTTAGTAGGTACATCTTGACTTTGAGCAGTTGTGTTACGTTGTCGTACTAAACTAGGCTTTTTTAATGTTTTGTTTCGAATAGCCTGTATCTCCTTCGCTATCATGCACCCTCTGTAGTTTGCCGGATGCGGGGCTCCACAGTGAATGCATTTTGGTTTTTCGTCTGCTGGTTTTTTGCAGTCCTTTGTTAAATGTTTTCCTGTACATTTAACACACCTCGGTTCTTTAGAACAGTACTTTTGGGTATGTCAATATTGATTGTAATGATGATAATATATGATTTTATAATATTAGTTAAGAAACACAAGATGGGCAATTTAACCTGAAATAAAGAAATTTGATTTAATACCAAACGGCTCAAATATGTAACCACTGCCAAGGTTTCCATATTTTCGCCGTTTGCGATGCACTGCCGCAGGTCGCAAGTTTATCGGTATTCTACCGTTTACACTTTGAAGAATGTGCGCAGGAATTACAAGAGCTGATTCCCACATGCCCGTTTTACCATCTAACAACAAGACAAACTGTCAAACGTCATCCATATATGGTTGACATACCTCCAGTTCGCTCGAAGCGTTTCGCTTCTATATTTATAATCCGTACAGCGAAGGAGTGGAACTTATTGCCCTCATCTTTGTTCCCCGAATATAATCTGGGAGTCTTCAAGTCAATAGTGAATAGGTACCTTCTAGGCAAGCATGCTACATCTTCGGCTGCATCATCGCTTTCCATCAGGTGAGATTATGGTCAAACATTTACCTATCGTACATTTAAAAAAACTGCCTAAGTTGCCGCAACGCCAACCCCATTCTGTTTCAGGAAGATGTGACAGAGCTAAAGTGTCGACACAAGTTGCATCCTACACTAAAGGCCTCCCATCTTCCATGCAATTAAAGTCATGCCGTCTTTTACCATCGTCACATATCAGACCATTTGGTTCGAGAATGGCTGGACCGTCGCGTCGGCTTTGCTATAAGCCTGGGGGATGATATCGTTGAGACTGGAGTGGCGGTAAATTCAGCTAGCACTTTTCTGGCACGAGAGGCCGTGGTGACCGAGCTACTCAACAGAAGTACCACACTATCATCTATAAGCAACATAGCACCTTTCAACCAAACGTAAGCATATAGCGAGACGGAAAGCAGATGGATCTATAAATGTACCATTATTAAAAGAGGGTATGGCCTGCAACTAAAGCCCTGACTCCCATACAGAAACTGCTGGAAGTCGAGCACGCTCTGTGACGCTAGGACACGTATCTAAAAGATATTTCCGTGCTCATAGAGAGTTCACAGGGCGGCCGATCCCACAGTGTCTGTGAGGATTATCTCACTGGGAGCCTTGTATATGGGCATGCCGGCATCTCCCAGGCGCTTCTAGCCTCAGTCAGGTTTGCAATTTCTTAAGAACTCAAACTATGTGAAAGTATTTTTTTGACTTATTTAGAAGCACCATGAACTCAGGAAAAAAAAGCCAGTAACGCAAAACTAGCAATTTTATGTGTATAAGTAAAGAAGTTTGCGACTTAGCCCTGTCACAGGATTTGACGAGACATTGACGTTGATAAAGTTGCGGTAAGAAAATGGCCGAACAATTCTCCTTAATTTTAAAGCAGAAGTTGAGATTTATTTTCATTGGAATTGATCAAGCTTTCTCTCGCACAGCAATTGTAAATAAAAATTTAACTACAAGCAGTCTGTAGCCTTTCGATATAATATTATATTCAGTAAAACCGTACCTTCCAGAAGATCTCAAAATGTATGCTATAGAGAAGAAATTCGAGATAGAAATGAAGCTTCGAAAGGTTTGTATACATCGTCGTAAAGCAGAATAAATCATGGAATTTCATATTTTCTTTTGCAATTATCAAAACTATTAATTTAACCAAATTATTATTGGTATTACTTCTCAAAGATTAATTAGAAGATCATCTAAATAAGTTTAAATGTATGATAATAGCTATTATGTGTTTACTACTATAGGTTCTTATCAATTCATTAAAATATAAGAATAGGGGGGGCGTGACAAGACCAAACGTTGCTAATAAACCCCGTTTACTTCAATTATTACTTGTTGGAGTAATACAGTTTCTAATGGACAAAGATGGCTAGCTTGTCTGGGGCTGTGGGCCAATTGTCTAAATGAAAATTACATACTATGTAGCAAACAGAGACCACTAAATGTCAAGTATAGAGGCTACTCAAGCCCACGGCAGCATGACTATAAAACTGGCATAATGCCCATTTAAACCACAATGCTAATTATATCCAGTCAAATAACTACCAGCACTTTAATCATGCATATTATCCCATAATGGTGTTTATGAGCATGTGTCAGTTAATCAAATCAAATCAAAATTATTTATTCACATGGGCTTCAAAGAGGCACTCATGAAAGTTAATGATTCTATTGCCAGATTCGCAAAATTACAGCAATCTCGAGAAGAAGCTGGCAAGAAACTCTGCGGCACATTTGATTAATTTTTTTTTTAAATCATTCCTTAACACTTATACCTAATTATATAAAATAGGTATATCTATATTATGTAGTCGCTAGAAAGAGCTTGTGGAGTTTGCCTCCATGCATCATATACCCTGATGTGTTCTGTCTGCTTACAAACATGTAGCTAGCTATGTTCAGTTTACTACTTTGTTACACAATAATAGTATACTGGAATCACAATGCTTAAATCAATTCTAATCTGAATGAGGAGCATTGTCAATTGACGTCAACTGAACACTGAAGTGCTTTAGACCTACCTGTAAACAAATGTTACGATATATTCACATTCATATTTACTTATTCTTATTCAATCTATACAGAATGATTTGCTCTCAAGGATAGATGTTAGAATCAGTTGATATAGTGACAGATTATTTTCTCTACAACTACAAAATATGTTGTTCCGTGCAGGGTAGAATGTCAAGTGAGCATGAGAAAATGCCATTTCGTCTTTTCCATAGTCAAATAAAAACAAATTATTTTTCATACACATTCCCATTCAGTGATCGTTCGATTTCCGCTGAGATCAGTTGTGTGCCTCGCGTCCGCGAATGGTTACCAACGGTGTAATCTGCTAACGCATCACAACAAACAGTCGCGTCGATACGTGCTCACCAGTGCTTCCGCGATGGCCTAGTTTTCATGACGCAAGGCTATGCTATGACGACGTGTGAATATTATTGTTAAGGCGAAGTACATTTGCTTTGATAATGAATTCGAAATGCGACGAATCGCCTGGAAAAGGCAAAATAACATTGAAAACAGAAACTGAACATCTGTTGTACAAACGATTCTGCGAAGAAAGAGATGAACGAGAAAAACTGTTAAGTCTCATCAGTGACCAACAGAACCAAATAGAAATCCTCCAGCATCATCTCAAATGTCTGGCGGAAACTACTTCTACAAAAACTGTACCCGCGGTGAGGGAAGAAACTTTTGCCGATCGTGAATTTAGCACGGACGAAGAAGATTTAGCTCGTGAAACAGAGTGTATTCGTCAAAAATCGAGGAAAAAAAGGAAATTGAACACCTCACCAGTTCAGGACGAATCCAGCAATGAAGAAGATCGAAAACACCAACAAAAAAGTAAGAAAACTCTTTTACCTCCACCTATAATAGTAGACGGCATAAAAGATTACCAAAGCTTCTATGACTTTTTGTCAGATAAGCAACCAGATAACTCGTTTACCATTAAAATGATGAACAGTGATACAATAAAAGTAAACACCACTGATGAAGAGTCGTATCGAGCTATTACTAAAGCCCTTAAGGTCAATAATTGCCTATGGCACTCCTACGAAAATAAACAAGACAGGCCAATAAGAGTAATGGCCAAAAAATTGTTTTCAACATGCAAGCCTGAAAGGATTTTGGAAGATCTTAAGGGTAAAGGTTACAAAATTATCGAAGCAGTCAACAAATTGAGTTGGAGAACTAAAGAGCCTCTGAATATGTTCATGTTGACCTTTGAAAATAGTGAGGAAATAAGTAAAATTTATAATATCAAAACCATTCTGGGATGCGCAGTGGATGTACAAGGAATTAAATCAACTAAACTGGTCCCCCAGTGCAAGAGATGTCAGGCCTATGGACATACCCAAAAGTACTGCTCTAAAGAACCGAGGTGTGTTAAATGTACAGGAAAACATTTAACAAAGGACTGCAAAAAACCAGCAGACGAAAAACCAAAATGCATTCACTGTGGAGCCCCGCATCCGGCAAACTACAGAGGGTGCATGATAGCGAAGGAGATACAGGCTATTCGAAACAAAACATTAAAAAAGCCTAGTTTAGTACGCCAACGTAACACAACTGCTCAAAGTCAAGATGTACCTACTAACATCAATAAAACAAGTGGTACAAAACTTTATACAACCAATAAAAACCAATCTTACGCTCAAGCTGCTTCGAAAGGTACAGTAAAATCTCTCAGGGATCCTAATCTAGGTGTATCAACTGGGAAAAAGTTGAATGACATCTTAAAAATGATGATGTCCTTTGATGAAAGGCTCAAGAAAATTGAAAGTAGCGCAAAAACAGCTACCCTTAAGCTAATAAAATGAATAAGTCTCTTAAAATCATGGCATGGAATTCAAACGGATTACTAAAACATCAAAGTGAATTACAAGTAATCTTAGAAACAGAAAATGTTGACGTGTGTCTCATATCTGAAACACACTTCACTAAACAATCTTATATAAAGTTCAAAGGCTACAAAGTTTATCATGCCTTACATCCAGACAATAGTGCTAGAGGCGGTAGTGCTGTCATAGTTAAAGAATATTTTGAACACCATGAAGTGACTAAAATCGAAGAAAATGAGACACAAGCAGTAGCAATTTGTCTCAAAACAAAGCAGTACAGTTTAACAGTATCAGCTATATACTGCCCACCTCGATACATGCTAAAAATGGACTATTATATGAGCTTACTAAAACGTTTTGGTAACCGATTCGTTTTAGGAGGAGATTTCAACGCAAAACATACCTACTGGGGCTCTAGACTATCTACAACTAAGGGAAAAGAACTACTAAGTGCAATCAAACTAATGAATTGTGATGCCACATCTACTGGAGCGCCTACTTACTGGCCAACAGATCCACATAAAGTCCCTGACCTCATAGACTTCTTTGTATATAAAAATGTGTCACCTAGCTACATGAGAACATATCAGAGTTATGATCTAAATTCAGACCACTCCCCAATATACCTAGAAATAAATGAACACATCATGCATAAAGAAAAACCTCTAACACTGGTTAGTAAATTAACAGATTGGGATAGCTTTAAAATTGATTAAGATATCCATATAAACCTGCAAGCGCCCCTTAAGACACCTGAACAATTAAACCACGAAATAGAACATTTTTGCCAACTTATTCAACAAACAGCTTGGAATAATACACCAACTGTACATAAGAAGACCAAGTGTAACACATACCCAGCTAAAATAAAACAACTTGTTAGTGAAAAAAGAAAACAAAGAAAAACATGGCATCGATCAAGATGTCCTGAAGATAAAAGAAAGCTCAATGAACTTACGAAAAGGCTAAAAACATATATCCAGCAATTCAACGATGATTCTACCAATAAGTACCTTCAAAAGCTAACCTGTGATTGCAGTAGCAACTACTCACTGTGGAAAGCTACTAAAAACCTAAAAAAGCCAATTTCCCATTATCCACCCCTCAAATGCGATAATGGAATATGGGCAATCAATAATGATCAAAAAGCTAAAAGGTTTGCTGAACATTTAGAAAACATTTTTCAGCCAAATCAATGTGAAATCAATGAATCTTTAGGATTGGATGATACTGACCCCGCCATACCTCAAGAAAATGGTATAAAACTCGTTACACCAAGAGAAGTCGCACGTGAAATTAAATACAGCATAAGCCAACGAAAAGCTCCAGGATATGATTTGATATCAGGAGAAATACTACACAATTTCACAAGAAAAGCCTTAGTAAAGTTAACTACAATTATTAATGCTGCTTTAAGGTTAAAATATGTCCCAGACTTATGGAAAGTTGCTGAGGTTATCATGATAGCTAAACCTGGGAAACCACCTCATGAAACATCATCTTATAGGCCTATCTCTTTGCTTCCTATAATGTCAAAATTGTTTGAAAAGCTACTACTAAAGAGGCTGAAGCCTATAATATAAAGCAAAAATCTGATCCCAGAGCATCAGTTTGGATTTCGTGAAAAGCATTCAACTATAGACCAAGTACACAGAATAACGAATACAATAGAAAATGCTATAGAAAAAAAAATGCGTATGTTCCACTGTTTTTCTAGATGTGTCACAAGCTTTTGATAAAGTTTGGCATGAGGGCCTTATACAGAAACTCAAAAATAAATTGCCTAAGCAGTTCGCAGATATCCTTGAATCCTATATCTCAAATAGAGTATTCAGAATTAGACATGAAGATGCATACTCTGAGATAAAGGAAATCAAAGCTGGAGTACCACAAGGAAGTGTATTAGGCCCGGTCCTGTACCTAATATACACATGTGATATCCCTAAACTCGAACATAACACCATTGCTACCTTTGCTGATGATACCGCTATAATGGGGGTAGGCAAAACCCACAAAGAAGCTACTGAAAAGGTTCAAATGGCTGTAAATGAAGTCTATACCTGGACTAAGAAATGGAGGATTAAACTTAACGAGTCTAAATCAATTCACATTGACTTTACCAACAAAATACCACAATACTGTCCCGTGTACATCAATGGCAAAATCATTCCTTATGAGAATACAGCTAAATACCTCGGTATGACTCTTGACGCAAAGCTTCGCTGGAAGGCACACGTCAAGAAGAAAAAAGAAGAATTAGAAATTCGATATCGGAATATGCATTGGCTGCTTGGGCGAGAGTCAAAGCTGTCAACTCAGAACAAAATATTGATATACAAACAAGTCCTGATGCCCGTGTGGACTTATGGTATACAGCTTTGGGGCTGTACTAAACCGAGCAATATTTCAATCATTCAACGCTTCCAGAATAAGGTATTACGAGGCATTGTGAATGCACCTTGGTACATCCGAAATGACGATCTCCACCAGGACCTCAACATCGAGCTCGTTAACAAAATCATTAAAAAATACACAGAAGCTCATGAATATAGACTTCACCATCATGTGAACGTCGAGGCCATCCAGCTCCTCGATCACACGTATATAGTGAGACGACTTAAAAGAACAAAACCGTTTGAACTTGTTTAGTGTTAGTGTATTAGTGTAATGTAGTGTTTTATAAGTGCTGCTCAAAAAGAACACATGAACCAAGTGTCTTCGCCTTAATAGAGACAATAAGAAAAGTGTTAATGGACACATTCTTAGATATTTTAAATCTAGCAGAATAAGTTAAATTTAAGTTACTTATTAGCCTCATCTTGGCTAGATTGTAACAAAAATAGGGAACACTCTATCGTGACCTATAATAGTGAAAAAAAAAAAAAAAAATGCACATTCCCATGGACTTATGGGAGTCAGAGCTACTCATAGAGAGAGTTTCTAGATTCAGATTCAGATTGTCTATTATCGACCAAGCCAACCTTGCCTAGCCAAGTGCCATTCGGTGTATAACAAATGCCATCCATTCTATTATTAGTGTGAGTGCATCCAACTTACACATAATTTATGCGTAAGATGGATGTTGTAATAATGTGTAGTAATGATGCTCCAATGCTGGAGGTCTCAAAAGTTAACCCGAGTGAGTTACACTAAAATAAAATGTATTCCATTGCAGGAAATGTCGAACATCCAAGAGTTGAAAGCAGCAGCTGGTCGCAGCTCAGCTCTGGCTGGGGATGTGTGCCAAGTGCTAGGCGCATGTGAGCAGCGCCTGCAGCTCCTGGAGACAGCTGTGCTGCCGCTGTATGGAGATACAGCTCGACTGCAGCACATACACCACAGTAAGACTAGATAAATCACTAGGTAGCTAGATAAATCACTTCCAAATTCAGGAGTATTTCTGTTCAAATTGACTGAAAACAGCTATTCTTTTCATATATTTTGTGTGTTAGGTATGTCTCCAGATGTATAGTATGATTGTATGCTGAAATGTACAGCTCATATGCTATATGCTGTATCGCTGGGAGAGGGCCTTGTACTCATGTCATTAGGTGCCATACTCTGCCGCTCAAACCAACTGAGCTATCTAAGCCTAGCTACATAAGACAAATATATACTTTCCTTATTATTAATGATATTGTAACTGTTTTGGTTATCATTATCAATCAAACATGTAATGGGGCTGGAGTTTCAAACTATTCCGGTAGATGGCGTCACACATTCCCATGAGATGTCAATAATAATAATAATAAAGTTCAAATTTGCTGATTGAAGCGAGTCTTGGATAGCTCAGTTAGTTGAATCAGTAGCGCAAGACACGCTATAGCCCCAAGATCAAGTTACATTCTCAATTTGGAAAAATATTTTTTTATTTGAAAGGATATACTATTAAGATTGCTAGAAATTGCATAAAAATTGATTCAGAAGTTTGGTTAAATCAAAATAACTGGATAAAATATGTCATCCAACTTTTTTAGACTTTTTAGTCACTACAATAATCCCAATGATCTGCACCGGAACTGAATTTTAGGAGTTAGTTTTTTTTTTACAGACGAGTCCCGCGGTTTCGCCTTCGCTTATTTAGTTAACAATTAGCCTATGTATTATTTCATCCAAATCCGTTCAGCCATAATAGAGTGAAGAGAAAACAAACATACTTACCTAATTGCCCACAAACTTTCCGATATGTAATATAAGTTTGATTGTTTTATTTTAATTTAAAGAGATAGTTAACGAACGGACTGATTTTACCAGATAATATTTACACACACAAAAAACTTCCAGATATGGAGCGCACGGTGAAGTCTCTGGACCACGTGATCAATTTCTACATGGTGTCGCGGGAACTGGCTGACATCATCCAGGCTGGCCCTCACACCGCCAGCCCCGAGTCTTTGAACCTATACCTCGAAGTATGTTAACTGTACCTACTTAATAAAGTTTTAACATTGAACGATTGACCAAAAATGCACAGACTAAACTGAATTAATTAATATCATAGACATGGGTCGACCTAAAGTTTGCCCGGAACCACTGTACCGCGCCTTAGGAATGCACGGCAAGGCGGGGGGAGGTAAATATCGTTGACAACGGACTGGCACAGTGGAGCGGCTTGCTTTGCCCTCCCGCCAAGCGTTGCGCATGCCTAAGGTCGAGTGCAACAGTTCCGGCTAAACATAATAAAACGTATTATGTTGTATTTTTTTAATTAGTCCTCCTCTGTTCTAATATTGCTGTTGATGTTAGGACACTGCATAGCCAGGGTCTATAAAGATCTGTTAATTGATTTAACAGATTAACATCACATTCATCTCATAACATCTTTACAACAAACATCTAACATCTTTACAAAAACAATGTTATTTAACAAACATTGTAAGATGTTTTTTTCCATTATTGAGGTAAGTGGGGAATACGAAATAACAATTTTGATGATTTGGGATGAATTAATATATATATTCATTTATTTTAATAAAAATAATTATTATAATAATATTATATAATATATTGTGGGGGATATTTCATATTAATTAATGTACGTTTTGCTACAGTTTCGTGTGTATTTCAGGCGCTGGACAAACTGGCGGAGGCTCAGAATTATTTCAACAAGCATAACCCACAAAGTGTGGAATTGGAAAACATAGTAAGTAAAATTTTTTTTTACTCTTCCTTTTAGTATTTTTTGAATTCTATTTTTCTATTCAGACATCTACTAATCCCACTTAGAGCAAAAAATGGCAAGCAAAAGCAGATTTAGTCTGATAGAGACAGATATTGAGTCTCAAACTAAATACTCAAACTTTTGCAACATGAAAGTAAAATGTTTGCTATGAAAAAGTTTGAGTATGAACTCATACTTAAACTAGTAACTTCGAAACTTTCTGGGCTGCAGCACCCGAAACACAGTTTTATTACTAGTTCGGGCGTCAAAAGTCTCAACACATCACAGCGTGAACATAAATAACAGAATAATAAGATGTTGAAATAATTCAATGAAATGAATATAATATGTAGATATAAAAATAATAAAATATATTAATGAAATGAATATAGAATGTAATATTAGGTATATGTAAGTTATATTATTTCTATAAACTGATTTGATTTGTCAGAACCAGCTATACAACAAGGGAGTGGGGCACCTGGAGACAGCGTTCGAAGAGCTTCTACACAGGAACACGCGCCCGCTGTCGCCCACCACGCTTATGGATATGATCGCCTTGGAAGACGGTACGCTATACATTTTTTCATTAAAAAATATTTATTTCTGATGGATTCATAGAATATTTGTATAATATTTGGTTAGTTTATGTATAGATTAAATGTATGTTAGTAGAGTATGGTGAAAATTAAGATTTATTTAGTCTGGCGTGTATACCTATCCAATAAATTAGGATACGACAATCAAAACGAGACGCAAACGTTTTCAGAACACTGATTGTGATCATTTATGTTTAGTTTCTGCAAGATTTTATATAAGATCATATGTACGAATGTATGTATATATGTGATTTGTATGACAGTACGTAAATTGTATTTATTTAATTCTATTTATGTGTATATTTGTGTTTTTATTCCTTAAATTATCTATATCTCCATGCAAAGGTTAACTGGAAAAGATCACTCTCAGAGATAAGTCTGTCGTTAGTATTTTAGTTTTTCAATATTATCTCTATAACGTAATTTTGTTTTTGGTGTACAATAAAAAAAAATCAATTCATGTTTCATGAATAGCATATTTCCATAGTTTTTGGAAACCATGTCAGACAGCACTAGCTGTCTAGCGATCTAATTATTTAAAATATTCCATAAAAAATAGCAAATAAAGAAAAGAAAGAAAGAAAGAAAATACATTTATTTGACAAAAATAACTTAATATTAAAAACAAAAAAGTAAACAATAATTATGCCAAAAAGGTTTAACTCAGCAATTATGTCGAGTTAGAACTCGACGCTGGTTTTCAGTTAAACCTTAAAAACCAAACCAAAACCAAATAGAAATACATTATTTAAGTAAGCTGCCGTACGCCATCTTGAGCAATATCGACAGCGTCCAAATCCGAATTCGCGGCTTTCGGTATTTTTGTGGGCCAGAGCTCGCGTTCCGATAAGCAAAATTTGTAGAACCTAGGTGATGATTCACTAGATTTTTTTCTATGTCCGTGAAATTTAAAAAGAAATAATGAACCAAGCAAAGCTTAAAAAACCCAACTTCACCGCTATATTTTCGGAATCTTTGATCAGATTAAATGAACTAAATACGCATTATTGAGGATAGCTCAAAAACTACTGTTCAGATCTTGATTAAATTTAAATGGGAGCACTTGAAACGCATTATATCTTTCAAATAAAAAAATCATCAATGAATAATTAAAATCTGTTCACCTAGAAAAAAGGCCCGAGGTAACATAAAAAAATCTTTTTTTGAAGTCGGTTAAAAAAGATATTAAAAGACTACCTTGAATACAACCTTATCAGTTCTCACGAAAACTAGAGACAATCACCAGCCAACTTTTTTGGGTCGCTCGTAGGTGTCGTAGAAATTCACTCGCATCATTTAAACGAAAGACAACTAAAAAACTAAAAAAAAAAGTAAGAAGCAATGGAACACCTCACTTGAGTCATCGTTTTCTAATGGGTACAATATGGGAGTCTTCAAGTCGCGAGTTAATTGGTATCTTCTAGGCAAACGTGCTCCAACGTCGAGCACATCATCGCTCACCATCAGGTGAGATAGCGGTCAAACGCTTGTTCACAATGAATAAAAAAAAAAACTTTAAAAATAGAGAAGGTTCCGGTGAGCAGTAGTTCCAATTGTTTCTCCCCGCAGACTCGTCCGTGGACAGCGTGTCGGTGTCCGGTTCGGGCGGCGCGGGCGGCGCGGGCGGCGCGGAGAGCATGCGCGTGGCGGCGGCGTGGCTGTCAGCCGCGGGTCGTGCGCCGGCGCAGGCCTTGCTGGCGGCGCGGGCGCCTGCCGCTAAACAGTCGCTGCTCGCCTTCAAGGACTACCTCAAGTCCACCTCCATGGCCGCCTCGCCGCTCATGGTGAGATTCTTATACTATCATCCAAATTATTGTTAGCTTCTAATTTTAAATAAAAGTTAAAAAAATCTAAAAAACACCCTTTATAAATTAATAATAAAATACATATTGTTTGTCGTCGGTCCTCGATAAGTCTACGAAGTTTAAATGAAATCTGACGGTTTGAAGTGGGTCAAAATCGAGCCCGAAGGAGTTGGTTACAAACACACATACGTCGCTTACCATCGGGTGAGATGGTGGTCAAAATGTTGCCTATCTTGAATAAAAAAAAACATACGTACAGGTGAAGCTAATAAAAGCGTGTTAAAAACTTCCCCGCTTTATCTTTGGAATATTGATGTGCTCGCAGGACGCTTGAGTTCCGCCGCTTTTATATATAGACGATTGTCTGATGTAGCGCCGGCGGGGCTGGTATACTTTGCATATTTGAGTAGTTTGATGAGTTCCGGAATCATACTGTGGGGATCTGCTGCCGATGTTGAAACTATATTTATTCTAAAAAAAGGGGCGGTTCGTGTCGTTTATGATGTGGGTCCGCGCAAATAGCTCGGGGAATTCTTTAAAGAAGCAGGCTTAGTTACCTTCGCTTTACAACTTTGAAAATATTATGCATGTTCGCAAAATATTTATAGTTATAAATTAAGAAGCGACGCCCACAATCTCAATACTAGATATAAGCTTAAAGTAGCGGTGCGCGCATTTAGATTAAGCAAAACTAATAAATCTTTTATGGCTAATGGGGTTAGATTTTGCAGTAAAATTCCTAAATTGTATTTGAATTACCACTGGGAAAGTTTAAATCTGTAATAAAACGGATATTAATTAATAAAGTTAAATACAAAACGAATGACTACATTAATGACAAGGATGCATGGAGGCAAACTGCACAAGTGCTTTCTGGTTACTACATAATATAGATATACCTAAGTTAATATAATTTCTGTATTAGTAATTTAACAATGTTTAAAAAAAAATGTACAAAAAGCGCCGCTGAGTTTCTTGCCAGGTTCTTCTCGAGATGACTGCAATTTTGTGAATTTGGCAGTAGAGTCATCAACTTGCATGAGTGACTCTTTGAAACCCATGTGAATAAACGATTATGAATCTTGAATACCTCCTCAGATTTACCATTTGTATTTCATACTCCCATTAAAATTCTAAAACGATACAGCTTTAGTGAGGGGTTTATTTTTTTTCAGAAATCAAAACACATTTTGAATCGGTCTGACAGCACCCAGAGAAGGCCGAGCAAATTACAGAAAGTGTAAGTTAACGAATTAACTAAACCCACATTTTTTGACGACCCATTTGGCGCAGCGGGCAAGTCTCTGCCCTCTTGAAGGGTCCTGTGTTCGATTTTCGGCAATAGCACAATTTTCCTTCTCAAAGGTCTTAAAACTTAGCGATTGTATGCGTTTTTTTTTTCATTCTGTAGTTTGCTGTACGCATATGAATCAACATGAAGATAAAAAAGTAAAAATTGTTTATTTCATAAATTATTGTACATTTTACAAGTTGTGGCCCTAGTTACCAAACTGGATGTGAGTAACTCCCGTATCATGGTAATTAGTTCCTTCCTGAGGTGAACATTATATTTAGTACTTCTTATCTAGGTCGTTAAAACATTAAATGAAAAATTTGATTTACTAACAAAATTTAAATGAAGCGCTACTTTGAAATTAAAAGAACACATTTTTACAGTTTAATCGGACGTAAATGAAATAATAAATAAGAAACAGTCATGTTGATTTGGTAGAGTCGTGGAAAGACTTAAATTATGTAATCAAAATTTATATAGAGAACAATACGGAATATGCATGAGATTTAAACAACAATGGGAATACAAGGTGGATGTGATTGAATGTGATTGTTTCCAGCACCCACAATCAAGTCTTTTAAGTTCGTGTGATCGTGCGAGTGTGAATACGTTTGTTCGAGGAATAAGCTTTGGATAATTTTTCCATCAATAGGATGCGTGGTAGTCCATAGAGTCTTATTTGCTTCTAACTAACTTGATATACACCTTCACTGTTTCGAATTTCCATGTAATATTATAATAGTAATTTAGCCAATAGTTTCTTCCAGCTTCGAGAAGGGAGCCAACAAGATCATGATGAAGGCGTCGCAGACCCTCGAACAGTCCACGGGGCTCGCCATCGGGTCCAGGAGATCCCACGTCGAATGTAAGTTACAATACTTCACTCCCAGCGAGTTGGTTATAGCCAAATAACATTAAAAACTAAGTAACAGCCGTCTGTCTACATACCTACATATTTGTATATACACTACGCTGTGATCTCTTTCGCTCTCTTCCACCATCTCGCTCATCCACTTCAAAAGATAAAACATTACTATTATTTTAAATTTAAATTACTGTTTTTTTACAGTACTTTCGCATGAACTGAAACATTTTTTTTGTCCATCTCAGTGTTTGTGTAGATTGAGTAGTGTCCAGAGACAAATGGAATGGACAATGACTATGGAACGCGTTCTGAGCCACAGAGTCTTGGCATAACTAGAAGGCAATGACATTCTTAGTGACCGACAGTACAGTTTTCGTCAAAATCCGGTCAAGTGGCGATCTTCTAGTTTACACCACACACATCTGGAGTGAGGCCGTCGAGAAACACGGAGAAGCGCTCGCCGTTTCTCTCGATAGTTTTCTACGGCGCTTGGTTCGATAGCTTTATAAGTAAACTTCCGTCATACGGCCTGCCTATTAGTCTCCGGGTGTGGATATCGTACTCGAGGAATCGGTCAATTTGTGTTGGCTATCAACGCCGGGGTCCTTTCGGGATCGGTTCTCGCTGCAACGCTCTTCAAAATTGGTTTCGCCCTACGTAATACGAGTTTAATACGTTTAAGAGTTTTGGGACTCCACCACCATGGATTTTCTTCAGACCAACTCGGCAGAGGTTCACCTATTCCATAAGCAAAAAGCTCGTAAAGAAGGATACGATGAACAACGCGGTCAAAAGCTTTGCTGTAATCGGTGTAAACCGTATCAATAGAAGAGCGTTTGTCCAGCTCCTGGGAAATGTTATTTATAAAGTGACCAAATTTGTAGTTTAAAAAGCCCCTTTCGAAGGGGGTTCCAAGCAGGGATATCGGGTTAAACTCCCGGCGGGAACACAAGTTTTCTCCCCATTGGAAAATTTGTGTTTCTGGTTCTGGTTGCGGGTGTGATGTGAACGTTTCCGGCACCCACGAGAACGTGAAAGCGTTTATGTTTTATGTTAACGTAGTTGTCGAACTCACCTTGACAGAAGCATGTCGGTTATCGAGTTGGGTGTTGTGTTAGCTATGGTAGGTGTGTGTGTGTGTGTACAGACGTGTCGGAGGCGCTGGAGGCGCTGGAGTGGGAGTGCGGCGTGGCGGGGTCGGTGGCGGCGGGCGCGGGGCGCGTGGCGCGCCACGAGCAGCGCCACGCGCTCGGCCTCGTGCCGCTGGCGCGCCTGCCGCCGCTGTACGTGTGTGTGTGTGTGTGTGTACAGACGTGTCGGAGGCGCTGGAGGCGCTGGAGTGGGAGTGCGGCGTGGCGGGGTCGGTGGCGGCGGGCGCGGGGCGCGTGGCGCGCCACGAGCAGCGCCACGCGCTCGGCCTCGTGCCGCTGGCGCGCCTGCCGCCGCTGTACGTGTGTGTGTGTGTGTGTGTACAGACGTGTCGGAGGCGCTGGAGGCGCTGGAGTGGGAGTGCGGCGTGGCGGGGTCGGTGGCGGCGGGCGCGGGGCGCGTGGCGCGCCACGAGCAGCGCCACGCGCTCGGCCTCGTGCCGCTGGCGCGCCTGCCGCCGCTGTACGTGTGTGTGTGTGTGTGTGTACAGACGTGTCGGAGGCGCTGGAGGCGCTGGAGTGGGAGTGCGGCGTGGCGGGGTCGGTGGCGGCGGGCGCGGGGCGCGTGGCGCGCCACGAGCAGCGCCACGCGCTCGGCCTCGTGCCGCTGGCGCGCCTGCCGCCGCTGTACGTGTGTGTGTGTGTGTGTGTACAGACGTGTCGGAGGCGCTGGAGGCGCTGGAGTGGGAGTGCGGCGTGGCGGGGTCGGTGGCGGCGGGCGCGGGGCGCGTGGCGCGCCACGAGCAGCGCCACGCGCTCGGCCTCGTGCCGCTGGCGCGCCTGCCGCCGCTGTACGTGTGTGTGTGTGTGTGTGTACAGACGTGTCGGAGGCGCTGGAGGCGCTGGAGTGGGAGTGCGGCGTGGCGGGGTCGGTGGCGGCGGGCGCGGGGCGCGTGGCGCGCCACGAGCAGCGCCACGCGCTCGGCCTCGTGCCGCTGGCGCGCCTGCCGCCGCTGTACGTGTGTGTGTGTGTGTGTGTACAGACGTGTCGGAGGCGCTGGAGGCGCTGGAGTGGGAGTGCGGCGTGGCGGGGTCGGTGGCGGCGGGCGCGGGGCGCGTGGCGCGCCACGAGCAGCGCCACGCGCTCGGCCTCGTGCCGCTGGCGCGCCTGCCGCCGCTGTACGTGTGTGTGTGTGTGTGTGTACAGACGTGTCGGAGGCGCTGGAGGCGCTGGAGTGGGAGTGCGGCGTGGCGGGGTCGGTGGCGGCGGGCGCGGGGCGCGTGGCGCGCCACGAGCAGCGCCACGCGCTCGGCCTCGTGCCGCTGGCGCGCCTGCCGCCGCTGTACGTGTGTGTGTGTGTGTGTGTACAGACGTGTCGGAGGCGCTGGAGGCGCTGGAGTGGGAGTGCGGCGTGGCGGGGTCGGTGGCGGCGGGCGCGGGGCGCGTGGCGCGCCACGAGCAGCGCCACGCGCTCGGCCTCGTGCCGCTGGCGCGCCTGCCGCCGCTGTACGTGTGTGTGTGTGTGTGTGTACAGACGTGTCGGAGGCGCTGGAGGCGCTGGAGTGGGAGTGCGGCGTGGCGGGGTCGGTGGCGGCGGGCGCGGGGCGCGTGGCGCGCCACGAGCAGCGCCACGCGCTCGGCCTCGTGCCGCTGGCGCGCCTGCCGCCGCTGTACGTGTGTGTGTGTGTGTGTGTACAGACGTGTCGGAGGCGCTGGAGGCGCTGGAGTGGGAGTGCGGCGTGGCGGGGTCGGTGGCGGCGGGCGCGGGGCGCGTGGCGCGCCACGAGCAGCGCCACGCGCTCGGCCTCGTGCCGCTGGCGCGCCTGCCGCCGCTGTACGTGTGTGTGTGTGTGTGTGTACAGACGTGTCGGAGGCGCTGGAGGCGCTGGAGTGGGAGTGCGGCGTGGCGGGGTCGGTGGCGGCGGGCGCGGGGCGCGTGGCGCGCCACGAGCAGCGCCACGCGCTCGGCCTCGTGCCGCTGGCGCGCCTGCCGCCGCTGTACGTGTGTGTGTGTGTGTGTGTACAGACGTGTCGGAGGCGCTGGAGGCGCTGGAGTGGGAGTGCGGCGTGGCGGGGTCGGTGGCGGCGGGCGCGGGGCGCGTGGCGCGCCACGAGCAGCGCCACGCGCTCGGCCTCGTGCCGCTGGCGCGCCTGCCGCCGCTGTACGTGTGTGTGTGTGTGTGTGTACAGACGTGTCGGAGGCGCTGGAGGCGCTGGAGTGGGAGTGCGGCGTGGCGGGGTCGGTGGCGGCGGGCGCGGGGCGCGTGGCGCGCCACGAGCAGCGCCACGCGCTCGGCCTCGTGCCGCTGGCGCGCCTGCCGCCGCTGTACGTGTGTGTGTGTGTGTGTGTACAGACGTGTCGGAGGCGCTGGAGGCGCTGGAGTGGGAGTGCGGCGTGGCGGGGTCGGTGGCGGCGGGCGCGGGGCGCGTGGCGCGCCACGAGCAGCGCCACGCGCTCGGCCTCGTGCCGCTGGCGCGCCTGCCGCCGCTGTACGTGTGTGTGTGTGTGTGTGTACAGACGTGTCGGAGGCGCTGGAGGCGCTGGAGTGGGAGTGCGGCGTGGCGGGGTCGGTGGCGGCGGGCGCGGGGCGCGTGGCGCGCCACGAGCAGCGCCACGCGCTCGGCCTCGTGCCGCTGGCGCGCCTGCCGCCGCTGTACGTGTGTGTGTGTGTGTGTGTACAGACGTGTCGGAGGCGCTGGAGGCGCTGGAGTGGGAGTGCGGCGTGGCGGGGTCGGTGGCGGCGGGCGCGGGGCGCGTGGCGCGCCACGAGCAGCGCCACGCGCTCGGCCTCGTGCCGCTGGCGCGCCTGCCGCCGCTGTACGTGTGTGTGTGTGTGTGTGTACAGACGTGTCGGAGGCGCTGGAGGCGCTGGAGTGGGAGTGCGGCGTGGCGGGGTCGGTGGCGGCGGGCGCGGGGCGCGTGGCGCGCCACGAGCAGCGCCACGCGCTCGGCCTCGTGCCGCTGGCGCGCCTGCCGCCGCTGTACGTGTGTGTGTGTGTGTGTGTACAGACGTGTCGGAGGCGCTGGAGGCGCTGGAGTGGGAGTGCGGCGTGGCGGGGTCGGTGGCGGCGGGCGCGGGGCGCGTGGCGCGCCACGAGCAGCGCCACGCGCTCGGCCTCGTGCCGCTGGCGCGCCTGCCGCCGCTGCTCGCCGCCATCATGAAGGACTGCTTCGCGCTGCTGCACCAGGACGTCGAGGTAACGCCGCACACTACACGACCCGACACGAGGGTCGTCTACGGCACGTTGATATTTAAAAAATAAACAGGATATGTGTTAAAATTCTCCATTCGCTTGAATCCATAGCTCGGCTCCGCATATGGATCCACGGATACATTCGTTTCCTCTTAAATTCAATGGTGAATCCGTTGATACTTCTTTTTAAAGGTTGGAGATCACGATTTAGAGACTGATATAGTCGCCCCTGACCGAAAATTGTTAGCATTAAGGTCGAGTATAGGACGCGAGTAGGTCATGTTGTAAATATGATTTAGTCGCAGAACGTCCCATTCGCCTTTCGTCCCGCAGTCGCAAAACGTCCCATTCTCTAATCGTCCCATTCGCAGAACGTCCCATTTTCGAACGGTCCTATTTGCAGTACGTCCTATTCTCAAACCGTCCCAATCTCAGATAAATATAAATATTTAGAAACATATTTTAAAGTTGTTTCTTCGCTACAGTGAAACGACATTTTGCGGGAGCTAATGAACTCTACTAAAACGACAAGTTTAGCCGATGAACGAGGGAGAAGGGACGCGCGGAAGGGGGTGCTACTCGCCGAAAAAAATTGAACAAAATAGATGGGTTTTGCAGCGAAAGTGAAAATTGCGTTGTTGAATTTGTGTAATTTTCCAATACCTGCGATTCTTCGAGTGTTAATTTGTAATAATGGTGGATTATATTAACCCTTAAAACTTAGTAAACGTACATACGTGTAGGCAAATCATACAAAGTTGAAAAACGTGATTTTCGCTCTCGCTGCAAAACTTAAATAGAAGTTCTAGGAAAGTTTGTACCACTTCACTAGGGCACGACTTTAATATGAAATACACTTAAAATTATCACTCGCCACTGGCCAAACGCCCAGGATTGCGAAGCCAAAATTATAAAAATAAAATAAAAAACTAAATGGATCGATTCGACTAAACGGACTAACTAATCCACTCGACTAAATGTTAGTCGTTCAGACACGTTCAGTTAGTGAATGCCTAGGCTAGGGAGGTCCAGGCTCGAGAGCAGCGTGTCGTGTAACGTTGTTGCAGCGCGCGTGCAGCAAGTCCCGGCGCGCGGCGTCGCGGTGCGGCGGCGCGGCGGGGTGCTGGGCGCTGCTGGCGCGCCTCAACAAGCTGGCGCCCGACGTCGAGCGAGCGCTGGCGCCCGCGCCGCCCGCGCCATACCACGCCGTGCTGCACCACTGCCAGAAGGAGGTCTGACTTACTTCTATTGTAGTCTTATTATTCTTATTCTTGTTCGATATGGGGGCGTTAAGGCCTTCCCTGACGTCCCGCTTAGGGTGTATTGTGCATTTCCCCCTGCCGGGAACTACCCCATCCCCCCCGGCTCCTTAAAATAACGGAGTGCGGTTTTTGGGTGCTGGCACAACTGTTCCAGTGGTGAAGTTGTTGTATTTGTATTTGAATTCTGTGAGTCTTTAGGCGAGTCTTTATGTTTTGTGGAATGTTGCTCTAGCGTTCCAGTGTTGACTCTAATTTCTTCGGTGACAGCACACTGAGCTATTACGTGTTCTACGGTTTCATTTTCCTCCATACATCTCCTACACAATGGGCTAATTCTATTGTAGTGTGTAAACACCCGACTCAACTAATAAGACAACCAACGTAGCATAAGTACGTAGACACCTAAGCCCCTCCTCATGTAGCCTTCACGTAATAAACACATATCCATCAATACATCTCTTCATCGATGCCTACCAGCGACACCATCTAATCTCGGATTCCAACCCCCAATATAGAATGACGTCCCTTGGGCTCATCCTATATCACACGATATCTTGTTATGCCGGAATTTAAATCAAATACACTATGACCCCTAGAACCAGAAACGCAGATTTCCCTTAGAGCTTAGGCGAAACTTACCTACGTTTTAATCTCGCGCGTAATCTCTGTTCTATGGCTCCAACCCCCGGCCGGAGTGGCATGGAAAAAATATATTTCCTTATTTTTATTACCTATATTTAAATGGCATGTATATTCTCTTCGTTTCTAGAGCTCTCGTTTGGTGTAACGATATGATTTATATGACCGAATTGTTGTTTAGTGCGTCCGCTCGCTGGATGACTGGATCGAGGGCATCCGCGCCGACAACGCGGCGGGCTCCGTGGACGGCACCGTGCACCAGCTGGCCGTCGCCGCGCTCGCGCACTGTCACGCGCTTGCCAAACACGCCGACACTATCGGTCAGTACGGCGGCACTATCGGTCAGAGCGACGGCGCTATCGGTCTGTACGGAGCCCCTATCGGTCCCTACGGCGGCACTATCGGTCGCTACAGCGGCCTTATCGGTCACTACGGTGGCCCTATCGGTCAGTACGGAGGCATTATCGGTCATTACGGAGGCACTAACGGTCAGGAAGGAGGCGATACTATCAGTCGCTAATGCGGCAATATCGGTTAGGACGGATCCACACGTCTGAGACTCCTCAGACGCGTGGAGCCGGCTCGGTGAGCAAGGTCATCCCTCCATGGGCGCAGTGGCCCGGTTTGCATCCGGGCTTACCGCCGCGCAGGGGCAAGATATTTTTTTTTTTATTTGTGACAGGCTAGTGTTTGACCACTATCTCACCTGATGGTAAGTGACGATGTGATCGAAGCTGGTAAACACACTAGACCTGGAATACGCAGGCTCTCAAGGATAACTGCCGGAATACCGTATTTGGCTTGGCGGCAGACTTTCAACTTGAATCTTGCCCCACCTCGGCGAGGGACTGCTCACGGGGGGGTTTTTAGTGGGTTCGAGCCCCACATACCCCCTTAATTCACCCTGAGAGGGAAGGGAAGTGGTAAGCATTTTCTCCCCTCCACAAATAAAGTATCATATACAGTGTGTGTGTGTGCGTGGCAGGCGCGGCGCTGGCGACGGAGCCGGCGTACGCGCGCGCGGCCGCGGCGCCGGCGCGGGACGCCGCCGTGCTGGCCATCTACATGCGTGAGTACACACGACATTACTCCTATGAGAGCTCAACACCTCGCCTATTTTTCGAAATGGCTGAAATATGTTTTTTGGCCTTTTCGACCTCCTTATTTCCGCCATTTTGAAATCCCAAAACTGAATCTATAGAAAAATTCTATTTAACCGAACCTGCTCACGAAATTTCACGAGAATCGGCTGAGAAAAGCGATTTGTAGAAAACGACCGGAAATCCGGACGTACGAAAGCAATATTGCCCGAGCTGAAACGGGGACGCTTCGCTCGTGCTTCGCGCTCGCTCGATTGATTGTGTCTTTACTCCATCTAACGACGAGCGAAAGTACTAAATGGCGATGGTAAGCTAGTCGAGTCCAAATTGCCTCGGTCACCGACGCAAGGTCGCAAGCCTGTCGGTGTTTTACTTTTTTTTTAATTGTATGTAGGCAAACATTTGACCACTATCTCACCTGATAGAAAGCGGGTTGAAGATGCACGCTTGCCTAGATCCCTTGTTCACTCGAGACTTAAAGACTCTTTAATGTTGTATTTATCAGAAAACAGATTGGAGCAAAGAGTTCTCTCCATAGAGTACGTATAATAAATACTTAGTTTAGGTAATATCTCGGAACTTAATCGCGCTAAAAAACTATTTTTATTTACCTCGACGTTTCGGCCAAGTTGTATTGGCCATGGTCTCGAGAAGACTGGAGATTGCGGGTGTCAGCGTGGGAAAGGGCGAGTATTGTCTCCAACTATTAGATATTATTACTATTTATACTATTATTACTAGATATTACCTAAACTATGTGTTCGAATCGCGAAAGTTTAAAAATTACAATCAATAAATACCAAAAAAGGAGTTTTGTTCGTTCGTCTGTGTCGGTCGGTGGCGTGGTAGCTTCCTAATAAAAGAATAGATTTATTTTAAACTTTCGCGATTTGAACACATGATATTACCTAAACTATGTGTTATAATATCAGTCTTCTCGAGACCTTGGCCAATGCAACTTGACCGAAACATCGAGGGAAACAAAAATAGTATTAAGCGCGATTAAGTCCCGAGATATTACCTAAATTCTGAATCGATTTTCGAAGCATTTTTTTAATTTATAGCTTTTTTAGACTTTAAATGTTGTCAAGGTATACATGTTTTTGGATTTATATAGGCAAAGTTTTAGCGCAACTTAACTTCGCGCTGAGAACTAAAAGCGAGCAATACCCGGACGCGCTGAAGGCAATATTCCTATTGAACAACACGCTCTATTTACTGCAGGTGAGTAATGCATTCGTCTAAAGTTCTAATACTATGACGCTTTTTATCTCTTACAGGATATCGTTTGACCACTACATCCGATGTGATCGAGTGTATTCACACCAGGTCTAGACTGCATGGATCTCTAGTATAGCTGCCGGGATATGTTTGGTGATATTTGTTACAGATTTTTCGATTTAGCCATATATTTTTGGTTCAGTAACACAAAAAGCAAGTCAGACAGCCACAATGAAAAAACGTACTTATAACATTGGGTATACTGTTTAAAGGGGTGTCAGAAGCAATGTTATCACTAAAACAGCTCTTACATTCGAAACCTTAGTTTTTTAGCGACTTCAAAAAGTAAGAGGTATTCAATTCGACTGTATTTTTCTTATATCTGTGTTACCCCATGATTTCTTTTCTGAACCGATTTTGATGATTTTTTTTATTTGAAAGCTGGTGCTTCCCGTTTGGTCCCATTTAAATTTGATCAAGACCTGACCAGTAGTTTTTGAGTTTTCGTCAATAATGCGTATTTAATTCATTTAATCTGATCTAGGTTTCCGAAGATAAAGCGGCAAAGTCGGTTTTCAAAACTTAGCTTTTTACTTTTTAATATCCGGATGACCGAGCTTTGCTCGGTTTTTTGTTTTTGGTAGAATGTGTTTGAATTTGTAGCCACAGAAAGCTCCATCTAGTGTCGAGTAGAAACAGTTTTTTACATCGGTCATGGCGTAATAGATGGCGCTGATAGTTTCTTAAACCCGGTTTTTCAAATGCAGTTTGGGAACCGAACATTTCTCGGACCTGGAACGTTGATAAATTGATTCCTTGGGCCGAAAAACTCCTAATATGTAACTTTCATGAAAATCGTTGGAGCCCTTTCTGAGAACATGATTACACATACATATTTAGACAAGAATTGCTCGTTTAAAGGTATTAGTTTTATAAATTATTATCTTAAAATATTCTTGTGAGTAATGACGAAAGATTTCGCGGTCTTGGCATGTTTCTTTATACATTCAATTTCAGAAGAATATTTATTTTCAAGGTATTTGTCTGTTTGTAGGGCCTTCAACGCAGCGGCTTGCTGGACGTACTCAGCTTGGCGGAGCCCGAGTGTGAGAAGAACTACCGTGACATGATACAAGAACATAAAAACGCTTACTTGCAGAGGTAATTGGTACAAAATGTTACGTCGCGTCGTTTCGAACTGCTCGCCGTCTTAGTTGGCTCAGCGTCAGCCTTCTAAGCAGAGGGTATCAAGATCGACTCCCGGTAGAAATAAATATAAACGCTTACACACTCACAGCCCCACACTAAGTTCGATGACTTTTGTCGTGGTGCCGGAAACATTCAGATCACACACAATCACAACCAGAACCAGAAACACAAATTTTCCTTGGAGGGACAACTTGTGTTTCCGCCGGGAATCGAACCCGATACCCCTGCTTAGAAGGCTAACGCCACCCAATAAAGCCAATTAAGCTCAGTCATATAAAATAACAAATACAGTCGAATTGAGAACCTTCTTCTATTTTTAAAGTCGCTTAAAAATACCAAGTGTTGTTGTTTTGACAGTTGGAACAAGTTGGTGGCACACACGGTACTTGACGAGGCGCTGCCAGCCAAGCTGAGGGACAAGGACAGACAGATGCTCAAGGATAAGTACGCGGTGAGTATCCTCAAAAAATACAAAGCAAATTGATAGTGCTTGTAGCTAATTTTCCTTCAATACACAATTCACCAGCTGGAGAAGAGGACTAGGTAAATGTTTGCTTGTGATTGGCCGATGGGCGATGCGACAGTTGTCAGCTAAAGCTAAGTTCAAAAGTAAAGTAAATAGGTATTTACTAAGCAAGCGTGCTTCACCTTAGACTACATCGTCACTTTCCATCAGGTGTGATTGTGGTCAAACGTTCGCTTAGTCAGTAATAAAAATAAAATAATAAAAAGAATGAATACCGGTTTCTCATCTTTTTTCTTTTAGATAGATGTTTGACCATCTTATCATAAAATATAGTGATTATTTATTTATTGCACACATGTAAAAATTACAATATCACTTAATTATAGTTATTTACATTAATTATGTGATGTTTGATTATGTGGTCGAGGGCGGTAAACATATGGGCGTCGTGGAACAATCTCGACGGATTACAGTTTAAAGTTCATAGGAGCTCGATACATCTTTGTAAAAACAAACTGCTAACTGCACAAGCGCTTTCTGGCGACTACATAATATAGATATACCTAGGTTAATATAATTCCTGTATTACACATTTAAGTGTTAAAAAAATTAATGAAAAAGTGCGCCGCCGAGTTTCTTGCCAGGTTCTTCTCGAGATGGCTGTAAATTTGCGAATCTGGCATTAGTCATTTAACTTCCATGAGTGCCTCTTTGGGGCCCAAATAAATAAACGATTTTGTTTTTTTTTTTAATTTGAATGTTGTGATATGCGGGCAGTCGTTCAACCGCGAGTGGGAGGAGTGCACGCGGCTGCAGCGCGGCTACAGCGTGCCGGACGCGGAGCTGCGCGAGGCTCTGAAGCGGGACAACAAGCAAGCCATCCTGCCTCCCTACACCGCCTTCCACCGCGCCACGCACGCGCTCGCCTTCTCCAAGAACCCGGACAAGTACGTCAAGTACTCGCCGGAGCAGGTCAGTACCGACACTACACTTGCAACAACCAGCTAGTACTTGCAACCAGCTTGTACTTGCAACCAGATTGTACTTGCAACCAGCTTGTACTTGCAACCAGCTTGTACTTGCAACCAGGTTGTACTTGCAACCAGCTTGTACTTGCAACCAGCTTGTGCTTGCAACCAGGTTGTACTTACAAAAAGCGGTCCAGGAGCCTACCATAAACTTTTTAAGCCTGCTAAAATTTGTATTAAATTATTTAAATAATGGTAAATAAATAAAAACTCTGTGATGCCCGAAGCAGGTCAAAACAGTTCAGAAATTGTATGTTCGTGGTAAGTACACATTTTAGCAGGACACATATCGATCCAATAAAAGAGCTGCCCGGATCTTGGCGGGCTTAAAAAGTTCATGGTAGGCCTGCAGACGGTACTTACGTACAACCAGCCCGTACTTACAACAAACAGATTTTGTATGTCTAACAGGCTAACGTTTAGACCACTTGTTGATAATTGATAAACAAGTATGGCGTACTTACGACCAGCCCATAGTTAAGAGGTTTTTTATCACTGATATGCTAGCATTTGGACCACTTTATCAATTGTTGGTAAGTCATGTACGTACAACAAGCATGTCGCACTTACAAGCGGCCTATTTTTTTTATAAACTCATTCACACTCACAGGGTGCTGGAAACATTTACATATCACACACAAAATCACACCCAGAACCAGAAGCACAAATCACCCTTGGGTAGGAAAATTATGCTCCTGCCGGGGATAGAACCCAGGACCCACGGCGCAGAGACTATTTTACCATCCGCCAAGCCGACTTCGATCACTCCTAAAAGCTTCAACAGATCGGATATTCTAAGAAGCTAAATTACTGAGACCAAAGAAGCCTCAATAATCATTCTGGACTAAAAACAAAGCACGAACTAAAATGTGGGGTAAGGTCGGGATAAACCAGACGATTTACGAAGAAAAAGGAAACGTGATTTAAAAATGAATTTTATTTCTTTCTTTCAGATCGCTTCGCAGCTTGATGGATATTTCGACGAAGCTGCTTAGTACATAAAATGCTACATATACATATATCACTTATTATTATGAGAACTTAAATTTTCTCATCAATATATCGAAATTATTTTACATTCATATCGAAACTCATTTAGAAAGTGTCACAAAGTCACAATTCACCTATTGTATGCTATTTTAAGCTTGACAAAGATAATAAATAAATGCTGTTATTAAATTTCGTAATTATGATTAACCTTCTTCTTTCTTCCCCTCTTCTTGCCCTTCTTTGGATACTGAAACAATAAGTTCGGGTATTGCATTCTAAACTTGATAGTCAAGGCTTATCGGATACGACACGTCAACAAATAATGCCCTTATGTTTTTAAAACTTGTCTAGTAGACAGCAAATTTAAAAATCAACTTAATTATAAGCTGTTAATTTTAGTAAGGCACTGTTCTCATTGTAATTTCTCACGTTGAAATTACGAATCACTGAACCTTTTGATAAGGTCGTATGCGATAAGCCTATGTTCCGTACAGTCCGACCATTTATATTCTACGACTAACAAAAATAATATGACAAGATCAACAACCTATATACAACTTATGCAACATTTAAATGGTCGCACTATATGGAACACAAATATGACTTTGGTATTATATTACTTATTTTAAGTCGATAACTCTAACCGTTGTTTAATAAACATAGAAAATAGACAACCCTCTTAGCACAGAAAGTAGTTTTCTAAAACAAGATTTAGTCTTACGCAAGCATGTTTCATCTTTGACCACATCGTCACTTTTCATCAGATCAGGCAGTGGTAAAATTTTTGCCTATCTAACATAAAAAATGGTTTAACTTTTATAATTTTAATCATATCAATGTTTGTATAGGTTGATCGGTACATTTATTACGTGACGTTTGTGTCGTCCACTTGTTTGTAGGTCGATAGTTCTACTTCTCTTATTTATCCACCCAGAATAAAATGCAGAAATGTTCCTTGGGAAGGAAAATTGCGATCCTGCCGGGGATCGAACCTAGGACTTACAGTGCAGAGGTCAGAGACCTGGCCATTGCTCCAACTGGGTCTTGAATTTAATATAAAAAAATTGCTGCCAAAAGAAACCAAATACGAAAATAATTAAATACCCATGTATGGGCAAATGTAAAATTCTTATTTATAGGCGCGTTTTTTTACAGTTTTATTGCATATATATGGACATATTAACGACCACTATAAACTTAAAGAACGAACTTTTGGACTCGAGTTTGCCTTTGAATAAACCAACGTTTCAATGCTAAAGACTTAGTTGGCTGACAAAAGAAAAATGGGGTAATTGGACATAATAAGTGTGTAATTCTGGGCCGATGCGTTCGAAGAACTTTCTTATTCTGGCATTATGTACTAACTACGTACGTTTAGAGCATATCAACATTTGGTCAACGGTTAGAGCTTATCGTCTGACACCCATACATGCATAACAATTAGGAACTTCGCTCGCTTCGCTTTGTCACTCGCTGCGCTTCATCGCTCGCTTCGCTGACTTTTAACCGCGGCTTTGTCAAAGAGAAGCCATCGAGCCCTAAGTGTTTGTAATACTACTAAATTACATAGAATGTAAACATTGAACGGCATTGTTTCTTCATGCAAATACTGACACTTGTTTTTTTATCTTATAACAAACATACACACATACTGGTGTGCAATCAATGGAAAATATTAATTTTCACCTAAAATCAGTAGATTTTCTAACAACAACACATATAATACGACAAAATTTACAAGTAATACGTTGTAAATATCGATAGACATTTTGTTTACATCGTGTAACACTAATAATGTATAATAGTATGACAATATTGATTAAAGCAGCGTATACACTCTTTACTACCGTTACATACTATACAATAAGCAAGAAGCGTGTGCACTGTAGCATAAGATGTGGAACAACAAGTCTAATGACATCGTGTGGGCAATGACCAACAAGTAAAATGTATATTTTGTTTTCAAGACGAAACTGTGTAACATCATCCATTTATGGTTGATTGTACCTTCATCATCCGTACAGGGAAGGAGTGGAATTCTTTGCCTGTGTCTTTGTTCTTTGTACGGTATGATGTGGGACTTGTCAAGTCTAAAGGGAATAGGTATGTTCTATGCAAGCATGCTACATCTTCGACCGCATTTCCATCATTCAAGGTAGCTGTCAAATGCTTGCTTATCCAGCATAAAAACAACTTAAATGGATTGACTTTTCTCTATGTTCAGATAGAAAACAATGTAGGAACATAATATTTTT
This sequence comes from Lomographa bimaculata, assembly GCA_948107665.1. Taxonomy (NCBI): domain Eukaryota; kingdom Metazoa; phylum Arthropoda; class Insecta; order Lepidoptera; family Geometridae; genus Lomographa; species Lomographa bimaculata. Next base: position 20,889,500 of record OX403585.1, on the reverse strand, counting down.
ATGAATTTGCATTAAGCCGCGGAAACTAAAATTCTAATAGCGACAAATAATAATATGTGCTATTGAAGTGTTGCCACATTTTTATTGCAATTGGGCAAAAATATGCACTGTCAATGTCTCATATAAACTATCTGTGCCCAGCTACTTTGCGCACGTTTTTGATGACTCATGAATTAGGAACGGACATCCATTCTAATATCCGTTCAACCGCTGTAGAAGGAACAACACACAACCTTAGCATTTATAGTGTGTGTGTTTGTGTGTAACACCATCAGTAATATGTTCAAAAAAATTAAGACTAATCAATTAAAGATGAGTAGAATAAAATATATCTATTTCAAGTAATTGAAGTACAAATGAGGATAAACATTTACGACCACCACCAACTACTTAATACAATTATGGATTATCCAACACAAACATCTGAATCAACATTTCCATCGACTGCACAGATTCAAAATCATTCAGTTCCAAAGTGAATATCGTTCATTAGCTCAGAATATCTTTATCATAGCCCTATTACATATCTCTTTTGCGCACTGTTTCAATTCGGTAAAACCTTGGAACCCCTAAGAAATAAAGATCATTTTTGCTTAATTCAAATAGAAACTGCTTGCAACGAAGATACGTAATAAGGGGTTAGATATTCTAATCTACTCCTACAGTCACTTTCAAGGTGTTCTTTATAATTTTGATTTTGAACCTATATAAAACTATGCCTTAAATGTTAGCTACTTCACCGTAGAATTTACACATGTTGCGAACCTTATTGGTCTTGAGGTTGTCTCCATTCAACTAAACAATCAGAACAACAATAGCATAAGTAAAGGTTCTGTACAGCCAATCCACAGACAATAGTTACCTCAGTAATGTCAAGTATTGGTAGAACATAGTGACGTCATTGCGTTAATTAAACAGTTTAAACAATTACTAGCTTTAATTATCAGTTTTTTTGCATTAAATCGGTTTCTATAAAAGATTTATTGCAGAACTAGCCGTGCCTCGCGGATTTTGCCCGCGTTCATGATGATGAATCAGGATATAAAGTAGCATATGTCCTTGAACAACGTCACTTGGAGAGTAGAACTTTTAAGACTACGTTTTACTTGTGCCCCGCGGCTTTTGCCCGCGTTCATTTTGATTATGATTAATCAGGATATAAAGTAAAATATGTATTTGTAAAACTTTCTTTGCAGAGTAAAACTTTTTATTTGATAGTTGTGCCCCGCGGCTTTTGCCCGCGTTCATAATGATGATAAATCAGGATACAAAGAAGCCTATATCCTTTGTATTACCTATGTTTATTCCAAATTTCATCGAAATTCCTTTTCGTTCCGAAGAGGGAACAAACACACACATGGTCTAATTTGCTAATTATATGTGGATAGAATACTGATATATTCCATTTTTAAAACTAGCAACTTATAAAGTACTAGCTGTGCCCCGCGGCTTCACCTGCGTTGATGATTATTATTAAAAATTATGCCTATTTTAAGTTACATCCAAATTCAGTTCCATTGCGGCGTGAAGAAAAAGCATTTTAAGCACACATGCATATTATGTGTGCTTTTTTATTTATTTAAGTGTGACGGTTGTCACAATAGATCAGAACTTCTCTAGTCCTGTTGTCTCTTTCATTCTGTGTATGAACGAAAGAGACGAATACAGAACATGTAAGCAAAGCTGTAAGATTGCTCATAGCTTTACTTAGTTTGTCTCATTTCGTGGTTTTCTACATCGCAACAGTTGAACTATCAAAATGAGGGCAAAGAAACTTGAAAGTGCGTTACGAATCACACATATAGGCTTTCGAACTGCCTGTTGGCTTAGTAGTGTGTGTTTGCCTTCTAAGCACAGCCCCACACTAAGTTCGATGATCTGTGTCGGGGGTGCTGGAAACATTGACATCACACACACACAATCACAACCAGAACCAGAAACACAAATTTTCTTTGTGGAGAGCACTTGTTATCCCGTTGGGAATCGAACCCGATACAGAACCAGAAACACAAATTTTCCTTGTGGAGAGCACTTGTTATCCCGTTGGGAATCGAACCCGGTACCCCTGCTTCGAAAGGCCACCGCCACAAAGAATGTTTATGTTCGTGTAGAAATCTTTCACAAACGTTAGCACAGTCTGCATGTAATGGAACGCTCCATTGTCTCATACTTCATGAGAGCAGACGCGTGGAAGTGTCAGGTTCTCTTTGCGGTCTTTTCACAGTACCTGTCTTTTTGCAACCGGTATTTCCGTCCTCAATTCGATAGTAGAACCGTTTATATAATTAAATTAAACACGTCGTGCGAAACAAGAAGACACTTATGAGACAAATCAGCGGTTATCTAAATAATAACAGCCGCGTCGTCACTTTCCATCGGGCAAGGTAGCGGCGAATCGCTGCTTACCTATATATACTATTGCTGAGGAAAGGTTTAGGATCCGAATTTCTTGAATTTGACAAAACTTTGAAGGTCATGAGATTGAGCATAACATTGATTTCATAGAAATGTAAGAGAATAGACATAAAACCAAAAATCACGCGATTAATAGCCGGTTAGTCCCACAATGTGTAACAATCGCGATAGTTTTCATAATATTAATAAAATTAAAAACTAGTAGATAAGGAATGAGGGCAATTTTCATTGATAACAAAATTCATCAGCAAGAGTATATAACATATACCAGATATATTTTTAGTAAGAGATAGAGAGATAGCTAAACCAGGTAAAAGAAGAAGTTTCCATCTCTTTGGAGAAATAAAGTTGACTCTCGCAGGATTAAGCGCGCACTTTTGCCTCAAGGATGGTGTACTGTTTATTTGTAGAACTTGACTTTGCCAGTGGCTTCAGTACAAATACTGGAGTAAAACATTTTCTTTCGCTATTTTTAAGGACAACAAAGTTTAATTTCTAATAATTGCTTTGTTAATAGGTAAAGAAATAAAGTACTTTAGATGTAGAAAAATGATATCTCAGAACGACCCGCACACATACAACGTCTACATGGGTTTTAGCAAACATGGAGAAGAAAATATAAAAAAATCTCATTGCACTACAAAGTTCCATATATTTCTGGATGGATCCGAAACCTTTCCTAGCAAATGGCAAACAAGACGCATGGATAACACGCCTGTCAGTGCGTCTCCAAAAACGTGCTGTTTTCATAACCACACATTTCGAACCATACATAATTTGTAAAATACCAGAAACATCTTTGGATATCAATCAAACTATTGAGACAAGCATCTTTCATGTTTCGACTACAGCAAATATTAATTTTAAAATAAATTGTATAATATATGATTTATTTTCTCTGTTAAGTCCAAGGTGTTAAGTGTCAACTGGAGTTAGCGTGCATATTTGGAGATATGCCGTTCTTGTATAGATATTGTATTTTAAACAACTATTAATTCAAGATTGTATGGAATACGTGGAACTTAGTAGCGGTAGGATTCTTTTTGCTGAGTCCGTCTGTCAGATATTCCACCGCCAAGCAGTAGTGTGCAAACATTACTGTGTTTCGGATTGAAGGGCAATGTTACCAGTCAAATTCTAGAGTTTAAAGAGATTTAATATCTAATCATCGCTCAGGCTAGCAACTTGCTCGTATCGTCTCTCAATATATAAAAAAAAACATCATCTAATTATTACGCAACACCTATTCAGAACAAAGTCGTAGAGTAGAGTAAATGAGCTAATAAGGGTTTAAAATATAATCCGCTTTCTGGCATTTTACAAATTACTGTGTACATAGTTCTACAAGGATGTACAGAACTACGATTAAAGGTGAGCACCTCGGCAATCTTCGACTATCTACAGAAACACGAGCGTACGATAATAATAACTATAGTATATATTACTATAAGCCTTAATTTATTTTAGTCTACAAGTTTCTACGTTTAACAAGTTTTTTTTTAAGTTTGGCTTCGCAATCTTGTGCTTTTAGCCATCAAGTAATAACATAATATTTCAAATGTATTTGATATTATAAGTACTAGTCACAAGTCACAGTGAAAGTCAAGTAAAAGAGTCAAGCTCCAGTCTTAGTCAAGTCGCGCCCTAGTAAAGTGGTAGAAACTTTACTAGAACTTCTATTGGAGTTTTAGAGCGAAGGCAAAAATCTCGTTTTTCAACTTTGTATCATTTGCCTACACCTTTGCACGTTTACGAAGTATTAATGGTTAATAATCCACCATTATTACACATTAACACTCGAAGAATCACAGGTTTTTGGAAAATTATACAAACGCCATTTTTTCACTTTCGCGGCAAAACTCCCATTTTCTTTAACAGTGGATTCCTGTAATTGACTGTATATGCCTATATAAATAATGTATGTGACTACCTAGCTGTAAGGTTCCCTACGAGTAATAAAATAAATAGATATAGTCGGGCAGTTTTGAACCGAGTTTTAAGGCCATAAACCTCTGTCGTCTATCGTCTCTCGCTTGCACTCGTTAGGTTACGGAGCGCGCTAGTGATGTGGGCAACAGTAGCTAGTGCATATCGATAACTAGTGATATAAGATTTTAAAAAATCCTACATATACCTGCCAAAATCTAAAATATATAGTAACAATCTATAAAAAGTAAGTTTTATTTAATAAAAATGTTATAAAGCACAGATTAAATTGATATAAATATTAATTCTTTCTTTAATTAATATTTTCTGGGTAAACGTGCTCCATCGTCGACTGCATCGTCACTTACCATCAGGTGAGATGGCGGTCAAACGTTTGCCTATCTTAAATAAAAAAAAATAAAAATTCAACAATCAATGATCATCGTGCGTTTCACTTAAAACCGCGTGAAAGCTAATTATAATTAGTATCACTGGAAATTATCGAAAAATAAAAAATTATCGAAAAAGTTGGCACCTTCCTATAGCTGCTGACGTTTATGACCTTAAGTTCAAAACAGCTCTATAATATAGATCTTGTTACTACACCAAATATAATCTCATTAGTGACCGAAAAGGTGCCCGTGTCTTTTTTCCTCAACGGTATAATCTTGGAGTCGTCAAGTCAAGAGTGAATAGGAATCTTCTAGGCAGGCATGCTACATAATCGCTTTCCATCCAGGAGAGATAGCGGACGAATGCTTGTCTATCGAACATAAAAATAGGTGCGAGGCGGACATCGTTCGCATATTATTATTAATTCGGAAATACGAAGATTGCCGAAGCGCATACTATTAATCATACTGTACTGCCGTCATAAAGAAAAAAAACGGAAGTATATTTTGACAAATTTGAGTTATATACATCAGAACGTCTTTGCTATTTAGAATATGTTATGACTTGTAGCAGATGCGTCTAAATTGAAAGTAAGGTTCAGGGGCCGTTTAAGTATTACGTAAGCACTATAGGGGAGCGGAGGGTCTTTGTTTAGCTTATTTTTGATGACATGGGGGGTAGGGTCTAGATGATGATTACGCCATCCGTAGTTATTTACTTTTTCACACATATGGCAACTCACACATTGTCTATGCTTGAAAACGAAACGCATTTTTTGGGATTCCCACGAATAATGTATACGTTTAGGCATTTTCTTATTTCTAGAATTTTAACTTCTGCTCATGAATCAATAAAAAAAAAACAATACATTAAATAGGTAACAGAAAAATGTTTACGTAAGCAATTTAAGAGCTTTGCTTACTTTTGCTGACAAGGGGGATGGGGGTAAATAAATGTAATAAATCTGCTTACGTAATACTTGAACGGCCCCTTAGTCGGTTTCGAATATTTTAAATTAAAAAAATAATAGCAGATGCCTCTTTTTTTTCGATTTCGATAATGAATATAACTCAATTTTGACAAAAATGTAGTTACATATTTTTTTATTATGGCGGCAGGAAACATGAACTTGGCGTGCTATCAGTGTTGTGATTCTCTTTGCACCTCGCGTGAAAAAACATCCTTGTAATCCTTGCATAAACGATATCGATTGAGTGAAAGAGACTATGCAGTTGTATAGCTCCATCCCTTTCTATCCGCAGTGTCGGCGTTAGATTAGCGGGTGAGGTAGTTACCAGAAGGGCGGGCGGCGGCTGCTTCACTCTCGTGCCGGGTTTGATGGTCTCCTTCGTCACGTATTTGTTTTCATACGTAAACGCCAGCGGGAGCATGCGGCGGTGTCTAAGGAATATATTTGTAAATAAATCTATATATGAAACAAAGTCGGGTTAGTTACATGACTTACAACTCGAGAACGGGTGGACCGATTTTAATGATCTTTGATTTGTTGGATTTATTTCCGCCCCGAATATCAGAATAACTGTTGGGGGCTGTGTCACCCACGTCTGTAGGAGGATACCCCTTAAGTCTGACTCCCTACACGTGGTCCCCGGGTGGTGTTAATCAGGTGACATTTAAGAGGTGGTAGAGCATTTTGTGAGTTGCTCGCCTGGCTTGCTACCAAAGTAGCTTACCACCATCAAGTTGAAAGTCTGCCGCCAAGCCAAATACGGTGTTCCGGCAGTTATCCTTGATAGCCTGCGTATTCCAGGTCTAGTGTGTTTACCAGCTTCGATCACATCGTCACTTACCATCAGGTGAGATAGTGGTCAAACACTAGCCTGTCACAAATAATAATAAAAAAAAAAACGAATTAAATCTCGGAAAAATTAACGAAAAAATATTTTTCTCCCACATTTTTCACATTCCATTCCATTAAGGATTTTTCACACACGATTCCATTAAGGATTTTTTATATTAGGTCACATTCCATCAGAAGAGATAGTGGTCAAATGCTTGCCTATCCAGCATAAAAAAATAAATACCATGATAATCCCCTTTAAGAGGGATTTTAAAGGGTTTTGCCACTAATTTTTTAGAAATAGATAAAAATATTTTTTTGATTTTAATTTTTCGTAATAATCAAAATGTATGGTACTAACTTGTGTATGGGCAGCATCACGGGCGCCAGATTGGGCACGACTTGCACAAGTCGCGCCTCCTCGGCGGCGCTCAGTTCCGCGAAGTCCATCGTGACGTCACCGCCCGCGCCGCCCGTGCGGGCCGAGTACAACGCCGCGTTGTTGCCGAGTGACGGCTGCCAACAATAAACAACTAAAGTAGTGGGCACCCTCAAATAAAACCTTCAAAGGAATGGAGCTCCTTGTCTGAATCGGTTTTCTTGATAAGTACAATATGGGAGACTTCAAGTCGCGAGTGAATAGGTATCACGCGTGCTCCATCGTCGACCAAAACGTCGCTTACCATCATGTGAGATAGTGGCCAAAAGTTTGCCTTGACTCGGGTCTTGTATCCTATATTTTAGGTGCTTATTTGGGAACACAGACTCTGGCAAGAAATTCCACTGCTTGCGCTTAATCAACGTGGAAGCAAAACGTTTTGTGCGCATTTGAGGAATATCCACCATATATCGGTGTCGTAACGCAGGCTGTCTGGTGATTCTATGGTGGAATGGGGATAGACGAATTAGATCTTGTAATTCTATAGCATACTATCCGATACGTAACCAATACCGAGAAGCTTGCTATCCTGCGACGACGTCGTAGGCTCCGTGTCGCAAGCCGATGGCTCGTATTTAGGGCGATAGGCATGGCCTCAATCTATTTTAGAGTTCCGTACCCAAAGGGTAAAACGGGACCCTATAGCTAAGACTCTGCTGTCCGTCCGTCTGTCACCAGGCTGTATCTCATAAACCGTGATAGTTTGACAGTTGAAATTTTCACAGATGATGTAATTATGCTGCCGATAAGTAAATATTTAAGGGGGTTTCCATACAACAAACGTGATTTTTTTGCTCGTTTTTGCTCGATATCGTTAAAGGCAACAGGTAGATGCTTGAAATATTCACAGAATATTTAGTTATATATTCATTTTAAATATAAATAATTTAATTAAAATAAAACATATGTTTAAGGGGGGTTCTCATACAATAAACGTAATTTTATTGTCGTTTTTACTCACTGTCACTTGGCCGGTTTTTTATGTCAGAGGCAAGCATTTGGCCGCTATCTCACCCGATGGAAAGTGATGAACATTTATGTTTCTGGTTCTAAGGGGATCGGGCGGGGGACGTGAACGTCTCCGGAACCCCCGGCACAAGTCGTCGAGTGGGGCTGCGAGTGTGAAGTCGTGTATTTAGTAAGGTGTGGCATGTTACGTCGTGCGCGAGCAGGTAGTGTCCGGGCAGCAGGCCGGCGAGCTGCCCCAGCGCGGCGTGGAGGCAGGCGGCCACGTGCGCGCGGCAGTCGCCGGCACTCCACGACAGCGAGCGGAGGCACTCCGTCTGCACGGACACCACCTCGCCGGTCACGCCGTCCACGCGGACTGACGGAAACAACGACCACTTATTTGTTGATCGAGCGGAAGCGGGATCTCTACGTTGACTTCGGTCGTTCGGCACTTTGTCCGTCCGCCCGTCTGTCGGAGGGATCTAACGTCTAAACCGTATGAGCGAATTTTTTAAAATTCTAATAGAATATTTAAAACTGTGGCCTAAAGCCAGAAATGACGTTTAAAATTATATAAGTGAACATTGATATTAAGGGGGTTCCCATACATGAAAATGGGAAGCAAAATATTTTTATTTTTTGTCTACCCCTGTGGGGTCTCGTTGAAAAGGGCTTAACAAGTAAAGTACGAAACCGGTTTTAAGAAAATATGTGTTGGAAAATAACGATTTGGTAGGCTATCAAAGTAACTGTTTTTGGACCTATTTTGTCCCGAGGTATATCTCAAAAACGGCTTCACACTGAACGCTGAAACTTACGTATAATATCTGTTATATCCTGTACTTGAACAGCAAATATAGAAATAAAACGATTATTATATGAAAAAAGTTATTAACAAGTAATCTCAAAAATGTTTCTCTATGAGGCAAAATGTAGGCGCGAGATCTCAGTTCGGCGCGAACGAGCAGTATATAAGATCACCAACATCATCATCTCAGCCGCAAGAAGTCCACTGCTGGATATAGGCCTCCCTTAAAAACTCCAAAAAGAACAGTCGGAGGCGGTTTGCATCCAGCGTCTCCCTGCGTTCGTTATATCGTTTGTCTACCTTGTCTGGTCTTCCGACACTGCACTTACCAGAACATGACTTCCATTCGAGAACCTTTCGGCCCCATCGACCATCAGTTTTGCGTACTATGTGCCGTGGTCATTGCCACTTCGACTCACTAATTCTCCCGTAATATAACATTCTATACAATCTAATAGTGCGACAAGGATCTGTTGGCAGTCGGTGACAATCTTCATTAATTACATACAATACGAGCCGTGCCCCACGGCTTCGCCCGCTATTATCAAGTTAAAAAGTAGCCTATGTGTTAATCCTAGGTATAAGTTATATACATCCAAATTTCATCGAAATCCGTTTAGCTGTTACAGCGTGAAGAGGGAACAAACATACTTACACACAAACTTTCAGATTACGGAAAATACAGCAATCAGAAAAAAGTCGTAAAACTAAGGGTTGTGAGGGTTTGAACCCTAAGTTCAAACCCTCACAACAAGCAACAAGAATCAGTCTCAGAGCTTTATGGTATTTTAATATTGTAATATGCTATATAGTGTTACAGTAAGTAAGTGAAGTACCATTGATGAGATTGGCGTTTCTCCGCAGCATGAGCGAGAATGCGAGTGCGCAGAGTTTGTGCCGCGACTGTGCAGTGGCGCCCACGTCCAGCTGATACTCCACTATCGGCTCCAATATCACTTCGTTGCCGCGATCGTTCTGGAAACATATCAATATATCAATTTTGAATATTTAACAACATTTTGATAAAACACATTTTTGCGTTGCATTAGAAATACTTGACATTTATTATATAGCACTAACACTTATAACACACAAATACAATAACAATGTTAATAATACATAATTATAACATCTTATTATGAATTAATTTGATACATTATGATTAATAAAGCATGTCGTCCTCCTCTGCTCTAAATTGTTGTGCCCAACAGGGTCTCTAATGTACTGTCATTTATTTCTACCACCTATCTACATTATAGAATGCAATAAAGATTTGAATTTAAATTATCAATTTTTATTATATTTATCGTTTACTATTTAGGCGATAATGGCTTACACATAAAATATAGATATACTACATTATGCAAACATGGACTAGTAACTTTAATTAAACATAAGCGCTTTTATACTCACAGCCCTACACAAAGTTCAATGACTTGTGTCATGGGCGCCAGAAACACAAATTTCCCTTGGGGAGTAAACTTGTGCTCCCTGTTCACGCTGTTGCTGGGAATCGAACCCGATAAACCTTTTTAGAAGGCGGACGCGCACCTACCCAAGCCAAGGGGCAGTTCAGGTGGATATCAAGATCAAACTTAAGGCCCTAAAACCTCCCTCTTCCAAATTGCTGTCTTCACTTTATAAATCGATCCTAAGGACCAGTCTTGTAAAAGGAAATCTTTTTTTCTATACTTGCTATAAACAAAACAAACGCATTCACACTCACAGCCCCACACTAAGTTCAAAGACTTGTATCGTGGGTGCCGGAAACATTCACATCACACACACACATTACACCCAGAACCAGAAGCACAAATATCCCTTGGGAAGGAATTTGTGCTTCTGCCGGGAATCGAACCCAGGACCCACGGCGCAGAGGGCGAACACCTGTCCACTGCGCCAACTGGGTCGTCAACAACTACTATAATAGGCAGAGATATCAATTTCAGGCCGGTGCAGTGTTCCAAAGAGGCATGAGTAAATTCTCGCTCCAGGCGAATATGTTTGATTCTTTATTCCTGGAAACTGGGCTCAGTTTATAAAAGTTCTTACCTTTAATTTATGCGAGCAGTGTATTATTACATTAATTAGTTCCTTGGTAGTGGCGTTCTTTATTTGCACATTTCTAAAAGAGCGCTGCGGTGGCGATTGGAAATCCGTATCTGTAGAAAACAAAATAGTTCGTATAAAAAAAAACAAATGGTTAATGCTTTCACACTCACAGAATCACACTAAGTTCAATGATTTGTGTCGGGTATACCAGAAACATTCGTATCTCACACCCAATCATACCGAGAACCAGAAACACAAATTTGTCGGGGTAAATAACTTGTGTCACAGCTCCACACTAAGTTCGATGACTTATGTCGTGAGTGCCGGAAGCATTCAAATCATACACAGAATCACAACCAGAACTGGAAACGAAAATTTTCCTTGGGAAAAACTTGTGTTCCCGCCAGGAATCGAACCCGATACCCCTGCTTAGAAGGCGAACGCTCGGGCAGTTCTAAAAGAAGACTTCTTACTGAGAAAAGGTCCAACATTGAATCTATTGACCGGTGAGCCAAGGCTCATTGGCGATAGTAAGCTAGTTGAGTCAAAACTGCAGTCTTGGGCTTGCTACCTTGCGTCGGTGACCAAGATTGTCGCTTACGTTTTGGAGTGATTACATGATAAAATTCTTCCATGCTCTTCTTCCCATCTAACAACAAGACAAACTGAAAAATAGTATAGTTTTTTTTTTTTTTAATTTGTGACAGGCTAGTGTTTGACCACTATCTCACCTGATGGTAAGTGACGATGTGATCGAAGCTGGTAAACACACTAGACCTGGAATACGTTACGTTTCATTAATTTATGGTTGACATACATCCTGTTCACTCGAAGCGTTTCGCTCCTACGTTTATTATCCGTACTGCGAAGGAGTGGAACTCATTCTCTGCGTCTTTGTTCTCCGAACGGTACAATCTGGGTGTCTTCAAGTCTAGAGTGGACCTTAGAAGGTTCTTATCCACATGCCTAGAGGAAAGCATGTACTTTCGGCCGCATAGTCACTTTCCATCAGGTGAGATAGTGGTCAAATGCTTGCATATCTAGTATAAAAAGCAAAGTTTGTAAGCTAAACGTTACCTATAGTGATAAATTTAGAAAGGAAAAATTATCGCTTGAGGCGGGATTTGAACCCGCGGCCATAGGGTCTCAGGCCCTATTGCCCTAACCGCTGAGCTACTCAAGCCCAGTTGTTGGCAGTAGTTGGGGCTTGAGTAGCTCAGCGGTTAGGGCAATAGGGCCTGAGACCCTATGGCCGCGGTTTCAAATCCCGCCTCAAGCGATAATTTTTCCTTTCTAAATTGATTACTATAGTTCTGCCTAGCATGGCTAATGCTATATAAATAAAATCAATTAAACGTTACCTTTACACACACAATCGTAGAGTTCTATCTGATCTTCATCAAACTCTATCGGGTGCACTTTCTGTATTTTCTTCGGCGGCGAGCTCCCCAGCTCAGGGGCGCTCCGTTTGTAGTCACACTCGTTGTCTGTGGCTTTGAAGCCCTTTTCAAGCGATCCTAGTGGTTCAGCCTCTTCAGGCCTTGGGGAATCTCCTGCGAATACATACAATAATATAGAAAAAGACAAGACGTAAAAAATACTATATAAAAAAGGAAAAATACAACACAATAACACGTTATTGCACACCAAATACAAAACAATAAATACTTGAAATTTGACGATAACACGTGTGAAAAATAAGAAATATGTAAGACCTGACGAATTGTTGAATAGATAACACAATAATTAAAAAAAAAGTACCGCTTCAATAATTAAACGCAAGCAAAGCTTAAAATAACCGACTTCACCGCTTTATCTTGGAAACCTTGATCAGATTTAACGTATTAAACACGCATTATTGACGATAACTTAAAAACTAGTGATTAGATCTTGACCAAATTTAAATGGGACTACATGGAAAGCACCAGCTATTAAATAAAAAAAAACAATATATATCAAAAACAATACAGTCGACTTGAGTACCTCCTCCTTTTTTGTAAAGTCGGTAAAAACCGACCCTTGTTCAGATTAAATACGCATTATCAAAAACTACTCGTCATATCTTGATCAAATTTAATTAAAAACTACACGTTATTAAACAGATGAATTGAGAACCTCCTCCTTTTTTCAGTTGGTTAAAAAAGTAGTATAACGACCAAGTTACCGCGGCAGTCGATCAGCAGTCGATCGTCGTCGCTGTCATCGCTGTCCTCCAGCTTGTTGATGATTTTCCTGAGTTTGGCGGTGTACGCCCCCCGACCACAGTTCCTCGTGGGTTTCCCCTTACTGTTTCTCGCGTTCGCCGAGTCTTTGCTGCATTTGATGTCTGTTCGTAGGCTCATACTGTGTGAGGATTTTAGGGAGCAGTCGCTGAACGTTCGATTTCTAAACGATTGACTGTAATGAAACATTATAAAAATAATAATTTGTTTAAAACTTTTAAAAAAAAGCCTTTATAAGTTCCACATATTAGATTTAGAGTGACGTCACTTTATTTTTCATTTGATACCTGTATTGTTGGAGTGCATTATAATGATTTGTCTGCTATTTTGGGTATTCCGCCATGTTGGATTTTGAAATGACGTCACACATAGTCATCCTAACTAAACGTGAACACAAAATTTTAGCTCAATTCATCTTTAATTCTAAATGTGCACGTCCCTCCACCAAATTTGTTAAACTATCGAGTGTCAATTGTATGAAAATGTTTATGGAGGGGCGTGCATATTTAGAGTGAAAGATCTATAATAATTCCTTGGAACTCATTGCCTGCGTCTTTGTTCCATGAACGGTACAATCTGGGTGTCTTCAAGTCTAGAGTGAATGGGTACCTTCTAGGCAAGCGTGTCCAATCTTCGGCCGCATCGTCGCGTTCCTTCAGGTGAGATAGTGGTCCAATGCTTGCCTATCCAGCATAAAAAAAAAAGAAACAAAGCAAATGACTCTACTGCCAGAAAGAACCTCTTTAAAAACGCCTGATAAAAATTACTGACACCAGTCTGCCCACAATCTATGATCAAGGTAGTAACATGTCAACTTTAATCTGTACTAGCCTAGTCCTGCGGCTTCGCCCGCGTTTATCAAGTTAAAAAGGAGCCTATATAAGTATAAGCTTTGTATAATTCTGACATTGAATATTTTGATTCAAATAAAATAACCCTAATGTTTTGTTATATTTCATCGAACCTCCCAGACAACAACATTTTTACACCGGAACAGTTTCCGGTGATTACTATTAATAGATTATGTAAAAGAAATTACTCTATTCTAACATGTATACCATATTCTGACAATTATATAAAATTTCATTATATTTCATATATTCCAAATTTCATCCAAATCCGTTCAGTCGATAAAGCGTTCAAGTATTACGTAAGCAGATTTAATACATTTATTTACCCCCCCATCCCCCTTGTCAGCAAAAGTAAGCAAAGCTCCTACCACTCCCCCCCGTGCTTACGTAAACATTTTTCTATTAACTATTATTTACTTACTGTATTGTTTTTTTATTGATTCATGAGCAGAAGTTATTTATTTATTACTTAATTCTAGAAATAAGAAAATAACGAAACCTACATATTATTCGTGGGAATCCCCGAAAATGCGTTTCGTTTTACGAACTACGGATGACGAATCATCATCTAGACCCCCCTACCCCCCATGTCATCAAAAATAAGCAAAACAAAGACCCCCCGCCCCACTAAAGTGCTTACGTAATACTTGAACGGCTCCAAGAGAAAACAACCATATTAGCACACAAACTTTCAGATTTACAACATTAGTGTGATGCACTATATATTACAATCGTACAAACTTACACAGTGAAAGCCTTCTGTAACATATGCTTGTAAGCTTTGTAAGTTCTCGTGGGAGGGGCCTCTTTCTTCATCGGTATCTCACTGCCTAAAACAACAATGTTGCTCCTCTCGCCATCTGGAAAACAATTCTAGATAAGATACTTTTTATGGAGTATAACTGCCACAACACTGTTTATTTAAAAATGTTTTTTTTTTCAAAATCGCTTTACGTGGAATGAAGTTATGAGGTAACACTCATATAAAAAAATACAGTCGACTTGAGTACGTCCTCCTTTTTTGTGAAGACGGTAGAAAACTGGGTTCGACAATAAAAGCCATATACAACTCTACTCACTTTTAAATGTCCTAGAGAAGGTGTCAGATTGGAGGGTAAAAAGAGACAAAAAAAATACATATAACATATTATATTGTTACAATAACTGTTATACTGTACCTGGGTCTAAAACCTGACACACAGATATAGGCACGGTCCAGCTCCTATCAATTTCCAGCAGGCATCTGATAGCACTTTCGCTGGCGATGTAGCCCGATCCGTTCTCTAGAGCATACTGCGCTAACTCATTGTGGATCTCTGTCAGAGGCAGCAGCGACTCCACGGATTCATCTGGAAGACATGCAAATACTTATGGAAATAATCCTAATAATAACACAACAGTAGTAGCGACTTGCTCGTCTAGTCTCTCAATAGCATAAAACAAAAAGAAATCCCATAAAACTAGTCATAAACATTTTGAAAGGCCCGTTAGCTAAGTTGGGTACGCGCTCATCTTCTAAGCATGTATCGGTATCGGGTTCTATGATATATAAGTATTCTTACCAAGGTAAATTTGTGTTACTGGTTCTGGGTGTGAAATAAATAAAAGCTTTCACACTCACAGCCCCCCACTTAGTTCAATGACTTGTATCGTGGTTGCAGGAAACATTCACATCATAGAAACAATTATACTCAGAACCATAAACACTTTAACCACCAAGGTAATAACTTATGTTCCCACCGGTAATCAAAAAACCTACTTTATAGCTAACAGTAATACCGAAAAGCAGATATTCTGATCCAGACATTCTCGTTACCCGCTGCTTAGAAGGACCCAACTACGATGATCCCAGTTAACAAACTAGAACTAATAACTTACTGGGCAGTTTAAATTTGCACGGATGCTGAGGGCAGGGCTCCGGTACGCCAATCTTTTGTAGAATACTGTACTTCCTGTTCGTTATCGGTGGGTAGTACACTTCTGGCAGCGTCGATATGTTCGCCTAGAAACACCATTTGGTTGTTATAACTCGCGTCGGAAGATGAGATTATATATATGATATGGTGTTTCACTCCCCATGTGCCGTTAGTTGCTTGGGGGAGTGAGATGCAATGTCATAAATCCGGAAGAAAGGGAGGACATCTCATTAAATTGAATATGGCGCTCTCTAGCGAACAAAAAGGCTTCAACTAAAAAAAGTTTTACGCATGATACCATGCTGCAAATGCAAGGGCTTAGTTAGCAAATTTAACAAAGTATAGCTGGTGCTCGCCGTTACGCTTAGATGCATCTGATAATTGGGAATAATTTCTATTTGTTTTATAAAGGTAACCATTTTGTGTTTTCTTTTTAAACTATCGTCTTCATACCTCTACTAATTGAATTTTCGGCATCAACAATTCACATTTATGCTTCTCCGATTTAAGTGGGATCTGTGCAGCTATTGTAAACTTCTTCGGGAAACATTTCAACTTGTGCTCCTTCATTTTAAGTTCTGCTTCGTACACTGCCTCGATGGGCGGCTTTGGGCGCAGGGCCCTAATGCAGTTGGTAGAAACCCACAGGTTCTTCGCCCAATCTAGGTACTGCTTTTGTTCTTCAGCATATATGTCCTTTTTTTCCTACAAAGATATATAAAAACATAAACATAAATGCTTTTACACTCACAGCCCTACACTAATTTCGATGACTTGTGTTCTAGGTGCCCGAAACATTCGCATCAAACACTCAATCACAACCAGACCCAGAAACACAAATTTTCCTTCGAGAGAAAACTTGTGATCCCACTGGGAATCGAACTGATACCCCTCCTTAGAAGGCGAATGCTCACCCAACCAACCTAACGGGCAGTTTAACATGGGTGATAATTGTCATTGAATACACTATTGACGTTGTGTGTTTTTGCTGTCTTTTTGTTTTTTATTCGGAACATGCAAACATTTGACCAATATCTCACTTGATGGTAAGTGATGATACAATTGAAGATGGAGAAGATACCTATAGTATGGTGCGGGTTGAGGTTTGATTCCAGTTAGGACCACAATTTAACTTTTCAAGGAATATTCTAGTTGTGGGTGTGATTGTGTGAGATATAAATGTTTTTGACATTCACATAAACAAAAACCAACGCATTCATGTTCACTGCCCTACACTAACCTCTAAGACTTGTAATTCTTCATTGGCTTAGCTGGGTGGCGTTCGCCTTCTAAGCAGGGCTATCGGGTTCAATTCCCGACTGAAACAACTTTAGCCGACTGAACAAGTTTTCTCCTCAAGGAAAAATTGTGTTTCAGGTTCAGGTTGTTTTTTTTTTTTTTTTTTTTTTAATTTATTTAATAAAAAATTTTACATACAGTTTATAGTAGGTACAGTACCATTAAACCAAAAGAGGTTTGTGTTGGTACAGTCATTCGCACAGATTCACACTGTTTAGCAGTTATTAGATTTTAATCTAATTTTTAACTTAAAATTAACATACACAATAATCATACAAGTAATGATATAGTTTTGATAGAAATTTTATTGGCCATCGTCGTAAGCACTCATTCAAGCCGCCGCCGCCGCCCGCCGCGGGACGCAGGTAGATAGATAGATCGCAGCCACGAGCAGCTAACTGGTCTGCTTGCAAATGAAAACAACTTAGTCATTATAAAGGGTGTTTCAATACTCTTACTTAATTTGATTTATTATTATTTTTTTAATTGGTTATATATGCAAAGTAATTTTATATTCTTAATTTAAGCTTTAACGTTCTAGTGTTATTGTTGATTTTTTTTTTATTATTATTTTGTTTAATTATTTGGAATTCTATTTTTTAAACTTTCTTTAAAATATTTTTTATATACTCGATTGTAGTTTTTTGTGTTTATTTCTGTTCTTAGACTTTGAGGTAAATTGTTTATTAGGGAAGGTATAAGAAATGCAAAAGTTCGTCTTCCATAATAATTACGAACTTTAGGAACATTTAATTTATTTTTGGTTATATTTCGTGTTGTAACTTTGTGTTTTATCAATGTTTGAACTTTTTCATTATGAAATTGTTCAATCAATAGAGCCCTTTTCAAGTCTATTTTGTATAGGCAATATATTACAAAATGCAAATATATCTGTTTTATTTTCTTTGTGTTCTTGTTTTATTTTATTTGGTACGATATGTCTTAATATTCTCATCTGTAAGCTAGATATTCGTTCAATGTACGTTTTGAAAGTGTGACATCTACATCGCATTCATGGATGCCGTTAAGGAACGTTGATCAATTGTTCACAACAAAAATGTGTAAACTAATATCCCTAGTCAGTCTTGCCAATTGTGTGCGGTTTACCATTTTGAATTTCCAATAAAGAAACTGCTTGACTTTGAACTAATCTTACCTCAAACACTCGAAAATCAGCCTTACACACTTTCCCCAAGAACTTTTTGGGCAGAACGTCATTATTCATACATAGAACTTTGATCATCTGGTATTGCTCGTTTTTGGTGAGTGACGAGAGCTTGGGATGATTCAGTTGCTTTCTACAGCCGGGGATGTAGTTGTTGCAATTTTGTTGTTCCTGTGAATAAAAGAAGGTTTATATTAAAATAATCATCAGCCATTAATTACGTGAGATGATATTGGTGATCCCCCCCTCCCCCCCTCTCCCCTTGGTGAGAAAACTTGAGATGTTGCTCGACCCCCCTCCCCCCACTCCTAAGTTCACGTGAGATTTTTCGAAATGCATATATTTAATGTAAATAAGTTAATATGTGCTTGATTGTGTTGAATTTATTTAACACACATTTTGTTCCATTCTTTTCATTTAAGACTAGCCCTACTATATGATTAAGCTATAATTCAGTAATTTTTTTTACTACATTAAGCCCAGTATTATTGTAATAGCGCAGACTTGCAAAAAAAAAAATTATGTGATATTAGCCGAGGCACCCCCTCTCGTTGTGTGTGAAAGCATTTATGTTTATAGCAACTGTTGTCTTACAAACAGAAACTGACTGTTAACTCCTATATATTCAACTTCAACAAATAGGTCCAACAGTACTTACAGCTATTTTCTTCTTAAAGACAGTTTTCCAGTCAATAGTCCCCACCGGCTCCTCTTCGTCACTGGAGATCATCGGATCCCAAAATTTATTCCTCAAAATCCTCTCTGTGACACTATTGTCAATGTCCACCTCATCCACAAATGGTAGTCTAGGACTTCTAGTAGCGCACCTAAAATGCAAGCAGTGCATAAAAAAACAACTTCACTACTTGATCTCCGAGCCCAATGATGATCTTGACAATTTTTAAATGGGACCAACTTAACACAATACCACCATCCAAATTGTTCTGGCTGTCTTAAAAATACTTAATCACTTCAAAATTCTACAGTTCTATGATAATATAATGCGAAAAGTACAGCTAAGTCTGTGAATGTGGTGCCTTGGTATGAATGTTTTAGACAAAACATTTCAGCAAAGCTACCAAGCAATATCAGTTACCAGTGTAGAGAGGAGGGGGAGGAGATAAGAGATGGGACATCTCTTCTCCCTCCTCTCTCGATTGAACCTGTATCGAACCTCCTATACAGGAGATGTATAGTTTTTCAATTATGAATTCTTTAGTTAAAATTTCCACTCTATCAAAGGTCAGACAAAGTAGATTCTGGCACAACAGTTGACCGCTTCACGCTTGCTCTGCTCGTGGTCACTATCAATCTAACGTAGCAGACTCATATTTTTATCATAAATAATAGAAAACAGACAGACCGAGTTTGAGACCATTATAGAAATGCGACTGATTCACAAGCTATATCAATTTCTTACCAATCACGTTGATACATGTGGCGAATCATCTTGCACTTTTATTTCTTAACTAGTCTTCTATACTATTGCACTGCCGCTATTTTCCATCCTCATGGAGCTCATGAGTAAAATGGAGTGATACCATTCAATATTTTGATAACGCTTTCACGAGTTTCACGGCCTTTTTACTCAACTTCTTCTATAAAATACCCGGTACTTATAAAAAGTTCCTCTATGTAAAATACTATAAATGCTGACCATAGAGGAACCACATCTTCTTATTTTAATTTTGGCTTCGCAATCTTGTGCATTTAGCCAGTGTCAAGTAATGATAATTTTCAAGCGTATTTCACATTAAAAGTCCTAGTCACAAATCACAGTCAAAGTCAAGTAAAAGAGTCAAGGTCCAGTCATAGTCATTATAGTAAAGTGGTAGTAACTTTACTAGAACTTCTATTGGAGTTTTGGAGCGAAGGCAAAAATCACGTTTATTCTACTTTGTATGACTTGCCTATACTTATGTACGTTTATTAAGTATTAACGGTTAATAATCCACCATTATTACACATTAACTTTCGAAGAATCACAGATTTTAGAAAATTACACAAAATCAGCAACGCCATTTTTTCGTCATTTTAAAGTTCTACTGTTCTGGCTAGCTGCTAAAACGTAAGAAATATACAGGTTCAAAGTTTTGATGTGAGTCCCTGGGACTCAAGAAGTTAACTAAGGGTGATAGATAATCCACCATTATCACCTAACACTCAAATAAACACACGTTTTGGAAAGTAATACAAAATCGAATCGATTTTTTTACTTTCTTATCATGGATGAATATTTAGGATGGATTATTAATTGTTAATAGTTCGCAAACGTGCATGAGTGTAGACAAATAATGTAAAGTTGAAAATCTTGATTTTCGTCTTCACTCCAAAACGCCAACAGATTTCTAGTAAAGTTTCTTACCGCTTTAATAAATTTATCAGGGTTCAAACCCTGACTCTTTTTCTTGACTGCAACCAGACCCCCTATTACGTATCTTTGTTGCACGCGGTTTCTATTTGAATTAAGCAAAAATGAACCTTATTTCTTAGGAGTTTTGTCAATTTAGTATTGAAACCGTTTGCAACAAAGATAGGTAATCGGGGGATGAAGGCGTTTTCTGTATGGAGGATGAGCATCAAAAACTGTCAAAAATGACATAATAGCGTCAAATACAAAGTACTTGGTTTTAAACTAGACGTTCGCACCAAACTGAGATCTCGCGCCTACATTTTGCTTTATCGAGGAAAACTTTTGATTTAAATAATTGCTTACTTGTAACTTTTTTTCTTTAAAAGAATTGTTTGATTTCTGTATTTGTTGTTCAACGGGATATAATGGATATTATACGGAAGTATCAGCTTTAAATGTGAAGTCGTTGTTGAGATAGACCGCGAGACACAACAGGTCTAAAAACAATGACTTTGGTGGCCTACCAAATTGTTATTTTCCAACATAGATTTTTTAAAACTGTTTTGTACTCTACTTGCTTGCTTCATTTCAACGATACCCCACAAAGTTAGATGAAAAAATAAAAAATATTTTGGTCCCTCTTAACATTTCTTCATTTATATAATTTAAATTACCGTTTCTGGGTTTGGGCCCTAGTTGTATGGTTTAGACGTCAGACGTCTTTGACAGACGGACAGACGGACGGACAAAGTGCTGAACTACCCAAGCCCAAAATAATAAAATAAAAAAAAACCGCCTCCATTTTGAAGTCTGTTAAAAAGTGAGTTCACTGCTAGACTCGGCTGCTTAACTGCCCAGAGTAGGTATACTAACAGTTTATTTATGAGCAAATCAGAACGTCAAACTGGCGAAGTCCCCAGAGCAGGCAGTTTGTTCATATCAGGTTGCTTGTTAGCAAGAGACATGACACGCTTCCTCGCCGGAGCATAAAAATGTTCCATAATATTTCCTCCGAGCCTTGGGACAGATAAAGTCAATTTTTATGCCGTGTTATTTAAATCTCTTGCATGGTACCTAATCATTAATTTTGTTGTTCGCAATAAGCAAGTACCTTAAAAAAGGTTTTTTGAAATCAAACTTTTAGGTACCAGTTGTAAATAAAAAAAGACTAAAAAGTTGTAAAACCAGAAAACTTGTCAAGACGAATCAAACAAGCCCAAACTAGATGGGTTTATCTTGTTTATTTCAGAAGTTTCAATGGCCATCTTTCGTCTCCATCGTCAAACCAGTTCCATGGCACCATATCACGGATCATTGTATTGTCACCGAAGATACATAAGTTCACCAAATTTGAGTCCAATCGGACATCGGAAAGTAGATCCATCGTCAAACCAGCTCCATGGCACCATATCACGGATCATTATGTATTGTCACCGAAGATACCTACATAAGTTCACCAAATTTGAGTCCAATCGGACATCGGAAAGTAGATCCATCGTCAAACCAGCTCCATGGCACCATATCACGGATCATTATGTATTGTCACCGAAGATACATAAGTTCACCAAATTTGAGTCCAATCGGACATCGGAAAGTAGATCCATCGTCAAACCAGCTCCATGGCACCATATCACGGATCATTATGTATTGTCACCGAAGATACATAAGTTCACCAAATTTGAGTCCAATCGGACATCGGAAAGTAGATCCATCGTCAAACCAGTTCCATGGCACCATATCACGGATCATTGTATTGTCACCGAAGATACATAAGTTCACCAAATTTGAGTCCAATCGGACATCGGAAAGTAGATCCATCGTCAAACCAGCTCCATGGCACCATATCACGGATCATTATGTATTGTCACCGAAGATACCTACATAAGTTCACCAAATTTGAGTCCAATCGGACATCGGAAAGTAGATCCATCGTCAAACCAGCTCCATGGCACCATATCACGGATCATTATGTATTGTCACCGAAGATACCTACATAAGTTCACCAAATTTGAGTCCAATCGGACATCGGAAAGTAGATCCATCGTCAAACCAGCTCCATGGCACCATATCACGGATCATTATGTATTGTCACCGAAGATACCTACATAAGTTCACCAAATTTGAGTCCAATCGGACATCGGAAAGTAGATCCATCGTCAAACCAGCTCCATGGCACCATATCACGGATCATTATGTATTGTCACCGAAGATACCTACATAAGTTCACCAAATTTGAGTCCAATCGGACATCGGAAAGTGGATCTTATTTAGTTTTTAAGATTTGATTGCAGACCGACAAATAGACAATGGGACAGATGAAACTAAATAAAAGCTTGTAAAAATATAAACGCTTTCACACTTGCATTCATTGACTTCACGCATTCAATAAAATTTGTGTTCCCACCGGGAATCGAACCCGATACCCGCTGCTTAAAACACGGTCCAATAATGCTTAGCGGGCAGTTTAAATGTGTTCAAATAGTTTATTGATTGTGCAAACGTGATAAGTAAATTAAAAAATGACTGGAATTACGACTGCTGCTATGGTCACAGAAGAGGGATCATGTTTACTTCTCTCTCTTCTGTCGTTATGGTATTTCAGTCCCATTATGGTCTAAGTCGCTTGTGGGAGGGAGTTAACTGACAATAGAAGTTTTATTTTATGAATTGTGTGCAAAAACATCCCAAAAGCACTTGTGTGGTTACGTGATGCCACGCGTTAGCCTCCAATATTTTATTCTGACGCGCGGAATGCAAATGGGTGAACTTATAAATAGACCGGGTCTACCTAAATGACAGGCGAGATAAAGGTGTGACAGAAAGGGAAAATAATCTATATATATAAAAATCGAGAACGGCTTGACCGATATGGCTGATTTTTTTGTTTTGTGTTCGTAATTGTCAGGGCAAGGTTTTGATGTATTTTTTTTATCCACCGGAAATTGCACCCGCACGAAGCCGGGGCGGATCGCTAGTAGGTAATATACAAAAGTAATAATTATATTAGGTCTAACGATTTCGAAGTGTTTCACTTCCACTTTCATGCAATTCTTAACTGCAAAAGATTGGAACTTCCTGCCGTCTATACTGTAATTCTCGAGTATAATATGTGGTTGTTTAAGAAGAAATTTCAAGAAGAGTTGCCCTCTTCTATACAGTACAGTTTCGATTCGTACATTAGTCGAGGTATATATACTGCTAGCGATCCGCCCCGGCTTCGCCCGGGTGTGATAAATGAAGAACCGCTCGACCGATTTTGTGCAAACTTCACATAAACCCTAGAAAAAAAGAAGCCTAAACATTTGGTTTGGATAGGTGAGCCCGTTCTTGAGTTATAAAATTACAACGAAAAGTGGCATTGATTTTTATATATATAGAAGATGAGTTGACGCAGTTGCCTCAGAGCTGTGATCACGAGAGACTCTAATTGTAACTTTGAAGATAAATGCGCAAAGTCTTTAAAAACAAATGCAGGTCGCAAAAGATAAAATTAAGGTCTACATATATATAGTTATAGATTTCAAAGTAACAAAGTAGCGCCTTATTCTAATATCTTAGAGTATGCTTTTGCGAACCAACCAAATGTATCTATACACACGTGTAATAATGACAACACGCATGATACAAGACATGTATATTACTTCAAAACCGAATATATTTGTAGCAAAAATTCCGGGTGGGAATTTAGCTGAAGCCATGCATTGCAGCCCCTGCAATCAGGCGTGCGCGGTGTAACGAATGTCTCAATCTGGCTCATTGCACGTGTGCCAGGCATGCTGGGAATCCCTCATCTGTTTACGTAACACCTATGGAACGGAGCTAGGAAACTATGGAGTCAGCTTATCTTATCTTTATCTTTTGGAGCACTCGATACTGTTACATTAAATTCAAATAATCAATGAAGTCAGGGTTGCTATATTTTTATTTATTTATTTTCTAATTATTCTTACTGCTTTTACCAGTTGCAAATAAAAAGGACTAAAAAGTTAAGCAACCAGAGAAATTGTCAAAACGAATCTAAAGAGTCTCAACTCGATAGGATTATCTTATTTAGTTCAGAAGTTCCTATGGCCATCTTCCGTCTCCATCATCAGACTAGCTCCATTGTACTATATCATTGTATTGTCACCGAAGATACATGAGTACACCAAATTTGAGATCCAATCCAATCGGACTTCGGGAATTGACAGAATTCAGTCAGAATCAGTAATAATCATGCAATCTAAGTAATAATCATGGAATCAATCAGTCTTATATTCCGTCCGGCGTATTTACTGTTATATGTGTATCTAGCCTAGTCTAGGCTGACTAATCTGGCCGCGATCATCACCATAACTGTCTACAATGCTGTTTTTGCAATCCGATTGCAAAGATCGTTGTTAGCATGCTGGGAATCTGTTGACGTAACACCTATGAAACGGAGCTAAAAACTGTGAAGACTGCTTGTCTTTCGAAGTATACCTTTCCGGTAAATTTATCGGGCACTGGATTATCATATGACATTATAAATCCGAAAGTTTGTGTGTAAGTGTTTATGTACCTATGTTTGTTCCCTCTACACGTATATCCTCTCACTATATTCGTATTTAGTGACACTCGCAAAATCGTTCAATTGACGTGAAGATCATCAAACTCAAGCCACACATTTGGTTTTTAAAACGCCACAAACGAATAAACTGATAAATACATTACCCTCATTTGCGTCGCGCAGTCGGATAACAATAAAACCCTTTTTTTTTTTTTTTTTTTTTTTTTTATTTGTGACAGGCTAGTGTTTGACCACTATCTCACCTGATGGTAAGTGACGATGTGATCGAAGCTGGTAAGCACACTAGACCTGGAGCCTGCGTATTCCAGGTCTAGTGTGCTTACCCCCTCTTCTGTTGACATCATAATATCTTTTCCACACTTTCTAAGCTTCTAAAATAGTGCCTCTACTATGCACCAGCTCCACGCTCAATATATAAGCACACATAACTTGCTTTATCCGGACACTGATTGCGCGAACCGGGGCGAACAAAAAAACGAAACTTGCCAACTTTTTGCACAACAACCCAGCGGAAGGTTCTCGAAACAAAAGATGCATTAAAATTCACTTTAGAGTTGCTTCAGAGTTAGCTCGCTAATGAAACGTTTCTTGGCAGATTAATGAAAAAGCTTTGATGGCCGACAGTCGAGCCGGTAGTTCCTGCTCTATAGACATGTCAATTTTTTTTCTGCTTCATTTATGTTGGCAAATATAACTTAGATACCTCACAGATATTGTAAAAAAATATCCTTGATCCTTTAGCCAAAGAAATAATATTTTATTGATCGAGCGAAGTGAGATCTCTAAGTTGACTTGGACAATTCAGCACTTTGTCCGTCCATACGTCTGTCAGAGGCATTAAGCGTTTGAACCGTACTAGCGAATGACTTCAACTTGTCATATAATATGTAAAGCTATGGATCAAGAGCAAAAATACCAATCAAAATGATATTAATGGAAATGGTAAGTACGTATACACTTAATGGGGGACACATTTTAACTTTTTTCTACTTAAATCTATGTTGGAAATAAACAATTTGGTAGACCACCAAAGTCACTGTTTTTAGATATATTTTATCCCGGGGTCTATCTCAGAAACGGTACACATTTAAAGCGAAAACGTACGTATAATCTCTGTTGTAAGATGTTTTGTACCCTTCTACTTTTGTTCACTCTTGTACTGTGTGTCTTGAAAAACTAATAAAATTATTTATTTACATAGAAAAAGCTATATATACCTTTTTCCTAAATAATTAAATAATTTTATTGCTTATAAGCAATAAACCATAAGTTGGCAGGTGTTTCCAGATAAGTACAATTTAGGAGTCTTTAAATCTCGAGTGAACAGGTATCTTCTAGGCAAGCATGCTCCATCTTCAACCACATCGTCATTTTCCATTACGTGAGAAAGTGGTCAAATGGCAAAATGTAAGCGTGAGATCTCAGGGCGAAGGACTAGTTAAATAATAGATGCTGAAATCTAACATTATGCAGCACTACTCATAGCAACCAAAAATAATATGGCCAGAGGAAACTTGGCTCATCGCATTGAGATCAAATTAGTTAAATCCAAACTTGGCATTTACTTACTGGAGTCGATGTCGCGGAAGGATCGCGGAATCCGCCTTCCTGTGGTAGCTATGTAACTTAATTTACTACTGTATCACGACTATACAGCGTTTGAGGTAGTGTTTAATCTTACAGGGGGTGGTTTGGATTCGGCAATTGGTCACAATAAAGATATAAAAAGTTATCATACTTTTTAGGGAAGGGTTATGTTTTTCACGTGTATCTAGTTACGCCTGGCGACTCTACGAATGACTCGCGTCAGCGTCCGATATTCTGAGTAACGGGCCAGACAAAACACCGATAAGAACATCCGTTTCACGGTGGTCCGATGTCGAAGCTCTAGATTTAAGCTACCTTTAAGTTAGTCTTAGACATACTCTTGTAAGGAATAAACGTATTAAAAATTATAATTTTATTTTTTAAAAGGTCCTTCGGCTCGCACACAACTTGACTGGCGCAGCCGGTAGGATTTCCGCGTCGCGAAAAACTCTACATTAGTATCGCGCGACGTACGTTTTCACGCGTTTTACGGAAATCCACGAACCAAATAAATATTGTCAAGAGCGTACGAACTGTGGGTGCTATTGCTGCGTTCCGGAGGACCACGTCTAAGGCTCAACGAGGGACATGGACAGTCTGTAAGTAGACCCAAATCGCTATTTCCAGTCTTATTCTAATCCTATTCACTATATTAGTTATATGTATCTAGAAATCAGAACGTTATTTCCAAATATTGAAGTGTGTCTCGTGATTTCTTTTAAACGATTTTAGTGTTTTAAAATATATGAACTTTTAGTTGTAACCTTTAGAAATACATACAACATAGATAAATATATTAATTAACACGTTAATTTAAGAAGTAAAAATGGAAAATATTGTGCAAGTGCCTCGCGATTTTGCTAACGTCATCCCCAAATTCGACGGTGACGAAAAATTGCTCAGTTTATTTATTAGAAAATGCGAGTACTTAATTAGCTGTTGTAGAATAGAAGGAAATCCGCACCAAGACCTGTACGTTTACCATCTTATAACATCGAGATTAACAGGTAGAGCAGCCTCTCTTATTAGCGAACGCCAAGATTTAGACACCTGGCCTGAATTAAAGCGGGCACTCGAGCAACATTTCGGCGATCCTCGTTCTGAGGAATGCATCGCGATAGAATTAGAGACATTAAAAATGAATAACGGCGAGTCTTATCTTGATTTCTGTAATAGGATTCAACACGTGAAAAGCACATTGATTGCCAAAATTAATTTGATTGGAGACGCAAATCTGCGTCGTAGTAAGATAACAATATATGACAACATGTCAATGAATGTGTTTTTATATAACTTGCCAGAAGAGTTGCTTCGCATTGTGCGCCTCAAGGGTTCAGATACATTAGAAAATGCCTTAAGCATAGTGCTTGAAGAAGTAAACTTCATGTATCAATACAATTCGAAAAGCAAAATGCTTAGGTCACAAAATCAATTACAGCCTAAGGCTCAAACTACATATCAAAACCCTTTCATAGAGAAATTTGGAACGAAGCCTTTCTTCACTTCAAACCCACAACCTCAACAAAACTTTAAATTTGGTGTTCCCCAAACTAATCCCAGTACTTCAAACCCTAATCAGCCACAAGCAAACTTTAAATTTGGTGTACCACCCGGAAAACAACTACCCATTTCACAGCCCCATCAAGCTGGATACCGACCCCAACTGAACCAAAGTTCACCCCAATTCGGTTATCGACCCCAATTCAACCAAAGTCCACAACAATTTGGATATCGACCCCAACTAAACCAAAATCCACAACAATTTGGATACCGACCCCAACTGAACCAAAATCTTCCCCAATTCGGCTATCGACCCCAATTAAACCAAGGACCACAGCAGTTTGGCTATCGCCCACCTTTTGCCCAAGGCCAACAACAATTCGGTTACCGTCCTCCACAAAGATCAGCACCCCTGCAATCTACCGATGTCAGCATGCGTACAGCTGCCCCAATGAAACCTCAAGGTTTTAGAATGAATGAATTGTACAACTTAAATGAACCTGAAAATGACGATCTTACCTATATGCACGAAAATCCTGAAACTGACTGTTACGTCGACTACCAAGATAACAACCAGACTGATAACTACGACAGTTACGAGACTAACGTTAGAGAAGATGACCATGACCCAGCTATCCACAGCATTGAAAATTTTCACATCCGTGCCTCCAACAGGCACCTGAAATAATACAACTTCATTATAATACGCTGAAATTACCGCACGTAATAATACCTGAAATTAACTCCAAATTTATGATAGATACCGGAAGTTCAAGATCATTCATTTCACCCACAAAGGCTAATGAATATTTCAACGGCTTTAAACACCATGAGCCGTTTGAAGTAATAAGCACCCACGCGTCCAGCCAACATAACGAAGTTGTAGTAATTCCGTTATTCCCAACATTTAACAGTACTGAAACGCATAAGTTTTATATTTATGATGTTGATGGCTGCTATGATGGGCTCATTGGCAGTGATCTTCTAAAACAATTGAACGCGAAAATTGATATGCAAAATCAAATTCTCTATACCCAATCGTCGACTATTCCTATAATATACAATCCTAATAATGAAATCAGAATAGCTCCACGATGCGAACAAAGAGTAAAACTACCGACTGACCTACAAAATGGTGACGCCATATTAAACTACAAACTATTTTGTGAAGGTGTTAGAATGCCTACCGCTTTAGTAAAGTGCGAAGATGGATACGCAACGACGATCATACAAAATACTTTAGATACCGAAATGACCCTAACAGTTACACGACCTTTTGTAGTGAGTAAACATGACGGCGAAAAATGCGACTTTCACACATTAAATGACCGACACAATGTAGAGATTGACCAGATATTGACAGAAAACGTTAGCAACTTGCGTTTAGACCACATGAACTCCGAAGAAAAAGAAGCTATTAAAAAAATTTGCCTTGAATACAAAGACATCTTTTACACCGAAAAACTACCGTTAACATTCACTAACGAAGTCAAACACCACATCCGCACGCGAAACGAAGACCCGATATATATAAGACCCTACAGACAACCTCAAGTAATAAATGACGAAATCAACAAACAAGTTAATAAAATGCTGGAAAATAATATAGTACAAGAGTCGTACTCTCCATGGAGTGCTCCGGTGCACCTAGTGCCAAAGAAATTAGACGCGAGTAACGAAAAAAAATACCGACTTGTTATAGACTACCGAAAATTGAACGAAATCACAATAGACGACAAATATCCATTACCAAATATTACGGAACTGTTTGACAAACTAGGACGCAGTTGTTACTTTACTACCCTCGACCTTGCCAGCGGCTATCACCAAATAGAAGTCGCTAAAGAAGACAGACAGAAAACCGCATTTAGTACAAACGCAGGACATTATGAATTCTCACGTATGCCGTTTGGATTAAAAACAGCACCAGCGACTTTTCAAAGAACGATTGACAATGTGCTGCGTGGATTACAAGGGATTCACTGTCTTGTTTACTTGGATGACATAATTATCTATTCGTCCAGCTTGCAAGAACACCTAGCTAAATTACGGACCGTCTTTGACCGACTACGACAAACGAACCTAAAAATTCAACTAGATAAGTCCGAATTTCTTAGAAAGGAGGTCTTATATCTAGGTCACACTATAACTAGCGACGGCTTAAAACCCAACAATGACAAAATTAAAGCTATACTAGAATATCCCTTACCCCGCACAACAACCGAAATTAAAAGCTTCCTAGGCCTTATTGGTTACTATCGCAAATTCATTAAGGACTTCGCTAAAATAACCCAACCTATGACCGCACGACTAAAACAAAAGCGTTCAATGCCTATTGATGACGCCAAATATAAATCAGCCTTTGAAAAATGCAAAGAGCTTCTTGTGAATGCCCCCATATTGCAATATCCTGATCCTGACAAACCATACATACTAACGACAGATGCCTCAGAATTCGCTCTAGGAGCAGTCCTTTCACAAGGTCCCATTGGTCATGATAAGCCTGTGGCATATGCCAGCCGAACACTTAACGATGCAGAAACACGTTACAGTGTCACTGAAAAAGAATTGCTTGCAATAGTCTGGGCAGTAAAGCATTTCCGCCCGTACCTCTACGGTAAGAAATTCACTATAGTAACCGATCATAAGCCGCTAGCCTGGCTTAATTCCCTCAAAGACACCAACAGTAGATTAACACGATGGCGATTACGATTGTCCGAATATGATTTTGAAATAGTTCATAAAAAGGGCACACTTAATGGAAACGCAGACGCATTATCACGTGTGCGAATTAACGCATTAGGAAACGACGACAACATCTCCACACAAGTCAACATTGACACAGACGAAGAAAGGAACAGAGAAATAAGACGATTGACAAAAGAAATCGAAGAATTAGGTAAAGCACGAAAGATCACTTTAGCACAACCGGATAACATAATATCCCTAATTTCCGACGACGAAGAAGAGATAGTTATTTCAGATACAGAAGACTCAGTTAGGTGCCGTTCACCCTTCTCAATAGCATGCCCTTCGAGTTCAACTTTAACAGCGTCTCAAAACTCCTCTAGTACTGAAACCGCTCATTCAGGACAAGATACCGAATCTAAAGGTATTCCAATCTTACAGGAAGCCATAGACACGAAGCCTAACCAAATTTTGGTTCACACTTGGTCCATTGATAAATTGGCTGTTAAAAATATATCCCGCGAGAAACAGAAAATTCTTGAAGTACACTTACCTTTAAACCGAACAGACCTAGTGAAACAATTTCTAAAGGAGTATATAAGAAACAATAGCAAATACTTCATATACTTTGAAGAAGAACAGCATAGACAACAATTCGCACAGATGGTAATATATCTGTTCAAAAGAGAATCTGTACAATTTTTCGAGTGTACCAAACGAGTAATATTTGTAGATGATGAATCAGAACAGAAAGAAATTGTTACAAAATACCATAGTGGTAAAACATGCCACCGCGGCATTAAAGAGACTTTAGTTCACATTAAGCGTACCTACTTTTGGCATAATATGGAACAGACCATTTCCAGCTTCATAAATTCATGCGAAACATGCAAACGTATGAAATACGACCGAAAACCAATCAAACCCAAATTACAACTAACACACACCCAGTCAAAGCCTTTAGAAGAGATATTTATCGACCTATTCTCTATCGAAGGACGCTATTATTTGACCATAGTTGATGCTTTCTCCAAGATCGGGCAAGCTCTCGAAATTCCTAACAGATCAACGCCTGAGGTCGTGAGAGCCCTCATTAAATATTTCTCCTTTTATGGCGTTCCCCAGAAAATTAGTTCAGATGCTGGTTCTGAATTCAACAATGCTCTCTTAAAAGAACTTTTAGCCCTTTACAAAGTAGATCTTCACATTGGAACCCCTAACAACCCAAA
Organism: Lomographa bimaculata; assembly: GCA_948107665.1. Taxonomy (NCBI): domain Eukaryota; kingdom Metazoa; phylum Arthropoda; class Insecta; order Lepidoptera; family Geometridae; genus Lomographa; species Lomographa bimaculata. Next base: position 20,857,359 of record OX403585.1, on the reverse strand, counting down.
TTCTATGGGCCTCATAGAGAGATTCCATTCTACCATCATTGAAATCTACAGGTTGGCCAAGTACGAACATAAGTACACTGATGCCGCCACTGTAATGACATACTCTATCATGGCGTATAACCACTCCATACACTCTACTACCGGCTTTACCCCATTCGAAGTTTTATTAGGACACACGGATTCTAAAAATGTATTTAATTTAGATTTCGAGAAACAGTACATGCAGCAACTAATCAAAGAACATGCAAAAAGAACTAAGTTTCTATATGATCATTTATCAGAACAAGCCATTAAACAAAAAGAGAAAATAATAGAGAAAAGAGGTGGAGAAACAATAGTTCAAATAAAACCCGGTGATGTAGTATTCACTAAGGAAGTTAATAAAAGAAGTAGCAAAGACAAACCTCGTTTCCAAAAGGCTGTTGTCGCTGATGAGATTAGCAGAAACGTAGTTCCGATTCAAGTTAAAAATCGTAACACTAAAGTTCCATTAAAGAATGTTAAACGCCCTTCACAGGCACCTCCGCATCCTCCTGGCAGTAGCCATGGTGACGCAACTGCAGGCCCTTCAACTTCAGGCACTAGATAGAAACCCTGGAATCCTGTTTTCAAAAAATGGCGTTGCAGTAATAAGTAGTGACAAATGGACAATTGCAAAAGTATTGGACATCAAACCCCTTGAAGATGATTTATGGTTTAACGTTCAACGACTTTCTGATTTAGATAATTTAGTTAAGATTAATTTTAATAAGAACTTTACGGATAATTTTGTAGATGTTAGAATTCAAGTAGAATACATTAAAAATATAACTCTTAACAAATTTACCCAAATATTTCCAAGCATTCGAATCAAACGTGGTCTTATTAACCCACTAGGTTCACTTATAAAAATGATAACCGGAAATCTAGATAATGACGATGCCATTAAATACGACAAATTAATTAATGATATTAAAACTCAACAAAATCAGAATAACAAGAAACTAACGGTGATTACCGAAATGGTGCAACTTTTGACAAACTCTACAATTATTTTAAATAACAATTTCGTTCAAATTAATAACAAGATTGAAATGATAGCGCAAAATCTTATAGAGTTAGAGTATTTAGGAATACAGTTCATAAACACATATAATATACTTATCCATAATTTTCAAGTTATTTACACCTATTTAGATGAGATAGAAACTAGTTTATCGTTTAGTAGGTTAGGAGTTTTACATCAGTCTATAATAGAGTCAAGTAAGTTGTTACAAGTACTTGAAAATATTAATAATGTAGAAAAATTAGTTTTTACGCCTAGCTTAGAAAACTTAGTTAAGATAGAGCAAGCGATAACACTTAAAGCTTATATGAAGGAAAATCAAATCACTTACCTTTTGGAAATACCGCTGATTGAAAAAGATACATATATCTATTATAAATTGACTCCCTTACCTGTATTATCCATAAACTCCACCGTCGTCATAATACCCAAATATCCCTACCTCTTGGCGAAAGGGTTGAAGACCAGACTGTTCAATCATCCATGCCAAGAAGTCGACGAGTCCAGCTTCCTCTGCACTGACGATGGAATGCTCCAATATAGTCACGACCCTTGCATCACCGACTTGATGACGTACGCTGAAAACGTTACGTCATGCATCCAGATACCCATAACTATCGAAAAGATCAGAATTCAGTTCCTGCAGGAAAATAGATGGATTCTTTACAGTAAAAATGAAGAGTTACTTACAAGGACATGTGATGATGAACTGTTTCGTCATAAAATTAAAGGCACCTACATAATGACACTGGACGATCCCTGTGAGGTAAAAATTCAAGACATTGTACTGAAAAAGCGGCAAATGTATTTGGAAAACATAACATATCCAGAGCTACCGATCCTGAACTTACCTGCACTCTCCCCACCTGACAAAAGGAAACCTGCTTCACCTGTAAACCTAGAAGGCGTGGACCTGGAGGACCTGAAATTATTGTCGTTGGCATTAAAGAAAAGTGATACTGAAAATAGTGAAAGTGAAAATGCAATTATTCAAGTGCGTGGTATAAGCGTTTGGACTCTCGGACTCTATGTTCTAATATTTGTAATGATTTGTTACCTGATCTATAAATATCATCCTAAATTATTGATAAAATCATGTTCTCGAACTTCTCCTAAAAAAGAGAACTTCGAACTTGAGGAGGGAGGAGTTACGCCTGGCGACTCTACGAATGACTCGCGTCAGCGTCCGATATTCTGAGTAACGGGCCAGACAAAACACCGATAAGAACATCCGTTTCACGGTGGTCCGATGTCGAAGCTCTAGATTTAAGCTACCTTTAAGTTAGTCTTAGACATACTCTTGTAAGGAATAAACGTATTAAAAATTATAATTTTATTTTTTAAAAGATCCTTCGGCTCGCACACAACTTGACTATCTTGTATGTATGTATATTTTTAAATTTCTTTATTGCATTGTATATTTTTTATACGGCTGGATGGATTTCGGCAGTTATATTCGTCATTAAAACTCCAGCGTCATTAGGTGTTTGAAAAAAAAACAAAATGGCGGATTTTAAGCACGAAATAGTAATACGTTATTAAAAAAACCTAACCTATCGAGTAAGGTAAGAAAATTACAAGGAAACTACATAAAGTTACAAAATAATTGAAACGCAAACAAAGCTTAAAATAACCGACTTTACCGTTTTGGCTTTGTTTGATTTCGATATAATTTATATGACCACATCTGAAGTATAATCTACCAAACAGAACAAAAATCATCAAAATTGATTCATAGTTGGCGGAATTATCGCGTAACACATAAAAAAAAACAAAATACAGACGAATTGATAACCTTCTTTTTTGAAGTCGGTTGAAAATAAGTTTCACATTTTTCGCACTGGGGTTATTTGAATTTTCTGTACATCGACTTGTTACTGTGGTGTTGACTGTTTAGTAGTAACTGACACGCAAACTATGGCACCTCGTAGGCACCTGCTACAATTATAGCTAAAATTGTAGGTGACTGCTACGAGTGCTACGTGCTACGGAGACATTGAACCAACAACTGAACAGCTATTCAGAGTGAACTCTACACTGAACAGCTGTTCAGGAATTACGAAAATACAAACAAACAAACGCATTCACATTCACACACTAAGTTCAAAGAGTTTTTAATTTTTTAGTATATTGACTTGTTTTTACTTATGTAAAGAGCGTTCTAAGTTCTAACAGAGTAGTACTTGGACAAACTTAAACGGACAAATGTGTGGGTTACCAAGATTTACACGTTCTTGCAAGCAGTTTGTTGAATAAACATTGAGCGTTGCATAACATACGAAGTTAGCGTCACACCGAGAAGAAACTAACCGAGCTCTTTATTTTTATCTTCCTCTTGGCTTTATACACCTACAGTGTTCTGAAATACAAAGGACACTTAAAAGCATTTTTGCCGACAAAATGTCGTTGCTTATCCTACTAATATTATACATCCGAAAGTTTGTGTGTAAGTGTGCAAGTGTATGTGTAAGTGTGTAAGTATGTTTGTTCCCTCTTCACGCTTTAACGGCTGGACGGATTTGGATGAAATTCGGAATGTACATAGCTTATACCTAGGACTAACACATAGCCTGCTTTTTAACTTGATAATAGCGGACGAAGCCGCGAGGCACGGCTAGTTTTGTATAATTTAATTGTAAAATATTTTATGTAAATAGGCAAGCATTCGACTGCTATTGCACCTGATGGAAAGCGATAAATCAGCTGAAGATGTAGCATATAAGATGCCTAGAAGATAATACATACCCAAACATTACTACGGCATGATTTGATTTTGACTGAGCCATGACTCTTTTAATTGACTTTAACTGAGACTAGAAGTAGTTGTGGACCTAAAATTTTAAAAATGTATTACTTGACACTGGCTAAATATCCACTTATAATTGGACAAATATCAAATTAAACTAATACGTTTATTAAAACTAACCAAAAATAAACATAACTAGATATTAAATATGCACAAAGCCTAATCTAATAGACCGCTGCCAGTTGGTAATGTACCCAAAATGCTGGCAGCTTTGCCACGTTGAATGGCAGTACTCAATTTCTGTGGAGACCGGGAGCACATACAATTTTCTAAGAATTGTCAGGGCGCTTCGTTGAAGCAACACGTGACCTAGATGTTGGCTAAATTTGCGGAGAAAAAAAAGATTAGTAAAGTTAATATATTCGTCAGTTTTTTTCTTTAAATTTAGACCTCGAATTTTGAGGTCTGTCTGATTTGAAAGAATTCGCGCGATCGCGAACCATTTTCCTTTCCAAGCAACATATACTATTATGCTTCTTGATCTGAGTAACACTGTGTTTATCTGATGTATTTCATAAAGTGAAAAACATTTGAAAAAATCTTAGTAACATGTAAAAACTGCATGGATAGGAATTTCAACCTAGCTACGGGACAATTGCCTATATTTTAAAACCAGTAAAGTTACTCCTAAAAAACAGACCTAAGTGCTTACCGGAATTGAAGCATAAACTAGCAGTACCAAATGGCAACAAATAAGGCCTTAGGGGCGGAAGCCAGGGTTGTCAATAGTCTCACATCCGGCCTCAATGAGCATAAACTGCATAAGTTTGAATTTATAATCCTTTTAGAGCAGCGTCCTGCCGACGCCGCTGGCGCTGCCTCGAGGTTTTCCGGTGGTGAACGACCAGAATTGGGGGAGTTATGGGTCGGATATGTTATATGTGGTAACTGGAGAAGACTTTGTCGTACTTATCTTCTACTCTGTTAGCATATCCATTTATACATACATGTAGTATATATATATTGGATATAAAGTGACGTCACTTTATTTTTCGAGTTATTCTCAGCAAACACTTTTATTACCTTACCTTATATATACCAATATGAGGAAACACTAAAACATGATACGAGTGCAATATAGATTGGTAGATTATTGATACATGATACGAGTGCAATATTATTTTTGTATTATTTGTAAAATGTGTTTAGTTTAGTTTAGTTGTTTATTGTTGTGTTCGCGTATTGTGTGTTTGCTTATGCCGTGATTCCACCGAACGGCTCCAACGGAAGATCAGCGCTGGTCATCTGCCAGCATTATGCTGAGTTGGGGCCGATTTGTGACTTTCATTTATATGTATATTTTATAATAGTATTTTTATTGTCAGATAAGTCACAAATAAATTATTTTCTTTCTTTCTTTCTTTCTTTCAATATTGTAGGAGTCAATTAAAAATGACTTGTCCGCACGTTTGGGTGTTCCGCCATGTTTGATTTAGAATGACGCCACACAGCTAAACATGTATTGTCATCTATAAACTAAATGTGGATTCAAAATTTCAGCTCAATCGGTTGAAGATCTTCTTTCTCATATACGAGTAGCTAAAGAAACACAATTTATATTTATTTTATATTAAGTTTCTATATGTAGCTTTAAACCTAGTATTATTGTTTATTTAAGTTATTTGTTTTCTCGTGTAAGTGAATTTTATTCTTTACGAGATATAAACTATCTTTAACCTGAAATAAATAAAAATATCTGCTTCAAAATTTACTTGCAAGATTCCACCCGAACAAACATGGTTACATACATACATTGCAAGTTAAATAAAAGCTTGTAAAAAGTTCAAGTGCTACATTATAGCACCTCACGTAAAGTCAACAGAGCGAGAAAGCTATTCCACTAACGATGTTTTCGTCTGCACAATTTATTAGCACTACCCCAATTCATTAAAGCCAAGGGGATGCTATCACTATTTTTCTTCGCACCTCTCCGAATGCGGTATTTATGAGACCGCCGGGTGAAGTTGTAGCTAACATGTCAAGGTAGACGGTAGATCAAGTTAATGCGATGTGGGACTTGCGCTTAGCTCTGAAATGGGTCAGCATTTCACGGGATAGGATGGTGCAGGAACAGTGTAGGGAGACATAAGAATAAGTTATCGTTTCTATTTCTCTTTGACGACCCTACCCTCTTCGTCGTGGATCCTAGGTTCCCAGCAAAAGCACAATTTTTCTTCCCAGGAGAGATTTGTGCTTATGGTTCTGGGTGTGATTGTGTGTGTGATTTTCCGAAACCCATGATACAAGTCTTTGAACTTAGTGTGGGGCTGTGAGTGTAAATGCGTTTGTTTGTATGTTAATGAAGCCTTGTCGATTACTGAGCGTTACATAATGTTTTAATCAATTAGAACTATTAGTTCACCCCGTCAACTATTTATATTAAAACTAAAAGGCCAATTTCACATATTAGCCTTGGTATGGCGTCTAGCTAAACGGACAGATCTGTCCGTTAGACGATCAACGGACAAACGGACATAGTACTGAACCACCAAATACCTTGCTTTGCTCGGTAATTTATGCGCTGAATACATTAAAGAAAATGTATACCTATATATATATGTATCATTTAAATGCAAGCAAACAAAACCGTTTTCCCCACTTTATCTTCGGGACCATTGTCAGATTAAATAAAATTAAATACGCATTACTGAGGATAACTCAAAAACTACTGGTCATATCTTGTTCAAATTAACCACATGTAGAGCACCAGCTTTCAAATAAAAAAAGAGTCATTATAAACGGGTCACCAAGAAAAAAGTTTTAAACGCATATAAAAAAAATACAGTCGAATTGAGAACGTATTTCATTTGTATTGTCGGTTTAAAATTATTTTCATCGTACTTTCATGAATATACATTGTAAGTACATGAAATAACAATAAAGTACGACGTGCAATTCATCCCAAACACTATTTTTGAGCGTATATTTTTAACATCCGCATTTCTGCGTCTATAAATACATGTTACGAAAACAATAAATGCGCGAGTTTTTGTTTTGCAAACTCAAATCTCTAAAGGTAGATTTCAGTTTTTGCGACCGGCTGACTTCTTCAACTCACTATTGTTTAATAGCCGTGCCCCGCTATTATCAAGTTAATAATTAAAACGCAAGCAAAGCTTATGAAACCGACTTCACCGCTTATATTTTGGTTTTGGCTTGATCGATTTTGATAAAATTTATATGGGACCACCTCTGAAGTATATTTACCAATCAAAATAAAAAAAAACGAAATCTATTCATAATTGGCGGGATTATCGCGTAACGTACATACAAAAAAAAACATACAGACAAATTGAGAACTTCCTTTTTTGAAGTCAGTGGAAAAGTAACCTATGTGTTAATCCTAAGTACACTTAGGATAAGTATAGCTTATAAGCTTTGTACTCGTATATTTCAAATTTCATCCAAATCCGTTAAAGCGTGAAGGGGGAACCAACACACTTTCTTACACACAAACTTTCACATTTATAATATTAGTAGGATTAGTAGGATTATGTTATTCAACCTCCAATAGAATCACCCTCACCCTAATATGATAAAGGCGAAAGTTTGTGCGTGTTTGTATGCCTGTTACTTCTTCATACTCAAACAGCTGGACCAATTTTGATGAAATTTGGTATGGAGATAGATGACACCCCTGTTGACACCCGGCTGACACCACGGATTAACACATGGGCTACTTTCTCTACTTTCTCGCGGGTCCAGGATTTTTAAGTCCTGGACTCGCGAGAAAGTAGAGAGAGAAAGAGAGTGCCCACGGGGCGCAGCTATAGTAAGAAAGAATGACAGAAAATAGATTTATTCGGGACAACACGCGGCGTTACATTATTTACTATAAGATATATAACATGCACATATAAAGTAAATTTGATAATTCCCGTTTTAATTTGAATTAAAAAAAAGTTTATTGTAAACATTAAATATTTAAGGCAAACAATTTTCAAAGTAGTTCATTAATTTATTGATGCATGCAAACTGCGCAAGCATTTTTTGGCAACTACAAAATATAGATAGACATAAATATCTTATGTATTATAATATAATAGAATAGAATATAAATTTATTTGTATGAGCTACATCAATTACTAGTATAAATACAATGAAATTAAAAAAAAAACTTAGTAAAAACTAATTTATTACGTATTTATTTGATAAAAGAAAATGTACCATCGAGTTTCAGCGAACTAACTGCCCGTTGGTTTAGTTCGGTGCGGGTTCGCCTTCTAAGCAAGGGCCTTCTATCGGGTTCCCGTCGGAAATACACTCCCCAAGGGAAATTTGTGTTTCTTGTTTTGGTGTAAAGTGACACAACACTAGTTATCGAATTTTATGTGGGGTTGTGAGTGTGAAACTGTTTTATAATTTCTACTAAGCTTTCGCTGTCCTAAGCGATTACGACATTTAAGATCCGTATTATGGAAATCTACCTTGAGCCTTGCTCGCGGTTTCTGATGGTATTGTGGGCAGCATGTGGAGCACATGTTGTGTATAAACAATGGCTACGCATTACCCTAATTACTTTCGTTGTAAGAAGGAATTAATAAAAAAATCTTGTTTCTTTTAATATGGGAGCATTTTATATAAATTTACATAGCGATAAACATGTAGGTTCCACAGAACAATAATGGTACGGACCGTACTAAAATAAGCTTCTAAACATTCTCTAAATGTTTGGGCCTAAGCAGGAATGGGACACAACCAGAAATAAATATTAAATAAACAATACATTATTTCTGAACCGAATCCGGCACAAAATATGAGCCAAATGCAGATATGTAGACCGAAATATATGGTCCAAACAAAGCATGAAATTAATATTAATTACTAGTAACATTCGTGAACCTTTGTAATGTTATTTTAATTAAACTGTTATAGATAATAAACTATAATCAATAATTTTTTTTTTTAAACCTATTCATTCGATCAGCCCTATAATTTTACAAATTTGACCTCTTTATAGAAAGACTTTCTTCAAAGATTAAAAATCTGATTAAAATTTTGAAAACAGACAATAAAACAGAACCTAACTTTACACTAAATAATTAATCTAAACAGACCCAAAACAATTAAATAATTAACAAGTCATTCAGAAATCAATCCACAATAGAGTATTATCCGGTAGCAATCATCAGTCAATAATCCAATCCGAGATTCATTACATCCGATGAGCCCGGATAAACGGAAATGAGATTCAATGATTGTATTGGCGGAATAATGAAATGTTTAATTTTGGCAGGATTTTCAACTGAAGTGCTTCAATGCACCGCTATACCATTGAGGCAAATTTGCATGAATAATTTTAGGGCTGCCCACTGTTTAACAGGCACGGTAGCTCCCGCAATTGCCGCAAATTGTCTTCCAAAATGACATAATGAGAAGCGAAGAGGAACATAATGAGTAGACAGGTTAGCAAATAAATAAAAAGTAATTTTACTCGAACAAATTTTAATTTATGAGAAGACTCTCTCACAGATTTTTGTGTAAACTAGACAAGATACTGAGATTTATAAGCGACAAAATAAAATTTTGAAACTTCCGACGACGACGCGACGCTCATTCTGGCTTGTTTTTCAACCAAGAATACTATCGATCAAATCACCTTTTACGCCAAATTTTTGGTGGAACGGCAAATTCATAGAAAAAAATATGGTACGTTGTTCTATTATTATCTTTTGTTTTTATATTTGTATACCAGATCAGGCTGGATGCATCAAAGTAACACCTATACAGGTAAATTTACGATCGATATTGATCGGGTCTTAACACAGGTTTTTCTTCAAAATAATAATATTTTTTACTGACTTCAGCAGTTGCATTGCCGTGGTTACGAGACTCTGTGTCGATTTTGATCTAGAAAAAAAAAACTACTATATGTAATGAAAGAGATTCGTTAAAGTTAGTATTGTGTTATCTGACAACGTTTTCTTAAAGAAAATTTTATTTATAATGGAGACCGGTAGCGCAATTTATTTTTTAAAAAATTGCAGAGAGCCTGGTTGAGGCGACGCGTGATCAAAATGCTGGTATTTATTTGGCTCCACGTATTTGCATGCAATGCATTGCAATTGAAAGAGGCAATTATACCAGCATGATGGGAACGCTACCCACTAGTAGTAGGCTAGGTAACTTAGGTCTTTGCTGTATAAATGGATATAGTTTTAAGAAATGTAGGCTAGATGTAGGCTGAAAAATTCTAGATATATAAAATATATTGGCAACGTATTTTTTCTTCTGTCAATTAAACAAAAATTGACGAAGATACTAAAAAATTGATAGAGATAGATAAAAACGTGATAAATTTTTTATGATAATGTAACAGACGAACAATTTATAATATTGTTTTTTGAAGTGAAAACTTCTTTAGCGGCGTTGTGCACTTTTTTGGGATGGTTAAAAAAAAATAAACTCGCATCAGGACACGTGACCTGATCAAAAATTCGTAAATCGAAGGAGAAGAAGTAATATCCCCCTCTCTTTCTACCGCGCGGTGAAAATGTATGCAACGTTAATGTTCAAGTTTTCACTTCTGCCGGCACTCCCGGAGTGCAACCCGTTGTTTTTTTCCCCAGACTGAGAAAAATGTCTCGTTGCTGTTATGTTACTAATATTGTAGTGATATATGTAAGATAAGAACTATAATATTAAGTAAGAATGAGAAAATTATTTGGTAATGACTGAATAGTTAATACCATACCATAGTAATGATGAATAGTTAATACGCTATTTTGTAAAAATAGCGTATTAACTATAACTTTGACTAGAAAATATGTTTCTGAGAACTTTAGTAGTCTAGTTACCCAAAATTGTATTCTCCGTGCAGGTCACATATTGTCCCGTAGATAAATGAAAAATATCACTTTTTTAATTAATCTTCCATGCATATCCTATCATACTTTCCCGTCTATCAGTTCAGATCGTTAGTCCATGAATAGGGCGGACTTAATGCCGGGATTTTTCGGACTCGCACGTTAAAGCTTTTAGCAATTTGACTAATTGGTCTTCATTTTCACTTTATTTCATTCGAATAAAGGTTTATTCGGGGTCAAAGGCTCTTAAATCTGGATTGTAGCTTTTAATGCCACCTGCAATACGACGTGCTTTTTATTTATTTTTATGTAAATTAAACAGGCAGAAAGGAGCTCATGCCCATTGCCATTCATACAACAAAAAGATTTAAAAAATAAAGTCCCTATATAATTTGAAGAAGTTTTTCCCCGTGGTCTATCTCAAAAACTACTTATTTAAAGCTGAAACTTACCAATAATATCCGTTATATCCTGTACTTGAATAATTACATCAAACATTTTTTTTTTTAAATATTACAATGAATTTTAAAAGTAGACGCGAAGTAGTTCTGGGCGAAAGACTATAGCTTAGTAAAACTACGAATTTTCAAGAAAAATTAATAACAGGCAAAAATTCTGGAATATTTATTAGTAGGTAATTAAGAGATGACCTCAAAACCACCTTATGGAGAGGGCCACAGGGAAAAAGAGGAAGAGGAAGACCGCCTACACGATGGGAGGACGAAATAAAAAAAATTGCAGGCTCAAAATGGTGCCAAACAGCCCAAAACAGGGAAATTTGGGCATCTTTGGAGGAGGCCTTTACCCACATTCTTGATAAATTTTAAGGTTAATTAGCAAGCACTGTAAATATTATGTAACGCATTAAGTAAGAACAAATAAAGGCATTTTTATTTTTATCTTTATTTATTTATTTTATTTAATTAAGAGATGTTTTGGAATCCATCAAAATTTTCTACGGGAAAATAGAAAAAGATTCTACCTGTACTAGTACACTTGGGATGAGTTTTCGCCACGAAATTACCACCAAGGCTCATTAACATAGTGTCACTACGTAACAACATGGTACAAAACGCTCCTAACGTTATAGTTCTCAATCAATGGCCGTTTTGCAACAATTCTACAATGTAATGGATGTTTAATATGTGCGAACAGAACCGAACAGCTTTAAAATAGTTTTACAAATTCTATTTCTGCTATGGCTTCACGGTTAGGCATCACAGATGCAATTAATCCGCGTAACGAATCATTAGCGAGCCAACGAGCCGCGAGCAGAATTCATCACAGCCACATTGATTTTTACTAAACACTAAGTGAAATGTGGTAATTGAAAATTAATGAATAGGTACTTAATTAAGAAATTAATTGTGTCGACTTACTGCTCCATTCATGATAATCTGGTATATTTCAAGAAAACTTTGAGAAACAACTGCTTGTTGTTAGTTAGGAGCGTGTCCGCCTTTTAAGCAAGGTGTGTCAAGTTCGATTGCCGGCGGGAACAAAAGTTTTTTCCACAAGGGAAATTTGTGTTTCTGGTTTTGGTTGTGATTATGTATGTGATGTGAGTTTTTCCAGCACCCATGACACAAGTCATTGAATTTAGTGTGGCTCTGGTTGTGCTTCGTCTGCTTATTAAGCAGCGCGTATCGGTATCGATTTCCGGCGGAAAAACAAGTTAGTGTCTTCTTGTCCGGTGGCTAACAGGCACGACAGTTTTTGCCGCGAAAGTGGAAAAATGGCGTTGTTGATTTTGTAAAATTTTCCAAAACCTGTGATTCTTCGAGTGTTAATGTGTAATAATGGTGGATTATTAACCGTTAATACTTAGTGAACGTGCATAAGTGTAGGCAAATCATACAAAGTTGAAAAATGTGATTTTCACCTTCGCTCCAAAACTCCAATAGAAGTTCTAGTAAAGTTTCTACCACTTTACTAGGGCATAACTTGACTACGACTGGACCTTGACTCTTTTACTTGACTTTGACTGTGACTTGTGTGTAGGACCTATAATATGAAATACACTTGAAATATATTATCACTTGACACTGGCTAAATGCATAAAATTGCGAAGCCAAAACTAATGAAAAAAAAAAAAATAACAGACACGACGCGACGGTACACTCCTGAAATTTTCGCTAAATGGCGGGGTAGCCTTTCATGAGTGGCTAGCTTATAATTTGGGCCTCACAACTATCTGCGGTGGGCCAGCGGAGAACCGTGCCTTGGATTCCGTTGCTCTCCAAATTTTGCGAAAGGAAAGCCATTAAGCGAATCTTTTGGCATCATAACTTTGTCAGAGCGTGGTTGGAAAGCCGGTGGCCGAGGCCTACTACACTTACTTCTCTGTACTGAGACCTATTGTCCCATATGTATTGAGGGTTGCTTGTCTGCTCGCGTCCGTGAGACTTTGTCCTAGATGTCCCACACATAGCCCTCGGGTGGCAGTAAAAAAGCAACCTTATAAGGAACAATCGACAAAACGAAATGTAATTAAACGCAAGCAAAGCTTAAAAAAACGACTTCACCGCTTTATGAACGAAGTTATGAGGTAACACACATAAAAAAAAGACTTGTGGCACTCGGGGACTGCCGCGGTAAAGCTATTGCATAGCATTTTTTATCAACTTAGGTAATTATAATTATTTATTTATTTTATTTATGCAGTATTTTTTTCCTGCCACCTAGAGGCGAGTTGCTGAACTAAAGAGACAAGCGTGATATTTCAAAAAAGTCATTAAAAGTTCTGCTATTCATCGATAGATGGCAAAACTAAAAAGTATCACTGCTGTGCCGGTCGGAGTGGGGGGTGTTAGGTTATTTTTGTTACGGAATTTCTGAATTCGGTCTCCACGCTCAAGGCCCGCGATAGAAGCTATGCAATATCTTAACCGTCGACTTGATGTGTACCTCATAACTTCAATCCACGTGAGCCGATTTCGACATTTTTTTTTAGTTTGAAAGATGTTGCTTTCTAATTGATCCCATTTAAATTTGATCAAGATCTGATCAGTGGTTCTTGAAATATCGTCAATAATGTCTATTTTGTGACGAATAATGCGTACATTGACGATATTCTCGTTTACCCGACTTCAAAAGTTACCTCATAACTTCTTTCGTTGTGAGCCGATTTTGATGATTCTTTTTTTATTTAAAAGCTGGTGCTTTTTATGTAGTCCCATTGATTTGATCAAGGTCTGATTTCTAGTCTTATCTTAGTTATAGTCAATAATACGTGTTTATACATTAAATTTGATCATGGTTCCGATGATAAAGCGGTGAAGTCGGTTTTTTTAAGCTTTGCTTGCGTTTAATTATTTTAAGCTTTGCTTGCGTTTAATTATTTAATCAAAGTAACTTGAAAAATTTCATACTAGCCTACGACATTTTTAACTGTATACTGTAAGGCTTTGTGTTTTTTACCGACTTCCCAAAAAAGGAGGAGGTACTCAAGTCGACTGTATTTTTTTTATGTGTGTTATCTCATACCTTCTTTCCACGTGAACCGTTTCGAATATTTTTTTTTAGTTTTAAAGATGTTGCTTTCCAATTGGTCCCATTTAAATTTGATCAAGATCTTCTTGAAATATTTTCAATAATGCTTGTTTAGTACATTTAATCTGAACAAAGTTCCGAAGATAAAGCGGTGAAGTCGGTTTTTTTAAGCTTTGCTTGCGTTTTATTAGAATTTAGTTGAGTTTTTTAAACTAAAGTTTGTTTATTATTTTTTGAGAATAGTTATTGCAACCAAGTCAAAGGGGCTATGACGACACGGCAAGCTCTATGCACTAAATATCACGTTTCCCAAACATCCACTTTCATAAAAAACGAATCAAGCTAAAACAAACACGCTGCAGGGATTACCCTCAAATGTTTAATCAAGCCTTCCATCGGAATCCTTCAATCCTCGAATAAATCAACAATTTCAATCGGCCAATCCTCTTTGCTAACTACCCAATACTACCCATATTTAAAATTCGTTACGTCGATGCCGTAATCCGATTTAGTTTAGCAGGAGCTGGCATCGTCTCAAACGCTTCCGTGTGATTTAGGAGGGTATGAGGGGTGAGAGTGGGGGGTAGTGCACGTACACTCTTGGCACTCGTTCTCTCGTCGCTGCCAACTGTTTGATCAAAGGTTTTGAACGCGTAGATTGCAGTTGATAATGTGGATCATGTTACTTGGAAGCTTTGATACACCTGTGTTGTGGCCGTGGCGGCAGTTTTACTTGACTACGTCGTAACAAAACCAAGGGTTACAATTGTTTCATGTATGTACTTAAGTTCGTTGGTTCACAGTACCCAAACTAATTAACTGATTACAACATAATTGGTATAAACATAAATGCTTTGTTATCACAGTCCTACGCTAAATTCGGAGACTTTTATCGTGGGTGCCGTAAGAATTCAGTTCAGGACCAGAAACTCAAATGTCCCTTGGGAAGGAAAATTGTGCTTCTGCCGGGAATGGAACCCTATACCCGCGATTTAGTAGGCAAATGTGCAATCAAGTATTCCAGCGTGCAATATCATTATGAGATGGTATTTTAGAGCTCTTTCAATTGATACTCATGACGGTAGAATTTGACTATTCGCTACTCCTTTATGACAGCCATTTTGTTTTTTTAATAACAAGATCCGCACATTGGCACAAATTCATTGTGCGAACCGTAAAGGAATGGAACTCCTTGCCCGAGTCGATGTTTCCTGATGAGTACAATATGGAAGTTTTCAAGTTGCGAGTGAATAGGTATCTTTTAGGCAAGCTTGCTCCATCGTCGCTTACCATCAGGTGAGATGGTGGTCAAAAGTTTGTCTATATTGAATTAAAAAAACATACATCATCATCATCATCTCAGCCGCAAGAAGTCCACTGCTGGATATAGGCCTCCCTCAAAGATCTCCAAAAAGAACGGTTGCTAGCGGCCTGCATCCAGAAAAAAAAACATACACACGGTGCTAAAGTCGTATCCTTCCTTTTGCTTCGCCGTAGTCGGAAAATAAATACGCACAAAATATTCAGCTTCAATAAACTTCAATATTTTCGCACTTAAAAGACAACTTTATTCACAAAAGCGCGTAGAACGCCATCTGCACAAACATCATAATAAGAAGATAGGGGGACCCTCTACAAATTGAATATAACATAAAGAGAATAAAATATCGCAGACAAAAAACAAATATGTACAGGACAGCATCGCGTAGATACTCATATCCTTAGAATAATCGAATTGGGGGCAAACTTCTGGGACTCTTGTTCCGTACAAATATGTAAATATTGGTGGTGATAGCGAATGTAATCTAACCCTTTGGCCTTAAGGCAATTTATATGTGAAATAAGCTCGAAACTTGTATCACCAGATATATTTTTGTTGTTTAAAAGAAATCGATGCTCTCTGACAAATCGGATAATGTCTTGGATTGTGTGAGCGTGCAAATGTGTGCAATGTATGTATACACGTACTAGATGACGAAATAGAAATAGAAATAGAAAACTTTATTGTGTATAACTGTGTTTAACAAGATTGTAAATTTTTAACATAGGTATCAACAGTTTGTCCTTTTCGGACAAACAATATTATATCTTAATAACCAAATAATAAAATGTACAATTTAAATTAAGATAGACAAGGAAGTTAAACAACTAGCCGAGCCCCGTGGCTTCGCCCGCTATTATCAAGTTAAAAAGTAGCCTATGTCTTAATCCTAAGCTCTGTACATTCCAAATTTCAACCTAATCTGTTCAGCCGTTATTACTTACACACTTACAAACAAATTTTCAGATTTATAATATTAAGGATATCTCTTTAACGCACCTCTGTTAATGCCTTTTAAGTTTCGTGTACTCGAAATATTCGTCTAAATTGTAAAAACCCTCTTCTATCAATCATTTCTTTAAACTTTTTTTAAATATATTTCCATCTAAACATTTTATATTTAGAGGTATATATCATATATTTTGGTGGCAGTAAAAAAAGTGCTTTTTTATATATAATGTGCAATTAATTTGCGGTATACATATTATGTTAAACTTGTGCCTAAGTCGCAAATTTTCTGAGCGTACAGACTTTGTTTCAAAAATGTAATGAGAATTATTTTTAACAAACATACATATTTCAAGTATAAATATACTAGTTAACGTTAATATTTCGTTTTCTCTGAAAACGTTTCGAACTGAATTAGGAAGAAAACTTCCATTTCCATTGATTTGAGCGGCGCATCTAACAAGTACCCTACTAAATGTTTGTTACTAAATGAAAGTTTGTGTGTGTGAATGTTTGTTACCACGTATCCCCGTAACGAATAAAACGATTTTGATGAAATTAAGAATGTAGATAGTTTAGGTTCTGGAATAACACACATGATACTTTATGACTTAATTAACGCGGCTGAAGCCACGGGGCACGGCTAGTTAAATATAAATGGGTAAAAATGTGACTAATAATAGTTAATAGCCCTTATACTGCACTACCACGAATTGCATACCAGAAAATGCTGTATTAGCATTAAGTCCTCCGTGTACATTTATATTGTGCAAAATAATAAATAAATAAATAAAAAAACTAGTTATATTTTAGTAGAATTGTATGTACTTAATCCAATAAAAATATACAGAATTGTCATTATTCACTAAATCATACATCATACAAATTGTTAAACAGTTGTAAATTGGTGACAAGTTCATACGCTTTCACAATTGACCATGATCGTGTTTTAATCGGAAGTTTATCGCTTAGCGGATACGCGATGCCACCCTCCTTACAACCAGAAGATCTTTTGCCGAATACAAGACCGCAGTCTATCATGTCTAGATTCTTATCGAAACATAATTGTACTTGAAACAAATACTGCACGCCGCCTTCTGATCTGCACTCGATAAAAGGCTGTCTTAGCTTGCTCTCTATGGCATTATATATCTCATCTAAAGTATACATTCTTTCATAACTGGGAATAATGTTATGCTCTGCCAAAATTATAGACATGGGAATGTATTTCAGAAAATATAGTCCTACCGAGAAGTAATCTAGCTGAGTGTCCAAATGTTCGTCAATGGTGAGACAAGAGCCATACATTTTCCATTCATTGGCCCACAGCTCGTAGTCTTTTTCTGTAATATTAGGGATGTTTGGGTAAAGTATTAAATGAAGATTGTTCGCGCCAATAAATGGCTATTTCTACCCTCTAATTTTTTTATATTTTTTCTGCTGCATCGCCTCTGGTTGGTCTGATTTAACGGCCAGCCAGTCAGTCAAGCTTAGACCACCGCAATATTCACCCGCCGCTTTTATTCATCATTATTGTCAAAATTTGTGTCTAGTTTTGTCATATTACTACGACACTTTCGCGTCTCAACGGACTAAACAACAAGAAATCTGTGTGTGTGCACGAAACGGACCCTGATCAGGACTCTCGCGACTGCAGTGGAGTTAAAGTGTTACGAGAAGACTTATGCTGGTAGCCCTTAGGACTTGCCAGGTACGCCGGTGCAGCACATCAGGTCAGCTCTCTTACTTTCATTCAACATAATTACTACCAAAGGCTTCTTCTAAGTTTTTGGCTCTCCGCATCCACATTATTTTTGGCCTTCGAGCCCGATTTTGAACCAACCGCAGGTTGTCGTGTCATTGTGCCACACAACTTAATTCCGCAATCCTACAATATTTTTACATATTTTCACTATTATCGGCATTGAGCCATCTTAACACGCATCCCCATATACATTATTACTTAAAATATAATCAGAAAAGCTAAAAATATTGAATTTTTATCTACTTCTCATCCGCCATTTTATACAGTTACGCCAACGGCGCTAGTGGCCGTTTTTTGCACAGGTATTTTACCTACTCACATATTCCTTAATTTGTGTGATTTGCGCATAGTTATTTTGATAGTGATAAGGTTTGTGTATTCCATTTCCTACCAAATTATAGTCAGCGAAAATCAGCATACACTTAACAGTGACGACATCATTACGCGTTCCGCAAATTAAATATTATACCTACTTACTTATCTACTGTATTTTTGTACCTGTTTTATCTGTTTAAACTATGTCGCAGAGCTCAGGTAGGATGTCTCCCACTCTTAGAAAACTATTTAAAAAGCGCGATGCAATCTTTGCAAGAATGCAAACTATCTATAACAATTCTAAAACCGCGTTTGACAATGAAACTTCTCAGGAATTGTTTATGTGTAGTGTCGAATCATTAAACACTTTACGCACTGAATTTCACCAAATATTGGATGAGATAACTGACAATGAATTGTCGTTAGATCCCGATGCTGAACCCAACTATCAAAGTTGGAATTCCTTCGAGGATATATTCTGTAGGTGTAAACGCGTCGCTTCAAAGTTAGCTCCGGTACCTACGTCGTCGTCGCGTCAATCAGCTGATTGTAAACCTGCTATCGCCGCTCAATCCGCAGTTCGATTGCCCCGCTTAGAGTTAGTCAGTTTCTCTGGTGAGCCTACTAAGTGGCCAATATTTTACGAAACATTTAAAAAGACGATACACGAAAATCCTGATTTGTCTGATAACGAACGTATACAATATTTGATCGGAAAATTATCAGGTCGAGCTCTTTCGGTATGTACGGGAGTTGCACCGAACGCCGAGAACTATAATATTATATGGCAAACGTTGATTGATAAATATGAAGACAAGCGTAGTCTGGCTACATCGTACTTGGATCAACTATTCGATTTTAAATCATTTAATACCGCAACTTCCAAAAATCTAGACGCCTTTCTGGATAAATTCTGTTCAGCTGTCGCTTGTCTAAAATCCCTAAAAATCGAAGATTTATCCGACTTCATACTTTTATATCTTTCATTAAAAAAGATCGATTCAGAAACCGCAAAATCATTTGAAATGCATATGCGTAATAATGAATTGCCCTCATACAATGACTTTATTACTTTTCTTCGCGAACAAACAAAAATTCTAGAACGCACCGCTGGTCCTTCGAACAAAAGAATTAGTAATTATGTTGAACCGCAAAGTAAATACTCGCAAAAATCGACAAATGCATTTTTATCTGCCAAAGCCCATTGTGTGCGTTGTAAACAAACTGATCATTTTAATTTATATAAATGCCCGCAATTCTTGAACTTATCAATTACTGATCGATTTAACTACCTAAAAGATATCAACGCGTGTACTAATTGTCTAAGTTCATCTCACACCAATTCTGCCTGCAAATCTACGCATTCCTGTCGTTATTGTAACAGTAGGCACCATTCGCTTATCTGTCGTAAACAAACTACGTCACACGCTCCCGCGCAAGGCATGCAACTTGCGCGCTCGCAGCCTTCCACGACCGCTATGCAGCGAGACGCCGCCGCCGCCGCCTCGCTTATCTCTGTTGACAACAACATGCAGTCAGACGAGCGTTTAAATAACGCGCGTTCTTTTGATAATGCACTATTAAGTAATTCGCTTCCTACTGCTTCTCGCAATCAAACTTGTTTGTTGGGAACAATATTAGTAAATGTAGTTGACTCAAACAACAAAGTGCATTCTGTTCGATGCCTCTGTGATCCTGGATCCCAGAGAAATTTCTTAACCGCAGCTTGTTGTAAAAAACTTTATCTAAAATACAACAAGGTGTCTAACACTGTTGTTAAAGGCATCGGGTCTACTCCTAGTCCAATTAGGGGTGCTACAAATTTGTCAATATATTCGCAACATGACAATAATGTCACACTTTCACTCGATGCATACGTCATTGATCGCATTACTGACGAGTTGCCTACGATGCCTATAGATACCTCTGTATTTAGTTATTTAAGACACGTAACTCTCGCAGACGGGCATTTCTATGACCCACAAGATGGCATAGATATTCTTCTTGGTGCTGAATTGTTCTCAAACATTCTTTTATCCGGTCGTGTTAATGGACCTCAGGGTACACCTACAGGTTTTGAGACTATATTTGGATACATGCTGATAGGTAACACGCCCACGCGCACCGAAAATGATAATACTGCTGTTTCTTTGTGTGCCTTTGTTGAAGCAGAACCGCCAATTGATACGTTGTTACAAAAATTCTGGCAGCTAGAAGAGGTTCATTGTGAACCCGACTTAAGTCCATCCGCGCGCGAATGCGAAGACATTTTTAATAAAACCGTGTCTCGCGATTGTTCAGGCCGTTATATGGTCACGCTACCATTTTCCCGCGATCCTAAAGTATTAGGAGATTCATATCAAACTGCTAAAAAACGCTTGCTTTCAGTCGAACGTAGGATCGATTGCCGTCCTGGTCTACGCAATGAATATAATGCAATCATCAGTGATTATTTAGCGCAACAATATATATCGCCGCTACCTAACGATAACCGGTTAGAGGGATACTATATTCCGCACTTGCCTATTGTTAGGGCAGATAAAACCACAACGAAAGTTCGTATGGTAATGGACGCGTCTGCTAAAACCGATTCTGGTGTTTCACTCAATGATACGCTACACACGGGCACGAATTTGCAAAACGACTTGTTTTTAATATTGCTCGACTTTCGCTTATTTGAAATCGCATTTACCTCGGATCTAAAGCAAATGTATCTACAAATATTAATGGCTGAAGATGATAGGAAATACCAAAAGTTTTTATATCGCTTTGATAATACGTCACCGCTTACCGCTTATATTTTCAATCGCGTCTGCTTCGGGCTACGCTGCAGTCCTTACCTCGCGATTAGAGTCATACGCCAACTATGTGAAGACGAAAACGCATCTTTTCCCCGCGCCGCGCTTGTCGCTAGTCGTAATTGTTACACTGACGACTTATGTTATTCTGTTCCAACCGTCGAAGACTCCCGACAGCTGAAGGATGAACTATTGGGGTTGTTCAAGGCCGGGGGCTTTGAAATCGTAAAATGGTCAAGTAACAGTCTCGCATTACTTGATACATTACCTGAATCATACCGCTATGACGCGCACATTCCCTTTGACGAATCGCCGCAAACACTTAAGGTTCTCGGCCTCCAGTGGTCTCCTGTCACTGATGAATTTTCTTTCACAGTAAAGCTAGACGATAGACCGTGTACTAAACGTAATATTCTATCAGTTATCGCGCGTCAATTTGATGTTCTCGGACTCATTGCACCTGTAATTTTACACGCAAAATTAATCTTACAACGCCTACACGTTTTGAAGCTCGACTGGGATGAGTCACCGCCACAGCAAATTGTAACTTGTTGGGAGAAATATACACGCGAATTGCCGCTTCTTCAAGAACTTCGTTTTAAGCGCCATCTGGGTGTAACGCCTGAAGATAAAATATCTATTATCGCCTGTTCCGATGCTAGTGAGAATGGCTATGGGTCGATGGTTTTTGTTAAAGTTGAAAAGCCTAATCTATCGACGCCCATAATTTCACTTGTCTGTGCCAAATCAAAGGTGTGTCCGCTTAAAACTGTCTCCATCGCTAGACTTGAGCTTTGTGCCGCGTTGCTAATGTCCAATCTTGTGCGCCGCGTCATAAATACATATAATCCGCGTCATCCTATAGCCAATGTCTATTGTTTCACCGATTCGATGGTCACGCTCCAGTGGATACACTCATCACCGCATCGTTTTAAAACGTTTGTATCAACGCGCGTTACAAAAATAACAAATAACCTGCCCGCTAAACATTTTTACCATATTCCGGGAAGTGACAACCCTAGCGATTGTTTGTCACGTGGACTTACGCCAGCTCAACTCATTGCTCATCCGACATGGTTTTCTGGGCCTGCTTGGTTGCAGCATGATATAAGCGAATGGCCTATAACGACGGTCAGCGCTCCCTCAGAGCCAGCTGACTTACCCGAATCAAAGGTATTGTCATTAGCAGGAGTTTCTGACAACCTCGAGCCTCACCCGCTAATAGCGCTATCGTTAAGAGTTTCCACATGGAGTAAACTGTTACGCACGATTGTTTACATTTACCGCTTTACAAATAAATTACCGCGTTCTCTAAATAAATATATAACCGCAGAAGACCTAAACTTCGCTGAAGTTCAACTTATAAAAGCGCTTCAAGCGTCTTATTTTGCTGACGAAATTAAAAAGTTAATTGCAAACAAATCATGCTCAACCGCTATCAATAAATTAACGCCATTTCTTGACGAAAATGGACTTATCCGCGTCGGTGGCCGTTTACGCCACGCTGACTTATCTTACGACCAACAACACCCTATACTGTTACCACGTAAACACTACATTATTGAATTATTAGTTACACATTATCACCGCAAAAATTGTCACACTGGACCGCTCGCACTTATGTCTATACTTCGCCAAAGATACTGGATAGTGTCATGCCGCAATGTCGTCCGACAAGTAACGCATAAATGCAATTTTTGTTTTCGAGCTAAACCAAAACCAACGTATCCGCTTATGGGAGATTTGCCGGCTTGTCGTGTAAACGAGGCGAAGGCCTTTATTCATACCGCTGTAGACTACGCGGGGCCTATAAGTATAATACCATTTAGAAAACGTGGTGTCCGCTCAATAAAATCATACTTATGTATATTTGTATGTTTAGTTACGCGTGCAATATCCGTTGAAATAACAATGGACCTAAGTACAAATACATTTATATCCGCCTTTAAAAGGTTTTTATCTCGAAGAGGAGCTGTTTTATATATGTACTCGGACAGCGCTTCAACTTTCAAATGCGCAAAAAGTTCCTTATCAGAAGTTCAAACTTTCACTAATTCTGAAATATACAAAACCGCATTAGATAATGAACTTTCTGATAACAGAATATCGTGGAGATTGAATCCACCTCGTAGTCCACATTTCGGTGGTCACTACGAGATTTTTGTAAAAGCTTTTAAAACCCATTTATATAGGGTGATCGGAAAGCAGCTTCTTACGTACGAGGAGTTTCTTACTGTAACAGCGCAAATAGAATGTGTTATAAACTCACGACCGCTCACCCCGCTGAGTGAAGATCCATCTGAGCTCAGCGCTTTAACACCATCGCATTTTTTGATGTCCACTCCATTAAAATACTTACCTACATATAACGAAAAAGATGACAACAATTTGTTACGCCGCTACGCGTTACTCGAACAAATGGTGACGTCATTCGCTAAACGCTGGAAGTCTGAATATTTACATCAGCTTCAAACACGAGAGAAATGGAATACTCAAACAAATCCAATCAAGGTAGGAACTGTCGTCATCATATTAACGGACAACGCACCACCGCTGCATTGGCCGCTCGGCGTTGTTGTCGCTGTATATCCTGGTGATGATGGCGTCACAAGAGTGGCTTCGGTAAAAACTACGACTGGTATCTATAAACGACCAGTCGTACGTCTTTGCCCTTTACCCTTGCAGTAACTTCATTACTGCCCCCCGTGCCTCTTATATGCAATTTTAAAAACCGATGGTTTTTAGGCCGGGGGCAATGTTCGCGCCAATAAATGGCTATTTCTACCCTCTAATTTTTTATATTTTTTCTGCTGCATCGCCTCTGGTTGGTCTGATTTAACGGCCAGCCAGTCAGTCAAGCTTAGACCACCGCAATATTCACCCGCCGCTTTTATTCATCATTATTGTCAAAATTTGTGTCTAGTTTTGTCATATTACTACGACACTTTCGCGTCTCAACGGACTAAACAACAAGAAATCTGTGTGTGTGCACGAAACGGACCCTGATCAGGACTCTCGCGACTGCAGTGGAGTTAAAGTGTTACGAGAAGACTTATGCTGGTAGCCCTTAGGACTTGCCAGGTACGCCGGTGCAGCACATCAGGTCAGCTCTCTTACTTTCATTCAACATAATTACTACCAAAGGCTTCTTCTAAGTTTTTGGCTCTCCGCATCCACAAAGATGAAGGAAAAAATATGAGCGCCGATGCAAAAAAGAACCAATCATTGCGTCTAACACAGCTCACAATCAAGCATGCAAGAGATGCATGCAAAACAGCGTGCGAGACAAGTAAAAACACAATCTATGCTAACTATCAATCCAGTATTAACATGAGCAGCACAGGAAATAAATAAAAATAATGCTGAACGCTTTTTGTTATTTGTGACTAAGCCAGCGTTTGATCACAATCTCACCTGATAGAATACAGTCCAAGATGGAGTACGCTTGCTCAACAAATACCTATTCTTGTGAAAGCGAAACGATTCGTGCGAATGGTAAGCTAAGTGATCTCCGGCTGGACCTGGTCAAAGTCTGGACATAGAATATCGACAAGCGTGGGCAAATCCACGGGTACAAGCATATGGATTAATTTTATACATACTTTCATCTTCAATATTCCTCCAGTGTTGATGGAGTAATACTTCTATGGGTTTCACATTTTCAGGATCGAAAGGCCACGAGTCATTGCAGAAAATGGGACCGACCTCGTTAGCTTTCCTCGGCCGGAAGCCACCCAAGCCCCAGGAGTTAGGCTTATCCGGCATCGAACAAGTGTGGAACGGGTGCTTGTTGACGAAGTCAATGCACACCGAGGGAAACCATTGTTGTAAAGCAATTAGATAATCCCAGTCATTGTCTTGAATTTGAGTAGGGTGTGCCTGAGCTCGCTTGAATCTGTAATAGATTTTTATTTGTAAGTAACTAGCAACGCGTTCTAACCGTACATCCGGTCAATATTTCCCAAAATCTTATATCAGGAAGTGGCTAAGTGTTTTTGGACCCCTGGTATTTTGAAATTCTTGGCCTATTGAGAAGAACGAGTCTTAGAATAGCCTGATATTTTTAGAGGCTGAGCCCTGTTGCAGATTAAGGAACGTTAGAATGCTCCCAAAGAGAAGCAGTACGAGGGAACTAGTATACCAAGCAATTAAATGCTAGGATATTAGACTTGCAGCTGTGTGTAGCCTCTACAACGTCCAGCGTACACAACAAGGTATACCTGTAGCATTGTATAATTATTCTATGGCTCGGTGGGTTGGAAAACCCACGTCAATCATCAGCTGACTAGAGCAGCACTGTCCACGTGGGACTAGTATTGAGGAACCACTCTTCGAAAGACGATCCCAAAAGTTAAAATACTAAGCATCAGACTATTGTTTTTGACTTGTGGCTATGTCTAACACGAGCTTGCCATATGTACATGAAATTGGGTACGTTTATAAAGCCTAGACTGTATACAATGGACGTAAGGTAGCAAGTCTACCGGTATTCTATCGTTTACACTTTGGAGAGTGTGCGCAAGAATTACACGAGCTAATACACCATGCCCGTTTTACCATCTAACAACAAGACAAACTGTCAAACGACATCCATATATGGTTGACATACCTCCAGTTTGCTCGAAGCGTTTCGCTTCTATGTTTATCATCCGTACAGCGAAGGAGTGGAACATTGAACATTTCATTGCTCTCGTCTTTGTTCCCCGAACAGTATAATCTGAGAGTCTTCAAGACAAGAATGAATAGGTACCTTTTCGGCAAGCATGCTACATCTTCGACCGCATCATCGCTTTCTATCAGGTGAGATAGTGGTCAAACGCTTGCCTATCGTACATAAAAAAATGATATCGTTAGCCTGAATTATAAGTATAAGTGTTTTAAAATATTGTATTGGTAATGATAATTGATTAGCGTATCTCTCTTTTATTACTCTATCAGTTGACGACTGTTGATGTCTCTATCATTGACAAGTTATCAGAATATTGACCTTTCATAGTAATCCGGTGACCAAAAGGTTAATTTAAAGAAAATAAACATGGTAGAACATGTAAGCATTTAGTTACTACCTATATATTTATAAACGACGAGGTGGGTGTAGCATGCTTTGCCTAAAAGATACATGTTTACCTTATCATTCATTGACTCTCCCAAATTACTTATACCGTTCTGGTAGTAAACTATAGAAGTCATATTTTATTTTTTTACCGACTTGGGAAGTCGGTAAAAGAAGAAAAAGGAGAATGTCCTCAAGTCAACTGTATACATATATATATATATATAAATTTTATGTTTTTTACCTCATAACTTCTCTCCACGTGAGCCAATTTCGAAATTTTTTTTTGTTTGAAAGATGTTGCTTTATAATTGGTCCCATTTAAATTTGATCAAGATCTGATCAGTAGTTCTTGAAATATCGCCAATCATGTCTTTTTTGTGACGAATAATGCGTACTTTGACGATGTTCTCGTTTACCCAACTTCAAATGTTACCTCATAACTTCTTTCGTTGTGAGCCGATTTTGATGATTCTTTTTTTATTTGAAAGCTGGTACTTTTTTATGTAGTTCCATTGAAATTTGATCAAGGTCTGATCTCTAGTCTTTGAGTTATAGTCAATAATACGTGTTTATAGATTAAATCTGATCAAGGTTCCGATGACAAAGCGGTAAAGTCGGTTTTTTTAAGCTTTGCTTGGGTTTAATTATTTACTTATACTTTTCCAAGAATACAATGAAATAATAAACTAATTACTAAATACATTTCAAGAGCACTTACCCCGAAATCAGTAATAAAATCAAACACAAATAGCAACCCCACATATTACCAAGTAACTAACAGCAGTAGCTAAAACTAGTTGTTGATAGTTCAAATTTAAAATAAATTGGCATTTATTATCATTTTAAACTTTTAAATAAAACGTAGTAAGTACACAACACGACTAGTACCTATATCGAATGAATTATGAACTATACGGTCATACAGTCCGATAACACATATTATTGAATAAGGAAACTGCAACGCCTACCTATGCTATATATCACGTCGTTAGCATGAACCTTTATTTCCTCATGTTTTAAAAATATACCTACATAAGTATTCTAGTTTATAGATATCATACGCATTTTGTTATTTTAACTGGTTTCATACGAGCCCAGATAATGTTTGTGACGTATTATTGTTAGGTTTCTTATGAACACAGTCATTGATAACATGATGAACGTTAAAAACAAATACCCAATTACCTACTGATAGCTCTCTATAATTTACACTTTATGAATAAAAATGTTTTACGTTATTATCCTTTTTTACCTCCTCCTTCTTTCTTTGGGATCCGATTTTGATGATTATTTTTTTATTTGAAAGCTGGTGCTTACCGCATGAAATTTTAATAGGACCACATGGTCCCATCAAAATTTGGTCAAGATCTGATCAGTAGTTTTTGAGTTATTGTCAATAAAGCGTGTTTAATACGTTGAATCTGATCAAGGTTCCGAAGATAACTCGGTTTTTTAAGCTTTCCTTGCGTTTAATTATTTAAAGTTAAGCAATGACTAATTCAAACTACAGATATTAACATAAACGCTTCCCACTCATAGCCCCGCACTAAGTTTCGTTTATTCACATCATACACACAATCACAACCAGAACAAGAAATACAAATTTTCCTTTGGGGGAAAACTTATTTTCCCGCCGGGCATCGATTCCGATTTCCGAAATGTATGTACTCAGTCCATGCTTTAGAATGGATCTGTGGCACTAAATATTATTAGTACATAAACAATTAAATATAGAATTAGAACATTAGTCCTTTGCGCTGCAAATTAAAATCTAATATATAAAATTCTCGTGTCGCGGTGTTTGTTACCAAACTCCTCCGAAACGTCTCGACCGATTTTTATTAAATTTTGTGTGCACATCGGGTAGGTCTGAGAATCGGTCAACATCTATTTTTTTTTATTGAACTAAAAAAATATTTCCTAGAAATAATGTATATGGCAAAACAACGTTTGTCGGGTCAGCTAGTCGTAATAAAGTTAAAAACCTTAACCTAACAGTTAACAAATGGGGGTTTTCAAACCGGTTCCGAGACTAGGTGTGCGAGTAGAAAACTCCCGTGATTCTACAACAAAGTTTCCAGCTCCTCGCGGGCCATCCATCATGTTCGTCACATTAGGGCTCGGTGTCGGCCCCGGGTGCCGCAATGTCATGTAAGTTCTAAAGAGCCCGTCAACGCTGATCACGCCTCTGTTTTGAGTGTTTTTACCTGTGCTGTGAATATATCATTTACAAGTTTATATAGTTGGTGGAGAGCGAAGTTTGTTCGTGAAAAGCCGGTTTACGATATCTCTACCTGTCTTTTCTTTATTGAAGACTAGCGATCCGCCCAGGCTTCGCGTGGGTGCAATTTCCGGTGGATTGAGTGCCTCTTTGGGGCCCATGTGCATAAACGATTTTCTTTTGGAGAGAGAGTATAATGGTGATTATTTTATTTAAACAGTTTATCTGCTGTTCCGATGATAGAATAGAGATGGGGAAATTAGATTGTGTAATGCCGTAGATAAAATTTAATTTTGTCACGCCGTAAAGGCCATTAGATTATGTAATGCCGTAGAGGAAATTAGATTGTGTAATGCCGTAGAGAAAAAATAATAATTTTGTTATGCCGTAGAAACAATTAGATTATGTGATGCCGTAGAGCAAATTAGATTGTGTAATGCCGTAGAGAAAAATAAATTTTGTTATGCCGTAAAAGCAATAAGATTATGTAATGCCGTAGAGGAAATTAGATTGTGTAATACCGTAGAGAAAATTAAATTTTGTTACGCCGTAGAGGCAGTTAGATCATGTAATGCCGTAGAGGAAATTAGATTGTGTAATGCCGTAAAGGAAATTATATTGTGTAATGCCGGAAAGGAAATTAGATTGTGTAATGCCGTAGAGGAAATAAGTTTTTGTGTAATCCGCCGAGGAAATTAGATTATGTAATGTAGTACCTAAAGGAAATTAGATTGTGTAATGCCGTAGAGGAAATTAGATTGTGTAATCCTTAGAGGAAATTAGATTATGTAATGTTGTATCTAAAGGAAATTAGATTGAGTAATGCCCAGGAAAAAATTGATCGAGTTTTAATTGCGTGGCATTTTATTCAACACGCGTAAAGCTTTGCATCAGGTACTAAATTAGTTAACAACACTGACAAACTAAAATTCTATAGCAGCCGTCCGTATTAAGTTCCGAGATATTACCTAAACTATGAGAACGACTAAACTATGAACTTATCGCGAAAGTTGAAAAGTTACAATTTCGACAATTATTTGTTTATCTTATACCCAGACTCGCTCGTGCAGGGCACGCGTCCCAGTAAACACAAAAAGGTAATATTTGAGTGTAATCGAGTCGGTCACATGGCCGCGCACACCATTATACTTTCGCAAACATTTCACGGGCCAGTTCACAGCGTAATGTAAACCCGAAACTTATTGAATAGGAAATCAGGGATCCAATAAAAAACTGTCAAACCCAAGTGTAGGACACGACAGGTGTAGGCACGGTGACGCGATCTCTTTTCCATTCTGATGCGTGGGAGTACACTGGAAAATTTGGATATTCTGTGTTGGCTGAATATTTAATACGCATAAGTTGGGATTCATCGGAACTTTTGTGGATTCATAGAATATATTATGCTAGGAAAACCTTTGCGTTTGCCTAAGTTTATATCACGACATGTAAATGTAAAGACATGATCTATAGATTTTTTTTATCTGACGATGTGATCGAGGGTAGAGTTGTAGGTAGAGGTGAGTTCTAACATGTTTAACGTTAGGCTTAGAAAAATATTCTAACGCTACGGAATTTTATTGAGCCGCTAAAAAAATTTCGTATTTAGTAATGATAAAAAAACTAAAGGATGTGTAATAATATACGATAGAAGTGAAACGTTTGTATTACAGGAAAAACCTAATAGGACCGTCATTTTGTTAAAATAAAGGACCGTAAAATAATACAGATTTAAAAAAAAAAAAAAATACCCCCCCTACGTTTCGTCACACTAAAAGGTTGCGGATCAGAATTTCAAAGCCCTTCCATAAAAATATTCACTTCAAAAATAAAGCTTTCATATTTGGACAATATAGGAGTATACTTAAGGATTAAGTCTAACTCAATTGAATTCAGAAACATGTTTGGTGAAAGTTATTTTTCAAAGTTGAGCTTTTGAAACTCTAGTAAAATATTTTTACTACTTACATTCTTTAGTCAAATTTGTTCTTGTTGTTTACTTCTATTAATTCTAACTATCAATTCATCTATTCTATCATTCGGGCCACAATAACTCCGATCATTGCACTCCTCATCCAGCTCAGCTTACCATTAATCAGCTTCAAGGAATCTTTCCTCACAATGCCCACTCTTGACCATAAAACCTTCCCATTGTACGGCCGCCTGTTCCCGACGTGTTCTGATAATTAATTAATAATTAACCGTACCATTATCCTCTAATATCCGAAAGTCATTTCTTTAATGTTTCGGAACAAGGGTGAAGTAATCGCGTGGAACCGACGTGTGGAGAGGTGGATATAATTAGAAAGGATTCATATAAAACACGGTTATTCGCGCTGCTTGGGTTTTTACAGTTGGGTTCTCGCCTTTCGGGTTGTTGTTTGTTGTGGCTAGGTCGTTGGGATCGTGGACTGGATATTCCAATCCGTTAAATCTTATTGTTGTTTATGTAAATAATCCTGCGTAGCTATTAAATTTTAAGCGAAATATTGAGCAACAAGTATAATTATAATATAAGTCATTGATTGACCGAGCGAAGCAAGGTTTCCAAGTTGACTTCTTTTTTTTTATTCAGTATTGGCGAACGCTTAACCACCATCTTACCTGATGGTAAGCGACGATGCGGTCGACGATGGAGCACTCAAGATTCACTCACGATTTAAACTAGGGACTTGGGTGGTTCAGCACTTTGTCCGTCCGTCCGCTTGTCACAAGCATTTAACGTTTAAACTCTTCAAGCAAATCTCAGAGTTTCTGTAAAACTGTAGCCCTACAGAAAAAAAATACAATTAAAATGATATAAATAAGGGGGCTCCCATACAAGTAAGTGGGGCTAAAATATTTTATAGATTTTATTTTTTCTTACAGAGTCGGGTATCGGTGTATAAAAGTTATAATATGACATAAACATAAACGCTTTCACACTCACAGCTCAAAAAAACCTCAATTTTTCTCTAAGCAAAACGTAGCGTAGGTTATTCTAATTTCGGAGCAGATTACTAGTTATAGAATAACCAATTCCCAGTAGTCCCCTCTAGGGGTGACAGATGGGAAGACAATTCCCAGCTGTCACCCCGGGTGACAGGGCTAGAGGGGACAACTGGGAATAATCGCATTTTAAATGACAATTGAAAATATTTTTTCATAAGAGTATTTGTCGCACATATTCGTTAGTTTAGGTATCAATTTACGCTTTTTTTTACAAGTCCAATCAGAAGAAGAATTGAAAATCAAGTTAGGTTTTTGCTAAGATGTAAGTATAAAGTTGTGATTTAGTTTCAGGAAATATTTCATTAAATTTTACATGATTTAATTCCCCCTTGCCCTATTTACCACCTAACAACAAGACTAACTGTCAAACGTCATCCTTATATGGTTGACATATCTTCGGTTCGCTCGAAGCGTTTTGATTCTACGTTTATCATCCGCGAGGGAGCGGAACTCATTGCCTGCGTCTTTGTTTCCCGATCGGTGCAATCTGGGTCTCTTCAAGTCTAGAGTGAATAAGTATCTTCTAAGCAAGCATGTTACATCTTCGGCAGCATCTTCACTTTCTATCAGGTGAGATAGTGGTCAAATGGTAGGCAATTGGCCAGCTGTATGTAATAGCTGATGAAAATAAAAGTTATTAAAATCAACTTGTTTTTATGCAAAAAAAGCTTTAGTATCTACATTATCCTTTGTTACTAAAAGTAGCATGGGCTGTTGACCAGACCCACACGCTGCAAACTAATGTATAAAGCTAACAAAGCAGAATATTTTTCCAAGCCCCTACGGGACAATAAATCACACGTACGTACCAGTTAAACGCACACCTCTGAATGAGCTCGTTGAAATTAGTGCACGACTCCCTAGAGAATGGACACACAAT
Source organism: Lomographa bimaculata (assembly GCA_948107665.1). Classification (NCBI taxonomy): domain Eukaryota; kingdom Metazoa; phylum Arthropoda; class Insecta; order Lepidoptera; family Geometridae; genus Lomographa; species Lomographa bimaculata. The sequence continues at coordinate 20,824,915 of OX403585.1, read as the reverse complement.
TTCTATTGGGGCGATTCATGACAGACACCTCTATTAAGACAGTATGGGTACTTGGACATCTTTACAAATTAACTAGAGAGCACTATTATAAGGCTGTTCAATGCCCATAACTTAGGTTATTCGGTTATTTTTTATCCACGCTCGAAGGCTCTAAACGACTAACATTATGGAATATATAGTATAGTAAATCTGCAAATGACAGTCAATTTCGTAGAGCAATTTTCATTTTCAACTTTCAGTTTGACTTCACGAACAGATTTTCGCGGGAATTCTTATAGAAATTTGACATTGACAGGTGTCAGAGTGTTTTACAACCATCTCTCAAGGAGGTTGGTTGGTTGTAATTAACCAAGTCACTGAAAGCGCTAGAGCGTTTGAACTCGCACTAACCGAGCCTCTTAACGGGAATAGGGTAAAAGTTGCTACATGAGCGAGGCAATGAACGCAGCCTTAGACCTACAAAGCAGATCGCCGCGCCTTTGCCCGCTTTAAAATATAGCTCAATGTGTCAATCCTGGGTATAAGATGTGTAAGTTGCAAATTTCATTCAAATCAGTTTAGCCGTTACAGTGTGAAAACAAACATACTTACACACTTACATTCTTGAATATGTACACACAATCTATCGAATTTATAATATAAGTGTAATAAATTCATGTATAATCATATTACGAATTGCCTCGACTAGATTGTATATAAGCTACAATAATTCCATGAAAATCTCACTGTTAATATCCAAATCGGTCGACCAAACCAAATTTATTGTCATTTATTTTGTTTTTGAATATATATTACTAATAATGTATATTTTTTCTGTTATTACTATTTTTATTTTTTCGGTGTACAACAAAGAAAATTTGTATTGTATATTGTATATATTTTTGTAACTATAACTTAAAGATCAGAACATCAATAAATTTTCCAACATTAAAAAGTTGTTTCTTTTAATGTTGTAGTAATTTTTTTATTGCAAATAGTTTATTTGACCGCGATCTCACCTGTTTGATTAAGAATAGCGAGAAAAAAAAGAACATTACTAGGCAAAAATACATGTAAAGATGGCAGTGCAAAGCAATGCAATAGAAATCATACAAATCTTAAAAAGAAAAGAGGAGGTTCTCAATTAAATTTTTTTTTAAACGTGTTATGTGGATGACTTCTTACACATGAACCATGATAGCAGATGATTTTTTTGTTGTTGCTTTCCCATTGATCCCATTTAAATTTGATTAAGATCTGAACAGTAATTTTAGAGTTATCGTCAATAATGCGTGTTTGATATATTTAATTTGATCAAAGTTCCGAAGATAAAGCGGTAAAGTCGGTTTTCTAAGCTTTGCTTACGTTTAAATGTTTGTCTTTAATTGGGTAGCAGTTTGACCACTACTTCAACCGACCGTTTCGTGGTTTCTCAATCACCTATCGCTTCAATTCACTAAGCACAAGATTATCGTACTCACTTAGAAATCAATGTGCAGTCTGGCACGTGTGCGTACAGATGGCACGAAAACCCCATACTGAGGGTTTTTGCGAGTATTCCATACTGTTAATTCTGAAACATGTAGTTCGCTGGGTAGCTCCAGTTTTCTCCGTGCCTTTGTCCGTTGGCCGCGTATAAAGCAGAATAGCAGAAAATACAGAGAACCCAATCAGGGATCTGTCGGAACATCGGACAGACGGACACTGCGTAAGTAGCGGCTTTCTTTTTCGCGTCAATTGCGACTCTTGACATCTGAATTGTTCGCGAATGCAAATTCGGACACGTTCAGGGTTGCCACTTTGCGCTGACTCGTTAGATTGCTAGTATTGCTACTCGAGAGCGTTTCCTCGGGCTATTTCTGTCGACAAAAGATGGGTTTGCGGCTTGATTGGGTACAGAGGTTTTCCAAATTGAATTTCCTTTCGGGATGAGTGGTTATACTGCCATTATGTTATGGGTAAGCGATTGGTTAGAGCGTTTGTGAACTTGAATATATAAACACGCGCCGGCTTTTGGGCGATTCAAGAATAAAAGATAATAACATATTGTATAAGAAAATGATTTGAATTTCATGAAATTTAGATAAATCGATCTAGCTAGGTCTAATTTTTAGGAAACGTCGTTTTATCCGTGTTTTCATGCAACAAAAAACTGCTACAATGGCCTCGATTCTGATGTACACTCACTAAATTAAATTTAAATTATCCCTGTCTCTTACAAAATAAAACACAAGACAGAGATAGCATGCATTTTAGTGCTGTCACGCTAGTTTATCAATTAAAATATGAACAGCAGAAGCAGAAAGGCGCTTGTTTTTAGTCCACACCAATACAACACATACTCGACTAAGCTTGCATAGACATCTAAGTTCTGACTAACTTGACAGCACAGCAGTATGCTATCTCTGTCTTGTGTTCCTATTTTGTAAAAGACAGGAATAGTTTAAATTTAATTTAGTGTGTGACATCAGAATCGAGGCCAATATCATTGGAATACGAAGGTAAATTTCGCCACTATTTACAAGGTTATAATAGCTCAAGTGGGAAATCGGGTGGTCCAGAAACCAGAAGACCCCGGCTCAAATCCAAACTTAAAAAAAAAAAAAAAAACAGAGTAAAGCTCGGACACCCAGGTTCTGTTTAATATAAATTGACATAGAATGAATTTTGACATTACATTATAGAATTTAAATTTAAAACTGTATACATTTGTGTTTCTGGTTCTGGTTCTGGTTGTGATAGTGTGTGTGATGTGAATGTAGGTATCCGGCACCCACGACACAAGTCATACATATATAGAGTGTAGCAGTTATATGAATGAAGATGAGAAATGAACAGCTCAATTCATGTTAAAGAAAGTAAAACGAGAAGTGAAAATTAGTGTGTACTAAAATAGGCTTATTAATTAAGGTATTTGAACCGGTGGAGTCGTAAAAATATTGTATTTTATTGTTTATGTTACTGAAGAGAAAGATAATAAATCGAATTAGCATTTCTTCCCACTCAAACGTAATCGACTGAGCACTTAAACTATGATGGCCCATAACATCACCGACGAGGTATATCAATCAACAACTGCGGAGTGTTATGAGCGAAATAATTCCGCTTTTTACGCTTTCGCTTAAAACGCTTTATTTTCAATATTAACTGTTCGCGATAACGATATGCGAGGTTTTATGAGGACATTACTTTTATGGACGAGGATCGATCAGCCTCGATCCCGAATAGCCGTCACGACGAGCCGGGGCGGCGAATGTATCGCATGGTAGGCTTATTTTTGTAACTAAGAGACGAGACGAGCATGTCTCTCGCCTGATGATAAGCGTCATGCTTGCCTAGTACAGTTCAGTGGCACCCAGAATTTGGATTTACAGTTCAACATTTTTCAGCCTATCGCGGCTTTTGGATATAGCTGTTAACTTAAAGAATGGCTGCGCCATACGGGACCAATTGCCTCTTAATAATGGACGTAATAGGTTCGAACCGCGCCCGCGTCGCCGCACGCTTACTATTAGAACCAAATAAACAAACATATTATAGGTATGCTTTAACATTCACAGCCCCACATAAAGTTTGAATACTTGTATTGTAGGTACCGGAAACATTCACGTCATACACACAATCACATCCAGAACCAGAATCTTATCGGGACTCGAACACGATACTGATAAGAAGGCAGAAGTGCAACCAACAAAGCCATGCGAGCAGTGTGTAGCAGCTGTTATCACCTTCTACTGCCGTAGTTGTAGCATGCTTAATTTGTAAATATAAACGCTTTCACACTCACAGCCCCACATTTAGTTCGAAGTTGTATTATGGGTGCTGGAAATATTATAACACAAAATCACCCAGGACCAGAAACAAGTTTTCAGTGGGGAAAAACTTTTGTTTCCATCGGGAATAGAAGTGCAACCGTCTAAGCAAACGAGCATTGTGTAGCAGTATTTTTTTTGTTATTTATTTATATCCATATAGTGAGACAGTAGAGATCCAATCGACCATTTTTAATTAAACTTACTTTATAATAGGTGCTATTCGGACTAGCAGAACTAGTACTGCGGTAACCTATTTTCTAAGGCAATAGTGGTCGCAGCTAAACTAATATATAATACTAGCGATCCGCCCCGGCTTCGCCCGGGTCTGATAAATGAAGAACCGCTGGACCGATTTTGTGCAAACTTCACATTAACCATCTACTAAATATTCCGAACAAAGCCTAAACAATTGGTTTGGATAGGTGAGCCCGTTCTTGAGTTATAAAATTACAACGAAAAGTGGCAATTATTTATATATAATATATATATAAGATAGATAATATCTTTATTCATTAATTAACAAAGTTCAGATACATTACATCAGGCTCGTACTATGTATAAATAGCTTATATCTAAGGCAACAGTACCCCGGTGAATCTTTGTCTGAGCACTAGGTCTCTTTCGAGCCTGTATTGCTAAACAACGACCCTCTCAGGTCACTATAGGCCAACCAATACAATACGTATTATGATCATATATGTACGGCAAGCATTTGACCACTAAGTAAAGTGATAATGCAGTCGAAGATGTGGCATGCTTGCCTAAAAGATAACTTTTCTACACTTACCGTTCAGAAACAAAGATACCGAAGCCTTTTGAACAAGTTGAAACTTTGAAGGCTTTAACCTTCCGTTTAGCAACATGTCTTGGAACTCCTCGCGGGCCATCGATCATGTCCCTCACATTAGGGCTAAGTGTCGGTCCCGGGCGCCAGAACGTCGCGTAAGTTCTAAGAGCCTGTCAACGAAGACCGCGCCTCGATGTTTCGTACTTGTATCAGTTATAATGCACAGGAAAAGGGTTGAAGATGTAGAGATTCCGTTGTTACAAGCTTATATTTAGTTTCACCGTAAGTACCATGTCTGTCTGTAATCAAGATTAACTTTGATTGATTGAGACACCGGAAAAAATTTAACTCAACACAAGTTTTCACCCCAAGGAAAAAAAATGTGTTTATGGTTGATTGTAATTGTGTGTGTGATTTGAATGTTTCCAGCATCCACGACACGAGTTATCAAACTTAGTGTGGGGCTGTGAGTGTGAAAGCGCTGATGTTTAATGTAGCACGTTATTTTTGACCCACTTTCTGGTAGTCACACTGATAAATACACGCAAATTCAGAAGTTAAGGGGCAGATATACTTCAATGCAAACACCTTTTTTAACAACAACCAATTTTCCCCCTTACACTTTTGCACATAAAGACGCATATTGCTTTATTTATGTTATGGCGGTTACGCAAGGTCACGCGTGGCTATCTTTGATTTCTTATGGTTTTATCCGAATTTCGTAAATATGCGCCAAAAAAATAATAAGCTGAAGAAATAATTCGTCTAGTAAATATATGTATAATATGATATAACTATCACAGAGTTCTGACGAAATGGTGAAACAAAAAGAAAAATTGATGTGATTTGATATATTTTTCTCTTACGGTTCTAAATATTATGAATATTCTAAGAAGAAGGACTCATTTTTAGATTGAGTATTGCCATTCAACGTGGCAATGCTGCCAGCATTTTGGGTACTTTGCCTACTGGGAGCGGTCTATTAGATTAAGTTTTGTACATATTTATATCTAACTAGCTGTACCCGCGGCGTTGCACGCGTGTTCTGACTTATTGAACTCCTTTAAAACGGTTTACACCTTCGGACAACCTTGCTGGTTTTTCACTATTTCAACCGAGCAAGTTACCTACACTGAATCTGGAACGGCCACCCGCGATGCTTACCATCAGGGTGATTTACTTGAATCCACTTAACACTCATTGGAGTATATGTCCATTATGTTGCCTTTGTAAATGAAGGTGTATCACCCGCGGTACAGGCTTGTTCTAGTGCGGGGTTCGTGGGCAATTCTATATTATTGTGTTTATCTTGTTTGTTAAATAAATAAATTTTGTATTTGTGTCACGGCGATGACACTTTCATTTATAAAGCTTCTCTGTACACTATATTATGAGTGACACCGTCGGGACAGTACACAAACATATTTTCTGCTTCACTCACCTTCGACAGTGCCACATACAGTTGTCCGTGGCTGAAACTGCTGGAGGTGAGGTCCACGCCCGCAGTGCGCAAAGTCTGGCCTTGCGCTTTATTTATTGTCATTGCAAAGCATAAACTCACGGGGAACTGGACCCGCTTGAAACGGAAAGGATAGTTTTTCGGTATAAGCGGTATCCTGGGAATGAAAACTTGTTCCCTAGTACCACATCCAGAATGTCTGCCTCTATGACGTTTTGTTGCAACCTAACTACCTTCAGTCGAGTTCCATTGCATAATTTGGGCGGACTAAAATTACGCAACAGGATAATTGGCACTCCAACTTTCAAACTTATTGATTGCGATGGCAGCCCAGGGGCCGACAACGAATTTAAAAATTCTATTGGGTAAGTAGTAGCCTCATCTTGCTCTACTACCGTATTGATAGAATTGTAGTTGGTGGCTTCACCAGCGACGCGACTGAGTATCTTATTATTCAAAGCTGCTGCCTGGTCATTTCGAGTCGTGAGTATGGCACGCTCGCAAAGCCAAGAGTTTTCACGATTTATCACTTGTTCAATATCACCATAGACCGCCGGGATTAGTTCTTCAGAAGAAGGAACCATCTGACATAAGTTAGTCTAACTTTTCCTTCTTCTTTTGGAAACGTATCATTTCCAATACTAAGCAACAAATCGGAAAACTCTTGAGCATTATTGTTGCCGCCGATTTGAGCTCTCATGTTGTTGCTAAGATGAAGCCGATATATTTGTGGCCAGAGACTTGACGATTTCAAACATGCATTAACTTCATCAGCTCTTGTGCCGTGTGGGACTACAGGCAGTGTTTGTCTGAAATCTCCACAAAACAACATTGTGATACCTCCCATGGGCCGGTCGTCTCGCCTTATGTCCTGTACCGTCCTGTTTACAGCCTCCACTGCTTTGCGGTGCGCCATTGTACACTCATCCCATACAATTAGAGAACACCCACGTGAACCTGTGCTTTATCACTATTGCGTGAAATGTCACACACCAGTGTTTCAGAAGTCTCCAATTGTATAGGAATTTTGAAAATGGCTTGGGCTGTTTTTCCTCCTGGCAACAATGTAGCAGCTATGCCAGATGAAGCCACAGCTAAGGCAATTTTGCCTTGGCTGCGTATCTGAGCCAAGATTATTTTGGTTAAAAATGTTTTACCTGTTCCCCCGGGTGCATCCAAGAAAAACATATCTCCTGTATTGTTCACGGCGCTGTTGCATACTTGATGAAAAACTGCCTGTTGCTCAACAATTAGTCGGTGCAGTCCATGTCTTATAGTTGCCGCGATTTCTGCAGGGTCATGGTTGGTCTCAGAAAAGTACTCCCGGTTAACTGTACTTGGTCTGGAATAGGTGCAGGTTCTGGCAAACCATTGCTTGTGAGGCTATTCCCACCGATTGAGAAAACCATATCTTGAATTTTCTTAAGGCATTCATTGTGAGACATACCGGGATTTGCACCATTCCAAATGAAATCTTCTGCCAACGCATTTTGGTATTTCTGCCAAAGCTGTAAGGCATCAGCAAACCCACAGAACACCAACATCATGGAAAACAGATGGCGCAATTGTCGTGGACTGTCGCTGATGCAAGCCTCAGCTAGTGTAGCATCCCAGTGCTGCTCATCATCCAGCAAATGTAGTTCCCGGCATGCGGCAACATAGGTAGGTTGTTCTACGCCGTTCACTGTTCGTAGCCCACTGAATGACGTCGGGCCACAAACAGTATGCAGAAGCAACCGCAAGTAATACAACTCCGTATTGTTTGGGTGCGCACACATCGGGAAAACCTTCCACTGCTGCACCTCTTCTACGCCGATTGAACTCGCCTTGTTGTTTATAATACGTGTAATAGGCAGGCAATTCTTCGTATAATAGTGTTTTTGCAAAATCATCGGTTTGGTATAGTCGAAAAAAGGCCAACAAAGTTGTTTGTCTTAGATTTAGTAGCCTCTCTTCGACGCTATCTTCATTGAAATAAATTCTGTGTTGGCCCTCGAAATGAATGTCGAGATGTGAAACATGTGGGTAGCGCTCATGTATTGGAAAGCTGAGAATCCGCCAAACGGCTTCCGAAGAGCTAATGTATTGACCCGATTGGTAGCGACTAACTTCATCTCGGCTGTTGGTGCAGTCTGCAGCAATTGTCGCTTGGTCGCTTCCTTTATTGACATATTTGCATATGTATTTTATCGAGTTCACACTGTTACACATCTCAACGTTTATATGTGCTACAAATGTTTTTGTCAGGACTGGAGAATACGGTACAATCCATCGGTTATCCACCAAGATTTCTTGGCCATGTACAGCCATGGTCGCAGAGGAACCTCCCTGCGAAGGCAAACGGCGACGGTAGGATGGGTAATCATCCTCCCCAGTCACTGTCTGCTGGACAGGTGTTTTCGGGAACCTCTTAGTACAACGCCCATCTCGCATGCAGGGGGAGTTATTATTAAGAGTACCGCATGGACCATGCACCATATGCGCCTTTACGATGGCATGCAAGAACGGATCATCACTGGGGTTTGGAAATTCAGCGCTAATTATGCTATCGACGTCATTCGGACGATTTTTTTCTTGCAGCCATAAAAGAATATGTGCATGCGGTAGGCCCCTCTTTTGCCATTCTACGCTGTACATAAAGCACAGAGTTGCAAATATGGCTGTAGGTGTTTATTTATGCAATTTAAAAAGTACAAAACCCATGACGTACGTACCGAAGTTAGAATAAATATTCGAAATATCTGCAATGTACATGATCGCATTGAATGCTAAGTAAAGTTGGTAATTTCATACATTTACATGAAATTACAAAGTTATATACTGTAGTTGGGGAAAAAAGCTGTAAAACCCAAACTTATAAAAACTTCAGAATAAAAAGTATTCTAAGTAATACCTCGGAGAACACACTATAATCACACCAAATTTCATTACAATCCACTCAGTAGTTTTGGCGTGATAGTGCTTCAAGATACAGGAGGACAGACAGACAGACAAAAAATTTTTTAAATACATATTTTGCTTCCGTTTCGATAGTAGACTGTCCTCCATTAAACATTTTCAAAATATCTTCATTGTACAGAATTTGACCTCGAACAGTTTTATTATAAGTATAGATATATATATATACAAGAATTGCTCGTTTAAAGATATTAGACTAGAATAATATTCAGTACCTATATTCAAACTACGGGACAGTTGCCTATATTTCCTAAAACAAAACAAAAACTATATAGATAGACCTGCTTAAGCCCACTACCAGTGGGTAGCGTTCCCATCATGCTGGCGGCATTGACTCTCTGAATTGCAAAGCTACGTTGAGCCAAATAAGTATCAGCATTTATCTACCCTACCTTCATGTCGTCGAACTAAATTGTCTTTCAACTAAAATATTCTGAGAGAGATCTGTATACTTGTAATAACAAAAAAATTGCTTAGAAAAGTATAATAGCAAACATTGTGGATATATAAATAATTGCTAACATTTGCAGGTACGTGGAGTTAATATTTGGCCTGCCAAAGTCGAATATTGATTGGCGGCCGCCGTGACAAGGGTCTTACATTTTCTCAAGGTATGCGGTGTAGCCTTTTGAGGGTTATTCTGGTCGCAGTTTAGTCGTGAATTACTTTTTACTAGTTGTGCCCCGCGTCCTTTTTTACGTCTATGATGATGATGATGATGAAATAGGACGATAGTAGCCTTTTTTTTTTTTTTTTTTTTTTTGTAGGGGGGGAAATGCCTGGCATTTCCTTTCCTTCCCAGGGGTGAAGGAAAGGGGTATGTGGGGCTTGAACCCACTAAAAACCCCCCCGTGAGCAGTCCCTCGCCGAAGTGGGGCAAGATAGGGTCGCGCTAGCAGTCACTATCTTGCCCCGGCGGTAGGCCCGGATGAAAACTCCTCCGGGCCTCTGCGCCCATGGAGGGGTGACCTTGCTCACCAAGGCCACCACCCAGACGTGTGGGGCCGTGCAAGCCGATGGAGAGGTGCCCTGACTCTCCACCAGTGACCCCACTACAGAGGAGGAGAGAGGAGGCGGGCGAACTGCCTCCTCCTCCCCCCCGTCCGTCTGCGCCGGAGCGGGTCAGATCGAGGATCTACCTCTCTGGCCCGCTCCGCGGCCTCCTTCTGCTTCATTACCGCTTCGCAGAAAGAGACCACCGCCTGCCACGACCTCTCGCTGCCGAGCATGGCGTCTACCACGCTCGGCAGGGAGAGGTCTCCGCCTATGATCGCTGAAAGTGTGTGCCGCTGAGGGCCCCATGCGGCACACACCTCCAGCGTGTGGAGCGCCGTGTCCTCCAGTGCCCCACATTCGTGGCAGGCCGGGGTCGGGTCCCGTCTCGCGATTTGGTGCAGGTACTTTCCGAAACATCCATGTCCGGAAAGCACCTGCACCAATCGGAAGGTAAGCGACCCAAAACGCCGCCGCACCCACCTCCGAAGGACCGGGCGGATGGCCTCCACCGTCCACAGCCCGGGGACCGGTGGAGCCAGGTCCTCCGTCCACCGCCGCAACAGGACAGCCCGCGCCCGCCACTGCATGCGAGTGACCTCTTCCCACGCTGGGGGGTCTCCGCGAGCTCTCCTCGCCGCCACGAAGTGGTAAACTTCGGCGAGGATCTCCGCTTGGAGCTCCCAGGGAGGATCACCCGCAAGCACGCACGCTGCCGTCCAGGACACCGTCCGGTAACCGCGTATCGCCCTCGTCGCAATGACCCGCTGCAGACGTCGCAGCAGGGTCTTGTTTCCGCGATTGAGGGCGTCCACCCAGACCGGCGCCCCGTACAGAGTCATACTCCGGATCACTCCGGAGTAAAGTCGACGGCAGGTTACGTTTGGGCCGCCCACGTTGGGCAGCAGCCTTCCCAAGGCGGCCGCAGCCCCCACGACTCTCGGGGCAAGCTGGAAAAAGTGAGCCCCGAAAGCCCACCGCCCGTCCAGGATGAGACCCAAATATTTCATTTGGGTCCCCACCCGAACCGAGACCCCCTCCAGATCGATCCGCGTTCCTGGAGGGGGTCCCCCCCGAGGCCCATGGAACAATATGGCCTCGGTCTTGGAGAGGGCGACCTCAAGCCCCAGAGCACGTATGCGGTCAACCACGATATTTTTTTTTTTTTTTTTTTTTGTGGGGGGGAAAATGCCTACCACTTCCCTTACCTCCCAGGGTGAAGGAAGGGGGTGTGTGGGGCTCGAACCCACTAAAAACCCCCCCGTGAGCAGTCCCTCGCCGAGATGGGGCAAGATAGGGTCGCGCTAGCAGTCACTATCTTGCCCCGGCGGTAGGCCCGGATGCAAGCCGGGCCACTGCGCCCATGGAGGGACGACCTTGCTCACCAAGGCCATCCCCCAGACGTGTGGAGCCGTGCAAGCCGATGGAGAGGTTCCCTGACTCTCCACCAGTGACCCCACTACAGAGGAGGAGAGAGGAGGCGTGCGAACCGCCTCCTCCTCCCCCCCGTCCGTCTGCGCCGGATCGGGTCAGAAAGGGGATCAGCCTCTCTGGCCCGCTCCGCGGCCTCCTTCTGCGCCATTACTGCTTCGCAGAAGGAAACCACTGCCTGCCACGCTCTTTCGCTGCCGAGCATGGCGTCTACCACGCTCGGCAGGGAAAGATTCCCGCCTATAGTCGCTAAAAGTGTGTGCCGCTGTGGGCCCCATGCGGCACACACCTCCAGCGTGTGGAGCGCCGTATCCTTCGGCGCCCCACATTCGTGGCAGGCTGAGGTCGGCTCCCGTCTCGCGATTTGGTGCAGGTACTTTCCGAAACATCCATGTCCGGAAAGCACCTGCACCAATCGGAAGGTGAGCGACCCAAAACGCCGCCGCACCCACCTCCGAAGGACCGGGCGGATGGCCTCCACCGTCCACTGCCCGGGGACCGGTGGAGCTAGGTCCTCCGTCCACCGCCGCAACAGGGCAGCCCGCGCCCGCCACCGCATGCGGGTGACCTCTTCCCACGCTGGGGGGTCACCACGGGATTTCCTCGCCGCCACAAAGTGGTATAGTTCGGCGAGGATCTCCGCTTGGAGCTCCCAGGGGGGGTCACCCGCAAGCACGCACCCCGCCGTCCAGGACACCGTCCGGTATCCGCGTATCGCCCTCGCCGCGATGACCCGCTGCGGACGTCGCAGCAGGGTCTTGTTCCCGCGGTTGAGGGCGTCCACCCAGACTGGTGCTCCGTACAGGGCCATACTCCGGATCACTCCGGAGTAAAGCCGGCGGCAGGCCGCGTTCGGGCCGCCCACGTTTGGCAGCAGCCTTCCCAAGGCGGCTGCGGCACCCACGACTCTCGGGGCCAACTGGGAAAAGTGGGCCCCAAAAGCCCACCTCCCGTCCAGGATGAGACCCAGATATTTCATCTGGGTCCCAACCGGGACCGGGACCCCGTCCAGCTCTATGCGCGTACCTGGAGGGGGTCCCCCCCGAGGCCCATGGAACAAAAGGGCCTCGGTCTTGGAGAGGGCGACCTCTAGCCCAAGAGTGCGAATGCGATTGACCACAAGAGTGGTGCCCACCGTGGCCAACCGCACCACTTCCCTGAGGTCCCTCCCCTTTGCTACGACTAGGGTGTCATCCGCGTAGCACGCGACCCGTATGTTTGCGGGAAGCGTGCCGCGAAGCACCCAGTCATAGCCTATATTCCACAGGAGTGGACCCAGTACCGACCCCTGTGGAACCCCGCAAGAGACGCGACGGCGCCTCAAACCGTCGCGTCCTACCACCAGGACCTCGCGGTCCTGGAGGTAGTCATCCAACAGCCTCCGCAGATACAGGGGCACTCCGTGATAGCGGAGCGCCTCCTGTATTGTTCCGTGCGGGAGGCTGTTGAAGGCGTTAGCTATATCAAGAGAGACAGCCAACGCCTTTTCCCCCTCCCTAACTGCGTCCTGCGTCCATCCTTTAAGCCAGAGCAAGGCGTCTATTGTAGACCGCCCCGCTCTGAACCCATACTGGGCCTCTGAAAGCCCAGGCCCAGTACCCTCTAGGTGCTGGATGACACGGTACGATATTTGTACCTACCGTAGCCAACCGCACCGTCTCCCTGAGGTCCCTCCCCTTGGCCACGACAAGAGTGTCATCCGCGTAGCACGCGACCCGCATATTTGCGGGAAGCGTGCCACGCAGCACCCAGTCGTAGCCTATGTTCCACAGGAGCGGACCCAGCACCGACCCCTGTGGAACCCCGCAGGAGACGCGACGTCGCCTCAAACCGTCGCGTCCTACCACCAGGACCTCGCGGTCCTGAAGGTAGTCGGTCAACAGCCTCCGCAGATATAGGGGCACTCCGTGATACTGGAGCGCCTCCTGTATTGCTCCGTGCGGGAGGCTGTTGAAGGCATTGGCTATATCGAGCGAGACAGCCAACGCCTTTTCACCATTGCTGACCGCATCCTGTGTCCATCCCTTGAGCCAGAGCAGGGCGTCTATTGTAGACCGCCCCGCTCTGAACCCGTACTGGGCTTCGGACAACCCAGGCCCAGCACCCTCCAAGTGCTGGATGACACGGGATGCTACGACTCTCTCCAGCAGCTTACCCGTGTCATCCAGCAACACTATGGGCCTGTATCCGGAAGGCGAGTCAACGGGTCGACCCTCCTTCCGAAGCAAGCACAATCGGCCATTTTTCCATAGCTTCGGGAACCGTCCAGACGTGAGGCATGCGTCAAACAGCTCCCGAAGCCAGTCGCTCATCTCTCCCAGGGCGATCCCAAGGACCCTTCCTAGAATTCCATCTGGGCCTGGCGCCGTCCTTTTCCCCCGCAAGCGGCTCATCGCAATCTCCATCTCCGTCCCTGACACGGGCGGGATAGAGGCGGGATCCAACTCCTCCGGGGCTCCAGAGACTCCGCAATAGGGGTCGACCGGCCTTGGAACTTTTTTCGGGCAGCCCTGTACGGACGCCCCCAAGGGTCCCTGTCTAGTCCCGCTAGAGCCTCTTCCCAGGTAGTAGCCTATACTAATCCTTGATGACCCAGTTTTCAATCCTAATAATTTCAGCTCATATTTTAAATCCTGAAAGGCCGGCATTTGACCGTTATTACTCCAAATAGAAAGTGACGATGCGGCCGAAGATGGAACATGCTTGCCTAGAAGGTAACTATTCACTCTAGACTTGAAGAAACCCAGATTGAATCATTCAGGGAACAAAGACGCAGGCAATTAGTTCCACTCCTTTGCTGTACGGATGATAAACGTAGAAGCGATCCGCTTCGAGCGAACTGGAGGAATGTCAACCATAAATTGATGTCGTTTGGATGTTCCCTTTCAAATAGATACGGTTTGACTGGTTTTGATCTAGTTTTTTTGTTTGGAAGGTGACTTGATTTAGACTGTCCTTAATTTTGGTGTAAATCAGGGCAGACATTTTCCAGGTAAAGTGTTGGGGGTATTTCCAAAATTTTAATTGCGTCACTTATTACTATCGCCTTCTTATGCCTAATATTTTAGTTAAAAGACACTATGTTACGGAATAGTCCCCTTGTAAAGAGGCTTGGGAATTTATTTCGGTGTTGACTTAGGTAAGTGTTATTATTGTTTGTGTTTACTCAGCAGTGCCTGCGAGCAAACACCCCGGGCATGATGTGCTTTTGAATGCGAGCTTGTTGTAAATTGAATGTAGATAGCACCTGAGTCGTTTTTTTTTTAACAAAGCTACGGGCCAATTGGCAAAGACATAAAAGACATAAAGACACAATTTAATTTGTGGCAAAAATAAAAACAAAATTAGCAAAAAGGAAAAAATTGTTTTTAGTTTTTTTTTTCAAAAACCGGCGCTGGTATTCCGTTGTGAACGGCAGGTGACGTTGCGCACGAAAAAGTAACACTGCACAGCATAAACACTGTGCAAGGAAAACAAACCAAAAATTTGTTATATAAGTAATGTGAAACGAGCCTATATTTACTTAAACTATATACATATTATACATCTATACAGCAAAGACCTAAGTTACCTACAAGGCATCAAGCTTATGGGTAACTCAAGTGCTCAAGACCACTACCATTGGGTAGCGTTCCCATAATGGCGGCATTGCCTCTCTGAATTGCAATGCTATTAAGAGGCCGGGGAGGCTTTGAACGAGTCTATAGGCTATCTCTGTTTAACTGGCAAACTGTGCCCATGCTTGATGCGATAGCACTACCGACCGAACAAATTATGATAGGTGCCGTAATACCAAAAATTATGAATGAAAATGTAATGCTTAGCCATTGTTTTTTGCATTAATAGTACCTTGAAATGATAATCTATGTTCCTGTTGTAATGACAAAAGAAATGTGTTAGTTTTTTATACAAAACGAATAGGTTAAAGATGCGACATTTATGTCGTAATAATGTGTAAAAATCAATTGGTTTATATTTCGTTTCAGGTAATTATTTTGAAATAAAATCTATCCAGGAACCTAGATTAGTATGTTTTTAATCTGAATAACAGCACAGTATGGTGGTAATATGCTTGAATTATAAATAATTCCGGTATTACGATTGTATGGGCAAATCAACCTCCGCAGGCCTCTTAATACGTTGAACCAAATAAGTACCAGCATTTTGATCACCTGTGTTAAACTATGTAAATGAATTATGATATTCAATAAAAAAAATACTAATTAATATCTATCTAAACAGATGAATGCGACAAAATCAAATGGTTTTATCTTCTACGTTGTAAGGGATAAACGAATAATCATTCATAAATACGGTGCTAAAATGACAACGCTCCTTTTTGATTCGCTGTAGTTGGGTAGTAATCCAATTCTCCTGTTATGGGTGACCCCGAACTGATATAAAGAAATAAGCAAGAACGAAACAGCAATTACTATGAAAGAGGTCAAAAACAGCGGTTTTTGCAATGACCACAGTATCCCTTAGTTCCCTCGTTCCGGTATAATTAAATAGGTCTAAGGGGTGCCATACGACCGCATGTACGAGGTATCCGATATACAACTGAATTTGTCTTTAGGGACAGCCCTAAGGTCTACGATACTCTTTTTTACTTTTGTTGCCTTGTCATCAGTATATCGACAATATTAGGGTTTTCACTGTATTTTGTGATATATACTTATGCTTTTATGCTCTGTAATAAGGTGTATGTGTCTTCTAGGCAAGCATGTTACATCTACGGCCGCATCTTCATTTTCCATCAGGTGAGATAGTGGTATTATAAAGGCGAAAGTTTGAGAGTGTATTTACATGTTTGATACTTCTTCACGCTCAAACAGCTAAACCAATTTTAATGAAATTTGGTATGGAGGAAGCTTATGTATTAATCCACGGTGTTAACCCTGGATTAATACAACCCAGCCCGCAGCTAGTTTATTAAAATGTTAGCTTAGTTTTAGAAAATTCTAGAGTACAAAATATACAAAAATACAAAATATTTGACATGAATTATTAATTAGGTACAAATTAAAGAGTGAAACCCTGCCTCTTGCTTTAGTTTCAAACTGTGTTGCAAAAGGCAGTGTCTTCCCCGTAATGTAGGAACAGGTATTCATGTTATTTAACACTATAATTGGAACATTAACAAAATTTTTATACAGATCTAAAGTAATAAACAGCATGTAATTGTAAGACAAAAAAAAACCTATATTTAACAACATTTACATATTTTCAGTGCAGCCTGTGTGTGACAGTAAGCGTGTATGGGATGGGTGTGCAAGTATTTTTTATGTTATGTGTGAGTGAATTTAATCGTGTGTATGTGTTTACATGTGTGTATTTGTGTGTGTATTTAATGCTATCAATAATTAAGTGACCTTAACCAAAAGTTTTTCTGTGCTTTCATAATCAAGAGTTTTAAGCCACTCATTGATTTTATTGAGTTTTTAATTTACTATATATACTTTATGTTTGTGTACATATATGTTTACATTAAAAAAACATGCGGAGCAGTCTTTCTGCCGATAGAAGTTAAAAACGTGCGGTGACGATGACACGAGTTTCACGCTTTTTGTTCACCCAAAAAGTGCTCAACGTGCCTAAAAAAGATTTCACTCCACATTTTTTTAGTAATTTAGTTTCTCATTATAAAGAAGTTAGTACGGAACCAATGTATACATAAAGTTAAATGAATATTAATTTATTACTAAATATTAAAAATTTCAAGTTCATGTTGTTTATAATATTGTAAATTTGTTTTAAAACTAGGTGTCTTTGAAAAATCTAAACGGATTTTAGTAAAATTTGTAATACATAGTTGGTCTAGAATCTGGTCAACGAACTGCCCGTTGGCTTAGTTGGGTGGGAGTTCGCCTTCTAAGCAGGGTTATCGGGTTCAATTCCCGGCGCAAACACAAGTTTTCGCTACAAGGAAACAAATGTCTTGTTCTGGTTGTGATTGTGTGTGTGTGTGTTGTGAATATAATGCCCGTTGGCATTTTATAATTAGTACACGGATGAAAACACGGAAAAAAAACCTTTTCTAAAATTAAAACCTAGCTAGATCGATTTATCGCCCCCGAAACCCCCGGCATACAAAATTTCATGAAAATCGTTGGAGCCGTTTTCGAGATTCAGATTATATATATGCAAGAATTACTCGCTTAAAGGTTTTTTTTTATGCCTGATAGGCAAGCATTTGACTACAATCTCACCTGATATAAGATATTAGATAATAATATGAATGTATAATATTTTCAGACCACGAGCATAAATTCAAAGTGTCATAAAATATACTTCTAAAGTATACTCGTATGACCTTTATAACACGTTATACTAAAATAATAATTAAAAGAAATCCTCGGTCCAAATAAAAAGGCATATTAATTCGCATTTTTATTTCACTTGTAATTGTATTAATGACATTCATTTATTTTCAGTCCCTTTAATTATATTTAATGGAATAATAATTAATTTTACTCTAAGCCCCCATTTCTTTTATTCATTATTAATTATTGAGATTTTCTCTTTGTTCAGCTCATTACTCTGCAATTTATTTTATTACTTCCACTTAATGAATCCTGCCTGCAATTATTTACAATGAGCGACCGTTAATTGAGGTTTCTTCCTTTTCTTTTACTCCGATCTGATAGCCAAAGAGTATGGTAATATACCGGGAAATAGTAAACTCGTAATCACTTACATGTAATTATTTCCTTTTAACCGACTTCCAAAAGGAAGAGGATTATGTATCGACGCGTTATTTATGTACTCGGACTCCTCAGATTTGTCGGCCGGCCTGCTTTTTTACCGACTTCACAAAAAAGGAGGAGGTACTCAAGTTGACTGTATTTTTTTTATGTGTCATAACTTCTTTCGTCATAAATTTTTTTTTTGTTTTTTAAAATTTTTATTTATCATTTGGTTTTCCAATTGGTCCCATTAAAATTTGATCAAGATCTGATCGGTAGTTCTTGAAATATCGTCAATAATGCGTACCTATTCTGTGGACAACATTGACGATGTTCTCGTTTTTAACCGACTTCAAAAGTTACCTAATAACTTCTTTCGTTGTGAGCCGATTTTGATGTTTTTTTTTATTTGAAAGCTGGTGCTTTCCATGTGGTCCCATTGAAATTTGATCAAGATCTGATGTTGTTTTTGAGTTATACAATACAATACAAAACACTTTATTGTATACCAAAAAATTATAAACAATGACAAATAAAATATTACAATCATCGTGGTAGTACAATGGGCGGTCTTATCGCTTAAAGCGATTTCTTCCAGGCAACCTTTTGATGGACAGAAACAGAAGAATAAATAGACGGTGGTCTACAATAAAAATAAAATATATATATAATAGTAAATCATTATTCACACGTTATTGAGTTATCGTCAATCATGCGTGCTTAATACATTAAATCTGATCTAGGATCCAAAGATAAAGCGGTGAAGTCGGTTTTTTTAGGATTTGCTTGCGTTTAATTATGTTTATTGAGTTTGGATCTAAGGAGGGTCTCACCATTTGTTTAATGCTTGATGCTGTTGAAGGTTCAGGCATATTTTTATCGCTGGTTAGTTAGCATTTGACCATAGATAAATAAGATGTTTGACCTCTATGCCACTTGTTGGTATGGATATGAATGGCTCTTGAAGATAACCGCTGTTGGTTAGGTTGGTAACCTAGTGTTTAACTAATACTTTAATAAATATCTACTGTACCCAGTACAATAGTTTACAACATATAGTTAAGCATAATAATTAAAGGCTAGCAAAGCTTAAAAAAAACCGACTTCACCGCTTTATCTTCGGAACTTTGATCAGATTAGATGAACACGCATTATTGAAGATATGTCAAGAACTACCGATCATGATCAAATTTAAATGGGATAAACTGGAAAGCAAAATCTTAAAAAAAAAAGTTTAATATCGACTCACGTGGAACGAAGCTATGAGGTAACACACATAAAAAAAATACAGTCGGTTGACTACTTTTTTAATGAAGTCGGTAAATAAAAAACAAACAGTGTTACACCCATAGCTCCTCAGTAAGCTGGATGTATCGTATATAGTGAGTGCTGGAAACATTCACAACACACGCAATTACACCCAGAACTACTAATTTATTTTAAAAAGAAAACGTATGTTTCCACCGAATATCGAACCTGACACCCGCTGCTTAAAAAACAGACGCGCAACAACGTTGAAGAAGTATGCATGAAGTTTGGTATAATTATAGATACTATAGACCCTGGAATAAGACAAACTAATAAAACAAATTACACACAAATGCCTCCGTAATCACGACAAGATTTATTCATCTTAGAAAGTTTAATAAAAAATTCTCGGATCCCGCTTATACAAGTCCGTAAATTACGATTTCTCCAAACAATAAATATTCAAAGCACAAATTTGAGTTTGAGAGTTAATAAGGAACAAAAAGTGGACGATATTAATTTGTTTCGGGACTATAATAACAGTGCCCGACAGGTAATGGATGGCAGTTGAACCAAGTTTTTGGAACACCTGAACCTGAAGGAACACCTGAAACTCGACCTGTACTACTGTGGGCTGAAAATTATACATTTTAATTATACCAGTTGGACTAATACTGAATATATCAATTCATTTTATTCATAAATAAACTCAATTAAACAGATAAATTACAAAACATGTCATGTATGCATTTGCAAGGCTTTGCTTGTCGCGGACATTAGGTAAACCCGAATTGTACCCGAAGTTCAGTCATATCCTACAGTTTATACGGTTTTTTTATAAAATCTCTAAGTTGACTTGAAATGTTTATCACCGAGGTATTTAGCGTCTTAACTATTTAAGGGCTTAGGTTTAAGCACCCACTAGATATAATGAAATATAACGCCCAAAAAATCATAAGTACTTACCAGAATTTAATCCCCATTTTAATATGAAATTATGACCAATAAACGTAAAGTCTGCTAACCTAAAAAAGGCAAGTATCTTCAGAATAATCGCTGAGCTACCCAAAAATGCCACGCATGCACCAAATATGAACTCGGATTTTATTTAAAAATTTCATCCAAATATGTTAAAATAAATCAATTTTTTCGTTTTATAAATATTTTTGTATTAATTATAAAAAAATAAATAACCTTAACCTACTGTTATCCGATTCCGTTCTGTCACAGGAAATTTCATTTTATTTTTGGTGGCCATCTAAATTATGCCCCAAGTTAAAATTTGGTGCACGCGTGGCCTTTTTGGGTTATGAAAAGTTTTTCTAGTGCAGGTATGACTTAAATAGCCCGAAAGATTTTTTTTTTTTAGGTTAAAGATAGTTTATTTCTCATAAAGAATAAAATTCACTTACACGAGAAAACAAATAACTTAAATAAACAATAATACTAGGCTTAAAGTTACATTTAGAAGCTTAATATAAAATAAATATAAATTGTGTTTCTTTAGCTAATATATGAGAGAAAAGAGGGTAGATTAACAATAACAATGCTTGCTAGTACGATCGCCCGTTCGGCAGGTAAACATTACAACTATGTGTGCGTGTGCCTACCGAGCATTCGGACTTTGAACTCATTCGCACGATTACACGGAGTAAGCGCACATGGATGTGGCATTAATTGTTAATAGCAGTAATGGACTTTATTATAGTTTCATGATGTGATATTTCAAATGTTTTTTAAAGGAAGTCATGGTTTTAGTTTGTTTTATATCTTTTGGCAACTTATTATATATTTGAGCACCATCGTACATAATAGATTTTTTGCCATAGTTAGTTCTTGGTGCTAGCAGTTTTATGTTATTTGCGTTCCTGAGTCTCATATTTTGAAATTGATGTTTTTTTGTGAATGTTATTTGTATGTGTATGTCCTTGGTTAATATTTTGCGAATGATAATGCAGTTATAGTAAAGGTAAGTTTGCAAGATGTTCATAATTTTAGATGAGGCTGTTTAGTTCTACGATTATTTTTTTGGTGGTCATTAAATTTCATCTCCTATTTAAGTAAATTCACTTTCAAATTTTCCGAGAATATATGCAGCTATGGCCCAGATCCAGATATTATTATGGCAATTAAAATTATTAAAATAAAAATATAAGACACAATTTTTTTTTCAGCCTGTGTGGAATTTATTTTAAGAAATTTGTAAGTAGAGTACGAAACCGTTTCTGAAAATAACATAAATAACTTCTAGTCTATACTTCTATACTAATATTATAAAGAGGTAAAGTTTGTTTGTTTGTTTGTTTGTTTGTTTGTTTGTTTGTTTGTTTGTTTGTTTGTATGTAAAAGGTAATCTCTGAAACTACTCATCCGATTCTGAAAATTCTTTCACCAATAGATAGCTACACTATCACTGAGTGTCATAGGCTATGTTTTGTCGGGATAGAAGTTAGTTATCAGTTCGAAATAATAATATTCGTAAGACAAGTCGGAGAAAAATTTGCTAACTTTCCGCTTTATCGGCGTACGCTGACTAAACAGTTAGACATAGGTAAATACAATGTATGGCAAAAATGTTGGCCTTCATGAGTTTTTCAAAAAAGTCCGCGATAGTATATATCTAACATGTATGTATAGCTCAGAAAAAATACTTTTCTTTGTTAAAAATCTTTAAAAAAAGCGGCCTATGTTTAGTTGGCTTTTTGAGACATTCAGTATTAATCCTTATCAAAATAAACTATTTCATCGTCTTACGTAGTTCATGTAGATACAATTTGCTTTTTACTGCATGTGATTTGGATAAATAGTCTATGAGAAATCGTGAAATTAGTTTCACGGGAGTCCTCCCGTGAACGGGACGGGTCAGAAATTTATCGACACGTCCTACGTATTCCTGCACATAAAAATAGCGGCTTCTATTTCGTTGCCTTTTTTTAAGTATTTAATATTAATCCTTATCAAAAAAACCTATTTTGTCGGCTTACGTAGTTCAAGATGCAATTTGCTCTTCACTGCATATAATTTGGACCTATAGTCTAGGAGAAATCGTTAAGTTTATTTGAGGGTGAAAACGGTGGATCACAGAATGTAACAGTTACTGCGTAATCCGGCATACTTCTATGTTTTAAACCGACTTACATAAGAAGGAGGATATAAATTCGACTGTTTTTTTTGTTTAGTCGGTTATAACTTATCATTGAACTTTGAACTGCCCGCTGGAGTAGTTAGGTGGGCGTTTGCCTTTAAAGCACCAGGTTTGATTCCCGGTGGGAACACAGGTGTTTTTCCACGGGAATTTGTGTTTCTGGTTTTGAGTATGTTGTCAATGTTGTGTGAATCTTGGATGTTTACAGCCCCACGATACAAGTCATTGAACTTAGTGTGGGGTTGTGAATGTGAAAGCGTTTATGGGTATGTTTTTTAATATTTACTACCCGGCCGACGCCGGGCGGGTCGTTCCTGAACTTTGAACTGCTCGCTGGCGCAGATGGGTGCGCGTTCGCCTTCAAAGCAGTGGGTTCGATTCCCGGTGGTAATTTACCTAGAAGATTTCTCTCCACGGGAAATTAGTGTTCCTGGTTTTGAGTATGTTGTGAATGCTTTGTCTTGGATGTTTACGGCCCCCCGATACAAGTCATTGAACTTAGTGTGGGGCTGTGAATGTGGAAGTGTTTATGTGTAGATTTTTTAACCGGGCGACGCAGGGTGGGGAATCTTTGAACTTTGAACTACCCACTGGCGTAGATGAGTGCGCGTTCGTCTTCAAAGCAGCGGGTTCGAATCTCGATGGGAACACAATAACACAAGTTTTTTTCCCTACGGGAAGTTTATGTTTCTGGTTCTGGGTATGACGTGAATGTTGTGTGTGTGGTGTTAATTATTTACGACCCTGCGACACAACTTATAGTACTTTTAGAGTGGGGCTGTGAGTATGAAAGCGCTTATGTGTAAGCTTTTGTTTACCCGGGCAACGCCGGGCGGGTCAGCTAGTATATTATAAACTACCTACTTACAGTCTGCAAAAGTTGTAAGTCAGCAGATGCCGTAAAAATTGCATTCTTAGATTGATTGATTTTTCAACTGACTTCAAAAAAGGAGGTTCTCAATTCGACTGTATGGTTATTTACGTTTTCCGCCAATTATGAATCAATTTGATGTTTTTTTGGTTTGGTAGATTATACTTCAGAGTGGTCCCATATAAATATTACCGAAATCGATCAAGCTAAAACCAAAATATAAGCTGTGAAGTATATTTTTTTTAGCTTTGCTTGCGTTTAAATAATTTTATTCAGATATCATATACGCTGGACCAACCTATTAGCGTTATTTGTAAAATTTGAGAGACGCTCATGTCAGTGAATACGCTATTTAACTATGCCGTATAAGACACCATTCTCATAATTTCTCAGCGTAGTAATATAGAAACCTTCAATTGCCTTGAATTCTCTCCAGCTGTTAATCAACATAACCAGGCTCATTGCATCGCTCTGTGAGTCACGTACAACGCTCCACACTCATTGTTCTGTTACGCACTGTGGGCGACAAACGCTACGTTTGTAACGATGCAGGCTTTGGTTTAATCTGCTGCACGGCACGAACGACATCTTCACTTTCATTATGGCTTTCTATTAAGAGAACGCTGATAATTTACGACTTTAGCGACTGATTAGTTCTTGACAATTTTGATAATGATTGTCTAATTGGTGACACCATAAAAAAATAATCTTCAAAATCGGTTCACCTAGAAAAAAGTTCTGAGGTAACACACATAAAAAATACAGTCCAAATTTAGTACCTACTTTCTCCTCGTTTTGAAGTCATTTAGAAAGAAAAATACTCTAAACGCATTCCTCTGTAACTTCAATGTGTAACTGCAATTTTGATATAAACCCACGCACATTTTGAAATATTAATTTTAAACCTCGCACTGTCTGTTTATAAGCATACGATAGTCGACTACGAATCGCTTTCTTCATGATCATTGATTTATTGCACGTTATTATGTGAAGTATATATTTTCTATAGTTCAATTGAAGACGTCTAGTTTATGACGCTATAGGTAGTAAATTAATGTCGCATACATTGTGAGCCACGCATAATGACGTTCCATACATAATGCATGCAACTTTATTCATGTAAGTATTTAAAGGGGACGTTGATGCATTTTTGACTCTACTGTAAATTCTGACACAACTGTAAAGCAGTTTTCTCAAAGCAATCAACAGATCGAAATCAATCGAATCAGTGTAATTTCTAAATTAGGTATAACAGCACTTAACACTCTTACTAACTTTCATGATGATGTGGGGATGTCAAATTTCTCGGCGTTACAGCTGGCCGAAAAAGCTGATCCAGATGCCATACTTTTATACTAAGACGACGGCAAATATTGTTTAATAGAAAAATAGCATACGACTTAGATAATAATAGATTCAGTCTGATGGAATTTGACATACTCCAGTTACCTATTCAAATAGCAAATTGCTAGATGCTAGATCTAACCTGGGGGTCTATTCCGGGCGTCACATCGACGTCGAAATCGAGCGATTTTCTTTTGTTATGAACATCGAATCAACTGAAATTTCAACCAATCGCCTGTCGTATCGACGTCGCATCAATTCGAACAATCGTATTTTGACGACCAGACGACCTACTGATGAATGATTACTTTTTCGGGTTTTTAAGATACAGGACTATCTATAAAGTTATCTAGTAAAGTTTATAGTAAGACTACAAACGTAGCGGTTTTGACGCCAGTGCGTGCATCCAACAACAAGCTCCTAAGTATAAAGCCGGGCTCATATAACTCGGAGTTATCGCCGCAACATTATGCCGGTACATACTAATTAGGCGGTTAGAAGAACGTTTTAATTTATGGAGGGAACGCTACGAACGGAGCGTGTAATCCTGCCCGTGTGTACAAGCTTTAGTGTCGGCGATATTTACTTGTGTAAACGCAAGATGAGTGACTTAATTTAAACCCCTAAAATATTTTTTTGGATCTCTGGTACCTGTTTTTTTTTATTCGAATTCAATATTATTCAAATTAAGAAGTTTTTTCTCGTTTTATTTGAATTTTATATTATATTAGCTCCACACGATTTGCTGGGACGCAACATTACGAAATATTAGGTATACATCAAAATATCACATGTGTATGTGTGGTTATCAAATCATTCATCATTGATATGAATTAGAATATCTATTTTATCCCGGAGTATATCTCAAGAACGGCTACACATTTAAGAAATAAACTTCCGTATAATATTCGATATATTATTATATTGTACTTAACAAAAATATAAAAATCAGACAATTAATTTTCAAAAGTTATAAGCAATTAATCTCACAAGTTTTGCCTAATGGAGAAGGCAAAATGTAAGGGCGAGGTTTCAGTTAGGAGCAAACCACTACACATTAGTGTAAAGTGCAGAAGAAGTGTTCAAGCTAGCCCTAGACAAAGATAAAGACAAAGGGTCACTGCCAGTCTTCTATAGAGGAGGCTCTTGAATAAGAAGAAGAAATTCCACAAGTTTTAATTAACATAAAGTTCGGGTGGCGGAAACATTCACATCACACCCTGGGACAAAACTTATTGTTCGACCGGGTATCGAATCCGATACCTGACGCGTAGAAGGCGAACGCGCATCCTACTTAGCGAACAAGCTATTAAAATGTTTGGTTATGATCTATTCTTCTCTTGCCTTCTTACCGTCAGACTCGTATTAAGTGTAGGAAATATACTTGGGATATCTAGAACAGTAATTATGATAGTTATTATAAGCCTTCTTTTTTGTTATTTTATGTCTACACGATTCTACTAAACCTTTGGAAGAGAAACTGAATCCCACGACACAGGTCGTCCTAGTGTGGGGTTCAGGGATCCTTAATTATCACATTACATGCACTAATGTTACTTGATTCTATTTATTTTTTAAAGTGTCAATATATTTTGTAACCGAATAAAGCTTTTTTTATTTTTTTATTATTTTTCTATTGTACCTGACAGCCAAAAGCAACACGAAGCCAAAGGCTACCGCTATAACTCGTCCCAGTAGGTAACATTACACGTAGGTATGCATTTAATATTCGGTTATTAATCTGGTTGCAATATCACGTGACAAACGATGACAGCTGCACGCGGTAATGGACAGATATTACCCACCAGAGGCCATCGGCCGTTACATTAATGTGTATATTATTAATATTATTGTTTTAACGCCACATATTTTATCACTACGTGGGAATCTATGAAAAAAACAACGGGTTGCACTCCGGGAGTGCTGGCAGAAGTGAAAACTTGAACATTAACTTTGTAAACAGCAGGCAATACATTTTCGCCGCGCGGTAGAAAGAGAAGGGGATATTACTTCTTCTCCTACGCCGCGCCGGCGGTCTACTCCCATCGAAAATTCGTAAAACGGAGCTTACAAATTTTCGATCAGGTCACGTGTCCTGACGGGAGTTTAACATTTTTTTACCCATCCCAAAAAAGTGCACAATGCCGCTAAATAAGTTTTCAATTCAAAAACGGCGCGTGAGATAGACCTTTAACGGCTACCACCTCTCTGTGTAAATCTTCTACATAGTATAGGTAATACTGAAATTTACTGATTCACCAATTAATCACGCTACCTTGAAAATAGACCGTGAGCCCTACTGCACCTTATCTCATAAGATTAAAGAATACATCTATTTTATACACTTAGAAGCTTCAAAATTTTCAAGAAAGTTTTTGGTCTGTCTTGCCACGTTTTGCAGTATAGGTCAAAAGTGCGTCAATTTTACCTACTAAAATATCTCAGCGTATTAATGAATGGAACTGGTCTGTAGGGCTAGAAGTCGTTACATAAAGTTAAAAACTTGATCAGGAGTCCTGCCTTGGTACGTTCGTGGGTCCGCCCAAATTTATAGTGCCTAAAATGGGCAAGAAATATCTTATCGCATTAAAATTGATGATTAAAAATGTATAAAACAAGATCTTACGATAAAATAAATTATCTACAGTTGCCCGACGAATAACCACATTGTCGCTAACCCTTATGTGAGATAGTTGACCAAAGTGTGCCTATTGCGAATAATAATAATATGACAGTTGTGTGCACTGCAGTTGTATGCAATGATTTACACAATTTTATTCGAAATAACATTTATATTAGGAACTTTAGTCTAGTCTAGTTCTTACAGTCCTTATGTCTCAAGACGTCAGAGAGTACAATGGAGACGCTAGCTGCTGAACGGTACTATGAAGCAATTGTTTTCGTTCCAACAGAAGCACGAAGTAATTAGGCGTCGACGGCAAGAGAATCTATTTTCATTATCCTAGCCCTGGGCACTGCGTTTAGGCACGGAGCTGCTACATTATTTGTTTACTGGTCTTTAGGACTTTATTGTGAAGGAAAAAAAATTCAAGGAATGAGCTTGAACCAGCATTGTTTATGCTATAGTGAGAAGGACAACTAAAACTCCAAAAATAGGAGGAAGTTCTTATTTTATGTGCACCCACGACATAAGTCGTCGTCGAACTTAGTTGTGAGACTGTGAGAGTGAAAGCGTTTATGTTTATAAAAACTCAGTCGTTTTTAAACCGATTTGGACTATTCTTTTTTTAATATAATCATATTTCATTTTAAATGTATGATGTATTTTTCCAGTTTCTTCAATCAATAGACCGAAATACAAAATTTTTTGGATAGGATTTCGTAAAGTACGATTCAACTCGTCTTGGTAAATTTCTAGGTAAAATAAACTAACACTTATTGGTTAATTATAAACTTAAAGAGTTTTTAGGAGATTATTTTTTTTTACTGACCTGACTTTGCATGGCATGCTAGGTACAGCTCGTAGAAAATAAAAATAATATTAAACAAATTAATTGCTTAAAATTATTAATCAATGCTTGCCAACCCGAAGTAGGTATTAGGCAATAAAGAAAAAAAAAATTGGTTGCCTGTAAAGTCGGTATACGGGCGAAAGTTTTACGTGACAACTCGGGCATGGTTAGCCCGCCTAAGAGCGAGAGAGACAGACAACGCGTCCCTCTCACTCGCTCTCATTGTGAGCGCATAACGTGAGCGGAGCGTAACGCAGTATCTTGAAGTGTCACCCGGCAAACCAATTTATAAGACGTTGTCACGTCAAAAATAATCTAAATTAAACAAATAATAAATGATTATAATCACACTCACATTCAGTTCGTACTTGACTTGTGTAGTGGGTGCCGGAAACATTCACATCTCACACATTATCACAACCAGAACCAGAAATACAAATTTTCCTTGGGGAGAAAACTTGTGTTCCCGCTGGGAATCGAATCCGATAATTTTAGGTCGAATCAAGGACGATATCTTAGCTTAAATGGCGAACGCCTCCCAATTAAGCTAAGGAGATTTTTTTTTCGAATAAGAATCTATCTGTGTTTTATTTTTTTTTAACTCGGCTCCACCTTTTTATCTAGCCAAATACATTAAAGAAGAGAAAGTAAGATTTTAGCTACTCACGAGATTAATCCGCGTCAGTATAATTTGTTCGTTACATTAAAACTAATCGTTATCAAATTTGTCAAGGGCTTCCCCATATAATTGTTCGAGATCATTTCTGCTCGTCGTTTGTCGTCCGAGAAAAATAAGTAGACGTTCAGCCGACGGCAATTCATATTCATAATATCGGGGAAATAATTAGTTTTTATTATTCGAGCAGTTTCACAAAAAGGAGACCAGAGGAGTAGATAGTAATGGATTTATATGAGGTTCGTAAACAAATAATGAATGCTGTTCTTGTCGATGACGTGCTGTTACAGGCAGGCACTTTACTTACTTAGTTCCTGAGGCCCCATGTCGGGGCAGAGGGCATCCGTATAGCAGAACCGACTTAACATTGGTAGTGACTGGCACTTGCTAAAAAATGTCTAAATTACCGACTGGTGTTAAAGATTTGTGACTGATTTTTTAAATTGTCTCGCGTCATAGATGGGCAATAACTCCTGCTCTGATGTGCCGCTGGGTGCAATTCTGCGAATTCGACTTAGGAGTATAAACGTAGATCCCAAAAGAAGGACATCGTATATGTACGAAACCTGGCCGGATTTTTTCCGACAGTAGTAATTGATAGCCGGTTAACATCATTATAAAGGTTTAGCAACATTTGGTACGGCCAGAACTTGGAATAGTGACAGTATAGCGAGATTTCCAACTGAGTGTTAACCGTGATTGGGTTGACGTGCAATACCGATTTTAAGTCGAAAGGCTGCAGTCGTTAACATACCTAAGGGATTTAGGCAGTTAATTTACATCGGATGTGTCACTTTGTCACATATCAGGATTTAATGAAAGTGACACTATCACTGTGACGCAATTACATAATTTGATCGTAGAGGATAGTAATAACCTTTTTAGATTAGAATATTATTATTAGGTATAAGTAACGTTATTATCAGCCAGGTGGTGGTATTAATAGAGTGATTCATTGTTGATGAAGATAATTTATCAAGATTACAGGAATTTTGTTATATATTCGATCATTCAGATATACATTCAATTAAACGAAGCTCTTAATAGTGTAGACTAGGCTTACAATAGGAGATATAAATGAGATTTAAATTTAGGTTAAAAAATATTATTTTTGAACATTTATAGCTATTGAATTACACGGATTATTTTCTTATTTAAATAAATACACATGAACACGAATGAAAATGATAAAAATGCATGTGAAATAAAAAATATCAAAAACGCACGCTATTGGTTAAACTGATTCGTGTTGCAGTTTACACATTTTTGATGTTTATGATTGGTTAAATTTTCTTGACGGCAGCCGTGATTATGTTGTAGATGTCACAAAAAGAATGTCAAATGGCCGCGTTTAAAATTGCTCGAACCTGCTAGCATTTTGAGATATTTATTTTGATATAAAAGAAAATGTTTTTATTTGATGATGTTCAAAAGTAAACAATCGATCAAAACTTTAACAAAATATGTATATTCCCTTTTGCTGACTGCCCGTAGCAGGCCAGATGATATTGACTTTAGTCCTTTGGTAACGACTTTATAGTTAGTTTTAGAAGAATCTTGCGGAAGGCTGTCCAGCCCCGACAAATCTATAGAGAAAACCTAACATCTATAACTTAAATCTTTACAAATTGTTTCGCCATGAACTTCAATTTTTTTTTATGACAGATAGGTATAAGCATTTGCTTGCTATCTCACCCGATGGAAAGTGACGATGCGGCCGAAAATGTAGCATACTTGTATAAAAAATTAACTTATTTAATTATATAATTAAACATAAGTATCATATGTTCAAATTATACCACTTCAATATCTGATAACAAACCGATTGACACTTATCCAGAATTTATCTTTCTTTATCATAATTTAAAAACATCTTGATACAAAAATGCGGGTGCAGTGTTTATTAGTACTTTAGACTATTTTGGAAGAGCACGATGACTAAAATATGCTTCACTATTATTGTACTGATTTGTGTAGATGTGTGCTATAGTAATAGTGTTATTGAAACAAGTGTGGGTATTTTTAGTGGGACAGCGGCCACTGATGGTGATTATATCGAGTTCCTGGGTATCCCATATGGACAAGTGAATACTTCGAATCCGTTTGGGGTGAGTGCTGACATTTTTTAAATTCAAGATTGTCGAACTTTTGACCACCATCTCATCTGATGGTAAGTAACGTTTCGGTTGACGATGTGAGCAAGCTTGACTAGAAGATACCTATTCACTCGTGACTTGAAAACCATCATATTGTATTCATCAGGTAACACCGACTTGCGTTTCACACAATGAATGTGGAAGCAAAATGCTTTTGTGGAATGTCTACCATATAGGGATGTTCGATGATATAACGGGAGTAGAAGCTAGTTCATGCTTGAGATTTTGAATATTCGGTGTCGGCTCCGGAGAGCCACGCTTCCTATAACATCCCAATAGAGAGTGGCAAGGCCAAGGGGAACAGCTAGTTATTTTTTGTTTTTTTTTCAGGTAGCATCGCCGCACCCGCCAATCAATGGCATATTTAATGCCGATGATGACTCCATCAAATGTCCCCAAGTAGATGCCGGCACAATTATTGGATCTCTCGATTGTCTTCGACTAAACATCTACGTTCCTAAATCAGCAAATGCTACCAATCCATTGCCAGTAATGGTTTTCATCCACGGTGGCTATTTCCGACGTGGATATGCAAACAAAGCTATGTTTGGACCTAGATTCCTAGTACGCCATGACGTCATCATAGTATCGATAACATACCGTGTCGGACCTTACGGGTTTATGTGTCTGGACCGACGAGCGGTACCTGGAAACCAAGGTCTGAAGGACCAAGTTTTGGCATTTAAATGGGTTAAGGATAACATTGGACCTTTTGGTGGAAATCCAAATTTAGTTACATTGTTTGGCCAAAGTGCTGGAGCACATTCTATAGATTTACACTTACTATCGGACCATGAAAAGCTGTATAATAATGTTATCATGCAAAGTGGTAGCTCTGTTGCTTTGACTGTACTATTTGAACCGGACAGAGCAGCTCCTATAAACATGGCGTCATACCTTGGACTTGCGCATGGTTCAGTCGGTGAAGCTCTCGAATCTCTAACTAATGCTAACACTGACGATGTGATACGAGCAG
The DNA here is from genome assembly GCA_948107665.1 of Lomographa bimaculata. Lineage (NCBI taxonomy): Eukaryota > Metazoa > Arthropoda > Insecta > Lepidoptera > Geometridae > Lomographa > Lomographa bimaculata. The sequence goes on along the minus strand of OX403585.1, from coordinate 20,792,918 downwards.
CTACAAACCTCAACATTGAATTCAAGCCGTGTGCTGAAACAAAATTTAATGACGTTGTACCTTTCATCACAGATTACTGGATAAACTCTCCAGTCCCTAAAGCCCAAGACTTGTCAATTATGATTGGGTTCACCGAATACGAATGCATGATGTGGCATCTTAACCAAAACACAGATCATTTTCAAGATCTAGGAAACTTATTTTACAGGAACCTGAACCAAACTTTTGACTTAGACGCCGAAAGAATGAATAGGATGGAAAGTTTTTGCAGAAGGTTTTACTTGGGTGACAATGTTATTAACGAAGATGCGGTATGGCAAATAATTGAATACGAATCAGATTACGTATATATCCACCCTATTCAGCGGAGTATCAAGAAGTTTACTGAAAGTGGTGCCAATATATTTTACTACATGTTTTCGTATAGTGGTGCGAGAAATGTGCCAAGTGACGTTGAACGTGCTTCACATAATGACGATCTTAGATACTTGTTTGACATGCCAGGTGCCCCTACTCAAAATACAGCGCAAGATCAAATAATAATAGATAGAATGACAACGATGTGGACGAATTTTGCAAAGTATAGGTATGTATAACGATATTGTATTTATTTAAAATATGGGATTGAAATTATTGCATCTTGTTACAACTCAAATTATTATGTGAGTTCATTAAAATGCTTTAATAAGCATTGAAATGTAAATAGAAAATTTCAACAGGTATAAGGCAGTCAGTGAAGTAAATTTAATCCATCTATTATAAAAATTAATGGGACACTTACCTAAAGATACGCCGCCTAACAACACTTTTCGGCCTATTTTTCATTCAAGTGTCCAGAGTGTAACATGCGATAAAGTACTTTGTTAAAAAATAAGTCATTGCAATAATTTTGAGCAAGCCGAAAATAACGTTTATAACTCTCCTCCTTGTTGGAGCTCTGCTAGAAAATATGAAACCTGTGTAAAATTATATCATTTCAGCAATCCTACACCATCAAATACTACGCTGCTTCCAGTCCAATGGATCCCTCTAACCAGCAATGTCTACCACTACCTCAAAATTGACTCCGAACTGTCCATGGAGCGCCGACCTTTCAACAGAAGGATGGCTTTTTGGGATCTCTTCTACGAGGTTAATGATGCATACCAAAGAAACTTCGAAGCAGCCGTCGCCGCGGAAGACGATGATGATGGCAATGGTGGCACCGTCAGGGTGAGCAGTTTGCTTACCATTCTGCTCACTTTGTTTCTTGTTGCTGCTTACAGATAATGAACGAAAACGTAAGGTCTCTTTCAGACGTGGCTATAAACACTCCAAATGTTAGCCGCCGGTAGTTGTCAGCAGCTATCGGCAGCCGGCAGAAGCCTAAATACTAGTCAATATCAGCGAGGTCAAACAAAAAGAGCAGCTCTCTTGATCTGGATGGCTTGTTTATGTAGCGCCTGTAACGATTTATAATGTAAAATGATATAAGTCACATAATCAATTCAGGTGACGTGACGTGCGTTTGTGATATGCTGCTGCCGAATGATAGGAGTGTTATATTCTGATCCATTTGTTACTGCAGCCGGCTAATGGCGTAGAACTTTTTTAAGCGTCTGGGTTGAAACCTTTACATTTGTTTATAGCGTTTTTTGAGTTTTTGAAATGTTGATAAAACGTTTTTATACTTATCTTATTATGTATTTTGCAACATACCTACACACTCCCTGTCCATATTACTAAGTTGGGTCGGCACAATATGAAGACTTCTATTATATAACTCTTCCCAACAGAAAGAGTGATAGATTAACCCTTCACTTACTCATACACCAAATCCATGTTATTCTGAATAAGATTTGGCATGATTTAGTTCGTTTTTTTTAGAATTTAATTTTTTTATTAACGCCATATTGAATATCGATTACTGTCATATTTTAAGTGACACTCGCAAGCTTAAGAAAAACCAAATCGAAAAAAAAAGATTTGGTTTGTCTTAAGTCTGTCTCTAGTAAACATAACTTTCTTTTGCTTCGCGCTGTCGAGAAAAACAAGCCTTGCTAATAGTTATTGGAGTTAATTACTGTATTTAGAATAGAATTGTGGAACTACCCCTTGGCTTATTGAACTGCTTGTTAGCTTGTGTAGGTGTGCGTTCGTCTTCTAAGCAGGGGTATCGGGTTCGATCCCCGGTGGGAACGCAAGTTTTCTCCCCAAGGAAAATTTATGTTTCTGGTTCTGGTTGTGATTTTGTGTGTGAAGTGAATGTTTCCGGCATCGGTTTTGTGTCGTGACACAAGTCATCAAACTTAATCTGGGGCTGTGAGTGTGAAATTGTTAAGTTAGTTATGTTTATGCTATTTATAAGTGTGAAATAAGGCAATTATAGATAACCATGAGCCATAAAATAAAATATAACTGTGTAAACAATGATTTATGTTTATTCGAAAGAAATTGTCCATGTTTAATAGACTGTCCATTCCAAATCTATTTAGCCAGATACATGAAGGTACCTTGTTTTAAACATACACTCACACACTTTAATTAAATTAAGTTAAATTATTTAATTATTATATTATACGTTTGAAAGCGTGATTAGTTGTGGAAGGTATGAATTTGACGTAGGTTAGTTTATTTTGGAATAACAACAGTCTACGATATAAATGTAAAAACATTTTAGTAACAATATTGAAACACCTAGAATGTTACATAATACTTGTTTTATAAAAACAAGTCGCTGAATAATAACGTATCAAATATTATAGGCAATCAAAACGATTAACGATAATTATTCATTCTTATCTCCAATCAAAAAACATTATATCTATAATGAGTTGTTTTTATCTCAGTTAATTACAGTCGTACATCAATAGTCGTAAGGATGACTTCTGGTTGCGTAATATTAATTAAAATATTTGCTTTCTATTTGACATGCATTGGTTGTGTCAAAGCTGAAGGTCCTATAGTAAATACTACCCAAGGACTAGTTCGCGGAGTGATTGCTGAAGATGGAGACTATTCTATGTTTTTGGGAATTCCTTATGCCAAAGTTGACGTTGATAATCCGTTTGGGGTAAGTAAATATAGTTATCCATTATTAAAGAGACATAGGTACATACCTAAATGAAGAAGCCAGGTAATGATAAAATTACGCTATTAACGTTACCTCTTATGTTATATGCAAATGCTCAATTTAGCTATTAAAGCAACTATTGCCACCAGCTAATGAATTAAGATTAAAAGTACATAATATCTTGTATAATATACCCAGTTTGTGAATAATGATACAAAATACAATATCAAAGCAGTTGAATTTTCCTTCATAACAAAAATTACTAGCGAGAGATGAGGACGAGGTACCTATGGTTGTGATTTGTCGATGCGTAATTGTAATGGACCGATGCTACACGACAATAATTGTCAGCGTCAATTGCGGAACGAACAATCTTATCTACTGAAATATGATTTAAGAGACATGTTATTTTTATGAGACGAGATAGATACTAACAATCAACTGGTTATTTTGTCTATGTACGATAACGAATATACTTACATACATAATCATACATGTATTATTTGCAGCCAGCACTACCGCACCCACAATTTGATGGTATATTCGAAGCTAACGACGACTCAGCTATATGTCCGCAAGAGGAGGAATTCAACAACACTCTTGTTGGTACCCTGGATTGTCTCCATTTAAACATCCACGTCCCGTCATCTGCAAGCCCTACCAACTTACTACCTGTCTTTTTCTGGATTTACGGAGGTTCATTCGAACTTGGATTCTATGGAAGGTTTATATATGGACCTAAGTTCCTAGTCAAACATGACATAATTCTTGTAACAATTAATTATCGTTTGGGCCCCTACGGCTTCATGTGTTTGGATAGACCAGAGGTGTCTGGAAACCAAGGACTCAAAGATCTACTTAAAGGTTTGTCGTGGATACGTGAAAATATAGCAGCGTTTGGTGGAGATCCAAATAAGGTCACATTAGCTGGAAATAGTGCAGGCAGTGTTGCAGTGGAATATCAGTTATTGCGCAAAAATGACGGTCCTAAACTGTTCAACAAAGCTGTACTGCAAAGTGGGACTGTATTCTACTCCTCAGATGGAAAACCATCGCAGGATCCCCCGTTACAAATGGCTCGACATTTAGGTTTTGATACGACTAACATAACAGAAGCTCTAGCGTTTCTAGCCCAAAGAGAGCCACTTGTAATCGTTCAGACCTATCTTGATTTAAACCTAGCATTTGGCGCTTGTATAGAAAACCAGTTTGAAGGCGTAGAAGCATTTTTAACAGAGAATTCAGCTGCAGTGACTGATATGCCTGGTGTCAAAGACATGCCTATCATGATTGGTTTTAATGATGATGAAATGTTCGCCGCCGCCGTCGGTGGTGATGTCGCCTATCCTCATTTTATACTCTCCTTTATCATGTCTTTATTCTTTGATGAGACCCACCCCGACTTCGAATTCTTGGTAGAGACAGTGAAAACTTTCTATTTTGGCGACGGAAATGCTGGTCAGGCCTTTGCAGATTTTATGGGAGACATTATGTTTACTTATCCCGCTCATAGGAGTATAAAGAGATTTCTTAATAATGATGCTGTGAATGTATATCTTTATATGTTTTCGTATGCTGGTGAGAGAAACTTTGTGAAACATAGAGATAATATAACTGATGGCGGCGCGCTGCACGCAGATGAGCTTGGATATTTGTTTGATATATCGTATATGGATGAACCGTCTCTTGATGATCAGTTGGTTATTGATTTAATGACTACGATGTGGAGTAACTTCGTAAAATATGGGTAAGTAAATAGTATTTCTGAAGTAAACTTTTAGTTCAATTTAAATAAGCCTACGCACAACATTTTGTTTTGCTGCTGTTCTTGAATTGAAGCTTCCATACATGTAATCGAAGTACAGGAACTTGAATTTGATTATTTAGTAGATTTTAGCATCTGTGTTTATTTCACAAAGTAACAAGGATTATGTTCTATAACTAAGTATCTCAGTTACATTTTTCATCCAAATTATTTTAACCCAGAGATCTTTCTTTAAAGCAAGACAGGCGAACATTTGACAACTATGTTACCAGATGGAAAGTGATGTTGCGGCTGATGATGATCTTTTAGGCATGCTTGCCTAAAAGATACTATTCACTCTTGAATTGAAGACCTGATTGTACCAGAAATACAAATTTCCCTTGGAGAGAAAACTTGTGTTCCCCCACCGGGAACCGTAAATCCGATACCCCTGCTTAAAAGACGAACGCGTACGCAACTAAGCCAACGTGCAGTTAATTTCATCAGTCCGAGTACATAAATTGTAATCTTTTTTGCTGTGTATAATCGTGTGTTTAGTGTACATAAATGCGGGTGATCAATAAACAAACTTTATTTCAGAGATCCAATTCCGGAAACGTCACACTTACTGCCGTTCAAATGGGAACCCATCACGAGGAACTCTTCTTACCACTACTTGGACATCAGCCTCGAGTTACGAATCGGGAATAGACCTTTTCAGGACAGAATGGCCTTCTGGGGCCTGCTCTATGACGGCTTCGGCAATTTGCAAAAGGGAAGCAAGATTGATCGAAACAGTGAATTCTTTAAATTATTAAAAAAATATAGGTTTTAATAAAATTATCAATATATTTCACACTCACAGCCCCACACTTAGTTCTATGACTTGCTGCGTGGGAGCCGCAATCATTCAAATCACACACAATCACACAAATAGAAACACAAATTTCCCTTAAGGAGAAAACTTGGTTTCCACCGGGAATCGAGCCCGATACCCGCTGCTTAGAAGGCGAACCCGCAATCTAAGTAAACCAACGGGCAGTTCGATCAATACCTAACTGCCAGCAGAAGAACAGTTAGGTACATTATCTTCCCGTGTTACGTCTATCTATGCTGGACTGGTAGTACGGGAAAATATTCTGTTTAAACCCTATGGCCGCAGGTTTAAACCCAGCCTCAAGTGATCATTTTTGTTTTCTTAATTTACCACGAATTACACTCCCAGCTTGCCCAGAGGGAGGAAACTCAAACAGCTTGCGATAATATGCTGTTATATAATATGCTTGCGATAAATTAATGAATTCTAGAGATTTCAAGTGCCTCTTTTTTCAAAATAATATAGGCCAAGTTCTCATCAAAAAATAGTATATGTGAGAATTTTTTATCTATAGCAGCTAATGGAACTAATTGAACACAATAGCCCTCTCTACAATGCATCGTGTGACAGAAACAAACGATCATGTGCACCACCTTAATAACCGTTAGGTAATGGATAGACTGAACAAGCGGGCGCTGCAATTTTACCCATCCCAGATAGTTTAGAGTAACTACTGTAAATAGTTTAGAGTTCCTTAATAAGCCTATTAGTAGAAGATAATGACTAAAACACATTACATAAAACAACGCTCGAAGCGTTTTGCTTCTACGTTCATCATCCGTACAGCGAAGGAGTGGAACTCATTGCCTGCGTCTTTGTTCCCTGAACAGTGTAATCTGGGTGTCTTCAAGCCTAGAGTGAATAGGTACCTTCTAGGTAAGCATGTTCCATCTTTGGCCGCATCGTCGCTTTCCATCAGGTGAGATAGCGGTCAAATGCTTGCCTATCTAGTATAAAAAAAAGAAAAAAGTACAATCAAAATAAGCCCAAACCCAAGGGTTATAAAGTAGCGTTCACAGAGGTCCCCAATCTATGTCTTTCTCTCTCTAGTCAGTCCTTCATTGCTGAGGATCCCTACGTTTTGACAATCTGTCTTCATCGAGTCCGGTCTTTTGTCGCACTTACCTTAAAACTTGCTTTATCCACCTGCTACTGATTTGTATATGCTTTTTAGAAAAAAGTTAAAAGCATAGCTCACTGTTTCCTCTCTAAATTACTTTTTCAAATTTGGAAGATGTAAATTTGTGAAACTGTAATTTTTTTAAACATATGTCATCATAATTATGTATATTTCTGCATGCTAATTACTATATGCTAATTGCACTATTGTACTCACATTAACGCAAATAAACGATATTCTATCATATCCTAATCAATTCTTCCTTTTCCTATTTTTTTAGGGTTGAGGCGAATTGTGTGACAATGCCGTGTCCTTCCTTTATGGATTTCTGGTACGATGTGTGGGGTTCCAACCAGTAAAACTCCCCGTCAGCAGTCTCTTACCGGGATGAGGCAAGACAGGGTTGCTCCCACAGAGCATTATTAGTGGTCCTATTCCATGGTTGCCCCGGATTCAATCCAATCCATTCCTACCCTACCCTACTCCTTTCTATATTATACTTTTACATTGGAATGTAGATTCCATTTCATTTCATTCAGTGTGAGTGCCGTTTTATCACAAGTACCAAATATAATATTATAAACACTAGAAAATATATTATTAAAATTAAAATAACCACTCCGCTTCGCCCTGAGTACCTACCCTTAGCTCTTTTCTCGTGGTAATTAATATCAGAAATGATTCCAAGTGGCCGGTCGATTCAGCCGGCGGGTAATGGAGCGCGAAATTAATGCCCGAGCGTTTTCGACAGGTTTTCTATAGTGGGCATTAGTAACATTACTAGGGTGGGTGTTTGAAATAGAAGAATAAAACCGGCTAAGGACGAAACTCGCACACTGTTGGTTCCTCACCACCACACAGCGACAAGATCCTGAACACACGTGGCCGTTTTTATTTATCCCCAATGCAAACAGAGGGGGAATCATATGTTTGACACGTGTGTCTGTGTGTTTGTGGTACTGTTGCTTCCAAATGGCTGAACCGATCGAAGCTGAACTTGATGTAGTTTTTTTTTTGTTGGAAATGTTCTTAGCCATTTACCAGATAAAATCATAATTCAAAATCTTTTCTTCATGGACCCCGAAGAGGCACTCGTGGAAGTTAATGACTCTCGTTTTATGACAGTCTATTTATCAGAGGACTTCTGTGTGATCTATTGTCTCACTGGGAATTCGAAGGAGTGAGCTTTTGAGTTCATAATGTATTTACTTATAATATTTCGGAGTACAGGGTTATGGATGGTGGAATTTTCGTTAGAATTTTATGCAGAAATAATTGTAAGCGTGTGTTTGTGTAGGGGAATGTGTGCGGAATGAAAGTGGAGAGAACACCTTATGCGTAGTGTGCTAGGTTATATCCCCAAGCCTTGGACTGGAACCCACAGGGCAAAAGGAAGCAAGGACGCCTGAAGACGCAGAGGCGCTCCATATGGGCAAAGGTCAAAGACAATGAAAACTTGTTTGGAAGTCAAGAGTTAAGCCCAAGGCAGAACGCGATAGAGACTCACTATGTATGTATATTTTCTGCCCACCTAGGGACAAAGGCTATTAAGTCAAGTAATCAGAGAGGAGTGTGTGCTGTAAGTATGTTTGCTGAACGGATTTCAAATTAAATTTGGTATAAAGATATTCTGATATCCTGGGATTCATTTTTTCATTAACATTTTGGAGAGTGTGCTTTTTATCACCTCACAAAATATCAACCCTGAAACGTCATCCATTTATGGATGATATACCTCCAGTGACCTCGAAGTAATTCGCTTATACGTTTATCATCCGTACAGCGAAGGAGTCGAACTCATTTTTTCTGCATTTTTTTAGTCTTTAATGATATAATCCGAGTCATCACGTCTAGAGAGAATAAGTATCTTCTAAGCAAGCATCCTGCATCTTCGGCCGCATCTTTACTTTCTATCATAAATATGTTCGTATATCTAGCATTAAAAATATATAGACTTTTAGGCCCGATTTATGCAGAAAAGGCGTAGTTGGTTTTCTGCGTAAATCGAGTGTGTCAAACAGTAGTTTTTGATGCGACGATAGGTCCGTTGTGAGCGCGCTTCTCGATTGGGTGGTATCGAATCTGACAACGAGCTCGAGTTTTCAAGGAAATTAACATCTGATAAATCTGTTGTGGTAGGGTATTGACTCGTGCTTGCCTTGTTAGCTGTACCGCTGTGCTGTGCTACTATGGTAGTTGTCCACCTAGTAATAAAATCCATCACCAAGCTAATATTGCTACGGCAGCTGTCATCACGATCCAGTCTAAATCCATTTCAAGCATGTTCTTTTCCCTAGACAAAAATGCATTAACATTCAGAGCCCCACACTTACTTCAAAGACTTACATCGTGGGTGCTGGAAACATTTACATCACACCCAGAACCAGAGGCATAAATATCTCTAAAAAAGGAAAATCGTGCTTCTGCCGGGAATAGGGCCCAAGATGCAGAGGGCAGAGACTTTCCCACTGTGGCAAATGGGTCGTCACCACATGATCACTTCCCACAAATTACATAGTGTTTAAACGCCTATTAGATAAAAAAACAATATGAAACAGATGTTTCTCGTCGGGTTGTTTTCTACGGAAACGTACCGATGTCACGACGGCTATTACATTACAACTGCCATTAAATGCATCAAGGAAATCGATACGGGAATTCCTGGGCTTAAGTGAGTACAACGTATAGACAGTAGGTAAGGTTTTAGGGAGTAATACATTTAGAGTCTGAAACTATCCGAATGTTATTCATATTTGTTTACTAACGAGTTGGGTATCGCAGCGGTTTTCGGATTTTCTGACTAGATTCGTACATGTAAGATGTTCGTCTGGGAAGAAAACGATTGCAAAGTATAATTGTTTTTTTTGTTCATATCATATAAATGTGATATTAACAAAAACAACAAAGAAACTAGAGCATACATTTGATTAAATAATTAAACGCAAGTAAAGCTTAAAAATAACCGACTTCACCGCTTTATCATCGCAACTATGATCAAATTTAATGATAAATAATTAAACACGCATTATTGATGACTCATAAACTAGTGATCAGATCTTGATCAAATTTAAATGGGACCACATGGAAAGCACTAGCTTAAAAATAAAAAAAAACATCAAAATCGGCTCACGAAAGAAGTTGAGGTAATAAAACATTTAAAAAAATACTTTCGAATTAAGAACCTCCTCCTTTTTTGAAGTTAAAAACATGTATAAATTAGTGATATTATTATATCTTAAGGAAAACTGTATAACTGTTGCTTAATTTGTCATAATACATTTTTATCGATAATTAGAATGCCCACTAATTAACACAATATTTCGTTATTAGTTAAAACATTTATAAATTATTGGTTAACTTAAATTTAAATAATAATAATATATATCTTCAACCTTTAGTAAACTTTAAATATGTTAAAGATAAAATGTATGCTACATGTATTTTATATAAAAAACACAGGCAATTCCCTGTGGCACAGCTAGTATCATATGTTCATTAATTATCAAGAACATTTTAAAACTATTACGATAACTAATTAGGTAGTACAATGTCGACGGCTCGGCTCGACCGCGCTACTATATGCGAATAATCTGAAAATATTACAATGTGTAGCACTGTTACTCAACAGGGGAAACCCTAATCACAGAGAGCATTTGTGACACAATACGAATAAATCGTTTGAAATGCCCGTTGGCTTAGTTGGGTGGGCCTTCTAAGTAGAGTTCGATTCTCGGCAGGAACACAAGTTTTCTTTCTCCCCAAGGAAAATTTGTGTTTTTAGTTCTGGGTTTGATTGTGAGTGTGATGTGAATGTTTCCGGCACCCACGACACAAGTCATTGAACTTAGTGTGGGGCTGGGAGTGTGAAATTTTTTGTTTTTTATGTACTGCGCGGCAACGGTATCACGTAGTATATGAATAAAAACCGCTGTATATAGATGTGAGAGCTTAACGTAGAGTTAAATGTTTCATAGTAATTATCACCGATCATAAAACATCATAATGTCCATACTGCTCGTAATTCGTGTTCTCAGAAACTTTTAATCTTATCTTCTTCGCGTCGAGTGAATTTACAGCTCATTGTGGGGATTGCTCTATGCAACGGCTATTAAATTTATCGATAGATGCACTACTGGCAGTTTTATGTATAATGCAATTATTTGAATGGATTTTTCAAAGGTTTATTTTTCGTGCGGGCAATAGTGCATGATTGGCACTAGTAGTATATATTTAGACCTATGATTTGGACACACGAGTTACCTACCTTACGTTTTTAACTTTTAGGAAGTTCTTTTACTGCGTAGATGTCTATATGTAAAAGTATATAGGCACTTAGCAAGATTATTGTCGGAGTTTTGCCGCGAAAGTGAAAAAATGTCGTTGTTGATTTTGTAAAATTTTCCAAAACCTGTGATTCTTCGAGTGTTAATGTGTAATAATGGTGGATTATTAACCGTTAATACTTAGTGAACGTGCATAAGTGTAGGCAAATCATACAAAGTTGAAAAACTTGATTTTCACCTTCGCTCCAAAACTCCAATAGAAGTTCTAGTAAAGTTTCAACCACTTTACTAGGCCATGACTTGACTACGACTGGACCTTGACTTTTTTACTTGACTTTGACTGTGACTTGTGACTAGGACCTGTAGTGTGAAATACACTTGAAATATATTATCACTTGACACTGGCTAAATGCATAAGATTGCGAAGCCAAAACTAAGGAAAAAAAAAAGATTATTGTCAAAGGAAGTAAAAAAATTAACAAAAAATTTTATTAACAAGGAAACATCAACTTTTTTGTTTAATTTAAACTTCCGCGAACTGTAATGATGTTATTAATTACTACAATGTTTCACAATTATGTTTTCATCACATAAAAACCTATATTACTGTTGGTTTTAAACTATAAGAAGCTATTACGGACTAGGAGAGGAATTATTTTTTTTAATTTTTGTCTTGTTACACTATGGCTATAAAGATAAAAAAAACTTGAACTATATTTGAATGTCACGCGTTTTTCTTATTTGTATTCTTCGTAAATTGGGGGAGGCATAATTTATTATTTCTTTATTTTAATGGGCAGTTAAAATTTTTTCAGGCCTGTTTCATGTCACCTGTTGCATATTTTTTTTTATTTTCTAAATATTTATATGAAATTTAAAACTATAGTGAGTACAACACATAATAATTAAATATTATATACGGCTTAAAACACGTAAAAATGTCGACTAACTTTATTAAAATTACTTTATTGAATCCCAAACCAGGCTGGGACCTGTGTCTTGGGTTTCAGAGTACGGATTACAGCATAATAAGATAGTAAGTAGTGATCAGGTGAGACAGGTTGTCAAATGTTTGCGTATCACAGATAAAAAAAAATATAGTTTTATGGCATTGTGTACCACTAGCTGATTACCAGTAAACCCAATCTTAACAAAAATTTAAATAGCGGAAATTACATGGGTTCTTATTTATTGTTGATGCGTGTATTTTTGAAATAGAAATAAAAATATATTTTGTTGCTCTAACTGTGTACATATTGATCTTAAATTAATAATTAAACGCAAGCAAAGCTTAAAAAACCGACTTCACCGCTTTATCATCGGAAACTTGATCCACCAGCTTTCAAATAAAAAAAAAATCATCAAAATCGGCTCACAACGAAAGAAGTAGTGAGGTAACTTTTGAAGTCGGGTAAACCAGAACATCGTCAAAGTACGCATTATTCGTCACAAAATAGACATTATTGACGATATTTCAAGAACTAATGATCAGATCTTGATTAAATTTAAATGGGACTAATTAGAAAGCAACATCTTTCAAACTAAAAAAATCGGCTTACGTGGAGAGAAGTTATGAGGAAGAAAGAAATGTCTCAACAGCCTGTCCATTTCGGACATGCAATAGCTTTACGAAGTATAAATCTTGCACGGAAAAATGTCACAGTGAACAGATTTTTATTAATTTCCTCCCAAAGCCACCATTCTAACGTAGCCATTGCATACATACATGGCTCAGCTAAGTAAAATCAATATAATCAAGAGAATTTTGTTACATAACACCGCGAACTATATCCTGAACACAATACCAGTTCGTAGTGCAAATCAGATCGCCAGCCATCAGAGGAGATTGGATCTAATTGTATCAAGTTGCTAATGGCAACAAAGGGACAAATTGCATCATTTTGATAATAGCTACAAAGGGATGGATCGCAATGGCAATTAGAACTGAGTGCATTTCAACCCTCTTGTTCCTTATTATCCTCTACAAAATAGTTCTTGCTTCTGAAGAAGGTATGATGATAAGGAATTTAATGAAGCTGTGACTTTAAGAGCTGGCTGCGGTCCGGTCCGAGCACGGTTGTTATCACATGCGACTGTAGAGTGAATAAGTGCATGATTAGCGTATTAAAAAGATGGTGGTTACGCAAGGTTACACGTGCCATACATAGACCTACAATTCACTCGAAGCGTTTCGCCTCTACGTTTATCATTCGTACAGCGAAGGAGTGGAACTCATTGCCTGTGTCTTTATTCCTCGAACGATACGATCTGGGTGTCTTCAAGTGTAGAGTGAATAGGTGAGAGTTAAGACCTTATTGGAACAGAAGAGGGAACATTTTTAATTTCTCTTTCTTCTGTGCTTACAGGCAAGCATGTCCCAACTTCGGTCGCATCGTCATTTGATGAGATAGAGTCAAATGCTGGCCTATCCAGCATTAAAAATAAAATCCACAATTTGTGAAATATTCTTTTTCAAAACAGTCTGAAAAACAATTTATTAGATGGGACCAATAAGAAAGCAACATCTTACAAACTAAAAAAAAAATTTCGAAATCGGCTCACGTGGAGAGAAGTTATGAGGTAACACACACAAAAAAAAATAAAAAAAATACAGTCGACTTGAGTACCTCCTCCTTTTTTGGGAAGTCAGTAAAAAATACAGTCGATTTGAGTACCTCCTCCTTTTTTGTGAAGTCGGTAGAAAAACAATACAATCGTCACCGCCTTTTATGCACTTTCGCGCCAAACTAAGCTCCATTATGACTTCGTTGAATAACCCCTCTATGGAGGACAATTGGGAATTAAATTCGGTATCTGGTGCTAATGGATTCCTGCGCTGTAAGGCCACTTGACTTCAATGACTCGAAACGGGGAGCTGGGTTTGAATTTCAGCAAATCTGTGGCCAAATTGTAGCAAATTGCTAGAGCTAGCTTTGGAGGTACAAGTTCAATGCAAGGTAAATTCGTGTTGTGGTAAATTGTGTGTATGATATGCACTTTTAAAGTCATTTATGGTTGACATACCTCCAGTTCGCTCAAAGCGTTTTGCTTCTACGTTCATCATCAGTACAGCGAAGGAGTGGAATTCATTGCCTTCGTCATTGTTCCCCGAGTTATAATCTGGGAGTCTTCAAGTCAAGAGTAAATAGGTATCATCTAGGCAAGTATGTCACATCTTCGGACGCATCATCACTTTCCATCAGGTGAGATAGTAGTCAAATGCTTGCCTAATTTGCATTAAAAAAAAGTTTCTGGCACGATACAAGTCATTGAACTTAGTGTGGGGCTGTGAGTGTGAAATCGTTTAAAAAACGAGATCATCGAACTCCGAGTAAGGAGAGCAAGCTTTTTGTAATCTAAAACTATCGTGAATATTAAACATAATGTTTCAAAGTAATATAGATCTTAATTAAAACGGTCTGAACCTCGTTAAAATGACTGTCAACTTTGTTGTCAACTAGTTTCGGACAAATTAGTTGTCCTTCATCAGGATGAGTCTGACGCGCGATACGCGGACTGGCCTCGACCAAATAGAGTTGTTTGTCATCTCGACCGACCGGAAGTCGAGTCGCTACTTTTATTTTTTGTGTAATATTTATCAATGATTTTTTTTTTTTTTTTTTGAGTCTAAGCTAGCGTTTGACCACAATCTTACCTGATGGAAAGCGACGATGCGGTTGAAGATGGAGCACGCTTGCTCAGTAAAAACCTATTCACTCTCTTCTTGAACAACCCCATATTATACTTTTCGGGAAACACAGTAGACGGCAGGGCGTTCCACTCCTTGGCAGTTCTCATAAAAGTGGAAGCGAAACGCTTCGTGCGAATGGTCGGTATTTTTACTATTAGCGGATGCCGCATTGCCGTCTGTCTAGATGTTCGGTAGTAGAACGGTGATGCGGGAATAAGATTGTGCATTTCCTTTGAACACTCTCCGTAGTGCAATTTGTAGAAAATTGAGAGGCTTGCTACTTTTCGCCGATGATCGAGACTCTGTAGTCGAGACTCAACTAATTCATAGCTATTGATGAGTCTCTTAGCTCGTCGTTCAATAGATTCCAAAGCCTCCAGCTGGTACCTAGCCGATCCATCCCAAAGGTGGCCACAGTACTCCATACAAGACCGAACTTGAGCTTGGTATAAGTTAAGCAGTTGACCTGGTGTGAAATACCGCCTAACTTTCGATAGAATGCCTAGCTTCTTTGCAGCAGTCTTGGCTTTGGATTCTATGCACGACCCGAAGTTAAGAGTAGAAGTGAGCGTAACGCCCAAAAGCTCGAGCTTAGTGCTGATTGGAATCGATACATCCGCGAATGTTGGAGACAGTTGAAACGGGCTATTTTTGAGGAAAATAGACACGCCTGTGTTTTTGCTGCATTAAACTTGACCAAGTTAGCATTACCCCACTCGGAAACAGCTTTCAAGGTCAAGCTTAGTCTGTCCACCATGGCTTCTCTCTGGTGTTGGATGGTGACACTACTGGCACGGGCATCACATTGATATTACGATTAAGCTGCACGTTGATCTAGTTTGGTGCGTGTTCACTTTTTAAGTAGTGGTTCGATTCCTTCATGCTACATATTTAATACTACAATACGTAGTTAAAGTAAAACTCGTTTACTTATATTAAATATCGCTTGGAGTGATATATGAACCGGCAGCAATAGGGTGTATACCCTACCACGCTTCAAGCGATGTCATTTATCCTCTTTTTATTTTTAACGTCTTTAAATTTATACGTATCAGGAAAATTACTATTATAAAAATAACAGAATATAAAACTGCTTTATTTCTATTCTAAAATGATTCAATATATTCATCATTATCATCATCTCAGCCACAAGAAGTCCACTGCTGGATATAGGTCACCCAAAGATCTCCAAAAAGAACGATTGTTCCACCTTCTTCCTGCGACTTTCATTATGTCGTCCGTCTACCTTGTGGTCGGTCTTCTAACACTGCGCTTGCCAATCCGTGGACACCATTCGAGAACCTTTCAGCCCCATCGGCCATCTGTTCTGCGTACTATATGCCCTGCTCATTGCCACTTCAACTTGCTAATCGAAAGTCGGTGACTTTCGTTCGTCTATGGATCTCCTCATATCTGATTCGATCTCGTAGAGAAACCCCAAGCATAGCCCTTTCCATAGCACGTTGTGCATTTTGAGCTTATATAAAAGGCCCACAGTAAGAGGTCGTTTCAGAACCAAATGTCATCACTGGTAACACACACTGGTCAAAGTCAATGTATTATTATGTCTATACATTACAGCAGTGTTGTTTCTAATGACAGTATCAAAGTATTTAATTAAAAACACTATCTGAAACCCGAAAGACCGATAAACGGCATATAATTGGATTCAAACGCGAGCAGCAACGGTCTGCAATTAATCGAAACACTTTTAGACTTCGATTTATTTCCACGATTCGCATCGATTCCGATTCTGAATAGCATCCCTATTCAGAATCGGAATCTTCATTTAGTTCATTATCGACTAATATCTATTTTTTACCTGACTACGCGGAGGATAATGTGTTTATCAACATATGTATGTATGTTTGTTTGAGTTGTGTCGTGGCTGCTGGAAACATTCACATCACATACATAATCACAATCAGAATCAGGAACACACATTTGGCTTGAAACCAGAATTGCTGTAGTACTACGTTTTTTTCTCGTAGCTAATGCTACGCTTCAGCCAAATTTATTATTTTTCTCCGAGAGTGTTAGCTAATTTTATAATCGAATAAATGGTCGATTTTCCGAGAGGGCGTACCACAGGCTATTTTTCGTATCCCGAATAACTCAAACAAAGCAGCAGTCAAGATTTATTTATTATGTAAACATCTATAGGTATTTATACATAATACTTGCACAGTCAATTATCACTTTTAAGCAATGTAATTGATTGCAATGTAATATATAAACTACGACCCAAAGCCAGAATTGACATTTAAAGTTACGTAAATGAAAATATTAAGGGGGATCCCATACATGTAAGTGGCGAACAAAATATTTTGTATCTACACGTGTGGGAAATTGTTGAAAAGGGCTTGACAAGTAGAGTACGAAACAGGTTTAAAAAATCGATGTTAGAAAATAACGATTTGGTAGGCCACCAAAGTCACTGTTTTTAGACCTATTTTGTTCCGGGGTCAATCTCAAAAACGGCTTCATGCTGAACGCTGAAACTTACGTATAATATCCGTTATATCCTGTACTTAAACAAAATACATCAGACAATTATTATATAGAAAAAAAGTTATATAAGTGACCCCAACAGATTTTCTCTTTAAATGGCCTACATTTAAAGAGAAAATCTGTTGGGGTCGAGCGAGATCTCAGTATGGCGACAAGTATACATAGTCAGATATAAAAGCTACATTCGCGTAGCAAATCCATCGCAGCATTGAATAGAGGCTCGTGGATACTGCGCTGGAACCCGAAAATTGAAACATAATTGGAATTGCGTTTGAATTGGGCTTCACGCGTGCTAACAGCGTGTCATACAGTTGTTTTTAGAGTTCCGTACCTCTAAAAAATAGGAACAGGACCAATTCGTTATCCATTTGTCGCCCAAGAACGTGTTAAGGTACACATATCAAGTTTACATGAATTTCAAGTACGTAGCCCCTCGTAGTACGTAGCTCTATTAGTCCTGGAGCTGTTAAAAAATCAAGCTTTAAGTAATTTTTTATCATTTAATCATAGAAATAAATCATCTGGTATGCCACGTGCGTAAGTACCTTAGCATTCTGTCATCTGCCTGTAGGGGTGCGGAGGCAGCAAAAACAACAAGTATGATATCTGAGCTGCAATAAGTCCTCTGCTGGATATAACAATATCATCAAATAACAAGACAAACTGTCAAACGTCATCCATTTATGGTTGACATACCTCCAGTTTGCTCAAAGCGTTTCGTTTCTACGTTTATCATCCGTACAGCTAAGGAGTGGAACTCACTGCCTGCGTCTTTGTTCCCTGAACGGTACAATCTGGGTGTCTTGAAGTCTAAAGTGAAGAGGTACTTTCTAAACAAGCATGTCCCATCTTCGGCCGCATCGTCACTTTCTATCACGTGAGATAGTTGTCAAATGCTTGCCTATTCTGCAAAAAAAAAAAAGAGGTCTCACCAAAGATTTTCAAAATGAAAGGTGAAAACAAAATGATAGAAGCGACCTGCATCCAGCATCTTCCTGCGACCTTCATTATATCGGAGTATGAGTACGTGCCGGTTGTTGTAGAGGTGGTGGGGTCATTGTGACTCTAAGCAAAGAAGTGTGCAGACTTAGGACGGCGGCGCGGCGTCTGCGGGATAGGGGGCGAGACCCGAAATCCGGCGAATAGCTCGGGCAACAGATTTCCCTCACAATGTTGGGAACGTGGCCAGCTTAATGAACACGTTTGGGTCAGGGGACACAAGCTAACAATTCTATTTGGATTTAATGTTAATTGAACTAGAGAAATATTGTAGAAAAAATTAATTTGACATATTATAATTTAAGGCAAAAAATTATATTATCATTTTATGATATGATATTTAACGAATTTAATACCATAATCATTTAATATGTTATTATTGTAGAATATAATTGTAAATGATTATTTTTAAATGTGGATTAATAATCTACAGTAAATAAATTGAATAAAAAGATACGCCCTTGTATGCAGCATATTGAGCATGCTTAATAAATAAGCTCTACATGGTATTTTCTACCGACTCCACAAAAAAGGAGGTACTCATGTCGACAGTTTTTTTTTGTGTGTGTTACCTCATAACTTCGTTCCACGTAAACCGATTTTGATTTTTTTTGTTTGAGAGATGTTGCTTTCCAATTGGTCCTATTTAAATTTGATCAAGATCTGATCAATAGTTCTTGAGATATCTTCAATAATGCTTGTTTAGTACATCTTATCTGTCAAAGTTCCGAAGATAAAGCGGTGAAGTCGGTTTTTTTTAAGCTTTGATTGCGTTGAATTATTCACATATGGCATTTGGTTGTCGTCATATTGAAATATAATTACTGTCATTATCTTAAGTGACTCTTGCAAGCTTAAAGCAAATCGACTGACATAAGAATAATCGGCCCACACTTTGGCCTCTGGACCAATAGGAAACAAATGAACAAACATACAAAGGCTGAAAAACACATTACCTACATTGAGTCGCGCAGTTGGGTAAAAAACAAAATAAAAACAATTTAAAGTCAGTATACTGACACGGAATATAACAATATGCAATGTAAATCTAAAAATATGAACAGAAAAATGGCAAAAGTTGTACGAGCACGTACGATGCGAATGGGGTGCTAAATAAATATTGTGAAATCAGAAAACAATTATTTTAGCGAACACGTTGGGGTACAGCTTCTTTATATCAGGACGACACGACTTATTGTTGTTCTGGCAGTTGTGATTGGGGAAAAATATTTACTGTAAAGAAACAGCTGTTGCGCTTGGAGAAAAACTGTTATACCGAGACTAAATAATGATATTTCTATCGACTTCACAAAAAAGGAGGAGGTACTCAAGTCGACTGTATTTTTTTAATGTTTTCCGTTGCCTTGTTCCACGTGAACCGATAAAAAAAAACATTTGAAACAGTCAGTAAATCAGTATTTCTTGAAATATTGTCAATAATACGTGTTTAGTACATCTAATCTGATCAAAGTTCCGAATATAAAGCGGTGAAGTCGTTTTTTTTAAAGCTTTGTTTGCGTTTAATTATTTACAAAAAACAAATAAGCTCCCAAAAATTCTCCTATGGAATAAATGCACTAATGATGATGAAGCCGGAAGGTAGGCAGTTCACTTAGATTATGCTAGTGAACGTAAACACCACTAAAAAGTTTCAAAAAAGAATAATACGCATATTTAAAAACCAAACTACTACTCTATAGTAGTACTCTGTAGTAGTAGTTTTTTTTTCCACTATTGGAAAAAAAAAAACTGTAAATCTAAGGAGAAAATTATTGTTAAAATATCTTATGCTAGGAAAAGGAGCTTTTATGCTGGGAAAAAACCATTGTGCTGGAGAAAAAAATACGCGTCATTATTTTTTGCTCGATAAGCAAGCATTTGACTACTATCTCACCTGATGGAAAGCAATGATGCGGCCGAAGATGTAGCATACTTGTCTAGAATATACCTATTCACTCTTGACTTCTCTCTGACAACGTATCCATATAAACATAAACATTTCATAAACGCTTTCATACTCACAGCCCCACACTAAGTTCGATGACTTGTGTCATGGGTGTTTAGCAACGTGCGTGTGTAGCTACGGTAACTTTACTTCGAGGTGTCGCCTCTACTATGTGACTCAAATGAAACTAGGAAGTAAGCTCTTCTATTTTGACTCCATTTTTACTTTACATTACAATACACAAGTGTTATTCTAGACGAGGGACGGGCGACTGACGCGGGCGCACACTGGTGCTTACATCTAGTGATATTGTATTGTCGTCAGCATTTCTCGCGCGTCGACCACTGTACGTTATAGGTACTTACCTATACCGCTACAGGTGCCGAAAACATTCACACCACATACAATCACAACCAGAACCAGAAACAAAGGGAGAACCAAAACTTGTTTTCCCGCCGGGAATCGAACCCGATACCCCTGCTTAGAAGGCGAACGCCAGCCAACTAAGCTAACGAGCAGATTAGCAGAGCCTAAGGTATACCTTAGTATAATATAAGGTCTATATAAGGTCTGTATGTATAATATAAGGTCAGAGGTAGAGAGGGAGATTTAGATATCGTGTGGTTTGTTGTAAAGAGCTGTTAACGACCTGTTACGGCCGCGAGCAGGTTAATGTTACTGTTTTGGGACCGTAGCAATTGTTGTAATTATTGTTTGTCAATACGCTGCTTTACAGGAAATGTACTTGGCACGTTTTTGGGTTTACATGTATAAAACGAGTCATTATTTTCATATTATACTTTATAAATAATACGGCTTGACTTAAGATTTAGGGTCGAGTCTTGCGATCTAGGACGACGGAAGGTCAGTGAGCGCCGTGACCTTCCGTCGTGAACTCGCCTGATGATGGGGATCGGACATCCCTGAAACCTAGATCGCAAGAGTTGATCCTAAATCGTGAGTCAAGCTGTATCATTTATAAACTATAATAATAATTTGTCATACTTACGAAAATGTATTAATAATACAAGTATTTTCATACTACTAAAGGCGAATTTAAACATAAACATACTCACAGCCTCACACTAAGTTCGATGACGTGTGTCGTGGGTGCCGGAAATATTCACATCACACACACAATCATAACCAGAACCAGAAACACAAATTTTCTTTGGGAAGAAAACTTGTGTTTCCGGCTACTTAGCCAACGGCAGTTCAAATAGAGTTGCCAATATATATGATTGTAATGTTTCAATGTTTAATTTTCAAATCTATGATTGCTTTTGGATAATTAACAAATAATTTAAATTTACTATGACTCTGTGAACTTCGTAAGTATAGTTACAGTGTTGTTTCATAGGTTAGTAGATGGTTAGTAGCACCTTCGCCTACGACCGCATCTTCACTTTTTTGATGACATTGTAGTCAAATGGTGGCTAAAAACTATTTTTTCTTAATGTCAAATTATTCTTTATCAGAATTCACCATAGTTTTTTCTCATACCAATTAATGGTATAGTTAAGTCGTAAATATGGTTAGTATATATTTTACAATTGTAAATGTTTCTTAGACTATAATTAGACTACAATACATATTAAAAAATAAATAAAAAATACATGTATTAATTTTAATTAAGTTCTTAGCTGTAATTTGTACATTATTTAACAATTTATCAAAAACCTGTGACAAACTGCAACCTGCAATAACCATAAACCACCAAAAAGTTCACAATTCAATACTACCAACCTCCTTCACCCTTAAAAAGATTACGCCTCACAGAGATAGCGCGGACTGGCACGAAACACGGAGCAGCGTTCGAAATACAAAACGCAGTCAGTGCGGCCGCGGCACGCCCTGTCACCGAAGCTGACAAAAACACTAAAATTAAATAAAAATAAAAAATGTCTACGAAATCGGACAAATCAAAGTGGAGACGAAGAAAGTGGCCGCGTGAAATAGACGACGACAACGACTGCGCTAGCCTCGCGTGGCTTTTAAACTTTAGACTGGACGAGCTCGTGAATATCAAGGTACCAGAAGATGAGCCACAGAGGTCTGTGAAAGAAGCAAAGATGGATGTGCCTGATTCTCCACCGGCGTTGAAGAAGCCTCCTTATACTTATCCGGAGCTGATCGAGAGAGCTTTGAGGGAGAATGGGGAGCTCACTGTTTCAGCGATATATCAGTGGATATCGTGAGTATTTCTTTGTTTCCGTGGAAGAGCAGCCATAGCACCGTATTGTTACGTGTCTTTAGTCAAGTTTGCTTCTTTACCACAAAGAAATTTTATGCGGGGCGAGATTCAAAACTTTGCTGGCAGCTTTATAGATAATTTTGCGTTTTTCGAGTCTAAATACATTGCGATTTCTTTTTAAAATTATTAATTTATCAATGTATTTTACATAATTTTGGGCTTGATGTGGAAATGGCTACCATTGCTTAGAATATTAAATGGCACAAAATTTTTTTTGGGCATTACCCGTTTATCAAAGAAGTGGAAGTCATTGTCTGCGTCTTTGTACCCCGAATGGTATATTCTGACTTAAAATGAGAGCGAATATTTTATAGGGTTTCAAGCCAAATGTGACATCATCGCTCGAAAGAGGCATAGTACAAATATAAGAAGTATGTTATCTTCTTAGAGTGGTACCAAACGCGGCTTGTATGTGTGCACGCCAGTACGCACGTACCACAGCACACTATGATAGAGGTCAGATAGTAAAAAATCAAGCTAAAATAGTTATTTGTACAGCAGCAAGGGAGAAAATATTACTGACGAGTGTGCTGCCAGCTCGAGCATAAACAGCACGAGTTAGTGTTTATACTTCCCCCGTGTGATACATAACACTTAACTTAATATGCGCGGAACAATTTAAATTAAATTTCAGATTCCGAGGCTTAACGGCATAATGTTCCATACAACAATAGTCGAGAAAAACACTGCGTTGACTGTTACTTCACGCACGAAGCATGCTTAAAAAAAACAAAATAAAATCCAAAATGTTAAACTTACTGTAGTTGGCGGGAAAATTCTAACCTTATATAAGTTCTTTTCTAAGATAAACTTATATAAGGTTAGATTCTAGGCTAAATGCATTCATCGTGCAAAGCCAAACACAAAATAAAATTCCATACTCTTTGCTGCAGAAATCCACGTATGAAATAGCTTGGCACTAGCTGAATGCACTAAATTTGCTAAGCCAAATAAAACATTAAAAACGTTATCTAGTTGATTTCGTTTTTAATTCCCTTGCAAAAATTAAAAAAGCACTACTTCTCCTGTAGGCGTTTCATAAATTATATCCTGTCGCCCTTTGGTTCTTTTATAGGTACTACATTACTATACTACAGAGGCAAAAAAGTGTCATTTTTACTTTTTAGTTTGAAAGATGTTGCTTTCTAATTGGTCCCATTTAAATTTGATCACGATCTGATCAGTAGTTCTTGAAAAATCGTCAATAATGCCTATTTTGTGGACTACTTTGACGATGTTCTCGTTGAACCGACTTCAAACCTCATAACATCTTTCGTTGTGAGCCGATTTTGACGATTGTTTTTTATTTGAAAGCTGGTGCTTTTCATGTGGTCCCATTGAAATTTGATCAAGATCTGATCTCTTGTTTTTGGGTTTTCGTCAATAATGCGTGTGCAATACATTAAATCTGATCAAGGTTCCGAAGATAAGGCGGTGAAGTCGGTTTTTTTAAGCTTTGCTTGCGTTTAATTATCTATATTGTATATTTATTATATTCTTGAAGTAATAAGCTTGAATTATTTATTAATTGTGCTTTTTCGTCTGTGGGTTTTCGTCAATAATGCGTGTGCAATACATTAAATCTGATCAAGGTTCCGAAGATAAGGCGGTGAAGTCGGTTTTTTTAAGCTTTGCTTGCGTTTAATTATCTATATTGTATATTTATTATATTCTTGAAGTAATAAGCTTGAATTATTTATTAATTGTGCTAGTGACAATAACATATGCACATAGTTTGCAGAGTCATAACTTAACTAAACAAATAACTATTAATAATAAGTATATACACTAAACAAGGATTTAGATGGTCTGATCTTTTGTTAATAATATCTGTTTATTCATTTTCAACTTGATAATTAAAACGATATGCTGAGTTTCACATGTGATGACATATATTCAGATAATCTTTACACGTCGATGTTTGTTTCTTAATATTTTTTTTGGACCAAATCCATGAATTTTGTGCGTAAGTTCTATGGCATGACAAGGGGCTATGAGCATGGCCTTCTAGACTCTTATAGAAACCATCCAAAAAGTATACGTCAGCTATAACCTTGTTTAGGAAACACTTTATTTTATATTATAACGAGTAGAGTAGCTAGGTATCCACAATTTTAACTAATATTCTTCTATTCTAAGTTGATACGTGTCGAAGTAAACTGAGGAGCTCTGCACCTAGATAAACCATTTTAGGTTTTTAAGTGTCACAAACTATGTACTTACTTGAAATACTTTTTTAAATAATAAAAAAATAAATAAACGCAAGCAAAGCTTAAAAAAACCGACTTCACCGCTTTATCATCGAAACCTTGATCCACCAGCTTTCAAATAAAAAAAGAATCATCAAAATCGGCTCACAACGAAAGAAGTTATGTGGTAACTTTTGAAATTGGGTAAACCAGAACATCGTCAAAGTACGCATTATTCGTCACAAAATAGACATTATTGACGATATTTCAAGAATTACTGATCAGATCTTGATCAAATTTAAATGGGACTAATTTGAAAGCAACATCTTTCAAACTAAAAAAAAAAATTCGAAATCGGCTCACGTGGAGAGAAGTTACGAGGTAACACACATAAAAAAAAATATATACAGTCGACTTGAGTACCTCCTCCTTTTTTGGGAAGTCGGTAAAAAAAAACTAATTTCAAGAAAGGAGAGAATCAGCTGTACTGTATATGTCTTTTATATTTGTTTAATACCGACGTATTATCTCAAGCGTATGTAACCGATGTAGACGATACAGATTGTTTATTGAAATAGTTTGAAGTTACTTATGAACTTGAAATGGGTCCCACTGTTGGTCCTAAAATTCATTAACTTTGACTTTATTAATTTTAATTCATTGTTGAACATTGAGTGGAATTCATTGCCCGCGTCTTTGTTCCCCGAACGGTATACAGATTATACTCTTATATATTAGACTCTTATATACTCTTTTATGTTAGACTCAAGTTAAGAGTGAATATGTATCTTCTAAGCAAGCATGGTACATCTTCGGCCGTAACATCACTTTCCACCAGGTAAGATAGTGGTCAAATGCTTGCCTATCGAGTATAAATATATATGTATATACTTAAGTAGACCAACAGTTGGTCCAATACAAAGTTTGTTATTTTTTTTAAATTCATGATATCCATGCGTTCTACGACTTAGTTGTTGTTAGGCGAAGATGAGACCGACAAATTAAATACATTTGATTTAACAAATTGCGGTATTTTGTATGTTTTTGTAATGTAAATAAAAAACACGAGTGGAACATCAGTTGCTCTTCAAATCCCAATTTAATAGTGTTATCTATAGAACAGCTTTATTCCGTGTCAAAAGCTTTGCAATAGAAATCCGATAAGGACTAATTACGTGTAACGGCCGGTTATCGCACAGTGTAAACATAAAGTAACAGTAGGCCACTTTACAGCGCCGTGGCTTGATGTAAACCGTGCTTATTGCTGCGTTTAGTGAATACATAAATAAGCTCAAAACTAACATACAAAAATAAGTTTTAAATCTAATACTGGACTACTGAATAAAAATATAGA
The DNA here is from genome assembly GCA_948107665.1 of Lomographa bimaculata. Taxonomy (NCBI): domain Eukaryota; kingdom Metazoa; phylum Arthropoda; class Insecta; order Lepidoptera; family Geometridae; genus Lomographa; species Lomographa bimaculata. Next base: position 20,766,899 of record OX403585.1, on the reverse strand, counting down.
AGAATAAAAAAAAATTCATGACCTTAGGGATATATTTCGCAAACTTACGTACGCTTGACAAAAATACACTTCTGGTCACATCTATTGGCCCACCTTGCATTTTCAGTTTCGTTTGGTCCTAGCTAAATTTTTATATTTGGTCGAGCAAAAAGTTTTTATGCAGTTTTGAACCTGGCACATTAATAATTTCATTCAATAGTCTTTTTTTGAATTTCGAACACAGAATTTAAAGAAACAAAAGACGATTTGGAGCCTGTTTGTTGATATCAAACAATCGAATACTAAGAAAACTTGATTTTATTGGTATACTTGGATTTAATTCTTGAAAGTGTGATTGATCTCTTTGGTTTTGCAACAAACATTACTTATTGTTAACATTAAGGTGAGGTTCTATCAATAATCTATGGATACTTCGCCTGAAGTCGCCGCCCAAGCTGCGGCACTTATCCAGGCCGGACACAGCCAAAGAAATGTGAGTGCTCAACTTAATTTAAGTCGATCTGCGGTCCGAAATGTTTATCGGAAGTACCTAGAGACTGGCGGCTTTGTTCGTCGCCAAGGAAGGCCACGATTTCGGGTCACAACTGAAAGGCAGGATCGATTCATCGTGACGACGAGCTTGAGAAATCGTCACCTTACCTCCATTGAGATACAAAACCAACTTCGCGACTTCCACGGAGTATCTGTGAGCGCTCGAACTGTTCGGAGAAGGTTAAAAGAACGCGATATGGTACCACACAAGCCAGCTAATGGCCCCAAACTAACGCGAGCCCACCGAACAGCGCGCCTTCATTTCGCGCGCACTCATTTAAATTGGACTCAGCAGCATTGGAGCCGTGTACTCTTTTCTGATGAGTCTAAAATTGTGTTACTTGGCGATGATGGAAGGAAGAAGGTCTACCGACGTAAGGAAGAGCGTTTCGCACAATGCTGCTTTAAAGAGAGGGTTGCTTATGGCGGTGGCTCATGGACTGTCTGGGGCGGTATATCCGCTAGCGGCAAAACTCAACTTGAGGTTGTTATGGGACCACGGCTGCCAACATTAAATGCTGAAAGGTACATTCGTGAGTGCTTAGAACCTCACGTGATGCCATACGCGGACTATGTGGGCCCAAATTTCCTTTTTATGCATGATAATGCAAGAGCCCATACGGCCGGCATCATCAGGGAATATCTTCGGGATGTGAACATTACAGTTATGGACTGGCCAGCCAGAAGCCCAGACATGAACCCCATTGAGCACATGTGGGACGAGATAAAAAGACGTGTTAGGGCTCGTCAGCCAGTTGCCCAGACGATGCAGGAGTTGAAAACTGCCATAGAAGAGGAATGGGAGGTGATCCCTCAAAATTTCATAGAGCGGTTGATAAACTCTATGCCTAATCGTATGAGAGCTGTGGTAGATGCCCATGGATGCAACACGCGTTATTAAATTAAACCTTTATTTGATAAAACATGTTTTTTATTCAAAAATCAATTGCCTTTATCAAGGCGCATACCCGACTTGTTAGGGGTAGCTCCATGTCATGTGGTATTCTGAATTCAAATTTAAAACAATACGATCGAAAAAGATGGTAAAATGTATCAGGTTTAAAACTGCATCAATAGTTTTTGCTCGACCTAATATAAAATTTTTGCTAGGACCAAACGAAACTGAAAATGCAAGGTGGGCCAATAGATGTGTCCAGAAGTGTATAAGGCATCAAACCCTACTTTCATTTTAAAATCCTAGTTCAATGATAAGTTGATAACACACACGATAACCCTATCGTCGGGCCGAAAAAAAAATTTGTTCTCGTGCCCCCTTTTTGAATAAAAAAAAGAATGTAGAAATACCAGCCCATCAATATAAAGATAGTCTTTTACATTTTTGCACATTTAGACAGCGTAGGGTAGTAACCCTAAATAAACTTAGTACAGAATTCTGAAATAGAATTCCTATCAAATATCCAATGTTTCTAATTGGCTGAGGCCGCTAATCACAGTGTAAACAGTAGGCGATCCACCGCGATAACGTATTAATAACATTCCGCCCGATTTCATGCTCCGATTGCCGACTAAATCCAAACAAGTTAACAGAAAACAGTAACTCAAATGCGTTTTTTTATGTCATATAACTTACTGTATCTAAATAAATGACTAATTAAATATATTTTAGATTCAAATGAAGTTTTTGCGAGTATTTCTGCTTCTATTAAAAAAAAAAATTAAGGTTTGTGACCATAATGTATTTGAAGATTCGTAAGTGTTACACACATTGAGGAATTTATACGATTTTACTCAGTTGTTTTCTTGCATTGTTACGAGACTAGTTTCGGAACAGTCGGTGTTCCTTCATCAGTCGAGAACGCGCGTAGACCGGCCTGTAGCTCGGCGTGTACTCGACTGATGAAGGAGCACCGACCGTTCCGAAACTAGTGACTTACGTGTTGTCGATGTCTAGTTCGACAATTGTTCGTCTTCATTCAGAAGCCTTCTTCAGGATGAGTGCGGAACGCTCGCCGTGTCACCTGCCTTTGCTAGGTGGTTTAATAAGTTAACACAATCATATTTACTTTTGACTTCCAAGTATTCTAGCCCACTGATCTGACAGCTCACTGCTATATAAGAAAACGCAGTGGTTTAGTTACTGCAGATATTTGAATGAAAAAGCAAAGCTAACAAGCGTTTAGATAGTGCGCAGATAGCTTTGTCGCTTTGGCCGCGTGGTTACGATAACCATGAAATGTGTAAAATGTGAATTAAGCAAAATAATTCCCAAATGGATGGACCGATTTCAATGCGGTTATTTTAATTAACATATAAACATACGCGTATTAGTGCTTCTGTCTATGTCAGAAGATAAATTACAGATGAACATTGGTGCTTCTGTTTTTATCATCTCGTGTTAAGAAATATTTTGCTGCAAGCTTACAAAAAAAAAACAAAAAAACGCATTCACACTTACAGTCCCATACTAAGTTACCATGTGTGGGTGCCGTGTGGGGTACTTATTGTGGGGTTGTCAAATGCTTGTCTATCCAGCATTAAAAAAAACATCCAGAACCAGAAACCCAAATTTGCCTTGGACATAAATCTCGTGTTTTCACCAGGAATCGAACTCTACACCAGCTGCTTAAATGGCGAACGCGCGCCCAACTAAGCCAGCGGCAGTTCACAAAAGTAAATTTATAACAACATGACAAATGTATGACAAGTCATAGGCAAAAATAATTGAAACGCAAGCAAAGCTTAAAAAAACCGACTTGACCGCCCTATCTTCGGAACCTTTGGTCAGATCAAATAAATTAAATACGCATTATTGAGGATAACTCAAAAAATACTGGTTACATCTTAATCAGATTTAAATGACATATGGTTTTTATTGAAATCGGTTCACCTAGAAAGAAGTTATGAGGTAACACATAAAAAAATACAGTCGAAATTGAGAACCTCCTCATTTTTAGTGAAGTCTGTTGGAAATTCTACCGAATCATAAGTTATTGTCATGCTTGAATGGGTGCATGTCATATTACAATTGTCGAATTTAATATCAAAGCTCCCCTTTAACCCACCCCCTTGTCACCGGACGTCGTCATAAAAGTTAGATTAGTGCTTAACACCCTTCGATTATACCGAGTGGAAAACTAACAAACAATAATAAAATTGATACACCTACTTTTGTAAAGAAATATTACAACAACTACTGAGCTCTACTACTGATATAGCTATATATACCTATCAGTGTCGCGCGACTTTCTATTTGAAAAGTGTCTTTTTTCGCCCTTCCAAGCAATACTACTAAATCAAAATCGGTCCAGCCTCGGTCGGCTAGAAAGCCACAGCTGTCTATGGCATTGTAGCTGACGGGACAAAAATATACACAATACAAACTTACTAGCCGTGCCCCGCGGCTTTGACCGCGTTAAGTTAAAAAGTGTGTTATTCCGGAACCTAAACTATCTACATTCTAAATTTCATCAAAATCGGTTTATTCGTTACGAAGATACGTGGTATCAAATATGGTAACACACACACATTTTTGCGTTTATAATGTTAGTAGGATAGCACCCTCCTTTTTCGTTGGAGATGAAAAATGCGTGTATGTGTGTCTGTGAAAGAGTCGAAGAGTAATGTGTGTGAGTGTGTTTGATACGAGGTATCTCTAACGGTGGGACGGATTTGGATGTTTTATGAACTCTTTATTAGAATATTTTTCTATCCTTATTAACGTGGGCGTAATTGTAAGACAAAGTTAATTAGGATAGTTTGTTAACATGACGTACAGGTCGACCGCAACAAACTATAAAATAGTCCAATTCCAAGGCGTTGGGTCCTGCTAGTATTTTTTATTTTATTTGTGACAGGCTAGTGTTTGACCACTATCTCACCTGATGGTAAGTGACGATGTGATCGAAGCTGGTAAACACACTAGACCTGGAATACGTAGGCTCTCAAGGATAACTGCCGGACACCGTATTCGGCTTGGCGGCAGACTTTCAACTTGATGGTGGTAAGCTACTTTGGTAGCAAGCCAGGCGAGCAACTCACAAAATGCTCTACCACCTCTAAAAGTAGGTGTAAAAACTTCTTCGAAACGACATTTTTACTTAACATACGAAAAAGAATATTAACGTGTAATTTTGGAACAGTACGTATCATTCACAAAGCTTCAGTAAACAATGACACGACAAACACAGCGAACAAACATCACAAACAACAGCGACACTAGATCGCTGAATCGGTGATACTAGGCGATACTCCTCATTTGTGTCCACGGTATTGTTTACTTGTCGTGACCACAGGGGACTACTATTTACTGCTTTTGACGAGTGGAAATGTAATTTTTGGTAATCGCAAAATATTTTGTGTTAAATATAATACTAAACATTTTATGTATTTCATTATTATTGCCCGTTGACTAAGTTATACGAGGGCGTCTGCCTCCTAAGCGGGGGTATTGAATTCGATTCCCCGCGGGGGAACACGATAATAGGGTAATATTTACTGGTTTTACTTATTTCATATTATACATGTGAATGATAAAGTGTGTGGTTATGTTCGATGCCATTATAAAGTATACCTACAAGGCACTTTACTCATTGGGGACTGAATGAAAATGCTAGTTTGTTTCCGGCGCGCTGAATGCAGTCAGTGTCCGTTTATAGCAAAACATATCTTGAAATTGGTTTGACGTAGTGTAACTTTATTTATCATCTTGAAAAAAACGTCTACTTTTGTGTTAACATCAGTATTTGGCCTAGCTTGAAAAAAAAACACTGAAGAGTATGTAACAAACTTGACACTGAACAAACGGGAACAAATCTTAGTATTTGTTGTATTTGATTCATTTAAACACGTAAGTCAAATTCAAAATGTTCAATTCAAAAAAATATATTGTTTATCGAACCAAATTGTTATGAAATAACAAGGCTTAAAGAGCTCAAGGTGACAAGTGCATATTTGCTGCGCAGGAGTTCAAACTACATACTAAGTTCAAAACTCTAGTGGTGCTGAACTGAAATGGGTGAGCGTGACGCTTATCACCAGGCGAGTGACATGTACGTCTTGTCTCTTAATGACAAATAATTAAACGCAAGCAAAGCTTAAAAAAAACCGACTTCACCGCATTATCTTCGGAACCTTGATCAGATTTAATGTATTGCACACGCATTATTGACGATAACTAAAAAACAAGAGATCAGATCTTGATCAAATTTCAACGGGACCACGTGAAAAGCACCAGCTTTCAAATAAAAAAGAATCATCAAAATCGGTTCACAACGAAAGAAGTTATGAGGTAACTTTTGAAGTCGGTCAAAAACGAGAACATCGTCAAAGTAGTCCACAGAGAACTACTGATCAGATCAAATTTATATGGGACCAATTGGAAAGCAACATCTTTCAAACTAAAAAAAAAATTTTGAAATCGGTTCGGTAAATAATGTTTATACCTTGGTTAGTTAGATATTACTAACGTAACTTGACTAAGTAGGAAGTAGTAAACACATGGGACCAAACAGCAGCATCCAAACACGCAGGTTTTGGCAATACGCATTATTGTGTCCACGGTGCTGTGTTCGCGGTTTGGTGTTGTCACTGTAGGGGGTTACTGCTGTTCCGATCCATATTTTACTTATTTTCAAAATTCAATTATTTTATTCGTATGGGTTCCATTATCAATATTGATCTTGGATGACTCTCATTGAGTCATCCAAGATCAAGATTCGCAAATTTACAGCCATCTCGAGAATAACCTGGCTCATTATTCCCCATTTTTTTTTCAAATATACATCAGTACTAAGTACATAAAGTAAGTATCTTAACCTAGGTTTTTTTATATTTAGCAGTTATCAGAAAGCGCTTGTGTTTTTAAAGTTTCATGTTCGTTAAGCTTTCATGCATCCTTGTCTTTAACCTAGTAATAGATTTTTTAATAAGCTTTATTTATCAATACACATTTTACTATTTATTTCAACTTAATAACGTGGTAAGTCTGTTAATAACTTGGTACGTTCAAATCGACGATGCCGCAGATTTCTTTTGCATCACCAAAGTAGTGTTTCTGATTTTGCCTAAAATATGTTAGTTTATATCCTACTAAATTATAAATATCCCCGACACTGAAAGAAAACATAAAAATGTATATTTACCATCAACGCTGGTCGAGAAAATAAAAAATGATTTTTTGCCGCAGTTAGTGGTTAATGTTCACATACAATTGGTTTAAGTAAGTTTATGCACAATAGTCATACATTTGGTAATCGCCGATGAATGTTTACAATTGCATGGATATATCTCCTTCACTCTAGGCGAACCTGTATCTCGTAGAGCCAAAAACTAAATCGTAACTAAGTCAATAAACATAATTAAATTTCAAAAAGAAGGGGTCAATTGTCACCGCGCGTCAAGCCATCAACAGTAGGGCCCGCGCGCGCCCCGGGTGGCACGGCACGGGCGCCAAACAGGGTGATCGATCGGCCCGTAATGCGACCCATTATTGATACATCCGGTTTGAGGGCACCTGTTTCGTGTCCCTTAATTCGACAATTGGATATTGTCATGCATGATTTGCTTTTGGGGATACTTTTTACAAGCTATTATTTCGTTTCACACCTGCCGGCTTAGGAACAACTGGATTTTGGTTTTCTTTTAACCCGACTACGGCGAAGCAAAAGGGTTATGTTTTTTACCGGTATGTGTATATCTATGTATGTTTATTTTTTCCTTCATAACTTTTTGCTACTCATCATAATTTGACAATTGAGTTGTCGTTGAAGGATCTTGTTTGTCCGTTGGTTATTATAAGCTAAGTGACGTCACATTAAATTGAATATGGCGCCCTCTAGGGGGACACGAAGTCAAAAACAAAACATTTTTTTCACCCCTCCCCATTATAATGTGGTACCATTGAACAGGGATTTTAAAATGAAGCAGAAGTTAGATGTTATCTTCACTTTGTTGAAAAAACATTCCCACTCTACCTTCACCAAATAACTTAAAACGCTTTATACGTATTGTTATAATTATATTTATTATTTTAAGTATTAACTTGTAATTAAAATAAAATATCATTATTAACTTGTAATTTTGAATAAATCGGCATCATTTACATCCTTTTCCTGTTTGTTGCCTTATTACGACTAAGCCACGAGACAAATATTAATATTTGGATATTTGGCACGAGATAGGCTTACATCATAGAGTAGGACATAGGTACACAACTTTTTATCCTGATTTGTTATCATCATGAACACAAACAAAGCTGCAGAGTACAGATTTACACATAAATAGTATTTAAAATCACTCAAAGGCTTAACAACGTTTTGAGAAACTGTTGAATTCCTTTCCAAGGGATATTTGTGCTTTTGGTTCTGGTTGTGTGTGTGATGTAAATTTTCCGGCACCCACGATACAAGTTTTTGAACTTAGTGCGGGGCTGTGAGTGTGAATGCGTTTGTTTGTTTGTTTTTTTATGCAGAATAGGTAAGCATTTGACCACTATCTTACCTGATAGAAAGTGATGATGCGGCCAAAGATGGGACATGCTTGCCTAGAAGATACCTATTCACTCGAGATTTAGTGTTTTGTTTGTTGAATCGACAAAACGTCATCCAATTATAGTTGACAACATTTGCGCTCAAAGCATTTTATTTATACTTAAACGTAAAAACGCTTTTACACTCACAGCACTACACTAATATTGATTACTTGTGGCATCCGGTGGGTACCGGAAACATTCACACATTACACACAATCACACCCAGAACCAGAAACAAAAATATTCCTCGTGGAAAAAATCGGACTCGATACGCTCTGCTTAGAAGGCAAACGCGCAACCAAGCAAACCAACTGAGCCAACGCGCAGTTTGGAAGAACTAGGAGTCTCTTATTCCTCGAACGGTATAATTAAGGAGTCTACAAGTCAAGTTATCTTCTAAGGAAGCATGTCACATCTTCGGCCGCGCACTGTCGCTTTGCATTAGGCGAGATAGCGGCCAAATACTTGGCTTCGAAGCATACAATAATTAAATGCAACCTAAGCTTTAAAATACCGACTTCACCGCTTTATCTTCGGAACCTTGATCGTATTAAATGTTTTAAACATGCATTATTGACGATTACTCAAAACTACTCATCAGATTTTGATCAAATTTAAATAGGACATTGATCCCATTAGGGAAAGCACCAGCTTTCAAACAAAAAAAGATTCTAAATCGGTTCGGTTCAAGTGTGGAAAGAAGTTAAAAGGTAACACACACACAAAAATAAATGAGTACCTCCTCCTTTTTTGTGAAGTCGGTAGAAAAGCAAATCCAACAATATCCTGAAAGAAGAGGCTGATGACCCGAAAGCGCTTATACTGAGGCATCTAGTGAGGACAATGGTACCTCACGGGATGCCTCGTAAATTCATGACGCTCTTATTTTAATTTTAATAGTATTATATTTTATTTTATACTAGCTGTACCCGCGGCGTTGCACGCGTGTTCTGACTTATTGAACTCCTTTAAAACGGTTTACACCTTCGGATAACCTTGTATTTGTGTCACGGCGATGACACCTTCATTTACAAAGCTTCTCTGTACACTATATTATGAGTGACACCGTCGGGACAGTACACAAACATATTTTCTGCTTCACTCACCCTCGACAGTGCCACATACAGGTGTCCGTGGCTGAAACAGCTGGAGGTGAGGTCCACGCCCGCAGTGCGCAAAGTCTGGCCTTGCGCTTTATTTATTGTCATTGCAAAGCATAAACTCACGGGGAACTGAACCCGCTTGAAACGGAAAGGATAGTTGTTCGGTATAAGCGGTATCCTGGGAATTAAAACTTGTTCCCCAATACCACATCCAGTCAAAATGTCTGCCTCTAGACGTTTTGTTGCAACCTCTACCTTCAGTTGAGTTCCATTGCATGATTTGGGAGGACTTAAATTACGCAACAGGATAAAAGGCACTCCAACTTTCAAACTTATTGAGTGCGATGGCAGCCCAGGGGCCGACAACGAATTTAAAAATTCTATTGGGTAAGTAGTGGCCTCATCTTGCTCTACTACCCTATTGATAGAATTGTAGTTGGTGGCTTCACCAGCGACGCGACTGAGTATCTTATTATTCAAAGCTGCTGCCTGGTCATTTCGAGTCGTGAGTATGGCACGCTCGCAAAGCCAAGAGTTTTCATCATTTATCACTTGTTCAATATCACCATAGACAGCCGGGATTAGTTCTTCAGAAGAAGGAACCATCTGACATAAATTAGACGGTAGTATAACTTTTCCTTCTTCTTTTGGAAACGTATCATTTCCAATACTAAGCAACAAATCGGAAAACTCTTGAGCATTATTGTTGCCGCCGATTTGAGCTCTCATGTTGGTGCTAAGATGAAGCCGATATATTTGTGGCCAGAGACTTGACAATTTCAAACATGCATTAACTTCATCAGCTCTTGTGCCGCGTGCGACTACAGGCAGTGTTTGTCTGAAATCTCCACAAAACAACATTGTGATATCTCCCATGGGCCGGTCGTCTCGCCTTATGTCCTGTACCGTCCTGTTAACAGCCTCCACTGCTTTGCGGTGCGCCATTGTACACTCATCCCATACAATTAGAGAACACCCACGTAGAACCTGTGCTTTATCACTATTGCGTGAGATGTCACACACCGGTGTTTCAGAAGTCTCCAATTGTATAGGAATTTTGAACATGGCGTGGGCTGTTTTTCCTCCTGGCAACAATGTAGCAGCTATGCCAGATGACGCCACAGCTAAGGAAATTTTGCCTTGGCTGCGTATCTGAGCCAAGATTATTTTGGTTAGAAATGTTTTACCTGTTCCCCCGGGTGCATCCAAGAAAAACATATCTCCTGTATTGTTCACGGCGCTGTTGCATACTTGATAAAAAACTGCCTGTTGCTCAACAGTTAGTCGGTGCAGTCCATGTCTTATAGTTGCCGCGATTTCTGCAGGGTCACGGTTAGTCTCAGAAAAGTACTCCCGGTTAGCAGGCTGTACTTGGTCTGGAATAGGTGCAGGTTCTGGCAAACCATAGCTTGTGAGGCTATTCTCACCGATTGAGAAAACCATATCTTGTTTTCTTAAGGCATTCATTGTGAGATGTACCGGGATTTGCACCGTTCCAAATGAAATCTTCTGCCAACGCATTTTGGTATTTCTGCCAAAGCTGTAAGGCATCAGCAAGCCCACAGAACACCAACATCATGGAAAACAGATGGCGCAATTGTCGTGGACTGTCGCTGATGCAAGCCTCAGCTAGTGTAGCAACCCAGTGCTGATCATCATCCAGCAAATGTAGTTCCCGGCATGCGGCAACATAGGTAGGTTGTTCTACGCCGTTCACTGTTCGTAGCCCACTGAATGACGTCAGGCCACGAACAGTATGCAGAAGCAACCGCAAGTAATACAACTCCGTATTGTTTGGGTGCGCTGTGTATACTCTACCCAAATTGTGTTCCCTAAACCTTCTACTGCTGCACCTCTTCTACGCCGATTGAACTCGCCTTGTTGTTTATTATACGTGTAATAGGCAGGCACTTCTTCGTATAATAGTGTTTTTGCAAAAGCATCGGTTTGGCATAGTCGAAAAAAGGCCAACAAAGTTGTTTGTCTTGGATTTAGTAGCCTCTCTTCGACGCTATCTTCAATGAAATAAATTCTGTGTTGGCCCTCCAAATGAATGTCGAGATGTGAAATAGGTGGGAATAGATGAGCGCTCATGTATTGGAAAGCTGAGAATCCGCCAAACGGCTTCCGAAGAGCTAATGTATCGACCCGATTGGTAGCGACTAACTTCATCTCGGCTGTTGGTGCTGTCTGCAGCAATTGTCGCTTGGACGTTTCCTTTATTGACATAATTGCATATGTATTTTATCGAGTTCACACTGTTACACATCTCAACGTTTGTATGTGCTTCAAATGTTTTTGTCAGGACTGGAGAATACGGTACAATCCATCGGTTATCCACCAAGATTTCTTGGCCACGTACAGCCATGGTCGCAGAGGAACCTCCCTGCGAAGGCAAACGGCGACGGTAGGATGGGTAACCATCCTCCCCAGTCACTGTCTGCTGGACAGGTGTTTTCGGGAACCTCTTAGTACAACGCCCATCTCGCATGCAGGGGGGGTTATTATTAAGAGTACCGCATAGACCATGCACCATATGCGCCTTTACGATGGCATGCAAGGACGGATCATCACTGGGGTTTGGAAATTCAGCGCTAATTATGCTATCGACGTCATTCGGCCGATTTTTTTCTTGCAGCCATAAAAGAATATGTGCATGCGGTAGGCCCCTCTTTTGCCATTTTACGCTGTACATAAAGCACCAAATATGGCTGTAGGTGTTTATTTATGCAATTTAAAAAGTACAACACCCATGACGTACGTACCGAAGTTAGAATAAATATTCGAAATATTTGCAATGTACATGATCGCATTGATTGCATCAAATGCAAAATAAAGTTGGTAACTTCATACATTTACATGAAATTACAAAGTTATATACTGTAGTTTGGGAAAAAAACTGTTAAACCCAAAGTAATAAAAACTTCAGAATAAAAAGTATTCTAAGTAATACCTCGGAGAACACACTATAATCACACCGAATTTCATTATAATCCACTCAGTAGTTTTGGCGTGATAGTGCTTCAAGATACAGGAGGACAGACAGACAGACAAAAATTTTTTTGAATACATATTTTGCTTCCGTTTCGATAGTAGACTGTCCTCCATTAAACATTTTCAAAATATCTTCATTGTACAGAATTTGACCTCGAACAGTTTTATTATAAGTATAGATTTCTTGTGTACTTACCAATAGCTTGTAGGCCTTATTTAAAAAAAATTACTAACAATATTGTATGGATCCTTTGTTGTTCCGAAATAAACATTTTTAATTTGAATTTGAAAAAATCTTTCGGCGTCCTAATAATTATAGCAGTGTGACAAGTTGACAACCGGCTGCGGCCCTTCTGTGGTTACAAAACCTCAGTGACAATGTTCATATGCAGACAAATAGGGTGTATCAGTCCATCGATATGCATGTTTGAGTAGCTCTGTTTATTTGTTTATTTGTAGTGCACGTTGATTTAGCCTTTGTTTGTTTGTTAAAAGCTTGCTAGTGGAGCGAGTTCGCAAACTAAAAATTGTTCTGAAGGCTATCTCTCAGATCCAGTCATTCTAGGCCTTATGTGAACTTATTGCACGTGGAGTCTGTGTTTTCATATATTCTGTGTTGAGATAAATAGAATGTGGGAGACTTAAAATTTCGAGTGAACCGATATCTTCTGGGTAAGCGTGTTGCATCTTTGACCACACCGTCACTTTCCATCAGGTGAGATAGTTGTCAAATGTTTGCCAATATAGAATTAAAAAAACCCTATTTACCATCAGTCTAGATAAATAATGTGAGGCTTGATACGGAAGATAAGCGTTGGTCATCTGCCAGCGTTATGCTGAGCTGGGGCCGATTTGAGACTTTCATTTATATGTATTTTTTATAATAGTATTTTTATTCTTTTATCTATTTTGCTGAGTTACAAATAAATTATTTTCTTTCTGATATTTGGTTGTACTTACAAACCTTCATTATATAATGAGGTTCACTAGTGAACCGCATTTTAACCGTATTTTTAATCACCAATTGAAAAATGAGGGGTGCAGTAAGAACTCCTATAACTGTCTGTGTATTCAAAGCTCTCAACATAGTTATTCAGACGAATTAAGATCATCTTTCTAGAATGAGCTAAGAAGTATATTTACTTCTACCGAGTAGAATTAATTACAAATTTCAATGATTCATCTATATTTGCAGAGACCGTTTTCCGTTCTACAAAGCGAACGACGAGCGCTGGAAGAACTCCATCAGACACAATCTGTCCATCAACCCCCACTTCCGCAAAGGGGCGAGGGCGCCCCAAGGGGCCGGCCACCTTTGGACCCTCGCTCCTAACGCCCTTGATCTACTGCCGAACAACCCCGTTCCTGAGGAGTCTAGGATCAAGGTCACAGTGCAGGATACCGAGATGAAGGTCATGGGATTCCCTAAGGTAAGATTATAATGCAACAACCATTTACTAACTAAATACAAACTACACGAAATAGGTGTACCAATTACCTTGATATGTCTACAAACTAAAAAAAAAATGTATCTAATCAACCTGTAACAGAAAGGTATAGTAATACTTGGTGGTCTGCATGTGTATCGTGCCAGTGAACGAAAGTCGAAATCGGAGATAATTTTGTCCATACAAAAATTAAAAATTAAAATTTTCAAATATTTTTGACAATACTATGGTTACATCTGTGGTGCCGTGACCTTGACCTTTGCCACCACTATCAGACGTATAGGTCCAAAGACTGTGGTGTAAAACGGTAGCTGATGAAATAGGATTGCAAATGACATTATTTTTTTGAATCTCTAATTCATCATAACTCAATATAAATGGTGCTGCCGCGAATTAAGAAGTTCCTGTTAGACTTCATGCATGTAACTTGATGGCTTGAGTATTACTACACCTTTTTGTAACACATTGTATAGTAATAAAGATGGTAATGGTTTCACAAACTAGGAATCAAATTAGTATAATAACATTGATTTTGGATTTTTGGACGAAAATTAGTACAAAAATAAGTCAAAATATCATGTCATAAGCAAATTATGTTGAGATGAACTGCTCATTAGCTTAGTTGGTTGTTTGTGTACGTAAGTGTGCCTTTTAATCGGGTTCGATTCCCGGCGGCAACACAAGTTTTCTGCTCAAGGAAAATGTGTTTCTGGTTCTGGTTCTGGTTGTAATTGAGTGTGTGATATGTGTTTCCGGCTCCCAAGACACAAGTCATAGAACTAAGTGTAGGGCTGTCAGTGTGAATACGATTTTCAATTTTCCACTTCTCGTATTTCAGGTGATAGTCCTGGACGAAGCAGCCATCGCGGCGGCCAGCATCATCCCGGACCAAGACTTACTCACAGGTAGTACAAGTAAGTTTCGGGTCTGTAGACATTTTGTAAAAAGCTGCGGCTTAGCAAAAGTCCGGGACTTCGACACTATACTTTTTAATTAATACAAAAAATACGTTCCTGTGTTTAACACAAGACGATCTTCGGTTCTTGGCTAATAATAGTAATGACGAACTTCTTCAAATAATAATTTTTACCAAGTTAATACATAAAAAAATCAAATACCCCCACTATGTAAAAATCTATTATGCACTTTTTCTTCGTAGACCTATTTTGCGATTCTATAATTATTTTATCTTATCTGTGTTAAGTATTCAGAATTCAAGTGAGAATGGTTGCTAACAACTTTTAAGCGTAATAAATGATATTATTATTTGTTTATGTAGTTTGTTTACAATGTTAGTATTTCTATTATTTTAAATTTAATTTCATTGATTTTATCACACCACTATCCCTACATTATCGTTTCGTTTATATTTTGATCCAAAGGATGACTGGAAGATATCGCTCTTAGCGATAAGACCACCCATTGTAAGTTCACCCATCTTTATAAGTTTATCTGTAAGCTGTATTTATCTTTTGGTGCCAATTAAGAGTAATTGTACCTATTTATTGTATTGTATAATGATAATTAAAAACTAAAAATGATCTAATGAATAGTGTGAATAGTTGATACAATTTACATTGTTAAAACATTTAAGATGATTTAAAATACCAATTCAATGATACGCTAATGATACAGTTCGTGGATTTTATTATTTTCTACCGACTTCACAAAAAAGGACTCAAGTTGACTGTTTTTTTTTGTGTGTTACCTCATAACTTCGTTCCACGTGAACCGATTTTGTTTTTTTTTTGTTTGAAAGATGTTGCTTTCCCATTGGTCCCATTTAAATTTGATCAAGATCTGACCAGTAGTTCTTAAAATATCAATAATGCGTGTTTAGTAACACCTAATCTGATCAAAGTTCCGAAAATACAGCGGTGAAGTCGGTTTTTTTAAGCTTTGCTTGCATTTAATTATTATTTTAAACACTATGGAGTCTGACGATTGTCATATTGCATTTTGATTAGAGACATGTAGAGACAAGACAGTAACACTCACGATAAAGACAAATCGATTGACGTAAGACTCGTCAGAATCGGCCCACGCGCGTTTGGACTCTACATTCATATCCGATTCAAATCATATTGTTTTTTTTTATTTTTATTTGTGACAGGCTAGTGTTTGACCACTATCTCACGTGATGGTAAGTGACGATGTGATCGAAGCTGGTAAACACACTAGACCTTGAATACGCAGGCTCTCAAGGATAACTGCCGGAACACCGTATTTGGCTTGGCGGCAGACTTTCAACTTGATGGTGGTAAGCTACTTTGGTAGCAAGCCAGGCGAGCAACTCACAAAATGCTCTACCACCTCTCAAATGTCACCTGAATAGCACCACCCGGGGACCACGTGTAGGGAGTCAGACTTAACGGGTATCTTCATACGGACGTGGGTGACTCAGCCCCCAACATTAACATTCATATTGATTTCGATACTAATCCCGCGTCTTTGTTTCCTGAACGGTATAATCTGGCAGTCTTTAAGTCAAGAGTGAATAGGTATCTTCTAAGCAGGCATGCTACATCTTCGGCTACATCATCGTTTTCCATCAGATGAGATACTGGTCAAATGCTAGCCTATCAAAAAAAAAAACGAATCATATCCGATATTTATCACCTCCCGCTACAATAAATTTGTACATCTTAAGCGTTGCGCTGCCACATGAGTTCACATCATGCTTTGTGCCGGGCATAGTTGCCACACATGCTGGTCAATATCACGGGAATTTTGGCGACACGAATTATATTCTCCGCTGTATACGACGCTTTGTTATTTCTCATTAGCCGAGTTAATTAACATCAATACATTTCCCTTTGTAATTAACAAACATGTTTACTTTGTCGTCTGTTATTGTACCATTTTCGGATTGTCTTTGCACAAAAAAAAACTTTGCGAACAAAACGCTACTTCGGATTAAAAAGGAAAAACAATGGTGGAACGGGACAAAAGGTTCATTTGTTTCGTTCAAAAGCTATTGTTAGGGCTCCAATTAAATGTTTCAAGTGGTTTCGAAAGCACTATTAAAAAACATGGTGTTATCTTCGACGAGTGCCGATCGAGTAATAGCCTCTCGTTAGGTCGATTGGGTGTATTCATTTATTCATTAATTTTCACAATTTAATTAAAAAAGATATTAACTGAAATATGTACCTACTAGCCGTGCCCCGCGGATTCGCCCGCTTGCTGATAATAGCGGTTAACAAGTAGCTGTAACATGTGTTAATCCTAGGTATAATCTATGTACATTCCAAATTTCATCCGAATCCGTTCAGCTGTTAAAGCGTGAAGAAACACTTACACAAAATTTTGGATTTATAATATTAGTAGAATAGGATAGGATGACAAATAATGCCTTAAATATAATTTTGCATTCAGAAGAGAGTCGTCGAACTAAATGAGCTAAGGGTAAGAAGAGAGGAATAAGGATGTGAGAGCTTTCTGGTATTTGCAAATAACCTTCTAACATATATTTATAATATTATAAATTAAATTGACATAAAGGCTAGGACTAAAATATTGTATGTTTTAATTTCAGTGTTCCTCAATCCGGTGTCTACAGAGCAAGTGGTGAGAGAGTGCGGTCTCATCACTGTCGACTAGGAGATTTAGAAGGGTCAATTAAAAAATAAGCAGCTGGACTTATTTTCGACGATGTAAAGCTTTTATTTTCATAGCTGTAAAAGAAAATTATCTCATCTAAGGCTAAGACGTAGTGCGGTGTTTGATGCCTCACAATTATGTATACATGAGATTTAAATATAGGTTGGTTATGTTTTTTTTACCTTTATAACGTTAGAATATAGAATTACATATCTTGTCTGAAAGTCTAAGGGGTCAAGTGGAAATTGGCGTTAGCATCCATATACAGGGCGCGGCCCGGCGATGTCATTTTTCGCGGTACAAAATAACTACTCGTATATATTATAGATTGTACATATTGGTTGGTCGAAGAAAACACTTTGTTTTTTTGTAAATATAGTGTTTGTTTCAAAAATATAATAAGCGGTGCACATAGCGCTCATGGACGTGGACTAGAGATAGAGAGCGGGAAAGGAACAGTCTTTACACAAAAATAATAACTTAATCTCCATAGATTAATCTAAGTACTTATTTTTTATTAAATACCATTATTTTAATGTTACCATTACAAAAACTTCAAATTAGTTTTTGTTTGTAAGTTTTATTTATATATAATTTTAATTTTCAATAATGTGTTCATACATCATCTCAATTATTACGGAAAATATAGCATTCAGAAAATAATCATACAAGTAAATGAGAAACTGGGTCTGAGAGTTTGATATTTTACGAATAACCCTGTATATATAACTAGCGATCCGCCCCGGCTTCGCCCGGGTGTGATAAATGAAGAACCGCTCGACCGATTTTGTGCAAACTTCACATAAACCATCTACTAAATAGTCCGAACAAAGCCTAAACATTTGGTTTGGATAGGTGAGCCCGTTCTTGAGTTATAAAATAACAACGAAAAGTGGCATTGATTTTATGTATAGGTATAGATAGATATATAATATTTAAACTAATAATAATATATTCATTTTACAAACAAACTAATAAACTCATTCATACTCATAGCCCAACACTAAGTTCAAAAACTTGTATCGTGGGTGCCGGAAACATCACACACACACAATCACACCCAGAACCAGAAGCACAAATCACCCTTGGGGAGAAACATTGCGCTTCTGCGTATTTAATTGTTATTTTAAGTATATTTTACCACAAACCGGGACCAACGCAGCATATTGCCGGTACCAAAATAAAAATAAAACTGCGCTGGTCTCCCATTGGGAACGGCTGAGGGCATCGCGCATGAAAAATATTTTTTCAGTATCTACCACAACTACGGTAGGTAAGGTAAGGTAAACAAATACATATTTGCTACTTCCCCGTATTAGTGCCCAATTTAGTGCTGCAGTACTGAAATGAGGTTTTAGAAAGCATCGTCGAAAATAATTCCAGCGTAGGATGTAAGTAGTTTAACAAGGTTCTAGATTAAGGCTTGACTTAATTAGGAGCATTCACTTTGAGGGTAATTGTACCTTTGTTGGGATAATACTAGACATTTATGGGAAATTTTCGGCTTAGAGATTTTCATTTAAAAATAGGTATGTTTATTGACTGAGCGATCGCGTAGCGTCTGTTTAGCTTGGGCAAAAATGCTTTTGTATGTCCGGATTTCCGGATGTTCTCCTTTACAATTCGCAATTCTCAATTGATTCTCGTGAAACTTTGTGAGCAGGTTCAAAAATTATATTATGTATGGGTTTAATTTTAAAATGGTGGATAAAATGGGGTTGAGAACGTAAAAATATATATTTTCAGCCGTTTCGTATTTAATAAACCATATCTAGACGTTTTAAAAAAAATAAATATTTAGACATTTTTATTTTACAATTAAACCTTTAATGCCCAAGTAAATATGAGCTTTTAATAGTTCACATTATGTAACTAACAACATTTCTTTATAATCTTTGTAATTATTTCACAATATATAATATACTATTTTATTCTCTCTAATGTATCATATTGGATTTTTAAAACAGAATGCCAGATATTTTTTTATTTTCCCCGGCCAAAAGGAGGGGGTGTCATAAGGTATTATGTATCTCTCTGTCTGTGACATCGTAGCTTTTAAACGGATGGACTGATATTGATTTATTTTCTTTTGTTAAAAAGGTGACTTTATCGTTAGTGAACTTAGCTATGCTAGATGGAAATCGGTGCAGTCGTTTTCCAGATAAAGCGTCGGGGTATTTCAGAAAAAATGATTTTGTCAATAAAACAAATACAGTGGAGTTCCCACAGAGCTTAACTAAAGAGCGATTCTCCAATGGGCATCTAAGGCACCTCTTCGTAGTCAAACTGTCAACTATTTATAATTACTATAATTGTTTATGATCTTTTTTCCTTTGACTGTTTCGATTGACAATGAAGCTTTATTTTTACTATTAAAGTTTTCGTGAGAATCAGAGATTGTAATTTTTATAATTTAAATACGGCTGTCACTTACGTCAATAAGTTTACGCCGCGAGATCTTGCGGCATAAACTCATCCCGAAGAAGAGCATCGTACATGCTCGAAACCTAGGTCGACATTTTCGACAAATAACGTGAGTGATAGCCGTAAGTTTTAATGAAAAAGTGACTATATTCCCTCTATATTATTCAACAAGTGAAAATAAAAAGCATACACGAATCACACTCAAAGCCCCACACCAAATTCAAATATCAAAAACTTATCTAAAAAATCACATACAAAAATACAAGAGTAAATATTTCCAGCTTAGGTACCTACAGTTGGCGAATGCTCCTAAATATTTGCGATCTCAATTCTAGTGCATGTTCTAGGATAATGTGTTTAGTATAGATAATGTAGTTATTAATTTTAATAAATAATTTTAATGTAAATGAAATTTATATGGTTTCACTTAAAATTCTCCATGCTCCACCTGCTATTTACCTATAATATGGCAAATAATTTACGCATTGGATTGAATGTGACTATGACTAAAATACTTTACTTTGACTAAGACTAGTTTCATGAACTGCACTAATAGCTTGAAAATATTTGTTACTCTACAGGCACATTGTTATATTTCCTGAATGACACAAAGATTACCAAGAAACTATAGTTTGACCGAAACCGCTGACCTGCGCCTTAGGCACATGTGTGTCGTTTTTTTTAAACATGTAACTAAAGAATACTTGGGTTTTCAAGACGAATATAACGATATCTTATACGTCGAAACCCATCCAGCCGTATGAAGGATACGAGATAACAAATTTACAAAGATCGCCTAAATATACCTAACCCTTCCTTGGCAGTCGGGTAAAAAAATAGTCAAAAATAATCTTTAAAGTCATTTTCGATAGTAGATAGCTAGTAGAACAGGATATTTAGTGCTGAATAGAACATGATTATATTTTTTGCACTACATACGACTTAAAACAGCGTCATTTCAAGCTCTTTCCCAGCATGTCTGAGGTGTAGTTATGTATTACTAAACCACATGTGTCTGCTGCACTGGTGCATGTCTGGTGATACATCTTGGTGGAAATTAGGGCACTTAGAACGGACTTTCATGTTATTATGACGATAGTGTGGCAACCGTTGTATAATTATTATTAAACAATAAATATAACTACACGGAATGTGTGGTTGTGTGTGTTGGAATAATTCATGTATTCAGCACGAATTTTTTGTAAATTATTAAAATTATGTGCTGAATGTTTATTGAACCATATGTAAGAGATTGAATCCCACTACAGAGGATTTATCCTAGTGTGTGATACAGAGCTCAGTACGTACAGCACTGATAAAGTTCTCAAAAATATCTTATTCTTACATATGCAAAGATATAGTGTATGGTAATTAAGAATTATTGATTAATAATGATTGATAGTTAAGGTGGTAAGCGGTGCGCGGCGGGCGCGCGGCGGGCGCGCGGCTTGACACGCGCCCGCGTCGCTTACCATCGACTGACGACGTTTTTGTATAGGCTCTAGTGTAACAAAATATACTGAGCGGACAAGGCGCGTGTATTTGTACAGTGACAATCAACACGGAAAACTAGAGCAGCGGTGGCCTAAGTGCGCGCCCTCGCCGCTTTGTATATCAAGTCCCTAACAACTAGCATACCTACATATTAATATGTTCTCAGTCTCACAATAAAAATTTCTTTAATTTTTTCCATGTAATAAAACATAAACATAAACGCTTTCACACTCACAGCCCCACACTAAGTTCGATGACTTGTGTCGTGGGTGGGGTGTCGGAAACATTCACATCACACACACAATCCACAACCAGAACCAGAAACACAAATTAATCCTCATTTATAACTAAGTATAATTTCCATTTCTTTTAGTTTAAGCTTAATGCAACGATATATCAAAGAACGAAATTCGAATATAAAAATCTATTTACAATTCTAAGTAAATAACATAAACACACCATTTCATAAATGTAATTTCTGTCACAAACAAAGTTTAGATAAATCCTAATGAATTTAAATTGGATACTTAGACGCGCCAAGCTAAGTGTCTCTAGGTGTTTACAAAATATTACAAAAGGCGTATTCTAATTCTGTTTATAAAGGCAATGTAAGAGGGTTCAGTACAAAGTAACTGCGTTTTAAATTCAAGTCATGAAGTGAAATCTCCTAACGACCTAGTAATTACACAAGTCGTGGGACCCTAAAAAATAAATAAATTTCTTCAACTGAACGTGACCTAACTAGGGAATCGCCCAACAGAGAGCCAGATTTTATTCTCGTATCGTAAATCGTTATTGTCAGGTATAAAATGGTAAATGAGTTTCGTGATTACCGATGAAGCGGGGGCTTTGATGACGCTTTAAAAACTCCCGTTGGATTTGAATATAGGGTTCAAATAGGTGTGTAGAACTGGAACTGTAGAAACTGGTAGAACTCAGTTGGAAATCCCACTATGCGGTCGAACATCTAAATAGGTGCAGAACTTTATATAGGATACTTTATATAGGATAGTCCGCCTGGGGCAGTACAGGACTATACTATTGCCAGACATTCAACCGCTAAGCAGTTATATGCAAACATTATGTAATGTATTTTGGATTGAATGGCAATGTTTCCAGTGAAAATACAGGACTAGATTTAACATCTCAGAGTGACGAGCGTAGTGTTTTGGCACGCAGGATTTTGACCTCCGTCTCGTCTCTCAACGACATTAAAAAATTCTTGGCTTACTTAAAAAAAAATATACAGGAAAAGGAGCGGTGTATTTTTTACGCGTATCAAGATCAATGAATAATAACTATTCTAAAACGGAAGCTAACATAGGTGCCATCGACTTCGCTTTCCCACTTGTGGAAATCGCTAATGTGCCTGGGCGTGGCACCATCTATCACAGGACACTGCTAACTTATTGCTCTTGACCGGTGGGTATAAAATATGACTTATGCTACAGACCTTAATGCGCTTTAGATTTTCATTTCTGAAGATAAAGTGAAGCCAGAATTGTATGTGTGATTCTCTACATGTTTGAAACGAGTAATTTCTTTAACGCCCGGTTGGATCATTTCTATAACATTCGGTCCTAGAATAACGCAAGGCACTACTTAGTAGGTTCGCAATATAGTTGATATATTGCGAACCTACTAAGTAGTGCCTTGAAATCGAATATAACGAAAACTTACATCTGATAAGTAAGCGTAATTTGGATAGAAAGCCAGCGCTTTGGCTTTCTATTTGAGGTTAGCAAATCTAATGACGCAGATTTGAGTAAATATTTTGTCTGATTTTATTTAAGATGTAAGAGAAAAGAACTCTACAGAGACACCGAAATGTGTACATTACAACAGTTTGTTGATCATGAGAATGGAATCAATAGTTTCAGTATTATTATGAATTGCTCGTTGTAACCCAACGGTTAAACACAAGTCGACGGGAACACAAGTTTTCTCCCCAAAGACAATTTGTGTTTCAGGTTCTGGTTGTGATTGTGTGTGTGATGGGAATGTTACCGGCACCCACGGCACAAATCATTGAACTGAATGTGGGACTGTGAGTGTAAAAGCGTTTATGTTTATTGTTATAACAAGACAGTTTTCTTTTAGATGGAGTTATAGTTTCTTACTAGATGATCACTCGGGATGTCAATATCAACCGTGTAGAGTTCATCACTTATATATGGCGTGGCGCAAAATGTATGACAGTCATGAACCACACTGTCTTTTGACGAACATTGAGCCATTCCAAGCCCTAATATGAAAGGTCTCTGGCGTACACTCGAGCTATTTCAGTTTTCTCCAAAATACTAGAAGTTAGTAAGAACTGACTTCAAGTAAGAATCCACCGTCCACCTCCTGAGGCCTGAGTTAACCGAGGACTGTTTTTTACAACGCCTTCCTATGCCTCATTAGAGAAATAATTAATTTCGTAATCTTATTATTAAAACTAGCATACAAATAGAAAGACGTATCTCCACTACCATTCCCTACCCTCTTTCCACTGATGCCAGCTTATTTCTTTTGAGAGCAATACTGTGCCAAGTATAATTGACGACCCAGTTGGCGCAGTGGATGGGTGTCTGCCTTCTGCGCCGTGGGTCCTGGGTTCGATTCCCGGCAGGAGCAAACATTCTTTCCCAAGGGACATTTGTGCTTCTGGTTCTGGGTGTAATGAGTGTGTGATGTGAATGTTTTCGGCAACCACGATATACAAGTCTTTTAATTTGTGGGGCTGTGAGTGTGAATGCGTTTGTTTGTTTGCGTTTGTAATTATAATCTTGTAACTTTTAATCAAAATTTTTAAAAAGCTATGGGTTGAACTGCTGTGTATTACTTCAATGGCAAAATAAAATATCTTACCAATTTTATAATAAAAACAACTTTAATGTTACAACCCACATCCGCTTAACGTTATACTCTCAGTCCTCCGTCGAAGCGTATATTGTCAGCAATAAAAACTTTTTTCATTATCCCCGTGTATAGGAGAGCTTATTGAAAATAACGGTGTCGCACGGCCATTGTTTTATTGTAAATTGCAGCCGGTAGGCTTGGAGACGGCGATGGAGAAATCTCTGGCTTCACTTCACTTTATACTATGGTATTCACTTATGAGTGAAGCGGACACTTTTAAGTGAAACAATTTCTTTTCCCACATTATGAACTCTTTGTGGAAGAGAATTTAAACACAAGCAAAGCTTAAAAAACCAACTAAATCACTTTATCTTCTTGAACGCGTTATTGAGGATAACTCGAAAACTGGTCAGATCTTATTCAAATTTGAATGAGAGCATATTTTATGGGAAGTACCAGCTTTTAAATAAAAAAAGACGCATAAAAATCTGTCGAATTGAGAACCTTCTCCTTTTTTTTTAAGTTGCTAAAGCAAGAAGGATATTTTTTTTTATTCACAAGTACATCCCATGTCGTGAACAGATTTGGCTAGAGTTAAATGACCGTTTTGATTTCGTTGCGTGTAACCAGTGAAACAATATTAATATTTAAAAAAAAATTGAGGCAGGGTTTTAAATAATGTGAGATGATTAATTCCGCAGCTCGCTCTTCGACTAGGGTGTGAACTAGTGTGATGGCGTCCTCTCGTTCGTCTTCATATTGGTTTCTAAGTACCATTGAGATAGTTATTGTGAAGAAATATATCGTTTATGAGTCACGCCCAGATACACTGTGAGTACAAGGAGTATTAAGACGACTAATAACGGCTACAATAAGTTTCCAGTGTAATTATCACATATATTGACAAAATGAAAGTGTGCAGAAGTTGCTAAATTATTTATTAAAGTTGCCAAAACTCAAGTTATTTTCTCCAAGGCACTCTTTTATATTAACTTACCTATATGTTTAGTATTAACATTAGTGTATAGTTAGGACACTGATATTTTAAGACATTCATGGTTTAAAAATAACGCAGATATTTGAAGTTCCTCCAATTGACATCAACTATTAAAAAAAGTTGCTTAACTCCTATCATATTCGTATTTTGTAAAAAAAAACATTCATGGATGTATATATTAATATATTATAGGTACCTATGTAAATAATAGTTATATAAACAATGTTTCAAATATTATCAAAAATATATTATACACCTTCGCCCCTTCTAGTAACAACTTTCTCGTAGATCTCTATTTTGTGTCCTCTTGGGAATTGGTTTCCTTTCTTCGAAGCCAAGCCATGGAATCTTCAAACGACGTCAATAGCTCCACATTCTTAGTTTCTGGCAACGGAAAATATAGTACCCCTCCTAATATCGCCAACCCACAAAAAATGGATCCCGACACAGTCTGTGACAACTGATTAACAAAAGGAGCAGCCATCTGCCCCACTCTAGATATAACAAATAAACATCCCAGCGCAGAATTCCTGATAGATGTAGGAAACACTTCAACTGCATACAAAAATATAACTATAAAAGTCATAAATGAAAAGCTGTTGCTAAAAGCAGCAAGAATTACTCTGGGCCAGACGTAGTTTGTAGGAATCAAAACAACCGTGAGCATAAACGCGCCAGACAAAAAGTTGGTTGCCATTAAAAATTTTTTTCTGCTCAATTTCTTAATCAAAAAAACTGCAGAGATTGTTCCCAGCAGAAGGACAACTCCAGAAAAAGCTACGTTAGCGTGTATGTCTCCGCCAATATGACTTATATATTGAATAACTCCGTAAAACCCTAGGCCGCATATGAAGTAATTAATAGCAAGGCATATGAAGTTCATAGACGGCCTTTTGTGGTGGAATACGTGCCAAAATCGCAATTTGCGGCTAGTTTGACCTTGGTTGGCAAGGTACTCTTCAATTTCAGCCTTGATCTCAACAGCAGATACGTTTTTACTGTAAGCAAAGTTAAATAGTTAGTTCAACATCAAAATTGTTTATTCATATGGGCCTCATAGTCTTATAAATATTAATGATCTTAATTTCCAGATTCGCAAATTACGGTCGAGATTCATTTATTTACTCGCGAATGTAAACATGATCAATATAATAGATATATCGTTGTTGTTAGGTGCCGGCTATCACTATGTAACTGGTTTAGAATGCAAGCTGATTGAATTTGCCACAGTGTAACAAAGTATCGGCGGTTGGGTGAATTTTTCATCAAGGAAGCGCATGGTCATAATCATTGATTATGTGGTGAATTAGTTTGTTTTTAAAGATGTTGAATGAGCTTGCATTTTTAACCTCCTTTGGTAGTTTGTTATATATCTGCACTCTCACAAAGTATACATCTTTGCACTATTAGTTTTAATTCTTGGCAGTATTATAATTTTATTATTTTATTCAGGATTAATCAAAATACAGATTTAGCTAAACTACTTACCTAATAAGAAAGTAGTATGGCAGTATTATGTGATCTTTTCTGCGACTACTTCGTGTGTGTACTTGGTAGACTTTAATGAATTTAACATGTGTATGTATTGACTTATTTAAAGTTTTTCTAATTCGAATGTAGGTGAAATAATAACAAAGTTGCTAAATATTCATAATTTGTGTTTCTTTGTATAGTTTAGTAGTTGGTGTTAGGTAGGCATAGTGAAATAATAATTTAAGTAGTTATATATAAGCAATTATAAATATATTAGCAAATTTTTTAATATGTTTTGGGGTACTGCCCCAGATTTCAATTAAACACAAAGGTGCGGTTTCTCTAGATAGTTGTATATTGTTTGTCGCACTCGTAGATGAAGACACCGTATGATACTGTGTAGTGAACCCATTAGAGAGGTAAGTTTGGAGCGTATAAGTTCTATTTGTATTTTCAAATTTAAATGACTGTCTAGTCGTAGGCCAAGATAATATTTTTCATGAAGTTTTTCATGACCAATCTTGAGAGCTACATGAGGTAAGATTATTTATTTATTGATATGTAAATAACATTACAGGTTTTTGGTGCGTTGATCGTTAGAAGATTATATTGGAATCAAGAAACTAGTTCATTTAGGTCTAATTGTGCTTGATCTATGTATAAGGTCTGTAATAGATTTTCCGAAATTAAAAAGGTATGTGTTATCCGCGTAAAGTAATATATATCCTTATAATTTAATTTAATGTATAGAGCTTATTTAAATAAGAAATAGGAGCGGACCAAGTATAGAACCTTGGGGCACTCCATATGTAATTGACTGTGGTTTACTCCGATATCCACCTATTCGCACGATTTGTCACCTGTTTGTCAAATATGACTCAAATATTGTATGAGCGGTCGCTTTTATGGCAATATCATTAAGTTTCTGCAGTAGAATCTGGTTACATTTTTGGCTAATTATTTTTTGGTAAATTTTACTTTTGATTTTAGTTGTTGAAGTTGAAAGTGCATAAGATTGTTTTTAAAAACCTTATTGTCGCGTAAAAAGAAAATCTATTGATATTAAATAGTTATTAACCTTCCTATACTCGCGCGTTGGTCTTGGGACCGACGGAACATCTTTTCGTACGTATTATTTTTTTCAGAAATGCTAGGAAGTCAAGTTATTAGATTTTTTTGTTGTATTAAAATTTATAAGATTTTTTCGTTTTGTTATTGTAGTACTTACTTTAGATAAAATCTCAATTTAAAAGGCTATTTTGTAACTGACTGATAGCCACTGAAGGTTAAGAGTATTACTTTTTCGAAAATTTTAGAAATCACAGGCAATACAGAGGTTTAAAGACTGATCCCAACAACCCTGTAGTTGTTGGGATCAGTCTTTACACCTGATTTGTATATAAGGGTTATCGTGGCTACTTTTATCGTATCAGGGAATTTTCCTATCAGCGAGTTTTTTATTTATGCATTTAGTTAGCTCACGCACTGTCAGATTATTATACTTTTAATGGCCTTTGTGCTAACACCATCGATCCCTGCACTACAGTTAGAGTCCAGACTCTGGATTAATTTTGAAATTTAAGTTTTTGATGTTAGGGTTTAATGTTAAAAGTTCGTAATTTTGTTCTTAAGGGGTCTTTTATGATGAGGAAATAATTTGTGGTTGTTTAGTAAGTATATCGTTAGCGACAGTGGATCCAATATTTGAAAAGAAGAAATTAAACGTTTCACATACTACGTCACCGTCAGTTGTAAGTTTTTGAGAAGTACATTCTGATTTATTCTTGTTGTTGGACATATATATTAATTAATTTCTACATCGTTTTTGGATGTCCTGATTGTTTTATAAACTCTCGGTAACATAGTATGTATGAATGTAGTATGTGCTCTTTGCGTTTCTGAATTTTACGGCAGTGTCATTTCTTACAGTATTTAATTGTGTTTTGAGTTTTACATTATTCGGGTCCGTTCAGTGTTTGAGTAGGGACCACAATTCTTTTATAAATAATTAATAAATTATACACATACATAAGTTTCACTCACTATTTTGAAAGCTTCTTAATAACATACGCGGCTTTGTCAACACTATCGTTATTCACCAGCCACGTAGGGGATTCCATTATACACCAATGTATGCCAACAAACAAGAACAAAGGTATCGATATCGCGAGCTGGAAGTCATCGCAATTTCTTAACAGATAGGAGATAGCAGCTAGAGCTATATGTCCGAGATTGAGAGGTATATGAAGCAGAGTTAACACTAGATCTCTGTGATGTGTCCCGCAGTACTCTGCGCATAGGACGTAGCCAATGATGATGGCACCACCTACGCCAATTCCTTCTAGGAAGCGTATGAAGGAGCACGTGGCGATGGTTGGCATAACGACGACAAGACATCCAAACGCTCCTACGATGAAGACGCTTAGTGAGAACATTGAACAGCGACCGAATCTGTAAATACAACGTTATCATTATATATATGGACATTATATCTAATTAAGATATTCAACAATTCGTTCTATTATTGAACTGCCCTTTGGCTTAGTTGGGTGGCGTTCGCCTTCTAAGCAGGGGTATCGGGTTCGATTCCCGGCGGGAACACAAGTTTTCTCCCCATGGAAAATTTGTGTTTCTGGTTCTGGTTGTGATTGTGTGTGTGATGTGAATGTTTCCGGCACCCACGACACAAGTCATCGAACTTAGTGTGGGGCTGTGAGTGTGAAAGCGTTTATGTTATGTTTATGTTTATGTATTATGTACAATCATTCAATGTTTTTATTAAAGATATGTGGTTTGAAGGCGGGACGACAGCTTTGCCGTGAATAAAGCCATCATCATCCACAGTAAACCCAGGGGAAGAGGCAGACCGCCAGCCACGTGGTGGCCCGATTTGGGGAAAGAGTTGAAGAGCCACAGATCAAAACCAACCACTTACTACCCAAGATCCCGTATCCTGGCGCAGAGTTAAAACTATGTTTTTTACCTCGCTATATCACTATTTTTTTTCTATTCCGGTATAAATATCTAAGGCCGAGGATCGGGGTAAATTGAAAACCAGCACTGTGTGCTCATGTAAATGAACACGCAGTACAAAGCTGAATTTACTCCGATTGCTCTATAAAAAGTATAAAGTTAAGAATTTTAGTTTTATTTAATGTATTTTTGTTTTTTATAGTAGTAATAAATATATTTCTTTCTTTCTTTCTTTCATTCTTATTCCCGGTTCATCTAGATGAACTGGGAATAAGGGGCAGGAAGAAGAAGAAGAAAGGTCTTGTTTGTGGTTTATGTCTCGGGTTTCTTTGCTCCTGGGTTTTTTGACCCAAATTTTTTTTTTTTTTATTTGTGACAGGCTAGTGTTTGACTCCTATCTCACCTGATGGTAAGTGACGATGTGATCGAAGCTGGTAAACACACTAGACCTGGAATACGCATTTTTATCTTATATGGTGTTGAATGATATCAATGTCACTTATTGAATTGTATTGTTTATTTATCATAAACAATGCCAATGCAGCTACATAGGTCAAGTATTTTTAAACTATCGTGAGTAATATACATTATGCTTTAATGTTATATTCGGCTTAAAACACGAAAATTTCGACTTACTTTGTAGTCGACTAGTTTCGGACAAATTAGTTGTCCTTCACCAGGATGTGTCAGACGCGCGATACACGGAGGCGTGCGGCTCGGGCCTTGACGCGTGACACACGTGAAGGACAACTAATTTGTCCGAAACTAGTCGACTACAAAGTATGTCGAAATTTTCATGTTTTATTTTTTTATTATTTTGCACAATACATATGTACACGGAGGACTTAATGCTAATAGAGCATTTTAAGCTGAATATAAAATTGAAAAATAATGTCTTATATCTACTAGAAAACATACTGTAACTTCTTACATATCAGACAAGAATCCAAACAAAATCGATCCCAGTAAACATCCGAAGTACATAATACTGTGGGAAAACCCTAATAACCAGGTTCTTTCACAAGTGATTCCATATTTTGATTGAAGAGTTTCTGTGAAAACACTTCTATTCCACAAGGGTTTGTTACAAGGACAGAGATTCAGCAGCGTTATGGATTTATTGGATTTATTAACATCTGATCTAATACAGTAGAAGTCATCAGGAGGAGCAAGAAACAGTAGACTTATCATATGCCAAAATATAGGTGCTTTGCACATAAATATAACGAAAAACAAGAAATAATGCTTGCGTGATAGCACATTTAAATATGTTTCGATAGGATTTCTAAATTGTATTGTCCTTTTAGGCATGTTGTGTAACAGTGACAGGAGATCGGGATGGTCGGGAATTTGTTGCATATTTAACTTTTTTTTTAAATACATACTAATATTATCTTCATTGAAAACCGTTATAGGTACTACATAATTGTTATCTATGGGCTATTTGACTATATTTCCTAAAACTATATACATCTATGCAGCTTATATAAAAAAAAAATATTTGTGAAAAGATAATAAATAAATATTAGAAATATTTATTAAAGCCTCAGAATACAGAAACAAAGATTCATGCAGGTGCTCTTAAAAACACCTAAGCACTCTCAGAAACACAAATTTCTCTTGGAGACAAGACTTCTTGTCCCACCGGGAATCGAATCCAATGCTCACTGCTTAAAAAGTAGACACGCAACCAACGCAAATTTTCGCCTCAAAATAAATTTGTGTTTTTCTTCACAAATCAATTATAACGCGTAATAGCGATATAATTGGTTTGCAAAGAAAAACTCGGTGTTATTACCACTCTAATAAAATAGGGGACTTTGTGTAAAAGCTTTGTAAACAACCAAAGTTGGGATATTTGCGACATAAACAGCAATATCGCAGTCGAATTCGGTAACAAAAACTTTTGGTCATTTGCGTGTTCTATACGGAGGTGATTAGGGACACCAGTGCACGGATTAGATCACAGACGAAATAACCAGTTGACAATATAAAATACCCATCTGATATAATAGTCCAAGATCCCAGGGCCACCAGAAGTCACGTATTTTCTGACGAAGAAAATGTGGACGATTGAGTAGTGTTAGTATGTACCTACTAAGAACGCATGCCTACCTGCTAGCTTACTTAGATGGCCAATTTTTAGGTATCATGTAATCAAGGTACATAAAAACATTACTTACCTCACGTAAATTCCCCAAGCTGATTTTTACTTATATTTTAGGCAATATCCTTAAAAATAAGTCGCCAATACTCCCAGACACTTTCCGTCGGCCGTATTGCTTAGCAGACGCTTCAAAGCTTCCAAAATATTTAGTTACTTAACTTCACTTAAATTCTGATGCTTCATTTTTATATATGTCCACCAGACAACTGTTTTAAAACATTTTACAAGAAGATAGACCGATCCAAGGGGCCAATCATCCCCTTTTGAGAATTTACGTGAGGTAAGTAATGTTTATATGTACCTTTATTAGGTACATGATACCTAAAAATTGGCCGTCTAAGCAAGCTAGCAGGTAGGCAGATTCATATAAAAAACCGAGCAAAGCTCGGTCATCCGAGCTTAGCTCGGTTTTTTGTTTTTGGTAGAATGTGTTTGAATTCGTGACTCAGAAAGCTCCATCTAGTGTCGAGTAGAAACAGTAGTTTTTTACATCGGTCATGGCGTAATAGATGGCGCTGATAGTTTCTTAAACCCGGTTTTTCAAATGCAGTTTGGGAACCGAGCATTTCTCGGACCTGGAACGTTGATAAATCGATTCCTTGGGCCAAAAAACCCCTAATAAATGTAACATTCATGAAATCGTTGGAGCCGTTTCCGAGATCCAGATTACACATATATATATTTACAAGAATTGCTCGTTTAAAGATATTAGATAGATAGACAATTTGCTCGGCGTTTAAAAAGCTTCCTTAGCTAAGTCAATCTTGCTAAAAAACGCCTGAATCGTGGATTCAGCTTCAATCAATCACGTGAAGAACACTCAGCGTTTCCGTATAAATTCATACATAAATGCAACATTTCCCAGCGCAGACTGTTAGATTGATTACATGTGTTCGAGTCAAATTTGTAGTGATTTATTGACTGTGATCTGAGAGGAAGTCCATAAGGGAAATATGTTTTCTGATCGTTAGATGGCTTAGTGTACCTATTTGGATTTTGTTGAAAACAACAACGAATTGAGAACCGACTTCAAAAGAAGAGGTTCTCAATTCGACTGTATGTTTTTTTTTTAATGTATGTTACGCGATAATTCCGCAAATTATGAATCGATTTTGATGTTTTTGTTTGGTAGATTATACTTTAGGTAGTCTCATTTACATTTTATCGAAATTAATCAAGCCAAAACCAAAATATAAGTTGTAAAATATTTTTAAGCTTTGCTTGTGTTTCAATTATATTTAATCTGATCAAGTGTTCCTAAACAAAAGCGGTGAAGTCCTTATCTTTTAAGTTTGCATTTAAATTATTTTAGAGCATGATCTCACTGGAAAACTTTTGTATATCAGAACTCAATATAGACTAATTTCTTCCACATTCCATTCTAAAACAGAAACTCATAACCTCACACATTTATCACAACCACTCCTAAGCGACAATATCTCATGAAAGACAACTTGGGTCAAGACAGCTGCACACTGATCCCGTAAACTATATAGTCGAGCGCACACAACACTCCTAGCAATTCAGCGTGCATCTCTTTGCTGATATTGTAGGTAAACTAGCTCTATTTAATTATTTTTAGGTATATGGTGAATTTTCAGATATAAGTAACTATTCTAAATTGAAAAAAAATACACAAAAGATAGGATATAGACAAACTGGGAGAAACCGTGGTAATGTTTTTAAAAAGACAAAATATTAATTTCAAAATCAAAATCGTTTATTCACATGGGCCCCAAAAAGACATACATGAAAGTTAAAGATTTGAATTTAAAATTAATTTTAATATGTATGATTTTTGACGACTAAATACAGAATGACTTAACCTACAGCTTAGAGAATACGAGGAACCATATCTGCCTGCATGCATTCCTGCGTTATCGGTTCGCAAAACGCCGACGTGTCGTCGCGACAGCGCATAGGTGGGGATCAGATGATGTCACCCTCGAGATGCTTAGACAGCTAAAAAGGCTTTCCGATTAGTAGCTGCAGATGATATAACTATATTGTCAATGAGACATTTATTGTCTGTATGTATTATACATTCTAATTTCTAATATACACCAAGAAAAATTAAGGGCTATGTAAAATATGTAAGGCTTTATAAATGAATGGTAATTTTTTTTTCTCGCAATTAAGCCAAATCATTTTTTTTTATACTGCCTTTAATTATGGACAGCATGAAAAAATACTATTGTATCACAACGTACCTTTTATCAATAAAAGCGCGTTAGCACATTTTAGTTTTATCACTTTCGCACATACATCCATTTAAAAGATTTTTAATTTTGAATTTTAGAGCACGAGACCTTATATATCTCCGTGCTTTACCCAGATGGAGAACCTAGGTGAAGCACGGGTCTGGACTCAAATCTTTGGGTTTCGTGAACTTTTGAGAATAATTAGGTAATTTTACTATTAAAGTTTTCGTGAGTTTGACACATTATACTTTATATAAATGAAACGACTTGACTCACGATTTAAGGTCGACTCTAGCGACCTAGGTTTCGGGGATGTCCGATCCCCATCATCAGGCGAGTTCACGACGGATCGGACGCGAGCACGAAACATCCTAACCTAGGTCGCAAGAGTCGACCTTAAATCGTGAGTCAAGCCGTTTCATCTATATAAAGTAATAAGTAGGTACGAAAGTTCCGTGTATTTTTTAAAACTGGATAAGCAAGTATTTGATTACTTTCTCACCTGTCTTAAAGACAGGAAGATAATACCATTCAGGGCACAAAGATAGTACCGTGTGCATGTTAAGTTCAAATGTCGTGTCTTGATTTACCTCTCAAAACTTTTTATATTGTTTTCTATCCATAAACAATTGAACGAAGACATGACAATTGACAATGTAAGCGGTAGATTCTCCGAAACTTCCGGGGTGTTTACAGTATAAACACACCCTCATTATCCATGACCCGTATCCATCCTCGGCCGTTCTCTACGGGACATATAGTATTCACTTTGATACCATATGCAAAGAATACTTATTATATACTGAGGTTCTGAGGGAGATTCCGAAGTTTAAGTGAACTTATTAATTTGAAGACTTCATTATTTTGTCCCTCTGCCTTTCCTGCTTCCTCTTACTCCTTTCTTATCTCGAAGGCATAATGAGATAAGAAATATTCTACAAGCAGAATTACCTGCGGGAATATCAGATTCAGATTCAGATTCTTTATTCACCTTAATAATAACAGTGATCGTTTTTCTAGGCATGTCACATTACAATTAAATAATTCGTAAATAACAATAGATACAATAGATAATAAAGTGTATGTCAGACATCAGGTAATAAACAATATATAATTATAATCATTCGGTATGTCAAGAATAAAATGACTAATAAAATAGTAATTGATTAACAGTCAAAATAATAGAGGTTATTTAGTAATTATCAAAAGAATTATTACTTAAGTGCATGTCCATGAATTCGTTAGGGCTGTTAAGAAAAACTTTGTTTCTTGTTTAAAAAAAACTTTTAAATTGTGGCAGTGGTAAGTTTAAAATGTCAGTAGACAGAGTATTAAACATTTTTATCTTGTTGAAGATGCCCTACTTCTGTACTTCGGCTAATCTTACTTTAGGTACGTAGAGCTTTTTATTATTGCGAAAATTCAAATTTATGTGTGCATTTTTTTCGGCAAATTGTCTAAGTTGTAATACATTTCTAGAATTTTCTTTTAATACTTTAAAAAAATGTATAATATGTGCTCACTTATCTTCTCTGTTAAGTCTAAGGTGTTAAGTGTCAACTGGCACTTATATAACGAGCGCTTCGATGCTGTTTTTTGCGGGACAGTGTAGCTTAAACAGCTATTAATAGACCAAGTGAGCGCTTTAGCTTGAGCAATTGGGAAAATTTCCTTTTGTATGCCCGGCAAATGTCCGGCTGTTTTCCTCTACAGGTATTTTGCACTCGATTATCGTGAAATTTTGTACGCACGTACATGGTTTTTTTTACATGGATTGTTTTAGTGTGTTGATTTCATGTCTATGCGTGCATTTTTAAACCGAAAGATCGTTATAGAAAATTATATGCTGAATAGAAGGAAGCACCTTGACCATTTTAAAGCATGCAGCAGTAAATCTTCATTCGCAAAGCAGCAGCTCAACAGTTTATCAAGGAACCTAAATCTATTCACAACATCGGTCGGCTGACACTAGACCATGTACCGGAAGGAGCAGTACCGAAACTTTATAAGCAAATATAATATATGCAGAGTCTATATCTGTGTGTTAACAAGTATTTTAACCGACGTCAAAAAAAGGAGGTTCTCAATTCGAATGTATTTTTTTTGGTTTTACCTCATAAATTCTTTCGTTGTGAGCCGATTTTGATGTTTATTTTTTTATTTGAAAGCTGATGCTTTTTATGTGGTCCCATTTAAATGTAATTATGATCTGATCACTAGTTTCTCAGTTATCGTCAATAATGCGTGCTTAATACATTTAATCTGATCATGGTTCCGAAGATAAAGCGGTGAAGTCGGTTTTTTTAAGCTTTGCTTGCGTTTAATTATCTCATATAGGCTAGTCTTCACAGGAAAGCTTGAACTGATTAAAAAAAATGGGAAATAAAATTTTGAAAAAAGAATGAGCTACCGGTCCCCACGGGCAGTGTCTCAACACCAAACGGCTGAATTTTGTAAACCACTGCCAAAGTTTCCATATTTACGCCGCGTGCGTTGCTCTCGGTGGTTAGTCATAATATATTTTTGATTTGATTTGATTTGATTTGACTTATCCATACGTTAACATAATATGGAGCTATAATGAATTCTGTATTGTATTGAGATACAAAAGTTGTATTACTGTTTTACACTTTACCTAGGAAGATATTAGGCGGTGAGCACACTCGGACGGGGTATCAGCGGCGTGCGAGTGATTTATGCGCCCGCTGTGAACAGTGGCCGTTGATAACAGCGGTTACTCATGTGTGGACACCGCTTTACTGCGAACATGATAAGTGAATTTATGGCGGATTTAATTAGAACTTTAATGATGAGATGGTGAGTTGAGGAAAAAGTTGTTCAGAAGTGTGTCATTTTTAATTGGGTCCGTTCGTTGTGACCTATGACCCTCTTTTTAAGCTATTGCATAGCTTCTATGGCGGGCCTTGAGCGTGGAGGCCGAATCCAGAAATTCCGTAACGAAAATAACCTAACACCCCCCACTCCGACCGGCACAGCGGTGATACTTTTTAGTTTTGCCATCTATCGATGAATAGCAGAACTTTTAATGACTTTTTTTTAAATATCACGCTTGTCTATTTAGTTCAGCAGTTTAGTTCAGCAACTCGCCTCTAGGTGGCAATTAAAAAAATACTGCGTAAATAAAATAAATAAATAATTATAATTGCATAAGTTGATAAAAAATGCTATGCAATAACTTTACCGCGGCAGTCCCTGAGTGCCACACGTCGTTTTTTATTCAATATAAGCAAATTT
This sequence comes from Lomographa bimaculata, assembly GCA_948107665.1. Classification (NCBI taxonomy): domain Eukaryota; kingdom Metazoa; phylum Arthropoda; class Insecta; order Lepidoptera; family Geometridae; genus Lomographa; species Lomographa bimaculata. The sequence continues at coordinate 20,729,903 of OX403585.1, read as the reverse complement.
TTGACCACTATCTCACCTGATGGTAGGCGAAGATGTGGTCGACGATGGAGCTAGCTTGCCTAGAAGATACTTATTCACTCGCGACTTGAAGACTCCATATTGTACTCATCAGGAAACACCGACTCAGGTAAGGAGTTCGATTCCTTTCCGGTTCGCACAATGAATGTGGAGGCAAAACGCTTAGTGCGCATTCTTGGAATGTCCACCATATAGCGGTGTCGACCCGATTCAAAATGTAGTTTTGGTTTTGAGACGTTTTATTGTGTTTATATGTTACGCAACATAAACATAACATACGAGTAAATATAAACGTTTTCAGACTCAAAGCCGCACCTTAAGTTCGATGACTGGAGTCGAGGGTGCTAGTAACATTCACAATGCACACACAATCACCCAGAATCAGAAATACAAATTTCCCTTGAGGAGAAAAGTTGCATTTTCACCGGGAATCAAACGCGATACCCGCACCAACAAGGCCAGCGAGAAGTTCTTTGATGTTCGCTTCTATAACAGCGAGCTCTAGATTTATGTAATTTTTGATCGAGCAAATTGAGATCTCTTGTATCAGTTAACTTGCCTGATTCATCTTTTTGTCCGTCTGTCTGTCTGTTTTTTAAGAGGGCATGCACCCATACATGTAATAAGTAAGGAACAAAATATTTTTTATGTTTTTATCTACTCTTGTGGTGTATCATTGAAAAGAACTTCGAAAGTAGAGACCGTCACCGGTATAAAAAAAAAATTTTTGGAAAACAACAATTTGGTAGGCCATTAAACTCACTGTTTTTTTTAAAACGGCTATTCATTTAAATCTGAAAGTTACGTATAATATCCGTAGTATTATCTTGTATACAACGTATAGGTACTGAAATCAAACAATAATTAATGTTAAGAAAAAAGTAATTACCAAATAATACACAAGTTAAACTGTCCGTTAGCTTAGCTGGGTGGCGTTCGCCTTTTAAGCAGGGGTATCGGGTTCGATTCCTGACGGCAACACGAGTTTTCTCCCCATGGAAAATTTGTTTTTCTGGTTCTGGTTGTGATTGTGTGTGTGATGTGAATTTTTCCGGTACCCACGGCACAAGTCATCAAACTTAGTGTAAAAGCGTTTTTTTTTTTATGTTTTAAGTTAAACATGTAAAATCCCTGACTCTGCGTGGGGTTTTAAAAATAAGCTCCAGCGAGCCGCTAGTCACGACTATATAATCTACTATAATCGAAGTATATCAGATTATAGTTGATGCGCCTCATTAGACGGCTCACAAGCGATTAGGATCTGGACGGCACCTGCCACTTCCCATCGGGACAATGGAAGCAAATTGGGAAATACATCATTAATACATAGAACAAGCCGTAGCAACGTGAACTGCTCGTTGGCTTAGTCGGGTGGCGTTCGCAAAAATCGAAAAAATTCGTTCGAAAAAATCAAAAATATAGGTACTTACCTAATTTACAGCTAATATCATATTATTGTTTTTTCGTCACTTTCCATCAGGTGAGATAGCGGTCAAATGCTTGCCTATCGAGTATAAAAAAAATAAATATATATATAGACATGGATATTATCAAGAGTAGCGGGTATATAGGAATCATATAGGTAAACGTGCTCCATCGTCGACCAAATTGTCACTTATCATCAGGACAGATAGTGTTCCGATATCACATAATATATATTTTTTAATTTGAATAATTTCAACGATACAGAATTAGTTTAACCACTGACAACAGAAACACATGATTATGTATATGTTACATACCACGCGACCATAATCCTGTTTCATTACTGGTCGATGCTTGCATCTATACTTAGGTATATATATATATATATATATATATGTATGGGCTAGATAAGGATCTAGACTGCGGCTAATACCTCCTCACAATGGGGTCGATATCAGCGGATATTAAGTTTCCGCCGACGACAATGACCCATTCAATACGCCTTTGTCTCCATATAGTTCCTCGTGAATAGACTTAGCGGTAGTTTTAATAGTTGCCAACCGAATATAACCACTGCGACGTTCTTATGTGTATTAGAAAATAATGTACCACCAAATTAAAATGGGTGTTAGCGCGACTTACGCGTTGTTGATGTTAGATCAACAATCTAATGCGTGGTGGGACGCGACGGCGAGCGCTCCGCACTGATCCTGAAGAAAGCTTCCAAAATGAAGCCGAAACAATTGTCGATCTAGACATCAACACGCATAAGTCACGATCACTCCCATTTTAATTTTTAATTAATAGTTCAAAATGTGCGTAATTTTTTATCAAATTATTTGAAGTCGACCCAGTTGGCGCAGTGGACAGCTGTCCGCCCTTTGCGCCGTGGGTCCTGGGTTCGATTCCCGGCAGAAGAACAAATTCTTTTCCAAGGGATATTTGTGCTTCTGGTTCTGGGTGTAATGTGTGTGTGAATTGAATGTTTCCGGCACCCACGAAACAAGTCTTTGAACTCAGTGTGGGGCTTTGAGTGTGAATGCGTTTGTTTGTTTTGTTTGTTGAAGTCGTGATGACGCCGAGGTAGTCAGTTTACGACGGATCTAAGCGGTGTATGATGAAAGCTTGCTATATACCCTGTACTGAAATACAGTTGTCATCACCCTCAATCCAAATGACCTATCGCCAATTTTTTTTTTTTTTATTTATATTTGGGGGGCTTACAACTAATGATACAAAATAAGTCTTAATATATATAACAAAAAGCCATTTGCAAGCCTCCGCAGATAAAAAAACAAATATTATTAACTAAGAAGCTTAAGAAAGAAATAATTTAAACATGTCAACATTTTAGGCGCCTCAGGAGACGCCAAACACTTCGTAGATAATACCTTTTTATCGATGACAAAGTACTTGTGAGCAAGTCAATAGTCGTGAAATTAGACTTTACTAATTTGTTGAACGATTTTGTAGAGCGTAGAATAAAAGCGTTGACTCAGCTATTCTTGAGAACCAATAATTCTAGGCGTAGCGCGTTTTCCACCCTTAATCGCAACATCCTGAAGTAACCTAAAGGTAAGGTCTTAGTCAAACGCTAACCTATCTTTTATTTTTATATTGATATATATACAAATCAATCAACGTATTAGAATTGCAATTCAGAGAGGCAATGCCGCCAGCATGGTGGGCACGCTACCCACTGGTAGTGGGCTTGAGGTCCTGAGTCCCTTATAAGCTCGGTGTCTTGTAGGTAACTTAAGTATTTGCTGTATATATGTAGCCATATAGTTTTTAGGAAATATAGGCAATTGGCCTGTAGATGTAATGCCGTTTTGCCGAAAACACGAAAATGGCTGTTTTCTTTTTTTTTTATTTGAATTGCATTGTCGGTTCTTCTCTTGAACAACAGAATGATTTAAAAAAATTGAAATTGGTTATTTTTCAATAGATGGTGTGGTACAAATTTATCGGGTCATCTAGTTAAAAATGAAAATGCACAACCACAAAGTATATTCAAGCTGTTGATTCGTGTAAAGACTCGGCTCCCAGGATGCCACGGGTTTTGTATATAAACAAATACAAAAAAGGAGTGAAATAAACACTATCTCTTTAAGATCTCTGCATAGTCTGGAGTCTTTAAAACGTGTTTTTAATACGGGAATACAGAGATGAAGATACTAAAATGGACCGCATCCTTTCATCCCGATTCTTTGAGTCGAGTAGCGAGTGTAAAAATGTTCTTTATATTAGAAATAGGGAAAGGACACTATCGATAAACTGTTGAAGCAGTGAAATTCTGTTTAATACTAATTATGTTTAATACTGGTGCTTATTTTTGTGCAAGTAGTTCAATGAGTGTGTACGAGAAACATTCACATCATACACAATCACACATAGAATCAGAAACTCCAATTTCCTTTGGGGAGAAAACTTATGTTCCACTGGGAATCGAACTCAATACCCACAGCATAGAAAGCAAACGTAATTAGACAGATTTGAGCTATAATAAGATCCATGGTAGTAGTACTGCTAGAACATTTTCTCATGTCTCGCCTTGCTTGCTACCTGTACTGACATACAGTCGTACTTTTACCAACTATAAGTACAATGCTCTGTCACTAAGTACTTAATTATGTTTCAGCCGCTATCTTTGAGATCCATTTTAGACTTATCAGTTATGATGACACAACGCTAAAATGCTAGCTGAAATACACAAACGCTTTCATACTTACTACCCACATTTTAGTTAGTAAAATATATTTTGAGTCCTATGATAGGGCTTGTTTATAAATGTTTTCACAAAAATTTCAGTACAAATTTCTCTTGAGGAAAATAATGATAGTTCTCATGCTGACTCAAACCCTGGTCCGTGGCGTAGAAAGACGTGCCAACCACGCTAATATGACGACCCTTATTATATTTGTATCTACCACAAATTTTAATAGTACAAAAACCCATTGATACTATTGATGTAAATGATATCAAGACACTTTGAACACTTGTTTAATTGGATCTTTCTAGCTGCATACAGTTTCACATTACACTTGTTACATTACGCTTGATTATGACTGACTACACTCCTGATCAGAACGTCTTATTCCTATGGCTGCCACAACGAGACTGTTCGCCCATTTCTGCCTTTTCCAACAGAAAATGACAAATCGAAGTCTGCTATGATTGGACAAACAGCTGACAGCTGCCTACGATAGGCAGAGTCCTCGTTCAATCACGCGCTGAACGGTGCTGCCATCAACTAGAAGGCACCTCGTGATTGGTTGAAAGCCCTTCCGGTCAACCACGTATCTATAATTTCTGCTAACAAACTAAAATAACAATTTAACTTCTTTTATTAGTTAGTATAAGTTTCATCAAATCAATAAAGTCACGACACTATCATAGTTTAAAATAACGTGTATACTAAATTGCCGAGTCATGCAACTTGTCTACGATGAATTAATACTTATTTATCGATCATTCTATTTGCACATCACTACGATTCGGAAAGAAAGCAAAAAGTCTGCAAAACTCATCTCCTGTCCTTGGAGAAAACATCCACGCTTACACGAACACAGGATGCAATCATTTCCAGATAAAACTTAATAAAAAAACCAATGGTTTTATGTGTAAAATGAAGTACACACGTTATTTTCAATAGCAGTTTAGTCATGTTTCTTGATGAATTACATTATCCAATATGTTAAATAATCTTACTAGAAATGTTTTTTTTTCTCAAAATGATAATTAACAGAAGCCAATTTGTGATTATATCTGTTGCTTTGATTCACAAGCGCACCAAAACTTCTTTTATTACAACATTCTTCAGTGTGACGTGGCCCTACATAGTACTATATCGTACTTAAATTATATTAATACTAGCCGTGCCCCGCGGCTTCGCCCGCTATTATCAAGTTAAAAAGTAGCCTATGTGTTAATCCTAGGTATAATCTATGTACATTCCAAATTTCATCTAAATCCGTTCAGCCGTTAAAGCGTGAAGAGGGAACAAACATACTTACACACTTACCCACAAACTTTCGGATTTATAATATTAGTAGGATATTACCTATATTAAATCTAGATAGGTAACTTAATTTTCTCAATATTGTCTATAAAGACAAATACTGATACGTTACTGACAAGAGTTTTAATGCCGAAATTGCAATTGAAAGAATCAATGTTTTGAAAATCGATTACATAATTCAAAATGGGAAGGAATTTGTGCTCCCGCCGTGAATCGAACCCAGGACCCACGGCGTAGAGGGCGGACACCTGTCCACTGCGCCAACTGGGTCGTAAATATTTGCTCAATTTTTTAATTCAGTAGCAGTACACATTATAACATTAAGATCTTGAAGTAAGACATATATAAATGACGATGGATTCATATCTGAAATAAATGATTAATAATAATGTACAGCTTAGTCTAAAATCCTCAAGGCAAAGTTTAGAAATATTTGAATATCTGACTTTCTAAAAATGCAGTAGATCGGAAACTATCGAATTTGCCGAAATGTAAAGTTATATTGATTGCACCAGCGCGAAACTGGGGCGGATCGTTAGTTAGCCACCCGGATTCGCGCGGGTTCAACTTCCGGTGGATTAAAAAAAATGTAACAAACCTTACCCTGACAATTACGAATACAACAAAAAAAGACTCAGCTAAATCGGTCGAGCCGTTCTCGAGTTTTTGTGAGACTAACGCAGAACAATTGATTTATACTTATATATTATATTTATTATATTTACACTAATTAGATATATAAAAAGTTTTTTTCTGTAAGATATAATTTAAGTATAGCGCAGTCTAAAAGCCCCAAGGTAGAGTTTAGAAACTTTCCCAATATCGGGGGTTCGAAAATACGATAGGTAACAAATCGAGGGGAGTAAAAAGCGCGAAACACCAGTAATTTGTTACAAACAACGGCGTTAAGCCGCAGTCCGCTAAACAATAAAATAACCACGACAGTTCTGCACTTAACTTTGGGCCACAGCGATGGCGGTGACGGTACTTCTTAAACTTTTTTTTCACTCACTGACCCACGCTAAGTTTGATAACTTGTGTCGTGAGTACCGTAAACATTCACATCACACTTACAATCACACCCAGAATAAGAAACACAAATTTTCCTTACGGAGAAAACTTGTGTTCCCGCCGGGATTCGCCGAGCCAATGGGCAGTTCATCAAACTCATCAATCCTCGACACTATACCCTCTCAAAAATAAAATTAAGTCCAAATTCTTATCCGTACTATTAATATTAGGTATTCAATGACTAGCCCTGCCCCACAGTTTCACCCCCTATTATTAAAAGTATCCTGTTTTAATCCTAGATATCTAATATATAAAATTCTCGTGTCACAGTTTTCGTTGCTATACTCCTCCGAAACGGCTTGACCGATTTTGATGAAATTTTTTGTGCTTATCCGGTATCTATGAGAATCGGCCAACATCTATTTTTCATCATCATCACTTTTCATCATTATTAACGCGGGTGAAACCGCGGGGCGCAGCTAGTAATCTATATAAATTCCAAATTGTATCCAAACCCGTTCAGCCGTTAAAGCGTGAAGAGGGAACAAACATACTTACACACAAACTTTCGGATTTATAATATTAGTAGGATATATTTGACACGCAAATAATAATTGAAACATATATCTAAATACGAACACAATGTGCTCTCGATAAGCATGAAATGAGAGAGAGAGAGAGAGAGAGAGAGAAAGAGAGAGAAAGAGAGAGAGAGAGAGAGAGAGCGTCGATTTTCAGCCGTTTACCATATGACGTTGGCTTAAGTCATGAATTTACTACCCAAAACAACTTACTACTTTGGGTATTAAGTTCATGGTTTTGGTTTAGATTGCCTGACATGCGTGACATGTTGCACCAAAGCCTATTGAATATCGGTTTATCTGACCGTCGTCGAAGGAGCATAAGTCTGTTTATCAACATATTAGTGAAACAAAGTCTAATTTAATTTCTATAGTATTTTTTTTTTATTTAACTGTGATAGGCAAACGTTTGATCACTATCTCATCTGATTTTAAGTGACGATGCGGTCGACTATGGAGCACGCTTGCCTAGAAAATACTTATTCACTTGAAGACTCCAAAATTGTACTGTTCTGGGAACACAGACTCTGGCAAGGAGTTCCACTCCTTTGCAGTGCGCATGATGAACGTGGAAGCAAAACGCTTCGATCACATTTGAGGAATATTCACCACGTATCGGTGTCGCAATGTAGATGAAAAAGTACGAAGGTACACATTAATTTTGCTTAATTTTGAATTGTCTGTTAGATGTTAATTGATAATGCTATGCCGGCGAATCCAAGCGCGAACTAACTACAATAACTAAATTATAATACGTTTGGTGCAATGCAATTTGCTAATCACACTATGTAGTGGCCGTGGTATTAATAATACACTAGTTATGTATTTAATATATTTTCCGCTACATATATGGCCCTACAAAGGCTGCGTAGGCAAGTAAAAAAAGTATTCCCGTTAGGGCGGGCGGCGCAGGGCGGCAACGGTGGGAACCGCCGTTTGTCGCCTCTCAAGCTCACCGCGTGCCGTGATTCTGTGACACACGTACTAGAAATTAAGCGTACTTGTTATAAATACTAAAATTAAAGATTGTTCATTACTTTTTGCTTCTACGTTCATCATCCGTACAGCGAAGGAGTGGAACTCATTGCCTGCGTCTTTGTTTCCTGAACGGTATAATCTGGGTGTCTTCAGGTCTAGAGTGAATAGGTACCTTCTAGGCAAGCATGTTTCATCTTTGGCCGCATCGTCACTTTCCATCAGGTAAGATAGCGGTCAAATGCTTGCCAATCTAGTATAAAAAAAATATTTTTTTTTTCTATTTTCTGCTATAAAGGGTTGGCACAGCAAAAGTCTTCCGAGAGGAAAATAAGAGTACCAAATAGATTCTTCGCAAGTCTAAGTTTTATTATCCCTGATAGATCGTCGTTTGACCATTATCTCATGCGATGGTAAGTAACTATGTGGTCGAGGGTGGTAAACACCTAAAATGTCTTCCATAAACGCTCCTTGGGAACGTTTGTTGTGATTCACTGGAGCCTTGTTCGTTAATAAGCAGAGACACAATGTACGTGTGAGTGTGCAAACTCAGTGCTTAAAGGTACTGCCATTTTAAGTGTTCATTTTAGAAAAAAACAAACACAGCAATATACTAAGTCCAAAATGGCTCGGATTTCACGTTTAATTTTAGAACATGGAGCCTGGCATACTTCTCACAAACTATATAGGAAACTAAACCACGAACAAGTAAATGATTTAGGTACTTAAATACGGCGATTGATTTTAGCATCGTATCTAAGTATGTATGTTCATTTGTTCAGTCACAGCGTCCACATTAATGAATCAATTATAATGAATAGTGTATCGTTGAATTAATCTCAATGTTACGGGTGTCATAGGCTGTCCCAAATGACCAGTAGGAAAACTATGGTGCAGTAGGCAAGTCTCTGCTTTATGTACTTACTCCTTAAGGCACATTTGTGGATATGGGTCTGGGTGTGATATAATATTGAGTGTTTGATGTAATTTAAATGTTTCCGGCTCCTACAATATGAAACTTTGAACTTAGTTTAAGGCTGTGAGCATGATTGTGTTTGTATGTAAAGGCTGTGTTATTTTTACTAAATAAATCAAAACGGAGTCCGTAGTGCTCCATAGTGTGAAAAGAATCGATAAATAACCTCGTATACCTATGTCCAATGAAAAAGCTCCAAAATTCCCATTTATAATTTAAACGTAAGCAAAGCTTAAAAAAACCGACTTCACCGCTTATATTTTGGTTTTGGGAGAAATCAGTGAAAATACATAAAAAAGTACATACAGTCGAACATAGAACCTCCTCCTATTTGGAGTTCATTAAAACAATTATAACACATATTTTAATAAACTATAATGTTTAACATTTTATTTTAAATTTATTAAAATAAGTGTTATAATTTTAATTTTTTTTTGTTTTTTATTTTTTAGCGGTCTATCAGATTAAGTTTTGTACACTAGTAATAGTTTTTTTTTTGTTTAATTTTAATTCAGTTTTTAGTTTAATGTATGCTTCTAAGCATACATGTTTTAATATTAATGTCTAAACACATTTTATATTGTCATTTTATATTTAACATTAAATTAAAGTAAGCCATTTATTCGGGTTTGAGTTTATAAGCCTTTGTCTTGTTATAACAAGTGTTAGCTGTGTTTTTTTTTACTGAACACATTTAACCAAATATTAAAATTGTTTTTACTTCTTTGCCACCATATTATTATGAATTAAAATTACATGACTAAACTAAAGTAGTTGAAAGTTTAGCGTAGCAGCGGCAGAACACATAACTATACATCTTTCTTTCTTCGTTATATTTGGATCAAAAATCGAACGAGTTACAGTTCAGCCGTCACAGTTCCCAACCTACTCGTACATGCCTATAGCCCGCGTGGGAAATGAAAAAAGTATTCACATTTGAGTGGGATTCGGTCCCCTCGGAACTTTAGTTCTGTTCGTGTTGACACCAGTTTCAGAGATTTTGGGACACACGGACTTTTCAGTTAGAAGAGCATTGAAACGAAATGAAATCAACAATAAAAATTATAGCTGGCAATTCAACCACGTGCTCGATTTTTTACCAACTTCCTAAAAAAGGTGGAGGAACTCGAGTCAACTGTAATTTTATATTTTTTTTATTTGTGTTATCTCGTGATTTCTTTCCACGTAAACCGATTTCGATTTTTTTTTGTTTGAAAGATGTTGTTTTCCAATTGGTCCCATTTAAAATTGATCAAGATCTTATCAGTAGTTCTTGAAATATCGTCAATAATGCGTGCTTAGTACATCTAATCTGATCAAAGTTCCGAAGATAAAGCGGTGAAGTCGGTTTTTTTTAAGCTTTGCGTGCGTTTAATTATTGTTAAAAATACCTATTTGCGTACTTCTTTAGCCTATTTTATTATTTTTCTTTTCATCTACTCTAATTTCTTTAAACAAGCAATTCTTGTATATATATATATATATGTGTAATCAGGATCTCGGAAACGGCTCCAACGATTTTCATGAAAGTTACAGATTAGGAGTTTTTCGGCCCAAAGAATCGATTTATCAACGTTCCAGGTCCGAGAAATGCTCGGTTCCCAAACTGCATTTGAAGAACCGGGCTAAAGAAACTATCAGCGCCATCTATTACGCCATGACCGATGTAAAAAACTGTTACTACTCGACACTAGATGGAGCTTTCTGAGGCTACAAATTCAAACACATTCTACCAAAAACAAAATACCGAGCTAAGCACGGTTATCCGGATATTAAATACTTATTTGCGTACTCCTTTAGCATATTTTATTATTTATCTTTTCATTTGTTTTTAGGTATGTAAACAAAACATAGTTCAAAATAGTTCAGATCCTCATAGTAAATTGTTCTGCTGATGGCTTCGTTGTACCGGATGTAATAACATTTTCCATTCTCATTTTGTTTGATTTCTATTGTGTTATTTCCTCTTCGCCAGCTATTTTGCAGACACATCCCGTTAGAACCTGGTTGAATTATCTTTTGTGTTATGTAAGAAAAATCTTTGTTTTGTTTATATATATATAACGGTGATACGAGCAAAATGATTACAGTCATTTAATTTTATCGAGCGTTTATTTTATTACAATTTAGTATTAAGATACTGCTGTGAGCAGTAAAAAAATATTTTTTATATGTAAAAATTTACCAGTTTTGTCACATTAGTGCATATTTAACACATTTCGCGATATTTTAATACAAATAAGTAAGTTTATTTATGTCGTACCAATATGAGTGAGTGTGAACGAGTCGAACAATGCAATTCTTTGAACTTAGCGTAGTACGGAGAGTGTTTTATTTTTGCTCGATAAGCAAGAATTTGGTCATTATCTCACCTGATGGAAAGTGAAGATGCGGCTGAAGATGTAGCATGCTTGCCTAGAAGAGACCTATTTACTCTTGAATTGAAGACCCCCAGATTATAACGTTCGGGGAACAAAGACGCGGGTAATATGCTCCACTCCTTTGCTGTACGGATGATAAACGTACAAGCGAAACGCTTTGAGCGAATAGGAGGTATGTCAACCATATATGGATGAAGTTTGAAATTTTTTGAGTGTGACTGAATGTGTGTTATTTGTTGTCCGTGTTGTGCAATCGATAAATATTTTTGTTAGTAAAAGAGACGGAAATCATATGGAATGAAATTTAATGACTACCAAAAAAACAATCGTTGCCCTAAACAGCCTCATCCAAAAAAAATATAATAGCACAAATAAATGAAACCTGTACCAAAATCTTTCGGGCTATTTAAGTCATGCCTGCACTACAAAAACTTTTCATAACCCAAAAAGGCCACGCGTGCACCAAATTTTAACTTGGGGTATAATTTAGATGGCCACCAAAAATAAAATAAAATTTCCTGTGACAGAACCGAATCGGATAACAGTAGGATAAGGTTATTTTTTTTATAAACAAAAATATTTATAATACGAACAAATTGATTTATAGTAACATATTTGGATGAAATTTTTGATAAAATGCGAGTACATATTTGGTGCATGCGTGGCCATTTTGGGTAGCTCAGCGATTATTCAGAAGATACTTGCCTTTTTTAGGTTAGCAGACTTTATGTTTATTGGTGATTATTTCATATTAAAATGGGGATTAAATTCTGGTAAGTAAGTCCTTACGATTTTTTGGGCGTTATATTTCATTATATCTGGTGATTGCTTAAACCTAAGCCAAATCATATTGCTAACTTGATGGTGAGTCCAATGAAAGATCTAGTGTTTTTAAAGACATTTATAAACATCTTTCATTATATTCAGTGTTACTGTTGTAGAGATTGTCTAAGTTGAAATGACGCGCCCCACCTTCGCATTTACGCACACAAGCGTGGTCGGATTTATCACCCGACTAGTCGACCGTCTTGTACACGTGCAGATCCATTGTTCACTGAACAATCAACGCTCCCATACAGATGAAGTGTCGTCATTAATATTTGCACTCACACATCTAAATAAACTAATTAAGTAGTGGAGCGCGTCATTTCAGCTTGGACGAGCTCTACGTTATATTTATTATATGGTTATATATATTAACTCTGGGTAGTGTTACCACCCATCAGGCGTTACCCTATTCACCAGCAATGGGCAGCATTTAAGAACTAGACTATCCTGAGGCAAACACTGGAGTAAAAATAGTGACACACTTCATTTTACCTAACTCCAAAAGCGAGTGACGAAATTCTAAAAAGCCCTTTGTCTGTCTGTGAATGAACCGACGCTGCAGACGTTCTCGCTTAAGACAAAAGATGGGAACAGAGGGAATGCACTTAAGCGATGTTTCCTGATTGCCCTATTCTGAACACGGCGCGATTTTTATATTTCCTGTCGATTTACAAGACCATATATATATTTTACTTGTCGCTATCACACCCAACACAAATCACAAGTTGGGAATGATAGCGACAAGTATAATAGATAGTAATTTTTGAAAGTAAAACACGTGAACGGGTTACCACGAAAGTGGTAATCACGGTAGATCTAAAATGTGACTCGAGGATAGTTGCCAAATCACCCTATTTGGCAAACTAAATCTAATCATTACTAGAGCTTGGAATATGACTACACGATGAGCTACATTTTGTCGATGTTACTGAAATATTTTACGAAAGCTAAATCAAGTTTTGGTCAGTATAAGGCATTTTATCTCTTCTCTACTAATATAGAGTTATTGTTTGTATATATGCTTGTTCAAACATCACTCTAAAACTACTGAACCAATTACAATAGAACTTTTCAAAAAGTTACATAATCATGATCACAAATCATGTATTATATAGAATGTAGGTCGATACAAGCTATATAATAATATTTCCCATACAAACTACCCTTTATACTTAGGTGTGCAGCATCATGAGATAGTTCTGCTACTTAATTTCAAATGTAACAAAGTTACATTTATTTCATTAAGTAAACAATACATTAAGTAACCATTTGAATAAAAATAATTATCATGTCAATTCAATTATGATCATTAATTGTCAAACGTACCTTGGATTAGTTATTGACGGTACATTTAGCTGGTCAAATCATATTGAACGCGTTTGCAATAAACTACGGCAATTTTTGACAAATATTACAATTCTGAAGGATCGCATACCTTTTAAAGTAAAGCTGTTGCTTTATAACTCGCTAGCTGAATCTTATGTTCAATATGGTCTTACCAGTTATGGCCGTAGTTATACTACATATATTGGTAAAATTTACAAACTACAACTTAAAATTCTAAAAAAAATTGTATCTAACAAAATCCGGTTACAATATCATAATAACGAAATGTGTATTTTTAAGCATTGTAGAACACTACCTGTTAACACGCAATTTGAATATATGTTATTAAATGAACACTTTTTTAATGAAAAATTAAAAAAGGTTGTCAATCATCCTGTATACACGCGGGCTGTTGCTCGGAACCGGTTGTGCACCCAACGCGCCAGCAATGTGTACGGGGAGAGGACTGCTAGCTACTTAGTTCCTCGGTTAATTAATAAATTACCTACTGATTTGCTCAACATAATTACGCCAAAAAACATTAAAGTAAAGTTAAAACATTATTTTTTATCTAATCTAGACATACTTCATGATTAATAAATGCACTTACCTAGTTTTTCACTTTGTTTTTCACTTTGATGTAGACTGAAAATGATAGCATTATCCCTACAAACCTTAGTGGTTTTTTAAATGCTATTACTGTTTGTTTGTACCTATTGTAAATATTTTAATTGGTAAATAAAGGAAAAAAAAAAATTAAAATAAAAACATGTCAATATTATTTAATTATAACAATACATTTTTAAGTTAGTTTTGTTATTTATTACAAAAAATTACAAAGTTAAAATACTATATCATCATTGTTTTTATTTTATCAATCTTTGCGAAGCAAGTTACTGATTAAACTAGCGGATAATTATGACAATTTTAAATCAAGAATGTGCGATAACAGAAGTACTTGATTTAAATTCAGCAGGACCATATTATGATAATTTGTAATCATATGCTTCAAAAATAGGTCGTCGAGAATATGACCTCGCTTCGCATGGAACCTGATGGAAATTGTGATAGGAACACTTAGGTGCCTCAACTCAAAATGATGCGACAGAAATGTTATCACTTGTGGAGATGGAAAAGTAAATTGTTGTATGCAGTACGTATATCTTAACCTAAAATTGTTGTTTACAATATTTGTTCCAATATAATTTATCACATTCAAAAAAAAATATTCACTTATGCGTCTATATAGCACTCATGCAAGTTAATGACTTAAAATGTTAGATTTGTAATTTTACAGCTATCTCGAAAAGAACCAAATTATAAACATTTAATTGCATACAATATAGCATTTAACACTTAATATTTATGTTACTTACAAAATAATATATATTAATAATTAACATAATTGTGCAAATAAATTAGGCAAAAATCTTATTTACTACAAGCTTTTATTCGTTAAACTGTTCCGTTGTCTATCTGTCGGTCTGTAATCAAATCATGCAAGCTAAATTAGACCCAATTCCCGATACCCGATTGCACTCAAATTTGGTGCACTTATGTATCTTCGGTGATAATACAATGATATGGTACCATCGAGCTAATCTGATAATAGAGACTGAAGATGGCCGTAGTAACTTCTGAACTAAACAAAATGAACCCATCGAGTTTGATTCATCTTGATAAGTTTCTGTTCTTTAGTCCTTCTTAATTAATATCTGGTAAAAGCTTGATTTAAAAAAAAAATAAAAGTAGGTACCTACTACAATTATATTTATTTGCGTGGGGAACGCGCACATCACAAGAATCGAATGACTGGCTAGGCGTTGTGACAGCCAATCGCCTCACTTTAATTGAAAAGACTGGTCGATATTTGAGGCAATCGCTTTAGCCACATACACGACAAAAAAGCAACACGATAAACACTACCCATTTAAAAACATATACAAAGTTTAGTCTACAGAAGACAAATCTCTACAGTTTGCATGAGACCTGCCACTACACAAACAATCCATTACAGTTTGTGAGTATTGCAAGGTACAGTGCCGTCGTATGGTAAACTAATATTTGCTCAAAGTTATTTGTGCAGAGATAGGCGCTTATGTAAACAAATAGGTACACTATGATAGGCTTATGCTACGAGTTGGAACGCTTTTGTACCTAACGTACGATTGGAAGCTTAGTAATCTCTCAGGCGATCGTATGTTCGTCGCATATTAATTAGTATGAAAGGTAGGATATATTATAATATAGCTTTACCCGGCATGCTTTGCTACGTAAAGAAAAGAAGCATTTCACCTCTTATACGTTTATGGTTGCCTAGTACTTTACCAAATCCGAGTGACGTATCTGTAATCTAAACTATTCTTGAATCAATTTGAACACACTTAAAAACTCTTCAAAATCGGTCCAGCTTTTTAGGTGATATGAAGTTTAGTCACATACATACGTACCTACTGAAGAATTATATAGTAAGAAGAGTATCATAAAATATTAATAAGGATGTCGTTTGAGGTTCAGCGTTTGTAAGCTGAGTTGATTGTTTTCATCTCAATATAACAACAACTGTAAAGATCTAGAGGCCAATTGCCTATATTTCCTTAAACTATATACAGCAAAAACCTAAGTTATACTCAAATACTCATTTATTCATAAACATTTGTTTACACGTCATATTATAAGGTCTAAAATGAGATTTTATTAAAAATACAATTATAAAATTAAAAATGTCACATTGATAAATTACGAAATAAAAATTAAAAGATAATAATAATAATAATTTTCATAAAGAACATGTCATTATATTTTATATCAATGTATAAAATTATTTAATTTTCATAAAGTCATCTGTGCTATAGAATGTTTGCTCGATAAGCCATCGTTTCAATTTATTTTTAAAGCAGTTTATGGAAGTTGCCTCTATTATGGTGTTAGGAAGCCTTTTGTACACAGCCGGGCCCATAAAATGCGTCAGCTTGCTGGTCTTTGTAAGCTTACGAGGTTAAGCCCACAAGTTTGCTTGCATTGCGCGTGCTGTAGGAGTGCATGTCACTACGTTTGGTGAACGTCCTGAGATTTGTTCTCACATATACCGCCACCTGATAAATCACGATGGCAGGCAATGTGAGGATCCCGAGTTTTCTGAAATAGGGTCTCGCTGAGGTATCTTGTGTCACACGTACCAAGGCCCAGATTGCGCGGTTTTGCATGCGGAAGACGCGCTCCCAGTCAGAGCCGCGCCCCCACAGTTCCGCACCGTATTGCAAAAGCGAATGTATCGTGGCAAAATAGCAGGCTACCAGGTTACCTAAAAGACATCGAGCTTATACGTAACTCAATTGCTCATATCAATTATTTATTATGAAATGAAATAAAATGCATTATAGTTCACACACTTGGTCATAAATATTGATTTGAGAGCTAGGTAGTTAGATATCTTTTTATAGCGTCAGAATAATAATTTTGGTTATTGTTAATATATTCTATATGTGGCCCAATTACAATAAGTGGAAATGGAAAAATCATCATTAAATTTATAATGTTAAGAGATGTCAAAAATTCAAAATATTTGTGTTTTACTAGACCATTATCTAAAAAAAAATAAAACATACCATTGTACTACCGATAGATCACCGTTTAATTGTAAGTATTTTGATTTTATTTGTTGAGTAATAAAGTATTAAGTGTAATGTAATGTGTTGTAATTCTGTGGTTTTATGAATTCTGCATTTTAAATTCAGGATAAGCTCACAGGCAACAATTCACGACTATATCACATGATGGTAGGTGTCCATGCCATCGACGATGGAGCATATTTGCCTAGAAGATACCTGTTCAATCGTGACTTCAAAAAATCAAAATCATGCTGCGAAACATTTTTGCATCATAATCATTCACACACCATCATGCATCGGTGTTTAAACAGTCGTGTCGCTTACCATTAAGCGGGTGTCTAGTTTGTCTATTTGCTGTTACTTTAAAAAAGTGTATCACAGTTTCTCCAACGATAAGTGAGCGAGAAAATTTAGATAACAATATAAGTAGTGTCCCTTCTAAACGACCTCAGGATGGGGTGTTCAGTTACCTTAACGAGGTTAAAGGACTTAAGTGAGAGTTAAGTACAGCTTTGGGCGTCAGATTGGGTGGCAATATTCATTTGATGTTGTAGCTTGTTTTCTGTGTATTTGATTCGTTCTAAAAACGCAACTATGGCTCGGCTAAGTGAGGTGATGATGTTTTGGCAATTTTTAAGCGCTTTGCTGACTGCTTTTACATGTTTCTCAACGAGTAAATCGCATATTTAAAATATTTAGAATGTTATCTATCTCTTTCATAACACAAATAATTTCCCGCTGTAAGCAGACTAGGAATAAAATTAATTTTTAACCGACTACAAAAAAAAGGAGGAGGTTCACAATTCGACTGTATTTTTAACCGATTTCAAAAAAATAGGAGGAGGTTCTCAAAGCGACCTCATAACTTCTTTCGTTGTGAGTCGATTTTAATGATTGTTTTTTTATTTGAATGCTGGTGTTTTTCATGTTGTCCCATTTAAATTTGATCAAGATCTGATAACTAGTTTTTGAGTTATCGTCAATAATGCGTGTTTATAAATTAAATAACTTTAATAGTAACATTAAATCTGATCAATATTCCGAAGCTAAAGCGGTGAAGTCGGTTTTTTTAAGCTTTGCTGGCGTTTAATTTTATTGTATATAATAAGCTAGAGTTTAACGAATATACCACGCGATGGTTATTAATGATTTGGTCAACGATGGTAAACACGCCAGGTTTGAAACGAGTAGCTCTCAAGGATAGCTGATTAGATTATGGCATATTTGAGGGTGAACTGTGCTGCATTTTGTACACGGTAGCCAGACGAACAAGCAAAAATGTCCAACTATGGATTTCATCACGATGCTACCTTCACAGTAAGCTCAACACCGTTATGAGATTCGAAATCACGACCCCCGATTAGAAAGCGGGTATGGTACAACGGCGCCATCAAAATTACATGTTACGAGACCCTATACACCAAATTTTCACAGAAATGGAGATGGAATTATACATATATATTTAGCAATATATTTCTACTTTTTATGTGTCTATTTATTATATCATTTTTTAGATCCACCACGTCTGAGTTTTGACTAATAATCAGCGACTAGTATTAACTTGGAAAAATGCTGGGTCACGACCCTTTTGGCCCAACAGGTACTCATGTAAGAGACTCTACTGCCAGTTTTTTTTGTTTTATGTTATATATTGTTTTAATTATAGTGTCAAATAAACATAAACTCCGCACTCATCATAAAGAAGGCTTCCGAATGAAGCCGAAACAATTGTCGAATGAGACATCAACAACGCGTAAGTCATGCTAATTCCCGATTTAATTTTAATTTTATATTTCATTCAGTTATTCTAATGGTTGAGTGTACATAACATCGTAAAATAAATCAACATTTGGACATTTCCGCTGTTTCACGTTTATTATTTTACCCAAATGCATCTGACTCTAACTGCTACTGCACTCAAAGAGGCAAAAATACGCCAAATATCCCGTTTCAGGCTTTTCAGCGACCTGCGTGTAACACTAACGGCTGGTATGATAAACGCGCAGTCAAGTGATGCAAATGACCAGCAGCTACAGTTTCAGCCGATGGTAATGGGTCGTATGGAAATGATATATTCATTTGAATTGCGATTCTAGTAATTAGTCACTAAGACTCGGAATTCCGCGAGTTACTTGGTGCGGGTTGGTATAAATATTGAACGAATTGTAGTAACAAAAATAGTCGAAATATTTCCAGTTATTTTAGATCTATGTTTTCACACTTTGAGATTTTATTTTAATAAAGGCACTACTCAATTGCCATTTCAAATGTGCATATTCATACTGTACTTTACATATTCGAGCTATTTTCAAATGAACTTAATTAAATAATCAACGTTCCATCATAATGTCTCGACTTCAAATCGATTATTGATCGAGAGAAGCGAGATCTTTAAGTTGACGGGGTGTACACTTCTTCAACGTAACAAAACGAAAATAATAAAAAATACGTGTGCTAGTGTATCTGAAAAAAAAACCACATTTTTTTCCCCGCATTCACACTCACAGCCCCACATTAAGTTCAAAGACTTGTATCATGGGTACCGGAAACATTCACATTACACCCAGAACCAGAAGCACAAATATCCCTTGGAAGGAATTTGTGTTCCTGCCGGTAATCGAACCCAGGACCCACGGCGACCTGTCCACTGCGCTAACTGGGCCAACATTAAATGACTACCTTGTAGGTAGTAGATCAGTTCTCCCGAAAACTTGAGAGACGACTACCAACCAATTTCATGATGTCGTTTTAAGGTGTCGGAGTGCGCACGCATTTTGAAAATTCACTCTCATAATTTTTCCCAAACGCGCCAAGAGAAGCAAGTTAAAAAAAAACACTCATTTCCTTTACTATTTTCCGCGCACGAAATTCACAAAAGGAAGCGATCCACAACTAAAGTCACGTTTATGGCTCCAGCACCCAAAACTATGATAAACTACGATACAGTTTCACAAGAACAAAGCTAGATGGTGGAATTGAACTTTACTCCAACTGAAGATGCAACGTGATGCGGCAAAGCACGGGAAATAGTATGTAAACGCAGCGCTCGATGCTTCGTGTATTCTGTAACGGACGAGCTACTTGTTCAAGTAAATCATTCAATTAGGTTTACATTGCGTTTACCCCCGGCTTCGCCTGCGTAAATAAAAATACTTTATCGTATCGAATGGTGAATTTTAACCGTTCTTGAATCTACCAGCCCCCTATTACGTATCTTTGTTGCACTCGGTTTCTTTTTGAATTAAGCAAATATGAACCTTATTTCTTATTCTGAACACACATAAAAAATCGTTCTTCTGTAGAAATATGTTTGATGTTCCAGAGTTTGCTTACATTAAAAAATAATATACTTCAATTTAATAATACACATCTCTGCTTTATAGTATTTTAGTATTTAATGTATTTTTTTCTGCGACATAGTAATAAAATATTTAAAAATAATGTGGGGCTATAATATTTGTAGAAAAATAACTAGCTCGATGCAAACGCAGCACAAACACTCAAAAGTGTAAACTTATAACATCCGGGAAAGCGTCGTATCAACCAGATGCATGAGGTTCAAATGAGTTTCGTTGTATGAGATTTGTCTCTAACTTTTAAACTATTGTGTTTAACCGGAGAGCCCTAAACTTAAACGTGGATTTTCGTAAAATAAGTGATGTTGAATTACGTTGTTTTAAATAATATTTTTTACTAACAAAGGGGTAAAATGTACAACGGGTTATGATGATGTCTGCAAAGGTAATGATATCTGTAGTTTTTTTTACGGCTCTGCTGGCACAGAGGCCAAGTCTTTGTTCTATACGACGTGGATTTTGGATTTGATTCTCGGTATGAGCACAATTTTTGTTCTGTGTGTGATTGTGTATGTAATGTAAATGTTTTCGGCATCTACGATGCAAGTCTTTGAACTTAATGTTGCTGTGAGAGTGAATGTGTCCTAAGACAAATTATAATATAATCAACATTTAAGAAATGCTTACTCTCGCGAGATTCATACCAAATTATGCATCCATTGGATTCAAAACATGAAGTTTCTTCAAAACTGAATGAAAAAAAATGCGCCACCGAGTTTCTTGCCAGGTTCTTATCGAGATGGCTGTAATTTTGCGAATCTGGCAATAGAATCATTAACTTTCATGAGTGCCTCTTTGGGGCCCATCGGAATAAACGATTTTGATTTTGACTGATAAATACAAATAAAGCAAAACAATCGTAATTGAAATCTAAACACATATTTAAACATGACTTTAAAACAATATGTAAAGAAGCTTTCGTAACGCTGACATAGTCTTCATGGTAGCACAAAGCGTTCTCGGTAAAGGCAGACAGAGATAATACGGCACAGATGGTCCAGAATTGGTTGAAAAGTTACCTACTCTATATGCTTGCCCGCGGTTGTTTCAACTTGGCGAAACCTCTACACGAAGCGACGAAAATATTTGTTTTACAGATACTAATAATTTGTGAGTTATGCGTTTGTTTGTTTGTTATTGAACTATACAAGTTGGTCGACTTTTTAAAAATATATTCTTGACTAGCTAACCATGCAATATCTTAATATTCATGACATAAGAATTATATTATACGCACACCAAACAATGTTGTTAATGGAGAACTGCAATAAATTGTATGGTATTGTAAAAACCGTTTACACTCAATGATAAGCAAATAAATAATTTAATATCAGATATTTCATTTTTTTTTTATATTAATACCTAATATACTTCATATCTACGGGCCAATTGGCATTATTTCCTAAAACTATACGCAGCAAAGACGTAAGTTACCTACAAGACATCGAGCTTATAGGTAACTCAAATTCTATGATTTGATTAGATTTCAAAAATAAAATCGGAAAGAAAAAATATAGCAAAAATTTGCATATTTGTTGTGTTGACTATTCTAATATATTGATGAGTGGTTCCCCAAATATTTTATACTTCTTTTATTGACATCAATTTCTTACTATTTTTTTATTTATTTATCTTTAATTATTAAGTTTTAAAGAAAAACAAAAGAGCTATGTTTCATGTTATTCTTTACTATTTACTTCTAATGGAATACGGAACAAACATATATTCTTACGCTTTTAGTCGAATGTTTTGAAAAAAAAACCTTAACAAATTGCCGGTAAAATTTCATTCTTAAAAAAAATTATAAAAACTCACGCACATTATGAACTATTAAATTTAAATTAAAACAGGAATTTAGACATCCACAACGCGTAAGTCACGCTAATTCCCGATTTAATTATATTTTAATGCTTAAAAAATTATATAATCTTCAAAATAAATAGTTACAAAGTCAATCAGTGGCTCTAGCACGAACAACTTGCAAAAAGTGTTCGTTACATCGTTAACGTCAACAATTTATATGAAATTTTATCAGCGCCCTACAGTGCATAAATTGAACTATGTAATTATTGATTTCAGATATTTTGAACGCAAACATTTTACACGTTCTTTCTTTGAAGTCACGCCACTATCTATGCCTGCCATAACGGAATGTCGAATCAAATACGCGAACACTGACGTTACGAATCAGTCAAGCCGATAGCGTGCGTTTTGGTGTTCTCCAAACACTTTTGTACATATTTCATTAGCAAGCATTATTTTTAACTAAAAAGCTTTTATATAAAAATTATAAAAGTTTAATTCTATCGCTAAAAATATTTAAAATAAGAATGCAACCTTTTTTATTTGGAGAAACTGTTGCGCAACAAACAAAGGCGTCGTATAACGGTCTCCTCGTAGATCCTAAACGAAGCGCTTTAAATGAAATTGTACATATTCCATAAAAGGTTTATACACATTTTAAGCCACTTGACAGCAGTTGCTTCTGTTCTCTAAATTGATTACTTTTCTTCAGTAGGGACTTGTTAATAATGGTCAAATGCTTGCCTATCGAGCGTATTTTTTTTATTTTAAGTGATTTAAGACAGTACATTGTTAGACATTTATTTCTACTATGGTTAGACTTTTTGTTCATAATAAAATAATATTAGATAACCCTTAATGTATACCTACCGTATTAAGAGTATCGTATAGAAAACGCTACGCACGCGTTATACCTACCTAATCATCCCGTAATTTACTTATTTCAATTGTATAAATGTACTTTTTATGCTAAATGTGGAGGCTTGTTAATGGCTCTTCTTAAGTTTAAGTTATGTTTATTTCGTGATGAGAGCTGTAATCCACCCAAATACAATAAAATAAAATTATTATTTACTTATATATTTCTTATAGGTCCCCCGAACACTTATATTTTGTCTTTTAAAGAACAACTGTTGAAGTTTGAAAACTATCGCGAGTATTGTTCATTATTACTGTTTTCTAACCGGCTGGTAATCCAGATGATGGGCATCGTAAATGCCCGAAACTAGTCGGAAAATCCGACAAAAACCGCTGCCAGTCTGTTAGTAAACAGTAACTGTTGAAGTTAATTGCTTAAAACTTTTTTTAACTATCATTGTTTGACTTTTGTATTTGTTGTTTAGTACAGGATAGAACGGCTATAATACATAAGTTTCAGCTTTAAATAATTCGCTGTTTTGAGACAGAGCCCAGGACAAAATAAGCCCAAAAACGGTGACCAAATTGTTATCTTCCAACATAGATAAATACAACATAGATCTTTAAAAAAATATACTACTTTACCTTCCATTTATTTATAATATTCAATTTGATCCACGCAGCTAAAGCTGTAGCCAACATGTTGTTCACTATTACAACTTATTTTCAACCAACTTCAAAAAAGGAGGTTCTCAATTCGAATGTAGGTTTTTTTTTTGTATGTATATATTAATTATGAATCGATTTTGATGATTTTTTTCTGTTTGGTAGATACTTCAGAGGTGGTCCTCTATAAATGATATCGAAATCGATCCAGCCGAAACCAAAATATAA
Source organism: Lomographa bimaculata (assembly GCA_948107665.1). Lineage (NCBI taxonomy): Eukaryota > Metazoa > Arthropoda > Insecta > Lepidoptera > Geometridae > Lomographa > Lomographa bimaculata. Next base: position 20,705,839 of record OX403585.1, on the reverse strand, counting down.
GCGTTGAAGTCGGTTTTTTAAGCTTTGCTTACGTTTAATTATACTTGACCCTAATGTATAAATATTTAATAGAGATAATGACTTCTATTTAAAGCGAGAAGAAGGCATTGTTTGTTCTATTTATATTTACAACCTGCAACAAAAACAAAGAAAAATCCAACAAACCAAAGATGATAAAAATCGATCCAGCCGTTCTTGAGTTATGAATGGTGTAACTATGTAACTAACACGACTATGTTTTGAACTGCCAGTTGGCTTAGTGGGGTGCGTATTTGCCTTCTAAGTAGCGGGTATTGGGTTCAATTCTCGGTGGAATGATGGTTCTCGTTGAGGGTTTGTGTGTTCTGGGTGTAATTTGGAATGTGTGATGTCAATGTTTCCGGCACCCACGATAGAATCATCTTTGTTCCCCGAACAGTATAATCTGGGAGTCTTCAAGTCAAGAGTGAATAGGTACCTTCTAGGCAAGCATGCTTTATCTTCGGCCGCATCATCGCTTTCCATCAGGTGAGATTGTGGTCAAATGCTTGCCTATCGTATAAAAAAAAAAACGAATTTAATGTGGGGCTGTGAGCAGCTGTGAGTGTGAAAGCGTTCAGCGTTTTTTAGATAATAAGTAGTGAAAGAGCAAAGTATAAATTGAAAAAAATATTTCATATTTCTGTTAAAAAGATATGATTTCGTATTTCTGTTATGAAGATAGGTAAAGTTACGATACCCTTTTTACGTTTACTTTTTATGGCCGGCGCCGTGTTTTGTTGCGATTGCGAATTTTTTTACCATTCTGCCATATGTTGTACTGCGGTTGGCAAAAAAATATGACATAAAAATTTTCGGGTCGAATTTCACCAGATAGGTTCGATAGAAACATGAATGTTTGATATGGGTTGTTGCATGAGATTTCGTTGGAAGGTTTCTGGATGTTGTTTAACTTTTTCTGGTATTTTTCAATGACATTGTTATTTCAACCGACTTAATTCGACAGTATGTTTTTTGTATGTATATGTTACGCTATGTCTCCGTTCTCATTATAATATGTAGGTATAACAGGGTCAAGTCGAAAACCAAACCTCCGCCACCTCAAACCCTTTTTTATATCCATTTTTATAACTTTAACAACCATATCACTGATTGATGGTCGAGCACGGTAAACACGCTAGGCATTGGTATTTATTGAAAAAGCCGGTATCTTGTATGTGATACGAGCCACATGCAAATTTAAAATTATGTAAAGTTTGTATCAGTCGTTTCGACGTTAAGAAGGTTCAAAAAGGTTTAAAATAGGTTTAAATAAACAAACAGACAATGTTGCGGTTTTATATATTGCTATGAATTTGATGATTATTATTTCTTTTGATTATTTTACTTGTTATTTTGGTTATATGCCTGCCAATCTAACATACATAAGAAAAATATAAACAATAAAACAACAAAGACACAGTAAGGGACATAAACAAACAACCCAATGGGTTTGATTATTGAATTGTCAGAATTAAATTCAATTTTCGTTGCCTCGTTGTGATATAACCCTTATAAAACTATAAAACGGCAAACGGAAATAAGTTGAATCAAGCTTGAGCTGTAAAATGAAATAGAATTGTATAAACAATGCTGTTTGAGTAAATATATTCTTATTTATATAATTTACGGAGGGATGAAAATGAATTTTATGTTTTTTTTTATTTCATTCTTTCACATAAAGGAAAAGAATAATGTAGCTTAAAAGATAGAAGAAGATTATTTGTTACGATATTTTCTGGAAATGTTATCCTATTTTTACATTTAATACCTTTAAACGAGCAATTCTTGTATATATGTATTCTTTTACTGTCTTACAATGGACACATTATTCCCTTTTCTTCTACTGTGAAAAACCTTAGTATTCTTAAAGACTCTAATCTTGGTTGGTCTGATCATATAAAAGAACAAGTTGGATCGCCTTCTCAATACTTACTTTACTATTAGGTTTATTGTCAGTCTTCAGAAGTACGATCATATTTCGGAATATCGGAGATAACTAAAGTGGCTGACAACTCGAGAGCGTATCTCTCGTAATGATAAAATTATGGTAATTTTTTTTTTATGTTTAGTTCGTTTAATATGTAGTCGTCATAAGATACTTACTATGAATACTACAATTTTATATTTATGTATGATAAACAAAATAAACAAACGCATTCACACACACACACATTACACCTAGAACCAGAAGCACAAATATCCCTTGGGAAGGAATTTGTGGTCCTGCCGGGAATCGAACCCAGGACCCACAGCGCAGAGGGCGGACATCTGTCCACTGCGCCAACTGGGTCGTCAATATTCTATATTTATATATTCTATGTTATTATCGACATAGAATATATATTTATATATTCTATGTCGATAATATTATATATTTATATTTTGGTATATTTCTTGTATGTTACGATATGTATATATGTAGGTATATTTTAAATCATAAATAATAGTTGCGCTAATAGCCCTTATACTGCGCTACGAAGTATTTTTCTGCACCTTCTCGGTTGACTGGCAGAAAATGCTGTATTATCATTAAGTCCTCCGTGTACATATGTATTGTGCAATAGAATAAATAAATATCATCTGAATCTCGGAAACGGCTCCAACATTTTTCATGAAATTTAGAATGCAGGGGCTTTCGGGGGCAATAAATCGATCTAGCTAGGTTCAATCACAGAAGCGTAGACATCTACGAATAGTAAATGTTTCACTATATTGCACATAATAAATGTATTTTCATATTATTATGTATGTTCCCCGATGAAGACGGCTGAACCTATTCGAGAAATGTTTTTTTCGTTTAAAAGGGTTATACTACCCAGGTGGTGGCATTATAATTTGATCAATATCTCATGACGAGTTTCTGAGATATTTACGATTGAAGTTGGTTATTAGTTGTTTAAACTTGTAATTATTACATTATTTATCCAATCTATGCCAATTTACTTTTAATGCCTATATTTTCTATTATTAAACCAAAACTATACACAGCAAAGACTTAAGTAACCTACAAGACATAGAGCTTATGTCAAATCCACTACCAGTGGGAGGCATTCCCATCATGCTGGCGGCATTGCCTCTCTGAATTGCAATGCTAATACGTTGAGCCAAATAAATATCAGCATTTTAATCACGCGTCGCCTTAACCAGGCGCTCTGATAGATTTAATTGTTATAAATTATTATAATTGTTATCTAAATTGTTTGGATAATTATAATTAACGATGAATATATTTAAGGAAAATCAGAAGTGCTTCATGTATGTTACGATATTTTTTCTCATATAAGTTAATTTATGCTTTCACACTGATATCCCCACACTAATTACAGTAAACTAAGTTCTATGACATGTGTTGTGGGTGCCGGAAACATTCGCATCACAGACACAATCACACCGAGAACCAGATACGCCAATTTCCCTTGGGGAAAAAATGTGTTTCCGTTAGGAATCGAACCCGATACCAGTTGCTTAAAAGGCGAACTCACACACAACTTATCCAACGGGCAGTTCAATCTTATGGTGGTAAGCTTCATTCACTGCTGTGGAATCCAGAATTGTAATGACTAGGTCCTGTATTTTTATTGAAAATGCACCGTGCCCCTCTCCTTAAGACTTAGTTTCTTACGTTTTATACTAATGTTCAGTTCTTTATAACTATAATAATACTACACAAAAATTTAAAAAGGTAGAATTGCAAAAATGTCAGCCAATCATATAGCGGAATTTAAAAAGTAGCGGTTAGGAACATGTGTTCTGATTGGTTGATGTCATCGGGCGGATTGTGGAGCTGGGAGAAACAAATTAGTGTTGGTCGGAAGCTGAAATCGAAAAGGTGTGCGAGTTAAGAAAAAACAATTTTTTAAGAGATAAAATAATTAATCAAATATAGTTGTTTAAAAACAAGTTTATTCTTTAATACTTGATAACTAACCCTGATTTGATGGGGTTTATCACAGAATCTATTTATCTAAATATATATAACTCAAAGGTGACTGACTGACTGACTGACATAGTGATCTATCAACGCACAGCCCAAACCACTGGACGGATCAGGCTGAAATTTGGCATGCAGGTAGATGTTATGACGTAGGCATCCGCTAAGTAAGGATTTTGATTAATTCTACCCCCAAGGGGATAAAATAGGGGATGAAAGTTTGTATGAAACTTTGTCAATTTTAAATTAATACTTCTTAACGCGAGCGAAGCCGCGGGCAAAAGCTAATGTTCCATATAGTTTATATATATTTATCATTGGAATTAAATGTAAGCATCTCACAAACACAAAACGATAAAGTCTTATATACAACCAAAGAGTATACGTACGCCTTCAAAGCGTTACTTCACCTACCCAATTACCTACAGCAAACATGTTTTACGGATCCAAGAGAATATAATGTTATGGAATCTCCTGGGACTCTTTTGAATAATCAAATGCATAAAGAAAAGTTGTTTCTGAAAACGAGTCGCCCGTTATAATAATTCTATTTGCCATTTTACAATAAAACCTTACTCTTGTATTTTATTTTATTAATTTGGGTAATAAGTTATACACATATCCCTCGTTTAGGTATGAGTAGCTGTGCCACGAGGCGTCGCCTGTATTTATTAGGTAAAAATTTAGACTGTGTTATTCAAGCGTACCTACCGACGTTATTTTCAGCCATTTCGATGCAGCAGTTTCGGCATAATTGAGTTATAAACATATATATTTTCGTAAGTTGAAGTATTACGTTTATAAAAGTTAAATATAACTTGAGGCGGTGTATGAAACCTTAGGGGCGTTATACGCATTTAGTTCTGCCTAGTACGGCTCATGAAATAAAAATAAATTTCGTAGTAGGATACTGAAGGATACACTTAGTTGATTCTATGTATATAGCAAAGTCTTGGTCATCGACTGTCACGAGTCTATCAGTATTCTATCGTTTACATTTGGAGAGTGTGCGTTTTAATTATATGAGTTAATTACCCCATGCACGTTTTGCCAACACGATAAACTGTCAAACGCCATCCATTTATGGATTACATACCTCCAGTTCGCTTGAAGCGATTTGCGTCTACATTTACCATCCATACGGCGAAGGATTGGAACTCTTGCCCGCGTCTTTGTTTCCTTAATGGATCTGAGAGCCTTCAAGTCTAGAGTAAATCTTCTTGGCAAGCATGCTATCTTCACTTTCTATTAGTTGAGACGGTGGTCGAATGTTTGTTGGTCTAAAAAAGAAATTGAACTACAATACAAACAGTCCACGGAACTGTGAATCAAAGTTATGACTACTTTCGTGGATTGTATATAAGGAGTTATGTGACGCATCGTAGATTTGTCCTGTTAAGAATCCTAATTTTTTTAACTACGCTTATAAGTATCAAAGAACAACATACTCGAAGCAACCACACTCAATTATTCACTGCAAACATGTCCCAAGGTTCCCTGGAGATTCGAAATAAAACAAACAGTTGATTCCAGTGATGAATGAAGTCATTCTAGGGCTGGCACATTTTTATTCAAAATGAACGCGTGCCCTTGTCTCGGCACCAAATACCCGATGTATTATGCTCTCAGTGGCACACGATGGTAAAAGCCTTTAGGTACTGTTGGTACTCGATTTTAAACTTAATAATTCATAAATAAGTTTAGTGATAAATCCTACTAATATTATAAATCCGAAAGTTTGTGTGTAAGTATGTTTGTTCCTTCTTCACGCTTTAACGGCTGAACGGATTTGGATGAAATTTAGAATATACATAGATTATACATAGGATTAACACATAGGCTACTTTTTAACTTGATTATAGCGGGCGAAGCCGCGGGGCACGGCTAGTATAATATAAGAGTCTGTAAGTCACGAGTGAATAAATATCTTCTAGGCAAAAGTGCTCTATTGTCAACCGCATCGTCGCTTAACATCAGGTGAGATAGTGATCAAACGTTTGCTTTAGAAAAAAATACAATATTCAAAACAATACAATACAATAACTCTTTATTGACACCAAAAGATAAATACAGCTTACAGAAAAACTTATAAATATAGGTATAATAGGCGGTCTTATCGCTAAAAGCAACCTCTTCCAGACAACCTTTGGATGGAAATATACCAGTGGTTCTATGAGCTGAAGACCTCACGTATTTTTCGAAATGTCTGAAATATTATTTTTTTTACATTTTCAACACCTTAGGTCTCCATCAATTCGAAAAAAATCGTAAAACTGAATTGACTTAACAATTCCTTTAACTACCAAATTTACTCACACAATTTTATGAGAATTCATTGAGAAATGCGGCATGTAGAGGAGAATCACTGGATCACCGCCGGACATACAAAAGCCCAAGCTATAACGAAGACGCTTCGCTCGTTCTCCTCGCTCGGTCAATAAGTTTTGTGACATAATGTATTAAGTCATCGATAAGAGAAACCGGCTCCTCAAATACAATGGTTAATATTAGTTCAGGAGCCTATGGATTCACGTGATCTAATTGTAATTCAATTATATAGATTAACTTATATGATTTGATAATGTCAACGCAACATAACATCGTATCCCATATTTTTTTATCCATTGGCAAGTATTTGATCACTATCTCACCCGATGGACCTCAAACTGAAGATGCAGGCGAAGATGTAACATGCTTGCCTAGAAGATACCTATTCACTCTAGACTTGAAAACACCAGATCGTACCGTTCGGGAAACAAAGACGCAGGCAAGCAGTTCCATTCCTTGTCTGTACGGATGATAAACGTAGAAGTTATCGCTTTGAGCAAACTGGAGGTAAGCTAAATTCAAAAAAAAACTTTTCCATGCGAGTTTCACTAGTAAGCTCATACTTAATACCCGTTCATTTGGGCCTGTCATTTGTCAGAACGACATTAAGACACAGCCTGAAAGGCTCAAATGACGCGCACCGTATATTTTAAGGCCCTAATCTAAGAATTAATCAGCTAGGTCAACGTTATGAAGTGCCACTTACGGAATTATGTGATGTTTAGTTAAAAAAATAGAACAGCGATTGACCACCGATCACTTATCTATCTACTACTTCTCCTGTCAGTTAGAGATGAGTGGTCGAAGGAAGATATAACGAGATAGGATTACATTATCATCCGTACAGCGAGGGAGTGGAACTCATTGCCTGCGTCTTTGTTTCCCGATCGGTACAGTCTGGGTCTTCAAGTCTAGAGTGAATAGGTATCTTCTAGGCAAGCATGTTACATCTTAAGCCGCATCTTCACTTCCCATCAGGTGAGATAGTGGTCAAATGTTTCCCTATCTATCATAAACAAAAACATAAACTAAGAACAGAAAAGGGTATTTTACATCGATTTCAAGAAAACGGAGGACATTCTCAATTTCTCATAATTATGTTTTGTAACTCGAATAGTCGAAGACGGCTGGACATTTTTCCGAAATTCCTTACAATAATAAGGTACCTAACAATAAGGTTAATTATATGTTACCGGAGAGGGTCGTAATCCAGATATACAGGCTCTTATATTAGGAAACCTAGTTCTGGGAACCGAAAATAACAAAGGTACGTCGGTATGTCGTAACACACATATGATGTTCCTCAAATATGTTCATTAAAATGTACCAGGTCATGTATTTTACTTTATTTACATTTGCCATTCATTCAACCGACAAGCAGTACCGTCCGAACATAACTGTATTCCAGAATAAAGATCAATGATTCTATTAAAATTGTAAGGCAATAAGATATTTAATAGATCTATTATCATACTAATATTATAAATCCGAAACTTTGTGTGTAAAAATATGTAAGTATTTGGGTATGTTTGTTTACTCTTTACGCTGTAACAGCTGAACGGATTTGGATGAAATATTTATTTATTTATTTTTTTCAGTCAAATTTTTTTTTTTTTTATTCTCTCTCTTAAGTAAACATTTTTTTGCCGAGTCTAGGACTTAGATATAGAGGGACTGGTGCCTGAAGTAGGTTGATAACAACCTGTATTACAGGTCACCAGGATTCCTGCTAGTACATTTACAGTTTGGCAACTATTATTAAGAAACATAACTTAATACATTATACGTTGGAGAATATCGAAGGTACCTATAGTATAATATACTTATACTTAATGTTTATGGAATGTACATAGCTTATACTTAGAATTTACACATAGTAGACTATGTGTAAATTAAGTAAGTAAATTCGCTTTAACTTGATAAACGCGGGTAAAGCCGCAAGGCATGGCTAGTGTCAAATATATTAATTATTTCGGGGGCTGAGTCACCCACGTCCTTAGGAGGATACCCCTTAAGTCTGACTCCCTACACGTGGTCCCCGGGTGGTGCTAATCAGGTGACATTTGAGAGGTGGTAGAGCATTTTGTGAGCTGCTCGCCTGGCTTGCTAGCAAAGTAGCTTACCACCATCAAGTTGAAAGTCTGCCGCCAAGCCAAATACGGTGTTCCGGCAGTTATCCTTGAGAGCCTGCGTATTCCAGGTCTAGTGTGTTTACCAGCTTCGATCACATCGTCACTTACCATCAGGTGAGATAGTGGTCAAACACTAGCCTGTCACAAATAAAAAAAATTAAAAAAAATATTAACTTAAATAACAAGCTCAGTGTAGTGTTGCGCAAGATTTTTAGTTGTTGAAGTTCACAGTTCTCGTTGTAAATAAACTGTAATGGGCAAGAGGGGCGCTTACTATCATTCAGGTAAATAACTTCATCGTTACGTTACTCAGTTGCATAAAAAAATCATATCATGACTTTTAGTTATAGCTCTACCACTACGATTGCCTCACAGAAAAGCAATCGAGCAAAATACAACTTATTCAATAATTCAACTTATTTCCTTTTGTTAAAGAGCAAACTATTCCCGAAGTATTTTCAAAACCCTACCGGTATCCGTAGAACATATTAAAAACCCGAGTAAATGGTGAAATAAAAATATCATACCCCATTAGGGCTGTAAAACGGGGGTTGTAGTAACGTGTAATTTCGCGGTAGTTGTGGCCACTATCGTTTCCTCGTTAATGGATTCCTATTACTTGGGCAGGGTAGGTATATTTGTATTGTTCTGATCAAAAGGTTCGAACAAGGATTAGACTGGATAACTAATTTTTGTTGTGGTTTTTTACAGTTTATAATACTTAGGTTATTTCTCCTCTCCAGCAGGTAGTCAATGACAATCAATTATTACAAAAAGTAAAAAACAATATTGAAATTTGTGATAGCATGGAGTTTGCTATTTCTACCATGCATGTAATGCTTTAGTGATTTGCCATTTAGTTGGATATGATGTCGCGTCCATCATAATTTGTTTAGGTAATTGATCGTATTTGTAACTCAGATTTCAATCAAATACGAAATATTTTAAAAATATGTTATTTATATATTTATCTATATTTAACATTTGATTTTAATATTGAAACATTTCGAATCATATATTTCATGAAACCAAAAACCAAATTAATATTAACCGAAAAAAAAAACTATAATTAGATATAAATATGTACAAGAGTTAATCTAATAGACCGCTACCAGTAGGATGTAATATATGATTAGAAATGTTTTAATATTAAAATCAAATTTTATTTTGATTAATTTTATTTGTAACTTGTAATTCAATTAATTAAAAAGTCTATCCATCTGTCTAATTCATCGACGTGCGCAGTCTAAACGGTTTAAAATATTCAAACATAGAGATATAAAAATAATTAGGTCCCTCTATGCACAATATTTTTGGTAGCATTTATGCTACCAAAAATATTGTGGCATACGTTTAAGAAAAACATAAACGCTTTCATACCCACAGCCCCACGCTAAGTTATTTCATTTACTGTGGGTGCCAGAAACATTCACTTCACAAAATCACACCAGAATCAGAAATACAAATATATTTTGGGGCATAAACTTGTGTTTCCACTGGAAATCGAATCCGATACCCGCTGTTTAGAAGGCAGACGCGCACCCAACTGAGCCAAAGGGCAATTCAAAAAGTTCGCAACAACTAATAATAGTAGATGTATTATAGCAGCAGAAGCATATGTAGTATAGCAGCAGAAGTAATAAAAAATAACTTAATTAAATTAAGGGTATAATTTAGACGGCCACCAAAAATTCTAAACGGTTACCAAAATAGATGAATGGTCACCAAATTACGTTTCCTAAAATAAAATTTCCTGTGACAGAAGCGAATCGGATAACGGTAGGTTAATATATTTTTTTTATAATTAAAACAAAAATATTTATAATACGAAAAATTAGATTTGTTTCATAATATTTTAGGAAACCTAATTTGGTGACCATTTATCCAACGTAATTTGGTGACCATTTATCCATTTTGGTAACCGTTTAGTATTTTTTTGGTAGTAAAATAGGTACTTTATTGGGCGGTGTTAAAACACAAACCTTAAATTAATGGTAAATGCATGTAATAAATAAATATCTTATTCTTAGTTATATATTTTATTTGCTCACCCAGGCAAACCGGAGTGACTCAATTAGTTCGTTGTATATCTGAATTACTGAAGAAGACACTCACTGGCAATGACCCCTCAGAGTTAGGTTGTCTGCTAATAATAGAAAAAAGTGATGGAGACATTAATAAAAACAGAACCGAATTTAATCAAGTTTATTGTTTGGAAAAAATAGCACAGACATTCATTTGGTTTGCGTTTGTTTTACATTACCTTTTCTATTGTTTTTTGTTGATGTCTGGACATTGGTTCTTTTTCAATTTTGCTTTTTGTTGTCACCTCATAAATATTGAATGTCTCTGTATCTGTTAATATCATTACAATTATGGTGAAAGGTCTGTTTAACACCATATTTGTAGTGTTATACAACGATCAGTTTATAAGTTCAATACTCTTGTGACTGCCCGTTTGTTTGTTATAATGAAAACGATTGTTGTTATGTGGTTAAGTCCGTTTGTTTATTATAATGAAAACGATTATGTGGCACACACTTACATTTGTTTTTATATTTGAACCTTGTTCAGATTTAATGTATTAAACACGCATTATTGACGATAACTCAAAAACTAGAGATCAGATCTTGATCACATTTCAATGAGACCACATGGAAAGCACCAGCTTTTAAATAAAAAAATAATCATGAAAATCGGCTCACAACGAAATAAGTTATAAGGTAAGTCGGTTAAAAACGTGTAAGGTTCATTAAAATTATCGTATAATTTATCTTTGATCATATATTTTTATTTGTAATTTAACGATTTAAATGTACGTTATACCAACTGAACGTCAGAGAACATATCCGCATGAGCGAAGGATTGAGAGCGTAATGTTCAAATGAGTGAAGATCTAAGAACGAAGGTTCATTGACGTTCAGGTGGTAAGCTTGAGGATTTTGGGAAGAAGGTCGATTGACGGCGACGAAGCTGGACGGACGTTTTTTACTTATATGTTATTTATATTAACATTATGTACCAATGTTATAAACTATATTATACAGTCAAATATAAGTGTTCAAGTGAAACGCGAGGAGTTTTTATTGAGTAGATCCGGGTTAGCTTACACCTCAGAAGTTGGATTGAACCAAGGTACGATTTGTCTATTATTGTTTTTTTTCTTATTAAAATACCCGCATTGTTTAGATAATCCATGTTTTCCTAAAAGGTTGGTCATCTGAGCTATGAAAATGTAAAGATGTTGTTAGGACATACCGGTCGGAACTGTCCGAGACTATCCGGTTGTACTAGCTGTATTTAATAATGTAATGCTTCAGTTGTTCGGCATCGTTTGATTGGGGCTACTCTCCGATAACGATGTTGGGGCTGCTGACGTGATATAACATTTTCATAATTCAAATGTATTAAATGCAAAAACTCGGGATTGAAGGCAATTCAGATTTTATAAAAAAAAAAATACTTTGAAATACCCACATCATTTTTATGTTTTCTAATATAACATTTCGTTAAATTTGAATGCATGACACGATAGAGATTTTGTGAGTACGAACCGGTCGGAGTTATCCAAGACTACCCGATCGTACTAGCTAGATTTTAAAATGTATTATTTTGATGGTTCAGCATCGTTTGATTGGGGCTACTCTCCGATTGCGATGAGGCTGCTGACATGGTATATATAATCGTTTATCATTCAAATTTATTTCCAAAGGCAGAGATCAGATTTGTTTTCTTTATACCTACACAAGTTTCTTTATTTAACATTTCATATTATTATGATTTGAAGCTATGACACAATTATGATTTTAGTTAGTACGTACCGGTCGGAGTTATCCGAGACTATCTGGTGGTACTGGCTGAATTTAATAATTTATTACTTCGGTGGTTCGGCATCGTTTGATTGGGGCCGATAGCGATAAGGCTGCTGACGTGGTATATTTCATATCATTCAAGTTTATGAAATGCAAATGTATGAAATACTTGATTGAACAAACTTTGGTTTTAGTTAGTATTTTGCAATACCCACATCACTTGCATGTTTCCCGATATGACGTTTCATATGATCTGAAGCTATGACGCGAAGGTTTTGTTAGTATGAACTGGTCAAAAAAAATCCGAGACTATCCGGTCGAACTAGCTAATTTATGCAACGATGTTGCTTCAGTTGTTCGGTATCGTTTGATTGAGGCTACTCTCCAATAGCGATACTGAGGCTGCTGTGATGTTATGTTTCGTGTCATTTAGATTTATGAAGCGCAGACATACAACCTGTTGTGATGCAATAATTTTTAATCATTGGGAATAATTGTGCTGGCATGAGCCATTGAGACTAACACATCTGGTTGTATTCATGAATGGTTGGGTGCTCTGTCGGAGGTCGAATTTGTTAAGTCTGTGCTACCCTCTGATAACAATGCTTCGATATTCCAACATGGCGCACTACCCATAACAGCGGTAATAAGAATTACAAACCTAATTTCTGACTTTTCGATTTTTTTTCTCGAGCATCGGAAAATGGATGATGGCGACCGTAACGAAGCGCAGCGAATAGCAACCCCTCGTCACGACGTAGACGCAGACGTAGTAGCTTGCACAGGCTCAGCTACTCGCGGAGTCGGAGTCGCAGTCGCTTCAGAGAGTGTCGGAGCCGCGACCGACGACGCTTGCGAGGACGGGGAGAATGGCACTTCGGAGGCTGCACGGTGATCAGCGTAGACAACGTGCATACTGAGAGGTATCGTCGCGAGAGCAACAGTGATATGGACAAGACTTCCGCAACCGTGGCGCCAGTACCGGGCGTCACTCAAGGTCACGTGGTCCTTTTTCTGTTAGACAATTTTTAAGTTATTGCAATCGCTCAAAACTAATTCTAAGTCGCAACCGATTAAACAGAGGGCACATTCTTTTAATAAACTTGAATATAAACATATTTTGCCAGAATTTTAACCTTCTTTGAAAAACCAACGCATTGACATTTGGCTTAGAAAAGTAAACGAATGTGCCTCGGTTTACAGTTGGGACACAAAAAAGTAATATTTTTTGATGCAGAAACCGCAAGGGCTGTGCAAAACGTGGTACGAAAGCTCACTCAAATGTCAAATAGTTTCAGCCTGCATGCAGACGTGCATATATAAAAAAATATATATTATTGTCTTAAATTTCATAAATTCGTTAATAGTATAATAACAATTACTTAATAGCCAGTCACTCAAATTCTTCTTAAAACTATTTATTAATTATAAACTATTTTATTATATACAGATATACACGTGATATAAGATATCTTTTTGTTAATATATTTTTGTGTTATTAAGTGAGGAGAATTTCGCACGCTTTTGTTTTTGTAAATTTCACTGCGATTTTTTTAGATATTCTGGGTATGTTTTTGTAGAAATACAAATATCTCTAATATAGATGCAAGCCAGAGGAAGCACGTTACATGTTTTGAAATTCGTTTACAGCTTAATCATGTTTTTTTTCTCGTGGACGGAATGGCAGGAAAATATTAACAAAGCCTTCCCTTTCGAACAAAATTATGTACAGTCGGCCCTTGGAGAACATGCTAAGACGAAAGAGCTGGTTTAATGAACCCATCAAAACTTATTTTTGTGAAATCTTGCTACTTAAACAATACGATATTACTGGCAAATGAGCCGTCGATCATCTATGGTTTAATCGATAGAACTGTTAAAACCAGTGCACTGGCATTGAGATGCACGGAGTCTGATCTACTACTGAAGTTCCTACTGAGTAACAAAGAATGCGCGTATCACCATTCCTCTAGACAAAGAAATAACGAGCACCGTTCAAGCCGATGAGTTTCAACAGAATAAGACAAAAGCAGCTACTGTAAAAACTGGGTTCTTTTGTTATAATTGTAAAGAAAAAGGTCACCCTTATAGTAAATGTGTTAAACTATTACTGAAGTGTGATAAATGTCAATAAAATCGGTAATCGGACCGAGCAATAGCGTTTGAACTAAGAGTTCAGGTCTACGAAGGGTTTTCATGTACCTAAAACAATGTCGCACTTGGAGGTATTTTCCAAGTTATAAATCGTCTACTAAATGTCACTGTTACACCCTGTTCCATTCCTTTCATGCTTCAGGAAAACTGATTGCTTGGGCCGAAAAAAAAATATTTACTTGTAACACTGCAATAGTATGTGCATTGAAAGTTCAAGATTGTTACCGACTGTAGTGCTCTTCGTTTTACTTTCCAGAAACGTGATCGCATTCTCGGTATAGCACATTGGTGGTTAGCGTTGTAAGAGTTTGACAGTACAGTAGAGTACATAGCCGGTATGAAAATGGTTTATGCCGATGCGCCATCAAGAAGACTTATGGCGACTCAGTTGGCGTAGTGGACAGGTGTCGGCCTTCTGCGTCGTGGATCCTGGGTTCGATTCCCGGCAGAAGCACAAATTCTTTCCCAAGGGATATTTGTGCTTCTGGTTCTAGGTGTAATGTGTGTGCGTGTGTGTGATGTGAATGTTTCCGGCACCCACGATACAAGTCTTTGAACTTAGTGGGGGGGCTGTGAGTGTGAATGCGTTTGTTTGTTTGTTTGTTTTTATAGTTGACATGGCTGTACCAGAGGCTACCCAGCATCCATCAGCGATCAACATCGCTCAACTCACCCTTCAATTAAGTGACACAGAGCTAGGTTGGATTCGCGACATTATCAGCAGTGCTCTAAATCCAAAAGAGCTCGAGTATATCCAAGTAAATTGTCATGAAAGGTAACAAATTATTCAAATTTCTAGATAGAGCTAAAGCTAATGTGAGATGGGTAGTTCCCAAAGGCGCAAGGTGGCAGGTCTGCAGGATGAACCACGATGATATAGGGCATGTTGGTAATGAGAAAACGCTAGAACGTATAAAAAAAATATCTCCTGGTTCCTAAAATGACGCATTTTGTTAAGAAATCCGAAAGTTCATGTATTGAGAGTGCGTGTACAAAGTTACCAAACATATTTTGAATGCTGGAGCAAGCTCTAGGTCTAATAGTCCGGTAGAAAGGTTTAATATGATTATGCTGGATTCTCTGATAGCACAGAATTTAAAAGCCAATGAAAAAGACGAACACTAAATTAGGACAAACACAATGAAGGCTGAATAATGCAGGGCAAAAGACGATAGATAGAGCACCAGCAGAGGTCATGTTCGGTACCATGATGAATTGCGAGTGTAACTCAGTACTAAATGAGAACAGATATAAATCGTAAACCATGATATTTCCTCGATACGGCAAAATATACTACAAGGGGCGAAAACCATTACGTATTTACAGCAAAAGAGACTTCTCCTACCTACGTTTGAAGGACCATATAGAATTGCAAAGGTCCTAGGGAACGATCGCTATAAAGTAGCTCCTATCCCGGGGTTTGAAGGAATGAAAAATAAGCACACGACTACAGTAGCCGCAAACTGGATGCAACTCTGGATACACGTAACGTCATTAGAACTAGATAATGATGACAAAGATTCGCAAACGATATACGAATATGGATGATAACAGTTGTGATGAATTTTTCGATTGAAGTCTAGTCACATTCATACAAATACTAGCAAACCCGGCGAACTCCGTTTCGCCACTACAAACCTCACGGAGCCCGAGACCTTTCCAACGAATGCAAAACCGTGGAAATCGGTTCGTGCGTTCTGGAGTTATAGCGTCAGGAAGGTAAACCCGACTTATTTTTATATAATAGATATGCTAGTTTATTATTATTATTATTTTAAATTTTCGTATTTATTTATTTTAATATTTGTTTACTTTTATGATAATTTATACTATATAAAACCGTATGATTTGTTTAAGGTAAAGAGCGAGAATGGATGGATTCGCCACTTGACTGGATCAACTGATACAACTTTTGATGGATTAAATGAATAAAGAGAGCGAGATAGATAGTTCGCTATTGAATAGTACATTTTCGATGGATTAATTGAACATAGAGAGCGAGATAGATGGTTCGCTGGTTCAAATGATCTTATTATGATGGTTTTTGATAGATTAATTGAACATAGAGATCGAGATAGATGGTTCACTGGTTCAAATAATCTTATTGTGATAGTTTTTGATAGATTAATTGAACATAGAGAGCGAGATAGATGGTGCGCTGGTTCAAATAATCTTATTGTGATGGTTTTTGATAGATTAATTGAACATAGAGAGCGAGATAGATGGTTCGCTGGTTCAAATAATCTTATTGTGATAGTTTTTGATAGATTAATTGAACATAGAGAGCGAGATAGATTGTTCGCTGGTTCAAATAATCTTATTATGATAGTTTTTGATAGATTAATTGAACAAAGAGAGCGAGATAGATGGTTCGCTGGTTCAAATAATCTTATTGTGATAATTTTTAATGGATTAATTGAATATAGAGAGCGATATAAATGGTTCGCTATTTAATATTATATTTTTGATGGATTAATTGAACATAGAGAGTGACATAGATGGTTTGCTGGTTCAAGTAATCTTATGATAGTTTTAGTTGGATTCATTAAACTTAGAGAGTGAGAAAGATGGTTCGCTATTATATATAATGATAATGATAATTTTTGATGGTTTAATTGAATAAAGAGAGTGAAACTGTTCGCTATTTGTATAATGTGGTTACCTCGAGACACAATAGAGTTCGAGGCTATAGTTCTTTATTTGAATCGCATAAGATTTGGATGATGTTAAAAGTATTAATATGCTTTATGAAGTAATGATGTATTAAATATTATTGTAGATATTTATTTATGATGTACAATGTAATTTTTTTGCAGTTTTTAATTGCTATAATTGTTTATAATTTATTATAAAAGTATTAATATGCTTTATGAAGTAATGATGTATTACATATTATTGTAGATATTTATTTATGACGACAATGTCATTTTTTTGCAGTTTTTAATTGCTATAATTGTTTTACATTTTTATTATGATAGTTTTTTATGAATTCGTTGAATATAGAGAGTGAAAATGTTCGTTTTTAGTATAAAGTGGTTACCTAGAGACTAGATATCGAAGCTATGGCTGTTTACTTGAATTAATAAGTTAATGTTGTTGATGATTATAATGTATGGAATAAAAATAATAATAAAGTTTTGATCTTGATTAAGATTTGGATGTTGTTAAAAGTGAGTATTAATATGCTTTATGAACTGATGATGTATTACATATTATTGTAATTATTTATTTATGATGTACAATGTTAAGATATATATATATATTTTGCAATTGTTTATTATTATAATGGTTTATAATTAATGTGGTAACCAAAACATAAGATCTACCGAGTGTAAGGTTTTCAACAGAGTCGTGTATGGGGTCATACACGTTATCAGGATGGACGAGTGTAAGGTTCATTAAAATTATCGTATAATTTATCTTTGATCATGTATTTTTATTTGTAATTTAACGATTTAAATGTACGTTATACCAACTGAACGTCAGAGAACATATCCGCATGAGCGAAGGATTGAGAGCGTAATGTTCAAATGAGTGAAGATCTAAGAACGAAGGTTCATTGACGTTCAGGTGGTAAGCTTGAGGATTTTGGGAAGAAGGTCGATTGACGGCGACGAAGCTGGACGGACGTTTTTTACTTATATGTTATTTATATTAACATTATGTACCAATGTTATAAACTATATTATACAGTCAAATATAAGTGTTCAAGTGAAACGCGAGGAGTTTTTATTGAGTAGATCCGGGTTAGCTTACAAACGAGAACATCGTCATTGTAGTCCACAGAATACGCATTATTGGCTATATTTCAAGAACTACTAATCAGATCTTTATCAAATTTAAATGGGACCAATTGAAAAGCAACATCTTTCGAACAAAAATTTTTTTCGAAATCGGTTCTCGTAGAAAAAGGTTATGAGGTAGCACACATAAAAAAAATACAGTCGACTTGAGTTCCTCCTCCTTTTTTGTGAAGTCGGAATTTCCTCATCGCAGATAACATTCTCAAGCTAATAAAGATAAAAAATTCACACTCACAGCCCATCATTATGTTTAATGACTTGTATCGTGGGTGCCGGATCAAATCACACTTACACTCACACCCAGAACTAGAAACAAATATTTCCCTTTGTGCACCCAACTACATTAGGCAGTTCACAAGCTAATATGGGCAGTTCGTAAAGCCAATGAAGCTAATAGGCAGTTTGCTAAGACAATGGGCAGTTTCCTAATATAATGGCAGTTCTCCAACCCAATGGGCAGTTCAAACTATGGTACAGATAAGTTGGTTTGCTGTTCTGTAAACCTTCAACCTTTCTTTCACTCTGACTATTACGTATCAAAGTATCTCAGTATATTTCAGCAGTTCCATTATTCCCAATCCCGTAAGACCTGCCATACATCCAAAAGCCGATACCAATTACTGAACTTTGTTCACAACAAGTATTAGAACAGACCGTACGAGCAACAAGTAAGTTTCGATTCAATTTCCTTACAGCCATATTCAGGTAACGGCTAACGGCAGAAGTTTGTCCGTCGATGGACTGTGCATGTCTAAGACCATGGGGAGTGAGGCTGGTGATGAGTGAGAGCGGGGCGATAAGAGGACATACGGATATATATCGGTTTACTAATGAAAAACTTAAGACCAAAGCATCATTGCATGTTCCCGGTATTTTATAGGATACCTTGCGGAGAGTATGATACGGAATTACAGAATCTAATTTTATGTATGTCGGGATTGATTAACTTGCCTTCAGTGGCGTAGTGGGTCTAGGCATTAATAATTAAATTCGAGTAATTTAATTCATTAAAGCGTTCGGTTAAAAACACAAATTGCCTTTGGAAACTGGAAAGCCTAACCACAGCAAACATATTTAAATTTTTATAGAAATATTAGTTATAAAAAGTGTACCAAACGAAATCTGCATTCTGACTACAATAAATATGTCAAGATGTATTGGTGCATTGTCCTAGAAATGGACTTGAATGGTCCCGAATAGATCATACCAATCCATGTCAATACATAATCACATCAGCCCCCCAAGCTAAAAACCAAAACGCTATGTCTCTCTTCTATAAAAAAAAAACCGCATTCTAAATGTAACAGACCTTAAAACTTAACATTGTTATTTTTCTTTCTCGACTTGTTATTTAGCGCCCACCGAGATTGCAAAGTTACTGACAAGCAATTTGAAACCTTTGTATACGAATTTTTAAATTTTGGAAAACGTTTCTTTTGATAGAAACGAAGCGTTTTGGTTTTTGGCTAGGAGGGCTAAGCCCAACTACTTACCTGGAACTCATTACTTTTAGCGCCCAGGTACAGCAAAAAATATGGCAATCATGCTTATCACTACACTGCAATGCAGTAGAATCATCATACTCAGCCTATCTCAGTCCACTGTTGTACATAGGCCTCTCCCAAGGCGCGCCACTGAGCCCGATCTTCAGCTCTTCTTTTCCAGTCGTTACCAGCAGCCCTACGTTTATCGTCGCTCCACCTAGTCACAGGACGTCCTCTGCTACGCTTACCGATTCGTGGTCTCCACTCCAGAACTCGTCTACTCCAACGGTTGTCAGTTCTGCGGCATATGTGACCAGCCCACTGCCACTTCAGCTTGCTAATTCTTTGAGCTATGTTGATGACTTTCGTTCTCTGGCGAATTACTTCGTTTCGGATTCGATCCCTTAGAGATATACACATTGCTTTAGAACTCACAATGCAGTAGAAGAATTCCAATCAATATGGTACAACGCCGATTCAACAAAACTTATTGCTGCACTTACAGCGTCTAAATTCAACACTTATTCTATGCCCACCGTTTCGCTCCAGCAATTTTCTGCATACTTCGCTCTTTCGCTCGCCTCGCTACCGTTACCGCAGTCTAACTTTTAACTTTGAAAGTTAACATGTACATGTGAATTGCTCCATGCATTTTATTACGATGCTCCACTGCGGTGAACTGCGGAGTAGTAAGTAGTTGTTTTTGCTATCGCCCTATTCTTGGGAGGTTTTCTTTGTCTGGTCTTAAGGAAGATTGTTTCAAGATGCAAGGAATTAGAAGGAATTGGTATAAAAAAGATTTGTATAATATGAGTATGGCAGTTTAAGGATGTATTTATATGTAATTTCAACTATATCCTCATAGCACTATAGGTAGCTATACATATATACATAAACATAAAACGTTTTCACACTCACAGCCTCACACCAAGTTTCTTGATTTATGCCTTGGGTGCCGGAAACATTCGTATCGCATATACAAGCACAATTAGAAGCAGAAACACAAATATATCTAGGGGAGAAAACGTGTGTGCCTGCCGGGAATCGAACCCGATACCCCGCTCATAAGGCAAACGCTCTCCTCACTAAGCCAATGGGCAGTTCAATAATAATTTACATAAATAATCAATTGGCACGTCATTAAGTGATTAATAAAAAACATCAATAGATAACGGCTCGACCGATTTGGCTTATTTATTATTATTGTTTTCATAACATTGCCAAGGTTAGTATTATTGAAAATATTATATTTAAAAGCCTTATGATTCATGTGATTTATTTTATGGATTTGGTGTTATACAAAAATTATAAAAGTGAATATTTAACTTTTCATTTATTGCATTATATTTGTAGTAATAAAATATCAATTTCAAAAAGAGACACTTGATTATTTTTTTCATAAACATGTATTTACACCCCCATTTCACCTAATTATTAAAAATCTTCTCCATCCAAAGATTGTCTAGAAGAGATCGTTTTTAGCGATTAATTTAAGGATATATGTAAGGTTATCGATCTATCTATTACAAGTCCGTGAGTTTGTGCATGTGAGAGTGCATAACTTATACCCAGGATTAACAATTAGGCTACATTTCAACTAAATTTACGTGGGCATAGCAGCGGCGAACAACAAGTAATTAATATAAATATATAAAATCAATATTACAACAACGATGCCATAATAGAGTACCATTTTAATCCCATTGTTGGAAAACTGTTACTAGCCAAACGTTACTTCTCTACCACCAGATACAAAATATGGTAGCTGTCTGTTATTGACTATTACCAGTATCACCAATAAGCCGCTTAGTTAATTATAATTAATGATTGAAAAAATACAGCAAATTGAATTAAAAGTATAAAATAAATAATAATAAAATCCTTTATTTCTCAACACAATGATAGTATTAAAATAAATTGTGAAAAAATCGGCTTATGTTAATAGATTTTAGTAATTAGTAGATACTAATTTGTGAGAGCTGGTGCCTGACATAGGTTTTACAAAAACCTGTATTACAAGTCACCAGATATAATATAATTATAGTTGTGGATTGAAAACATGAACATATTGACACGTTCTACATACTCATTATTAGTCACACTTCATCACCATGTGAACGTTGAGGCAATCCAGCTCCTCGACAACACAGACTTAGTGAGAAGACTCAAAAGAACTAAACCTTTTGAGCAAGTGTAATGATGTGACATTGTAATAGTGAGAGCTATTAACAAAGAACACAATAACAAAGTGTCTTCCCGGTAATAGAGACAGTAAGAAAAGTGTTATTGGACACATTCTTAATATACTACTCTAGATCGTAATTCCAATGGTGTTCCAAACGTAATTGGTACATCATTATAAGAAAAAAAAAAAGTCATTAAAACTACCCGTTGGCTTAGTTGGTTGAGCGCTCGCCTTCTAAACAGGGGTATCGGGTTTGATTCCCGGCGCGAGCACAAGTTTTCTACCCAAGAAAATTTCTGGTTCTAGTTGTGATTGTGTGTGTGATGTAAATGTTTTCGGCACTCATAACACAAGTCATCGTACGTAGTGTGGGGCTGTAAGTGTGAAAGCGTTTATGTTTATGTTTTAATTGAATACTATATAAAATTTCTAAAATAAAAAATCTAGAGACCTACAAACACGACCCTCTTAGTTGGTCCGAGCAAATATGAATACAAATAAATTTCCCATGCGCATTACTTCTTAACTTTTTTTAATTACTGCGCGAACGTGGCATTAGCGCCAAAGCTAAAAAGGCGAGATGGAAATGAACCACCCATTAAGAAGAACCGTGTAAAGAGGGTTGTTTTTGCTTAAAGGGGTTCTTTAGGATAACATTTTAATAAAATACTTTTTTATTAAAAAATAATGTACGATTGGAGGATTTAATGCTAGGATCATTTTTTACCAGAGTTTTACCATCAGTTTTCTAAAAAACATGTATTCACACACACGTTTTTTAGAAAACTTATAATAAAAATCGGTTTTTTAAACGTTAT
Organism: Lomographa bimaculata; assembly: GCA_948107665.1. Taxonomy (NCBI): domain Eukaryota; kingdom Metazoa; phylum Arthropoda; class Insecta; order Lepidoptera; family Geometridae; genus Lomographa; species Lomographa bimaculata. Next base: position 20,683,171 of record OX403585.1, on the reverse strand, counting down.
TTTGCAATATATGTAATCTGCGGCTAAGTTAGTGAAGGTAGTGCCACTCGTCTCGGAGGTGGGGCAGGATAGGGTCGCGCTTGTAGTCACTAAAGGCCCGGGTACGAACCGGGCCACTGCGCCCTTGGAGGGGTGACCTTGCTCACTAAGGCCACCCCTCCCCAGGCCTTGGTGAGCAAGGTCACCCCTAATGTCACGCCCGGTTCGTACCCGGGCCTATAGTACTGCAAGCGCGACCCTATCCTGCCCCACCTCCGCCTCCGGTGTTTTGAGTGGGTTTATGGCCCTATATAATACGTTCCCTCTCTTCTGGGAAAGGAAGGGAAAAAGTAAAGGTAATAATAATTAGGATTAAACTACACTATATTGGACTCATTAGACAAAACTACACATCGTGAGCAGATTTCATCCAAATTGCTGATGTCGTTTAATGTGACAAACAAATAAACCGTCATAATTATTTCACTTTTGAAGGTTATAAGACGAAAAGAAAACAAAAAGGTATGGATTGTAAAAATAACAACATAATATGATTTCTATAGTTTAAATAAAACGCTTTCACACTTAAATTTGATGACTTCTATCTTGGGTGCCGGAAATATGTAGGTACATCACACACACACAATCATCCCTTGTAGAAAAAACTTTTTTGATAAAATCTTGTGTTCGAACTTAATACCCGCTACTTCGAAGGTAAACCACCCATTTACTTCAGCGGGTTCATTTCTGCAAGTATTTTATCAACGGAACCCTAAAAACAAATGAAAGAAAACGTTTACACGGTAATGATTGCTGCATTTAGCCGAGTGCATGTGATATAATAACATATTCCAAACAAACATACGAATTTCACCTTTAATTCAAGTCGTTAAGGCCCATATTATACACTGAAAGATCTTGACTTCCATTTTAAGGAATTAAAAACTAAACCGTGTATAATTTTAATGCTTTTAGAACGAGTATGTAATGAATGGCAGGTGGCAGTGCGGTGGAAGGAGACTGTGGTTAAATGATTTTATATTTTAAAAGGAAATGCAAACCACTATTATTAAGTAGAAATTAAAACGGGAATTAGACTTAGTGACTTTCGCGTTGTCGATGTCTAGATCGACAATTGTTTCGTCTTCATTCGGAAGCCTTCTTCGTGTGTCAGGTGGGACGCGACGGCGAGCGCTCCGCACTCATCCTGAAGAAGGCTTTCACACAATATAAAGCCCACAAGTTTAGCTGAGTGCACGTTCGTCTTTCAAACAGCAGGTACCGGGTTTGATTCCCGGTGTGACGAAATGAACACAAGTTTTCTCCCCTAGAGAAATTTGTGTTTCTGGTTCTGGGTGTGATTGTATGTGTGAATGTTTTCGGCAACCTTGAGAAAAGTCATCTAACTTAGTGTGGCGCTGTGTTTTTAGGAAAGCGTATTATCTAACTCGTAAGCCCAAGTTGTGATTAAAATTTGCAATAGTTTTTATAACCGCCCTAATAATATAGACTCGATTTAAGTACCTTATTGATTTATCTTCCTCTCTATAAAACCCTTCTATAACTTCTATAACTTCCATCATCATGAATATCATGTTGCATGTGCCCGACAGGGTCCATAATGATCTCAATATGTAACTTATTATGTTATGTAATTTTAAGAACCCATGTACATTATGGAAGCAATAAAGAATTGAGTATTGAGTATAACGTAAAGAAAACATCCAAATCCAACATATTATTATCTTAAGTAGAATCTCCTTACCGATATTCGTCCTCCGACCGATGTCAGGGTCCAAGGAAAACTAAATAAAATAATGACCCGAAAATTCCCAAGTTGAACAAACACATAAATTGTTTCAACGGAAGAATCCTTTAGCTGAAACCAATAACTTTTCCCACAAATAAAATAAAACCTTATCTTTCACTTCAAAAAGTTTATATTCGAAGTTTAGCTTTTGTGGCATCTTGAGAATAAAACATTAGATTGATTTCGGTAACTTCCTTATAAGAATGGAATAAGGTCCTATTTTGAATAGGTTCGGATGCTAAAGAAGAAGTCATTGCAGTAAGAAGCGATGAGATAATTTATTAAGGGTTGCTGAATACTTTTTTCACACTCTAGGGCATTTGCCGAGGATTTGTGAGTTATTTCCTATTAGGCAGATAATATTATAGGTATTACAGAAGATATAACTAGTAGTTCGCCCCGAACACATCTTGCTTTTATTTTGCCTAATGGAGAAAAACTTTTGGATTAATTGCTTATAACTTTTCTTCTTAATAATGATTATCTGATTTTTATTGTACAAGTACAGAAAATACCGGATATTATACGTAAGTTTCAGCTATAAATGTGTTTAAGTGACCATTTTTGAAATTGATTTTGAGACAACATGGGTCTAAAAATAGTGACTTTTCTATCCTACCAAATTGTTATATTCCAACTGTTTTTAAAGGCGTGACCTCTAAATCACGGTAAACTCAGTAAAAATCACCACTTAACGGTAAATCATCCAAATACATGTCTTGCGAACATTATATTCTATCTAATATTCTACGTTCATCATCCGTACGGCGAAGGAGTGGAACTCATTTTCACTCACTGTGTCTTTGTTTCCCGAGGGGTATAATTTGGGAGTCTTCAAGTCAAGAGTGAACAGGTATCTTCTAGATAAACATGTCACATCTTCGGCCGCATCATCACTTTCCATCAGGTGAGTAGTGGTCAAATGTTTATCTATAACTCATAAAAAAAAAAAAATTACGCTCGACTTACCAATTCAGACATACAATAAAATATGATTACTCATTCTTTTCTATGAGAAAGTTTTATCTTAAAACCAAAAAGCAGTTGCTAAGGTATCAAGAGATTAAAAAAACACATTCTGCTTGAGGCAGACGGAGAAGGTTCCGCTACATCTAAGCGAATTTCCAGTTCTCTAAAACAAGTTTGTTTTGACATCTCTTCTAAAATCTAGCAAAATAACGATCTGAACTTATGACGTTCATATTTAAAGCCACGCTAGAACACTAGAGCTTTTTAGTACCCACCAATTTAAATATTTACTAACAACAATCACGGACGCAAAAATATACGGATGTCATCACGCAAACAAAACGGGTGAAGCACCTAGGTCTAACAAATTTTGCTTGAAATAAACTCTTTAGCAAAAAAACGGGCACTTTTTTTTCTCTACTTCAATGAAGAAGAACAAGAACGAGGTTTCAAAACATTATGGAAAGCATGTCCAGAAGGATTCAAGCTGTGCAATTTTGGCAAGAGGAGGTCACACTCGTTATTAGGTTTTCCATTTGTGACTTTATTTAATAAAAAAAATCTACTTGTCTTTATTGCCGACCACTACTTATTATTTAGCCGTGTACAAAAAAAAAAAATAAAAAAAAAAATAATAAAAAAAAATTAAAGAAATTATTAATCGGTTATAAAGAATTTATCGAAAATTGATAAAAACATTGGCCGAATTCACTACACGCGTATTAATTTACACGTTGATAAGTATACAGACTACGTCAAACAATTAAATTTCATTTAATCAACTCAATTCGACCTCAGAACGCATATTTCCTTAGGTGTCCGTTTTTTTTGCAAATGAGTATATAATGCTCACACACTTAGAAGCCAAAGGTTCGACAATCGGCGCTAACACACCTAGTTACTATTTAGTTGACTGTGACAGTTTGCAGCGAGATGCAGGCACACACGGACATTTGCATGCTTCACCAGTTGGTTGAGGTTACGTCCGTATTGATTTAAAGTCTGTGGCAACAAAGAAAATAGCTATGCGGTACTAGCAGGCAGAAGAGCTGGTCATAAAGGAGAAGAAATAGTTTAATTTCATACTAAAAAATAACATAATGAGGATGTCTTGTAACAGTTTTTTTTTTCAGATTTTCATGATCGCTTCGATCATATTCTCTATATCTTCACAAAATTTCACAAATGATTGTAAAGTCCGAATTATACTCAATATTTCCCTCATTTTTACCGACTTCACAAAAAAGGAGGAGGTATTCAAGTCGACTGTATTTTTTTGTGTTATTTTTACCTCATAACTTCGTTCCACGTGAACCGATTTTGAATTTTATTTTTGTTTTAATGATGTTGCTTTCCAATTGGTCCCATTTAAGTTGGTAGTTTTTTTTATACGAATTATTGACGCGATAGTGATAAATTGACGTGGCCGATTTCATTTTTCGTTTTAGTAACATATGTAAATAATGCTATGTATGAGTAAAGTAGCCACACCCCGCGGCTTCGCCCGCGTTAACTTAGTAAAAAGTAGCTCATGAGTTATTCCGGTACCTAAACTATCTACATTCTAATAAATAATATACTTATATTATAAATGTGAAAGTTTGTGTGTGTGTGAATGTCTGTTACCACGTATTTCCGAAACGAATAAACCGATTTTGATGAAATTAAGATAATCCTCTAAGGATAGTAATTATCTAAATACTGGTAGCCTGGAATAGGACATAGGATTACTTTTGTCCTGATTAACCCTAGCGAAGCTAGTTATTACTTAAATATCCTAAGAAGTATTTCTACCTTACCTTAATTGGCTCATAGCTAACTTGCTGGCTTTTTTCCAAAAGCCACATATTAGCTGCATTCCAACTGCATACTAAATTACAATACAAAGTCTATCCTGCGAGAAAATGTAGCAAATTTTGTGCTTAACAATCACGTATATCCTGATTAGGTTAAAAAGAACTTTTTCAATTGGTAGGCTAGCGTTAGATCCATTTTTTAATTCACACTCACATCCCCCTAAGTTCAAAGACTTGTATCTTTGGTGCCAGAAACATTTACACTACACACAATTACGCGTAATAAAGTACCCAGAAGTGAATAAGGATAGAAGAGTGAATAAGGATCTTCTAAGCAAGCTTGCTCCATCGTCGACCACATCGTCGCTTACTATCAGGTGAGATTGTGGTCAAAAGTTTGCCTGCGTTGAATGAATTTTAAAAATAAAATGGTATTATTGGTTGATCCAAAAAATCACAAAAAAATAGAAAGTAACCAGAAGTAGCTGGGCTAGACAAGTTATTGAAAATCGATCTTGGAGATTATTTATTTATTATACAAAATCCACAGCCCTTATAAATAACACGATTTTTTAATTAACTTAACTAACAGCTATTAATGATTTTCATTTTTTACAACAGATTTTTGAATTTTATATCAGTTAGGTAAATTTTTGAAAACAGGCCTATTTAATAATTACAAACCTATCCTCCTTAATTACTTTATAGATTTCTCCCTTAAAAGATCCCTTGTCACTATAATATATATCACATGAGGTAAACTCTTCAAGATATTAACAGAGACTTAAAAAAACATACATTATAGATACGTCCCATCCGAGAATAGGCGTACCATTGTTTTAAATGTTTTAACAAAAAAAAATTGTTTGGTAAAAAAACATGAGAAAAAATGGTTTCTCTTCACATTTTTATGAAGACTATATTATTCGAATTCACATTGGGCGCTCTGCCAATGGAAAACCTAGTGTCATCTTTCGTATAAATATCTTCGACTCGTCCCATAATTCAGATTTTATCATTCACAAAAGATCTCAAGTAACGATTTTTTCCGGAATATTTTATAGTCTTTTACTTTTATTCAGCCTCGTATAAAAAACAATGAAATATTTCTCCTTCATATAACATAAAGTATCGTAAATTCGTATCTGAAGTCCGAACAATTTTGTTTTAGGTCGATCATTCGGCTTTTACACAACACTAGTGCTAGTGTTGTTTAAAAGCTCATCTTATTATTATGATGCGTCAAGAAAACATATACAAATAAATTGTATTCTTGAATGTATTAACTAAATCGTGTAACAGTTACTTCAAAATATAAGAAACGCCAAACGCCAATAAAGCAGTAATTTGTAAAGAGAAACAGAGTTTAACTATTTAAATTTAAGTCTTTACCCGACTGACAAGGCAGTCTCCTTATTCTCCATATAGCATTATATTCTCCCGAAAACCTCGAGTCCAATATAAGAAGGGGCGACATGCACAGATATAGTAGGTACCCGTAATGCAAAGAAGCTCGCAGTAACACCACGCAATTTAGAAAAGACAGCTAAGACACTCCATGTGATGGGCCCTGATGTCTACAATAGAATACCAACACCAATAGTTAATGCTCCAAGCACAGCCATATGTACGAATAAATTAAAAAATTTGCTCACCAACCACGCGTTCTATATTTATGAAGAATTTATAAGCAATAAAATAAGTATTTAATACTTACTTTTTATATTTCATAACATACTATTGTATAACGTTGTAATATTTCATCTTTTTGTTATGACTTGTTATTGGACGTAGTTTAATGAAAAAAATATTTATATTATCAATACAATATGATTATGATTATGAAGGGTTATGTTTTTCGCGCGTAGGTGTCTTGTATGTATATTTGTAAATTCCCTTATTACCTCGTATCTTCCAAACTGCTGGATGGATTTCGACATCGTTAAATTCGTCATAATCGGTATCGTTAAATTCGTCTTAAAACCAAAGTGTCTTTAGATAAGTTTTTGAAAAAAATAATGTGTTGGATTTTTGGCGCGAAATAGCAATACGTTAATAAAAAATCAGACCTATTGAGTAGGGTATAAAATGAAGGAAATTTTAAGGAAACATACAATTACATAAAAAGTTGGTCGCATTTTTTGCTGTTGCGTTTTTAATATTTACTATATTGACTTATTACCAAATATAGACGATAAATCCAAATGCAATTATATAGAACGGCAGATACATTCCATGGATTTAAAATTAACATTTTAAATCAAGTTTCATTTCATATAATGAAATCCAGATCCTGTATTAATTTCTGTTCAATTAACATCTGTACTGCGCTTCATACGCAGCGCGTGTTCCAAAACAAACTTTCGTTTTAACGATTTTCGGACTGAACTAACAAGTGCTGTGAACATTACACCGAAAAGACATGAAATATGGCCTACATTACCAATGTTCGAATAGTGAAACTTGGAAAAGTCACGGAATATCGAAAACATTTCGATTCGATGCTTCCAAGTCGTGTGTACGTAATGCGGGCGTGGTATTACGTATCGCGTTTATGATGGAGAGTGCGGTTTGTTAGAATATTCATATTCATTCATTTATGGCAATCTATAATAATAGTAATATACAGGTGTTTTTTAAGAGTACAGTTCTATATAGACTGTTTACTATATAGACTATTTGAGAGCCTGCGTATTCCAGGTCTAGTGTGTTTACCAGCTTCGATCACATCGTCACTTACCATCAGGTGAGATAGAGGTCAAACACTAGCCTGTCACAAGAAAAAAAAAATAGACCCTGTGGGGCACCGCAATAATCTTAGAAGAGAGGAGCACTGCTAGGTTTTGTTGACAGATAAGAAATAAACACAAATACTACATAAGAAATATTATATAATATTTGTGTTTATACATTTCGTTAAAGTATTATTCGATTAAATATTGTTATAGAAAATATGTATTATTATTTCTATTAGAAATATATTAAATATATATTAAAAAAAAATAAAATCAAAGGAAAATAAGGATATAATATTAAATATAAGTATGTCAATTTTTGTCACAATTTATCATTTAGATATTTGTACTACGTATAATAGATATGTACGGGGTAATTTGTAAAATACTAGAAACATCTTGGGATATCATTCTGACTATAGAGGCCAATGTCTTTATTGGTACGGCTATTGCAAATTCTGTTACGTTAGCTTCAAATAATTTTAAAAATGTATCATTAATTTTCTCTGTCAAGTCTGAGTATGCGCTTCGGCCTTCTAATCAACTTCAACTTCAACTTCTTCTTTAAATGGCGACTATAGGGCCTTCTAATCATCGGGTATCGAGTTTAATTCTCTGTCACACGTCGTCATTTTCGCTTTGCTGCCAATGTCACATTGATAGCCAATTGATCTTACGCGCAGCCATTAATTACCACACGAACAGATCGATCCCTCAAAAAGTCTGATATTCAAACCGAGAGACTAGAAAGCAGGCCGTATGACGGAAGCTTACTTATAAGGCTATCATGCTAAACCCTGTCAAAAGCCTTCGAGATGTTAAGAGAAAAGGCTAGCGCTTCTCCATGCTTCTCGATGGTTTCACTACAGATGTGTGTGGCATACGCTTGAAGATCTCCGGTTGAGTGGTTTTGACAGAATCCGTCTTGTCGGTCGCTAAGGTGGTCGTTCGCTTCCAGGTATGACAGGAGCCTGTTGTTCAGAGTACGCTCCATACTCTTGCAAAGTATGGACGTGACTGAGATTGGCCTGTAGTTGGCAGGGTCGGCACAACTACCTTTGAATGGAGAGAGGAATAATTTTAAATAATGAGGACGTTGGTGTCAAATACAATAATACACATAAATACAATTTAAATACCTATAACCTATCTCTATACATTAATACATAAGTTACACGATATATATTAAAGTGTGTGTTTGAAGGCAATAAAAAAATTGCCATCAGACGATACGTAATACAACCGATCCCATCACGCAACACTTGAAAACATTCTGATCAGGCACTCACTTATTTGCTTCTGAATATTATATGAATGATTTTTAAATAGGAATAATTTATTACTTCTAAAAGCAGACATATATGTGCCTTAAATTCGGTAAAAGCCTTAGGCATCTGATATATATGCTTTTTATTATGCTAAGAAGGATATGCTTTGAATAAGAATACGCTACAAATATTTTAAATTGATAAATTTAAAAAGGAAAAATTATCGCTTGAAGGGGGATTGAACCCGCGGCCATAGGGTGTCATGCCCTATTGCTCTAACCGCTGAGCTGCTCAAGCCCTGCCTGAAGCGACGAAATTATCCTTTTATTAATTATTATTCTTACTATTAATTATTATTTTATTTATAGTTCTGCCTAGTATGGTTAATAAGTTTTATTTTTCCTGTCCGTGTGGGATATTGCAATAATTTGGTAGACCACCAAAGTCAGTTTTAGACCTATTTTGAAATATATATATTATAATATATATTATTGTTTTATTTATGTATTTAGTATAGAGTAGGTGTAAATAATTATGTACTATTATATTTTCGTTTTTTATCGTACACCACCGTCTATTCATTATTCTATTACTGTCCATCCAAAGGATGTCTGGAAGAGATCGCTTTAAGCAACAAGACCACTCATTGTACTATCACGATGGTTGTAATATTTTATTTGTCATTGTTTATTTTTGTTGGTATACAAGAAAGTGTTTTGTATTGTATTTTGTTTCAAAAATATCAGTATTCTATCTTAAAAACCGGCAACACATTTTTAACTGTATTTACGTACTCGTATCACACCCTTTATATTCTCTAATTAAAAAAAAAAGACGTGTGGCACTCGGGGACTGCCGCGGTAAAGCTATTGCATAGCATTTTTTATCAAGTTATGCAATTGTAATTATTTATTTATTTTATTTATGCAGTATTTTTTTCCTGCCACCTAGAGGCGAGTTGCTGAACTAAAGAGACAAGCTTGATATTTCAAAAAAGTCATTTAAAGTTCTGCTATTCATCGATAGATGGCAAAACTAAAAAGTATCACCGCTGTGCCGGTCGGAGTGGGGGGTGTTAGGTTATTTTCGTTACGGAATTTCTGGATTCGGTCTCCACGCTCAAGGCCCGCGATAGAAGCTATGCAATAGCTTAAAAACACATACACAATAGTAAAACAATTATTACTAAAGCAGAAACTTGTAAAGGTACGATTCCATAAAACAAATAATTGTTATACACGTTACACTTATAAGAACCCTCTTTTTACGGGGATGAAAAAGACCGGGTAAATTTTTCCCCAAAATTGTAGCCAACACTCGTTTATCACCAGGACAACATAACGACGAAGAAAAATGCTTTATAATAACGCCTGTTCTTTGTTGAGCTTCCTTCCTCTTCCGCGGAGTTACTTTATCTCTGCTAATTAAGTAATTATGCTTGTAATGAAGATTATGCTCTCGGCTCTTTGATGGCGGAACGAGATTGTGGGCTTTTTGCTGTTGAATACATTTTGACCTCTTGGGTCGGTGTGAATAATGTTTAAAGTATCAGTGTTCTGCGTTGTTTATTTATTTATTTATTAATGCACACATGAACAATAGTTATTTACATACTTGGACATAAGCTAATGTCATGTACCCTGTATAAAAGGGTGTAGCAAAATACATATACAGCATTTTTTCTTATTATATAACGTTTTCACTTAGATATTAACTAGAGAAATACTTAATTTTTATAAGATAACTTGTTTGTTCTTGTAATGTGACGAGCAAGCTACTCGCCTGATTTAAAGTGACACGCCCGTCTTTAGAACGTTAATTCATTTAGTGTAATCAAATTATGAATAGTATAATCAGTATTTTGGTGAAAGTAATTATTATTAAATTTGAATTATCTTTTACATTGACATTTAACCAATAAAATTATTATTAATTAAATATTTGCACATTTCGATTGCACAAAAACACACAAAATGATTTTAAGTGCATATTTCATGTGTATAATTGTGTTTTACACCATCTACCTCATTATTTAAAATAATACCTCTCTCAATCCAAAGGTTGACTGAAAGAGATCGCTTTTAGCGTTAAGTCCGCCCATTGTACTTTATTTTTTAATATTACCTCTGTAATTAACTTTATTAAATAAATAAAAGAAATAAACGCTTTCATACTCTAGCCCCCACAGTAAGTTCTATGACTTGTGTTGTGGGTGCCGGAAACATTCACATCACAGACAATTAGAACGAGAACCAGAAATACAAATTTTCCTTGGGTACAAAACTTGCGTTCCCGCCGGGAATCGAACTGATAATACCCCTGCTGATATAGAAGTGACCCAACTAAGCCAATGAGCAATTAACCAACTAACTTTATTGGGTGTACAATAGATAGTTTTCTATTCTATTCAATAAAGTTATTTATGTCTTGCAAACTGTGAATATGTCGATACCTTTCTCCTAAGTACCATACCTGCACATTCCCAGTCTTACTTATAAACGCCTCTTAATTTTTAATCAATTGCTTAGCAACAGTTTAACAAAAAATTCACTCATAAACGCGATTTAGCGTTAAGTAATGCTTAAATAGTTGTCAAAATTAAACACCGCCATTGCCTTGTTTAAAACTTTACAGAGGCAAGATGGCGGGTCTTATATCTTTAAATAATAAATGTGTCAAAACTTTTTACGTAAGGCGCAAAATTGTTTACTTCGACAACCGTTGAATGTCACCTGTCTTTGATTTTCATTTCAATATATTAATAAAACCATATTTTTGACAGCTGTATTCGTATAATTTCACTTTTAGTCGACTATTTTGGTTATAATCTGTGGCGATCGTGTAAATTTCGATTATTTTCGATTCTCTGTGCCTTTCTCAGCTAAGCGGCGCCTAACTAATGTTTATGAGTGAAGAAAAGTTAATCATTGATTAAGGGCTTAAGAGCTGCTTAACTAAGAGGTGGCTAAGCATTGCTTAGCGACATATTCATGAGTAAGACTGTCCAAGTTTAGAACAGTTTTACATTCGCTACTCAAATTTTAAAACGACTGAGCCACGAAAAAGAATAAACTCTAGAACTGAGCTATCAAAATAAAAATTACGAATGTGGTATTCTACAAAAACTCAACGGGAAAACAAAAGCCGCACGTTACGTTACCCACCATCGTCCATCCGCAGATGTTCATTCACACTTTTTCTAAATTCAAATGAGATAAAACAAGCGACGAAAATGGCAGCCGAAAAAGCTTTCCCGCGAAAAATAAGCACAGCTATTCCGGTGTGAATCGTTTTTTTTAGTTCATCAAAAATGCAAAACTTGATGGAAATGCATGCAGTTGGTTTGGAAATCCGTCGCCTTGGTGGGAAAAGGCTTGCGTTTGTGATGCAGATTGCAACATCCTTTGGTGCGTGTTGAAGGTTCTATTTGGTACTAGGACTGTTCGGAAAGCGATCAGATGGTCGAGCGGTTGTTTTGTCTAAACTGGGAATGTAGAAGTTGTTATGTTACTAGCAATACCCGGCATGTGTTGCAATGCCACGTAAAGAAATAAAGCATTTCACCTCCTTCACGTATATGATTGCCTAGTACCTACTTTAATACTATACTAAATTTTTTAATTCAAATCAAAGTGTTTAATTCAGAATAACAAAGGATCCATAAAATAATGTTTGTAAAAAATTATAATATAAGGCCTACAAGCTATTGGTTAGTATGCAAGAAATATCAAATATAAAATACAATTTAAATTCAAATTAATGCGTCATGTACTTGCGAGGCATGCTATCAGCAACTACTTACAGTATATTGTTGCCACTCCCTCGATTCCTCCTGACCAGCGATGCTACTTTTTTTTCTGATGACGGCATGGAACTAAAATCTTATTGATTAAATTAACTTCTTTTATGTTGATTTTTCCACCAGACTTTAAAAAAGGAGGATCTCAATTCGACTGCATGTTTTTTTTGTGTATGTGTTACGCGATATCTTCACCAATTATGAATCGATTTTGATGATTTTTTTTTGTTTGGTAGAGCTTAGTATGCTTCAGAGGTCCCATATAAATTTCAAAGAAATCGGTCAAGCCAAAACCGAAATATAAGCAAGGAAGTCGGTTTCTTTAAGCTTTGCATGCGTTTTCATTTTATTTATATAGTATTAGCCATGCTAGGCTAAACTAAAGTGATACATTTAGAAAGGAAAAATTATCGCTTGAGGCGGGGATTGAACCCGCGACCATAGGGCAAGCCCTATTGCTCTAACCGCTGATCTAGTCAACCCCTGCCGGAAGCGACGAAATTATCCTTTCCTTATAATAATTAAGGATAATTTCGTCGCTTAAGGCAGGGCTTGAGTAGCTCAGCGGTTAGGTTAGGTTTATATTTGTCTAGTACTTTACCAAATTCAAGTGACGTAGATATAATATACCGATGAGAAATAATATATCGTTCGGGGAATAAACACGCAGGCAATGAGTTTCTCTATCGCAGTACGGAGGTAAAGGTACTACGATTTAAAAAAAAAACGAACTCAAAATCAAAATCGTTTATTCACACACACAACTATATTGAAATTTTATGCATATCCCTATTAAGCTATCTGTGAATCTGTATTGATAATAATAAAATATTCTGTGATAGTATGGCTGCACTGAGCGTGAAATCAAAGCTTTTGTGAGCGGATCATGGACGATCAGCGTTTTTGGATAAAGTTTTGTATTGTAAGGGGATTAAGCTAGCATATTACTTGTACATTATGTTTCAGTGTTATATACGGCTTAAAACATGTAAAAAATGTCGACTTCCTTTTTGTTTGAATTTGCATAAAACCATAAAAAATCTAATGTTGCCACGCGTGATCTTGCGTAACCGCCACGATATACTTTACGCAATATACATCTTTATGTGCAAAAGTGTAAGGGGGATAATTGGTTGTGGCTAAAAAAGTTCTCGCATTGACGTATACCTGCCCCTTAAAATATTACTTGCAGACTTTTATTGCATGCAAGCGCCTTGTTCAACGGTTTAACGCTTAACTCACTCAAAGCCCCACAGTTAATTCGATGACTTGTGTCGTGAAATATTCAGATCACACACGCAATCACAACCAGACCCAGAAACACACATTTTCCTTGGAGAGATAACTTGTGCTCCCGCCGGGAATCGAACCCAATACCCACTGCTTAGAAGGCGAACGCGCATCCAATAAAGCCAATGGACAGTTCAAACTTGTTGAGTACAAATTAGTGACAAATTTTAACATTCGATTTCATATTATTTTTAATTATACCTACTTTGTTTACTGTGCTACAAAACAATGTTTTTAGATAATTAAACGCAAGCAAAGCTTAAAAAACCGACTTTACCGCTTTATCTTCGGAACCTTGATCAGATTTAATGTAAACACGCAATTGACAATAACTCAAAAACAAGAGATCAAATTTCACACGAAATGCACGAGAAAATACACACAAAATAATCATCAAAATCGGCTTACAACGAAAGAAGTTATGAGGTAACTTTTGAAGTCGGTTAAACGAGAACATCGTCAAAGTAGTCCACAAAATAGGCATTATTGACGATATTTCAAGAACTAATGATCAGATCTTGATCAGATTTAAATGGCACCAATAAGAATGCAACATCTTTCAAACTAAATAAAAAAAAAATTGAAATCGGCTCACGTGGAGAGACGTTATGAGGTAACACACATAAATAAAATACAGTTGACTTGAGTACCTCCTTTTTTTTTGGGAAGTCGGTAAAAAACACATTTGTGTAAAGTTTTCAAAAAATGTAACAGGACACTACGAATAAATTTGTCTTATAATTTATTCGTAACCAAGACATGAACCGGCAGAAGGTTATACAGTAACTATTTCTTAATCTTGATAGTGACATTCTATACGTAAGTACGACGAGTAGCACTTACAAGAATCATAGATGTCGTATATGAATGAAACTAGTAAATACTATCGTCTATCAGTTTCATAGATTAGTTTCAGGTGTACCTATTTTTTTTTCACAGAGCTATTAGGTCTCTTTTTCAGTAAGTCAGAGAGCTATGCCACTATATGGAGCTCTGTGAAAAAAAATAGCATTGAATCGTACTCAAATAGAATTAGGCTCAATAATTCAAACTTAGTGTTTAATGGGTAAATTTAATTTATTTTAATAATTATGTACAAGATAAGATTAGAAAAGTGAATAAAAACAAATAGTACTCAAAAAATTTGTAAACCGCTTGCCAAAAGAAAAGTGACCAGAACACTGGCTACGTTTCCACGTTGAATAGCGATGCTAATTTTTTGTGCTAAATAAGAGCCAGCCAGTGTTTAATTATGTTTGAATAGTTCTACTTTACCTCAACTTATTGGCCAATATCATCAATTAAGGTTCATCAAACCATTTAACAGCTCCGCGCTTCACCCTAAAATGAAGTAATTTATTACCCCAACCAAAGCATATTGTTGTCTAATTTCTCAAAGAAGTGAAAACGGAAATTACATTTCCGGTTCCTTTATAAGAAATGATTAATTTCATGACGGTGGTAGATAGGGAGCGTCACGGAAACGGTCGGGTTAATTACGAGTGGCATTGAACTTTTGGGGATTTTATTCTTTAACTTATGTTAGCAAAAAGAATAGAAATTACAGATAGATAGGTACATTATTACCATGCGCGACGCAATGGAGAATAATGATTTATCGGACTATGTTTGTTTTTTTGTGGCGCTCTACATACCCAATGCGTGAGCCGATTGTGATGATTCTTACGACGATCGATTTGTCTTATTTTGGGAGTAAGCACTAAAGACATGACAGTAATTAAAATTCAATATGACGAACACTAGACATGGCGTCTGGTGGTCATTGTGAATAATAAAAAAAATATGTTGACGTTATGAGTCAAAGATATGGCTTAGTCGAATGGTCTTCTTCTTCAGGATGAGTGCGAAGCTCGGAACAATATTATTGTTCCGAGGTGCGAAGCATTCGCTGTCGCGTCCCACTCGAACTAATAGTCGATCTAGACATCGATAAACGTAATTCACGCTTATTTCCGTTTTAAATTTATTTAATTAGTTAATACATTATTAATTCCGACATCAACGAAAAGATAAACAACAAAAAATTGGTATATTTGAAAGATTTTCTGATGGGTATGTATTTTTGGATGAGTCATCATACTAACCATCCACCATCCAACCATCAGCATACTAACTTACTAGTATATAGTCATACAGAGTCTAGCTGTATGACTATATACTAGTAAGTTAGTATGCTCTTGGTTACGCCCGCGTTGATGACGATAAATAAAAATACACTATTATATAATTTAAAGTAATTTAAACTACTTATATTAACATAACATAACATAAATATAAACGCTTTCACACTCACAGCCCACACTAAGTTCGATGACTTGTGTCGTGGGTGCCGGAAACATTCACATCACACACACAATCTCAACCACAACAAGAAACACAAATTATCCATGGGGAAAAAATTTGTGTTCCCGCCGGGAGTCGAACCCAACTTAGCCAACGGGCAGTTTTTTTTTTTTTTTTTATTCTGGATAGGCAAGCATTTGACCGCCATCTCACCTGATGGAAAGTGACGATGCGGCCAAAGATGGAACATGCTTGCCTAGAAGGTACCTATTCACTCTAGACTTGAAGACACCCAGATTATACTGTTCAGGAAACAAAGACGCAGGCAATGAGTTCCACTCCTTCGCTGTACGGATGATGAACGTAGAAGCAAAGCGCTTCGAGCGAACTGGAGGTATGTCAACCATAAATGGATGACGTTTGACAGTTTGTCTTGTTGTTTGATGGTAAAACGGGCATGGAGGAATTATATCATGTAATTCCTGAGCACACTCTCCAAAATGTAGGCGATAGAATACCGATAGGCTTGCTACCTTACGTCGGTGACCAAGACTTTGCAGTTTTGACTCAACTAGCTTACTATCGCCAATGAGTCTTTTGGCTCGCCGGTCAATTGACTCAAGAGCTTCTAGCTGGTACTTTGCAGATCCATCCCAAAGGTGGCCGCAGTATATCAATATCTCTACTAACTTC
Organism: Lomographa bimaculata; assembly: GCA_948107665.1. Lineage (NCBI taxonomy): Eukaryota > Metazoa > Arthropoda > Insecta > Lepidoptera > Geometridae > Lomographa > Lomographa bimaculata. Next base: position 20,666,528 of record OX403585.1, on the reverse strand, counting down.
GTTTCGTCGAACCGTGGGACGTGGGTTGTCTATAAAAAATACAATTTTTTAACGTAAACGCTTTCAAATATAAGTGGACAATCAAGCATCGTGCTCAGTAAACTCATCAAAAAATAGCAAAATTAGCATCAGTTGAAAAATGTGCGAAATTATGAATCCCGTCCACTCGTTACGTAATCAAAAATGCAAATCTTTCACTGAAACTCGCAGATTTTTCGGGTCCGCATTTGTAACAGATTTTTATTTTGGAAACTCTTGAAAATTTTATGAAGTTATCTAAAACTGAATTGTGAAATTGGAGTGTCGCATATTTCATTAATGTATTCAGTACTCACGTATCGTCCAACTTTGTGAAATTAGCTTTATTTATATTCGCGCTCATATTTTCAGTTTTTCGACAAAGTAGCTCATCACCATTCTGAACGATATTTCGATTAAAATGTTTTTTTATTATACGACAAATCACCATATGAACGTGTAGGCAATATAAAGGCAATCCGCCTTAATGACAACACTGACTTAGTGAGTAGATTCAAAAGAACTAAATATTTTGTGTTAGTGTAGTGATGGGACAGTATAATATAGTGAGTACTATATAACAATGAACATATGAACAAAGCATTTTCCCTTTAATAGCATTAAGTAAGATAATTAATGATTAATACTGTACAAAGAACCCAAGAACAAAGTGTCTTCACTTTAATAGATAGTAAGACAAGTGTTATAGGTCACATTCTTAGTATACTACTTTTTACTGCCGTCATAAGGAAAAAAGACGTAACTGACTTTTTTGTCAAAATTGAGTTACATCAGAAATGTCTTTATTATTCAGTATATGTTATGATTTTTAGCAGATGTGTCTAAATTAAAAGTAAGATTTTTTTTATTTTTTTATTTGTGACAGGCTAGTGTTTGACCACTATCTCACCTGATGGTAAGTGACGATGTGATCGAACCTGGTAAACACACTAGACCTGAATATATTAAAATTAAAAAATAATAGTAGTTGCCTCTATTTTTTCTGACGCGCCGATGATACAACTCAATTTTTAGAAAAAATGCAGGTACTTTTTTTTCCTTATGAAGGCAGTTTAGGTATAGGTTGAATTGAAATTGCTTATTAGTCTTAAGGCTAGATTGTATCATAATATAAAAAATACGACAAAAGGTATTCCTTAATTTGCAATATGCTTAATAAATGTAATGTTTTGATTAGAATACATCTCTAGCAGCTCCTCCTTTTTGGAAGTCCGTTTTAAACTTTTGAAAACCTATGGGCGCAGTAGATAAGTCATTGCACTCTCCCATTGGTCATGGGTTCTATTCCCGGCAGGCATCATAATTTTCCTTTCTGAGGGACATTTGTGCTTTTGGGTCTAGGTATGATTATTTTAATATTTAGTTCAGGCAAACGTTTGACCATTATCATACCTGATGGTAAGCGTCGATGCGGCTTACGGAGGAGAGCACTTGCTAAATAAAATATTATTTTTCGGTATTCCTAATACAAGTCTTTGAACTTGTTGGTGAATGCGTATTTGTTTTTGTTAAAACAAACGTACCACGGTGACCGTATCCAAACTGATCCTTGATGGATGGAAAAAGGAGGTTCTCAATTCGACTGTATGTTTTTTTTTTGTTTTGTGATATCTCCGCCGATTATGCATATATACATACGGAAACCGCAGCAGTGGTGAAATATTTTAGCCGTTTGGTGTTGAGACACTGGGTTCGTGGGGACCGGGAGCTCATTCTATTTTCAAAACTCTATCAGAGCGCCTGATTGAGGCGACGCGTGATTTAAATGCTGACACTTATTTGGCTCAACGTATTAGCATTGCAATTCAGAGAGTCAATGCCGCTAGCATGATGGGAACGCTACCCACTGGTAGTGGGCTTGAGCACTTGAGTTACCTATAAGCTCGATGTTTTGTAGGTAACTTAGTTCTTTGCTGTATAAAGTTTAAGTTAAGTTTTAGGAAATATAGGCAATTGGCCCGTAGATATTATGCATCAATGTTTTTTTTTGTTTGTTAGAGGTGGTTCCATATAAATTTGATCGAAATCGATCAAGCCAAAACCGAAATATAAGCGGTAAAGTCGGTTTTTAAGCTTTGCTTGCGTTTAATTATATCTCAAAAACTACTGACCAGATCTTAATCATATTTAAATGCAACCAATGGGAAAGCAACAGTTTTTAACAAAAAACACGGGTAACACACATAAAAAACGAAAATGAATACAGTTGAATTGAGTACCTTCTCCTTTTTGGTAAAGTCGGCAGAAAATTCTGAATAAAGCACTTTACACAATATTTCGAGTCCTTTTATTCCTTATCCTTTTATTTTTTGTGTCTATAAATCAAGGAAACGTGCCGTTAAATGTGCATTTAACGGCATTTTTCCTTGATTTATAGTACGCATGTGCATGCGTAATATACCTGCTTCGAACGTTGCATTTTTACAGAGATTTTTTAGGAACCATAAACATTTGCATCACACACACTATCATCACACCTATAGAACTGGAAAAAAACTGCTACATTAGAAATTGAACCCAAAACTTCGAATACACAAAACGCAAAAGTGTAGTTAGTGTACCCAGCTGTGCCAGTTAGTCACATGTTTAATGTTTGAACCGATAATGTTAAATTATAAGAATACTTTCTATCTATATATATATATATTTAGCGCTATATATACAGCGAGCTCAATCGCTAACCATATTTAAAGAACTCGCCAAAGCACATTATCTCGCAGATAAATAATTTCATTATGTTGTCATTTGTCATATTATCGATTCAATCCATTCTTTATTCATTACATTGGTATTAATATTTATATACTTATATTATATAGTATGTATGTATTATATGTGTAACGATCATATTAATATGTATTCATATTCCATAATTATTGTAGATAGGTATGTATTATTTTACTTGTCAATTATCATTATTTATAATTAAGTATATTATAATTTATTATGTTTAGTACTAATGCACTCTGTTTAGTACTAATTGCTTTTAGCAATAAGACCGTCTGTTTTATTTTTTGTCACAATTAAGATGTTCAATAAAGAGTATCTATCAATCGTTTATTTCATACAAATTATCACAACTTTACTGAAGGCCTGTCTTGCTTTCGATCCCCACACTAAGTTCAATGACTTGTATCGTAGGTGCCTGAAACAATTACATCTCACACACAATCACATCCAAATTTGGGGAGAAAACTTGTGATCCCACCGGGAATCGAACCCGATACCACCCTGCTTAGAAGACGGACTTAACTAAGACCACGGGCAGTTCAACTGTTTTGCATCTATAATTTGTTAACTAAAGTTTATATATGGCTATCTTTATCTAATACCTTTAAACGAGCAATTCTTGTATATATATATTTATATATCTTCAGGATCTCGGAAACGGCTCCAATGATTTTCATGAAATTTTGTATGCAGGGGGTTTCGGGGGCGATAAATAGATCTAGCTAGGTTTCAATTATAGAAAACGTCGTTTTATCCGTGTTTTCAGCCGAGCAAAGCTCGGTCGTCCGGGTACTTTGTTTTTATTCCCCGAACGGTACAATCTGGGTGTCTTCAAGTATAGAGTGAATAAATATCTTCTAGCCAAGCATGTTAAAGCTTCGGCCGCATATTCATTTTCCATCAGGTGAGATAGTAGCCAGATGCTTGCCTGTCTAGCATATTAAACAAACTTACATTAAATTCAAATAAATACTTTTTAATAGGTTCTTTTTGGAGATCTTTGGGGGAGAGCTATATCCAGCAGTGGACTTTTTGCGGCTGAGATGATGATGAAATACTTTTTATACTATACGATAAAAAAAACACTTTGTGGGAAATTTCTGTGTATGTGTTAAGGTATGTAATGCCATATGTATGCTCGTTACATGTTACCGGTATAAGTAATTTTAGTACATGTAAAGTATGTAAGTATCTTTATTTGTTCGACAACGTAAAACCATTTTATTTATCCAAAGTAATATAATAAAAGAGACGCTCCTCTGTTGTTTTATTAACAGATCTCGTCTGTTTTCTCTGCTTGATATAGTAAGGGTTGACGCATCTGTCTGGCAATCTGTCTGTCTGTCGGGGACGATTTTTCCCGAATGAATCAACTTGAATTGTAGCACGTGTAACGAGCACAAACAACGTATTCTCGTTTATTGTGAGTAAACGTTTAATTTTAACAGAAAATGTCTATTATAGATAAAGAAATACTTGGGTTTTCGGTTTACTTTATATTTAAGCAATATTTAACGAATGTTAAGAATATAATATATTTTATTGTGTATAACTGTGGACATTGTAAGAAAGAAAGAAAGATTTATTCGGGACAACATGCGACGTTTGTGATTAACACAATTAGATAACCATTACCGCTGAAAGCAACTCAAACTTTATACTATATATATATATATATATATATATATATATATAGCCCTGCAACAACTTGCGCCCCGCGGTTTTACCCGCGTAAGTCCTGGACCCGCGAGAGTTCCAATAAAATATAAATTTTGCTAAAAACATACAATTTTTTTTTAATTTCTTTTGTAAAGAGTTCCAAATTTAGTTTAGTTTTCGGATATGTAGGCAATCACTTAATATGCAACGAATACATTATTTTTACAAATGTTTTGATAAACATACATTAAACTCATCATATTCAGTTCGCAGACCAACTAGTTTTCGGAGATAGATGAATCTAACAGAATCTAAACGCCCGCATATTATTTTCGGTAGAGGACTGCATAAAGGAATATCCATTGATAGGTAAAAGTATTTCTAGACTTACCATATGTCGCAAATTAGTTATTGACAGACTACAGAAGTGATGTTAGGAAGAATAGAAAGAATTCTGACTGTTCTTACACAGTAAAGAGCGAGTGTTCATATTAAGTGTAAATATAGTATTATACTAAAACAATTTAATACAATAACTCCCAATAAGGAGTTATTGTATTAAATTGTTTTATTAATAACACTAAATTAAGAAAATTACAAATATACAATTTATATCTGTTCTCAATGGGCGGACTAATCGCTAAAAGCGCTCTCTTCTATTCAAATTTTCTTCTTATTCCTATTTTGTTGTTGGAAGATGTTATATATTCGTTATGTTTTTAATTTTTTCTTAATAGTTTAATTTTTCATCCTTATTATATAACATAATAATAATATGTTATATAATAATATTTATTAAACTTACAAAAATACCTTTGCATTTCATAATATTCTTTATTACTTATTTTAGAAAATAATAATTATTGATTCCTATAATATTTAAGTAGAAAAAGAGAATTCATAATGTTCTTTACTAAACTACTAAGGCTGATAAATGATCAGGCTGATAATATCAAGTAATATAGAAGAAGAAGCGTTAGGTATCTAGTCAACACTACGAGAGGGTGATTAAAAAAGCATATTTTTTACATTATGTAAAGAATTTTTATTTAATTGTATCAAAAGTATAAAGAAAAATAGATATTATGTATTTCGGCTGTGAAACCTGTTAAAACCCCGCTTTTTCATCATCTACAGTACTAAATTTAACAAAAACGTACCTACATACTCAACTGTGTAATAGACATCCACGTAACCGGGCATTCCGCCCGCCAGGATAATTTGATTACGTATGCATTAAGTGCATTTCCATTTCCCCACGGATCTCCGTGATCTCTTTTTAATCCGACGATGTAACCTTTAATGACGCGTCTCCTCGCGATTCGCATGGAATCTTAATAGTATAGTAAAAGGAAAACGAGTAGTTTAACTCGAGCGTGCTAAAATTGCGGCGGCAAAACCACGTATATTATTTCACATAAATCAACAGATATGTACGTATAGTGTAGTTCATGCAGGTTTTAGAATCATTTACTACATAACATAAGCGTTTTCACAATCATAGCCCCATACTAAATTCGATTATTTGTGTCGTGGGTGCCGGAAACGTTTACTTCACATACACAATCACAACACGAACCAGAAACACAAATTTTCCTTGGGGAGAAAACTTATGTTCCCTCAGGGAATCGAACCCGATATTTATTAGCAGGCGTACGCTCAACCAACTAAACCAACGGGCTGTTCGCAAAGTAAACTTAGAAATGATGCGATTGAAACAGAAACAAACAAAACAAACAAACAAACGCATTCACACTCACAGCCCCACACTAAGTTCAAAGACTTGTATCGCGGGTGCCGGAAACATTCACATCACACACACATTACACCCAGAACCAGAAGCACAAATATCCCTTGGGAAGGAATTTGTGCTCCTGCCGGGAATCGAACCCAGGACCCACGGCGCAGAGGGCGGACACCTATCCACTGCGCCAATTGGGTCGTCAAACAAAGAAACAAAGCGCCGGTCTGAATTAAACTTATCATGTAAAATCTAAATATTATGATTCGAGTTAACGCTTCTTATCCCCAATATTTAAGACTCAGTCTCAGTGCAGATTGTTTTATATACCCCAAAAAGGACAATAATTATTGTTATAAATTAAGAAAAACTTTGTTTGTGACCAATGTGGCATTTTTAAAAACACAAATAAGATGACGCAGTGCGGCACTTAATTGCGATGGCTTAGTCTTGCTACTTGTCTCTCTTTACTATACTTTAATGACGCGACGCCTGCTCGCGTTTCGTAGGGAATCGTAATGGGCTGTTTAACATGCGCTGTTCTGTGTAAATGAGGATGGTTTTAAGCATTTGATAGGCCTGGGTTTATGTTTATTGCGGGACAAGATTTTAGTGCTCGACTTGTGTAATTCCGGAATCTCTGATGAAACGAGGTATTCTTGGAAAGCTGCGCGACGTAAGTAGTGGGAAAATGTAGGTCCATGGATTTGGTCACCCAGTATCTACATGTAAGTAGATACTGGGTAACCAAATCCATGGATCATGATGATAATAATAAATCAGCATTTACAGCTTGTTAACATTAATTCAATGCGTCCAAAACACAGGCGTGTCTCTTCTCCGCTAAACGGAGACCTTTTCATTTGTCTCCAACCTTTCAAGATGTGCCAATACCGGTAGCTAACAAGCTTGAGCTACTTGGCGTTACCTTAACGTCAAATCTCAACTTTGGCACTTATATCGAAGCCAGAGCACATCTAGCTGCTAAGAAGCTGGGTATCCTTGTTAAGGTCAAGCAGTACTTCACACCGGCGCAGCTTCTAATTTTATATCAATCGTGTATGGAGTAGGTACTGCGGCCACGGTGGAACTCATTGCCTGCGTCTTTGTTCCCTGAAGAGTATATTCTGGGTGTCTTCAAGTCTAGAGTGAATAGGTACCTTCTAGGCAAGCATGTTCCATCTTTGGCCGCATCGTCACTTTCCATCAGATGAGATAGCGGTCAAATGCTTGCCTATCTAGTTTTTAAAAAAAACCTTAAATGTCTTCGTAAAACATGAAATAGTAGCCCACTGGTAGTGGGCTAGAGCACTTGCGTTCCATATAAGCTGGATTCCTGAACTTAAGTCTGTGATGTATATAGTTTTAGTTTAGTTTTAGGAAATATAGGCAATTGGCCCGTAGATAGCAGCTTACTATAAAATCAAGTTTTGGTAACGTCTATGTTATTATAAAAAAATAACATTTCCTTATCAATATCAATCTTGAAACCGATATAAACCGAAAATTTTAACAATACCAAAAAAAAAACTATCGCAATTATAAAAGAATTTCCTTTGAATTCTTGATTATTGCGGACGAAATTCTTACAATTAGTCATTTCGAAAGACTGAACTTTGAAATGGGCATTTAAACCGGAAATTATTATAATAAATCGTATCCGGTTACGGCGAAGACAGTGGCGCCCCTGGTTATGGCGAGCGAGCATGCGACGGTGTCATTTCAGTAGTAAGTACGTATTCTCAAGGCGTTCGATATTTAAAAAACTTGTCGCTGTGTTATTTTTTAATATATTTTTTTGTTTGTATGCTACGCGAAATCTCCGCCAATTATAAATCGATTTTAGTGTTTTTTTTTGTATGGTAGATTACACTTCAGAGGTAGTCCCATATTAATTTTATCAGCCAAAACCAAAATATAAGCGGAGAAGTCGATTTTTGTAAGCTTTGCTTGCGTTTAATTACTGACGTGCAAATTATCACATTTCACACTAATGTTATAAAGGCGAAAGTTTGTACGTGTGTTTGTTATTTACTTACACTCAAAAAGCTGGACCAATTTTAATGAAATTTGGTGTGGAGGTCGCTGATACGCTAGATTAACACATATCCTACATTTAATTTATTTCTGAATTCCTGCGTGTCCGGGACTTACGCGGGTTAAGCCTCGGGGCGCAGCTTGTAATAAAAAAAAAACAATTTTTTTTCCATGTTATGCGTTTTTTTTATGCCAGATAGGTAAGCATTTGGCCGCTATCTCACCTGATGGAAAGTGATGATGAAGCATACCTAGAAGATACCTATTCACTCTAGACTTGAAGACTCCCAGATTATACTGTTCAGGGAACAAAGACGCGGGCAGCGAGTTCCACTCTTTCGCTGTACGGATGACAACACAAAACGCTTCGAGCGGACATGAGGCATATCAACGATAAATGGATGACGTTGGTCAGTTCGTAATATGTATATTTTCCATATTATAGTGTACATAATTTTATGAGCTAAAACTTTTTGAAATCATCTAACAGACATTGCAGTGTCAAAATTCTTCAGTTAACGACTTTTCAAATCAAATCAAATCAAAATCGTTTATTCACATGGGCCCCAAAGAGGCACTCATGAAAGTTAATGAATATTTTCAAACGCTTTGTTAAAGAAACCAAAATTTTAATAACGGTCAAATAAGTTGTACGGTAGTGATAATACATGTTATATTTTTGTATAATTAAAGATAGGCAAACATATGACCTTTATCTAATCTGATCGTAATCAACCATACAGTTGACATTACCTACTATATATACTCGCGACTTGTAGGCTCCCATATTGCACTTATCGGGAAATACCTACTGAGACAAGGAGTTTTACTGCTTTGTGATTTGCACTATAAATTTGGAAAACAACGTCTCGTCCACATTTGTAGTATCTCTACCATATAGCCTTATAACATGATATAGGTTGAATACTTCTTTTGCCGGATTCGATCATTTTTAGCAACGTAAATCGATAATTATCACCTGAAAGAAGAGTTATAGCAAATAATCCATAACTTCAAGAGTATTTATATTTTTTTTAGGTCCTAGAGTTTTTACTACCCTTGGAATCATCATCGCTTACCAGCATTTAAAATAGTGGTCGAACTATCAAAAATTAAAATAATAAAAAAAAACTCAGAAATACGTTTTAAATGTGTTCTAAATGTATTGCAAGCCAATAAATAGATACAAATATATTTACAAAATATCCTTGTCTTTGAAAATGTAATTTAAATTTATAAAATTTTACTATATCAATTTATTTGTTGATTTATCTTTCCTTATAACTTAATCAAAACAATCTTGTAATGTTATTTTAATAATTTTAATAATTAATTTATTATAAAATTAATAAGTCTTAGTTACTTGGAATAAATTGTTATTATTATTAAATAAAAAGGGTTGCACGGTTTTCATAATAGAACCCTACCCGTTAATATCCAACGTTTATCGTGAAGCCGCTCATAGCGTGTCGTCCGCGATTTACTTAAACGGGCCTCACCCAGGCTGCAAAATGTAAGTTTAAAAAGAAACTTACGTTTGTTTGTAAGTTTCACTAAAAAAGTGACTTTTGTTTTTCAACCGACTTCAAAAAAGGAGGTTTTTAATTCGACGGTAAATTTTTTTGTTTGTATCTTAACATACGATATCTCCGCTAATTGGATCTTATGGATCGATTTTGATTTTTTGTTGTTTGGTAGAGTATACTTCAGAGGTGGTTTCATATAAAATTTATCGATATCAGCTAAGCCAAACCCAAAATATAAGCGATGAAGTCGTTTTTTTTAAGCTTTGCTTGCGTTTAAATTATAAGCAATGCGTTCAGCTTTTAGCGTCATTAATTAAAAAATATATCAAAGAGACTTCAAGATTATTAAATTATTGTAAAAAATTGGTGAGTTAACTATTTATAGCAACATTAAAATCTGACCACAAACTGAACCTTTTTTTTATGCCGAATGACAAAGATTTGACCACAATCTCACCTGATGGAAAGAGATGATGCGGCCGAAGATGATTGCCTAGATGATACCTATTCACTCTTGACTTGAAGACTCCCAGATTATACCGTTCGGGGAACTAAGACGAGGGCAATTTAAGTTTACCCGATGGATGATGTTATTTCTATTCATAATGATATTGAGCAGATTTCGGTATCAGATTCAATTATTTGTTCACCTGAGGATGTCATTTATCATATTCACAACATGAATGATACCTATAATATTCTTCACGTTAATATCAGAAGCATAAACTGCAACTTTGATAAATTTTTGACCCTAATAAGTAGGATTAAAGTTGAACTGCATGCATGTGTCCTATCAGAATGTTGGTTAAGCAAATCTCCCTATACGCCATCCCTTCCCGGATTTGTTTCTTATAAAACTGGGTATAACAATCAAAATGAAGGTGTCGTGGTGTATGTCAGAAGTGATATAGACTGTAATGTTAATGTACCAATTTTCAATGATGCAAATTGTTTAGTTATTAAATTGTCTAATGTACTTGCTGTGGTTGCTCTCTACCGATCTCCCTCTTACAAGAATTTGGCCCCATTTTTTGACAGTCTAGATAAAACTTTAAATTCATTAAAATCTTTTAAGTCTGTAGCAATTATAGGAGATGTTAATATAAATATCGCTCCAAGTAATAATACAGACTCATCTACCGATGAATACTTAGATCTGGTAGCATCACACGCATTTCTGCCTGCGCACTTTTACCCAACTAGGGAAAGGAATTGCCTTGACCATGTGATAATTCGGACTTCTTCTATTGCTAAAACAATTGTACTTGACACCTTATTTACCGATCACGCACCTGTTCTATTTAGCTGTGGAGTTCATGGCCAGAAGCATTCAAAACCGTGTCATATTACCAAACGTACTAACATTCCCGAAGTTGTCAAGGAATTGAATATCTCTGATTTTTCCGCAATCCTTACCTGTAATGATCCCGAACTAGCTTCCGAAATCCTTGTCAACATTATTTCTACTTCCGTAAATAAACACACGCGTACTATTTGCATCCCTAGTAGAAAGCGTGTAATCAAGCCGTGGATTACTTCTGGCCTTCTTAGGTGTATTCGCCATCGGGACGGGTTGTACCGTAAATTTAAAAGAGACCCTGACGATCTATTAAAAAAATTAATATATACTCGTTATCGTACATTTTGTAACAATCTTTTAAAAAAAGTAAAACGTGAACATGAGCAGCGTGAATTTCAAAAAGTTCGAAATAATCCTAAAGCTGCTTGGAATATTATTAACCAAATTGCAAATCTAAAGAAGAATAAAACTACTGCAAGTTCTTTGTTAAATCTGTCAATAAGTCCGTCTGCCTCTGTTGATAAAGTAAATTCGTTTTTTGCAAATATTGGACAAAATCTAGCTTCCAAAATTTCTTCCCCATACAATATCGATTCATACTCTCCCCAAAACATATCCCTCAACCAATTGAGTTACGATTCAAGCAAAAATACATTAAACTCTATGGCAGTTTTTAGTGTAGATAATGAAGAAATTGAATGCGTAATTTTAAATCTTAAAGAAAAATGTGCACTTGGTTGGGATGGCATCTCCACTAATGTCGTTAAAGCTGCCAGACACGTTCTTATACCCGTCTTAAGTTATATATTTAACTTGTGCTTTACTATTGGTATTTTTCCTAATGTCTTTAAAAGGGCAATTGTTCACCCTATTTTCAAAGGTGGAGATGGGGATAGTATTACAAACTATAGACCAATTTCAGTTCTGTCAGTAATATCAAAAATTCTGGAAAAAATACTAAATAAAAGATTATTAAGCTTTTTAAATGAAAATGATATTTTGTCTGACAATCAATACGGTTTTAGAAGTGGTAGGTCTACAGAGGATGCCGTTTTAGAACTCACTAATACTGTTATTAAAAACATTGATAATAGAAATAAGACTATCGGCATTTTCTTGGACCTATCCAAAGCTTTTGATACTGTCTCCATCCCCATCCTCTTAGGCAAACTCGAGAGCATCGGTATAAGAGGCGTAGTTCACGACTTATTTCGAAGCTACCTTTTAAATCGTACGCAACAAGTTTCGATAGATGGCTACATAAGTACTGAAGAAAGCCTTTGTTACGGTGTGCCACAGGGTAGTGTTCTTGGACCTACCCTCTTCTTAATATACGTGAATGATTTATGTAAGCTTTCCCTTCCAAGTTGCAAGATTATTACCTATGCTGATGATACGGCCTTACTTGTACACGGGCGAAACTGGCAAGAGGCCCGCGAACTATCAGAGAAAGCCTTACGAACTGTAATGATTTGGCTACGAAGTAATCTACTTACTCTTAACCTAAACAAAACACAATGCATTACTTTCGCTCCCAAAGTCTCCACACAACCATCATCTTCTTTCTCTATCCGTGCTCATGCATGTTCAGTAGATTCTTCCGACACCTGCAGCTGTATCACAATAAGCCGAACTACTTCTGTTAAATATTTGGGAGTCATAGTTGATAGCACTATGTCATGGAAGCAGCATATAGAATCAACGGTCTCTCGTGTTAGAAAATTGACGTTTGTATTTAAAAGCTTAAGATCTGTTCTCGATTTCAAATGCCTGAAAAATGTATACTATGCTTTAGCTCAATCAGTAATCTCCTATTGCATTACTGTTTGGGGCGGCACTGCGAAAACACATATGATCAGGGTGGAAAGAGCTCAGAGATGCGTACTTAAAGTTCTCTCTAAAAAATCTCGTCGCTTTCCTACGACAGAATTGTTCTCGCTCTGCCAGGTCCTTTCAGTGAGACAACTTTTTATTTTACAAACAGTCTTAAGGAAACATTCACAAGTTCATTATGATCCTAACTTTTCAATTACTAAACGAAGATCTGATAAAATATGTAAAATCGAACGTAGACGCACGGCAATAGCGAGTCGTCACTATCATTATATTAGTTCAAAACTTTATAACAGCCTTAATAAACAATTAGACATCTATTCCTTGCCAACTTATAAATTCAAAGTGAAATGCGTCAAATGGTTGCAATCCCTGACTTACCAAGATACAGAAGATCTTATAAGAGTTTCAGAATAGCATACACACCCTCACACTCACATACTCTCACACACACATACACTACACCCTCACCACTACACACACACTCACGCATACCATATATATACGCATTCTATAAATAGGAAATGTAACTTAAATTTTATGTATTCTTAAAAAAAAAAAAAAAAAAAAAAAACTATTTTGTATCTTATTATTTTTATATGTAAATGATGTTTCCGGAGGTGGGCGTTGCCATCTGCGACACAGTTTTATACTTCTGCAGGTGGCATCGTACTCTGTATTTTTCTAGTTATAATGTGTTTACTGTACATAATAAAGACTTATTATTAAAAAAAAAAAAAAAAAAAAATGAGTTCCACTACTTTGCAGTACGGATGATAAAAGTAGAAGCGAAACTCTTCGAGCGAAATGGAGGTATGTTTACCATATATGGAAGACGTTTGACAGTTTGTCTTGTTAGATGGTAAAACGGACAAGGTGGAATTAACTCGTGTAATTCCTGCGTATACTCTCCAAAATGTAAACGATAGAATACCGATAGGCTCGCGATCTTACGTCGGTGACCAAGACTCTGCAATTTGGACTCGAATAGCTTATAGCCAATGAGTATTTGAGCTGAGCTCTGGCTTCGATGAAGATACCAGTAAAGGCTCGAGGACAAGGAAACGCCAACAAGCTTGAGTTTATTTGCTATCGGTGCTGGTACATTCTGGACAAAACCTAATGACATAAAATAATTAAACGCAAGCAAAGCTTAAAAAACCGACTTCACCACCTTATTTTTGGAACCTTGATCAGATTTAATGTATTTAACACGCGTTATTGCCTATAACTCAAAAACTAGAGATCAGATCTTGATCAAATTGGACAATGAGACCATATGAAAAGCACCAGCTATCAAATAAAAAAAAAAACAACAAAATCGGCTCACAACGAAAGAAGTTACGACGGAACTTTTGAAGTCGGGTAAACGAGAACATCGTCAGAGTAGTCCACAAAATATGCATTAGTGACGATATTTCAAGAACTACTGATCAGATCTTGATAAAATTTTAATGGGACTAAATCAAATAAAAAAAAAATTTACTTGAGTACCTCCTCCTTTTTTGGGAAGTCGGTAAAAATAAGCAGGATATCATACGCATTATAATTTCATCTTAGCGTTCCTTCTTAATCCGCACTGAAAAGTGTAACGCTCTATTTCAGAAATTAGCCGATATAAATATTTTTTTCGTATCGTAAATATACACTTTTCACAGTTTTTTATATTTCAATCGTACCAAATTATTAGTAAATCTGAGTGCAAACAAAGCGACAAAGTTCCAAAGCGCTTTTAATTACAAATTCTGTTTGAAATCATAGCTGCGTAGCGTTGTAGCACCGTAGTTACGTAGCATCGTAGCCGAAATGTACTTACACTGCGTGGTATCGTAAAATCATTCGTAGCATCATTCATACTAGACCATAAAATAAAAAATATTATTTTACAACCCTGCTTGTTTCGGTACTCTGTACTGAAATACAGTCTTAGTTAGAAAAATCTGTCGTTAAGATTTAATGTGGTGTTCCGGCAGCTATTTTTAAGAGCCAGTCATGCCGAGCGTAGCACCATCGACCATATTATTGCTTACCAATACGTTTATTGGGGTTGCCTGATTATAGAGAAACAAACGTTGAGAGATAAATTTCCTAAGATTTTCTACCATAAAACACAAACTTAGTGTGAACGGGCTCTTCGTAACTGATTCTGTTTCAATTGCCAGATAGTCGAATCATTACGTTTATACGGCCTGAACTTGAATGGGTGTCCGTTTGAGCGATTTTACTCCGAGTGTTGCTGTGCATTGGGAAAGTTAATCTTTCGGACCCGGTTATTACCAGTAGGAGCTGTTAAATTTTTGCAAATTATTTTCTTTATTTTCTGAAGAATGTGATCATTTCTAATTGATCTCCATTTATCTAGCTAGTGAATATTATTGTGAGCACGTTCAATTCCATTGTGAGGCCATTCGAACGAACATCTTTCAGAGTGTCAAGTTACTGAAGCAACTCATTTACTTGATGTTGCTTTCGGGACCACCAGTACCACGTATCGGGCCATCATTATCACCACCATCATGTTTCTTGCAACATCCTACACGACTCATCACACTAAAATAACTATGCCAGTATCGTAGGGCAATACTCCGTTATGTAATAGAGTAGGAATGGCTCAGGTGGGGCTGGCAGAAGGAATTGCAAAATATACCATAAAGCGGGACGTCAGTGCAGGACTCATCGGCCCTTCTAAACGCAAACCCATCCACACTCACAGCCCCACACTAAGTTCAAAGACTTGTATCGTGGGTGCCGGAAACACTCACATCACACATACATTACACCCAGAACCAGAAGCACAAATATCCCTTGGGAAGGAACTTGTGCTCCTGCCGGGAATCGAACCCAGGACCCACGGCGCAGAAGGCGGACACTTGTCCACTGCGCCGACTGGGTCGTCGAAATTCTAAGAATTACAATATCAAATTAATATAATCAAAAAACAATGTGATGCGTTTTTTGTCATCTCAACCCTTTTTCTCAACCTCACTTGATATAAATTACGTGATTATAATAATAATTATTATTGTTGTATATTTTTTTTAATTCAACGACAGATATTATAAACATAAATATAATACAGACATTTCCTTTTCAAAAAAATACTAACACATACATTCACCAGTCAAAACACTAACTATCATGGTACACAATTGATATCCTAACACAAACATCATTATATATTCTTGGAATTCGATACGGTTGACTTCCGCAAATGGATTCAGAGAATCATGAAACAGAAGGCTGTGTCTATTTTTGATGAAGCTACATTTATATTTGCATACACGCACAGACACTCCCCGGTACGGAAAAACATCGGTGATAGTCAGTGCCTGTCTATGCAGGAAAAATATCACCAGTACAAAACTACCGTACCAAGTATTTCACGTTCATGATTATTGAACGATTCATAATAATATTTACATAAAATTATGTGCGAGCTCTGCGGTAACATAATTATATGCTTTTCATACGAATATTTTAATATCAGTATCGAACGCATTTGTTCCATGGTGCAAAGAACGATCTTCATCGGGATTTAAAAGTGGAACTTGTCGCTTGTGTTCCAAAAAAAATCGCAGCAGCTCATGGACTAAGACTTCATCACCATGTGAACGTTGAGGCAATCCAGCTACAATAAAACAGACTTAGTGAGACGACTCAAGAGAACTGAAACTTTTTGAGTTATACTTATACTAATGCCTTGACAACTTTTTCAGAAAGCCAGTGATGTACTGTTTTATCTGCTTGAGTGCAGTTTTTCAAGATGAAGTCCATTGCTTAATTTACCACATTTTTTGAAGTGAACACATTTTAAAACTTGTGGTAGGCCACCAAAGTCACTGTTTTTAGACCTACTTATTTTGTCTCGGGGTTTATCTCAAAAACGGCTTCACACTGAACGCCGAAGCCTACGTATAATATCCGTTATATTCTGTGTTAAAACAACAAATACAGAAAAAAAAACATAAAATATATAAAAAAAAACAAACACAGCCCCACACTAAGTTCAAAGACTTGTATCGTGGGTGCCGGAAACATTCACATCACACACACATTACACCCAGAACCAGAAGCACAAATATCCCTTGAACTATAGAAAAAAGTAATAAGTAATTAACCTCAAAAGTTTATCTCTGTTGGCCAAAATGTAGGCACGAGATCTCAGTTAGGCGCGAACTAGCTAGAGTTGCAAAGCACTTCAAGTAACCACTACAAATCTGCTCACAATAAATAACCACTAAATAGTCTTCCCACAACTGTCATCATTTAACTAACATTCTAGCATTTAAACTTTAAGTGGTGAACTCTGAAGCGATTACCGATTAAATACCTTTGGAAACAGGCGTCGCGACTTGTCCGACATTGTTGGCAACAGTCGGAAGTTTTGCGTCGTACGATCCGACAAATTATTATAGAAATAGAAAACAAAATATTCATATACCCCTGAGTGAGAATTAAAGAAATGATAAGACATGCTACACTAGTTTAACACAATAACTACTTATTTATTTTACCACATATTGAATGTTGATGTTTAAAGAAACGGTAAATGTCAAATACATAATAATTATGATAATATAGATAAGTAAGATATTTAATGTAACATCTTATGTAAGCTTATGTAAGCAAAAATATATTAAATAGATAAAAACAAATGTCTATTGAAAAATTATTCATTGCTTGCATATAAATAGACAGAGACCGAGTGAGATAAAATGACTCGCCTCTCAATTACGAAAAACTGTATAATAACGTAATTCTTAAGATTTGCATCATACGATATACCTACAAAAAATATAGGTATGTATGAGATTTAGATATAGATTATGACGTCATAAAAAGAACATCAAAATGGCCGCATTTGAAATTGCTCAAGCCTGCTTGCATTTTCAAACATTTCATTCTATATGAAATATAATGTTTTGATTTTTTTTTACCGGCAATGTATAAACTAACCTATATAACAATTTATTTTTCATTCATTCTTGTGATCAAAATGCTGCTACTAATTTGGCTCAACGTATCAGCATTGCAATTCAAAGGGCCAATGCCACCAGTATGATGGGAACGCTACCAACTGGTCGTGGGTATGAGCACTTGAGTTGCTTATAAGCTCGATTTCTTGGAGGTAACTTAGGTAATTGCTATAGATGTATATAGTTTTAGGAAATAAGGGCGATTGGCCAGTGCGAAAGGTACCTAAAAGAATTGTATGCTTATAATAAAACATGCTTATTCTCTTTAAAGGCCTACTTACCCTTAAGGAGTGGAGTAAATTCTAATAATTAAAAATAATACAATTTGAGTTTAAAAACTATCGCGAGTGTTATTCATTATTAATGTTTACTAACCGGCTGGTACTCGCATCTGGGAGGCGACGCGAACGTTGCGATCGGCCACCTCTCAGATGATGGGCATCGTACATGCCCGAAACTAGTCGGAAAATCCGACAAAACCGCCGCGAGTACCAGCCGGTTAGTAAACATTAATAATAAAAAATAATACAAATAGTCTTATTGACATAATAGGATACAACATTATTATCATGAATCCATGGGCTCCCGATTTTGTCTTAAACTATATTTCAGGAGCCAGTGCCTTCTCCCATAGAAGTTGAATAATACTTCATCATACCTCAATCTTAGGTTTCTCAATAAGCACAATCTTGGAAACCATCAAATCACGAAACAAAAAAATGTTAATTGAGTTGAAGAAACTTAAAACTTTCGCGATTGGAACACATAGTTTGGGTAATATCTCGGGACTTAATCGCGCTAAAAAACTATTTTTATTTACCTCGAAGTTTCGGCCAAGTTGCATTGGCCATGGTCTCGAGAAGACTGAGATCATGGCCAATGCAACTTGGCCGAAACGTCGAGGTAAATAAAAAATGATTTTTAGCGCGATTAAGTCCCGAGTTATTACCTAAACTATGAGTATAAGAAAGGCAGGAAGAAGGCATCATCCTTCTACTCAGCTATTTTAAAATATCGACTAAATGACTTCCCAGATCGTAAATACTAAACTCTGCCATCACCTCCCGAAGTTTAAATTGAGCGAATAGTTGCCCGACCGGCCACATGCCGGTGAGAATTACTAATCTCAGTTAATGACCAGCCTCGCCGACGTAATTGAAACCCGTTTTACTGTTTGCATTTCTATACTTACCTACAATACAATACAATAGTCTTTATTGTACACCAAAAAAATGACACAAACTTATAATTACAAAATAAATATTATAGAGCAGTACAATGGATGGTTTTATCGCTTTCAGCGATTTCTTCCAGACAACCTTTGGATGGACAGCGATTGTAGTAGCAGCTGAGGTCGGCAGAGGTGTACAATATATGTACATAAATATAATATGTAAAGTTAACGAACTACATAAAATAATTATAGTTTTAATTATTTTATGTAGTTTGCGCTGAACTGAGATAGCGCGCCTACATTTTGGCTCATGAAATAAAATTTTTGAGTTCACTTGCTTATACTTTTTAACTATGTAATAATTGATTGATTTTTGATCTATTTGTTATTCAAGTACAGGATATAAAGGATATTGTACGTAAGTTTCAGCATTTCATTGTAAAGCCGTTTTCGAGATATACCTCGGGACAAAATAGGTCTAAAACAGTAACTTTGGTGGCCTTCCAATCCGTTATTTTTGTGATAACTAGGCACAAGGCTACCCTGAAATTCGATTACTTTAATTGATTGTAATTAAACTGTTTAGATAAATTAATTTTTAATGAAGCATAATAATATCGTCTTCTTCTGCTCTAAATTATTGTGCGCAAGGTCTCCGATGTGTTGTGATTTTATTTTACAATTTAGAAAAATCTATACTTAAATACAAAATTTAATCAAAGCCTTACACTAAGACTTGTATCGTAGATGTCGGAAACAACCATATCACACACACAATCACACTCAGAACCAACTTCCCAAGGGGAGAAAACTTGTGTTCCCGCCGGGAATCGCATTCTTTTTCTTTTTGTGCCATCTCCTAATGAAGGTCGGCGATCATTAAAGCAACTTGGATTTTGACATCCCAGCTCGAAACATACCCGATACCTATGCTTAAAAGGCAGACGCGCTCCTAACTGAGCTTAATGGAGTCGAAATCCAGGTAGCCTATTTAGGTAAACCCTGATTGTTTCGGGTAGAAACTTAAGACTCTCATCGTTGAAAAGCATAAAAAGACATTGAAAGGCGACCGTTTTACAGTTCGCGACCACTCTATTTTACACCTAATTCCAATTAAACTTCGTAAACTACACGTTAAGCTTTTGTAATAAACTGCAAACTCTCCGTTCGTAACTAACTCATAGAAGTTACTCTTTGTCGCTAACTACGGCTTGTGATAGTTAATTACTATTTTGCAGTAAGGGATGCATCCCTCGGGCGCCCCTTCTGAACACGTTCGAGCTTATAGAGCGAGATTGGACGTGATTTTCGTCTTTGTTTACTGTAAATTAAGTTTGTGTAGCCTGTAAGCATTTTGGCTACATTGCAAACTAGTAGCTAAGCTTCTTAATGCACCACAACGGCTTTAACTGAAAGAACCAAGAGACAGGTGTGTCAATTAGTTTGGTGGCTCGTTCAGAGACCTTACTAGATAATTTAAGACTTCGTAAATGACAGATTTTCATGGCCTAATTATCTGTTTTTCATATTAATAAATTATTGATCGAGCAAAGTGAGGTCTCTAAGTTAACTTAAGTGGTTCAGCACTTTGTCCGTCCGTCCGTCTGTTAGAAGCATTAAACATCTAAATCACACAAGCGAATAACTTTAAAATCTCAAAGAATGTGTAAAGCTGTGGCCCATATCAAAAAATTGCAATTAAAGTGATATAAATGAATATATTAAGGGAGTTTTAATGTATATCATAAAATATATTATAGGTTTACATTTTTTATGCTTGTTGGGGTATACATTTTTTAATTAATGCTGCGTTAACTAAGAAGCTGAACTTTTTTATAGTTCTAAGGGACCATAGTCGAAATTCATTTCAACTTTCTTTGAAAAAGATTTATGGCAGACAGACAAAGAAGTGATCCCATAATGGTTCCAATTTTCCTCTTGGGGTACGGACCCCGAAAAATGCTTACACTGAACTCTCATTTATTACTTACTAGCAATGTCCCGCGGCTAAGCTTCGCCCACGTTCATTAAAATAAATAGTAGCCTAAGTACCTATTATTCCGGAACCAAAACTATCTACATTCTAAATTTCATCAAAATCGGTTTATTCGTTACGGAGATACTTGGTAACAAACATTCGCACATACACACAAACTTTCGCATATTTAATATTAAGTAAGAAGCCCTAAAAATATAGCTCAAATTATCCATCATACTTCCCTATAAAAAGAAGAAATCTACATAAAAGGATTTTCAGTCCATAGCTCAGATAAACAAATCATTAACAAGTTATTATGGCGCTTATAAAGTACACGATAGAGTAGAATCTCGTGTGAAGTGGAGTCCACTTGTTGCTAGACATTGTGAGATTCAATCTAAAGGATTAGTAGGGTTTATTATAACGTTACCTAGTGAGATAAGCACCAACTATCCGAACTGGGGTTGTTTTCGTATCTCATAATTGATTGAGCTTGTTGGATGCGAGCATAGATAGATAGATAACTCTTTATTGTACACCAGCAATAGAGGAAAATACATTTAAGACATTAAAACGAACTTAAGCTAGTACAATGGGCGGTCTTATCGCTTAAAGCAATCTCTTCCAGACAACCTTTGGATGGAGAGGAGATAGCAAAATGTATTGGGACTCAGGTGTACCAAATTACGCAAACTTTATAATAATGGATTAAGATACTAAACAAAATAATTACTATTGATATACTTAAATAAATAAGTACATACATAAGATATCATATACATTCTATATATATTATAAGAACAATAGAATAAATACATAAACAAAATATACATAGTGATGGGTGATGATTTTTAAGGGTGTTTGTTTAATTTGGGGAAGTATTTGTGGAGTGCAATGTGTACTTGACATTCATACCAATTACAAAAAGGGCGAGCTTTGCATTTTTTTTCTTGGACTCGCTTGTTATTTTTCGCCAGGAATTGTTAATAGTTTAAATGCAAGCATAGCCTATAAAACCGTTGCCGCCGCTTTATCTTCGGAGCCCTTGATTAGATTTAATTAATTGATTAAATGGCTTTAATTTATCGTAGCAGTATAGCCATTAACTTTTATGTGTGCTTCTTTGGGGTCCATGTAAATAAACAATTTTAATTTTTTTAAATTAAATACGCATTATTAAGAATAACTCAAAAACTTTTGGTCAGATCTTGATCAAATTTAAACGGGAACACATGGGAAGCACCAGCTTTCAAATAACAAAAACATTTATATCGTATAAAAAAAGTTCACATAAAAAATAATTAAATTAGAATTGATAACCTATGGAGGTTATTTACTGGAGTTTTTATTACGCAGTTGTGGAATGATAAACATACCAGAATATGGATTCTGGTATGTTTATCATTCCACAACTGCGTCACCACTTACTATGAAGTGAGATAATGGTCAAGGTTATGTGTCAGCACCAGTTATTGTGAGAAGTGTTTTTAAAAATCTGACTTCAAAAATGAGGTTCTCAATTCGACTGTATGTTTTTTTTGTAAGTATGTTACTCGATATCTCCGCCAATTATGAATCGATTTTGATGATTATTTTTTTGTTTGGGGAGGTGGTACCAAATAAATTTTATCGAAATCGATCTAGCCAGAACCAAAATATAAGCGTTGAAGTCGGTTGTTTAAGCTTTGCTTGCGTTAATTATTTTGCCACAAAACGAAAATTTTCTCTTTGTTCGTATGAGAGGCAAATTTGACTGACCACTAATTTATCCGAAATGTCTGGACTTGTTCTCAAATGAAGTTAAGTCGGGCAACGGTAGAGCATATGACCACGAGAATACTTAGTGGTGCACGAATTCGTTAAAAATTTAAATGAATGCTAAACACTTTCACACTCACAGCCCCACAGGAAACATTCACATCACACACACAACACAACCAGAAACACAAATTATTATTTTCCTTGGGGGGAAATGTTCCCGCCGCGAATCGAAACCAATACCTTTGCCTAGAAGGCAGACACCAACCTAACTAACCCAACGGGCAGTTCAAATGTTCAGTTGCAAAAGTTTTTCTTGGTAACAAACATTCACACATACAAAGAAAACTTTTGCATTTATAATATTAGTAGGATAAAAAAGAACCTATTCAAGAATTATAGATTTCTAGTTCTGGCGTTGAATGATTTATACTAAAAATACTAAACCGCAATAAAGACAAAAAAAATTAAGTTACAATTAAGACTATTATATCACATAGAGCCTTGTTTCAGGTCTACATGTTTAAGATAAAATAGATAACCTGAATGTCTCTTTAAATGGTATAAACAAATCAAACGCAGTTTCATATGAAATTCAATCGTTTATTTTTCAGTACATTTAAAGCATTTGTCGTGCCTTTATTCTAATCTTAAAAGTAATTATATACACCTTAAAAACAAACGGATCATTTATATTGAGATCATTACAGGCGTAGTAAATAATGTTTTGATGAATTAATAACACAAATTATTTTTCTTTAAATAAATTCACCATCGTTAAGTTGTGTTTCAATGTTATATCCGGCTTAAAACACATAAAAAGTTACGACTTACTTTGTAGTCGACTAGTTTCGGACAAATTAGTTGTCCTTCATCAAGATGAGTTAGTGGAGGCAAGCGGCGAGCGGCCTCATCGTGTTTTAAGCCGGATATAACATTGAAACATAATGTGTAATACTAACGATAGCTTTAACTTTAAAATCTTTAAGTTTGTTTATATAATATTAAATAAATTATAATGAATATTGAATGTCGTTCACGTATTGCGATTATTTCACAAAAAGAAGTTTATATTATTTTAAACTTTTATCAAAATCAAATCAAATCAAACCAAAAATATATTTATTGCCCATAAGTACAAAAAACAATAAAAAAAAGAAGAAGAACAAAAAAGATTTTCAAAATTCATGTGCATACATGGGGTCATATTCTAAAATAGGGCAATAGGGGTAAATTCAGCATATGCTGTGCGTACATTTTCATGTGCTCACAGCGCTGATTTACAATCTACCCCTTATATATGTGATGTATAAATAAAAATGTATGAATTTAAAACAAGACAATGTTATTTATAAGTAAGCCTTTATTAGCAAAATAAAATATGTAATATCAATATGATGTAGACATTTTCCCGGTATACATAGATAGATACACTCTTTATTGAACACCTTAATTGTGACAAAAACATTACAAATCAATTATTTAAAATATTAATAGGCAGCCTTATCGCTAAAAGCAATTTCTTCCAGACAATCTTTGGATGGAGAGGAATTACGCAAGAGAGTTGGACGTCAATGTTTAAGAAAACAAAATTTTAAATAGTGCATGGATCTGAAAATAATAAATTATCATATACCTGATTATAAGGTATCTTGCGGATGTTTTTTTTTCTTACGGACAGGTAGTCTAAACAGGTTTTATTATGTATGCATTTGTTGGCCACTAGTCTAATTGAGAGTGATGATATAATAATGTAGCATGCTCACTTGGTTCGGTTGGACATATATATTTTTTAACAAATAACTTCAAAAATACCTCATATCAAGTCAAATCAAAATCGTTTATTCACATGGGCCCCAAAGAGACACTCATGAAAGTTAATGAATCTATTGCCAGATTCGCAAAATTACAGCCATCTCGAGAAGAACCTGGCAAGAAACTCGGTAACCTGTATACCATATTTACGTAAATAACCCAAAAAGAAATTACTCTTTACTAAATATATTTGGTTTAGGTTTATCTTTCTATTGTGGCATTTATATTCACAGTATAATAATTTGTAGTAAATTATAACTACAACGGGTTTTTTAAAGTCTAAAATCATTTCTCGCTTCGCTACACATAGCCTAGCAACATCAAAACACAAAGTAAAATTAATATTAACGAAACATAAAACCTCATCATTAAGAATTCCCTCAATCTCTTCAACTCTCCGCGTTTCTCAAGTTAATCTAAACTTGTATTTAACAAACTTCCTTACAGATTTAGGGGATGAATTTATGTTTAGCGGGGACTAGGTTTCACCAAATCCATGTAAATAAGGTATTCAACTTCAATTGACAACGAGTTCTATTTGAAAGTTATAAATGATCCCTAAAAAACCTTTTTTCTTTAAAACGTTTTGATGTTTACAGAACTTAAAAAAAATATGTAATATGTTAACCCTGAGGGAAATCACTCTAAGCTCTCACTATGAGTTATAGATAAACATTTGACCACTATCTCACCTGATGGAAAGTGATGATGCGTCCGAAAATGTGACATGTTTATCTAGAAGATACCTGTTCACTCTTGACTTGAAGACTCCCAAATTAAACTACTACACTACTGAGTTGTCAGGGATTAATATGCTTGACAGGTATTTCACCACCAACCCATATGATGGAAAGTGATGATGCGGCCGAAGAGAACATAATCACATTTTATATTTTGCATACTTCACATATTTTTATAACGGGCAAAATTTTCCATCAGACATATATGATAAAAGATTAATAAAAATATGCCTAACCCCATAAAAAAAGACTAAAATAATAATAAAAATTTCAATTTTACTCAGAATATCTTCTTATTGAAATCAATTAAAACTACATAACATCAATCATAATATTTATTGCAAGCACAATTTTAGGACTACCAATTCCTTTTTATTTGTATAGCTGCGTTTTTCGTATCTATCTTATATTTATATTATATATTGTGTTATACAAATTTGATGTACAAAAACATAATTCTGATATCGACTCAACATGTACTTGTTAAGAAACATTATTTATAATACCTAATTAATATATTGTACATATTTTAAAAATTAAATACTTATACAAATAATGAATCAACAGCATCCAAACAACTATCGCTAGCGTAAAAAAATGGTGTATTGGCATAACTGCCTAATTTTTACATGCCTCATAAAAATATAACTTTATCTCTTCAATTCACTTACTATGAATTCCTTGTTTACTATCTAGAGGTAGATTTCATCGAGATCCTGAATATTTTCGAGCAAAAAGACTCATTGGCGATAATAAGCTAGTAGAGTCCAGATTGCAGAGCCTCGGTCACAGGCTGGTCGCAAGTCTATCGGTATTCTATCGTTTGCATTTTGGAGAGTGTGCGCAGGAATTACATGAGTTAATTCGACCATGCCCGTTTTACCATATAATAACCAGACAAACTGTCAAACGTCATCCATTTATGGTTGACATACCTCCAGTTCGCTCGAAGCGTTTTGCTTCTACGTTCATCATCCAGCGAAGGAGTGGAATTCATTTCCAGCGTCATTGTTCCCCGAGGGGTATAATCTGGGAGTCTTCAAGTCAAGAGTGAATAGTTATCTTCTAGGCAAGCATGTCACATCTTCGGCCGCATCGTCACTTTCCATCAGGTGAGATAGTAGTCAAGTGCTTGCCTATTTTGCATAAAAAAAACGTTTAAATAAGGATTAATTTAGCATATTGTAAACGATATACTTTGTATAAAAACTATCTTGAGAATTATCGTGTGAACATTACTGCAGCTGTTGATAGGTAGCAAATTACATATTTTTTTATAAACTTCAATTCATCATAACTCATGGTGCTGCCGTGAATTTAGAAGTTCCTGTTAGACTCCATACCTGTACTTAAACGCGTGGCTTGAGTTTTACTACACCTATCTGTTACACTTTGTATATTTATATGAACCGGCACTCACTCACGTATTATTGTCACTCGCCACAGATGTAACCGTAGGGCTGTCAAACAAATTTGAAAAATATAATTGAATTTTTTTGTATGGAAATATTATCTCCGATTTAGACTTTCGTTTTCAGGCAGACGATTCCTGGCACGGTACACATACACAACACCAAGTATTACTACACATTCTTGTCTCAGGTTGTATTTATGATAGGTAATTGTATTTGTGTAGATGTATGCGAGTTATGTAAAGGAAGTACTTTTTATTAATTGGCTCTCATCATCGATAAGCTCATGCTTAAATTTAGTTCTTAGAAGGGTTTGTTTTAATGCTTTCCTTTGTTCTCATAAAAGTAAGCTCACGCCTTTCAAATTTTTGTACGTCACACGGATCAATAAATATATAGGTATCCTCTGTCAACAAAATTATTTAGAATCTCGATGAAAAATATATTTTCTTATCTAATTTTAACTTGCCATATTGTCAGCATATTATACAATAAATAATATTACTAGATTACGCACTTAATGAAAAGCCTGCACTTAGCCACACATCAACCATAAAATTATTGGGGGTTAGTTATTTATATAACATTTTATGTCGGAGTCCTGTCATAATTTTCATAAAAATAATGCAACTTTAAACAGCACGAGGGAATTAATTTGATATTTTTTTATCAGTGGAAATAATTGGATATCCGATTTAAGACATATTTTTTTATTTGTGTCGTAATTTTGAAACGTCTAACTGATTATGTTTAAAGAATAGAGCACATCACTTTTGCCCTGTTTTTATATTATAATATTAAAACAAAAATAAAAATCTGTGACATATATTTTTTTAACTCATCATTGTAATTAATCAAATACAACTAAATCAAATTGTAATTTTTTTTTATGTATTGAAGTCTAAATACTGCTTTAAAATGAAAATGTTAAAAAAAAAATCATAGCCGTTAAAAAAGTGTATAATTATTCGAATACGAATTCAAACTATTTAAATTAATTGTAAGCAAATTAAGATTCAAATTTTACAAAACACTTTTTAACTAACATTATTTCCCACGTGCATTTTACAAAGTCCATTTTAGTATTCACTTAAAATGTTTTCATAAAAATGTGTTCCACAAAAGGAATGCTCGGTATCACATCTTTGTTAACTGTTTTCTTGCGCAATGTGCACTTTTTCTCTTTATGCCCTATTTCTGATTTATTGTGGGTCGTCTTAATTTGCGAGGATATCGACACGTCCCTTTTCTTAGTCCCGCAGTTTTTACACGCACAAGCACTTGTGTCACTTTTTTGTTTTTTGTCATTCGATTTGGTCACTTTAAGTTGTAGTTTTTGATTGTCTTGATTTGGTAAACTGACATCTAGTTGCTTCGGTTCGACAGCTAGCTGGGTGTGGTCGAAGCATGTGGTAGATTTCTGTAATTGAATATATTGTTAATTTGGTTTGCTTGGTGTTATTGATAATAAACTTTTATTTTTCGTTTTAACAGGTTGCTTGCTTGGTTGTTTACTGGGCAATTCTGGAAGCAGGAAAGGCATCCGGCGCGGCTAAGCAATTAAAAACAGGGACCGACGAATACCAAACATGTTTTACACCTTGTGTAAACAACAACACAGTTGTGTAACACAGTTATACAATGAAGACTATTCTGACTCTGAAGCAAAATTTCAAAACAATACGATGTTTAGAAGTAAGAAGCACGTTAAATCGATTGTTTTCATACATAGTGTTAGTTACATGCAATTGATGCTGATTTATGATATATAGATATAGAAATATGGACAAACCGTTGGATTTACTGCTTTCGAGTAGATTTGCACTCGTCCCTCCAGCTCCATCTTGAGCCTCCAGTCTCGCAAATACATGTGGGCAGCAGCAGAGCTTGGCCAGCCTCGGCGCCAGGTGTGCCATCTGGTCAAAACATTACTCTTTTTATGTACTCTCCAAAGACCTAGACTGCCCTTTTGAACTATAAACATTAATTATAGAAAATACATTAAGTAAGAAAGAACAAGAGTAATCAGACACGTTTGAACATTTGCTAGAAGAACTAAACAAGCTAACTAATTTAATGAATTTCAAACCTTAATTTAGCTATTCCATAAAAAAATAAAAAGTATGTTTATACTAATACTTCGAGTATAAGGAATGTCACTTTCTACACGCCCTATCCAAATTATACGAGAGATAAATAGAAATGTTTGATTGAAAAAATACTTCGACGTCATTTTCTAAAAAAATGACAGCACAGATTGTTATTTAACTAAAGAGATTATAACAATACACCAATAAAACTAGCTTCCAAATAAAACAAGTAATACATTAAAAAGTGTTTTAAAATCAAGCTTTTATCAGTTGTAAATAAAAAAGGACCAAAAAGTTATGTAACCAGATAACCAAAACTCGATGGGTTTATCTTGTTTAATTCAGAAGTTCCTATGGATATCAAAACAAACAAACAAACGCATTTACACTCACAGCCCCACACTAAGTTAAGTAAGTCTTGTATCGTGGATGTCGGAAACAATTAAATATCACACACACAAATACACCCAGAACCAGAAGCTCAAATATCCCTTGGGAAGGAACTTGTGCTCCTGCCGGGAATCGAACCCAGGACCCACGGCGCAGACCTGTCCACTGCGCCAACTGGGTCGTTATCATAATATCATCAGACCGGCTTCATGATACCTTATTATTATAATCTCACCGAAAATATATAAGTACACCAAATTTGAGTCCAATCGGTCATCGGAAAGTTGGTCTAATTTAGCTTGCAAGATTTGATTACAGACCGACAGACAACGGGACAGGTAAAACTAAATAAAAGTTGGTATAAACACATCAACGGAGACTGCCATGACCAGACACCTTATAAGATTATCCAATCGTTTAGGATCAGAAGCTTACAATTATCACCTCACCTTGTTAACAGTTGCAGCATTCGAGACTTCTGCCCCATCGCCCTGTACATTAGGGCTGTCGAACGAAACGCAATGAGGTCCGCCCTTAAAGGTCGCTCCACGTTTCGGAACCTAAAACTCAGTCTTGTAGCTTCTAAATAAAACTGCGATGCTGGTCCGTACAGCCCTGTAAGATAAGTCGATCTCTTAAGGTGGAAATGATTTGCAAGTGTTTTTCAGTAGAAGTTCTGGGAAGAATGTTATTTCGGAAATCTGCACCATGAATTGACTTATGCTAGATGATATTCTTATTTTAGGCTTGACATCCAATTTTTCAGTTTTAGGAATTTGTCTTATACTAGACGTGCCCAGCGGCTACGCCTGCGTTTATTTAGTTAAAAATAGCCTATGTGTTAATCCTAGCTATATGCTATGTACATTCCAAATGTAATACAAATCCGTCCAGCCGATAATGCGTAATGAAAAAACAAACATACACACGAAATTTTGAATTTATAATGTTAGTGTGATAGTGTAATACGGTTTGTATTCAATAGAAATTATAAAAAAGTAGTCTATGTATATTACCTTCTACAAAAATCATAACTTCTTATATATTCTCAAAATCAGTTCAACCGTCTCGTTTTATATCATTTTAGTAGGATACAGGATTTTTACTTTTTTTTTTGTTATAATACCCTAAATAAATATATGGATATATGAGATACTAAAAAATAATCATAATTTTTTTATGAACGAATTTTTTATCAGGTCGCGTATCCTGACGCGAGTTTAATATTTTTATCCATCCCAAAAATTGCACAACGCCGCGCCGTTGGAGAATTTTTCACTTCAAAAATAAAAACAGTGGTAAAACGCAAAATTTCAAAGCATACTTTTAAGTAATTCAAGAGTTCAGTAATTGTATAATTATATGCCATAGAATGTAAATGGTTACCCAGAATGATATTTCACGCGGCACTACATACCTATTCAATTACATCAAACCACAGGACGAATATCTCCTTAATTAGTGATCGCTAGAGTACATTACTAATTTCAAATTACGTTTGCAAATATCGGGTCAAATTTCAGACAACATGGAACGGTATGCATGAGAATTTGAGCTAATTAATAGTTCTGTTTGTTTGTCAGCATACGTGTATCAATTAGGTAAATATCAATTAACTTAAAATAAGCTGCGCACCGTAACCGCTTGAAATGCTCCTATAATATTATTTTGAACTGCTCGTTTAGTTAGGCTTAGAAAGTGGACGCGCGACCGCTAAGCATCGGTTTCGGGTTTGAATCCCGGTTCAACACAAGTTTTCTCTTAAAGGGAAATTTGTATTTCTGTTTGTGATTGTGTGTGTGATGTGAATGTTTCCGGCAACCACTACATGTATGTGAGAATGAGTATATTTATGTTAATTATGTAATATAATGTTATCCGTATTTTATATGTACTTCAAGGCGCTCGATTTGGTCCACGGTTTCAATACTATTAAAGTAAGCAGCAATAATATAAAGATAAATAATTTAAACGCAAGCAAAGCTTCAAAAATCCTTCTTTACCGCTTTATATCTGGAACCCTTAATCAGATCTTGACACTAGTATATGGGATTTGAACCCATACCCTTTTAAACAAAAAATATTTTTCTGTATTTGTCAGGCCGTGTTCGAGTAATTGCATACAACTACAATAAACAAGTAATAAATTAAGAACATCATCAATGTACGTAATCGAAATCAATTAAATTATCAAGAATACTAACAATACTGGTCAGATCTTGATTAAATTTAAATGGAACCACATAAAAAGCATCAGCTTTCAAACAAAAAACATTTGAATCGATTCACCTAGAAAAAAAACTGAGGTAAACACAAAAAGAATACAGTCGAATTGAGTACCTCCTCCTTTTTTTGGAGTCGGTTAAATGAAAACGTATACGTAAAACCTGACAGTACTTTACAAAAATAAAAAAACTGACTGTTCTTAATATTGTGTGTAATTAATGTAATACCTTTGTCTCTCCACCAGTCCCCATACAGTACGAAGTGCTCCCAATTGGCTGGCTCCAGCCCCACCAGTGTCGACAAAATTCTGTGCTTCTCTGGTTCCGGCTTCAACGTCAGCAGTTCCACGTGAGCTTGAACGAATCGCGGCTGGATCCAAATACATCTCTCCAACATGCTGACAGCCTGGTAGGTGCGTCCAGTTTTCCTAAATAAACAAATCAATACGCTTACTAAACAAGTTATACTTTAATTATTTTTTAAACTAAGCTTTTAAAAACCCGAGAACTTGTCAAGACGAATCAAATGAGCCCAAACTCGATGGGTTTATCTTGTTTAGTTCAGAAGTTCCTATGGCATCTTCCGTCTCCATCATCTGACCAGCTCTATGGTACCATAGCATTGTATTGTCACTATAACCAACCAACACTTATACCATTTTTGAGTCCAAACAGCCACGGAAAATGGGTCTGATTTAGTTTGCAAGATTTGATTACAGACCGACTGATAACGGAACAGATGCAATTAAATAAAAGTTTGTAAAATTAAAAAAACCCGACTGCGTATAAAGTGAATATACTGTTTTTATTTAACACTTTTCCGTTGATTAAAGGTATTACGCGATTATAATATAAGAACTTTGTTAAGTTAAGTTAAGTTAAGATTGTATTCCAGGTCTAGTGTGTTTACCAGCTTCGATCACATCGTCACTTACCATCAGGTGAGATAATGGTCAAACACTAGCCTGCCACAAATAAAAAAAAAAAAAAAAAAACTTTTTTTATTCATTATAGACAAGCGTTTGACCATTATCTCACCTGATGGTTAACGATGATGTGGTCGACGATGGAGCACGCTTGCCTAGAAGATAACTATTGACTCGCGACTTGAAGACTCCCATATTGTAGCTATTAGGAAACACAGGTAAGGTGTTCCATTCCTTTGCGGTTCCCATAATATATGAACTTTATCATAGCTTCATTGTGATTATTGAAAATTCAAGTGAGAATGGTTGTTATAGCAGTTTAAGATCCTAAATGGTCATTTGAAAAGAAAAATGTTTAAATTTAAAGCTTATTTTCATATACCTATTCAAGAATATTCCACTTAGCACAGTTGGTCGACTTTTTTTTTATTTAACTCAGTATGATAATATTATATAGATCATTATTGAGGTATATATTATTTAATTATTTGTCAATGATCATTACATATAATTAAGTATATTATAATTTATTATTTTAAGATTCATGCACTCTTTAAAATGTTGTTTTCTTAAACACTGACGTGCAACTCTATTGCGTAATTCCTCTCCATCCAAAGTTTGTCTGGAAGCGATTTTCGCTTTTAGCGATAAGACCGCCTATTGTTACAATTATTTTTGTAATTTTCTTTTTGGCTTAATTAAGGTATAATTATTAATATTACTTAATAATCAGGTGTTCAATAAAGAGTTAATCTATCTATCTATGGTTGTCGCAGCATAAGATTTTAAGACACTCACAAGTTTAAGTCAAATCGATTGACATAAGAATCAGCAAAATTGGCCCACGCGTTAGGTCTCTATAAAGCCACAAAGGAACAAACATACATAGGCTGATAAACACAATAGCATCCTTTGAGACGTGCAGTCGAGTAAAAATAACCTAGTTTTACATCCTTATACTAATCCAATGTCGGCCATAGCCTTTTAAAACCAAGAAAATACAAGATAATTTATAAATTTTTATGTTTACTCTTTTGCACAATATAGCTGTACACGGAGGATAGCATTTTCTGCCAGTCATCCGAGAAGGTGCAGAAAAATTCGTGGTAGTGCACTACATGGACTATTAACTTAATTATTTATGTCTTAAAATATACCTACATATAAACATAGCATAACATACTCCAAATAAACCAAAATATAAATATACAATATCCGGATGACCGAGCTTTGCTCGGTTTTTTGTTTTAGGTAGAATGTGTTTGAATTTATAGCCTCAGAAAGCTCCATCTAGTGTCGAGTAATAACAGTTTTTTACATCGGTCATGGCGTAATAGATGGCGCTGATAGTTTCTTAAACCCGGTTTTTCAAATGCAGTTTGGGAACCGAGCACTTCTCGGTCCTGAAACGTTGATAAATCCATTTCTTAGGCCGAAAAACCCCTAATCTGTAACTTTCATGAAAATCGTTGGAGCCGTTTCCGAGATCCTGATTACACATATATATAAGTACAAGAATTACTCGTTTAAAGATATTAGATAATTATAATATAAGATATTTGAGTATTCGTTATTTTATTACAAATATAGAAACGAATAAAGCAAGAATGCGCACCAAAAAACGACGCAGAACTACCCGTAATTAAAATGTTACTGAATAAATCGAAATAATCAAGTTTTCAGCACGCCCAGCTCAATAGCAAGTTTTTTGTTTCATGCTTTGGGATGTCTGTGAAATGAAAAGCGCTGAAACCGCTGTTTTGTTCTTCAGATGGATAACATTTAAACTGCAGAATTTAATTGTTACGCTGGAGCTTTTTTCGTTTTGAATGAAAACTCGTTTAAAATGTAGTCACTTGCTTTAAGCTACATATTTGCTTTCATATCTCAAAGAGCTGGATTTATGTCACTTCTTAAAACATCTTTTCAAACTAAGTCGACTGGTGTATTACTTTGTAGTACTCTGAAGTCTATTAGTGGTGCTTCAAAAGTCGAGACATAAGCAAAATAAGTCCTGCCTGTCATTACATACGGTGCCGAAACGTGGCCACTCACGGTTGGGCTGGTCCAAAAATTTAAAGTCGCTCAGCGAGCTATAGAAAGGGCTATGTTTGGAGTTTCTCTGAAGGATCGAATCCGGAACGAGGTTATCCGACAGAGAACCAAAGCAGTCGACATATCACAGCGAATTAGTAAGCTGAAGTGGCAATGGACTGGCCATATTAGCCGAAGAACCGATAACCGTTGGGGTAAACGTGTTCTCTAGTGGAGACCGCGTATTGGCAAACGTAGCACAGGACGCCCTCAGGCTCGTTGGAGCGACGATCTTCGCAAGGTGGCTGGCAGGAGCTGGATGAGAGAAGCAGAGGATCGTGCTCAGTGGCGTGCAATTGGAGAGGCCTATGTCCAACAGTGGACTTCCATATTTTTGTGTGTTTGAAATGTGATTTTGAAATGTTTTGCTGGAGACAAATGCTAAAGATACCATGGACAGCCATGATGACAAACGATTCTATTTTGCAAGAACTCCACATCAAAATAATTAAACGCAAGCAAAGCTTAAAAAACCGACTTCACCGCTTTATCTTCGGAACTTTGATCAGATTAGATGTACTAAACACACATTATTGAAGATATTTCAAGAACTACTGATCAGATCTTGATCGAATTTAAATAGACCAATTGGAAAGAAACATATTTCAAACAAAAAAAAAAACAAAATCGATTCACGACGGAACGCAGCTATGATGTACCAAACATAAAAAAAAAACAGTCGACTTGAGTACCTCCTCCTTTTTGGTAAAGTCGGTAGAATAGACTTACCTACTTCTCTATGCCGAGAAAATCAGCTGAGCATCTTTAGCCATATTATGCAATCACATATGCGTGAATTGCAGAAGCAGTTGATCGTGGAATAGATGCAGGGGAAGCGCTCCAGGGCCGAATCCCAACTTGACGGTGTAAAAGTATTGTAGAGGCAATAGGAGAAACTCTACAATGATCTATTGAATTGGCGCATGACAGAAGCAAACGGAGACAAGTTATATAATTATGGTCACGATCCTCATTAATGAATAAACGACAAAGTTTTTTAATATGGTTGTATTGTAATATCGTTTTATTATTGGTTGCGACGATATCTTGTTAATTTAAATATTTGATCAAAATTATACTCATTTGGCTCAAATAGCATTGCAATTCAGAGACGTAATGCTGCACACTAGTACACGCACTTGAGTTTTCTATAAGCTCGGTGACTTGTTCTGTAGTAAGCTCTTTCAAATTTGCTGTATAGTTGTATTATAGTTTGAGAATATACAAACAATTAGCCCCGAACAATTTGTGTTTATTCTTAACCTAATTATGACATGTTTGGACGTTTGCTCATAGGAAAATGGAATGGAAAATCCAAATAAAAAACAAACTCGTTTCTCAGAACTAAACACAAATCTATAAATTTATGACTAAAATTAAATTTTTAATCACAATAAATCTTCTGACAACGGTAATTTTTGACATTAAACATTAATATAACTGTAGTGTATGGAACAATTTTAAATTCCAACTTTAAATTATTGGATTATTCATTTTGACATTAATTAAAATTTTATACTTGACATCATATGAATTCGTAATTTTATTATAATATTTTTTTTATTATTGTATTATCTCCTAAATTTGAATGTAATATTGTTTCAATAAAATATTGCTGTGCCTATATATTGAATGCCCGATGTGGGTAAACTGATGTCACATAATTGTACTAACAACTTGCATACCGTTATAATTTGTCAGTTCACAATAAATTATTCTTGATTCTTGATTCTAGATAAATATATCACAAACCACAATACCATTCTATGATCATTTACGAAGCGCATTCTGGTGACTCCAAAATATATATATACCTAGGTTATGATGACTTATGCATTGTGATATAAGTATTATTAAATTTGAAAAATAAAAACGAATACGGAAAAATGCACCCCAGAGTTTTTCCCCAGGTTCTTCACGTGACTTAGAGATTAAGATGGGAATCTGACAATTTCATTCACTAACTTTCGAGAGAGCTCTTAAGCTACCAATATGAATGTTTGTGTAAATAAATGGATATTTACCATGTATTTCGTTTGAGTTTCCGATATTTAGGTCCTGATGCAACCGCCATGATCAAAACAAACGAAATGCATGGTATATATTCCGTTATTGGCCCAAAAATTTTTAAAACGTCAGAGAACTTCTATTACTTACATATTACTTACTAGTTTTAATATTGTAAAGAGACATAAACAGATTTTTTATTTTATTCGATGGAGCTCATGTGAACACTGCTGTAATAAGTGCGATAGGTCTAGAGCTTAAATTTTTACTAACTTCGATCCTGAACAGACGAAATTTGACGATCCAGTTGGCGCGTTGGACAAGTCTCGGCCCTCTGTGCCATGGGTCCTGGATTCGATTCCCAGCAGGAGTTTTCCTTCCCAAGTTTTTGCTTTGTGCTACTTGTTCTGGGTGTAATTGTGTCTGTGAATATTTCCAGCTCCCACGATACAAGTACTTGAACTAAGTGTGGGGCTGTAAGTGTGAGTACGCTAAAATAAAATAAAAATAAATTAGATACAACTTAAGAAGTTACTTACTTGTAAAGTTTCCCAAGGTTGTAATGCGCGTTGACGTGGTACTTGTTGAACTTGATGGCTTGTATAAAGTGCTGTTCCGCATTTTCTGTGCCAGTCACTAGAGTGCCCATGTTGTTGTGCGCACTGGCGTAGGTTGGCCATAATCTGTGAGATCAATTTCTTGTTATATACAGGTTTATCACTTATCACACTAACCATTCTATCACACTAATATTACAAAAGCAAAAGTTTGTGGGTGTGATTGTATGTTTGTTACTTCTTGACGCTCAAACGGCTCAACCAATCTTAATGAAATTTGGTATGGAAGCAACTGACACTTTGGACTTTTTATCCCGGAATTTTCGTGGTTCCGGGACTTATGTGGGTAAAACCGTGAGGCGCAGCTGATATATTATAAATCCGAAAGTTTGTGTGTTTGTTTATTTTCTTTTCACGATGTAACGACATAACTTATTATGATAAAATTTGGAATGTTATATATACCTAGGATTAAGACATAGGCTACTGCGAAGCTACGGGCGAAGCCTCAGGGCACGGCTATTTTGTAAATTACCGGAAATCTCTCAGACCTCGATTCTCGTTCTAACCCTAAGCTCTTTTAGTTCTACGACTTTCTTCTGAATGCCAAATTTTCCGTAATAATGAAGATGGTTTGTATTCTTTACGATCTATAATAAATTGTTGTTTAAACTAAACTGTCCCGCGGAGAAAGGCATCGCCGCATCGCGTTTTGTAATGAAGACCATCAGCCCAATGCAATGTACTCTACATCATAAGTTTAATAAATAAAACTTGTTTGGTAAAGATAACTAAGTAACTTGTAACTTTTTCAAGATAGGCAAACTTTTGACCACAATCTCACCTGATGGTAAGCGACGATGTGGTCGACGATGGAGCAAGCTTGCTCAGAAGATACCTATTCACTCGCGACTTGAAGACTCCCATATTGTACTCATCAAGAAACACCGATTCAGGCAAGGAGTTCCATTCCTTTGCAATTCGTACAATGAATGTGAAAGCAAAGCAAAAAACACTTCGTTCGCATTTGTGGAATATTGAATATTGAATTTTAGGTCAGCTTGAGCAAAGGCAAAAAAATCTTATCTTATTAAAGGGTGAAAATAACGAAACTCTATCATTAATTGACACTTATCAGATATGCATTGGTCGGCATGTTCTCATATTTTCAAAATTATGCAAATACTGATCAAAATATTTTTGAAAATCAAGGACAGTCTCCTTAATACATTTTCTTGCAGCTACAACAATTAAGGTATCTTATAGGCAATTGGCCCGTAGTTTTAACACACAAAAAAAATATCTTGACTTGACTTTATATTCTCATAGAATAGCACAACTTAGATCTCAAAGGTATTGGAAACACAACCTAAAGTTAGTGCCAAGAGTTTCGACCTAGCACGTATTTAGTTTTAAAGTGCAAATACTTCAAGTTTTAGCTCAATGACAACGCGTTCTTGAGATAGTTCAAACTGTTCCAGTTAATAAAATACCGACAAAGCAGGGTTCAACTAGACTGGGTATTGTAGAAGTTTGTTTTCTAAGACAGAAGTGTAGAATGCATCTCTAACGGTAGGTGTCAAGTGATAGCGTTCGTCCTTGGACATTGGGTGTGATTATGTGTGTGATGGAAGAACTGCCAATTAGCTTAGTCGAGTAGGGTTTGCCTTCTAAGTACCAGGTATCAGGTTCGATTCCCGTTGTAAACACAGGCTTAATCCCTGAGGGAAATTTGTGTTTCTTTTTTTTTATGCCTGTTAGGCAAGCCTTCGACCACAATCTCACCTGACGGAAAGTGATGATGAATTTTCTGGTTGTAATTGTGTGTGTGTGTGATGTGAATTTTTCCGGAACAAACTACACAAGTCATCGAACTAAGTGTGGGATTGTGAGTGTGAAAGCATGTATGTTTTTTTATGTTTCCGGCACCCACAACTCAAGTCATCACGCTAGTGAGGCTGAGAGTGTAAAAACATTTCTGGGAAGCGTTTAAACATCTATAAAACTGTAACGTGGCTCAAAAAACTACAGTATCAAATGAAAACACCGTTTATCCTTAACAGTTTCAATCCACTTAAGGCGAGCGCATTTGTTACCTCAAAGCTTCTTTGTAATGTTTGATCGCGTAGTCTTGTTGCTCCGTCTCGCGTAGGAAGTTCGCAAAGTTGTAGTGCAGCTTGGCATTCTGCGGCAAAGTCACTAAATCCGCCCTGGAACAAACAAAACACATTTGGCGGTTATTTACGTGCGAACGCGGCGACCGTAATGCGAATATGCGAAGTGTAAATCTTTGTATTCTTGGTGCTTGGACTCGTTTATCTCTTTGGAAAGTTTCGGGAATATTTAGAAATATTATTTCGTTTTTTATTCATTTCAAATCGGTGGAGTCATTTAAACTTTCTAACATGGAATATTATTTACCGAAAAGCTTAAAATTCTATGAATATGGATACCTCGGCAGTGGTTTCATATTTGAGCCATTAGTTCAAACTCTGGACCCGTTATCCAGGAGCTTATTCAATTTTCAAACAACTGATACTTTAAAAAGTGTTTTCAAATCATACTTTTATCAGTTGTAAATTTATGTAACCAGAAAACTTATCGAGTCGAATCAAACGAGCCCAAACTGAATGGGGTTATATTATGTAGTTCAGAAGTTCCTATGGCTTTCTTCCGTCTCCATCATTAGACCAGCTCTATGGTACCATATCATTGTGTTATCAGTATCACTGTAGATACATAAGTACACGAAATGTGAGTCTAATGGGACATCGGAAAATGGGTATAATTTATCTTGCAAACTACCAAACTAATAACATACAGACTGACAGACAACGGGAGAGGTGAAACTAAATAAAAGCTTGTAAAATGTAGAGTGCCTGACTAAGGCGAGGCGTTATCAAAATGCTGGAATTTTGTTCATCGTGTTAGCATTGCGATTCGAAAGAGCTTCGAATACTGCCAATATGGTTGGCTCGCTGCCTTCTGGAAGTGGGCTTGAGCTCTTGAGTTACCTATAAGAGTGAAACTTATGTTTCTTTTTATCAAACAAAAAAAAAAACAACTTTAGCTATGTTCTATTATTCAAAGCATTTTTTTTTTATGAATTATAGAT
The DNA here is from genome assembly GCA_948107665.1 of Lomographa bimaculata. Classification (NCBI taxonomy): domain Eukaryota; kingdom Metazoa; phylum Arthropoda; class Insecta; order Lepidoptera; family Geometridae; genus Lomographa; species Lomographa bimaculata. The sequence continues at coordinate 20,626,406 of OX403585.1, read as the reverse complement.
AAACATTTGACCACTATCTCACCTGATGGAAAGTGATGATGCGGCCGAAGATGTGACATGTTTATCTAGAAGATACCTGTTCACTCTTGACTTGAAGACTCCCAAATTATACTCCCAAATTTACTTTTGCGTTTCTTTGTTTGTTTGTTCTAACTCGTATCTCTCTATTTCGCTTTTTTACAGAAATGTTTGTGTGTACCCAAGTATATTTTCTACATCAGTAAATATTGTGACGATACCGGACAATCAAAGAGTACATTTTACATAAACTGTATTCCTTGGTTATTCAAGTGAAAAGATTAATAGAATTATTTTACCTCCTTTTGAGATTTTTCTCGATAGTTATCAGCAATCTCTTTGAAGAGGGGACAAACCGAATATGATCTTTCTTGGTTAGTATCATCGTCTCAAGTTTCCCCTATAAATCGAATGGTTTATTTGGCATCTTATCCTTATAGATTGATTAGCTGTGCTTCACAGCTTCGCTCACATTGATGATATTACGTAGATTAAATAAAGTCTTATATCTTTACTCACAGACTAATCAACATATTCATTTTATTAGTAAATAGTTAAAGCATGTCAATAACAATGTAAAGAATGAAACAATATAAATATATATAACTCAAAGGTGACTGACTGACATAGTGATCTATCAACGCACAGCCCAAACCACTGGACGGATCGGGCTGAAATTTAGCATGCAGGTAGATGTTATGACGTAGGCATCCGCTAAGAAAGGATTTTTATTAATTCTACCCCCAAGGGGAAAAAATAGGGGATAAAAGTTTGTATGAAACTTTGTCAATTTTTAAATAATACTTCTTAACGCGAGCGAAGCCGCGGGCAAAAGCTATTCATATATAAAAATAATACGAAATAGTAATAATAAAAGCGTAATGGTGTTAAAAAATCGATGAAATACCCAGGTCCTACAAATCTTGCTTGTTATAATGCGAACTACAAACACAAAAATATACCAAAGGTCCGACAATCGGTCGACGACAGTACCCCTATTGATATGTTACAGTTTACAACGCTATTCACGCACACATCGAAAATTAACAAGCTTCACTCATGATTTAATAAGGTTGCGTCCGTACTATTTTCAGGGTCGTGTATTAACTAGAGTATTTAGACAATTGAAGTGAAAACTTTAATTCAAATTTGTTAAACATTTCAGTGATACAAACAAAACAGGCAAAGTTTCAGTTGTACATTTTCGTAGAAAAGAGATTATCCGAATATATTATTTTATTTTTGTAGAATATTTTTTTTAAAAAGATCTATTGGGTAAATTAAAAAGAAAAAGATCAGTAAAAGGAGGTAAAAATGTCTTTATTATCTAATTTACTTATATTTTTGTGTGATCTTTTCTCAAGATATATTTTCAAAGCTGCCTCCCACTTACACACCCACGAATAGACTCTATTAATAGCTCTCCCGTTAAATATTATTTACAACATATTTTTGCTTATCTATAGAGAATGCGTATAAAAAGGACGACGCTCTAGAGGACGAATTTCTTTGTTGAAAAAACGAATAAAATCAGACTGTACGAAGGGAGAAAGAGTTGGGGACTTGACTCGAAGATCGAGATCAAGTTTATCACTATCGTCTGAACCATCTTGAACACAGGTTCATCAGATTACGAATTTACCTTATGCTTCAGAACAAAAAGTACTGAAACAGTTGTTACTTCAGCGATCCTTATAGCCGTCACTACGTTAAGAGAAAAACACACTAAACTTAAATAAACAAAACTTTCCGGATTCATAATGTCTGTTTGTGTGTGTGTGAAGTAAATGTTTTCGGCACCCACGAAACAAGTCATCGAACTTAATGTGGGGCTGTGAGTGTGAAAGCGTTTTTTTTTATTCGTGTGAAAGAAAGACGCTATGATTAAAACACCATCATCAATGATAGGACTTGCGTCATCCACCGGATTGGTGAATGAACATATAAAAATAATGTCTTGTTGCTAATACTAACATTTTAGTGCTATAGGTGACCACTTAAATTATTTAGTAACAATACCAAAATTGTTTGGTAAAAACCAGCTTATTGTGTAAAAAGAATTTGACTCTATCTCCTTAGATATTCCTTCTATGAGAATAAGCCCAAGTCCCATTTTATACTGATTATAATGATTTTTTTTATGCTGTAAAGATAAACATTTTATCACCATCTCACCTAATGGAAAGTGATGATGCGGCCGAAGACATGTTTGTCAAGAATGTACCTATTCTTGACTTGAAGATTCCCAAATTATACCGCACTCCTTCGCCGTACCGAAGATGAATGTAGAAGCGAAACGCTTCGAGCGAACTGGAGGTATGTCAACCATAAATGGATGATATTTTACAGTATGTGTTATTTTTAGATGTTTATTGTTGTATTATATATATATATATTCTTCATAAATAAAACTGTATCGAATCAGTTAAAGGAGACATAGTCGAGTTCTAAATTGATGTAACGGTACTTACTTGAGAAGCGTTGCCCGATCGCGCCAGTCGGCGTTTCTTCTATATGTCTTTGCTACTCCGCTGGACGCCAGAATAGCCAGTCCTATCACGAGGAACATCTTTGCTCCAGGCTTGGAGTACCAGATCAGCTGGACACCGTATGCCGTTATGATGACACTGCCAACACTGGGGAAAATAATAATGATGGTGAGTGGCAATGTGAGATGATGACCTCGCGTATTATTTAAACTGGCTGAAACGATTTTGTTTTCGTTTTCAAACCATATATAATACCATATATCCACCATTTTGAAAAATCTCTGAATCGACTTCAAATAACTTCAAAGATTTAAAAAAACTGAATCAACAAAAAATCTATAATATAATCGAACCTGCTCACAACATTTCACGAGAATCGGTTGAGAAATGCGACCTGCAGAGGATAACAACCGGAAATCCGGACATCAAAACTTACACAAAATCAATGTTGCCCAAGCTGAAACTCGGTTCGCTCATTCGCTCGGTCAAAAATGTATGGACATTTCTTCTGGACTACAATTAACTGCTGAGACATCGGTTTCTTTGAGTACTCTATATGACTGCGGACTACAGTCATATAAATTTATCTTTCGGTGCATTTATTTTATTTCTTTTAATAATATACACATACATTTAATTTTGTCAGAATAGTTTTGTCCGTTGCTTCACTATTGTGTAGTATATTTCCTATTCGAAAGTCTAGACCATAGAATAAAGAAATACACTGACTAATAACAAACAAAATTCTCTTCCTAATCCATTCAGCTGTAACCTCGAGTCAAATCCACAAATAATACAATATTTTATAAGTATAGGTAGTTTAACGTATTTTTTCTCACCTTGGGATGTACAGCACACGCTCAGCGATGACAAATCCAACTGTGACGAGGAGGTTGCTAGCTGGTACGAACGGAATCATCAGAAGGAGCAAACCCACTACAGCAGGTGTGTGTCTCTGGACCTTTTAGGAGATAAAAGATAGCGTAACATCTCAAAAATGTTGAAATAATGAAATAGCTTTTGCTAAAATGTTTGTGCTCTTCACTCATGCTAAAAGAAAATAAAAGAGAAATAAAAAAAATATATATATAAATTAAAATAAAAAAAAAAATATATGTATATTTAAGAGTGATAGAAATATCAATCTTTGACAAATACTAAAACTGCAACGCACTGAAAAGTTTAAATGAAATCAATACAGATTCTTTAAAAATCTTTTTATTTGATGATCTTAAATTGACAGAATAATCTATTTAACTTAAGCTAAGTCAATGTTAAAACATGTACTCGTACTTAGCAATTAAGAACTAAACATTTTCAATAAACAAAAACTTGTAAACATAATGAAATCAAGATTTACTTTAAGATGAATTTCATAAAGGTTTTACAATATGTAACGTGTTACCTCTATATCAGATAAACATCTATACATCAAAGCTAGCAGCGCGATGAATGCTGCACAAGTCAGCAGATTTCTCGGGTCCCAACCCGATGTGACCAGGGGCACAGAACCCATTTGCCAGTCATGGCTCAATGACCAAGGACACAGCAGCAGCCACCAATTGAAGGCAGCAAGGTAGCAGAATGTCATCAGTCTGAAATAGAAGATTTAATTAGACATACTGGTATTAGGCTAGATACCTTAGCAAAATCTAGCTAGCCCGTCATTTAAATTATCAAAAAATATTGAACACGTATTTTTTCTTTTGTCAACTGTACAAAAATTTTCGAAGATATAGTGCGTTGAAATGCTGCGTACCGTCACGCTGCCCGTTCACTTTTTATTGGCGCGTGACGTCACGAGCCCACATTCCTGAACTTTGACGCTCTTTATCTTTGTCTATTTCTATCGATTTGTTTAATAAAAAAACTAACACATCCAAGTTTTTTTTACCCAGGCGCCATCCCTATAGTCTTCCTTGGTGCATTGGTATCCGAATCAATTGATCGGTAAAGGGTAGCAAGCAAAGCGAGCATAAGAAAACCTCACTATATAAGCCTCATTAAATAAGGCGTGTGTACTGCGACGGCGATATCCCAACTAGATGGCGCTACTCTTTCCCTTAAGACGTCAAAATAATATAGGAAGTAGGGCTTGGGGAGATCAGTGGTTGAACAATAGGGCATGCTAGCTTATAGTCGCAAATTGAAACCTCAAAGCTATGTGTGTTACCTCACAACTTCTCTCCACGTGAGCCGATTCCGAATTTTTTTTTAGTTTGAATGATGTTGCTTTCTAATTGGTCCCATTTAAATTTGATCAAGATCTGATCAGTAGTTCTTGAAATATCGTCAATAATGTTATTTTGTGACGAATAATGCGTACTTTGACGATGTTCTCGTTTACCCGACTTCATAAGTTACATCACAACTTCTTTCGTTGTTAGCCGATTTTGATGATTCTTTTTTTATTTGAAAGCTGGTGCTTTTTATGTAGACCTATTAAAATTTAATCAAGGTCTGATTTCTAGTTTTTGAGTTACAGTCAATAATGCGTGTTTATACATTAAATCTGATTAAGGTTCCGATGATAAAGCTGTGAAGTCGGTTTTTTAAGCTTTGCTTGCGTTTAATTATTCGATTAAATATTGAAGCAATTATGTGAAAACAAAATTTATTATTATGCAATTGATTAATGTACAGGTTGCTTTTTTTGTATGGTTTTGTTTTTGGAACATTACGTTTTCTAAAAATTTTACCTAGCTAGATCGATATACCGCCCCAGAAACCCCCTGCATACTAAATTGCATGAAAATCGTTGAAGCCGTTTTTTTACGAGATTCAGATTATTATATACATATATATAATAAATTGTTCGTTTATAGGTATTAAATAGACAACAAAACTATCAATTTCAGTACAATAGATCATGTAGCCTAAGAACTTTACTCGATTCAATCAATATGCAGACAGAGTTTAATTATATTTAAGTAGTTATTGGTTGTTGTTGTGTGCACAAACTTGCTCTTTCCTAACCCTTAACTGTTTGAGTTTCTAATAGAGTTTGTAATAATTCCATATGCATGTAGAGTTATGTCCAAAGTAACTTGGTAATAATTGTGTTTGTGTGTATACTTTACTATAGTTGCGCTTCACGTTTAAGGAAGCTTCAGCAAAGGAATGCAATCTGTTATAACCCGACTGCCATGGAAGGGCTATGTCTCGCGCGTGTTTTGTATTTAGATAGATAGATAGATAACGTTTCATTATCACACCTTACATAAATCTCTGAAAATAATTTAAAAAAAACTTAAATTATAGTGGACCATCGGTGGTCTTATCGCTAAAACCTTTAGATAGAGAAGATTTTAAATAATTCGGTGAAACGGGGGTGTACATACAAGTTTTAAAAAAAATAAGTACATATTTAAACTAAATAAATTCTTGGGCTTGAGTAGCTCAGCGGTTAGAGCAATAGGGCATGAGACCCTATGGCCGCGGGTTCAAATCCCGCCTCAAGCGATAATTTTTCCTTTCTAAATTTATCACTAAATAAATTCTATAAATTAATTCTATATGCATGTATATTTGTAAATTTCTTTAGTACCTCGTATCTTCCAAACGACTTAATGGCTTCGTATCTTCCAAATGGCTTATTAAATTAAAACTGGTCAATAGTTTAAGTATTATAATTATTTAAAAAAAGCGGATTTTGGGAGCAAAATAATAATACGTTAATGAATAAAACTATCAAGTAGGGAATAAAAATGAAGGAAATTAAAATGAGATTTCATAAAATTACTTAAACATTAGGATTTCGGTTGTTGATCTCAATTTTCAAAATACTTCCGACTGCGCTAATTTTCACCAAACATAGCTAAGAACACTCTCAATCGTATCACCTTTCAAAATAAACTAAATCATAATCGGTTCAGCCGTTTGGAAGCTACAATGCCATAAACAGACACATAGATACACACGTAAACTTTTTACATCCCTTTTAGCATCGGCGGCTGAAAACTATAAACATACCTTACAAAAAAGCTTGGATGGAAAGCTGCTGGGTTATCTTGCGAGGTGAATGTTGGCCACGTGCCTTGGAGCAAGGCCAGCCTTAGACATATCAGCAACGCCAGAGATACTATCACCTTTATGCTCCTTATTGAGAGACCTGTGCATTTCTTCTCCACCTTCAAAGAGGATACCGATCTGTAAACGAGATTATCCTTAGTACCTACAATGCCACACTTGCTGGAATGCCCGTTCTGTCCCCAAGCAAACTAGATGTGCTGTTTCAGTGTAACAATTTGGCAACAATCAGGTCCAATTTAAAGTTAATGTACTAATCGCCGATACGAAGAAGAAGTACCTACATAATTGGGCACGTATGTCAATGTATAACATCTCTACCATAGTTAAGTCTATGAATCGTGCTTTTTGCTTCGGTTTTTCAGCATGTTTTTTCCTTTGTTTATTCCTCCGGGTTTATTCCTTTTGTCTTCTCTCTCGCTCGCACAATTCGATATTTTAAATGAAGACAATCATGTACGCGTGTTGTTGAAAATGTTATCAACTAACTATATGGACATTAATACAAGGATGTTTCAAACTTCTTTTCGCTATCATATCCTTCAATAAGATGAGAAAAACGACAGTTCCCAAATTTCAATGTGATTTTCAAGCTTTCTTCGTTTAATTTAAAAAGATGATAAACCAAAGGTAGATTAAAAAAATCATTGTATTAATGTCCATTACTTGGTTGAAAACATTTTCAAAAACACACGTAGCTAATTGAATTTGTTAAAAAATCTAAATGTGCGAGAGAGAGAGAAGACAAAAGGAATAAATCCTCTTAACAATTATTTAAAACCCCTTTTGCCTTCGATCAGTCTGCGGGCCAATTGCCATATTTCCTAAAACTATATACAGCAAAGGCCTAAGTTATCTACAAGACATTGAACTTATAGCTAACTCAAGTACCCAAGTCATCCGTTCCCATCATGCTGGCGGCGTTGCCTCTCTGAACTGCAATGCTAATACGTTGATCCAAATAAGTGCCAGCATTTTGATCACACGTCGCCTCAACAAGGCGTACTGATACATTTTTGAAAATAGAATGAGCCTCCGGTCCCTACGGGCCCAGTGTCTCAACACCAAACGGCTTAAATATGTAACCACTGCAAAGGTTACCATTTTTGTTTTTCCTAATGCCTTGTTTACAAATTAGTTATATTTTGTATTCAAGTCCAAAATATAACTAGTTACACTATGTCATCAAAACGATAGTGTTATTATAAAGAAAAAAATATTTTTTTATAATACTTGTGTTACAAAAGTAATTAAAAGTACTATTAGTATATTATTGTTTGTATAACAGAAGAGGCAAATGTTGGCAGAATGTGGTAATATTTTTTATATATTTGTCTTGTTATTGAATTGTCGAGAACTTTAATATTATGTTGATTTTGATTAAAAAGTTTACTTTTGCTGTTCATGTTGTCTTATTGACGTACCTACTAAATTGTAAAATTTTTGCTATACAGCGTGGTAATGCAGCAAGCATTTGGGAACTTTGCCGAATGTAAAAGATGGTCTAAACCATCTTTAACCTTTTTTATAACTTAAATATTTATATTGTAAAACTAGGTCTTGGAATAAATCAATTTTAAATGAAAATATTAATTATCCTAAATTATAATTTATACCATAATATATTATTGTTACTATTTTAAAGAGCTAATTGTACATACCTTTTTATAAAAGGCCAGCACCTATAGAAGTCGAAAGCCAAGTTGAGCAGAAGTATCACTACACCTGTTTCCTTGGCCAGCATACTGAGAGCTCCCAGTACTATGCTCATCCATACACATTTCTTGCTCCCCGTGGGTCTACAAAATGCAAAAAATATCATAAAAACGTATAAGTACCGGCAAATTACATCTTTTTTTGTATTAGGTACGATTGAAATGATAAACATAACCAAACTGTATAAGAAATAATAAGCTGACCGGGACGGACCAGTCCCAGATGACAAAAATTTTATTTAAAAAAACTTACAATGTACGAACAAAGCTACAATACTGACATGAGAAATATGGCACGACCAATTTAGCGGCTACAACAAAAACAAACCATTGGATAAATATAATATGCTTGGTTGCAGTGGAAAAGAAACTGATACCTTGAAAAGGAATTTGTGCTCCTGCCGGGAATCGAACCCAGGACCCACGGCATAGAGGGCGGACACCTGTCCACTGCGCCAACTGGGTCGTCAATTATTATCTTTTAATTAATAATAGATAATATTTTAAATTGAACCGGTCAGATGGTTATTTACGTTTATTTACACGGTTTTCTCGTTTCAAACATTAATTTAATGCATTATATAAAGTAACATATATTACACTTACAAAGTTTTACTCACCTATGGTATACTAATAATGAAGATAGAAAAAAAATGCAAGCTAGGATGTCCGCTCTGCCAACTACTCCCGCCACCTGTCGAGCAAAACGCAACGTTAACAACTAAGTAGGTAATCGCAATCATGGTTACAAGCACAAACTTCATTATCTAAAATCTATATAAAAAAGCTTAGTTATTAAAATACTCATATCTTTTTTTATTAATTACATTTTCTGTGATCTACAACCTGTAACAGAAAAGTGTAGTAATACTTGGTGTTGTGTATGTGTATCGTGCCAGGAAGCATTTGCTAAAGAACGAAAGTTGTCAGAGATATTTTTTTCCATACAAAAATTAAAATTATATTTTTCGAATATTTTTGATAACCCTACGGTTAAATCTGCAGCGCATGACCTTGGCTTTTGTTATGGCCACCACTGTCAGACGCCTAGGTACAAAGACAATGTGGTGTAGAACGGTAGCTGATGAAATAGGGTTGCAAATGACACAATGTATAAGGCCAAAGCCAAACATTTAAATACAAGTTTATTTTTATTTTTTTAAATGTATTGCGGTGTTTAATTTTATGACACATCTCTTCATTTCTAGTTGCAGGGGGATGACATTTTGTGTTCACAGTCACTATACAAGGGCAATTACTTCCTTTCCACCAATTTTTGTTATAACTTGCAGAAAAACGATTTTAAAGTTAACATAGTGAAAACATAAACATAACTCATTTCTTCTTTATTATTTTAGTTTAGTTTTAGGAAATATAGGCAATTGGCCCGTAGATTATTGAATAAAAAAAAATATAGTGATATAATATATTTGATACGAAATGTATATAATGTATATATATATATATACTAGCTGCGCCCCGTGGTTTCACCCGCGTTGATAATGATGAAAAGTGATGATGATGATGATGATGAAAAATAGATGTTGGCCGATTCTCATAGATACCGGATAAGCACAAAAAATTTCATCAAAATCGGTCAAGCCGTTTCGGAGGAGTATGGCAACGAAAACTGTGACACGAGAATTTTATATATACGTTAAATGTATTATAACTTTTCATATGTTAAATAATTATCATACGCAGCGAGTTATTAAAAAAGAGGGGTGTTACAAGTTTGACCGCTATGTGTGTGTCTGGTTGAGGTACCGTTGCTCTTAAACGATTTCTTTTATATATTAGATATATATATATATATATATATATACTAGCTGTCCCGGCGACCTTCGTTCCGCCTAACAGTCAATGAATGTGCATATTTAGGAAGCCATACCCGGCATGCGTTACAATGTCACGTGACTATATTATTACAACCTTCATGTTTATGTTTGCCTAGTACTTTACCAAATCCGAGTGACGTATGAGAAAATGGAAAACATGTCGAAATGTAAAAAAAAATTTAAAGAAATGTACGTTCTTAAAAAGTATCCTATGTCCTTCTCCTGGCTCTAAACTACCTCCCTGCCAATTTTCAGCTAAATCGGTTCAGCCGTTCTTGAGTTATAAGTGGAGTAACTAACACGACTTTCTTTTATATATATAGATATTATATTATGATTTTTGGTTGAAACTTCGCTATTTATGTCCATGGTAAATTCCTAACCTAAATACCAATGAATGCGACTATGTTAGCTTAAACATGTTTGACTTTAGCTTATCATTGCAATGTAAAACTTACTGCTTCAGTATGTACAGGATGCACAGCAAACATTAGCGCAGCCAACGCCGCAAACGGGCGTTGGAGACGCGCAACTGTAACGCACGCGCGGTCCACGAGAGCACAACACGCTGCGTGTAAAACGACGTTGCAGCCGTGCCACCACCACGGTCGCAAGCCAGCAAGGGCGTAGTTTAGCCTGTAACAATGGAAATGAAACGTTACTAACAAGGTTAGACACTTAAAAAGCTCTAGGATGAGTTAAATTAATAGTTTAATATGTAATGGATACCTATTTTGCATATTTTCATCAAATTTTAAATTAAAAATAGTTTTTAGTGGCTCATAAAAAGTAAAAATAGTCCTAGGCCCTTCCTTAAAACTATAATTGGTTTTAATGGCATATTTATAACATCATCCACTTTTCCTTTTTCTACTAGTGTGCTCGGCAGCAAATATACTCTTCTCGGTGGAAAAGTTAAAGTAATGACCACTCATACTGTTTTGTACACTTCAGCTAAAAATTATGAAATTTATGTTATTCTGAGGAATTGATTTCTTAATTTATTCAGTTTTCCTTTTGGTTTTATTTATAATTTTGGATTTTTTATTTATTTATTAACAGTAGTTATCATGTTAACATATATGGACCGAAAATCATTTTCTATCATTGTATATACTATACTATGCATAGTAAAGAATTAAATAGGTATGAAAAAACAATTTAATCAATATAAGAAAAATTTGAATAAATGCTCGTCTATGCACAACAGCACGTATGAAAACTTTAAACTGAATTTAAATTTGTCATGGAAAATAGTATAACGAGAACGTAATATTTTTTAACAACGACAACACTTTTAGAAATGAGCGCTCTAAAACGGAGTCATATTTAATTGTAAAGCCAAAACCGCCTTTTTACCAACCCACTTTGTGAGTGCAATACGTTCAGTCATGGCTACTTACTTTTAATTAATTCATTTTGTTGGTAGACAAGTTTTAATCTCGTTTACAGTTACACCATTTTACACCATCTGCTCTTATACTAGACTACACTGCTAACAATAAAAGAGCAGATGGTAATGTACATGAACATTATATAGAGAGTGAATAATGAATAATTTGGGTGTAGAAATGTATACGTTACTTCAGAAACGTGCTGGTAATTTTCATAAAATGTGTTTCTGGTTCTGGGTGTAATGTGAATGTTTTATAAAATGTGTTTCTGGTTCTGGCTGTAATGTGAATATTTCCGGGGCCCGCGATACTATTATTTCAAAATCGAAATCATAATCAAATTCGCTTATTCACATGGGTCCCAAAGAGGCACTCATGAAAGTTAATGATTCTATTGCCAGATTCGCAAAATTACAGCCATTTCGAGAAGAACCTGGCAAGAAACTCGGCGGCGAATTTTTTTCATTCATTTTTTTTATTAATTCTTAATCTCTAATACATAATTTTATTAACCTAGGTGTTATTATGGTACTCGCTAGAAAGCGCTTGTGCAGTTTGCCTCCATGCATCCTTGTCATTAATATAGTCGATCGTTTTATAGTAAGCTATCTTAATTAGAGCCCGTTATATTACAGATTTGAACTTAGTGTGGGGCTGTTAGTGTGAATACGTTTGTTTGTTTGTTGTTTAGATGAATATGCACTTTAATAAAGCTGCTATACATTCAAACACTGAACTGCAACACGCGACGCGAGCTGCACGGGAGGCACCGCGCCCGTGTCCCCACATGCCGTCCCTTTGAACCAAATGCGTCCAATGTATACTATGAAAGTATAGCAGCTTTTATTTAAGTGCATATTCGTCACTTGTAGCAGGGCTTAGATAGCTCGGTGATTAAAGCGGTACGGCATAACATTCTAAAGCCGCGGTTTCAATTCCAGCTTTATTCACATAATCTTATTTAGAATATCTGATATTGTTTCGGTAAACTGTTATCTATTGTCTCATAAAAAACCAATTCACTTGTAATTGTCAAAAAATATTACCAATTAGTTCTGCTGGCAGAGCCTTCAAACCTTCGTGCAAAATGTTATAATACCCTTGAATAATAATTGAACAAAGTTTATGGAGACCTTTTCGGGCTAGATTAATATAACAACTTTAACCAACTTCTCTAGTATTCAATAAATATTATTTTAGTAACAAAATATTCATTGAATTTACAATAGACTTTCTGTAGACATAAAATACAACCAATTAATTTTAAAACTTGGTACCGACATCTCTAAATGTTTTCAATAGATCAAATTGATAAAGGATCAACTAAAAAGTTTTTCTTAATTTAATAGTAATTTAAAATTATTATTCATGTCAAGTTTTCGATTTGGGATACAATTTGGCATTTTGAAAAGCAAGTAAAAACAAGGATTTTTTTATTCAAGATAGGCAAACGTTTTACCGCTATTTCACGTAATGGTAAGTGACGATGTGGTCGACGATGGAGCACGTTTGTCCAGAAGAATACTTTAACAAGTTTTTAAAAACATGATTTTACCGACTGTAATCAAAAAAGGACTAAAAAGTTATGTTACCAGAGAATGTGTTAAGACGAATCAAATAATCAAATGAGCAGGCAACTCAATAGGTTATCGTGGAAACATTCACATCACACACAAATTCATCCTTAGTGAAAGAAGCATATATATCTCTTAGGGTTCAAAATTCTACTCCTGCCGGGAATTGCTGAAAACTTGGAAATGAACTGCCCGTTCCCTTAGTTGATTGAGCGTTCGCCTTCTAAGCAGGAGTATCGGGTTCGATTCCAGGCGGGGACACATGTTTTCTCCCCAAAAAAAAAAGGTTCTGGTTGTGATTTTGTTTGCGATGTGAATTTTTCCGGCACCCACGACACAAGTCATCGAATTTTGTGTCATTAGTCAATCACTCGTGTAGGGCTATGAATGTGAAAGCGTTTATTTATTATTTAATTAAACAGTAAACATGGACCCGTAACGTAGAAAGCAAGAACTTGCCAACAATGTCATCTAGAACACCAATCTATCGTTATAATATTTAGAACTAAATATATAAAAGAAATATCCGAAATATATGTTTTTTGATATAAATATATGTATGTCTACGGTGATCTTCCAGCGACACGATCAACTTTTAGTTTGATTATTGTAGTTTATTTTTTCTGCGGTATTCGATATCATACGAATATCATTTTATTTTTATACGAGTCTTCAATAAATTTCTCCTATGTGTAAGCAATTTTTGGCAAATGGAAGACCAAATTGTATTCGGTTCTTGGATTAGGATCTTTTGCAGACTACATTGTTACGTTGCTTCATCGAAACAGATCAATCGGTAACGACCTAGCTGATCCGGCCAATTACAGTGAACACACAGTATATCTCATATCTATTAAATCGTAACTGAATTACTATGGGAAAGTTCAAATCTGTAATTGAACGGGCATTAATTTAGAAACCTTACTATAAAACGATCGACTTTATTAATGACAAGGATGCATGAAGGCAAACTGCACAAGCGCTTTCTAGCGACTACCATAATAACACCTAGGTTAATAAAATTATGTATTAGAGATTAAGAATGTTTAAAAAAAATGAATGAAAAAATGCGCCGCCGAGTTTCTTGCCAGATTCTTCTCGAGATGGCTGTAATTTTACGAATCTGGAAATAGAATCATTAACTTTCATGAGTGCCTCTTTGGGGCCCATGTAAATAAACTATAAGATTTTGATTTGATTTTATTTTTTTGATTAGGAAAATATATACAAAGATTGATAATTCACCTTCTGCTGATTTATAATCTCCTGGTACATTTCAAAACTTAAAGCAAATGATTTTTGTAAGATATTTTTTTTATCTACTGGCCAATAGCCGATATTTCCTAAAACTATATAGATACATCTATACAGCAAAGACCTAAGTTACCTACAAATCAACGAACTTATACGTAACTCAAGTGTTCAAGACAACTGCCAGTAGGCTATATTTTTTTTTTTTGTAGCACACCAATACAATTTCGATAGTTTTCTAAAACACGTTGGATTATACTGCCTCTTCTTTGCCAGTGCCTCTAACAAGAAAAAGCAATTTTTAAAAAAATACAAATAATTAGGTAGATCAGTTACTCATCAAAGGAGTTGAGACCTTGCGTATTCCAGGTCTAGTGTGTTTACCAGCTTCGATCACATCGTCACTTACCATCAGGTGAGATAGTGGTCAAACACTAGCCTGTCACGAATAAAAAAGGAATAAAAAAAAAAAAAAAAATCTTTAAAACAAATTCCTAGAAAATAAAGGTCACAATGGGATCGATAAAAACATATTAAATCTCGTAAGTTTATTATAAATAATGCTAATAATAAAGAAGAAGAGTGTTATGATTTCTTGTAGGTAATCTAAGTATATAAGGTAAACACAGCGCCCGAAAGGACAAAAAGATTTTTACTTTTATACGCAGAAGCCTAATAACGTAGCCAGGTATGGACGTAATTCCTGGTAAGTAAACTACGTGGTAAAAGACCTTTTCTCTACAATTTACGCTAGCACGTGTGACTTTCTTGTAAAAAGCTTCTGGAAAAACCTGCGCTCATTTTGGCTGACATCGCTTTAGTACTCGATTGGACAGTCTCAACCAAGTAGTGGTGAATTTGGTTTGTTGGTTTTGAATTGGGATTGTATTTTTAAACTAGTAAATTTAGGTATTTGAGATTAACTACAACTGTTCTATGGACTAAATTTTTAAATATATATGTTAATGATTTCAATAAACGAAAATATACCTGTATTGCGCATTCTTGTGTAAATTGAATCCTAGACGTCACAAATATATGAGAATAACGTGCGTGTGTACTTATGTACGCACATTTTTTTTTTTTTTTTTCTTTCGTTATTTTGTTGCCGTTTTCGTGGTGTTGCGCTTTTCAAATGCATATAGTCTTTTGCGACTTACTAAATATCTTTCATTATATATATATATATAACTCTTATCATTAATAAATGTATATTAGCAGTTTTTCCTTATTGATGTATAGTTTTAGTGTATGTATGAATTTATTTATTTTTTATGTAATCATTTTATTTATATCTTAGACTTGCCGTACGTCACCCTACACAGGTCGGAGCTGAAAACCAGCGCTGAGGCTCTGTCTTCAGCATTATGCTGAGCTTGCAGACCTTTTCAGGCAAACTGGAATAACAATAACGTTCTTCGCATTCGGTTTATCATATAATAAATGTTAGTTTAAGGTAGTTAAGTTAAGTTTGTCGGAATAAATGATTATTCTATTCTATTCTATTTTATTCACATAAGAAGTAAAATACTTCTTTAACGTAACAACAAAAAAATAACAAAAAATAATATCCCGTGTAAAAAAGACATTACATAATTATGATAACTAAGATAACTATGTTCAATGTAGTCACCTTAAACATAGTTATCAGTTCTCACGTAAACATGAGAGACAATTTTATTACCAACCAATTTCATGGTGTCGCATCGTAATTCACTATATTTGTTTTCCCAAATGCGACAAAAGAAGTCTTATTTAAAAACATCTGTTATTTTACAAGAAAGGATACAAATATTACTTTTCAGTGGTAAATTGCTGAGAAAATACAAAATAATTTTACCACAAAACGTCATCAGAAACTCACACACACAGCTTGAGTTCGAAACCACGACTGTTCGACCGGTAGCCTTTTCTGACAATTAGATTGCATTGCTACAAAAACACGAAATAGAACTCGGGGCTACAATTTGTGCATTAAGAATGGTATATTAAAATGCAAAACCGCTGTCACCACCCAATGACGTGCAATTGATCATCGCCTGCAGTAAACAAAGTAATTTAATGTCATTATAAAACATTTTACCGCACGACATGACTGATGTCGGAAGGACATCGGACATGCGATCACTAACTTTCAATGTAATTAATGATTTAATCTAATAAATGCAAGGGATTGTGATAAACCAAATTGTCACCTATCATTATACGAGATTGACGACCCAGGTGTCCGCCCTCTGCGCCGTGAGTCCTGGTTTCGATGCCCGGCAGGAGCACAAATTCCTTCCCAAGGGATATTTGTGCTTCTGGTTCTGGGTGTAATGTGTGTGTGTGATGTGAATGTTTTCGGCACCCACGATACAAGTATTTGAACTTAGTGTGGATGCGTTTGTTTATTTGTTTGCTATAGATGGTGTTAAACGGAGGGAAGAGATGGAGCCATTTCATGCATCTACTATTTACTAATAACCAATTCAGGAATCCACATATTATTATGGTAGCGACTATCTGATGTCTTTTTTATGCTCGATAGGCAAGCATTGGACCACTATCTCACCTGATGGAAAGCGATGATGCGGCCGAAGATGTAGCATCCTTGCCTAGATGATCTATTCACGTTCCTTGTTTATAATTATAATGTTCCCGTAATGCGACCAATCGTAGCATATGGATTTACATTGCCGGAGCCGTGGCCAAGGAGAAGACCAATTAAAACCATACTTCTGCATCATAAAACCACGACCACTTTGTGTAGAGAGTTCGTATGAAGGAGAGGTATTTTCAAATTATGGTTCTTCAATTCTTTATTATCATTATGAACATAAACGGAAAGCTGAAGAATACAGCAAGATTTTTACTAGTATTATAATATTACTAGCTAGATCCCGCAGTTTTAACTGCATAAGTCCCGAACCCGCCGAAATTTCGGGATAAAAAGTAGGCTACGTCCTATCCAAAGCTTTAGTCTATCTCTGTAATACATTTCATCAAAATCGGTTCAGTGGTTTAGGCGTGAAAGCGTAACAGATAGAGTACTGTCGCATTTATAATATGAGATTTATTTATTTAATCATTTTGCAAATTAAAGTACAGGGAATAGCCTAATGCCAAATAGCATTCTCTACCAGCCATCTTGGCCGTGAAACAAAAGGGATAATAGGGATTAAAAATGTCATCGTCGATCTCATTGCGTAAACTCATCCCGTAGAAGAGCATCGTACATGCTCGAAACCTAAGTCAACAATTTTGATCAAATGGAGGGAGTTAAAGCCGTATCTTAAAAATATTATAATACACGTGCATACACACAACATTTGCAATCACCTTTGAATTGAGGCAATTAAAAAGGAGATCGTTTCCTATGCAGACCGGACTCAGATAACGTAAAAAAAACAGTGTGTGAACTGCGATAGGATCCCATCGTACCTCTATTAAAAAGCAATCTAGGCGCTTCGTTACCGCGGTGACGTCACGATCCAGGTCGTGTTATTTTCACCTGTTTATTATTTTTTGCTGCTTTGAAATGTTTAATCAGTGGATGGACTACATTTTTTACAAGCTTTCATTTATCTTACAATTTTAGTGGTGTGTTTTATCTACTTTTGACCACTATCTTACCCGATGGTAACCCACTATATGGTCAATGATGGAGCAAAATTGCTTAGAAGATACATATTCACTCTATTTCTATTATTATCTACTATAGTTTAGGTCAAATCTTTGCAAGCTGAATTAGACCCACTTCCTTTTATCCTACGGATTCGAAAGCTTGTATTTTTACTTTTTTTTTATGTTATGAATGTTGCTTCCAAACTGCTAAAGTCTCTATAGGAACAAGATCAATTTAACGGACAAATGAAGGATAGGACCGAGATGAATTATAATGATATTTACCTTATAAAAATTTAACTGCCCGGTGGCGTAGATGGGGCACGTATATCTTTTGAGTAGAGGGTATCGGGTTCAATTCTAGGTAGGAACAAGATTTTTTTTCACAAAGGAAATTTGTGTTTTGGGTGCGATAGTGTGTGTGATGTGAATGTTTTTGGCACCCAAGGCATAAGTCATCGTACTTAAGGTGGGGCTGTGTGTAATGAGTAATCGGGTAAAATAGATGGTCGTTAGATCTGTTAGAAAAGTGCAGTTTTTACTTAGCGTTTAGGTGTTTATGGTACGAAAAACCATCAACAAATAAAAAAATACAATTTCAATATATTGTAACTATAACCTTTCTTCAACAAGTATTAATTTCACGTACCTATACTTGACGAACCAATGCCGATAGAAAAATGTTTAACGTATACTCCGGACACTTGTATTTATTGTATACTTTTAATTGAGTTTAAATTACAACAATTTACAACAATAAAATCTATTATATAGAGCTATTTTTTTTTTTTATTTGTGACAGGCTAGTGTTTGACCACTAACTCACCTGATGGTAAGTGACGATGTGATCGAAGCTGGTAAACACACTAAACCTGGAATACGCAGGCTCTCAAGGATAACTGCCGGAATACCGTATTTGGCTTGGCGGCTGACTTTCAACTTGATGGTGGTAAGCTACTGTGGTAGCAAGCCAGGCGAGCAACTCACAAAATTCTCTACCACCTCTCAGCTATTTCGCTTATATCATGTTAATTACGATGAGTGAGTGTGAAAGCGTTTTTACCGTAAACCTTTCTGATAACTTCAATTTCAAATAGCAATGATTCCATAAAAGCTCACTAAAACTTAAATGAACGTTATAATAGCTATGCAGCAACGACTAACGTTAACATTTCTGCTCGTATTATCGTTATTGTATCTCAGAATTGTACCTTATCCACCATGAATAAGGTATGGTTGTACATTGAACGATGTAAGCGCTATAGCGCATCGGCATGTCAGCAAATACGAAATATTAATACTGCGGTGCACGCGAGCTTTTAAACTTTCCAAATCGGTTAAGGTTTTAGTCTTGAAGGCGATGCTCTATCTATATAATATTTTGTTAGTGTGTGTGAGTTTCTTTGTAACTAGTTTCGCTGTTAAATATATCTTTATTTGATAGCGAAACTAGTTACAAAGAAACTCACACTATCTAGTTTATGTTGTATAGATTCTTATATCAATTCTCAATTCAAAAATCGAAGGTTAATTTGGTACCATTTAACAACTTTCTATTGGTAAAAGATTTTTCAAAATCGGTTCTGTAGATCCAGAGATTACCTCCTACACCCTCAAAAACTCACAAACTTTACCTCTTTATAATATTAAAGAAAGAGAAAGAAAATACATTTTTTGAAACGCTTTAAGCTAAGGCGGTTTTTTAAGCATTTGACCATTATTCCTCTTGATGGAAACTGATGATGTTATCGAAGATAAACCATGCTTGTCTAGATTCACGTTAAACTTGAAGGCTTCCAGATTATAATAATAATAAACTTTATTTCAGTAACCAGTAATATATAGACAATTTCAAACGACCAGAGATTCCTTTTAAGCAAAAAATGCCTGTACTAGGAATCCCTGCTCTTCCTTAATATAGAATAATTTTAGATCTGTATGTAACATAGAATAAATTTAGATTTACCTCCCGGGACAATCCCTGGGTATGAAAGAATGTGTAGCACGAGGAGTGCGTGTGGGGCTGTGTGTGTGTGTGAGGGTTTATGTGTATATATGATGGGGGGGGGATGTATGTGTGTGTGCGTGTGTGTGGGAGGGGGTGTGTGTGTGTATGCTAGATTATACCTTTTAGGGAATAGAGATGCGAGCAATAACTTCCACTTTTTCTTGTACGGATGATGAATATAAAAGGGAAACGCTTCGGATTAACTGGAGCTATGTCAACCATAAATGGATGACTTAAGATAGTTTGTCTTTTAAAAGAAGATGGTAGAACGAGAAGTCAATGTGCTAACAATAAAAAAAACCAGACCGCAAGAAATGTAAACCTACTTTTTACGTAGTTTTATGTTCTTTATGTAATTGTATGTAGAAATGTGTACTCTCTGCTTTTGTAATTTTATATATCCCCTTTTAATTTCCTTCATTTTATTACCCTACACGATAGGTTTACTTAATTTAAATCATTAACGTATTACTATTTCGAGAAAATAAATCCATCATTTTGATACGAGGTAATAAAGAAATTTACAAATATGTATATACATAACATACAAATTACGCGTGTAATATATAACCCTTCCTCGGCAATCGGGTAATTTGGGCATGGGGGAATTAGCTCTTGAAGTTAACAAGAGCTAATTCTTTTTTACTCACTCTTAAGCTGACCGCTTAATTTCAATAATAGACTCTTCGAAATTATGATAATTATTATTATAATATTCATGAAACTTTGGAGCAATATTTTATTTCTATTTTCGTTAGTAAAACTTGAACAGTACTTAAGACCGTAATATAAAACTTACCTTAAAACTCTTAGTTCTTTAATGGATTTAAAAGTTCATTAAAGTTTTTCAATGGAAAAAGTATTTAGTTTCAGGGAACATTTTCTCACGTAAATACTTTCAGATTAATTCAGGCTATTAATACTTATTACTCAATTACATAGCTAACTGGTGTAGTATAATGTAATGAATAAGGTTATTTTTAATACTATCTATAGACATAGTTTGATAAACCTAGAATACATAGCTAGTAGATATTTTAAAATAAACTATCCAGAACAAATGAATAGATCAGAAAACACAGCAACCAAATGTAACGCAAACAAACAAATCCTTCCACTTTTGTCGGACACATCCGCCATTCTCAACTAGTTAAGGTGATGTTGATTTGAAAAGGGAAACAAAATATTTTACACACATTTTGATATGTAGTTTTGGTAATTAATTTCCATTCTCACAGATTTTACGATATATTTAAATACTTTTAAATTCGTATTTCACTAAAGTATTTTAATATTACGTTGCGGGAAAACGTAAAGCTAGGTAGTTACAAAATCGAATAATACATATAAATAATTTAAACGCAAGCAAAGCTTATAAACTCCTACTTCATCGCTTATATTTAGATTTTTGTTGACTTGCTCAAAAAGCGTTAAATCAATTTCGATAAAATTTATAAGAGACCACCTCTGAAGTATGATTCAAACAAAAAAAATATCTTCAAAATCGATCCATAATTAGCGGAATGATCGCGTAACATATATACAAAAATAACATATAGTCGAATTGAGAACCTCTGCATATTTGGGAGTCGGTTAAATATGAAAGGCCACTTAGACTTTACTTCGCACTTTTCCACTAATGGGTACCTATTTTTTAAATAAAATATAAATATTACATATTTTGAAAACAATCGCGAGTGTTTATTCATCATTATTTGTTTTAAAACCGACAAAATCGGTAATTATTCATTAAAAACCGCTGCGAGTCCCCGTCAGTAAACAAATCAGGTTGTCTGGAAGAGATCGCTTTAAGCGATAAGACCGCCCATTGTACTAGCCTAAGTTCGTTTTAATGTCTTTAATGTATTTTTCTCTATTTCTGGTGTACAATAAAGAGTTATCTATCTATCTATCTATCTATCAATCTTACAAAGTGTGTATACGACTAAATTATTAACATAAATTAATATATACATGTGAAAGGGAAGTATTTAGTTCACATGTAGTCAATTGTTAATTTTATAAGTCATCAATATTTGACCGATATATTACAATTTATGTTTTGCCAATAAATTTCCAATCAGAAGCATTAAAATATAAACGCATTTACACTCACAGTCCCATACTAAGTTTTTTAACTTGTATCATCGATGCCGGAAACATTCACATCACACACATAATCTCAACCGGAACCAGAAAAATAATTTTATGATGGTAAAGCATTTGACGGTCAACTGTAAGTTTGATGAGTTGGAAACAATTACATCACACACACAATCACAACCAGAACCGGAAACACAAATATTTTTTTTAATTTTTCACCAAAGACAAATGCCATCACCTTAAGGGCAGAACAACGTAGGATAACGTCCTATAAACCTTTGTCGTCTGTCGCTTTATGTCCTCAATTTGTGAAGAATGGAGGGTTGGAGATAAGGCCATCAATTGGACACATTGGGTGTCGAGTTAGGAATGTCGTGTCTAGATCGGACGAAACCTTTTTAAAGATTGTCCAATTTTTTTTGTACCCTCAGCATACTTAGGTATGTGAGAAGTTTTTCTTTCAAGGGACGTATGTTAGTGAGAGAAATAGCTTGAAATAGCTGTGCCTCGCGTTGTTTCTCGCAAACAAACTTTTTCCGTGAATTATGAACACAAATGAGCTTCAAAAACCGTTAAATAGTAGTCTATAACGTTAATCCTAGCTGCATTCCAAATAACATTCAAATCTATTCATCTGTTACAACGTGAAGAGAAAACAAACATGCTTACACGTTTATACAAACTTTCGGTTTTATAATGTTGATGTGATGATAGCAGCTGTTAAGCAAAGACACGTGTGACAATCTACGATTTTTCATTGTTCAAATTACGTAAAAATACGTCTTAAAAAATATAACAACATAAAAATGTTCTCAGTCTGCTATATATACGGATGCATATAAAATTACTTTCAAATTGTTGTGATAATAATTGAAACGCAAGCAAAGCTTAAAAAAAACGACTTCATCGCTTACATTGCAATTTTGGCTTGACTAATTTCGATAAAATTTATATGGGACCATCTCTAAAGTATATATACCAAACAAAAAAAAAATCATCAAAATCGATTCATAATTGGCGAAGATATCGCGTAACATATAAAAAAAAACATACTTTCGAATTGAGAACCTCCTTTTTTGAAGTCGGTTGAAAAATGACGAAATAAAACGGTTTAAAGAAAAAAAAAATATGTGAATTAATACTTATTTCCTTATATTTATAAACATTATGAATATTCTAAGATAAAAGTGTTCGTGAAATGAGAATTTTAAATAGATCTTGATGAATATCAAATATCAGCTTTCCTTATGAATGGCGAAAAACTTACTAAACGTTACTCAGTCAGTCTTTTTTAGATATTCTAGTATTAATTGGGCCTTAAGAATACTTTTAAATGCTGCCGAAACCATTGTCAGCTTATTTGTGCGTACTCGTCATTATTTAGTTTAATTTCGTCCCTTTTAACCTTACGCTATTACAACAGCCTAAATCCATAGCAGAGCTAAGCTACCTACCGTAATGATTTCCACTCTAATACCTCGCAATAAAGTACAATTTAATTCAGGTTCAAATTGCTATCAATTATTAGCATGAATAAAGTTCCTCCTATCCAGGACATGTTAGACTAAGGTAATAAATTATTTCGCGATTGTTCGATAGAGTATTTATGGTATTGGTTATTTGGCCACAAATGTTTTGTTTGTGGTGTTGAAATGAAGCTTGTTATGCATAAATTATGCTGGCATATTTTGGTATTCAATATGCTTTTGGAACATCTTCTAATGGTTATACAGGTTTAGTTAATGTACTTATTTTTTATTGTTGAGTGACGGTGTTCTGGTAAGGTCAATGTATGACTATTGTTCGCTATAATATTTGACGGCCCAGTTGGCGCAGTAGACCGGTGTCCGCCCTCTGCGCCGTGGGTCCTGGGTTCGATTCCCAGTAAGAGCACATATACTTTCCCAAGAGATATTTGTGATTCTGGTACTGGTTGTAGAGTTTGTGATGTTAATGTTTCCGGCACTGTGTGAATAAAAAAAAATAATTTAATAAAGGATTTGATTATTATACGGTTGTGGAATCAGTTACCAGAACATTAAAGGAAGGCTCAAAGTAAATTGACCTTTAAAAGACTTATTTATCGACATTACATAAAGAATATTTATCCTGAACAAGTTCAAGAATAGCAATATTCAACTCTATTTATTTGTATCTGATTATGTGTTAGTTATACATACATATGTAAGTAGTATATTGTATTTGTTTAAATATATATTTTTTTTATTAATTATTCATTTTTCAAATTATTTGATGTAGTTCATTTATTCTAAAATCTCATTTTTTTTATTTATTTTATGTACGCGCATCTTTTAGCTGCACGCCCAAACACTTTTCTTACTTGTGCTAAACTATTAAATAAATAAAAATTATTATCTACTTAAAAAGCTAAGACTGTTATACCTACTACGCAGAGGTATGTAGAGGTAAGGTTGTGCACTCCCGTGTCCTTAGTTAGTAACGCGTTCGCCTTCTATGCAGAGGAACACACTATCCCAACCAGAACCAGAAACACAAATTTTCCTTCGAGAAAACTTGTGTTCCCGCAAGTCACCCACGTCCGTAGGAGGATACCCCTTAAGTCTGACTCCCTACACGTGGTCCCCGGGTGGTGCTAATCAGGTGACATTTGAGAGGTGGCAGAGCATTTTGTGAGTTACTCGCCTGGCTTGCTACTAAAGTAGCTTACCACTATCAAGTTGAAAGTCTGCCGCCAAGCCAAATACGGTGTTCCGGCAGTTATGCTTGAGAGCCTGCGTATTCCAGGTCTAGTGTGTTTACCAGCTTCGATCACATCGTCACTTACCATCAGGTGAGATAGTGGTTAAACACTAGCCTGTCACAAATAAGAAAAAATAAAAAAAATCTCCCGTAATCAAACCCGATAGCCAACGGGCAAACTAAGCTTACGTACCCAAACATCCAAAAATAAGCGTATGATCTATAAGATGCTTTTAAGAATCGTCGTCTTCGTAATTTCCAAGTATTGCAGATAAATGAAAAAATTCCAGAAACGGACTTGATATGAATTGCAAAGCAGTCGCTGCTGTTATTTATTATTGAAGCCATAGGCGGGCGGTACCTAGTGCGCTTAAATAAATGATATATACTGTACGGAAGTGATTCACTATATTGGGGAAGTATTTTTATGGTACAATTGCGTTTCACGACCATATTATTATGTATGGAGCGTATGATATATGATATATATAGTCCTCCTCATCGATTTCAATGATGGCGACCCCAGAAATTAATCATTGTTTTTCCTTACTAACATGAGCTCTAATAAGGCTCGGCAGACCGAACTTGATCTTAAATTAAAGACACGTGCTGCTTGTACTAGTAGAGTTGAAGTATGGTAACTCATCAAACATCCATTGATGCAACGTCAACTGAGCTGGTATGGTCAATTGGACATGTCCTCCACATGGACATGTCCGCCGTCTACCTGAAGCTAAACTTGCAGATGTCACAAGACAAGCGGAAGCACGGCCGTCAACATCTGCACTATGAAGATGTGTTTATGATATAAAGTATATATATGTATATGAAAGAGGAAATTTGCAATTTAAATATAGATGTCCTGTTCAACAGCGATGTACCCAACGACGTAATGAAAAAATTTAAAATTCCATACGCAAAAACTCGCACAATCTGATTGCGTGCATAAGCGTGTGAGCAAATCATTCCCAGTTCATAAATGTAGATTGGCAAGCCAATTTCCACGTGAAAAACCTCAAAAATATCGAAGCAGGAAAAAAGGATACATTCGGCTGACGGTCACCGACCGAATAAAGAAAACATCAAAAACAATCATGGTAACCGTTGGATCAAAAAGCTTCCGATGAATTGGTAAGGCGGATTACTCAGTGTGACAGACAAACAGAATGTGTTTCTTTACGCTTTTAATTGGACGGCAATTGAATATGAATGAGTGAAACATCATTAATACTATATTGATTTAATAACTACAGATAAAAAGCTCGATAAAATTTACCGTTGCATGGTGAATTTCTTGTTTGAACTTATAAAGTCAAATTCTATAATTCAAATAAAAAAAAACGCTGATGAAGCATAAGCTCAATTATAAACAAAACATTTTTAAGCTATTGCATAGCTTCTATCGCGGGCCTTGAGCGTGGAGACCTAATCCAGAAATTCCGTAACGAAAAAACCTAACGCCCCCCACTCTAGCGACTTCACAAAAAGTTTTCGGTCACGTTATGATGCCATCTCCGTACCGACGCATTCGATTCAGTCTCCAATACCAATCGGCTACTGAGTCTTCTAACTATAACTTCGAAATAAGCCTATAGGTTTTGACGTTTACGTTTTTAAAGTAAACGTCAAGAACTATATGCTTATTTCGAAATTATAGTTAGAAAACTCGGTAGCCGATTGGTACTGGATACTGAATCGTATGCATCGGTACGGAGTTCGCATCTCAACGTGACCAAAAACTTTTTGTGAAGAAAAATGAAACTGAAAAATAAAAAATGCTATGCAATAGCTTTACCGCAGCAGTCCCCGAGTGCCACACGTCTTTTTTTTTTTTTATAAAATTCGAACATTCGATCGATCAATTAATGTGAAACAACTTTCAACTTAGCCTCATAATTTTCACATAAACCACACAAAGGAAGTCCGGAAGTATGCATTTGAAAGCAGACTGTGTACATACACAGTTAACAATACGTGTGATGACACCCTGTGTCTGCGTCACTGATGTGAGCGAATATGTTTAAAATGTGGTTTCTCTGTTATATTAAATTAAAACGGGAATTAGCGTTACAACGCGTATTTAAGTCACACTAATTCTCGTTTTAATTTTTATGTAATGGTTCAAAATGGCCATGAGTTCTTATCAAATCATTTCTGTATTGAAGATAATCTCAACTAAACTATAGACTCTGATATAGGACAAAAGCTTGGTATCCTGTATTTTAAAGGGAAAAAATATTAAATATTTTGACATCTATTACCTATATTTTTTTATTCAATTAATAACGGGCTTTGTCGCTTAGCGACCACACCACCCAATAGAACAATGACAATTATCTAAATTAAATAGAGAATGCAATATTAACTAAGTTATACAATACATAATAATATGCTGAATTTGACGTTAGGCAGGCTAGGATGCTGTTACAGAAACAAGCTTAAAATTTTTGTGATTCTGACCAAAACAGGATCTTCCGTAATCATCATTCCGCACACATTCCAATAAAATATATTGTACATCTTCTATAACGCCACTCATCACAATAGGGAGATGGTACTATTAAAAATAATTTGAACTGCCCCTTGGCTTGGTTGGGTGGGCTTCGCCTTTTAAGCAGGAGTTTCGGCTTCGATTCCCGACAGGAGCACACATTTTCTCCCTTAGGAAAAAAATATGTTTCTGGTTCTGGTTGTGACGACACAAGTCATTGAACTTAGTTTGGGGTGTGAGTGTGAAAGCGTTTACATTTTAATGTTTAAATAGGAACAATTTTGTCTTTGACATAATTAAACGCAAGCAAAGCTTAAGTAAAACCGACTTCACCTTCGACTATATCTTCGGAACATGATCAGATTAGATGATTATTGACGATATTTCAAGAACTACTGATTAGATCTTGATCAAATTGAAATGGGACTTTAAGGAAGCAATATCTTTCAAACAATAAATATATTCAAAATCGGTTCACGTGGAACGAAGTTATAAGGTAACACAAATAAAAGAAATAAATAAAAAAAATACAATCGACTTGAGTACCTCCTCCTTTTTGTGAAGTCGTTAGAAAACGAGAAGATAGCCTTGCCACACTTTTCACTCATGGAACCCCCTTAATATTTCTGTTAGTGTAACAATTTTTCAAAGGTCGGAAAGTAAACAACAATCTCCATACGTAGCCACTGAGCCGCGATATGGTTTTACAGTTTTTTTTGGTACCGCTCGCTTGGTTCAGTTACAGTTGATGGAATGTTATTTTAAAATTTCGTGGAATTTTCCATATTATAACTGATTGCGGTTATTTAAAATATGCCGAAGTGTTTTATGAAAATAATAAAAATAAACATAAACGCTTTCATATCCCCACACTAAGTTAAATGAATTGTGTCATAGGTGCTGGAAACATTGACACCACGCACAATCACAACCCGAACCAGAAACACAAGTTTTCCTTGTGGACAAAACTTTGGTTCTCGCCGGGACACAAACCCGATTTGCTTAGAAGGCGAATGCTAACCTAACTTAGCGAAAGGGCAGTTTTGAAAATGTTTTCCTTTCGCTCGGATATTTTTAGCGGTTTTAGTTGGCTGATCACTTTCATACATAGTAGTATATAGATAGTGATGATATGGTGAAAGGTGGTTGCAGCCAGGCCAGCACTATAATTATTTTAAAATGAAAGAAAGAAAGAAAGAAAGAAAATAATTTATTTGTGACTTATCTAACAATAAAAATACTATTATAAAATATACATATATATAATGAAAGTCACAAATCGGCCCCAACTCAGTATAATGCTGGCAGATGACCAGCGCTGATCTTCCGTTGGAGCCGTTCGGTGGAATCACGGCATAAGCATACACACAATACGCGAACACAACACTAAACAACTAAACTAAACACATTTTACAAATAATACAAAAATAATATTGCACTCGTATCATGTATCAATAATCTACCAATCTATATTGCACTCGTATCATGTTTTAATGTTTCCACATGTTTCTGATGTGCAATTATAAATGTTTTCAGTTTAAGTCTAAAACTGTTGACATTATGCAGGTTCCTCAGGAAACACCTAATCATTCCTAAAATCATCGTTTTAATTGATCGGGCGAAGTGAGATGGTTAAGTTGACTTGGGTGGTTCAGCACTTTGTCCGTCCGTACATCTGTCAAAGGCATCTAGCGTCTAAACCATACAAGCGAATATCTTCAAACTCTCAGAGAATGTGTATAGCTATGGGGCAAAGCTAAATATGGCAATTAAATTGACATAAATAAAAATGTTAAGGGACCAATAACTTTCCTAAGTCAGCTAGTATCAGATTACCGGTGGAAACTCAAATTTTATCACCAAGGGAAATCTGTGCTTCTGGTTCTGGGTCACATCACACATAACACACGTATGTGATGTGAATGTCGCCGACACCCACGGCACAAGTCACCAAAATTCGTGTGGGGCTGTAAGTGTTAAACCGTTTATGTTCTGGTTAGGTTCTTTTAACAGTAATTGTGTTTTTAATATCTTTGAAAGTAAATATATACTTGAATTAAAAGTCACCTAATGTGCCTACAAACTAAGGCTCAGCACAAAGCGCTGACAACACAAAGGGTCCACTTTCACGCCGCAGCTCGCAGACGCCATGTCAAAAGAAGCAAAACGCGGTGCTATCTTTCGTAGCTCGTTCCACCGAGATTGCACGAAAATTAGGCGCCCGTGTGAAAGCACTCGGCGCTTATGCTTTTTCACACGTTCTTAGTATAATTTACGCCGTTTTGTTTTGATGTTTTTGGAGTTTGATACATGAAATGTCATATATTTGGCAAAATATAACAATGTACCACTTCCTTGAGAAATTCTTTGTTGTAGAGCAGACTGATGCCGAAGGCCGGTGACCTATGGTGACTAGAATATTTTTTTAATTCTATGTAACTATCGAATTTTTTACAAATTTTAAATATGTTTCCGATTCGACTAAAAACAAACCTAAACCTATCTGAAAAAAAAAAAACAAACTGAATACTGTGAAATCCTGCTTTCTTTATCTTTAGGTCTGTTAATATCTCCGGCGAATATATTATATTGATTTAGAGTATAATTCATTTCTTTGCTTTAGTTCGTCCCATTGAAAATTTCATTGTTTTTGGTTTAGTTTAGTAACACGAAGCTTATAGACTTTGGGACAACGATCCCGTTATCGAAGTGTTCCCAGTTGCCTTTTAAACCTGCGCTTCACATCTTCGGCCGCGTCGTCTTATCACATGAGATAATGGTTAACGCTATCCTATCCAGCATTTTTTAAAAACTACACTACTCGAAAAATTCGGGTTAAGATAATGATTATTGGCCCGATGTGCCCGATGCGAACCGAGGTTGCACGCAGCGAACCAATGTGCCCTTCTACACATTGTATTTGCTTGACTTTGCTGAACTTAGCGAGTAGTGTAGTGCAGGTTTTAACACTTATCTCTGAAACCCCTATCATACTTGGCTTTATATGATCATGTACCAGTAATATTATTTCCGTAGAAGATCGGTTATAATTATACAAGTTTGTACTTGCCCTAACAATTCAATCACACTGCACAAAAACGCATAGCGCAAGCTACCAATGAAAATACCTCATCCAATAGTGTAGGTACCCCTAAAGATTTACGATAGCAACCAGGGCATTTGTCGCAGTTATTTGTACGCTTTGTCCGCGCGTGGAAATATAACATTGAAGCGTTTTTACTGCCCACATTCTTCATATAGATAGATTGGAGGCTGTCAGTTTTAGGAATAAAAGGGAGCGTGTTGGTGGAAACGTATTTTTTAATGGCTTTGTTGTTTTTGTGTGAACTTGTTGGCAGACCTGCTGGATTAACAGGAACGGGACGATGAACGCCCGTTTTCCATAGAAATGTTTGAATATAATGAGAAAATTTGTCGAGTGCTATATTTATCTGTCGTATCCGGGTTTAAAGGCATTTTTATAAACATCACTCTACCCATAACTAAAAGTAAAAAGTATTTGTCTTAAACAGCGGTATTTGAACTGCTCATTGGCTTAGTTGAGTAGCGTTCTAAGCACAGGGGTATCGGATTCGATTCCCGATTGAAACACAAGTTTTCTCCCCAAGGAAAATTTGTGTTTCTGGTTCTGGTTGTGATTGTATGTGTGATGTGAATGTTACCGGCACCCACGACACAAGTCATCGAACTTAGTGTGGGACTGTGAGTGTGAAAGCGTTTATGTTACATAGGAATCAATACACATGTACACTCATGGACTTAGGTCAGATGCGTTTTGTCTGAGTGCCAATTTTATCAATAGGATTGGGTAATTGCTACAGTAACAGATCGTACGATCATCATTGACACATTAGAAAAATTAAGTAATTAATTAATTATTCTCTCATCATTCACTTTCCATCAGGTGAGATAGCGGTCAAATGCTTGCCTATCTAGTATAAAAAAAAAACAACATATTGATCATTGATTATTAAGACAGTACTGCCTAGTCTTATTGATAAATAAAAAAAATAACAGTTTCAGTGCAGCAAAAACATGCAGCCAATCGCTAATGCATTACCTTGCCCGAAACCTATTCGCGGTTTAAGCCTGACATGCTCCTATGCTTGACTACATCATCATCTGATTCTATCTATTTTTTTTTAATTCAAGATATTGAAATTTCAGACCACCATCTCACCCGTTGTCAAGTAGTCACCGCTATATATCCAAAAGCCCTTATGACGTTCATCAAAAATTTAAATCTTTTATTCACATAGGCCCAAAGAGGCACTCATAAACGATAATGACTCTACTGCCAGATTCGCA